>CM072876.1:16335000-17725000 GCA_036937835.1 Pampus argenteus | reverse complement strand
TAGGGACTAAAAGCTGCTTTGACTTTGACCAAATCAATTCATTATTAATTATTCTTACTTATTATTATATATTAGTGTTGTAAATTCTTGAAAATGTTTGCAATTAATCACATTATGTGCAGCTGCCATCTTGAAATGTTTTCATAATGGCCACTTTCTGCAGCCAGATGTTTGTGTTGGTGACATTTAGGCCACCTTACCTTATTTACTTACAGTACTCATGTATTAGTTTTTTTCATTACATTAAATTTTTTTCAGTCCACATGCTCCATGGTTTGTATCAGCTATACTTTCATATACATAAAGTATAATGACATATATATACATATAGGTACATGGACATATATCAACTCAAAAATATGTAAAAACACTCAATAGTTCTTTGTTAATATACTAATGTAATGATCTTGTCTGTCATTTTGTTTTGATGTGTGTGGATGTCTGTTATGAATATGTAGACGATAATTATGAATATGTCTCTACCTACAATACCAACCTTACTCTCTATCAACTGTAGTATATACTATCTCATCATCACTGTTGTCCTGAGTGTCTACTCGTTTTACCTGTTTGTCTTGACGTCCCACTTAATAAAGTTTTGTTTTGTTTTTGTTTTTTTAAGCAGCAAACAAAAGATAACACTGGAATTTGACAGTGCTATTCAGATTTTTGTTCTCATTGTTTTTGTTGTTTAGTAGATCCACTTTGTCATTTTGCCTTTAGGAGATGCTGAATACTTTCAGTTTCAGAGACGAATGTTAGTACCCAGCATGCTGGTCTAAATGCTACATCAGTGGCCTAATATACTTTGTGCATTCATGTGTGTACATGTTGGATTATTTATTTGATAATATGATTGAATTGTTTTGGTGACATAATGTATTGTTTCACAAATCAGATCACATTATAGGTTATCTCAAATCTTGAGCACAAATAAAATAGGGTATGTGGAGATCTTTTTGTGTCTGCTGGGATTGCAGATGGTCAGATATGCCGTCATTCATTTAAACAGCTGCCAAAAGACATCTCTGTGGAATCAAAGTAAACAACCACCAAAGGTCAAATAAACCTGATTGACTGCTTTAATCACATTAATGATAAACTAATAACAAAAATCAAACCATTCTTTTGTTCCCATTTGACAATATAAAGCATTTTCTAGATTAATGAACTTTTAGGTACATGGTAGTTTATGGAATAATGGCGTTTTAGAAAAAAATACAAAAATTAATGTGCACCAATTTTTCATTATAGTATACAGTACCTCTCAACACTAATACCCAAATATGACTTTTACTGATAAGAAATCAAACATACTGTACCCAAAAGCCTGCACGTTTATCTGATAGCAATAAAGTGGCTACAAAGGCCAACAAGCTTTACATGGTACAAAACTATATTACATAACCTGTTAAAAGGTTTTTTGGTGGGCAAGTTTTTCCTCACTCGAATCGAGGGTCTAAGGACAGAGGGTGTCACTCCTTGTACAGATTGTAAAGCCCTCTGAGACAAATGTGTTTTGTGATTTTGGGCTATATAAATAAAATTTGAAATTTGATTTTGATAACCTACCTTTGTTTTGTGTCAACAGGTTCAGTCTGTTTGGCTTGGGTGGAGGTGGAATTGCCATCTTTGGATAACTCTGGATGGGAAGTTAAACTAGGCCTCTGTTCTGGTTGAGTGAAGTGTAGTGTAGTTTTGTCTGTCCCTCTTGTGGGTAGCCTGCCTCGGGAGGCCTCACCCCATGGCCTAGGAAGCACTGAACTTCCAGAGGGTGTCCACATCTGAGGGTTTTGTGACTCTTTTTGACAGAAGACTGAACGTGCATCGCGGAAGGACACAGATGGAATAATCTCTTCAGTGTTGTTCTCTGTGGCACGTGTCACTGTCCTGGGAGAACTTGGTCGAGATGAGGGCCTAGAGGTGGACTGAGGTCTGAAAACAGGAGGGCTTGGAAATCTGTGCCGTACAGAGGGACAAGATGGTGGTAGACGGACCCTAGATACAGGTGGTGCTATTACAGGCAGGCTGCAGGAGGACATCTCAACCTCATAAAGTTCATTGCTTTCAAATCTATGGCCCATTCTTGCTTGAAGGGGTGAAGGTCCTCTGCTGCTTTGCTCTGCAATATTCCTCTTGTCAGAAGACTCTGCTGCATTGCGCAGGTGGATGATCTTACATGCCTGTTGGTAGAGACAGTTAGCTTTTCTCATTTCTGGATCCAGATCGGTTTCTGGTTGCTGTTCTGCATCCTGCTCCCCCACAGCAGCATCCTGTCTGACAGGACGGGCAGGTGACATACTGATTGGTCTTGACCTCATTCTTACTCGGTTTGGCAGCACTTCTACATTCTGCACTGATGCCCTCAGGCGCTGGGAAACTCCCATTTTTTGGTTTATCATTGGGAGACTCTGAACCGTTTCATCCTGTGACCCTTCATTTTCTTGCATACCTTCAGTACTCTGGAAGGAATTGTCCATCAACACCTCTGGGGGTGGAGGTGGTAGGTTGTCTACATCCAGGTCATCCCTGCTGTCAGGCCAGCTGTTGTTGTTGTTGTTACCATTGATGACTAAACCTCTCTCATTACTATTTCCTATGTCAGATAAGAGAAGGATTCCGCTTTTCCTGGGCCTCCTCATATGAGGTGGTATATTAACAAGGCTCTGGCCTGGTCTACCATCCACCCCTTGACTAAAGGTGTTTATCAGCTTTCTGACAGACTGGTGCTTTGGTGGTTGGGGTGATTTATTTGTCTTGAAGGTGCCTTTTTGTGCACCTGCTGAACTACTTACTGAATGGCGTCTTAGTCCACCTCTATACAGATTATAATGAGGTCCTGCTAACTCCTTGTTTCCTCGGGTTTCAGACATCTTTTTCATTCGCTGATCCAAGTCCCTCTTGCTCTTTTGTAACTCCATCACTATGTTTACACATTTGGTGGAGGGTTCAGATTTGGTTGCAGTGACAGCAGTCAGAGGTCGTTTGACAGAAGGTTGCAGATCCTGCATGTATTTTGCACGCATATAGATAAGAGGTTGACTGGGGTCTGGTGGGGAAGAGTTCGACCTTTTTCTCCCAAGTTTATCCTCTTCATCATCTTCATACTCTTCATCATCATCATCATCTTCGTCCTCCTCATCCTCTTCATCATCTTCATTATGGCCTACCAGGTTGGGTGAATTATTGGGGAGATTATCAAGTGCAACGCGAATGTTGACTCCAGACCCACAACTTCCAGATCCAGCACTTCCACGGTGGCGCCTCTCAGAGCCTGTCAGACTTTCATTTTCTCCACCAATACCACTGTCTTCACTGTGCAGTGCACAATCCTCTGGGTTAGACTTCCTCATGGCAGCCCCCTCTACCCGTGCCAGGACTTTAGTCAGCCTCTGTTCTGCTGCTTGCTTGGCCTGCAGCTTCATGACCAATAGTTTAGAGAGGGAAGAAAAATACTCCACTGCCTCCTCAAGCGTGGTGTCACCAAGTGCCTGGGCCGAGCTCCCAACAAGCTTAATCTTTTCTGTTGAATGCTGGAGCAGTTGTTGTAACAGATCTGGAGGTGGATCAGGGGAGTGGGTTGTGTCAGTGCTAGGTTTAGCTGGCATAACAACTGGGCCCATCATTCCAGAAGGCAAAGCCAAGTAGTCCCCATGTTCCTTCAACATCAGCTCCCCCTCCTCAGCCATTTCCTCTAGAGCCTGGTTGATCTCCTCAAAGCGCAAAACCAAAGCAGACATCATGGGCTGGAGGGACAATTGAGTCTGGGCAGCCTGGTCCAGCAGGCCCAATAGGGTCTCATATTTAGAGATATTTGGATTTAGGAAAGCATAGGCTGCCTGGTGAGCTCTCACCATGTGTGGGGGGAAGTCCACCTTTGTCTGGATAATGGATGACTTCCTCTGCTTTTCCATAGACCTTCTCTTGTCCTTATTCTTCTTTCTTTTCTCTGTCTTTATAACCGTATCTGTTTGTACAACCTCGGTGACTGTTTCTTGTGAAATCACGTTCATCTCTGTTTCTTTAACGTCCTCTGCACTTTGGGCATCCTTTGTATCCGAGGCCTCCTGGGACTTTGTACTATGGTCTGCAGTGGATATTGGAAATTCATTTTCTTCACCGTCAGTTTTGGCCTCTTCTACAGGTCTAGAATCAACACTGTCCTGTGATGCTTCAGCCAACAGAGCCTTTTGAGGTCCAGGACCTTCTGGCTTTGAACATAACTTTCCTTTGGATGGAGAGCAGCCCATTTTAACATTCAAAAGTGAAAAAATATATTTCTCTGAAGACAAATGAGTCAGGAGAAAAAGTGGAAGCCAAAGTGTAAATCCATAGGTAAGGATCTCTCTAGTAGGTTAGACGAGGTCCTCTAAAGTCTTCCAACAAAGGCTCTCTTTTGGCAGTCCAGGCTCCACATGCTAGTTTTCTTGTATTTCTTTGGACATTTTATGCTTTCTTCTCAGAACATTATGTTCAAACGGTGCAAGAAAAAAGATACCGGCAACCTGCCGAGTGATCTGCCTACCGACAAGAGCTGAGACGATAAGATGGATTGGGGTTTCTTTCCCTCTCTCTCCTTCAACATGCAGACATGGTCATGGTCTTGCACGCACACACACGCGCGCACACACACACACACACAAGCATTTACATGTAAGACTTTAAGCTCATCAGATTAATCATAGCCATGTTTGTCAGGTGGTGTTTTTAGCGTCATCCACTGTGCTATTGGCAGACGTTTACATGCAACTGTTAGGGTCAATCAAGAGATAAACAACCTGTTTTTTTAAAGAATGGTTAGAAGTTGTCAAGAAATGCCCCGCTGTATATGGTGTAGATGATATACTTGATATTACTAAGTGAAAAACAGATGACTATTTTTATATGCTATTGCGTTATAGCCATCTTAAAAATATTACACACATCTCTCTCTCTCTCACACACACACGCACACACTAAAGAATTAGTAAGATAGTGATCTTGTTCTTGTCCAGTCCTTAGCAAAATTTCCCGTCACACTGAAAATTTATCAGGTTGGATCTGACATATCTTCATATTTGACAGTTGAAATGTTATGGCTAAATATAACTGCTGGCTTTGTTTCAGTTAGAAATACCCATTGAAAACACCTTTAGTCACCTTTTATCAGTGTTGGACAGTAATGCATTACTTTGTGACACATTCCAGTAATGTGATTACTTTTTACAGTTTGTAATTCAGTTGCATTACAGTTACTAAACCTAGTACGGTAATCCTAAATAAGAGTCATTTACTTAGGATTAGTAAGGTTACTAATCCTAAGGATTTGGTTTTCCACTACTTTGATGGAGTGTTGATATCAGGTTGGTCTCAGTGGACAAACTGGTCCAGTATGTGCAAGTTTTGTGCGGGGAACAGAAGTGAGGGAATGCACCAAAAGGGGAGAAATGTGAACATTGTTTTATTTATAGTGTGTGTGTCATGGTCCTGTTACAGCCTGGATCTAGATTTCCATTCTCCACCTGTCTACCAGAGAGCCTCAGCCATTTCTCCTTCTCTTTGTTTTTGAGTGGGAAGTTGTATTTAAGACTGTTTAAGACTTGTGTCTTGCCACCTTATTTCATTAGTTCAGTTTGTATTTCAGTCCTGGATTTTTAGTCCATTATTGTTGGTTCATATGTTCTGTTGGAGTCAGTCAGTTTAAACTGTTGATGGTTACCTCCAAACTGTTGGCTGCCATAAAAGTAATGAGTAATGTAACTAATTACTTTTGCTAGTGAGTAATTAGTAAGGTAATGTAAAAACCCAACACTGGCCTTTCTAAAGGGTTTATAAATCATAATTAAGGGCCTAGAATTGGTTAAAAACTCAACTAATCAGTTATAGGTATTAGTAGAGAACTTAAGGAAGCCAACATCAAGTTAGTAATGTTCTTAATAAATGTATTTTGTATCATTTTCAACAAGATTAGAGGTCAAACAATCCAGTGAAGGGGTTTCATCCTCTGTTTTTTTTTCTCTTTTTTGTTGTTTTTCAGTGAAAAATGTTTTATCACACGAATCCCTGGAATTGCTACTCTGAAACTGGTTAGTTTAAACAGCAAGTGTGTGGTCCTGCGTCATGACTGAATCTGGTGCATATGTTTTTATGATTAAAATATCAAACATTGATTAATTGATTGATTCGTTGTCTGTGGTCTCCCAGTGTGCACCAGCCTTAAGCAGAATGTAAACCTGTTAAGCCTGTAAAGTGGAAAGCCATGTTTTCTAGGCATGATAGTGTGTTGGATCTTATTGCAGGCAAAGCAGGACTAAAGACAGCTCTGTGTTTTTGAGTTGGAACAGATAATGAGGTACTTAGGCAGTATATAGGTCAGGTGATAGGGGCAAGCAATTCCAATTCCAACAACAGACACTAGTTATAGTATACATGCAGTTATAGTAAGGCCCTATACTTAAGACTTTCTATATAGAGAGAACTCATATCTGCAAGTGGATCTCTGTACTTCAGTCTAAGTTTCTATATTTAAATCTAAAGTAATCTTGTAAAAAGTGTAAAAAATTAAAATAATACTATGGTACTGTAAAAATACTTAGAAAATTTAGATGTGGTGATTCTAAAAATCAGCCCATAAAATAACCATTATGTGTTTATAATTATAACTCCCCACACTTCCAGAAAAATTGATATGATATAATTTGAATGATTGTCTGCTTAACATGCTTTTTGGTACTAATTTATTGCATTTGTACATTTTGCTCCTTTTAGCTTTTTATCCTCTGTTCAATGGCTTTCTTTGTTTTGTTGTTTTTTTAATGACTTAAAGGTAGAATGTAATATGGCACAGCACTATTCCTGGCAGTCACTTTTATTTAACTAAAAAGCTTATTTCTGACACTGAATGCAACTGTGCGAGTGTGACCACATATTCAGAATCCCAGAAAGCCTGAGCATGTGTGTAATCCTTGCAACCCACGTCCAGGTCTATCACAGTTACAGGAACTGTGCAAGCTGTTAACTGGCAGAGCAGAAGGAGGTAATCTGCTGCTATCTGCTTCAGATGTTGTCATTTAGTTTGGTTTAGTAGAGTTTATTTTAGTTTCACTTTTGATAAAACAGTGCAAACAGTTCTGATTGAGCATGGCATCAGGTCTTTAATAGGTGGATTACTACTGATTGGCAGTCACTTGTGTAATAGTCTATGCTGAGCTATTCTCTGCTGTTCCGCTTACAAGAAGAGCATTGTAAATGCTCTGAAGCTTCTGTAGCTTCTGAAGTGTGTGTACAGAATCTTGAATCACAACATTCTCATTCAGGGCAAATCAACTGGTGCTCATGTCAAGATTGATATTTTGATTGTATTCAAATTTTCTATTTGGTTTAATTCGACTTTCCTGTGCAGAATGATGTATGTGAGTTTGAAACTGGAAGGCTGGTCTAACATGCATCTGCTAAAAGCGTTTTCTGTGGTGGGCCTACGAGCATAAGTTGTGATCTCAACTAGTTTGGAAGCCAATCCTGGTCAAAAATTCAATTTACACAACCGTGATATAGAAACTTGAATCCTCCAGTGCACATACACTGACAATGGGCTGTCTATATATCTTAATACATAACTGGAGGGGATCTTTCACTTTCATTTTTAATGTATGTATTTTGTGATTTTGGGCTATACAAATAAAATTGGATTTGATTTGATATTTGACCACTGTGTTAACACTGTGGTGAAATCCATGTTTTGTCGACCCCTCCAACCACCACAACTTTCTCCTTGTGTGGATTTTGTCACTATATAATAATGTCATCTGATTTCCTTTCTCATCTTTGGCATCCCTGTGGTGCCCTAGACAACCACCTACCTTGCATTTGACTGTAATTCAATATGTGACCAGGTGATACTCATAACACAATGTGATACTCATAACACAAGGCATTGATTTTATTTACAATGTAATAAATAAGACTTTCTATTCAACTAGGTGGCAGCAAGACAAGTTTCAATAGCAGGCCTGAATGCAGGCCATAATAAAGAAGGTATATGAAGTAAATTATACAGTTAATACATATATCAAATACATAAACTGCTGACTTTGGTTTCAATCAAAAAAGATGCACACACAATGTAAACAATCTACAACAGGACTGTAAAAAGCATGTTGGTTTTATTAGAACTTGCAGTTGTCTACAATTCAAATGAGCCATATGTGGTCTTCTCTATATTGAAGAATATAACAGTTTTCAGCAGAAAACATATTTAACATTACATGGATTTCACTATCTTTTAATGTTTTAATATCAAAATAAAGCATATCATGTTATATCAAAAGATTTTAATTTCCCAAAAAACGTTTTTAGGCGGATAAACTCCTATGTCTCCTAGTCACTGTTGTTCCTAGTCTTGTAGACAGTGGATAGGCATGGTTCCTAGTTGGTATACTTGACGAGGATAAGTTCCCATTTCTTTCACGTGTTTCCTGGTCTGGATTAGGGGCTGGATTTTTCCTGGAGAAGCCTCGCCTCAGAATCTGCTCTAGTGTATCAGTCTTTGACCCCCAAAGTGCTTCGTAGCACTTGGGTAAGAAATGGCAGAAGACAATGCCGTAGCTGGATACTAGAATGGCTGAAGCCTGCACGGAAGTCCTCTCTTCTGTGTTTGTAATGTAAACTGGGATGAAAAATAACCACACAAACATGTACATTAGCATGCTAAAAATGATGTAGCTTGTTTCACTGAACTCCTGAGGAACCCTCCTGCCTTTAAAGGCCAAGAGGAAGCCGATCAAAGCTAGTAGACCTATGTAGCTTAACATAATGCCAAAACCTATGTGTGTGGTACCTTCACTACACTGAAGTACTTTCTTCATGCTTTGTGGGGATGGAGGTGTGTTATCTATATCAGGAGAATCAAAGACCAGCCAGAAAAGACAGATGATTCCCTGGAGAGTAGTTATGACGATTATAATTACAGGTGGTTTGTAAAGTTTATGTAGTCGCCTGTGTGTCATCTGACCAAAGGGAAGGAAGGCCAGGAAGGTACGAAAGGCCTTGACTAGGATGCAGGACACACACAGTGTGAAGCCCATGCCATACATGACCTGACCGGCCTGACACAGGTGTATACTAGGCTTGTCCATGAAGCATATCACACTTGTGAAGCTCACTGCCAGACCAGACATCATCACACAGGACAATCTCACCTCTGCTCTTTTCATGGGTGGGGAATCTCTGTAAACTAAAAAAATAATGAGGGTAACTAGCAAGAGCAAAATGCCAAAGGCTGTGGCTGTCATCATAGCAATGGGGTGCGGATCTCTCCACCGCAGGTAGGACTCCCATCTTGGTTTGCATTGACTCCAACCCTTGAGTGACCAAGTTCCATTGGGACATTTTTTGCACTCATTAAGATCTGTTTAAACGAGACAGCGATGTACATATTAGGCAGAATCAGGCCATGCTGCAGGCCATGCAAACTGAGAAGCTCAAGTTAAAGGTAAAGTTGTTATGTCGATCAGGCATACATACCCGAGGCATCTGAATACGTTCCCTCCACACATAGGGAGCAGTTGTAACAGCAGGACACATTCAAGATTTTCATAGCCGAGCCAGGGGGGCAGCTCTCTGAGCATCTAGACTGAGGGGTCTGAGAGAGGAAACCAGGAAAACAACTTGCAACCAATCAGTCGATAGATTTTTAAGATAGTATTTGTACTATTAAACTTAGCCTTTATAAAAAGGTGTGAATAGGAGGAGGCTGAATAATGGCCAAGATACAGTACCAATAAAAAGTGTGGACACATTAGGAAGGTGTGTCCAAACTTGACTGCATAATGGGGGTATGGTTGTCAGATTGACAGTGTCAGTCAGAAACTGTCAGAGTGGTGGACCTATTTTTCTTCTGAATCAGCTGATGACTTGCCCAAGGATACATTAGATTACATTAGATTACAGTGGCTATAGCAGCAGTCAGACCTGTGACTGTATAAAGTGTTCTTACTGTGGTATTGGCTGTTGAGAGCCAGATAAAATTCTTCACATCCAGTTCTATTTGTTCAGCAAGAGCATGGTATCTCCCAATCCTTTTAAATCTTCTATGGTGTCCGTCCTTATCCCACATTATCAGATCATAACCATTGACAAAATCACCATTTTTGTCAAAGAAATAAGTCTGGTTGTCAAACACAAACTTCACCGTCTTCAGTTCTTCAAGAAGCTGCAAAGCAAAGTGCAGAATGTCAATTAGAAAGCAAACGGACATTACGTGTGGACACTAATTCCTAGAATATAAGGAAGCTACATTTTTGAATATGAATCTGTTCTCATCTGAAGATGATCCCAATTCTCACCTTCCATGGTGGGAAGTTAATTTCCCCAGAGCACAAGGAACTGTTGCACTTCATTAGTGTTTTGAGAGCATTAGCTACGGCCCACACTGCTACTCGGTCAGTGAAGGATTCACTTGTATCTAGAGCCCTAATGAGAAAGTCATCATTTTGCGCCTGAGGATCTGCAAAATTGCATGCATTTTTAGATTTCATTTTCAGGAGTTCAGGTGTGGAACAATAAGATGGAGGATTGGTAGAGAAACATTCTGGGGAGCAGTTGAATCTCAGGTTATTGTATTCATCAATGAAGTAGTTGTATCCTCCTGGGGTTACTGTAAGATTCTTGAGAGAATTATCAAATGATTCACTCCTTACTGCAACAAAGGTAAAGCCCAAGATGTCCCCAACCTTATTGATGCCATCCATATGGGCAAGTGACGTACTCCTGGACCACGCGTCACTTGAAATCCAGGTCCTTGATGTGTTTGTTCGAATTATTTCCTTAAAGAGGAGCTCCACAATCTCCGCCTTGAGTATGAGCAGTACCACCTGGGCATTAGAGGAGCGGATCTGCTGCGTGACCTGCTTTATGCGTTGCATGCTGTACTCATGATCGCTATAATGAGGCAACACCTCCTGGTAGGCCAAGCACACACCGTTTTTCCCAGCATCCTTGAGGAAGCTTTGGAAAGCTGCTTTGCCGTAGTTGTCATCTGCGTACACAACCCCGACCCACGTCCAGCCAAAGTGATGCATCATTTTAGCCACTGCTTTGGTTTGATGCTTATCGCTGGGTATAGTACGCATAAAAACCGGGAAGCGCATCTTATCACTCAGTTCCGGTGTAGATGATGCACTGCTCAGCTGTTAAGAGAAATGTATAAAAAAAGAGTTTTAAATACACAAAAACTAACTGTTTTACCCATATGTTATCCTGTTGCTAATGTATCAATACACATCAAAAACATCCTGTGTTTCTGATAAAAAACACAGGTCGTTTCTGCAGTGTGTGCAGTATGCATCTAGCTGTGTAACTATGGCATCTTTTATGGAACTTGGCTAGCTGTGCTCCTCTGCCTCCAGTTCAGGCCTCCAACAGGTTTCTGGCCTGTACTGAACACATAGATGTGAAATTTAAATTGATTATCTAAAAAAGAAAACATATATCCTAATATGTAAGAGTATTTTTTTTTTTTAAACTGCACTTTAAATATCAAAAGGAACATATCATTGGATCTTCTAAGGATAACTGAATGAGTGATCATGAAAAAGGAACATATATTTAGTAAATATTTTGTATTAATATGTATTTGCTGATCAGAAGGCGTTTGTGACTTACTAGAGGGACCATGTACACGTTCAGCAGTCTGGCTACAGCGATAGACACCTCAGAGTATAGTGCTCCTAAAATAATCTTGACTTTGGGCCTGAAGTTGGTGTAGTCACACTGTATGTTTAGAGAGTTGTTGACCGCCAGCATGTGCTCCACACTCTGCAGTGCTTTGCTTGCATATGAACATGTGTCACATAACATATATCCAAGACGCACTCCTGGGAGGAAGCCAGCTGCATTTATTTCTTCAATCTCATGGATTATGGCCAAGGATTTCATAAATGGCATCAGATCAAAACTGAAAATAGACAGTATAGAAAATGTTAAATCCCTGGTGCTGGTGAAATTAAAGCAAGCTATTTACACACTTATTTTACACAAATCTGTATACATTGTGATAACAGGTGATTTACATATGTTTATTTTCCCCTTTTCTTTTTATTTATATAAATATACTCTGAATGTATACTACCAATAAACTTATTTTTGTTTATTTTATTAATTCTGTTTTTATTATGTATAATTTATGTGAACTTTCTGCAAAGAATTCATACATATGTCTGTAGGAATTGCAAAACAAAAATTAAATTATTTAAATTATTTTGTTTTGTTACAAAAAATAGCTACAACTTATTTAAAAAAGAAACACTTCCTGACACATATACAGAATTTATTACATATATGAATTCATCAGTTGTTACTCACTTTAAGCACTGGAAGTTTTCAGGTCTAACACGGTCATTAAGATTCTTCACTTTGCGATGACACGGCAACAATATACCTATTATAATGTCTCCAGGAGCCTGGGCCCCACAAATAGACTGTCCAAAGTCCGAGCATTTATTCACAAGAGCAGGGCCACTGCTCAGCATCATCAGGGCCAGCAGGAGACTGCATAGCAGATGACACAGCTGCATCTCGACTGGTGTTGGGGAAAAAGCTCCTCTGGGATGTGCAGGAATACTTAAATCTCACACTGAATTTGGGAGGTGCTAAGATACACAGCATGCATAAAACCTGTTTCAGTCCGGAAATGAAAAGAATGTTTCATGCTTCACATGCTATCCTTCAGGTATGTCTCACTCAGACAGGTGCTAGCACAGGGAAGTAAAATACGAACGAATCAGTTGTTGTGTTGTGAATGATGATGTTTGGGGGTCAAGGGACTTGGAAAGTCCTTTGAGACTGGGGTCAATCAACCGATCAAATAAAAAGTATGGTTATATATTAACTCTTTATTATGTATGTGGTGACAGCCCAGCCTGCACTGTGCTCTTTCTGTGCTGGGATCAGAAGACTGAAACGCTGTGGGATTTGCTTAAAAATCAAGTAGGACAAGAAATACTCTAAGCAGAGTCGAATGCATAAGTGGCTGGAGCGAGCAAGACTAGCAGGCTAAAGACAGCATTCCCATGAGACCCAACCCATGATCCACCGCATTCAAATTATATTCAGGGTCCACTTTCCTAAAGTTTAGGCAAATGAAATTATTTGGTTATGGTTTGGGAAATAAATTAAATATATAAAATGTTGCATAGAAAAAAAGATTCAATAGGAATCAGTGCATCTTAATTATGAAGAGAAGCTGACAGGTAAATTATTACCATCCATACATGAAGCTGCAGAGGAAAAACAAATCAAAACTAAAGTTAAAAGTAAATTAAATTAATTGTGATTGAAGGCTTTACTTAACTTTATTCATGTTCTCTGGTTATAATAATATTTTTAGCATATGAGCGTCACAGCGGAAACCACAAATATTTACCCTCTGTAAACAATAAACAATGACGTACAATGACGTCCTGACACATGACAAGGTGATTTCTGTGACCAGTAGATAGTAGAATAGTAGATTTGGTATGTTTAACTTTATATCGCTTCTGCGGTTTGACAATCAGCCAGGTACATCAAAGATGTGAGTAAGATTGCAAATTGCATACATACATCCCTCTCTCACACCTAACCTGATCAGCTAGTTAGTTCAGCTGTAAACCTTACCCAGATCATCACACTCTTACTTTCATTTATCTATGTGAAACTCTTCTTTCTGAACTTCTTCTTGAAAGTTGGCATTAAATGTAACTCATTACTGCAGAAACTGGACTGGACAAACACAGAACACTTCAATTAACCAAACACAGATGCTGAGTAATGTGTTATTTGCCTGCTGCCTGCCTGAAAATGAACGTCGTTCTTCCTAAACATATTCTCTCATTTGGTGTTTTGATGTAGGTGGTGGCGAGCTCCACTGATGTTCAGATGGATTAGGATCTGGTGACTGTGAGATAAGTTTCAAAATTCTTCCTGCTCAGCATTTTTATACATTACAGAGCATGATGTTATGTTATTGTTTAAAGGACAGGTTCACAGTTTTTCATGTCTGTCTGAATCAAAAGTCAGGAGCCTAAATTTACATTAAAATAAGTTTTTCTTGCTGTGATAATTCCTCCTGTTCATACTGACCATGAGAAGATTCCTTCATAATGCACTTACAATGGAAGTGATGAGGATAAAACCCACAGTGTGCCTTCTGTGTAGAGGCAGTGTGTCTAAATGTTTATGTGAAGCTAATATGAAGCTTAAAATCCAGTAGATATGTTTCAACGTTACAGTGGTTTTAGAGCCAAAGTTCCTCTTTTTGTTCCTACACTTCCACCACAACAGGGAAACACAAAGAGGGTTTTGATGCTAAACAGACTGTAAATGTGTCAGATATCCACTTGATGTGACTAACTCACACTGATGAAGCCTCATAGAAGCTTCACATCTACTTTAAATGACTGCGTGGACACACTGTGGATTTTGTCCCCATGTCTTCCATTGTAAGTGCATTATGGAGGGATCTTCTAATGTCAGTATAAACAGGAGGAATGATTACAACAAGAAAAACCTATTTCAATGTTCATATAGACACATGATTATTGTTGTAAGACACACTTGAAAAATAGTGAACCTGTCCTTACACACAAATGTATTCTTTAATAAAACTACTATAAAATATTATACTTATATCTATACTATACTATACTATACCAGAAAATAACCACAGGCCATCCTGTAGAATCAAGCGACTGACATTGGTGATAACAGAGCAATAACAGTAGTAAACAGAATTAATAGAGAGTGTTTTTATTTCAATAGTGATTGAATTACATTATTTTGTTATAATGGCAATACGGTTAACTCAGATCAACTCATTATTGTACATGCAGTATGATTGTGTACTATGTACACTGTATACATGCTGTCCAGAGAGCAGGTGGGGCATAAGTTTTTTATTGTATGGATATGCACTGGTGTCATTTTAATGCACATGATATAACAATACCAAATAGTCTATTATTTACCCTCCAAGTGATCTTCACATGTAAGCCACAAAGACATGCACAAAGTTTTAGATGGAAAATAATTGATTTCATGTTATAGGTTCTTTATATTTCCATTGAAGAAGACCAGTTAGGCGCAATTAGCTGCGAAAAGTAACACCTGCTCACTTACGCCCTTGGGCACCCTCCGCCATCAGGTGAAGGACATATAGCGCTTGAAGTGGTTGAAAAGAGTAGAAAAAAACGCTATATAAGTACAATCCATTCACTATCTTTATTATTAAATTCTCACTCTATGAATGTGTTAGAATTGAAACAAACAGAAAATTTAGCTAAAGCATTTTTCCTGATCTGACAGCTCTATAGTTAAGATAACCAAATGTGTTTCTGACACCCACATGTACTTTTCAATTTCATGTATAATTAACCCAATGCTAGAAATACACACCTCCCAGAGTTCAGCTCAGATTGTCCTCAGTGTGACCAGCTGACCTGTAAGTTTGATTGACAGCAGCACTGACCTCTCAGAGGTAGTGTGAGGGGTAAAGCACAGGTCAAATGAAGTTCAGTATTGACCTTACTGCATGATGATGTTCCAGGAAGCTATTAAAGTATTCTGTTCTAGTGTTTATTTGACTTAATATATCAGATTACATATAGTAATTGCAATATTGAAAATAATGTATGAATAAAAAGCGATTAAATGGAGGTATATGTTCTATAGTTGTATTGCTTTACGTACCAAAGGATCATGAACCTGGGAAACTTTTGTGATAAGTTTGGGACAATACTGCTATCTGCTGACAAAATACAGCATAACATGTTGCTGAAACAGTGTCACCTATCAGACAGAAGAACATGGTTTACATTCGCTTTATTTTATTTATTTTTTTATTATGTTTTAACTTCTACAGTATTTGGTACAGTAGAGCAGCATTGCACAGCAGCAATGACACATTCATGAAATGGAAGTTCAGCCAAAAGCAGAAAAGCACAGCTGTGTCCCTAACCAGCATGAATAGAAAATATGAATATATGTATATAGTGATTCTTTTTGTCACGGCCTTTGGGAACAGGGAGTTTCTGTACATTAGCAGAGCTGAGAATGTCAGATTTGATTCTGGTCTTCAAGTTGTTTTTGTATTGTTTCATTTAATCAAATCAAATCAAATCAAATCAAATTTTATTTATATAGCCCAAAATCACAAAATACATTTGTCTCAGAGGGCTTTACAATCTGTACAGGGAGTGACACCCTCTGTCCTTAGACCCTCGATTCGAGTGAGGAAAAACTTGCCCACCAAAAAACCTTTTAACAGGGAAAAAGGTGGAAGAAACCTCAGGAAGAGCCACAGAGGAGGGATCCCTCTCCCAGGACGGACAGACGTGCAATGATGTCACATGTACAGAACAAATCAACACACACATATTGTACACTCACAATGAATAATAGTGATAAATAATGACAATGATAAAATGAGAATAATGACAATGAATGATGAATTATTACAGTAACAGTGAAACTTGTGATAAAGATACAAATGCACAGTAGCAAATCATTAACTAACTATAATCTGTAATGGGGATATGGTAACAATGATGATGGTGACAACACATGCAGAAGACGCCACGCAGGACCACAGCAGCAGACACAGTCCACAAGAACCTGCTGGACGAGAGAGCACAGAAACTCCGGGGAAGAAGTTTAGTTAGTAACATGATATATAGACAGACAGACAGACAGACAGACAGACAGACAGACAGATAGACAGATAGACAGATAGACAGATAGATAGATAGATAGATAGATAGATAGATAGATAGATAGATAGATAAATCTAACTACTAAGGGATGACCTGAGCCAGCCCTAACTATAAGCTTTATCAAAAAGGAAAGTCTTAAGTCTACTCTTAAAGGTGTTGATCGTGTCTGCCTCCCGAACACAGAGTGGTAGTTTATTCCACAGAAGAGGAGCTTGATAGCTGTAATGTAATGTTTACTGTATTCCATTCTGTTCAACTGGATGTCTCCTGCTTCATTTTTGATGACAGCAGTAAAACACATGTTGGCTCCCACAATTATTTGCATAAATTACTCAAAGAATTAAGAATTTTTAAATCAATCAAAGGAGGCAGATAGGCCAAGTCACTGCTTGCACACGTTCAGTCTTTCCAGCTCCCAGAAGATCATTACACAAAGCTCAAATCAATTAGCTTGTACAGGATACTGTACTTTGCACTATACGTGTGTCATGTTCCCTTTAGTCATTATATACTGTCAAACTGTACATTTAAACTGTGTTTCTGCAGGAAGTCTCAGTAAAAGTCAGTACAATCTCATAGGATTAAAATCCAAACCAGCTCATCAAACAACAGGAGACTGCTGTAAATATTCTACAATGGTTCATGATCATGAAATCACGTGTGAACTACAGGTTTCAGCACTTTCATTTGTCTCATGGAGAATCTTTAGATTTCATCTTTTATGATCATCACACTGCTGTTCTTGATTTTCACATTTGTTCCTGTTAATACATTATTTACACTATGTCCATCTTAGAAGACAAGACTGGGTTTTGTCCCCATCACTTCCATTGTAAGTGCATTGTGAAGGAATCTTCTAATGGTCAGTATGGATTGTGAACTTGTCCTTTGTTTATTTATATTATTATAATTTTTGTAAGTCCAGGGTGACGACAGAACTTCCTGGTGTCGGTATCTTTCATCATGAGATATGTACTGTAGAGAAATGTTCCTACTGAGAAGTGACAACCAACAGATATCATCAAACATGTTCGATTATATTCAAGGAGTCAAAAAAGACAAAATGAGATCATTACTTGGATTTCTTTTTATTCAAAAATAATCAGTCATCCAAAGAGTTTTCCAGTTATCTTCTGTTTTAAATCCTTATCCATAATGTTAAATTTCCTTTAACATTACAGATAAATAAAACCAAAATAAATTAAAATCCGTAACATAGCTCTTATCAGTGTAACATCTACTTCTCCAATATGAGACAGTGGCTTTAACAGCAGTATTAGTAACTCTTTAAGAATCAGTTTATTTGTCTAACCTGTTCTAATGCCTGAATTAATGTATAAAATTAGAAGATATGGCTGTTTATTCCAGAGTCATCTCACAGCTGGCTGCTCTGCAAACTGCAAACAAACAAACCTCTACAGGCCCATCAACAGTGTGATTAAAGTCATACCATTTGATAAGATGCATTCATTTGTTCCCTGACTGTTGGTGTTTACTGCTTTATAGCCATACAGGCTCTTCAAACACGCACGCACGCACGCACACGCACGCACACGCACGCACACGCACGCACACACACACACACACACACACACACACATATCATGCTAAAATATGACAGTTTTCATACAGAGCATGCAGCATGTCATGCTGATGCTACACCACCCTCTGTCCGTCCTGCATGCTGAGAGGCAGACCCGGCGGTTTGAGGGAGGAGGGAATGGGCAGCTCATGCAGGCTGTCCGGGAAGGTCGCCGGGCTCAGCTGCTTCAGAATAGTCTGCATGGCGGAGAGGACCAGCGGCGCCGGCCTCCTCCCCGCCAGGTACTGGGACGTGTCCTCGCCCAGCACCTTGTTCCAGCGCTCGGGATCTCTGCCCAGAGCTCCCTTCATTTTGAAGTGAACCTTTGGCATGAACATGAGCAGGTTGTCCAGACACTGCCTCCTCTCCCCGCCGCTCAACCCGTTGGAGTCCCTGAGTTTCTCCAGGATGACATCCAGCGGGGTCAGGCCGTTGTTGTCTTTGGCGTGCGGGGACGCTCCGTTCCCCAGCAGCATGACGACCGCCTCGGGTCGCAGCAGCTCGCAGGCTAGGTGGAGAGGGGTTCTGCCGTCCTCCATGTGAAAACACCCGGCTCGGTCGGTGTAGGAAGGTGTGCTTGGTATCCGGTGAGTCTCCTGTAAGATGAGGC
Source organism: Pampus argenteus (assembly GCA_036937835.1). Classification (NCBI taxonomy): domain Eukaryota; kingdom Metazoa; phylum Chordata; class Actinopteri; order Scombriformes; family Stromateidae; genus Pampus; species Pampus argenteus. The sequence goes on along the minus strand of CM072876.1, from coordinate 17,706,084 downwards.
CGAGAATATATCGCCTGTCGTAGCGGACAGCCATGGCCAGGTGCGGGGCGGAGGACGGGCAACAGCAGAAGCATTCCCCGGGCTTTGCTAGCGCCTCGTCGGTGTACCTGCTGAGCAGATACTGGGCGTATGCCTGGTGGTCATGCACGATAGCATAAAGCAACGCCTCCGAGGGGGTGTACGTCCTCTGGCTGGAGTCCTCCTCCTGGTAAAAAGTCTCCATGGTACGCATGTCCTCCAGCATCCAGACCGGCTTCAGGTCCCGTACAGCCCGGTAGAAGAGCAGCGAGAAGGACTTCCGATGTTTCTCTATGCTCCGCGCCGCCGAGTTAGCGGTTAACGAGGCCATGGCGACAAGCGACCCGAGTAACTAATGTCCACAAAGGCCACACGGCGTCCTTCATCCCCATGGAGCCATTACTTCAAGTTCTATCAACACAACGCCCACACAATGATGTCTTACAATACAACAAGGTCAAAGTGGTTAGAGTTCAGCCTACTAAGCTACAGCTGCAGTGACTACATTCCTTCAGTCGGACCCACAACAGCTGAGAAACTCATAGCTGCAGTACTGAGCTACTGCGCATGCGCACGTCATAATAAACTCTTGGAAACTTTATTGACAGTCACATTTTGAGGACTTAATATCATATCAATAAGCACTTGAAAATATACCACATGCATGGACATTTTCTTTGTTTGTGCTGATATTCATCTGCTGGTGTTTGTGAAATGATTAATGGAAAAGAAAAAAAAGGTCCGATACACAAATCTGTTTTCAGTTTTTGGAGTTTTTCTCTAAATCTTAGATTTAGACAAAGCTCAAATAAAGACAAAGAATGTACAAGACACCTGTATATAAGTATACTAAAACAAACAAACAAACAAAGGCAGGTCAAATACAAAATTAGTTAGTTACATAGATGGCAGTCACAATATAGTGTACAATCACATAATCACATACAAAGCATGTCATTACAACAAATCAGACAGTGTGCAAGGGGTTGTTGTCAGTTTGAAATATTAGAAAAAAAATTATTTGCATACTCAAAAAATAGCCCCCATGTTTTTCTAAAAGAAGCTGACGATCCTCTCAGTGTGCGACATATTTTCTCCATGTTAATAAAGTAAAAAATATCATTTATCCACACATGACAGCTTGGTGGTGTCGGGCATTTCCACTTCCTAAGAATAAGGCGTCTAGCTAAAAGGGTTACAAAAGCTACCTTGTTTATCTTACACTTAGATACAGCAGGTATGAGTGTGACTCAAAATAAAGCAGTAACCACCGATGGTGTGAAGGAAACAGAGGTGATCTGTGAGATAACATTAAAAACCTCCAACCAAAAGGTATTCAGAGAGGGGCACGCCCAAAACATATGGAAATAGGTAGCCAGGTACTGGCGGCATCTGTCACAGGTGGGGTCAACATCACCATATATTTTAGCCTGACCTTAGTTAAATGGCAGCAGTAAAGAATCTTACACTGCAGCAACCCGTGCCTAGCCGCTATGGAGGAAGAGTAGACCAGCCGCAAACACTCATCGCAAACATCATCTGCGAGTTCACACTGTAAATCATTCTCCCATAGCGTCCTAATAGTACAAAGTGAGGCTGGGTTTATAGAGTGAATGAGATTGTATAACACAGAGATCATGCCCTCTGTAGCAGGCAGGAATGGGTCCAGGGCAGTAGGAAAGCCAGGGTAAACATTTCAACAATGCTACGAATCTGTAAATATCTGAAAAAAATATTTTTAGGAAGAGCCAACTTGTCTGAAAGCTGCTGGAAAGATGAGAATGTGTCATCATTATACAAGTCCTTGATTGTTTTAATACCTCTTGCCTGCCAGCAAGAGAACGCTCCATCAATTATTGAAGGGTGAAATAACAGGTTGGGTGATAACGGCGCCTGTCGAGAAGGAGCCTGAAGGCCAAAATATCGTCTGAATTGAATATACTCTTTGAATAAGGTGAAATGGGGTGATTTACAGGAGCATGAACAAGTGCAGACAGGGATGCGCAATGCCAGAACAGCCTATTATTCCTCATTAATTGAGGAAAATAAGAACAACCCCAGGTTTCTCTTCAGCACTGTAGCCAGGCTAACAGAGAACCACAGCTCTATTGAGTCATCTATTCATTTAGGCCTAACTAGTAATGACTTCATGAGCTTCTTTAATGATAAAATTCTAAATATCAGAGACAAAATTCATGACCTTTTGCCCTCAACAGGCATTCATCTGATTTCGGATACAGCAAGTTTGGAAATAGCTATAAAACCTGATATATATTTAGACTGCTTTTCTCCCATCGACCTTCAACAAGTAACTTCAATAATTTCTTCATATAAGCCAATTACAGGCCGATATCAAACCTTTCATTCCTCTCTAAGGTACTTAAGAAAACCGTAGCCAATCAGCTATGTGATTTTCTCCATACAAACAGCTTATTTGAGAAGTTTCAGTCAGGATTTAGAGTAAATCATAGCACAGACACCGCACTAGTCAAAGTTACAAACAACCTCCTAATGGCATCTGACAAAGGACTCATCTCTGTACTTGTCCTATTAGATCTTAGTGCCGCATTTGACACCATTGACCATCAGATTCTTTTACAGAGACTGGAATATCAAATTGGCATCAAAGGAACCGCCCTAGACTGGTTTAAGTCATATTTCTTAGACCAATCTCAGTTTGTTCATGTTAATGATGAATCCTCAATGCAAACCAAAGTTTCTCATGGAGTCCCACAAGGTTCTGAATTAGGACCACTTCTATTCAGTTTATATATATGCTTCCTCTAGGGAACATTATTAGGAATCATTCAATTAACTTTCACTGTTATGCTGATGACACACAATTATATTTATCAATCAAGCCTGATGAAACCAATCACTTAACTAAACTCCAAGCATACATTAAGGACATAATAAATTGCATGACCCACAATTTTCTGATACTAAATTCAAATAAAACTGAAGTTCTCACAATTGGACCCAAACACCTCAGAAGCTATCATTCCAGATATTTAGCCTTAGAGGTGAGAGGACACTGTTTGACTTAAGTAATGATCAAGTGGTCGGCTTGCTTTATCCCCATGCTCATAGTACGTGGATCTAGATTTCAGCATGAGGTCTTCAACCTGAGCAGAAATGAGAAGTATTGTAATTTAAAAAATAATGCATAATAATAATAAACAGCGTGATTTTAATAGGTCACTCACAGTGTGTTCCACACCGGCTCAGGACCTAATAATGTATTGCCAAGGATATTGTATCTTTCCAAATATTGCCAACAGATATTTCAATAAAGTATGAATGCTCTGCATAAATATTTATGTAACTTCATATGGGATAGAAAAAGACCAAAATTTAAACTCCCATATATAAAGAAGGCCTCTCTGTACGCAACTTTTGGTTCTGTCACTCTGCTTCTCAAATAAGACATAAGTTACATTAGATAGAAGAACAACATTCACAATTTTAGAAATGATTCGAATAACTATTACACTGACCACTACTTACCATTTATAGAGAGAACCAGCTTACATTCTTTGATATAGTATACTTTTGTGATTAAAACTGTACTGTATTCTCAGTTAATTATTGAATTAGCAAAAGTGTACACTTATCTATACAATGCTACTACTAATAAAAATATTGAAAGAGGAACACTAACAATGAGCTGAGTCATCACCAGTGTTGGACCTCACTAATGCTCTTGTGGCTGAATGGGAGCAAATCCATGCAGCCAGGTTCCAAAATCATGTGGAAAGCCTGAAACCTGAAGAGTGACAGATTAATTGTCCCATCGATATATGTGCCATCTTCTGGTGTCCACATGATTTGTTTACTTGTCCACATACACTAGTACTTGCACTAGTACTGCAAATATTACAAGTTTAACATCATCATAGGGCTTCGTCAAAATGAAATTGAAGTGCAAACAGCAAACTGGCTAATTGTCTGTGCTCCCCAAAGTGCATTGTGAACAGGTGTCTGTGCTATTTAAACATTTTAAATACATTTTAACTTGGGTGAAAAAGGTTCTGTGGATAGTTGTACATTGTATAAGTTGCATATTTGTAGTCATAGAGAAGATATTTTACAGATTTGTGTCTAGAACTCAGAGTTGGGAGAGAGCCATGACATTGTCCCATTTTGTCGGTGGGAGTGTGTGTATATATATGTATGTATATATATGTGTGTGTGTGTGTGTGTGTGTGTGTGTGCGTGTGTGCGTGTGTGCGTGTGCGTGTGTGTGTGTGGATATAAGTTTATATGTTGTTTATTTGTGTTGCTTATTTGTGATGCCTGGTCATGGTGGATTAGCAGAGGAGTGACTGTCTCTATTCTGGTATTCTGGTTGCTCGGGTTTTGGTAATAATATTTTAGTCAGTGTTGATTAGTGAGAGAGGATGGCTGCTGCAAGCCAGGGCCGGGTCTTTATTGAGCTTAATATGATGTGATGATGTTGATGATGTTGATGATGTTGATGATGATGATGATGTGATGTTGAGTGTGGAGGAAGCTGCTATTTTCTCATGCCATGTGATATCAACTTCTTACTTCAGTCCATTTTCTTGCCCCTAGATGGCGTACTTTAAGCACACTGCAGCTCATCTATTTCTATCAAGTTGATCTGAGCAGACAGATGAGTGTGCAGTGTACACATTCACATACTGTTATATTTATTCATATTTTAACATATCTTAATAACTTTCCAGTATTACTTGTTCAGTTTAAGAAATACAAATGGCCACTTAGTTATTACCAGTTTATGAAATATCTCAGGCAAATACATTGAGTATTAAACAATTACAATATATTGTTATCATGATAACCCAAAAAATACGTCTTGTATTGCAGCAGTTGGATATTTAAACTTCACAGTAGCTCTACAGTCATAACTTGCTTTTTTTGAGATACTGTCAAAACATCTGGGTTTGTTCTACAGATTTTGTTTACTGGACATAAGAACTGTACTGATGACTTGAGTTTTTCTTGTCATGAAAATAATCATGAGCTTCAACCATAGTTTTGCTCCCACTAGAAGGGGATCTATATATTTGTCCAAATTCATTCCAGTCCTAAGTATTTTGATGACCTGCTGACCTTTCCTCTGGCCTCTTGCAGAGTCAGAATTTACCACTGACCAACACTTTGGTCTATCACAAGGTTATACCCATCCATCGGTGTATATTCGTGGCATAAGAGTAGATTCCATTTTGGATTTTGGACCTGTGAAAACTCACTGACTGTCCTCGGTTCCAATCCCAATAGGAACCGAGAATAGTCAGACTTGAACCCTAACAGATCCAAAGATTATTAGAGCTAATCCAAGACCAGTTCTACTCAAACAGATCTAAACAGAGAGAACACTGTTAAATCAAAGTATCCTCCTCCCATCCTCTCTTTGATTTCTCTTGAAAAGAAGTGAGCAGCTCGTTCCCTAAAGTCTGATGTAAAACCATGTAACATCCAATTGTTTATGTTTTTTGGCCCAAAGCAATGTCTAAAATGTTTTCCTGATTTCTTAGTGTTGATACTCTCAACAATGCCAGCCCCATAGGCCTATTTTTATATATTACAATGGATCAAATGAATAATGTGAGAGGAACTGCTTAATGTGCCAAACACACAGATTTATGAAGCTTTCTGGCATCTCTTAGCTTTTTGTTTTTGTGTAAGGTTGGTGAACATAGTGGAACATTTAGCACCTGAATAGCCTGACATTTTTTATTTATTATATTTAATATATTATGGGCATCTCAGACACTTACAGAGGGTGATAGTCTAACAGTGAGTGAGAGAAACAGAAAGAAAGAGATAAACAGTGGATAAAGGGACAAACCAAATTAAAAGATGAATTATAAATGTACTTAAACAAAGCTCTCTTAGTTCAGCATTTCATCACAAGACTTTCTGTTCCCCACTGTTTACAGAAATAACTTGGTCAAGTGGTTGAATAGTGTTATTAAATATCCACCATATGGATCATATATCTCTAAATCAATTAAGAATATTTCCTCATATGTAATCTTCATTTTGTGGGATGAATGCACCATTGGAGTTCAAGGATGTTCACAGGTACAGTGTATATACTCACACCTGTCTAGCAGGTGAAAGAATCAGGGGGAAAAAAGAACAGGGCTTCGTACACAAAGAAATGAAATGCCTGTCAGACTAGACTAGAACCAAGCCTCTAATTCTGTGTGTGTGTGTGTGTGTGTGTGTGTGTGTGTGTGCGTGTGTGTGTCTTTTGTAAATAATTTCAAATTTCACCATCATCCCTATTTGCTATTTACATCTAAAGTATATTTATGGTGGTGAACAATGTGAAGCATGAATCCTAAATGCAGCACTAGTGGTAGCTACATCATTTAGAGGTTATGTAGCCCCACTGAATTGTGCTCTTGAAATGTTTAGGCAGATTAAAGAGAAACTGACAAACACACGTATCACTGATCAAGTATTAGAATATATTCTTCTCATATACAGTATGGTCCAAAGGCATTTCCCATTGAGAAAGTATTATCAGACTTTTGGACCCAACTATATATAATATATAGCCTAAATGATCAGTGCCTACATGCACACATGGTTTTAAAACTATGAGGTACCACCTCCATTTGATTTCAGGCTTGAAAAAAACCTGCACTATGAGTGACACCCTTCACATTACACATAGTAATATCATCCATTGTTAATGTAAAATATTTAGCTTTAAACTGCATTAAATCTACACCATCTGCAGCATAGGGTTTACTTTACTTTATAGGGCTAAGAAATAAAAGTGTGAAGAACCTTTTTAGATGCATTATTATCCCTGAATAAAATATAATTGTAGTAGAGATCCCTGAATAAAATATAATGGATATTATATTATATTGTGTTACTTCTGGGCTCTCACTCCCAAGTGCTGCAACGTTGTGCTCCTAACATCTCTTACTTAAAAAGACTCCCATTCCCCATCCTCCTTCTAAATGATTAATGAACTCCTTTGTTGTGCGCAGTACTGTCAGTCTCAATACCTGATGAGGCTGTGAGATGAAAAGGAAAGAGTGGCACAGGGACATGCGGCTGTAAATTAAACCAGGATGCAAAGGCAGATGTAGACTGAAACACTATCTTCATCTACTCCAGGCAGGGAGGACATCACCCACTATGAGTCTAGTATGTAAACTTGGTAGATAAATGGTAACAATGCAGTAAGTATTGAGGGATTCTTCAATATGAAATCTATACCTGAGTGGCTCTACATATTTTACTCTACTCTACTCAGTGGTCTTTTTGCTCTGGGTGAATTGTTTAATGAACATTTATAGTATCTCTCCATGGACTATGCAGTTCCATATGTTCATCCTCTTTTACCTCAAATTGCCTTTCTATGATTCTTGATTTCCTTAAAAATGGTAGTCCTTCTAATTACTATACAGTGGTAATAGAGTCTAGTAAAAACGCTTTAAATTGAAAAAAAAATTCATCTGGGCTCTTTGGGTGTGATTGGATCATACATGTAAGTGTTTTTGGGACTGACTGACATTGATTCTGACAGATGAAATTCATTACTAGAATATTGCAATGCAATATTTTGCATCTTTAACTATTGTTACAAAATCTATATTAAAGTGTTGGCTTGATATCAGAATTAACCAGAAAATACCTTTAAATTATAAATTTAAATTTAGGAAGCCAGATTTCAGAAAGGTAATGCCACAACTTTTATTACATATCAATATTTGTATCAGCCTCAGAAATCCAGTTTCTGTTGACCTCTTTTTGGGCCATTAAATGTACCCTGTAGAGTTCAGACCACTACTAGGATGTTTCTGAGCAGAGGGGAACCGTCTGGGCCTTCTATTCAGTGAAAGCCTAAGAAAAAGTATTGAAAGGTTTTTTATCCTCCTAAAAATGAAAATATTTTAAAATTATTTTTATTTCATTTATCAGCAACCACCCTTGCCAGTGTAACATTGCTGAAAAGGTTCAGGTTAAATCTCTCTAACTATGTCACCTGCTGTTGTAAATCTGTATCTGTATCTAACTGAGTAGAAATAACAAAGGATTATGTTAACTAACTTGAAAGGTGCATAAAAACTGAGCTGGCTGTGTTTGGTTGGTTCTGAGATTAAAGACAGATGAGAAAGCACAAAAACCTCCAGGGAAGAGGCCAAGTTACTAACATGCATTAATGGGACATGAATTCATACAGATGGAGAGGGAGAGGAGGAGAGAGGTGCATCATGGGAAGTCCTCCAGTAGTCTAGCCCTATAGCGACCTAACTAGGGCTGGGTTGCTTCTTGCTTCCAATGTGTCCAGAAACAGATTTTGGTGGACTGTTTTGGTGAAATAAGTGGATGTTTATGCAGTTGACTGCAGTTGGGCTGTTTGCATATGTTCTAAACATTTTGCTTTACACTCGGCAACACACTTATCATTTTGATTTAGATTTAATATTTAGATATAGATATGAATTGCATTAATTCCTTTCTCAGGAAGTAAGGAAAATTAGCTAAATGTTAGAAAAGTGAGCAAAATATTAAAAATATATCAACTAGAAAATTGTAACACAATTTTTATTAATTCGACACCTCATAGAATACAGCAGCTTTTCTTTATAGAGCACAGGCAGATGCTATGGAGAGGATACTCATATTTCGGTTTGATGGTAAATTTAATAACATATCATATGTAATATTCATACTCCCCTTCTGCTCTGTGGGTCTGGAGGCAGAAGAATAATATCAAGCACATGAAGTGAGATGATGGCTAAGAGGCTGCTGCAAAGGCTATGCTGCAAAATATATTCAACATCAAACTTTCATGGGGTTTGTGTCATTGTAATTTAAAAATGTAAAAGAGCGTACAAAAGGCCAAGATAGTAACAGGCTGGCTCTTGTTCAAATTTAAACATGCTAATTACAAGATGAATCTGATTATGTTAATTTTGATCTGCTGCTGTCACTAAAACACTGTTAATGCTCAGTGATAATGCTAAAATGATAATGCTATAATGATAAAATGTCTTCAGGTTTCTGTCATCACTTCAAGTTTCATTATCATCACTAAATTTAATGGACAAAAAAAACCAAAAACAGTCACTAGGTTTGAAGAGTTCAATGCAAAACAGATATTTACTTCAGTAATGAATACATCATCAAATCCTGAATTCAAGAAGTGAAATATGTCTAAAATAACAGTTCTGTTGCTCCTGCTTATATATTCTATAAACCTCATCTTTGGCAGAGCCTAAACCTAACGTTCTTGGGTCATCATTTTCTTCTTCCAAAGTCTACTGGCTACTTTTTTCACATGAATGAACAAGTTTTAGTGTCATCCACCTTTTTCACCTTTTTTCATAGAAGTTTCGAGTGCCTTTAATCCACTCCCTTTTACTGATATCATTCGCAGCCTTCTGCTGCTGACCTTGATTTGGACAGTTTAATTAAAATACTCCATCAGTTACAGACTTTTACTGTGTAAAAAATACAATAGATGCCTCTAAGCCTTTACTGCAGCACATATCATAAACTCAGCTTAGAGATTAGTTTGGTCTTTAAATCAACTTTAACATGAATCATTACACAGTCATTAGTTATTGCTGCTTTCACAGTTGATTGTTCATTATGACAAAACAGTAAGAAAATATCACCACAATGTTTAAAGCCATAAAACTAGTTTCATAGAACGTAATACATTCATAATAAGATTTGAACAATAGGAAACTGCTATGTTGCAATGTTGTTAATGTTCAGTTAGATTAATAATAGATGTGAAACTGATCCAAAAGGAAAGACTATAGAATATATACATTGTTTATTTTCAATTAACATTGATTGTACCACTCAGATAGACTTGTCCGTATCTAACTGTGCCTCAGAATAAATGTTTCAAAGTGTTCAAATTCCTGAAAGTGTAAAATGATTGTTCTACTTCAAGGAGAATTTGCAACATCTTGTAGAAAACACAATACAAAAAGACTCAATGATATTATGACGGGAAAGCTGTGAAGGTGCTTCATTCTGCAGACAAGAAAGGGAGTTTGGAGAGTGACATGGCTGCTCTCAGTGTAAATTATGCATTTCAGAGTAAATTAGCTGGGTGCAGCGCTTCTGCTTGCCGGATGTGTTGTGGGGAGACTCATAGGGAAGCCAACAAGGAAAGTACTTGGCAGAAGTGATGTGGAACGAGAACTGATTAGCTACTTGTCCAGATTGAGAAATGAAAAGAGGATCTGTGGATGTCGTGCTTTGTGATTTCCAGAATGACTCAAAGTAATTCAGCAGTGATTGTGCTTTAAGTAGAATACCAAGGTGTAGTATCCGGGGTGAATGATGTGGATGGAGGCCAAGCTAGGATTACTGATTGATTGATTGATGATATGTGTTCTAATAGGTATAAGTAAAGAAGCGGTCTTGGTGATGAGATTGAAGACAGCGATTATGACGGTAGATCTCATGAACAACTGGGGATGGTTGAAGAATTCTGCAAGTTGGCGACTTAGTAGAGAACCATTATCCACCCCACAAAACCAGCAGAAAGAGCAGAGTCTATGTAGAGGTGATGTCATCTTTATCTGTGTCTGCCAGATGCTACAACTAAAGATGGCTGCTGCAGTCGCTGGAATTGGGCAACTGTAGTGGGGCGAGAATGGGCAACAGAACAATGAGCAATCAAGTGTAGAAACAATGGAAACAGTGTGAAGTTACAGAACACCTCAGAATTAGTTTACTATTATTAACTGGCAACCCCGTACACACAACAGCAGACTGTACTGTATAGTAAATGGTAACCCGGAGCATGCAATGGCAGGCGTTACAGAAGTGATGTTGCAATAGGTTTATTAATGACTGGCAACATGATAACATGACATTAAATTTGTTGTATGACAGCTCACAACACGACGCATAATGTTGATTACTAATATAAATAACTGGAAACAAAGTGCACGTAACGCAGATCTGATGTTAAATTAGTAGTATAGTAACTGGCAACCAGCAGTTGACAGTGGTAATATGTTATTGAAGCGACATGATATTAGCTGTAGTATAGTAACTTGCAACACAGTGCATGCAATGATAGACATTATAGAAATGGCATTTATTAGGTTTATTAGTAATTGGCAATCTGGCGCAAGTGATTGTAGATGTTGCTTTGTATTACAAAACAGCAACTCAGTGCATGTCATGACAGATGTTACTGAAGTGAATGTTAAGTGGTTAAGTGAAGTGATGTTATTAAAGTGTTAAAATAGTTGTATTAGTAACTGGCGACCCTATACACATACTGGCAGGCATTACTGACAGTGGGTTGTTTCTAGAGTGTGACTAGAAAAGCTGAAGGCATGACTGACAACCCAGTGTTTGCTGGAGATGAATGGTCTGGTTTTATTGATGCCATTGAAGGGAATTCCTTTCCTCTCAGCAATCATCGCAGGCAGGCGACGGTTCGGTCTAAGATCTTGGGCTCTGTTTGTGGTTGTGAAGACAGCCGGATTGATGGCAGCTGATGAGTTGAAACCACCTGCTCCTGTGGCTATGCCCATAGCATCTAAGGTTGTCAGTACTCACTGACAGAGAAGAGGAGGCCCAAAGAACTGGCAGGAGTTGGAGAGATCTTGATAAGGGAGCTTGAGTGGAGGTATGTTCACCGCTGAGCAACGCTGTGGTCTGACTGCTCTGTCAGGGCTGGAGGGGACCAGCAGACTCAGTTGGTTTCAAACACATCTTCATCTGAATCGACCATGTTGATCTGCAGTTCTTGGCCCATAGTGAGTTGATTTTAAACGTTTTTTCAAAATTGCAACCATTACACGTGAAGCATAAACTGACAGTTAATATCCGGTTGTGGTTTTAAATTTGTTGCTGGAATGACTGTGATAACTAGCCCGAGACTATGTGCACCTCTGTGGCTCTTCCTGAGGTTTCTTCCACCTTTTTCCCTGTTAAAAGGTTTTTTGGTGGGCAAGTTTTTCCTCACTTGAATCGAGGGTCTAAGGACAGAGGGTGTCACTCCCTGTACAGATTGTAAAGCCCTCTGAGACAAATGTATTTTGTGATTTTGGGCTATATAAATAAAATTTGATTTGATTTGATTTGATGGACAGCGAGAATGAGCACAGAATACAAGAGCAAAAGAGAAGAGAGTTAGGTTGATATTTATATGCTGGAAGAGGTGTGGTCTGCTCCTAAAACTTACTAAGCTTCAAAATATGAAATCAAGACACACAGTATATTAAGAAGATGGATGTTTACAGGCTGAATATGAGTGTGTGTGATCCAGAACTCACTGTATAGAAGGGACACATAAAACCATGAATAATCTACTTAATCATGAATGTTTACATGTTTCAACTTATCAATTATCATGTAAATTTGGCAAGCTGAACACATTCTGTACTGTAAAGGAGAACTAAAAAAATCTGTGAAACCGCGAGGTTGCGAAAGGTGATATCCATATGATAACTTTGGATTGGTGAGTTGCATTCATGACTTATGACATTATGAATTCACAATAATATAAAATCTGGATTTTAGATTGTGATTATTATTTTGAGCATTTAAATTTAATAAATATTTAGAAAATTGAATATTGAATGTGAAGTACTGTTGGCTTCAAAGTGAATGCCTATGCACTGCTTTTGATGTGCTTATCATCAAAGATGTCACGGTAGGAAAATGTTTTGTCATTATATGAAGTTTTATTATGAATAAAAAAAATATATTATGTAATCAACTCTCTACACATAGGTATGTGACTGAGGCAGAGGAAGGCCAGCTGGGAGAGAAGAAAGAGAAAGAAAAGTATATAAAAAGAAACTCTCAATGGAAATTGTAGAGTCAGAGGACATGGTTATGGATGTTGATACTGATGTTTGCACTACATGAGCATGTTGACCACCTCTTCACCCTTTTCAGAAATTCTGTTTAAGATAATATACTCCTGTATATTATAATGTAAGGAAGACAAAACTTCCCCATGCCTTTACAGTTAGGAAAATGTAAAACTTCAGTTTTACACTTACAAGAGTGATATGTTAATGGTTGCTGACAGATTTGGAATGACAGTAAGTCACTGGTTATAATGAATAATAAAAACATTTTATCTGACGCCAGTTCAACTTTTGCTGTTTCTCTATTGTAAGCCATCGCTCTTAACATGCTAGTCCTAGTTTGCAGTTCCCACTATCTTTGAACACTTATCAGTGTTCTGAAGGTACAAGACTCTCTTATCTATCTGGGTGAAAAAATAATCCGTCCCCTGCGCAATAAAAGATTTGTTTTGTTTCATGTGGCAAAGTGCTTTAGTTTCTATAAGCTTATTGCAAGAGTGATATAAGATAAAAAACTAATGAAATGAAATACATAGTGAATGTTTTACAGATCTGTTCTGTATCAACAGTTTTGCAGATACATCCATTCTCATAATAAAGGCATAAAAATTCCAAAAACAACAATTCTCTAATTTCCTTTTTTCTCCAAAAATGAAGTATGATTCCAACATGAGATTGGATATGAAGAAGTACCAGACACGAAAACACTGCAAATCTGTTGTATAAGTTATTGTTACCAGTCTGCTCTACATTTTTGCATCAGTCTAATTGAAATGATTAAGTTATTTGATATAGTGCTAATGTTGGCCTCGGTATGGACATCAGATTAGATTGGATCCATAGTTTCTTGTAACAAAAAAGAGGCTACATGGTCGAGGACATTTAGATTTCAGGAGTCACGTGAGTAGAAACAAGGATGTTTATAGCTGAGAGGGCACACAGCAGTTTTATTCCAAGTGCACAAGAGTGTTCCCATAGTTACTTATTAGTGTCTTTTACACAGTGGATCATTCATTCATTCATTCTGACGGATCAAAGATCAACAGTGCTGGCAATCCTGCTTGTAGCCTTATTTTTAGTAATATTATCTGTTTTAATATTGTCAATCCACCACAGATCAAGCTGCTCAAGCATGAGGGAAGGTGTGTTTGACAGTACACACCAGCTCATTATCAAATTCAGACATTAAAGCATTCGGATAAGCAGACTACACATTTTTTTTATCATCAACGATTTAATTGACACTTCTCTGGCAGCAGATTATAGCAGCTTTAGGTAATTAAACATTAATGATATAAATGACTTCAAAAGGCCAAGATGAAACACGTTGCTGCTGTCTGGTTATTGTGGTCGTGCTTGGCTAAACATCATTTGCGAGGTGAAGAGGCATCACTCTGTAACATCACCTGAACTCAAACCCTGGTCACATTTGGTTCACTCTTTTCAAGTCTATTTCTTGTTATCTAGTAAAACACAGCTGGAAATTATTCAGATTTTCTCCATTGAGTTATTATATTTTAATAATAATATCTTTTTTATTGAGATGTGTTCTTGTATGTGCCCTTCTATACAAAGGGCACATGCAAGAACACAGTTTGGTAAAACCACTGAGTAACACCATCTTCACCTAATCCCTAATACTGTTTTAAATTCATATTCATGATTCCAATAATAATGTGACAGGCACTATCTGCTCCTGAGGCACCGACTGTGTCTGGCCACCACTCTGCTCTGATGAAATACTATCTGTTGTTTGTGTCTCAGAGGAATATCTGAAGACACACATTCATAGATACAGTATGAGACAGAGTGCTCAGAATTTCAACAATTACATTACAAAACTGCAAAGTTCTGCTTGATCTCTTCAGATAAATAAGAAAAAAATGTCTAGTCAAGAATCCGATTTGTGATAAACTAATTGTCTCTGCACCTAATCCCAGATAAAGCTGTGTAAATGTCTCTTTGTAGACTAAAATGGCTGATATCAGACGAGTTTACTTTAACAGGTTTTAATTTGAATCCTTTATCTGTTAATTAGGCAAAAGAAAACAAAGGAAATGAAATGAAACAAAGACAAAATAAAGGAGTGAAATAAAGTCATTCACTATTCAAGTCTGCCTCTCGTGGGGTGAAGGGTGCCAACAGAGATCTGCAGGATTTTGTGGTGAGTGCTGACTCCTTGTGACTTCAATGTTCTGACACGTCAGTCATGCTATTAATACTGTAGCACTTTCACTATGAATGAAAAGGGCAGTACAAATTCAGTGTATTGTTGTTATTTAGTATTTTCTATTGTATATTTGTATGGCCTCAAGTCATAGCGAGATCGTTGTCTTAGAGTGCCCTGCACCTCCTCTCTCTATCCTCCTCTTCACTGACAGGTGTTGTTCTATGTCACCTCACCGCTGATCTTTGATGTTGGAAGTGGTTAGAGTTCAAATTGAAATCCTGGCCTGTGTGAGAACAGTGTGTCTGTATGTTGTTGCGAGATGTGGCTGGAGTTGAGTTGAGGTGATTTTGTCACACGTACTGATCCCAAAGTTAAGGCGAATTGTTGCGCTCAGCATTTGACTGTTTTTACAGTGGCTTTATTTTATCTATTTCTATTTGCCACAATATAGACTAAAGAAGCGGGGCTCAAATGGCACTGACTCCATGGTAACATGTCTGCATCTCCCAAAGCATTATTGGAACAGTAGTTACAAAATTTATAACTAAATTGTCACGAGAGTCACGAGAGTTATATTAGTTTATACACAAACTGTCTGATTAAAATCACTATTGTGTAGTATGTCTACTGTATATGGGCTTATCCAATTTATTGATTTGAGTTGAGTTGATTTCATGTACTTTTGAACATATGCTGGTTGATCTTATAACTGTCATGGATTTATGGTTCTTTGGACTTGTGTTTTACTGTTTTGTTCGACAGTTTTTGTGAGTTTCTTGTGTTCATAGTGCAAATCCTTTTGTGTTTGTTTGGCCTGCTGGCATGTTGGTTTCCTGAGCTTTTGTGTTTTGGGGTTTTTGGTCAAGAAAGAGCATGGCCGGCTAAACACAAAAAGGTTATGTTGGAGCAAGGAATATACTTTAAAATCCTTCTATGAATAATATACTAGTGGAAAGACATACCAATACCAACACGAACCAAAGATCTCAAAGTCTGCGAGTCTGACTTCAGTTTCACTGCTCGCATTGTTTCTACTTTCATTGCCTTACTTTACTCTTGACCATCTTACATTTGTATCAGTGCTGTGTTCCATTACTGCTCATGCAAAGTAAACACTTCTGCTGCTGCTGCTTCACATTAAAGCTTCACATTAAAAAATAGGAAATGCAATAGATGTTTCACAGCTTTGTTAGTGGTGCTATTGTTTAATAAAATTGATCTGCATAACATAAATACGCATTCAGAGCTGTTAAGTCACTAGGTCATTATTGCAGGGAGGTATAGTACCAGCAAAGACAAACCACAATGAGATGTTAGATGAAAAGATGCAGATGACAGGCTCTACTTCTTTGGCTGGATCATCATCCTGTAGAGCCTGTATCCCATTTTCTAATCTATCTAATTGGTCTCCAGTTGTCTTCAGCTTTCTGAAACCACAACACACCAAATGTTGAAATGACTAATTTTCACTTCTGCCTCCTAACAAGCAGGGGTGAAAAATGTGTGATGTTACTATTTTTAAGATACATAGCATGTGTAAGAGTAGGAATTTGGCATAAACAAGATTACTGTTTTTGAAACTTCTTTTGGTTATACTATGCTGGAGTAGAATTGTTAAAATGACAAGTCTGCTACATTTGAATCCATGTCATAATAATCTGGGCTGCTCTAATTACAGATCAATGATCCCAACAAATTCAAGTAAATGTGGGCTTCAAAACTTTGACTTTTAAAGTCAAAGTTAATCAAACTAATATTAGGCCAACAGAAGAACATTTGCTCAAAGTATTTAGGGAATAGCACAGTATGATGAAACTCATGGGCATATATTATTTTATGGGACTACGTTTGATACAAAACTCATAGTCACACTGTTCTCCTTTCATCCTCTTCTTAGAGTCTCCCTCCATTCAAAAATATGTTTTTCTTCTTGTTCCTGCAGTTGAATTGATCAGGATATGTCCTTTAACTCCCACATAAAACAGATTTCAAGGGCTGCCTTTTTCACCTGTCTCCTGTTCTCCTGTCTCAAGAAGACGCAGGCTGCTTTCAGATCAGATACCCTGTCTATGTTTAAGAGAAGGTTTTAAATGTTCCTTTTTGATAAAGCATGTAGTCATGTCTGGATCAAGACTTGACTTCTTCCCTGGAGTTTTTGTGCTTTCACTGGTGATGTGATGGCAACAATCACGCCCCCGAAAAACTCTATACAGAACTAACGAAATCAAAATCACTCTTAAAGAGGAGAAAAAAAAACTCAAAAGGCTATGAATATTACTGCAACTAGGCAAAAAATGTGTAACAGTCAAGACTAGAAAGTAACAACAAAACTCTCTCGACACCCCTCTACTCACCTGATCATGGATCTGGATTGTTATGGTGAATCAACAATTCATTGCTTAAAATGTATATTTTGTATTATTATCTTTATCTTTGCTGCTGTGCATCTCTGTGTCTCCCTTAAAACTGATGTGTGTGCTCGAAACGAAAGTAACACAGAAAAGTAACACAGAAACAAGCCACCTGTAGCAGCCATTATGGCTAAGTGCATAGGGATCTATATCAAGGTCAACTTGCTGCAAAAAAGAAAAAAACACTAAGAAGAGAGAACAAGTGTGTGTTTCCAAAAGTTGTATACAAGCACACCTGTCAGTAAAAAAAATATTTTAAAAAAGTCACACTTTGTAATTTATGCCACGGGTTGCCCTTGATTACAACACATTACTGTTGGGGATTACAGCATCGGAGGCGTCCAGCGATAATTCATGAAAACTGCAGTGTGTATCTCATCATGTTATGTTTGCAGCTTGGAAACTTGCAACTATTCTTCTAGCAGGAACAGCTGAGCTCCCTGTACAGATTGTAAAGCCCTCTGAGACAAATGTATTTTGTGATTTTGGGCTATATAAATAAAATTTGATTTGATTTGATTTGATATAAACAGCCTTACACACAAACCAACATGCAAGCCGCCTCGGTTATATAGCCATAATATATTTCACATAATATTTGTGTGTGTGTGTGTGCGAGACAGAGAGAGAGAAAGCAAGTGTGTGAGAGTGAGTGAGTAAGTGAGTGAGTTGTGTTCAGTGTAATCTACTTGAATCACATTTTTCAGGATATTGGAATTCTTTATTCAGTTAATCTTGTATATTAATATATTATCTTTTTCCACTTGGATGCATTGACTGAATAGTGGAAAAAATGTCATAATCCTCTTACACCATGCAAAGGTTCTCTTAGTTGTGATTTTAATAATGCTTAACATACAGTGCTGGAGTCAGGCAGCTCATTTAAAATGACCGTGGGCATGTGTTCCATGACCCAGCAGAGCTCATTAGCCATGGACAGACATGAGAAGCAGGAGGGCTTGTGCAGTGAGGTAAAGCAGCTTGCCATTCACACAGTATGGTCAATAGGTGCCCTTTTATCCAACAAGCTTTTAAAGATGAGAAGCTCCTCTGTCAAGCTGAAAATCACATTCACAGCATTCACACAAAATATAAAGTGTGATAATGTGTTTGATTTCTTCCAGCAGCCTTAAATAGACACAAGGTCATTGATTTAATTTAAAGTGGATAGTTTAGGTTTCATTGAAATGGGATTGTATATTTTCTATAGTCAGTTTGTTACTTTCAGTAGATTGCACACATCTCCATCTGCTGTAGACAGGGCCAACAACAGAAATATATTTAGCCACCAAAATAAAGGCCCACTTGAAGTCTATTATCAGTTTAAGTGTACATTATATTAAAAACATTTTCAATACTTTAATTTGCCATCAGACCCCTTCCTTTGACATGGCATTCTCAAACGGAGAGCTTCCATATTCCTACGCATGCCGCATACCCTATTATGCTGCAGGTCCCCTGCCCGAGTACTGCTGTGGCAAATACACAAAAGTGTGAAAAAAGCTGCTGATGTGACAGTGAAGAGGTCAACCCGTGGTCAGTTGTTCATAGTAAGTTTGAATTTTGAGTAAAAGGTTTTGGTATTCTGGCAGATGGAAGCATTGGTGTGAGACAGGGGAAAGACGAAAGAGATTGGTTAACGTTTGAGTCAAGTCGTTTACGTGATGCTCATTCAGTAAGTTATCTGTTTGGTTTGCTGCCAGAAGTTGAAATGACTGGTTTAGACAAATACCACACACACACACACACACACACAAACATGCAACAGCAGATGGCAGAGTAAATAATGCAATGAATTTAGATACTTGATTGATGTGTGGTTTTCCAATAGTTTATGATCTATTGTCATTGACTGTGATTAGACAATTACCAAACCTTTTTTTATTTTAATCTTTAGGAATTCATTGAGATTAAGATCTTTTTTCTGTTGTGACTGGTACTCCACGTTTGATCATTTGGAGGGAGAGGCATGTCAGGAGATTAAATTTCTGTGTGTTGATTACAGGTAGTTAAATGGCAAAACCAGGAGGGATGCCTTTCCTCTCCCTTGCATCGATGAGTCCTTGGATGCGCAGACTGGTGCCTGCTGGTTCTCCACCATGGATTTAGGCAGCATGTACAACCAGCTTCACATTGCAGAGTTAGATCAGTCTAAAACTGCCTTCTGTAACCTGTTCGGACTGTTTGAGTGGAATCGCATGCCCTTTGGACTCTGCAATGCCCCTAGCACCATCCAGCAACTGATGCAACAGATCTTTGGCGACCAACAGTGCCAGTCCTTACTTCTTTATCTTGATGATATTGTGTTTTTTTCATCCACCGTTGAGCAACAACTTGAGAGACTGGAGGTGGTGTTGGGGCGGTTACAGCAAGAGGGTCTTAAGGTAAAGCCATCTAAGTGTGCCTTCTTCCGTCAGAAAGTGCACTATTTAGGGTATGTTATCTCAAGGTAGCAGCAGTAGTCAGTTGGCAGCCCCCCAAAACTATTTCCAAACTGCAGTCATTCCTGCCAATTATTACCACAGTTTTGTGGAGGGCTTTTGTGAGGCACTTAAGGCCAAGCTCACCTCTGCACCAGTGCAGGCCTACGCTGACTTTTCTCTCCCCTTCATTCTTGAGGTAGATGCCTCATATGATGGTCTTGGGGCAGTATTATCACAAGAGCAGGGTGGTAAGGTGAGGCCTATCGCATATGCTAGCAGGAGTCTGAGGCCCAACAAGCACATGACCAACTACAGCTCTATGAAATTAGAGTTTTTGGCGCTGAAATGGGCCCTGACCGAGAAATTCAAGGAGTACCTGTTAGGCCAATAGTGTGTGGTCTAATCAGGTGGAGCGCAAACAGCTCACTCCACCAGCTCGGGCCCTGCTTTGCCAGTAGAACCGCTTGATTGAGTGGGACGTGGTCCTGCACTGTCAGGTCTTCCATTCAGATGATGCAGAAGCAGTATTTCAAGTGCTGCTACCTGTCTCCTTGAAGGAAGAGGTTTTGACACAAGTGCACCAGAGACATGGCCATCAAGGTGTCGAACGAACCCTGGAGTTACTCCAACAACGGTGTTATTGGCCTGGTATGTCTTCTGCTGTGGCTCATTGGTGTCAAAACTGTGAGACGTGCCAGGTTGCCAAGGACACACAACCAGCGGCTCGTGCCTTTATGGGGCATTTGTTGGCCTCTTGGTCTAATGAAATCCTGGCAATGGATTTCACAGTGCTGGAACCCACTCATAACGGCCTGGAAAATGTCTTGGTCATGACTGATGTTTTTAGCAAATATACACTGACTGTAGCCACTCGTGACCAACAAGCCTCTACTGTGGCTCAGGTGTTGGTGACTGAATGGTTCTCCAAGTTCGGTGTTCCGGCCTGTATACATTCCGACCAGGGTAGTAACTTTGAGAGTGTACTCATTAAGCAGTTGTGTGCTTTCTATAGCATTGAAAGGTCTTGCACCACACCCTACCATCCAGCTGGTAATGGGCAGTGTGAAAGGTTTAATTGTACACTTCACAACCTGCTCCGCACACTGCCCGAGTCTCGGAAGCGAGACTGCAAATTCCTGTCTGCCACAACTGCTGTTTTCCTATAACAGCACTCCCCATCAGACAACAGGGGAGTCCCCATTCTTTTTGATGCTGTTGTTACCTGTCCCTCATCACCACCAGTAGGCTCCAGCTCTGATATTGTTCCTAGTATGAATATGTGGTTTTAATCAAATTAGTCTTGTTAAAAAAATTATGAATTCTTTCTTAGATAGATAGATAGATAGATAGATAGATAGATAGATAGATAGATAGATAGATAGATAGATAGATAGATAGATAGATAGATAGATAGATAGATAGATAGATAGATAGATAGATAGATAGATAGATAGATAGATAGATAGACTTTATTAATCCCAAACTGGGAAATTACAGTGTAGAAGCAGCATTACACAAAATACAACACAATGGAATAAAAAGAACAATCAAGACAAATTAAGATGTAGAAATAAGTTGTACAGAATAAAGAATAAGGTGCAATAAAGAATAAAGTGCTACAATAACAGTTTCTAAAGACATATAATAATGACTGTAGGTATTTCAAGATTTTAGCTGTTGTTGCAAAGTGCAGGAAAGATTTCCTGTATCTTCAACAGCGGAGCTGGAGCAGCCTATGGGAGAAAGTGCTCCGCTGTCTGTCCACCGTGTGATGGAGAGGGTGCTGATCATTGTCTATGATGGATAACAGTTTCTTCAGCGTTCTCCTCTCTACCACAGTACCAAAAGTCTCCAGCCTGAGACTTGTACACAGCTTCTGTATTAGATTTCCAGTCCAGTCTGTTGTCAATCACCACTCCCAGGTATTTGTAGTCCTTCACCTCCTCCACCACCTCCCCCCTGATCAGTACTGGCTGTGAAGGCATCTTCTTCCTCCTGAACTCTCTGGTCTTGTTGACATTCAGCCTCAGGTGATTCTGTTCGGAACACTCTACAAAGTTGTCCACCAGCGTCCTGAACTCACCCTCCTCTCCCTCCCTTATACACCCAACAACAGCTGAGTCATCAGAAAACTTCTGCCGGTGACATAAATCAGAGTTGTATTGAAAGTCAGTACAGTTCAGAAAGTACAGTTCCCTGTGGAGCTCCTGTATCACTGACCACCACATCAGATGGAACACTGCCCAGACGGACAAACTGTGGCCTGCCAGTTAAGTAGTCAGTAATCCAGGAGATCGCTGTGTCTTCAACACCCATCACCTGCAGCTTCTCACCCAGTAGCAGAGGTTGAATGGTGTTGAAAGCACTGGAGAAATCAAAGAAAGTGATCCGCACAGTGCCTTCTCCACCATCCAGATGCATATGGGCTCATTGCAGCAGGTAGATGACAGCATCATCGACACCTAAAAGAGGCTGGTAGGCAAACTGCAAAGGGTCCAGAAACGTCCTTACCCGTGGCCTCAGCTGAGCTAAGACCAGTTTCTCCAGGACCTTCATCACATGAGAAGTGAGGGCGACTGGTCTGTAGTCTGCTGGGTCAGATGGCCTCAACTTCTTGGGGACTGGAACCAAGCAGGACGCCTTCCACAGCAACGGAACTTTCTGCTGACTCAGTTTCAGGTTGTACAGATGTCCCAGTACAGGAGACAGCTGGTTGGCGCAGGTCTTTAGGATCCTGGTTGTGATGCCATCAGGGCCTGCAGCCTTTTGCTGGTGTAGTCTTTCCAATCAATCAAATTTTATTTATATAGCCCAAAATCACAAAATACATTTGTCTCAGAGGGCTTTACAATCTGTACAGAGAGTGACACCCTCTGTCCTTAGACCCTCGATTCTAGTGAGGAAAAACTTGTCCACCAAAAAACCTTTTAACAGGGAAAAAGATGAAAGAAACCTCAGGAAGAGCCACAGAGGAGGGATCCCTCTCCCAGGACGGACAGACGTGCAATGATGTCACATGTACAGAACAAATCAACACACACATATTGTACGCTCACAATGAATTATAGTGAATTACAATGATAAAATGAGAATGTTTACAATGAATGATGAATTATTACAGTAACAGTGAAACTTGTGATAGAGACACAGATGCACAGCAGCAGCAAATCATTAACTAACTATAAACTGTAATGGGGATATGGTAACAGTGATGACGGTGACAACACATGCAGTAGACGCCACGCAGGACCACAGCAGCAGGCACAGCTGCCTTTTAACCTGGCCTGTAGTCACCAGTGGACAAGGGTTGCTGCAGATGTCTTCAGTAGAGAAGGTGGGGGAGGAGGAGGAGGAGCAGATGGAGAGGTGCTGTACAGGAGAAGGCTGCTTGGTGAGTTGAGCCATTTGGGCCTGTGTGGGTGTTTAGAGGCGTTTGAGGGGTAACAGGAGGTGAGCTGTACCCGTTAAAAAAAGCTAGTATTTCCTTTGTAAGTATTGTTTCTTTCGTTTTGTTTTCCTCCCCATTGCTTGTGCCACCACAACTACATTAAAAGTACCAAGTCTAAGCTTTAATTTGAGTAGGTTTACATCAATATTGAAAGAACTGTGTGAGAGATATATCCCTTTCACTCTAATTATGTCTCTCACCTTCATCTGTTTACCTGTCTGGGAGAGCAGAGGATTGAAGGTAAAGCCTGCGAGTCAGTGCTGATTAGGGAGCAGCTGTGAAGCCCAGGGGAAGCCAGAAACCCTAATGAAATCTTTATCAAGGACATTCGCTGTGAGAGGCCGCCAGGGGCTAATTAGCCACAACTCTTAACTAGAGGAAAGGAACAAAGAGAAAAAGAGCCTGTAGATTAATAAATCATATAAGCTAAAAGTTCATAGAATTTTAGGAGTTCAAAAGGAACTTATACAAGAATAATGAATGAAATGTCCTGGTTTACAGTAAAGTGTCAATATCACTATAAAGTGTCTTTGGTGTCCTCATAAAAATGTAACAGAATACTTAAATTCTGAGGTCTTATTATTTTCACACATATCAGTACAAGAATATGTCTCTTAAAATGTGTTTCTTTCATTTTATATCTTTTTTTCCCCTTTGGATGTACATGATCTTGGCATGTCCCACACACTGTTCTGCTAACTTCAGTGTGTGTAATTAGTAATTAAATGATACTAAGTTATTTGATAAAAATGTGTCATTCCGATTATGTATATAATAATCATTTTGGGCTAACTGCACCTTTAAGAAACCCACTAATGTTTTCAGTGACATCACAACCAGCATTTTGTCTTTCTTAAATGAAGACTTAAACAGTGTAGTAGATGTGTAGTTAGATGTTGTCAAGTTTAACATGTCCACTCATGTCATAGTGAAAATGTCAATTACCTTTCAGAAATTCAAAATATATGTGTTAAACAGTACACAGTCCGCTGACTAACTGAATCATGTTGCTGAATCAAAAACGTATCAGCAAGCCTCATTTGATCAGGCAAGACAAGTTTACCAGGATTCCCAATAAAAGTGTTCTTCACGGTATGAGATCAAAATGAGCTGAGATAGCAAGGAGATATGGGGAACGTCGTGATGCTGACCCAGAAAGAAGAGGAAAGTATCTTGAGGAGGAAATGACAAATGGAAAAAAAGACAGAGACTGGAAAGCAGAAGGGTGTTAATGAGCTCAGTGAGAGAGAGAAGAGGGCAAAAAGAAAGAAATTGAGAGATGCAAAAAGTTGAGACAGAAACCACCTAACTCCTCTGCAGCTGCTGAAACTCCTGAAAATCAGCGTGAGCCAGGGCCAAGTTTCAAAATATTTGAATGACAATTATCAACTGTTTATGTCCCAATAATATGACATATTGACAACTAACAGAGCCAAGAGTTACTGTCCTCAAAAAAACATAGAGGAAATGTCTGTGGCAACCATGTGTGACCTGAAAGCCAAGGTCTGTGCATACAGAGTTTAGCGAAAATGATTCATGCAAGTACAGTAAAGAAATACAATCTGTGCATTTTGGAGATTCACACAAGCAGGCCAGTCTACAGTGCTCTACACTACTGGTGAACAAGCGCCACACACCTTCTGCTCCATATCACCCTCCAGAAGATACGACCCTGTGGCCATCTGGACCCACCTCGATTCAGTTCTGAAGGTAGTGAGAGAACGGCACCCACAGGTCAGCATACTTCATGTTTTCAGCAACAGGCCTGCAACGCAGTATCGACAACAGAGGTACAAGCCCAGAGTTTATATAGCAACACACATCTGTTGAGCTGTTCAACGTCCCAGTGAGGGATATTCAATCCAAGACTGAGGCACCTGCAATTGCTGCCATAAAAGGCACTATGAGAATCCACCAATCTATCAGGCTGAAACCCGAGCAAATGAAATACAGAGACATTTCATATCTGTGTAAAAGGGAGGAAGGTGTTTTGGACTGTCCCTGCTTTAACCTTCAAGAGGTCACTCTAGCTAATGTTCCTGTTGCATGTGGAAAGACACCAGATGATCCTAGGAGACCAGAAACGATTGAAGTAAAAATATTCTGTTTTTTCAAATCAACCTTTCTCCACTTAAAACAACATTTTTCTTCTCGTTCTACAGTTGAATGTTTGACTTTCACTCTGCAGAATGATGTACAGAGTTTAACTCTGAATGGAGAATGCCACATTAATGGCTCATTTTTGGTGTTTTGCTCCGTGCAGGTAGAGTTAATCAAAACCAGTCTGTTCACCTGGTGATTTCCCCCTACATAGGGAAAGGACTTCTGGCATTTTTGTTACATATTTCTTTTTTGATTTATTGCAAAATGAGGCCATGCAATGACCTTTCACAATGTGTCCACCCTGTTATGCCCAAGGTCCACCCTGTCATGTTACTGTCCACCCTGTTATTTTCATGTTCTAAGAAAATAAACAGTTTAATTTCGCAAATTTGCAAACTTTTTGTGTGATTCCTTTATAAACAAGTGGGGGCCAAATAGTATTGCTTGAAAGTTTGACCAGTTTGCCCTAATTTCATTACTACCTAAATACTTTAATTAATTAATTAACCAGTAACATTTTTAATTATTGCATGTCATAATTTTAGAATAGTATCACAAGTTTTCGACCTGGAACCTTTTTATTTACTTGTTTCTGGTATCTGTAAAGCAGATGCACACGCGACATCCGATAAAACAGAGATGGATGACGAAAGCGCTTCACTTGGGTCATTAAGGGTAAATTTTTACTTCAAAATGATGCCTGATGAAACGCTGGATGAGAGCGAGAAAGAGTTACCTGCAAGTTAAAAAGGAGTTTGCTTACCAGGGAGACACATACGTCTCCCTGGGTTTCTTCTGGGGTTCTTGCTCTTAATGTATTTTACGCTCTTTCAAAAATATATTGCATGTGCAAAGGTGCACATTAACAGGGTTTCAGCAGCTTTACATAATCATATTAATTACTTAAAATGAAGCAGTTACTGTGAAAACAAGACTGTCACAGTGATGTTACTGTACATGCACAAGCACTGGTAAAGGTAATAATTTGACCCAGCTTTTTTGCAATGCCATCACTGCTGTCTATAGGGTGTTGTTTCTGCATAGATATATAAAGGGTTTAGATCTCCATGGTAACACGCTGAGCAGTTTCAGAGGCCTGTTGATCTGTTGCTGTTTAAATAGAGCTGATATGATATGTGCTTTTTCAACATGCTCTCCATGATTAAATAAACATGTTGTATCATGTTTATTTAATCAAGGAAACCTTAATGCCTTCAACCAGGCAAATTCTGGCTCTACAAGTAGTCACGTCAGTGACTAATAAGCGAATGAAATGACAGCAATAAAACATGTTCCAGCCATGCAGATAGATTTTGGACTAAATGTGCACACTGAGCTGGATCACGCTGGTTTTCCCCACATAGCTGTAAGGCTTAAAGCCCTGCACAAACAATTAACAATTATCATCAAACACTCAACACAACATGTGCAATTGCAAACATATTTAACGGTGGGCTGCACTCCAAATCATTTCTGTTTTGTAATCATCTATGTAAATATTTATTTAGATCTTCTTGTCTCAGCAGAGAAATAGAATTACAGAATATGCTAACAACAAAAATAATGCTTACCTTGTCTTAATTTTCCAAAATAGTTCACACAACAGCCTTGTCCTCCTGCCTGCCTGCAACCGGTTACTCTGCTTGAAGCCGAGTAGTTCAATGTTCAATTTCTGGAGGTTTAGATTTGAAGTTTACCACAACAAACTTAACTTTGCAGAGCAGTTCACTTGGTGCATGACGTGTGTGCTTGCCGTCATCAAGGACATGGGACACCATATTGGTTTGATATAAACTGCACTGATTGGCTGAGTGTGTCACTAAACCAACATTATGAACCTTGGAGTTTTGGGCCTCCTGGATATCTGGGCAGTTACCAATCTATCTATCTAATTCTCAACAACTCACAGGAAAAGACTAAAACCTTCCTGTTGCTTCCTGTTTCCAGTCAAGACATTTAAAAAAAACTAAAATCTAACAACATGGTCAAGATGTTTACTGTTACCATGCCAACAAAAGTTGTGTAACTTTAAGGATGTAGAAGCTATATTTCAGGTGATCATTTTAACCCAAACCATGTTTACCTTTACCTAACAAAGTGGTTTTTGTGTGTAAAACTAACCAGACCTCAACCACAACGTTGTCACATTATAAAACAGTGATTATGACGGTTTTTGAAAGCACAGATGGCTCAGTCTGATTGTTTGGTGACCTTCTGATGAATGCAAGGTTAATATTTACTCTCCTTTTAGCTCCGTTTTGGTTTCATCAACTCCTGAGGAAATATCTTGCTCTTTAGCTGCTTAATGCTCCACTATATTCACCAGCTAGTTGCTAACTGTGTCTGTTTGGTGCAGGGCACGTAGTGTACAGTGGGATATAGAGTTTTTTTGCCTTCTGCTGTTGGGTATGTATGGTATTAAAATCATGATGTTTTGAACCTGAAAAGAAAAGTTTTGAAAGAATGAAACCAAGTTTGAAAACAGGAAATAAAATGCCCCTGCCTAG
The DNA here is from genome assembly GCA_036937835.1 of Pampus argenteus. NCBI lineage: Eukaryota > Metazoa > Chordata > Actinopteri > Scombriformes > Stromateidae > Pampus > Pampus argenteus. The sequence goes on along the minus strand of CM072876.1, from coordinate 17,678,186 downwards.
GCATTCACTCTTAACCTATTTGCTTTTTGCTTAAGTACAGTCTATTCACATGTCATATTTATTGGGTTGTGTAGAATTGACAGACTGTTCAAATGATTGACATGCACAGACGAGCTGAGTGACAGCAGCAGTGTGTGAAGGAGGACACATCGATGAATCAACAATAAATCAATGTTAATCAACGAAACTATCATTGAATCAGTGTTGCAATTTATAACATGATTCTACATAATTTATTTCAATGATGAAAAGTAGATCAATATGGACACAAAATCAATATTAGTTCAAGTTAAATTCAATCACTGATTCAATCAACACTAAAACAATATTGAATCAACTCTGCTTTATGTACAGCAGGATTCAACCTGCCAAGACATCATGTCAGTTTTGACTCCTTTCAATCAGAGACCAATCAACATGGTTGTCTGTGTAGATTCTCACTCATCCAGGCTTCTTCAGTTCTAACCTGATGATGGAAGTCAGGAGCTATATCTCTGGATCACAGAGGAGCTGTAGACCACACCCCTCATTCTGTAACAAAGGGAGTCGCCCTTCAAGGTGACTCATGTGAACACCCTGCGTGATGCAGAGATATAGCTCCTGGTTTCCATCATCAGGTTAGAACTCAAGAAGCCTTTTGGATGAAAGGTGAAATGTCTTTGAGCTAAAGAAAAAAAAACTCACTTATTTAAGTAAATCAGACATTAATTCAATGCAATTTTATGTATATACACACCTCATATCCTGTTTGGATCTCAAAATACCATCTCAATGAATAGAGTTTAACATACAATTTATGTACACATTATACTATAATTTGGATGACAAAGTCAATTAAAACAATTAGATGGGAATGATATTAAAGCATTATTATTAAAGCAGAATCCACACAATGCACTGAAATTTGAATGTTGTAAATGAAAACCAAAATGAAGTTCATAGAGAAAAGCCTGGAAAAATATAACATGCGCAAAAAGACAACCAAGGGAAGTACATTTATTTACTACAGATGATATGATAAAAGGTGCTACAAACTGAGTTAAAACTAATTCTGGACCTCTGCTGTCCAGTGAACATAACATTGCCCATAGTGAATATAATGCTAAAAATGTTTGTATTTTGTTTAGTGTTTGTACTAGTGTTTGTTTAGTTATTTATTGGTTAGATGTTGTTATGACTTCACAAACATTATGGCATGTCACATCAGCTAGGGAGTTGAACAGGTAATAAAATATCAGGCTCTAGTTTAAAAACTGCAAGTCAAAAATGATCACTTCAGTGACCATAGAACAAAACAGTTCCTTTACTCAGCAGAGGTATAGTTTTTTCTTAAATAATTATTCACTAATAAAACACAAATACTTTGGGAATTTGACAACATTTGAAGCATTAGACATTTTATTAATTAAAACAAACTCCACTTCATATTTGTGATTCCTGCAAGAGCATACAAGAGCTTTGTAGGACTCTCAAATGTATCTGCAGTTTGTGAGAGACAATCATTTGTGAAAGATGAGCACCATCTGTGATCAGCATGTTACAGCGCTCGCAAATTGTTTTTGTGAAACGATCCCCGGGGACTAAATTATTTGTCAAACAGGCAAAAATTGTAGCTGTTACTGAATGTCTTGATGAGAAACACAAAAATGGTCTGAAGATGAATTTCCGTTCTTCTTCAATGGAAATATTTCATGTTTTACTTTTTATGAACGAAAAAGGCTTCAAGGATGAGACTAATATTATCCCAGAGATAGTTTCCCAACAGTGCCAGTGATTTGTGTCTGTCAAAAGGGGGGTTGTCTTATAATCATGGTCGTTGTATACAGTGAAATGCTTCTATTACATGTCATGTAAATGTTTCCAAATTAAATGAATAGATATTACATGTATACAATCAATATTGAAGGGGTTTGATAATAAAACACCATTACAGTCTACAAAAAATTACATACATATACATATATACAATACAATCAGCTCATTTGTTTGCTTAAATCTCTTGCTATAAACATAAAAGATATCATGAAGACTTCATAGGAATAATATCATAATGACATACAGACATCCGGCCTGTTAAATGTTAAATATCAAAGTTTTCCATAATAATGCATGCCTCACAATACAAATCTTTTTTATAACTCGCATGGTGGGAGTGCAAATCTTTATTCTTTTATTTCACAGTTTGTGCCCGACCATTTCTACACTTTTATTGGTGTCATTTTATTCATTGATAGAGAAATATTTACTTTGACCTGAGAAATGTCAGCAACTGTTACATTTCCGCGAGGTTAACTCTGTACTTGAGTTTGCATTACCCTCACTGTCAAAACCTTCATGGACCTCCATTAAAAACACACTTAAGTACACTAGGTACAGTGTTTTAATCCAACAATCCAACACTGATGTTTATCTACATCAGTGTTGTCCTCTTGAACAGGGACAGATGGGAAGGCGTTGATCTTTGTCTCAGTTATGTTGCTACTCTGCTCTCCATGTGGTAAAGTGGTTTCACACTCATTCAGCAACGTTCCAGATAGCTTCATTAACAGGGAGGGACTAAAATACAATTAAGATTTTCCGGGACACCGTAGATTATTTCCAGGAATCATCATACATCATCATCATCAAATCAAATCAAATTTTATTTGTATAGCTCAAAGTCACAAAATAACAGGGAAAAAAGGTGGAAGAAACCTCAGGAAGAGCCACAGAGGAGGGATCCCTCTCCCAGGACGGACAGACGTGCAATGATGTCACATGTACAGAACAAATCAACACACACATATTATACAATCACAATGAATTACAATGAATTACAATGGATGATAAAATGAGAATAGGTTACAATGAATTAATATCTGAATTTGCAGAATTTGCATCAGGCTTGGTCGTTAAAACAGATAAAGTAATTATTGTAGGTGATTTTAATATTCATGTTGACAACCATAGTGATAGTCTTAGTACTGCATTTATCTCTTTGTTAGACTCAATTGGCTTCTGTCAGAGTGTAAACAAACCGACTCATTGTCTGAACCACACTCTTGACCTTATACTCTCATATGGCATTGAAATTGATCATCTAATAGTCTTTCAACATAACAGAGGAGGTTAGCACCATGGTATAGCCAGCACACTTGCAAATTAAAACAAGAGGCACGTAAATCTGAACGTAAATGGCGTGCCTCTAAACTAGAAGAATCTCGCCTAGCCTGGCAAGATAATCTTGCAATTTATAGGAAGGCTCTGCATAATGCCAGAACAGCCTACTATTCTTCATTAATTGAGGAAAATAAGAACAACCCCAGGTTTCTCTTCAGCACTGTAGCCAGGCTAACAGAGAACCACAGCTCTATTGAGTCATCTATTCCTTTAAGCCTAACTAGTAATGACTTCATGAGCTTCTTTAATGATATAATTCTAAATATCAGAGACAAAATTAATCACCTTTTGCCCTCATCAGGCAGTCATCTGATTTCGGATACAGCAAGTTTGGAAATAGCTATAAAACCTGATACGTATATATTTAGACTGCTTTTCTCTCGTCGACGTTCAACAAATAACTTCAATAATTTCTTCATCTAAGCCGTCAACCTGTCTCTTAGACCCCATCCCAACCAGGCTGCTTAAAGATGTATTACCTTTAGTTAGCCCGTCCTTATTAAATATGATTAATCTGTCTTTATTATCAGGATATGTACCACAGTCCTTTAAAATAGCTGTAATTAAGCCTCTTCTTAAAAAGCCAACTCTAGATCAAGACTTTTTAGCCAACTACAGGCCGATATCAAACCTTTCATTCCTCTCTAAAGTACTTGAGAAAGTCGTAGCCAATCAGCTATGTGATTTTCTCCATACAAACAGCTTATTCGAGGAGTTTCAGTCAGGATTTAGAGTAAATCATAGCACAGAGACCACACTAGTCAAATTTACAAATGACCTCCTAATGGCATCAGACAGAGACTCATCTCTGTACTTGTCCTATTAGATTATAGTGCCGCATTTGACACCATTGACCATCAGATACTTTCACAGAGACTGGAATATCAAATTGGCATTAAAGGAACCGCCCTAGGCTGGTTTAAGTCATATTTCCTAGACCGATCTCAGTTTGTTCATGTTAATGATGAATCCTTCATGCAAACCAAAGATTCTCATGGAGTCCCACAAAGTTCTGTATTAGGGCCACTTCTATTCAGTTTATATATGCTTCCTCTAGGGAACATTATTAGGAATCATTCAATTCACTGTTATGCCGACGACACCCAATTATATTTATCGATCAAGCCTGATTAAACCAATCACTTAACTAAACTTCAAGCATGCATTAAGGACATAAAAAATTGGATGACCCACAATTTTCTGATGCTAAATTTAGATAAACCTGAAGTTCTCGTAATTGGACCCAAACACCTCAGAAAGTTCCAGAGTGTTATGACCCAGGGTCATAATTTAGTGTTGTAATTTAGGCCGTATTGTATTGTATTGTACTGTGTTGTGTTCTGTTCTGTTCTGTTCTGTTCTGTGAAGTTGAAGTCTTTATAAATTTGTGCTATTTTACCTTGTCATGTTTCCCATTGTCCAATACTAATAAGTCTGTAGACCTGTTTAATATTTAGCTCCCTGTTGTATCAGTAGTAAAAGATTTAGATTATAGTGTATTGCTCTTTTTTGTACACCTTAAACCACTCCTATCAATCACCCTAATTGAAGCTGGTTCATGGGAGTGCTCATTTAGACTCTTTGTTCCTTTTAGTAGTCAGTCCCTAATGAAGGTCTGATGGCCAAAACTTATTTAACCTTCTTTGCAATATGACACCTTAAATAAATGCATTTTAAATTCACTTGGCACCTTTCCTTTTTTCTAGGTTTGGCACATCCTTCACCAGGCTGACTGACAGCAGAAATATACTGAACCAAAATAGTTTTCATGTCGGGAAGACATCAACAGTGTTTGTATTTAATTCATTGATTTTATTTCCCCGCCCAATGTAGGGCGAGGGCGTATGCCTAGTGAAACAGACAAGCTCACAGACAGACTGGGAGCTGATCAATCAATGTATGAGCTTGTCTGAATGTGACATGAGAACTACTTTGGTTCAGTATATTTCTGCTGTCAGTCAGCCTGGTGAAGGTTGATCAATTAATGTAATAAGTACATTTAATAAGTTCAGAACAGATAAAGAGTGGGACATTTGTATGATTTAAACAGCTGTCAGATTTTCATTCACCAAACATGACAAAAACCCTCAGGACTAATTGTCAGACTACCTCATCCTCTGCTGCTTTGACTTTAAGTTCATCTTTATTAAAAGTGCAATACTGTACCACTGCACAGATTTCTACTAACGCTCTACAGAAGTGACGAAAACACTTGTTCATACTGTGGTGCTCAGGAACATGGGTGCTGCTTTAAGGTGCTATTCTTGAATTCCAGTTTTTGTTAATGAGTCCATTTTTTAAGCTGTCATAATTTGGAGTAAAACTGAACTGCAGAATTTACAGATAAAAACATGATGTACAAGTTCACAAAACTACAGTTACAGATACAAAAGCTGGTACACCTTTTTGAGTCAATTTACTTGATTTAATATAATGAGTTGAGTCATTTTGTAGTTTTAGTGTTACACTACTGTGATTGGGAGATTAGATGAGAGATTTGGCTGTGTGGAAACTTAATTGTGTGTGCTTATTTAAAAAGTAAGCTTTGTGTTGAAAGATAAATAATATTGAGGCAGATTTGTCTGGATTTATTGTGTTTGGATCTGAATCCTGACCTATGGAGTAACCCCTGTTCTATAAGGTGGCCTGGGTAAGTGTGAGATTCCTGGCCTGACTTTTTGTCCCAAGCAATGTTTGCAAGTTGCTTTTGTGAAATGACCCCCTGTACAATGGTGTTGCATTGTGAGTTAAGTAGGTGCAAGAAACCATTGAACAAAAAAGAGCATTTTTGAGCATGGTTCTAGTATGGTGCCTAGTTTTTGCAAAAAAAAATAGTATAGATTAGACCATCAACTCGAATATAATTTCTGACTACATGACTTTTTCAGAACCTTTGACCCATGTCCTCAAATATCCTTGTACAGACTTGTTAACGTTACAAAAATCAACAGGAAAAATCTAACTGAAGATTAAGATTATTTGCATTAAAGTGGAAGTGCTATATTTATTGACAGACATTAATGACATGTCAAGTATTAAATGGTGTTACTATGTTGCCATCCATGTGCGCAGGAATCATTCTACAATATCCCCGACAGGACGTGAAGGCAGCAGCGGTCTGCCTCTGCAGGAGCGGGAACGAACAGCAGCGACTGAGATGGTGTGAAGTTCTCTGCTCTGTTCCCTGTTCCCTGTTCTTTCTTCACTGGCAGGCGAGGAACACATGATGCATCTGAAGTGAATTATTTTTATGTTTGTGCATAATGTGAGAGGACCTGAGGAAACGCAGCAGCGCTGTGCAACACAGAGCGCAGGACAGACAGCACATCCGTTTCTGCTCTATGCTGAAAACACGCGGGTTGGAGAAGAGTATGAGAGAAGGCGCGACGTCTATGGTGAGTGGACAGATGTTGGAGATGAGTTAGGAGGTTCAATCTGAAGAGGTGCTCTCCCTGTCTGTCATCATACGGACTGCTGCACACTGTCATCCATAGAACCAGTCCTTCTTTATCTGCCATTCAGTGACATGCAGGTGAGCCCTTGGTAAAATTCTGCTGTTGTTTTTTTTTCTTTTAAACTTGCACTAAAATCACATTGTAATATACCATGAGATCATCAATCCACTGTAGGTAGCCTAGTACTTCCAAAATTTGTACGGTACTGATCATCTGGAAAGTTGTGATGGAAAACATATGGACATGAACTCTGTGTCCTCTGGTAGAGTTCAGCAGTGGTTGCAGAAGGTCAGTGCTGTAATACCACAGGTTTTTAAGAGCAATCACTCTCATTTAATAAAATAGTCTGTTGCTTTATGTTTCCAGTAAAGTGTGCTGCATCAAAACAATATCTCTTGGATTTAAAAAGTATGTAGGATGCGCTTGTTGTTCATGCCAAGCTGTTAGCAGTTCTAACAGTACTGTGTCAGGTTGGGAGTGTTTTAAGGTGTTTGAAGTTGTGATTAGCTGAGTCATTATTGTCTGTATCGTGTCAGACTGAGGTCAGTGTTACAAAAGGAAACTGAGTGGTCATTCGCATGATGTGGTGGATTCAGTAGTGGTGCGTGAATTGGCTGAAGCAGAGAGTGGGTCCACTGAGTCACACTGTGTGCGAGAGAGTGTGTGTGTGTGTGTGTGGTGGAGATAATATAAGGCTCCTAGGTGTATTTTTCTTTCATTCCTCTCTTACTAATTGTTTATCAATGAAACTAAGTGCAGCTGTATTCATTTGTCTGTTTGGGTCCCAATTTTTTAAAATTCTGTCTTACACACTTTTAGGTTTTACAGACCTTTTAAAATGAAGAGCTGCTCTGCATGCAGGTTTTAACCAGGATGGAATAAAGAGAGAGACTGTTCATCAAAGGGCCAGTTAGCTGACTGTCATATACGTTTGATTGAGATGCACATATTGCATAATTTCCTGTTAGTATATAAATGATGAAGTATGTAAATTTCTTGCATCCTAACTGCAAAAACAGTACATGATGCAGCCTGGTACATCTGCTGTATACAACTGAAATGTAGTTTGACTAAAAAGCTCAAGGTCCACTTATTAGCTTTTTCCAGTGCTGTCAACTTTATTACAGTCCACCTCAGCAGATGGAGCTCAGTTGTCGTGGGGATGGAACTGTTGTTGATCATTGTAACTGGAGGTTGTGCTACTGTCGCACCTGCCGCTACGTAGCAACCAAAACCGCTAGTATCTTTTTGGTTTTTCACGGCACCTGGTCGCCAGCGTTGGCTGACCTTTCAGATGTAGTGACTTCCTTGCACGGAAAGGGTGAAGCATATCCTGTGGATGATAGATTAATTCTTGTCACATGATCTTCAGTCAGCTTGAGCAAAAGGTGCCACCCCGAAAGGTGCTTTCAGAATGTGCGTGGCTCCCAGCAGTCAATGGCAATGAATTTAAAATTGGTGGCGGCGGGGCACAATGGCTTTATACAAGAGTTGCTTGTATCCTAGGATTTGTTTTAACTGTCACTGCTCGTAGCGCTCATCTCTGTGTTTTTACTATTCTACAGTATCAGTGCAGGTATAGTATGTACATTCTGAATGGGCACCAGGATTGTAGGATGAGCTGACCTTTTCCCTCTCTGCTCAAACAGCTCTGGCGGAGTCATTACAGATAAGTCTTAGGAGTGTGATGAAGCACTGAAGACAATGACACTATCACTCTTCCCAATCATTTAATTAATCAATTAATCATTTGATTAAGCTTTCTGCACCACTCATCAGGAACTAAAAAAATCCATCTATTTACTAAAGCAAATTCAGTTTTTTTTTCAAAAACAATGATGGAAGTGGTTCACTTGTAAAATAATTGTATATAATTGTAGGAAAGTAAATGTCTCTAAAAGACATCAACCAAATTAGAAGACAACTATTAAAGTGTGACTGAGATTTAATGATCATTATTAAGTATTCTATTAGTATTAGAGTAATTATACCTCTCTTTATCATGGCCAGATTTGCATTAATGTGCACTGTAGATAACATTGTACAAAGCAGCTTTAATATACTGTATGCTCAGACACAAACCCGTATTCCTGCAAACATTTATGCTAATTCTGACCTCAGGATAAATTGAGGATATGGACATAGTGAATTTAAACTATAAGCTGATCCTGTATCCACATCTATATTTAACTTTCCCTCTAGAAATGTAAGGCTTTATTATACAGCTATGTACTATTGCCACTTTATAGAAAATGTTGGACAGAGTGAAACCAAGATCAGGAAGATAAAGAGAAAATATACTTGCTAAGATATGATATGAGGTATAATCTGGTGTGTAGTGTGTAGGACATCAAGCCAAGCATAATTTGCGAGTGAACATATTTTATAGTACTGTAACAGCCTGCCTTCTGATCATACGAACATATTACAGTAGCTGATTAAGCTCTCTCAGAGGTGGAGTTGCTGCTTAGTAGCTTCCTTAATTCTTCATACATGTCAGACCTAGACCACTGATGACACCTCTGAGGAGTGTGTGACTTTTTTCACATCACAGGGGAGGCAAAGGTTTGTCAGTATTTTTTTTTCCTTTCACTTGTGCTATCATGGCTCATTCAAGTAGCATTACATGTACAATGGTTGGGTGGAGTGGAATTTAAATCTGAGCAAATCAGTCATTATCCTCTCATTATCCTCTCAGCCTGTCACATAAAACCTTTAATCAGCTGCTGTATGCTGATGGTTTTATTGTACTGACAATAAAAGCCATTTATGATCATTTGAAGATAGAATTTCATTCCTGACTGCATCTTTCAACTGAATCCACAGTGTTCGGTCAGTGAATGGCCGTGGCTCAGGTGTCATCACTTGTAAACTTGTAAATATTGTGCCGGGTCTGGGTTTCTGTCTGTGTGGTGTGGGCGTGGCCCTCCCTCCCTAAATCCTGGCTAATTACTCAAACCTGGCATGACTCTACTTACAAATGCTTGCAAAACAATATATATGTATATAATGCCTATGGCCCCACATTGGCCAGGGGAGGCACAACCTAACAGGACAGGAAGGCAGATTGAACAATATGAAATGTCAGGAGTAAAAAAGCGCTGAAGAACAAATGGTAGGAAAGTTTACTATAAATTGGAACAAATTGGGAAGATACAGCAGAGAAGAGCAGCTGAACACAAAGGTAGTCTCATGGTAGGAGCCAAGCTGCAGGGAAAAAAGTCTACAATAAGAAATTATGCAAGGACTTGAACAAGTGGAAGCTCTGCAGGCAGAGGAACGGGAACTCAAAGACCAGCTGTCACAGCCCAATCAGTGAGACTGAAATTGACAGACATCATGACGCATGGGCAATGAGTAGGACATAATGGTCTCCAGAAACCACATCAACACTCAACCTTGCTGCCACAAGTGATGAAAGGTCAGCTTCTCTCTCAGTATGTGCCATGGTCACCTGGCGACATGAGTGGACTAGCAGGCACACTTCCAGACCTTAATGAAGGGGTCAACAAATGGAACACGGCTTTGGAAGAAAACACAGCAGGAGTGACTTTGGCCCTGGGAGACATCAAGGTGGTACTCATGCATATAGTTGGCAACACACCACTGAGGAAATCTTCCAAGCAGTAAACCTGCTTGGATGATGGTAGTGGCAGGAAACATGTTTGATCACATAGGAACAATGTCTGGGCTGAATTAAGAAAACAGTATCCAGAAAAAAATGGACCCATCTAAGCTGGAGGGAGAAATGCTGTTCAAAGTAATGGTGAAGAAAGCCATGGGCTCATGAAGATGAATGTCCACTGTTCTCTGAGCATCTGATACATCATATAGAAGCAAACAAACACCTGACTAGTAAACTAACACAGCTGCAGCTGAATAAGCTAAACACAGAACAGAAAGAAGTAAAGACTCAACACAGAGTCCAATATGGCCCCAACTATTACCATAAAGGCCTCATCTCCAAGAACCTGAACGAGTGACTCCACCTACAACACTGGTGCCTTTTCACATCCACCTGACTAGAGAGACTTTTTAAGGGTCAGCCAGGACAACAATGCCATGTGGAGGGGGTAGTAACGGTGGTAACGGTAGTGGTGCAATGCTTAGCTCATCAATGCACAGAGATAAAACTTGTAGCATAACAATGACAGTAGAAGAAGCCACAAAATTGGTAAAATCCCATGACAGCATAACGATAAGCAGAGGAACGTACAGGATGTTATGCATCGTCCTGTTGTGTTTTATCAATAGATGAAATATTTACATGGAACTACTATCCTGAGACTGAAAACATGATTGCTGTTATTACTCTTTAGTGATGAATTATCATAATCATAATCTTTAGGACCTACATTTAAAACATTTGGAATTTCTTCTTATTAAAAAATAATCAAAAAAACAAAAACATTTCTGCTGGGCCAAAATGAAGGAGGGTGTGGCGCCAAATCTAAAATTAGCCCCATAAGCACCTCTGTCATATCAAACACTGCGACAGCACATCAGTGAAGCAGATAAATGTTGCAGCCCTTTTCGTTTTGCAGAACGATAGTTAAGGAAAGCAGGAAGGACAGATTAAAAATTAAATTTGAAGGATTTCTGGGTCTCTCTATTTAATTGAAGATTATATATATTATTTTATTATATTATAAGATTTATTGTGGCCTTGGCAGCTGTCTGTGATGAGAAAAATCCATTTACTGACCCCTCCATCACAGTGCAAATTACATCCTGAAAGCAACTGTCAGTCACTGTATAAGTGACAAATTGAATGAGTGTGTGACATTAGCCTCTGGCTGGAGCTCTCACCAGGGTCCTCATCCCCAGACAACAATATGATGAACTGAAGAGCCAAATTTAGAAGTCCACCCTGTGAAAGATTGACTCTCCTTTTTACATTTTTTTGTTAATGAAATTAAAACAAATCAGGTCATGCTACTTTTAAAGTAATGGAATGGTAGGATAGGGTAGTAGTAGATATTTTATAGATATTGAATCATTCACTCAACAAGTGCCACTGTTGTTTGGTTCAGTAATGGCAAGTAGGGCTGCAACTAATGATTAGTTTCATTATTGATTAATCTGTTTTTTAATTGAATAATTGTTTTGTCTATACAATGTCAGAAAATCACGATTTCTTGGAGGCCAATGTAACATCTTCAAATTACTTGTTTTGTATGAGCAACAGTCCAAAACCCAAAGATATACTGTTGACAATGTCATAAGACAAAGGAAATCAGCAAATCATCATATTTAAGAAGCTTGAACTAGACATTGTTTAACTTTATTGCTATAAAAGATGAATTAAGAGCAAAACAAGTTGTAAACACAATACTGACACCCATGTAGACTTTACAGCTGTGATCATTCAATGAGAGCGTATATAATTAACTTATATACGCTCTCATTCAATTCAATGCAGAGGAATGATGTGTTTATGTGATGTGTAACTAAAACTTCCAGTCCAAGGTCAACAATACAACTTTCATAGACCATTCAGTTCAACATGGATAGGATCAGGAATGAGTACAAACACACAGACATACACAGGCTTTAGTAGAGAGATGGAATCTGACCATTTAGAGTTCAGGATAGACTGTCTGCATGTGGACCGTATTATAGCCCGATGCTTAAATTGCAGGCGTGCTTGAATGCTGGTAGTTTTATGATGACACAAAATCACCTCTGCAATCTCCACTCTGGAAAGGTCATCCATTTTCCAGGTGAGATGACAGCTGAGTAATGGCCCTTTCCTGGCAGGCTCCCCAGGTGTGACTGGTTGTTCTGTGAATGATTTAGAGCTGAAGTCCTTCAAGTATCGCTCTGAATTTACCATTGCTGTAAAAACCAAAGCCTGAATTACAGACATCTACTACTGCAGTAGAGATGATTACATTTTACTCAAGCATCTTTTTGTTTTTAAGACTGTGGAGAGAAGATTGAAGACTGATATTTGATGCTTATTAATGTTCTAAAAAAACCTCCCTTCCTGTAGGGAATAAAGCAACTGTAAAAACATGCCTTGTGATAGGGAGTGTCATGTCAGACTTATGGAATATGTTTTAATTGATATAATTGAACCTGGGGGTATGATTTATTAACAGTGTCAGTGCTCATTAGTGATTTGTCTGTTGTTATTTATTTGTGAATTAATTGGAGAGACTGTAACTAACTGGCAGGGGAAACATAAAAGTGAGGAAACCTGCTGTGTCCATACTGCTCTTTGCAAAATACCACACATGTACTGCTAATAGACGACCAGTCATGGAGTCAACAAAAAGCATTAAATGCTAAATATCCATATACAATTTTTTAATCTCAATTTAAATGTGTTTTCTGTCTCTTTTTGGCTTCAGTTGCTTAGATTGTGAAACCAGGCAACAGCATTACTGGCTCACTAAGAGAACACTGTAAGAGGTCAGTTCTTTTTAGCTGGCAAAGAAAATCACATTTCATGAACACATAGCTTAGAAACACTCAAAATGAATGTAAGCTGCAACAGGGGTTGATGGGAAATGTAAATGTTCTTTGTTGTTGTGGGTGGACTAAAACAAGCTGAAAGGGGAGCTGAATATTTTGTGTTGATCCTGATGCCTTCATGAGCGTTAATTCATGTGCTGCTACCTTCTACTTAAAGCAGACATGAACACCTGCTTGAAATATTGGTTTTGCTGGGTTGTAGTGTTGTGCATTGCTGTCTGCCAGTATCTTTTTTGATACTGGCACTGAGGTTTTGAGGGAGTAAGTCACTGTCTTTCAGCAGAGTGCTGTGGCCTCTCAGACCTGGAGATGCATACTCTTATCCTGACTGCGTCACACTTAGCTTCAAACGTTTCTGTGTCCTGCTTAATTACACCAGATGAACCATCATCTGCAAAACGCAAAGATGTTCTTAGGCCAGAATACGTCCTTCTTCAGCTTGACAGTTTCTATGACGGTCCAGAAAATGGCCTGTGTGGAATCCCTGTTCTCAACCTCCTCAGGTAACAAAAACCTTTAGGGGGGATTCTCTAGACTCTCTTCTGGGCAAAAGCAGTAAGTAGCAACATCTCAGGAGGAGTGCAGGATGAAATATGAAAATATGTGATATGTTATTACGGTAGTTAGTAGGCTGCATATATTTAAATAAAATTACATAAAATGGCCATTTACAACTACTGTTCAGAAGGCTGGTATTGTAGTCTGTAGTTTGTTTCTGTTCACATAGTTGCACACTTGAAAATGGATGGAATTGATAATTAAATGCTGGTAGTACAAACAGTATCTGTAGTAACATTTCATATTATTTCATCTTATTTTCCCTGAGGCGATGGCAGACAGATTTTCAATTGTTTCTGTCAGAATCACTGCAAGACGAGTGGAGTTGAGTGGGATGGTGCATCTGTGGGAGTATCACTGCCGCGATGATGTTGAGAAATCCTATGAGAGAGTGTCCTTGAAGGCATCATGAGCTTCCTTAGTCATTTGTGTACATCGCTTGTCACCTCAATCACTGCCTTTGGATGTGAAAGTCTGACCTTCATAATGTGTCTCCCCAACTGTTTTCCCCAAAAACACAAACGAGCCTGGATCAAGGTCAGTCCAGTGATGAATATTCATGCTTTTTGAGCATCTTGCCTTTGAGCTAAAATGTGAACATGTGAGAAAGTCATAACAAAGTTATTCTATGCATCACATCACAGCTATAGTATATGAACACACATCCCTCCCTATACACTGTACAGTAACAGCAAAGGTGCAGGTTCAATGCACATCACTAATAATAATAATAATAATTAATAAATAACAATAGTGTGCCTTTTTCAGGCACATTAATTATTGGTTGCAGTCTGTGTCACTGTACAATATCATTTCTGAAACATGTCAAATTGTGGGATGAATTAGTGGCGAATCAAAGGGCAATGATGCACTTTGAAAGAAACAAGGTCCCTTTGTAGGCGCCAAATTGCATTTTCCCTTGTTTACTAAAGGACAGCACAATGTGTTTTGTGCTGGTGAAAATGGAAGAAATGCAGGTGAAAATGACACATTTGATCTTTAGATCTTTACACACCAACAGCAATGTGAATAAACAACACAGAATTACAAATGATTCAGAGTTAGATTTCCAACCAGTCGTGGCAAATTTAAAATTGTAATTAAAAAAGCATGAGTAATAATAGTGTTGAGTGTTAAAATATAGACACATTGCTCCTCTCCCTGATCAGAAACACCAATTTAACTCTCACACAAACCAGAAAAAATATAATCTCTAATACCAAAAAAAAAAAATTACATTAATCTCCAAACTCTCTGATAGAGGTATAGGTGATAGGTAAGCAACACTGCCACCTGCTGATACTCTCAGATCGGTTCTGTCTAGCAATGATATTCAAATCATAATGAATATTTAAAGTTTGATGTTGTAATAAACATGAATTTCGATTGGTCAGACAAGCACAGGTTGAAAATCAAATAAAAAAAATAAAAGATGCAGTATCTGTTGTCAAAATTCTGTTGGTGAGGTGAAAGCTTCTATTGACTGGTTCAAATATTAATGCGTCTGGTGTGCAAAGGCCTTTATGCAACATATATTTGAAGGTATTTCTGTTCAGAGGCATAAAAATGAGAGGAGGGAATTAAAAAATAACTGCATCTGATTTATCAAAGCAGACTGACAACTGCGGCAGGAAATTGCATATGAAGTTTAACATCTGGGAAAAGCGGGTGTGGAGTTTGTGACACTTTTGTGTTAGACACACAGAGGAAGAGAGACACAACTTTATCTTTCTGTTCCCCATCAGCTCCATCCTCTTTATATTTTTTGATGACTTTTAATGGCTTTCAGCAGCTCCAGTCTAACACAATGTCATTGAAGCAGCTAGGAATACTTATGAAGTAGGCCCTGATATTTTCTGTTTACAGAAATAATATAGTTTTACCAAATAGCTCCCACTGGTTTCTCACAACTCATTTAATTACTGATCTTTTTGTTAAAAGATCTGTTCTTTCTTATTTAGTGTCATTTCAAGCAAATCAGATGAACTGTGGCTGGACTTGTAGAAACTGTTTTTTCATGTTGCATCAACTAGCAACAGCATTGAGCTGTGGGGTGATTTTGGTATAGTGGCCATGATTCCAGTTCTCATAACACACACTGGCCCAAATACACTTTTTCTCATCAATACAAAAGGAACTTGTAAAATAAGTAATACATTCTTGTAACTGTCCCAAACACTGAATGGCTCTATATAATGAGAATTGTATCCACTTTACAAAATGTACAATAGCAGCATTAGTAATTAATTTCATGGCATTGATGTGTTTATAGACCGTGTAGAAAGTCAGACACCTCTGTCAGAATACGTCATAGCAGCAGTCACATTTGGTCCTGTCAACACTTTGATGACACAGACTGTCTTTGGTCATCATAACACATATGTGCTCATGTCTGACAGTGTGAGCTAAGAGCATTATTTTGGACTGTCAACTTTCGACTGGGACAGCCCAAAATCGTACAATATTAAAGGGATCTAAAGAGGGAGAATAGAGGGTTTCTTCACTTCAACCTCATACTTAACGAGAGCCTTTTGGTACTTTGACCAGAATCAGGACTTTATCATATGCAGCATATGTAGTGGAAAGATAAATCAATTGCATATTCTGCTTTAAACCATTCTTCTTTATGTCTGTCAGTCTCAAAGTCTCCATCTCTGTCTAGTTCCTGAGGGAGGTGAGTGTTTCAGATGTAAAACCCTCTACTGTATATCTCTTACCTCAGGATGTGTGCTTAGCACTGGCTGTCACATGGGATTAGCTGTGTCCATGATAGAGGAGAGGTTATGGCCTAGCCTGGAGGAGTGAAAACCCGCATACAACAGTAATATCAAGGCTGCTTGACTTATTCCTTATTACTTATTCCATATCTAATGAATTGATTGGCACACATTATATATACACTGCTACTAGCTGCTGACTAATGACCTTCACCTCTTAATAGAAATGCTGGTACACAGATATCAATCACTTCATCTGTCCAATGACTTTATTCAGCCAGAATGAAATGACTGGATGGACTAGGCCAGCGCCAGCCACAGATACTGGATTATAACACATTCAGTCAGGAATGAATCATTTCATTGTTCATCATTATAAAAACAGCAACATTTACATTAATTATGGTTCATGTTTTTGAACATATTATAACAGACTAAATTAAACTCGCCATATTTTAAACTTGGTTTAATATACAGACAGTTTGGGCTCACATAAAAGCTCAATGTTGCCAGTAGTCATAGTAACACATTTCCAGCTCAGAGCAGCTCAGAGTGTCAGAGCAGCGATGGAAAGATTTGAGATGGTAAACAGAAGAAAATTAAAAAATAAAATCCAATAAAGATGATAATATGAAAGAGTAAATTTCAATACATGTAAAAACACAAAAGTGAAAATAATAATATGCAGTTTAGATCCATTTCCAGCCACAAAAATGCCTTAACACCTGACATCAACACCTCAGTATTGGTAGATAACTTTATCAACAATTATAAAAGTAGTCAAGTGGGATATAATTATCTCAAGTTAAATCCCACTTGACTACTTTTATTACAAAATCATGCAAATCATGCACTCATTTTTTGCAGCAATAAATACACGATTACAGAATTTCCTTTGGTGGCAATCACCAATTTTAAAGTTAACAAGTTACCATTAAGTGCATTTTAGTATCTTTTTATATAGATGTACTATTTGCCTGCTTTGTCTGTTTCAGACTGACCCCTGACCCTTGAGAGAGAGCTGTCTACCTGGGAGCGATTCCAGGGAGAGACGGCCAGGCAGTGACAGGGAGGGACATGGAGAGGAATCCGGGTGAGAGCACTGCAGGACCCAATGTCACAAACTGCACAGACCCTCCAACCAGCAGCTTGCAGGCAGTCCAGCTCACAGACGGTACGGCAGTGCTGGTAGTTGTTCTTGGGCTCCTAACCCTCCTCACTGCGCTCATCAACGGCGCCGTCATCATCGCCATCTGCACCACCAAGAAGCTTCACCTGCCCGCCAACTACCTCATCTGCTCCTTGGCCGTCACCGACTTCCTAGTGGCGGTCCTTGTGATGCCCATCAGCATCCTCTACATCACCATGAAATCGTGGTCCCTGGGTCAGGTGGTGTGTGACTTGTGGTTGAGTGTTGACATGACCTGCTGCACCTGCTCCATCCTGCACCTGTGCGTCATTGCCCTGGACCGGTACTGGGCCATCACCAAAGCTATCGAGTATGCCCGTAAAAGGTCAGCCCGTCGCGCCACCATCATGGTGGGAATAGTCTGGGTCATCTCAATTTTTATATCCATGCCGCCTTTATTCTGGAGGCAGAAGCCCAGCAGCAGCAGCCTTCAACAGTGCATCATAGAGCATGACCACCTGGGCTACACTATCTATTCGACTTTGGGGGCATTTTACATTCCCATGACCATCATCCTCATCTTATACTACAAGATTTACAACGCCGCCAAGACACTTTATCAAAAACGTGGCTCTTCGCGGCACCTCAGCAGCCGCAGCATGGGCAGTCAGAGTTCTGTAGACCATTGTCGTGTGTCTCGCACATTTTGCGTGTCAGATTTGTCCAACTCAGACCCAACGCAAGCTACTGACAAACTTAATGCCATCCCTCCCTTTAAGACAGACATGGCGGGGCAGGATGAGAAGAACCAGATATGTACCTCACGTGAGAGGAAAGCAGCGCGAATCCTCGGCCTCATCCTTGGGGTCTTCATCGTCTGCTGGCTGCCTTTCTTCTTAAAGGAGCTCCTGGTGGGTCTGCAGGTTTTACAGCCGTCTCAGCTTACGTCAGACTTCTTGACTTGGCTGGGTTACATCAACTCTCTCATCAACCCCCTGCTGTACACAAGCTTTAATGACGATTTCAAAATGGCTTTTAGAAAGCTACTCAAACGAAAGGAGCATGCATAGAGCACAGGTTACCGCACCAAAGGGAATGTATTCAACTGTGACTCACTTGCAGTCTGTCTGCTGGCAGTATGGAGTGTGATGTTGTGTTTTTCAAGTAAAAAAAAAAAAGTTCCAACTCAATGTGTTGTTTGTTTTTCTTGTAAATAATTTGTTTCTAACAATATAAGTTTTAAAAACAGATATTAAATTTGCTACAGTCACCTTATTCAATCGACGGAATAAACTTCTTTTAGAGGTTTTTATTAAATCCTGACTATGGTTCTGCATCTGTGTTGAACATTTTTGTCTATACAAGAATATCAATTCATCAACAAATCAAGTTGGAATCAGTTGATTAAAGTACAGGCTGCATAATGTTTTGTCCATTTCTTTCTACACCTCTAGTTTTCTCTCTACTCCTTTTTGTAGGTTCATTAGAAGGTTACTGCATGACACCAAGAATATTCCTAATTTTGTGCTAGATGTTATGACTCCTTTTGAAAATAACTAATAAACTAGTAATTGTGATTCTATGCACAATTAGGGGCCAAAGTGTAGGAGCTATTTATTTGTTGTTAGTATTTAGCTGTTGTTTTACTAGTAATTATTATTGTTTCATTGTATATTTTGGATGTTTCCTTTATTTAGATTGAGTTTAATA
The DNA here is from genome assembly GCA_036937835.1 of Pampus argenteus. Classification (NCBI taxonomy): domain Eukaryota; kingdom Metazoa; phylum Chordata; class Actinopteri; order Scombriformes; family Stromateidae; genus Pampus; species Pampus argenteus. The sequence continues at coordinate 17,658,978 of CM072876.1, read as the reverse complement.
GTATTTTTGTTTCTTTTGTTAATTGTTTGTTTAGTTTGTTTATTTATTTTTTGTTTATTTATTTATATAAAAGGGGTGATGTATTGAGGCGAGTGAAGCCTAAATAATGAAAAAGTAGAATATTAAAAGAAAAACAATCAAGAAAAATAATAGAATTAAAGGATATACTAGAAAATCGGGTTAAAATGCATGAATAAAAGAGATGACTCATAGTAATAAAAGGATGCCTCAGATATGAACAAAAACAATGGTTTAAAGTCAAAGTCAACTCTAAGTAATGCTGCGTTGAACAAAGGAAAACAAAGATCTGTCTGCTTACTGCTTTATCTGATTTGAATCATTTTCTGAAAGGTCATTCACATGCTGCAGGCTTATTTTCTAGATTAATACCTACCCAGGTTTGTGTTTTTTATTCCTAGCTTCTATAATGTTTATTTGACTATTTAAATTATTTGTATTATATTATGTTAGCATATTGATTCACTGATAAATTGGCATTCATGCCCTTGATTATGCTATTCATTCATGCGATTGTAAATCCTTGACCTGTAACTATTTAATGCCATTTGGAGGCTGTTTTTTCGGGGTGTTGAGGAGGAGGGGTGGTTTTGTTTTGTTTGTTTTTTGGTTTGTGCCTGAGCCTGCTGGAGTCGTCTTAGAGGATGTGAGGATGAGAATAACACTAAAAGTCTCCTAAATGAAGGCAGGGAAAAAGGGAAAAGATTAATTATAAGAATAGATATTGAAGAAAGAAATGTTAATTCCCCCACTCCAATAAGTAATGTTACCCCAAGGGTATTTCATAAAGATAAAGTTGATTTTGGTATCATGGAAATAAAGAAAGATTGGGTGGAAAGTGAAATAGGACTCTGTGCAAACCAGTGTATAAGGACTCATTTTTATAATTGTGTGATTGCTGTAAATCTTTCCCCTATTTATCTTTTATACTTCCATTTTGGATTGCATCTACTCACACATTTATGCAGACAGACACATCATTCAAATTTTCACATATAAAGTTTGGGATATAATATTTGTTTTTACTGTAATCATTTTTGAATGGCTATGGGAGTGCGCATATATTCATCAAAATCTCAAATACCATACATGCTAAAGTAATCATTTCTGGTGCACAGGTGCCCCATGCAGATGTGCTGAACATACAAGTCAATAGCGCCACCATGTGATTATGAAGCATTTTACATTTTGGCTAGTACCTAATGAACCATGAGGAGTAGAAACATTATTGGACAAAGCTCATTTGACTGATATAGGATTTTCCATATTATGGATTTTGTGGTAAACACAGTTTTGGCCTCTTTTGCCTTTCTTTTGGCACATATTTCATCAAAGGTGAAGCACTAAAAAAAGAAAATATCAGAACTTTGGCAGAAAAAGTGGGATGAGAACAATAAGGGTAGAACATACAAAAGATCAGAGAGTAGTATTTGTATTTGTTGAGCCAGCAAAATAATTTGTTATTGAATTCGTATTTGAATAAAATTGGAATAGACATTATGATCCTGTTTTTGTTTTATGACACTTAACTACTCTGTAACACAGGGTTTCAAACTGTGATTTCCCAGACCTACTTCAGACATGCCTCAGACTTATCTGTGTCTGCCTCTGGGAAAGTGATGAAAACAGTAAAATTCCATATAACTACTGTATCTCTGAACTATATATTTATCCAAATCACACACAATTAGGTCTGTCATGTCTTCATTTCCATTCACTGAGCCTTAACTGAAACAGATTGGAGGCCTAAATCCCACTTTGAAAACTTCAACTTTAACAGACAGTTGGAGCACAGAGTGTTAAAGGGAAAGGTAGAAGAGAGGAGGTAGTTTTATCCACATTAAGGTTTGATCACACTGGAAACACACCGTATAACTATTTTTATTGGGAAAAGTAAATTCACAAGTAAGTATTATATAATAACAGAAAATTCTGAACAAGTAATAATGCAATGTATCAAATATAATGAAGAAAGGGTAAGCTTGCAAAGGTTGAGAGAAGTGGATGAGGATGGGATTTGGAAGGGATCAAAAAATGGAAATATGTGTTAATGAAAAACTGATTGTTTAATAGTATATAGTTGTTTTTTTGTTTTATTTTGTTTTTACTTTTTGTATTTTATTATTGTAGACTAATGTAAACTAGAAACAGTTGCACATACTCCGGTACGGTAGGTGGCGGCAATCCTCCAATAAACGCACGGAGGAAGAAGAAGCTCTGCTGGTTGCTAGTTGCTCTCGTGAGATTTGACAACACTGGCTACGCGCCGGAGCTGGGTGTGAAGATGGCGGACGAGGAGGCCGAACAGGACCGTAGTACTGAGAACGGTATCAGTGAACCGATACGGGAACTTAGACAACGGTTGCAAGAACTGCAAGAAATCGTGGTTCGAGAAAGCGGAGACTCTCCAGCCCAGTCATCCTCTGAGTACTGCCAAGAGTTCTGCAGGGTGAGTTATTGTCCTGCACATAGTTAGCCAACAGGCTAGCCAGCTAGCATTCAGATAACGGTACGTCCCGGATAATCCAAAGAAACGCTTGGTGTTAAAGGTGATTTATGCTTAAATGGGTGTGTAACTTGCTGTCAGTGTTGTGTCCAAACACCGCAACGTCAACATAATAAAAGCGCGTGTAGTGGTTAAACAACCGTTGAATTAGGCTCGTACAAATGAATCTCCGACTAACCGCTGACATGGCTAACGTTAGCTCAGTTACCACCCAGCACACGTTAGCTTGTAGTTCACCTTAATGTTACTGGCGTTAAAAATGTAGCTGCCTAGTTATCTGTGATTGACTGCTTCCAGAGACCAATGTCATTCTGTTGTTATGATCCATAAAGGGTGGTGGCAGTTCCCACTTATGTTAGCATAACAGACACTCAGCTCTACCTGAAGATAGCCTAGCTTTTAGCCTTGTATGTTTGGCTACATGCGCGTGCACGTCATAATAATTACAGTGATCGTCTGTGCAGGTGACGTTAATTAATTAATTAGCTCTCAGGCTTGTTCAACTTTGTAACAGTTGTGTTGTAGCCAGTAGCTGTAGCTGGGAGCAACAACGTGCCATTAAAATAAACGACGCTGCGTGTAATTAGGTATATTTGTAAGGTTCGTGTACGTGCCGATTGGAGCGTGCGCGTTTGCAGAACAGACACGTCGTTTTGTACCACAGTTGCATACTAAAATAATAGTATACATGACGGGTCTCTGGCTTGGGTCCTGTACGTTGCTTGTTACTCTACCACTTCACTGATAGAGCTCAATGTGAGATCAAATGTGTTGTGACCTTGTGTGTAAAGGGAGGGGGGATCTGCTCCAAGCAGCGCTGTAGTTAATTAAAATGTGTCCACTGTCTCCAGAAACGGAGAACTAAGCGAAATACAAGAGAGCTTGGGGTCATGTAGATGGCTTAAGAGGCTTTATGGATGTATAGTGAATGTATTCTCAAAGCAGCTTGATTTTCTTAGTGGATAAATTCTTTAAGTAAAAAACTGTTCTGTCCTATGGGCACTGAAGTGATAATTTATGTACATCAGTCTTCTGTCATTTACAGGCTGATATTTTATTATTAAGCTTCCTGGCTGATGTGAAGTGCCGTAATTTGTGTGTCATGACACAAACAATAGTTCCCATATACATTTATCTGTGCTACCAGGTTCCTCTTAAAGGATAGGTTCACAATATTCCAAGCCTGGCTTAAAACATAAACATTTGGCACAATTTTGTTCTTGCTGTAATCATTCATCATGTTCATACTGCCTGTGAAACAATCACTTGCGCCTTCTGTGTAAGGGATGGAAGTTGGTATTTGACTTTTTATTAATTAGTGTTGTCATAACCAAAGGTTTGACTTTGATACCAATACCAAGTTTAGTACCATTACACTTGATGCTGAAATGATACTGATTGGATACTCTATACCCAATAGATGAGAAACAGAATGTACACAAGTGTTGATCACATTTACAATGTGTAACAAATAAAACACAAAGATGTTTGCTGGATCTAGTGAGAAAAATGGTGATTTCTTCCTAGCAGCTGGCTTGGCAGCCTGTCTAACCTCTCATGATATGTGCTCCTTGGAGAGGTCTTGATGTGTGTCACTGAGCTGCTTGGCTCACTTACACCGGAGATCCGGGTGACCTGCAATAAATACTGAACCAGTTCTCACAAAAAGTAACAGAATTTTGGTATAGCATGCAACACTTAAGATTAATGCTTCCTTTTATTTATACAAATTTTGCTTCTTAATACTGATTATGAGAAATACCACAGCCCAGCTTCAGTACAATCAAGTGCATCTGCAGAGCAGCCACCCACACTAACCTCCCGTAACAGCCTGCATGAGTCTGTTAGTCGTTGTTCATCATCTGTGATGTTAAAACATCAGATTTCCACACAGATCAAGAAATGTTGGTATTGTGCTATTAGTTTAGTTATAAAATCCTAGCGCACCACAGAGCGTCTCTCCTGACAGGCTGCTAACAGCTGAACAGTCAATCCCACTGGTTCAATAGTAGCTAAGCCGATTTTCCTGCCTTTCTTCTACCTTTCTTCTGCTTCCATCATCACTGATTCCAACACAGTTATGTATTTAAAGACAAGATTCTGTTTACAGCCTATCATGCTGTCAGCCTGCATTACTCTGGGATGCAGCTTAAAACCGCAGTGATTCGACTGACATTTGACTCAGGTGCTTCTCAACTGATGTTTCAAATCATCTACATTTAGGGGGCAACTGTAGACCCAACTACAAGAATGTTTTTCCTTATGTGTCACTTCAGGGTAAGTTGCTAAATAAACTCTGCTCTGCTTACCTTGATTTTAATGGGAACCCTCTTAGAAAGCATTCCCCCACCCAATACTTTTATGTTCTATTTTCTTATTTCAATGAATTGGAGGATCGTTGTTAACACCAATCGCGTACAAATAAAAATATGAAAAACGAGAACAAATTGAGAATATTTAGAAAGCATTATAACATTTTGTGGCTTTGTTGAAGTATTATTTGTTATTGTTGTGATTTAGTTTTTGAAAGGAGAATACTTTATATTGTGTGTGTGTGTGTGTGTATATATATATATATATATGTATATGTACTTTTATACTATAATTAGATTAAAGCAGGTTGATCAGTGTCTTTAAACCCCCCAACCAACAAAACTCCAATATAGATAAATATTTTCTCATAGCCAATGTCACACCAATAATTTCACCCCTACAGCGATCTTTGTGAATATGGTTTCTAATGTCTGATCTCTTTTACCCCATTCAGACCAATACGGTAGCATGGGTCAAACCCGCATCAGGGTTTATGTGAATTGGGTCAACGTCTCAGCTGATGAAGGCTGTCAAAAATATTCTAAATTTGATTGATTGAAATGTAAAAAAACAGACATTCAATTGTAAGAATTAAGATTTGATTGTGGGCCGCTGCATGACGGACAGAAGTCACAAAACTCTTTCATTGGTTGAAAATGAAATGTAGGTCAAGCTGAAACAAGCAAATGATTCAGTGACAACCATGTGGCAATGATGGCAGACTGTTGTCTGTTCTTTTGGGTTTTTTTTTTTTAGTTTATTTTCGTGTTATCTTAGTCGGACAGCTGCTCATTGCTGTAAACACATGTAGCTGCTCTCATGTCTCCCCGAGTGTCGTGCTCGTTTTTGGTGCAAACTCTTCCGGTCTCGGCTTGCTCTGTCTGTCTCTGCGGATCAGGTGGCCAGTGGGTTGTGTTGGTGAGGTGGTTGAGGAGGACCTGCTGGGGATCCTGAGCTGCAGCCCACCATCAGTAAATCTAAGGACCGGAATGTAAGTGCTCTACAGATATTGAGCATCATTGAAAAATACCTGGTGGGAAACTTTCCTCACCAAGGCATCCCTACTATACAAGTAATATCTCTTATTATATTCAGGGTTTGTTTGAAGTGCTTGACGTACTTGAATCTGGCTCTTAGAAATGTAAGTACTGGAAGACCTTGAAGATCTGCCAATTTTTAACATGGTGGAAAACGAATATTTGAATATAATTAAGAAAACAGAATGATAAGTTATTTGAAATGTATTAAACAAATGTTTTAGACTGGCAGCTAACTTGATCTACCACCCCACTCACACGCCATAACACATCAAATGGATTGGACATTTATCCCCTAATCACCCAAGATCAATGTCAACATTCAAGCAACAACTTGTTCAGCCCAGGGCGCTGACCATGCTTTCATCTGTAAAATGCAGTTAATTCACTGTGGCAGATGACATCAGCTGTTGCTAATTAATGTTAATTAGGTGAGTAAGATGCTGACTAACATCTAGTGAAGTAGTCAGTTGTTTGGGTATAGTCTGATGTCTGTGTTCAGTCAAAGATCATTTGTGCAAGATGCTTGTTTGCTGTCAACATTAGACACTTCAGCGGCGTGAGGACTCTTCTTTAGTGATACAATCTACTGTAGGTGAATAATTAACATTGATTTGAAAGAGTAGAATCTAGGACTGTAACGATACACATAAATCTCAGTTCGATACGTACTTCGGTTTTGAGGTCACGGTTCAGTTCATTTTCGATACAGTATGGGAACAAAATGCAAAATCTAAATTTTCTTGTTGTTCATTTGGGTTTTTATTTTTTGTAAACAACAAATTACTGTAACAACTTAGGAAAATGAAATGGAATCAATGCCTGGTAATAAGTTAAATAAAATTCTCAAATAAAATAACAAATGTATGAAATATTATGGACAAAAACAGACAGCAGCGTATCATCTGATGCAGTCTCCCATCCCTGCATCTCTTCTACACCTCCAGGACAGAGACGGGCAAGAAAAATCACAGCTGACCCCTCCCACCCGGGTCATGGTCTGTTTGTGGTCATGGTCTGTTACCTCTAGCAGGAGGCTGCAAGCCATCAAGACCAGAACCTCCCGCCATAAGAACAGCTTCTTTACATCTGCAAAAGGTCTCATTAACAAGACCTGAGACCCCTTCCCCCCCCCCACATTGGGTCCTTATCGTCCCACATGGCCAGCATGGCAATCTCTTTGCACTACAGACCCACATTTGCAGATTTTATGTGTGTGTGTGTGTGTGTGTGTGTGTGTGTGTGTGTGTGTGTGTGTGTGTGTGTGTGTGTGTTTTTTGTTTGCTGGAAAAATGAACTTGTCCACATTGTCAGCAGTAAGTGCAGATCTGCTGGCATCACAATGTCCCCAGCGGTTGAAATACCCTCTCGCTAGAGACAGAGGTAGCGGGTATGGCAAGATAGCACCTTGCTAACTTTGCAGTTAGGGGATATATGACCTCAAGCTCCGTTTTACTGCCAGCATTAGCCATCATGCGCACGGCTGCACGTGTTGGCGGCGGAACGTAAACACACGCAACTTCCGACTCGTGGGCCCAAAAAAAAACAACTTCCGGCCTGTGAACTCACCCGTGCACAGCCCTGTACCGAACCGAACGTCGCGTACCGAATCGGTTCAATACAAATACATGTATTGTTACACCCCTAGTAGAATCGTATTGCATTAAACTGAAATCCCCAATTTCTGAATGATGATGATGAAATCTATCATCATAATGGTTTGTATCAAAGCCTCCAGTTATATGGTAAAAAGTTATTGATATAGCCTTCAAGGCTCTCCATAGCTGCTGTTCCTCAGTCGAGGTCCTGTTGATCTGCTTGTGGCCATGTTAACATTTAGCTTCTGCTCTTATGCTTCTCCTGGCTACATGTTAGTGATTGTGAATTAAGTTCAGTGGCGACTGGATCCAATTCTCTTGCAACAGGTGGTTGTTGAAAAAACAATCTCATCTGTGAAAATAAAAATGAGTGCTTGCAAAAAGTACTTGAAATCTTTGAATTTGACTTGCCCCTGTCTATATGAACCCTGTGTATTGGTTTGACCTCTTATGGACATAATGCACAATAATAAGTCTGTCTGGCCAACGATTTCATTCAGAATTCTGCTTTTCTTCTGCTATCTGTGAGTAAACATTTTGCAAATGCGCGTCCTGAATTGTGAAACTCATTGTGATTGGTTTAATGAAATGCAAACAAGCCAGAGTGGTTTTCACCTAGAATTGATAGTGGGTCCAGCTGGACCATTCTTCAGCGCTAACAGAGTGGGCAGAGATGGGTCTGGCAATGTAAGACTACATAATAGATATTCGACTGGTTCAACCATATGTGCTTTAACATATATAAAACATCCTAAAATGATTAGATAATCAATCATTAACCTTTTTATTTAAATTTATCTGAAAAGATTAGATTAAGAAATAAAGATAAATCAGTCACACTTCAAACAAATGACTCTCACAAAGTGAGAAAAACGGATGAAAAAAAGTGCTTTCAAGGAGCGGAAAACTTGTAACTATGGTAACTATAATACTATTTATCATATCACTTTTATTTATCTAGTTAACTGCTCTTAAGAACATGTTATATTAAGTATTAAACAACTTGACTGTAACTAGCTATGTGTTTAGCTATATTTTGTCAAGCAGTTCCTCAATGTGCACATAAATCTTATTTCTAATATTAAAATGCAGGCTGTTGTATCGACTGCACTGCAGTAAATTCACTGTTGTATATTTTGAGAAAACAAAATCAATCTTGGATATAGTGAAGTTAAATTACTTAGAATAGAAACAATGGGAAACCAAAAACATTATTGATGTGACTGATTTCCGACGTTATGCTGTAGAACAGCACAGGGTCGTTATCACTGTAATTATAAGTGATTAAAATATGGTAGCCATTCTGTGAACTTCTGCAAACAAAAGCAGACTTCAAGCTTGTCAGTTAAAACATGCTAAAACATTTGCCCAAAGGCAGACTGATCAAATGTAAGCATGTCCTACAGAAGCTGAATCATAATCAACACAACACTGAGTGCTGAAGGCATTCTTTAGTCTAGAATACTGTCAGTATTACAGTAACTTCGTTTTAAGAAGAAGTCATTTAACTGAGAACTCGGTACTCTTTTATTTGTTCCGGTTTCACAGGGAGGATCAGATGCTTGAATGTGCAGAGTTAAGTGTCACATTTTTCAATATGAGTTTGTCTTTAACACTTACACACACTTTTTTTTTTATGCTTAATGTCTTTACATGAGCTGGAAGTGTGAGTAGATCCCATCATCGTCCAAAACACGTGTGCATTGATCCACATAACCACATCCAGCAAACTCTTTGTCTTATGATCTAATATATCTAATATCATCCAGACCTGATGAGGAAAAACATTTTGTAAATAAAAGGCCTCAGTATGTACTCATATTTACTGTACTTGCGGGCTCCATTCTGTAAACACAAGTAGCTGATTAGACAGGACGCCTGCAATGCATTCTGGGTGTTGAAGGATTCACCCTTAAGACCAGTATGGGGACTCTCTAACTATTCTGTTTTCTCTAGTCGTAATGCACCAATGTTTAAAAAAAAATATAAGCACATTTCTACTGCATAGAAATAATACATAATATAGAAATGATGATTTTTGAATTTTCTCTTAAATCCTGCAGAATGTTCTTTACTTATAGAACCAGAGATGTTTCTTACCCTGATCCTGATCTTACTCCTTTGCCTTGTTATTGTTTTCCTACATTATACAGTTGCAGAGTGTGTTCAAGTAAATCAAACCTATATTTGGAACTTTGCTTTTGGCTTGTCATTTCTACTAGTACTGAAATGAATGCACTTATAACTGCCAATACAAGCAAGAAAACTCAAAAAATCAGCTCACTACAATCACAAGTGCTCGTGATTATTTTGTTTTGGCTTCTATTGGTGACATTAATGCTTTCTCTCATGCTAAACACAGAGTTCCTCTTATGTTCAAACTGTTGCAAACAGTGCAGACATGGTCACTTTGGTTTGCTGCATTGTGGGTGAATGACTGTTGTTCCCTTTGTGTAGACGCTGCTGGAGTATGCAGGCCGTTGGAGCATAGAGGAAGAGCCGTTGCCACTGGTGGAGGTTTACATAGTCGCCCTGCTGAGTTATGCCCAGGCCTCTCCATACCTCTCCCTACAGTGTGAAAATGTTTCCCTTGTGGTTGAGAGGCTCTCACTGTAAGTACCATTCAAAAAATATGAACTACAGATAAGTTGTATAATCACTATGCTGTGTGCGACCCAAAAAGTGAAATTAGTGCTGTCGTGGTTTATTAAAGTCTCAACATTTGTGTTTACATGCATACAAAGATCTGTATCGTGTTTGTTGTTTGTCATGCAGGAGTTTTGTGGAGCTTTTGCTCTCATTGAAAGAGGACTTTCCAGATGGCTTATGGAAAGAGTTCAAGTCATCTGTCCAGGTAAAGCAAAGGATTCTTATATGAAGTGTTGTGTTGAACTGGATTGTGTCTTTAAGTGACATGGTCTTTCTGTTGTGTTCAGTTTGCCCACAGTACGCTTCAACAGAATGGAATCACTCAGCTGTCTCTGCTGTCTACTTTGAGCCAATATGATGGTGTTTGGACCAACAGGGTCTTACAAGGCCTTCTGTCCAATGAGAACCTGCAGATGGAACAAGGTGAGTCCCTACACAGGTCTGTGTGAAACATATTACTTAACCTACTGAGATGTTCGTTCTTGTGATTATCTCCAGTAATAGATTGCCCATGTCAAGCAGATTTCTTTCTTTGGTCTGATGAAACCAAACTTTTTTTTTTGGTTTAACCCAAATGTTGCACATTAGCAGAAACACACCATGATCATTATAAAGCCCTGTAGTGGTAGTATGATGCTGATGGTCTTTTTTATAGCAGGCCCTAGAAGCCTGGGAAGGTAAAGTGAATGTTGTAAAATACAGAGAAATGCTGATGGTTTTTATTACAGTTGAGCTTACATTGATTTGATTCAAACAACGTTTTGAGGCTTTAGATGTAGACTTAACTATAGTTAAGTAGGTTATTTACATCACCATCTGCCCCCATCAAGTGCATAAAAAACACTAGTGCAGGACCTGCGTATTCAACATACATTTTGAAGAGGTTTGTCATAATTATAGATTTATTTTCTTGTTAATCATATTTATTTAATTATATTTCATTCTGTTTTTGAACAAGCGGTACAATTAATTTATTAAGTCATACCAATGCTTCTAGAAAGATTATAGTGTCAAGCATTTCCAGCATTTGTTTACAGTTGTAGGTGATGGTGCACCATCAACAACAGAATTTTCCCTGGTTTTCAGTTGAAGAGTTTCTGGTGCAGGAGGGATTGATCCTGTTGGAGATGAGAGTGAAGCAGCTGATAAAGGAGAACAAGCTGGGGATGGCTGCACAGCTGGCAAAGACGTGTTCTGAGTCTCCTGCCTTCCAAGAGAAGGCTCCTTTCAAACAGATGTATCTTGTCTGCCTCTGTGCTACCTCAGAACAGGATCGGCTGATGGAAGAGGTAAAGTCTACATCTACATTTAGGCCTTCTCCACTCCAGGAACACAACAAACTTTAACATGAGGTTTAGCCATTATCCATTTGTTTCCACTGCAGGAACTTAACAACCCATTAGATGGAGCTTTCCCTAACCTGCACTTGGTAGAACCTCTAAGGTGGGGTTCTAGGTTGGCCTTGTTCTTCACTGTTACTATATTTCAGATATAAACATGCACAGTCAGCTGCACGTCCATTCTGTTGACCTCCAACTGTGGGTGTGTTGATTTAATAATACTGCCATTTAGAATCATTAAATGTAAAAAAAATAAAAATAAAAATCTTTCCATGAATGAAACAATAGAACAGAACTGCTCTCATTACACTGGTTTGCATTCATATGTGATTAAAACACAAGGAAGAAAGAAGAAGAGGTCTTCTGCATTGACTGATTTGCTGCTTCATGTTTAGCTTACTGTTATAACTTATTGCCAACAAATAACAGCACATCTCATGTAAGCTACTAATTATGTCATATGTTCATGGTACAGACTTTGTCCTTCAACTTATGTCTGTGTTGATTTGTCTTGAAATGTCCCTCTAAGAACATTCAGTGCACCTTTTGGCAAGTGTCCCTCTTGGGGCTGTCTGTGCCTTGCCTCCCGTTCAGTCTGATGCAGTCTTTACTTGTTTTGTTTTTTCTAACTTGTTCTGTAATTAAGTTTTCATCCACAAGATGGCAGACTACTTTCAACTGTTTTTAGATGAGGTCAGCATTGTTGGCGGCATAATAGTGGCTTCTTTCTACAGCTTTCAAAGGTGGACTGCCGTGATGCTTTAGAGATGATCTGCAACCTGGAGTCAGATGGAGATGAAAGAGCAGCTTTCAGCTTATGCTCAGCCTTCCTGACCCGGCAGCTTCTCCAAGGCGACACATACTGCGCTTGGTAAGAAAACACAAGCCACCCCATTTGATTTTCATCCACATAAAATTTTCCTGAGTGATTGAGGGCAGTGCTGATGTGATCTGACTACACTGTAATTCACACAGTACGCACTGTATGTTATTTGGTATAGTGTCAGGAGAGGGCTTCAGGTAACATGTGATATGACATGAAGACACATCATGCATGGGAATGTATAAGCAAAATGCTAAATTGGTCTGCATATGTATATTCAATCACACCTTCACCAAGTGAAAGTGTGTGTGCGTGTGTGTGTGTGTGTGTGACTTATAAATGGATCACAGCGGCTTGAATAGATGAATATTGAGTGAATTTTTTGTTCCAACCAGGGAGCTCACTCTGTTTTGGAGCAAGCTGTTGAAGCGATTGGAGCCGTCAGAGCAGGCCTTCCTCGACAGATGCCGGCAGATGTCTTTACTTTCTAAAACAGTGTATCACATCCTGTTTCTCATCAAGGTCATCCAGTCAGAGGTCAGTAAACAGTCATCTGCTGCTGTTGTTAGCCTGTTGAAAACCATACGTTGTTGTCATTTTATTTAGCCCAAGTTTGAAACAAGCTTTTCAGTCAAATACCTACTGTCAACTTGAGACAGAAAGTATTTGACTGGCATTCTGGTCACTAAAAATAGTGACTGTGGTCTGCCTGCAACATAATTGCCTTTTCACTGTCACTTGTCAATTTTTTTTGGGAAAACTTTGGGCCTACAGATACACTAGACATGGATTATGCTGCAGGAATGGTTTGCAGACTTTCTATTAATATTTTGAACAGATTTCCTGTCCTGCAAATGAAAAAAACATTTTTGTTTTGTAGCCACCTTCAGACGATGTTTTGCTTGAACCCGTAGGTTTGTTGGGATGTAAAAAATCAGCAGTCATATGTTGATAATTTTTTTTTCCATGTGGTTAGTTATTCAAATGATTTGTCTTCTTTTTCATAGATTGACAGCGTTGGACTGTCCGTGTGCATTGAGATGTGCATAAGGGCTCTGCGGATGGATGCAAATGATGGAAACACCAAAGCCACTGTGTGTAAAACAATTTCCTGTTTGCTTCCTACTGATCTGGAAGTCAAGCGAGCCTGCCAGTTGACGGAGTTCCTGCTGGAGCCCACAGTGGATTCGTACTACGCTGTGGAAACACTCTACAATGAACCAGATCAAAAACTGGAGGAGGAGAATATGCCCGTTCCCAACTCACTACACTGTGAGCTCCTGTTGGTTTTTAAAACCCAGTGGCCATTTGACCCGGAGTTCTGGGACTGGAAAACACTTAAGCGTCATTGTCTATCGCTAATGGGTGAAGAGGCTTCAATAGTGTCATCTATTGACTTGCTGAATGACACTGAGGACCCTGAAGAAGAGGAAGAAATCCTCAGTCAGGGACGGTTTAAGGACCCTGAACACTTGGTGAGTGGCACCTATGAACTAAATGACATAACAGACAAGAGACAGAAAAACAGAGAGATGAAGAAACTGAGAGAAAAAGGTTTCATCTCTGCCAGGTTCAGAAACTGGCAGGCATACATGCAGTACTGTGTGCTGTGTGACAAAGAGTTTCTCGGCCACAGGATTGTACGCCATGCACAGACTCATTTGAGCAGTGGAGTATACAGCTGCCCAATATGTGCTCAAACCTTTACCTCAAAAGACACTTTAATTCCCCATGTAACATCACATGTTAAACAGTCGTGCAAGGAAAGGCTGACTGCGATGGAAACAAACAAGAAGTTGGCAAATCCTAAAATGGCTGCGCCTGTTATTGCAGCCTTAAAGTCCAAGACTGAAAATAAACTTTCTGAAAATGGTGATTCCCAAGGGTATAATGGGGGGTTAATTCATAACGCTCAGGCCAGTGTGGCTCGGTGTAAGATGGAAAGTATTGAGGATAATGTATGCCCTATTGGAAAATGCAGGAGGAGCTTCAAATTTTTCAAAAATCTCATTGCACATGTTAAAACTCACGGGGATAACGAGGAAGCTACAACCTTCCTCGAAATGCAGAGGAAGAAAGTTGTTTGCCAGTACTGCCGCCGCCACTTTATTAATGTCACCCATCTTAATGACCATTTACAGGTCCACTGTGGCGTGAAGCCTTACATCTGTATACAGTTGAACTGCAAGGCAAATTTCCTGTCCAACACTGAACTCCTTGTACACAGGAAAAAACACCCTGTTTTTAAGGCTAGATGTATGTTTCCAAATTGTGGAAAGATTTTCAATGAGGCCTTCAAACTGTATGACCATGAGGCACACCATTATAAAACCTTCACTTGTAAAGTTGTGGACTGTGGAAAAGTATTCCATACACAGCAGCAGCTGGATTTGCATCAGGAGAAGCATGCCACTCAAGAAGAAGAAAGCCCATCTTCTGAACAGACCTCACAAAATATGAAGCCTGGCCCGTCACTCATCGAACAAATGCTTTCTAATCGCACTCCCCTTAAACAAGAGAATTGCCAAGAGAACTGTAACACTGAGAGTGTTGCAAGTCAAGATTGTGAAAGGCTGCCAGACACCATTGAGGGTTTGTTGAAATCTTCACAATTGCCTGTGGAGTCCATGGGACAATACAGAGTCAAACAAGAACCACAAAATATGCATTTCTTAGCTAGTCACACCCAAAATTCCAATCATTCTGTGATTCAGCCTGTGAATCCCCACCTGTCTGATTCTACTAGACACAGTGATGGTTCATGTGGTCGTTCTTTTGATTACATGAGACCACCCCAACAGAGTCAAGCAGTCCCATCATTTGAAGTTGATTTGGGTAACTTGCCACATAGCTGTAGTACAAATATCATACAAGTACAGCCACCAATTTTCCCTAGTAATGTAAATACTGGACCTATAAGTTACAACTCTGACTGCAACGTAACATTGCCAGACCAGCTAGGGCCAGTGTGTAGTAGCAATTTGTTAACAGTGGCACCGTCCCAGAACTCTATTGAACCAGCAATGTCGCAACCACTTCCTCCAACAGTCATCCCTCAGCCGCTAGCTGGGAACAGACCAGAGAATGCTGTGTCCTCCTCAACCAGCAGCGGTCCCCCTCCAGGCCAGAGAGAGCGATTTCACTGTGCGTTTGAAACATGTACAAGGCACTACAGCTCCTACAGAAGTGTCACCAAGCACATGAAAACAGTTCACCCAGATTTCTATGAGCAATGGAAAGTTGCTCGAACTAAAATCAAGATAACCTACGCTCCAGCGCTAAGCACATCATTTGTCAGAAATCCTAGCTTGGTCACTCCACCACAGAACCAGCAAGGCAACAGAGCACCAGTTCATGCAGTTCAGAGGCAGAACGTTATCCACTCACCTCCTTATGCTAACATGGGTACACACCCAAATTATTCTACCCTACCTTCCCATCCCTCATCTGCTCACAACCAGAAAGCTTTGCTCCTGATGGAAAATGTTTTAAACCCCATTGTTCTGTCTCAGTTAGAAAGTGATACAGATCTAATAACCACACAGCCCCAAGCTGCAGGTAGTTTAAATTGGCACTCAGCCCCTGGAAGTAATCAAATTGAAAACTGTGGACCTGCACAAGTCTATCCATCTAACATGCAAGGGTTGCCACAAGTCCAATCTACCAGTGCAGCTTTGCCACTGAGTCTCGCATCATGCTCTATGATGAACGGACCAGCACAGTCCTCGCAGCCTTCACTTGTGGAAAATAGGTCTCAGTCAGTTTTGCCCCCATATATGGAAAAGGAAGCATCGCAACAACCGGACAACCTTCTCCCATTATATACATCACAGATGCAAAGCCATGCAGTTCCTAGTTCCAGAGCCCTAGAAAAAACAAAGCCAATGCAAAATCATGTGCAGTCCACTTTCCCCCCTCCAATCATTGTGAGCCAAAAAAGCAGCACTGACCAACCTCAGAATGGCTCGGTCATCTCTGAAAACAACCCCGAAAATCTAAAGCGATCTAGAAGAAAAAGAACAAAATGGCCAGCTATTCTTAAGGATGGCAAATTTGTTTGTTGCAGATGTTTTAGACAGTATGATAGTCCCAAATCCCTTGGGGGGCATTTGTCCAAGCGTGCAAACTGCAAACCATACGAAGAGTCTGAACTGAACACAGAGCTGCCGGCATCATTTCTTGACCTCCTCAATTCAGAACAAACAGCTGGCACCAATCAGCCACAGTTATCTTTTAATCCTGCTGCGGTTTATCAGGAGAAGCCTCATCAGTCAGTATCAGGTGGTTCAGTGGCTGCAAAAGAATTCCCCACCCCTAATTATTCACAAGATAATCTGCCAGCATATGGGAATGGTGAGTCAAATGATAACATTCTTAAACAAATCATGGCCAAATCCAATATGTCTGATCTTTTTGTGCACACACATGCTCCACAGCCAATGTTTCAAAACCCTGGTGTTCCCTATGGAGCTGCAGAGCGTTTGACAGGGAGCTCAGTCATACAGCATACAGAAAATGTCCATCTGAAGCAAGAGGACAACTCTTACAGTACAGCCCATTATACTCAGACAAGCGTTGACACTTTTGATGGAAGTGAATTCCCTAATCCACTTCTTTCTCAAATCCTCACAGAAGACACTTCCACTACTGCTCGTGGGAGTGTTCCCTCAATCCACTGGACTCCTGGGGAAGTCCTAAATGAAGAGTATAACTCTGAGACACCCATGCAGACACCAAATGCAGATTTAAACCCAGCAAAGCAAACCCTGTTACCTGATAGTCAGTCTAGTCTAGTAACAAATGGACAACAAAGTGAGACTCAAAGAAAGACCACTGAGCAAGATGTCAAAAAGAGACTGAGAGAGCAGATATTGGCTGGTGACTTTCAACGTAGAAACAGCTTATGTCATTCAGGCAGCACGGACCCCAACGCCAATTCAAAGAGTCCCGTGTTTTTTAGCCAAATGTCTAAAAATACTGGACTTCATCAAATGCTTCATGATGCAAATAGTGACTCAGCTAATCAAGGACAAGAAAACAACATAAATATCTCTGGATCTTCTGGTGAAATTGAACGACTTCTGAACACACACAGCTTTACTTGTTTCAGAGAGGCTGCCACTCCACACCAGGAGGTACTGAGTCCCTCAGGCTCTGTGGCAAATGACATGGATCCTGAGCCCCCTCAGTTATCAGTCAGCCAGCAACAGTCGATGACAGAAATTCAAAGTGCATTCGAAAGACTTGACTTGGTCAGAGAAATGTCTGGTCAAATTCCCTCCCCCGTGAAACAAACTGGCAATAATTTGAACAGCCAGACGGGCTCAGCAAAGTCACGTAACACGACGATGACGACCTCTGTAAAACCATTTGCTTGTGAGAACGAGAACTGTACATTTAGCTCCATGGGGAGCGAAGCACTTTGGAAACACCTCTCCAAAACTCACAACTACACACTTGAGATGGTAAATGTGGTTAAAAAAAGATATGGCCAATATGCTCCTTTCAAGTGTCAAAAATGTGGTAAAACATTCACACGTAACTCAAACCTTCGCACTCACTACCAGTCAGCTCACAAATTATCAGCTGAAGAAATTGCAGATCTTGATATGAAGCGCAGGCAAGCCAAAGCTGCTGCATCCGCTGCTCTTCAAAAGCTGCCTGTTGATACAAACCAGGCCCCAGAAGCTCAAACAATGACGACCCCTCAT
Organism: Pampus argenteus; assembly: GCA_036937835.1. NCBI lineage: Eukaryota > Metazoa > Chordata > Actinopteri > Scombriformes > Stromateidae > Pampus > Pampus argenteus. Next base: position 17,640,983 of record CM072876.1, on the reverse strand, counting down.
TCATCAATGGAGAGCAGAGCACATCTGCATTCACTCCAACATGCAGTAAAACGTGATTACCTGTCACAGACGTTTGTACCTCATACTAACATGGACGTGACTAATCAGAAATTTCAAGATGACAATCGCTCCACAGTCATTCATCCCTTGCAAACAGCTCCTATGCCCAACAGAGCATTGAGTCAACAAGGACAGGCAGCCTTTCAATCAGTACAAGCAGGATCAGTGAGGGAACAGTGGTCACATGGACAGCAAAGAAACCTGCCCAAGTTTCCCACTCAGTACACAGGTGCTCATCAAGATGGAGCCCATTTGGGTAAAGCGTGTGCACCTCTCACCCAGGCTTTCCCTGTCCCTTCCCAAGCTAATGGCCCTCAGTCTCAAGACAATCAATCTGCTATTAACAGGCAGCAGGCTATAGTTAAGACGAAAGACAAGCGGCCCAACTCTGGTGACGTCATGAGTCCATACAGACCGTATCGCTGTGTTCATCAAGGCTGTGTGGCTGCCTTCACCATCCAGCACAACCTAATCCTCCACTACAGGGCTGTTCACCAGTCTGCTCTATCAGCACTGGAGGTGAACGAAGAGCAGGATCAAAGTGAAGGACTGGACGAAGCGATAGACCACGAGGACGAGGAGCCGGACGCTGAGTTGCCTCACATTTCTGAATTCAGATGCCAAGTCAAAGACTGTTCCCGAGTTTTTGAAGAAGTTCCCAACCTTTTGCAGCATTACCTTCAGCTCCATGAATTCAGTCTTGATAAGGTTGGCAGTCTCTTGTCTGGCATCACACTTGGCAAGTTCGCTTGCAGCCAACAAGGATGCACCGCAGCCTTCACTGCTTTCTGGAAGTATATAGGGCATGTCAAAGAATGGCATAAAGAAATAAAGCTGTGCAAAAGACCTGAACAATTAAATGGCTCGTTCAAGTGTGAAATTGAAGGTTGTGACCGTTCGTATGCCACAAAGTCAAATCTGCTCAGACATATGATGAAAAAGCATCAGGAGCTGTACCAGCCTAAATTAAAGAATCAACAGATAGGAGAAGACGGGATGAAACAGAACTCAAAGACTTTGCATTACCAAATTACCAAGACGAGTAATGGGAAGGAAAACATTGAGAACAATAAAAAGATCCTACAAAGGGGAAGTAATACAAAGAGAGTTAACAAGGCACAACACAATCACTGGACCAAATATGGAAAACCTTCCTTAAAATCTAATGTGGAGGCATCTGCTATGTGCACTAAGAATTTTCCTCTACAATACCCCTGTATGATCAAAGGTTGTGAGTTTGTCATGAAGTCCGAGCGAAGCATATTAAAACATTACATGGGACACGGACTCTCAGAGAAGTACCTGGAACAGCAAAGGAGCCACTTCATATTCTGCAAGAAGGTCCCCAGGCAGAAGTGCCGCTCCATCAGGAGCGACGATTCCAAGTCGGACAACGCCTCGGACCTGTCAGACGGCGAGCTCCCAGCAGACACGGTCGTGGAAGGAGATGAATATGAATATTCAAAGCCTGTCCTACGCAAAAGGACCACATCAGGGATTCCTGCCGCATTGTTTGACAGCAAACTTTCAAATGATGAAAGTTCTGACAGCTCTGTGATGCTCAAACGCAAACGAGGGCGACCACGAAAACTCATTGAAAAAATAGCAAAACGCAAGAAAATCCCGCGTACAACAAAGGCTGACGTCGTTTACAGCAAGGATGATGAGTCGGACTCTTCCTGCCCTGCAGTCATGCCGGAGGAGGTGACTGAGCAGAGCGCTCCGCTGGCCTCTTTTAAACCCATGGGATTTGAAATGTCTTTCCTAAAATTCCTAGAACAGTCAAATAAATCAGAGCATCCTCTGATGAGGAAGGTTGATGCGCCAGATACGGGGAGAAAAACGACCAGTTTGAACACCAAAGACACCTGTGTCAGGTTCAGCAACCGTCAGAACCTGAAATCCGTCAGTAAGGTCAAAGTAGTTATAGACAAGGCCTTTTCAGGTGTCGCTGACCTTATATTGAAGCAGCTGCAGGATATGCAGCCCAAGGTGGTTTTAGAAAAAAATGACTAACATGTCTTTTGTTGTATTTTTTTTGTTTTGGTTTGGTTTGGTTTTTTTTGTAAGCAGAATCTCAGGATTAGAATGAGTCGAATCTGCTGCAGACTGGTGCCCTACACGTTTTTTCACATCAGTTATAAAAAAAAAACAAAAACAAAAAAAACAGGCGTTTTGAAATGTACTGTAATAATATCTGTAAGATTTGTCTTTTTTTTATAGAGAGGTGTATAGCATGTTTTATTTATGGACTTCAATCACAAATTTAATGCAACTGTTCTGAAAATGAAAAATGTGACATGAGTTTCTGGTCGCTTAATTATCCCTGTGGGACTTGCAGACAAACTGATTGTGTTTGTGTGTAGTTTGTGATTTGAAGATGTTGATTATTGTGAGTTGTGTATATAATTTGAAATCACCTACTGCCACCAGCAGTCTTACTATTATTAAATGAACAATTTTTTTACAACCACTATGAGTTGATTTTCATCATTTGCCCCTGACCTACCTATGATTATCATGCAGTTTAGGAATTACATCCATGGTATAAAGTTTGGAGCTGCTGAGTGAATGTTTTTTTTTTTATTTCTGAATTAGAAAACTATAACATTTATTTTAATAGATTTGATTTTTTTTAATATTTATTTCATTAACACATTGTACAATATTGGTGTTTTTTTAATGTTTTGCAGTTTGCATAGTTACATGTTGAACTGACCTGAAAGTAATGTTATTGATTTTTAGCCAAAGATGAGATGCATTAATATTAAGCTGAAGTCAGCATAGTTTAGCATTAAGACTGGGAGCAGATGGAAACAGCTATCCTTGGTCTGTTCCTATCAACACCTTTAAAGCTCAAACAGAAATATAAATAGTATATTTCCCAAAATTTCTAAATATTCCTTTAACCACTGGGTTGTCATGTAGGGCTTGTTGAGCTAAATGTTGCTTTTTAAATGGATGAGACAAGCAAAGAGGGACAGTTACTCAATGTTTGTAGCTGAGAAAGAACTGATTTAGTACAAGTTATATTTATTAATCATTTACAGTATTAATAACACTTAATGTTCATAAGAAACTATCATTTGTCTTCTAAAATAAGAATGCAATTCTAAATATCAGCTGCACCTATACAACATTATAGAATGTAAAAATATAAATACTGTAAAGATATGATCAGGTAATTGCTGTGCTGCACACATTCTGATCAGTGCTAAATATCCCCTGAAGTCAGTTCATCATCATTTTAGTGTTACTGTTGCTCAAATGATGAAAAGACTGTAGAAACGAGGCTTTTCGATCTGCATGACTACTGACCCTCAGAATACACACAATTTCTGTTCCTCTGGAATAAAGTCAACCGGACTACGATACATTGATAAGCTGAGTGGGGACCACCGGTTAGGTTGAGAGTGACGAGCTGTTTTACACAAAATAGTGTCTACGTTAAGAATAACTGTACCCTAAACACAGTCTTTAGTTTTTTTAATTATTAAACAGTAATTTATGAAGAAAATTGAAATACCCAAATAGGTTACCTGGAAAGAGCTTGAGAAGTCATCAGTGATAAACAGTTGTTTGACAGTTTTTTAAGGAATCTGTTAAAAATTGCACCTGAGAATAATATACAGAATTTAATAAATATACAATATTTAATATAATCACAAAATTGTGAAATATCCAAGAGATTTTTAAAACACGTTATTTATGACTTAATTTCACTAGATTAAATTTCAAAATGTTGCCATTTTTTCCAGATGAATCATCAAAAATCTGTCAACACAGACTGGACTCATTTAGAACATTTGAACTAAAAACAACACAATTACCTGCAAATCAAAATCTTGAGCTGAGTTTTAAAAATGTATTGGATTATTTTGCAGTTCCATGGTTCAGTTATATATGAAGTCCCACAAAGTTCTGTATTAGGACCACTTCTATTCAGTTTATATATGCTTCCTCTAGGGAACATTATTAGGAAACACTCAATTAACTTTTACTGCTATGCCGATCACACCCAATTATATTTATCGATCAAGCCTGATGAAACCAATCACTTAACTAAACTCCAAGCATGCTTTAAAGATATAAAAATTGGATGACCCACAATTTTCTGATTCTAAATTCAGATACAATTGAAGTACTCGTAACTGGACCCAAACACCTCAGAAACTCTCTTTCCAGAGATTTAGTTGCCTTAGACGGGATCACCCTGGCCTCCAGCTCCACCGTAAAGAATCTTGGAGTTGTCTTTGATCAGGATTTGTCCTTTAATGACTATATAAAACAACTTTCGAGGACCGCATTCTTCCACCAACGTAACATTGCCAAAATCAGACGCATCATATCTCAAGCAGATGCTGAAAAACTAGTCCATGCATTTGTTACTTCTAGACTGGATTATTGTAACTCCTTGTTATCAGGCTGCTCCAATAACTCTCTTAAGAGTTTGCAGCTGATTCAGAATGCTGCTGCACGTGTTCTGACAGGAACCGAGATCAGAGATCACATCTCTCCCATTATGGCTTCCTAGCACTGGTTAGCCGTTAAATCTAGAATAGAATTTTAAATTATTCTCCTAACATACAAAGCTCTTTATGGTCAGGCACCATCATATCTAAAAGAGCTCATAGAGGGTTCCTTGTGGTTACTATAGTTTCTAAAAGTAGATTGGTAGCCAGAGCTTTTAGCTATCAAGCTCCTCTTCTGTGGAATAAACTACCACTCTGTGTTCAGGAGGCAGACACGGTCAACACCTTTAAGAGTAGACTTAAGACTTTCCTTTTTGATAAAGCTTATAGTTAGGGCTGGCTCAGGTCATCCCTTAGTTATGCTGCCATAGGACTAGACTGCTGGGGGTCTCTCTCTCTCTATCTCTATCTCTATCTCTCTCTCTCTGTCTCTATCACAGGTTTCACTGCTACTCTAACAATTCATCATTCATTGTAACCTATTCTCATTTTAACATTCATGTAATTAATTGTAATTCATTGTGATTGTACAACATTCATTGACATTGATTTGTCTGTACACGTGACATCCACTCTGTGCAGTCTGTCCGTTCTGGGAGAGGGATCCCTACTCTGTGACTCTTCCTGAGGTTTCTTCCACCTTTTTTCCCTGTTATTTTGTGACTTTGAGCTATACAAATAAAATTTGATTTGATTTGATGATGATGATGATGATGATTCCTGGAAATAATCCACGGTGTCCCAGAAAATCTTAATTGTATTTTAGTCCCTCACATCAAACATTCCAACAACAGTAAGTCTGAATCGCACGTCAACATTTCCACATTTTGCCAGTGAAGATTGGCTCTCTGTTTGTATTGTTTATTAACAGCTCAACAATGCACTGGCGTAAATAAGGAGGTCTGTGGTTGGTCAGTTCATATCACACATCTTAGCGACTGGTCCTTAACTCTTTTCAGATGTTGTGTCTGAGACGTTATACTACGTTACCTATAGCTGCATTATGACTAATATACATACAAAAATAATTAATGGCCTTCAGTAAAATAGTTTTGCATTTTAGATATATCCCATACTGCAACTTGATATCGTCTGTCCAAGCCCAACCCAAGATAACCGTGATGACATCATCACAGGTTACTGTTATCACAGGCTGAGTAGTACTCCACTTTAAAATCATCTAAACGTAGTGTAATGCCCCTTTAACTAAAATTAATGTTGAATTGGAGTTACAAGTTATAATTTTAATAGAGTTTTCATGAAACTGAAACTGTCAGTAGTTTGACCAAAAGTCAAAATGTGATAACATCTTCCTTTACCCATTTGGGTGTGTTTACACTAATAATAATAATAATAGTGATACGACAGCTTGTCCATGTTAGCTTGTAAACAAAGGTTTCACTGTGATTTCACGCTGAGAGAGGAACACAAGACTGGACGGGCTGGTTTTCAGCAGTGGATGCAGGCTGTGTGGTGTTTGTATTTGCTGTGGGCTCAGTGGAGGCAAACCTGTTTACAATTGAAACAGGAGGTCGGCTGTGGGTGAGAGCCTCCGTCTGCTCCACAGGGATGAACCGCCTGGTGAAACATTTCCACAGCTGTTTCCAAACAATATACCCCAGCTCCACAAAATTCAGAGCGATGCACAGGATAGAGGCGCAGCCCATGATGTAGAGGAAGATCTTCTTCTCTGTGGCTTTGGCGATGTAGCAGTCCACCGTGTTGGGACAGGGACTCTGGCTGCAGCGGAGCATTATGGGTACCTCAAAGCCGTTGTACAGGAAGTAGAAAGCCAGCAAGGAGCCCACTTCAAGGGCAGTCTTGACGACCAGGCTGACGACATAGGTGCAGAAGAGGCCTCCGTCAATGCTGCTTTTGTCCTCGTACAGTTTCCGCCTGTGCTTGGCCTCGCGGTGCTCCCTGTAGGCCACATGCAGGGCCACCAGCAGGGACGGGGTGGACACCATGATGAGCTGCAGAGCCCAGAGACGCACCTGGGAGATGGGGAAGAAGTGGTCGAAGCAGGCATTCTCACAACCAGGCTGCTGGGTGTTGCACACAAAATCCTTCTGCTCGTCCTTCCACACCTGCTCAGCCGCAGCCACGTACACCAAGATCCTGAAGAGAAAGACCACAGACAGCCAGATGCGTCCGATGACAGTAGAGTACTTGTTCACCCCGCTGAGGATGGTCTCCAGGAAGCTCCAGTTCATTTTCCTCTGTCACCTGTGAGGACATTTGGAGTATTTGTGTTTAAAGTTTATGTTCAAGTCTTAAGTCTCGGTTACAAAGTCTCATTCCAAGTCAAAAGATTGAAGTCTGAATGAAGTCCCAAGGCTCTGGGAATCATTTTATATTTGTATTAATGTCAACAAATAAATGTACCAAACAAAAAATGTGTCTCAATGCTTTCTGACTTCTCTACTCTGTCTGTAGCATTCACAGTCCCAAGACTGAGTTCCTGCTGTACTGAAGGTGTAAATTGAAAATTGGCTCATAAATATATGGTCGTTAAAAAAAAAAGATTCAGTAATAAACAGCTGGTTGCTGTAGTTTTTAGCCTATGTCATTCAAACAGGAAGAAATAGTGCATTTGTTTGGGAGTACTTGTCAAATCCATGTCTAGTGAGTATTTGTGGCAGCAGGACTGAGTCAAAGTAAACTGCAGTGTGTGTTCATGGTAAAGGAACATGTCAACCAGTGCAGCGGTGTATTTGGACAACAATAGAACTCTATGGCACAGATGAATTGTTGCCATATCCCCATTACAGTTTATAGTTATGTAATGATTTGCTGCTACTGTAATAATTCATCATTCATTGTAACCTATTCTTATCATCTATTGTAATTCATTATTATTCATTGTGAGTGTACAATATGTGTGTGTTGATTGTTCTGTACATGTGACATCATTGCACGTCTGTCCGTCCTGGGAGAGGGATCCCTCCTCTGTGGCTCTTCCTGAGGTTTCTTCCACCTTTTTCCCTGTTAAAAGGTTTTTTGGTGGGCAAGTTTTTCCTCACTAGAATCGAGGGTCTAAGGACAGAGGGTGTCACTCCCTGTACAGATTGTAAAGCCCTCTGAGACAAATGTATTTTGTGATTTTGGGCTATATAAATACAATTTGATTTGATTTGATTTGATGAATATTCTATCAGGCTCCTACAAGTAACTCATATTAGTTCATGCACATTGGATTTGGTGACTATAGGATAATTATAAGATATTACCATACTTATATAAGACTCTTATTGCTCCAGCTTCAATGACGCATATTTCCAACCACATTTGTAAATGTAGCCAAATGACAATAAGCCAACACTGACAGTTCAGCTTTTCCCGGCTGGTTATTCAATAGTCTCAATGCTTGTGTTGCATTCATACATTGCATCATGTTTAGATCTGTAACAGATTGTGCTTATGACTAAATATTACAGCAAACACTGTGACCTGATTAAATACTGCCAAATCATATCATGCTTTATTTTGATGGTTATCAAACATCAAAATAAAGCTGTTACTCTAACGCTATGCATTTATTTCTATACATTATTATAATTTTATCCACTGTAAACAACTCCTTATCTTTTCCTGTGTTTTGTTTTACTTGTTTCCCATCTTGTTACTGTGCATGTCTTGCGTTATTGTCACAAATGACACATTTAAACTTGAATTTGATCATGAATATGATAGATGATATATTAATGATCACAGATAACACAACTTCTGTGTTTTTGTCTTTTACTGCCATCACAGTGTCAGACAGACACATTGTCGGCACCATTTTAGTAACGTAGAGGAGTCATGTATCACCTGCCTGCCTTCACTAATGACATATTTTGATAATATAATACTATTGCCATATATTGATCCCAGTAGCCTAACCTATATACTTTTTATATATGTATATATATATGTGTATGTATATATATATATATATGTGTATGTATATATATATATATATATATATATATATATATATATATATATATATATATATATATATATATATATATATATATATATATATATATATCATCATACATATGACTTACTGTATGTTCATAGTTTGTAATTGTATTAGCTCAAATCTACCCTAAATATTGTAAACTATTGTTAAAACAAAAACAGTGAGAGCAGAGAACGTACCTGCAGGTCCTGAGGGGACGGGGGTTCTTCTGTAACAGCAGGTGTAACAGCAGGTGTAACAGCAGGTGTAACAGCGGCTCACCTGATCACCTGCGCACCTTTCCCACACAGATAAATATCGTCTGAAGCACACACTCTCCTAACTCCACTGTAAATTACTATAAACCGTGTGAGGAGCTTTCCTCTAGCTTACCTGTTGACGGGCAGGTATCAGGTGAAGCGTGTGTGTGTGTGTGTGTGTGTGTGTGTGTGTGTGTACACAGACATCACCATGGAGCTGTCTAATGCAAATACAATCTGCTGCAGGTCCTGTTCCGATCAGTGTGGGGGAGGAGAACACTGAAATCACCTTAAAAAAACATGACTGTTTTATTTCCTTCTCCTCTCACCTGGACTCATGTACCTGTGATGAGGCTCAGGTTACATTACACTGCTAGTGAATAATACATGTAGCTTTGGGCCTGTGTCTGTCTAAAGCTTGCGTCTGTTATTTGTCAGGTGTCAGATCGTTGAATATGTTGAATCCTGAAGAGAAGAGCATTCTCTAATGTAACCTGGTATATCTGGTGTAGATCTAATGAGTCTCCAGTGTACAGATTTCACTGTTCAGTTCATCATATATCCCTACGAGAGAATAGCATATGTGTCTGTATATTTTGTTGTACAGTATCCTAATCAATCAGTGAGGAGATAATCAGTAGATTTGCAGCATGCTGCTAAATCCATGTTTATCTTTTTGAGTCAAATTGAATTATTATCCGCTCTTCTGCCGCTCTACTGTGATAAAGACATCCAGCCACTGGGGGCGCTGTGACCGCTCAGGTTACTGACACTTTCAGCTTTGACTTTGAAAACATGGCTGCTGATGCAAAAACAGAAGCAGCATAATCTGCAGGTGCGCCATGTGAACATTTTCGGGCCTCATTATCCCATATTTTCCCAGAGGAGTGTGGTTTCTAGATTCTAGCGGCCATGTCAGATAAAGATGCCGGTAAAGGGAAGGAGGGAGCCGCGGAGAAAGGCTACAGGACTCCGGGGCTGAGAGGCGCACAGACCAGCACACTGTTCCGAGCTGTTAACCCTGAACTGTTCATCAAACCTGTAAGTCACAACACAACACAACACAACACAACACAACACAACACAACACAACACAACACAACACAACACAACACAACACATTCACTCTATTTATTCTTCTATGAGGAGAACATCCACATGTTTCTGCTAGTAAATAAACCATGGATATACCTTCATTTAACCTTTAGTCATTGTTAGTTAGTTGTCCTGTTGTAATGTTAACAGTTTGATGATAGATAGATAGATAGATAGATAGATAAAAAGATAGATAGATAGATAGAGCTACTTTATTGATCCCTAAGGAAATGAAGGTGTCCAGCAGCATATACATATAGCACATTACACAAAACCAACATATCAGCACAGCAACAGCAAAAACGCATAGCGCATACACACATTGCACAAAAACAACACATCCAGCCTATCAGTCATTGCACATGCCCAGCATACATACATACATTCACTCAACTTTCTCCCAAAAACACCAGGTAGTAAAATGTCATAAAAATAGAAAGATGTCATACTAGTAAAATACCTGTCATGGTAATGAATAAATAAATATTAGTGCAAAACAAGGTAATGATTGGGGGTGGGATGTGGTGTGGTGAGAGTAGAGAAACACGTTACTTTACTAGTTATTGCCCAGTAATAGTTCAGTTATTGATGATGAATTAATATTGCATTCAACTATGTAGTCAGTGTCTGTGTAGCACTTTTTGTGAGGCGTTGAAAAGCTGTATGGCCATAGGAACAAATGACCTACACAGTCTGTCCGTCCTGCAGGGGAGAGACCGGAGTCTACTGCTAATCAAGCTCCTTTGATTAATGAGAGTGGTGTGTAGGGGGTGCCGGTCATTATAGCCAGCAGCCTGCTCAGTGTCCTTCTCTCTGCGATTGTTGTGAGCACCTCCTGCTCCATGCCCACCACAGACCCTGCTTTCCTCACCAGTCTGTCCAGTCGTCCAGTATCTCTCTTCCTAGTGCTACCTCCCCAACATACCACAGCATAGAATAGCACACTGGCCATAACAGACTGGTAACATATTTGTAAGTGCAGACGGTCCTCCACAAGGCTCCAATACTCCATCTCCTCACCATCCTTGACACACCCCACAATTGCAGTGTCGTCAGAAAATTTCTGCATGTGGCATGACTCTGAGTTGTGCTTGAAGTCAGTGGTGTATAGGGTAAATAGTACAGGGGAGAGCACTGTTCCCTGTGGCGCCCCTGTGCTGCTGACCACCACCTTGTGATATTAGGTCCATCCATATGAGGACATTCAGAAAGGTAATCCGTGATCCAGGTCACCAGGCCAGGTTCCACACCCATCCGCAGCAGTTTGTCTATCAATAGGAGTGGCTGGATAGTATTGAAAGCACTGAAGAAATCAAAAAAACATTATTCTCACAGCACAGCCTCCTTTGTCCAAGTGAGAGTGCACCCTGTGTAGAAGATATAGAATAGCATCCTCCACTCCCACATTCTCCTGGTAGGCAAACTGTAGGGGGTCTAGTACATGGCGAACCTGGGGTTTTAGTAGGTTCAGTAACTGTCAGACATTTAGACAGTGAACCACAGTAAATAATAAAGAATAATAAAGAAGCCAGCAAAGCTATAACATTACTGTCTAATGACATACCTTTATATTATTATTATTATTAATAAAATGTATTGTTGTAGTCTGAAGGAAAAAATCTGTGAAATTGTTGTATTGTTTGATCTTAGATTGTTATAATAATAGTTGTGACTCAGTTATTCCCAAACTAATCTCCAGATATGTTTTTAAAGTATATATAAAATAATCTGTGTGGGATAATAATTTGTGTCTGATATGGTTTTTCCCCCAAAACGTATAATAACCTTAAAATGACACGTACTCCCCCCTCATGAAATCACGAGAAATGTTGCCTCTTCCCCCACAACAAATTTGGCCCTGTTAATAAAACTTCAGCCTCATGAAGGATGAAGCGTTAGAATAAACAGCAGCCGTCGCCGTCTGTATGTGTGAAGACTGTTGATCAGACCTGTCACTGTAACACACAGCTGTGTTATTTTACAGAATAAACCAGTGATGGCGTTTGGACTGGTGACCATCACCTTGTGTGTGGCCTACCTGGGCTACATGCATGCGATGAAAGAAAACGACCAGCAGCTTTATGAGGCTGTCGACAGCCAAGGAGAGAGATACATGAGAAGGAAGTCGTCCAAATGGGACTGATGGCAGAGCGTGAAGACAGAGTGGACTGAAAACAAGAACACGTGACAAGACAAGTTGGAGTTTGAGCCGTTGTGGCATCACCATGGACCAGATCTCCAGCAGCAAAGTCAGTGCTTCAGGTTTAATAAAGACAATAATTTCACTGGACAGAAGCCTGTTGTTTTGTGTCACCTGTGTGATGCTAAAATGGCATTTAATAGCATTAAAAGGCGTATCCACTGTTCCAAAGCATATAATAGTGTTTTAGATTGTGTTTCTATATTTATTTTAATATACAAATTCAACTTGCAGAAAAACTTCTTGAGTTTGGTTCTCAGTCACACTCACCATAATCGCTTTTTTGTCATTGTCATGGTATTGTATTATAATGATGCAGTGCAGATACAGTCGCACAGGTGTTTCCACTTATTCCAGCTATAATTAGTAGAATAGTCCTTTTTTTGCAACACATTTAGACTAGAACAGTATTTACACCTGTGTTTTTCTGTGGTGAGTCAAACAATCTGCTGTGTGAAAGGACTATTCTATTGGCTCAGGCTTTGACACCGCTGTATATTGATACAGATTCAGTTACAGTGGATCAATTCATATTGACGAGACAAAGGCTTAACTGGTTCAGGACAGTGTGACACTGTTGTGGTGCTTTAACTGCTTTCAGTGCTCAGACCTGCCTTCTTCAGCTGCTTGCAGCGCTTAGACTTAATCTGACATCTCGCCGTTTTCAGCAGATGTGAGCACACAAACATTTTCTGTTACATCTTTTTATTTTTCAAATTATGGCTTTATCTATATTTACTTATAATAATGCAACCTTTTCTTAAGGTTTTGATTTTTAACTTGATGTACTCGTTTAGGGCTGCAGTAAAAAAAAAAAAAATTCCATATTTGATTAATCCATCAATTCTTTTTTTAATAAAAATTTGTTAAAACACAGTGAAAAGTCACATCACATCTTCATGTCTTATTTTCTCCAAAAGAGATTAAGTTTACAGTCATATAAAAGAGTATAGCAGAAAATCCTCACAGGAAAAGCTGGAACCAAACAATGTTTAAATTTTGTTTCGATAAATGATGAACGATTAATCGATAAGCAGGATAGTTGCAGATTCTGTTGGTCAACTTGTCGATTAATCAACTAATCGTTGCAGCCCCATATTTGTTTTTGATTTCTCATCGTACCAGTGATCTAGTCCAGCTGTGTTGTGTCCTCCAGACTGTCTGCACTGTATTATTCTCACTGCTGCTTATCTCCCACAATCTCACTATCTGATGGTAAAAGACAGCAAATGAAGATTTGTCTTTAATGATCAAACATGTTTTAATAATAATGCAAGGAGTCTATATTTTATTGAACAACATAAATAACTAAAGAGTGAAACATGATCTTCATCAGGCACAGATGTCCTGCTTCAAGTCCATTATTTGGCTTTTTCATCCTGTAGACAGAAACAACAGACATCACTGTGTTTTAGTGGACAAGCAGTAATTAAAGTAATTGTGTACATTTCACAACTCAGGAGACAGAAAATATAATATCACTAATAACTTCTGCTGAATGTTTTTAAAGTTGATGCATAAAACAGGAGTTGCATCATTAACATGTGTCTATGTAGTCTGTGTAGCCATTAAGTTAAAGACTACTCAACATCCAGTAAAGGTTTATGAGACGGTACCTTGATGACATTAGCCAGCTCCTGCAGTGTTTGACCATATCGGGCTTCCATACTCTTCAGATTCTCAGGTTTGATGATCTGCTTTTGGATCCCAGGGCTCCCTGCTTCCACCACCATCTGAAGAAAGTTCTTCTCCTGCACCCCGAGCAGAAAGGTGAAGGCCAGGCCTGCTTTACCTGCTCTCGCAGTTCTTCCAATCCTGAACAAAGAGAGAAACCAGGATGTAGTCTCAGCCGCAGCACAACGGGACGCTGCTACACTCGACATGATGGAGGATTACCGTATTTTCCGGACTATAGAGCGCACCTAAATATAAGCCGCGTCCACTAAAATTTGAATAAAATATATATTTAGTCACATATAAGCCGCACCGGACTATAAGACGCCGATATCCAGCCTGAGAAATAAATTATTTAGACAGAAAGATTTTGTACCATAAGTGTTTATTCATATACCTGAACTGATTGTTTCTGAACAGTGCCGCAATAAACGCAGCAATAAAAGTGATGATAAACAAAACAGAAAAGTCATTGATGGTTTTATTCATCTTCTTCCTGTGCACTAAAACTAAGTTACTTTATTTTTTTTCCTCCTGCGTACTAAAACCATTAAACACCAAATCACTGTCACCTTTTCCTCCTGCACACTGTTAAAGCGCAACGCCGCTACTATTAAAGTCGCTTCATTCTCTCATGCACTGAAGCCACAAGTCACTATTTATCTTCCTCCTGAGCATTTAAAACTAATGAACACCAAACCACTGACACTTAATTTCTTCTGCGCACTGAAGACACTGAAGTCGTCCTCTTCAGTGTCAGAGTTGAACAGCCTCAGATAATCTTCATCACATACCGTCTCATCATAGATTCATTAACGGCAAACTTACGTGCAGCTGCTCTGTTTCCTTCACAGATAGCAAGATCGAAGGCATTTAACTTAAAAGCTGCATCATTGGAATTGTGTTCGCATGCACGCACACACACGCACACACACACACACACACAGTGGGCTGAAGAAAAATTAATAGAAAAGCCGCACCTCTGAATAAGCCGCATGGTTTAAAGTATGGGAAAAAAGTAGCGGCTTACAGTCCGGAAAATACGGTACTTCTTTTGCAAATGCTTCAGTGCCTTATAAATCCTAATAAATCCAAATTTCGATGGGCAGCTCACCTGTGAATGTACGTCCTGATGTACTGTGGTGCATCATAGTTCACAACACATTTGACTCCACTGATGTCGATGCCTCTGGCAGCTGCATCAGTGCTGATCAACCTGCAGATGATACGTCAGTTAAAGTCATTGTGCCATGAATTTATCAATTTCCAAGGAAAGTCAGTACTAAACACACACACTCACATTTGCTTCATTATATCTGTGATTCATTTTCCTAATTGTGAATACACTACTTGATTATGACTTGCTGTTATTAGCAGCTATGAACATTTGAAATGATGCGTCTGCTCCTGCAAATGAAAATACATGTACTTAATGCAGAATCAATATTAGCACAAACTATGACTTACTGGATCATTCTTAAACAGCAGTTGACAAACACAACCTCAATACAAGGTCCATTTAGTAGTTGTGGTGCTTTTGATTGCATCATAAGATATGCTTCTCCCTAGATTCTATGAATAAGAAACATTTCAGAGATTTGACTGCTGGACACGAGATGTCTCCTACTTCACTGGAAAGTGAATTCTCAGTGTTTGAAAATTCCAGTGGAGGAAATTTCCACTTTACACATTGATTTTATGACAGACAACATGACAGTAAATGTATATTCTACACTTTCTGGACACTGTCTTTTTTATCTCGCTTGTCTCTGTTGTCACCATTTTACTTGACACTGATTATTAATATTGCTTTAATGCTGATTATCTTGCCATGGTGAAATGTGTCTGTGCTGAGGAACACTGAGATATATACTTTACTGCCCAACACACACACACACACACACTCACAGTTGGATCTTCCCCTGTTCAAATTCCTTCAGGGTCTTCTTCCTCTCACCAGGAGAGAGTCGTGAGGAGAACTCAGCAGCGTGAATTCCACCAAAGAGCTGCACCAGCAGGTAGAGTCTAAGAGAGAAACAACAGTAGAACTGTGCTGAAGTCTACACAGTTATTGACACTTGGACATGGTTGAAATGCATTAAATGCTTTCTCCAACCTGTGAGCAGTCTCTCTGGAATTGGTGAAACAGAGGATTGGGCTGAGCTTCATGCGCAGGATGAAGTGGAGGATGAGGAGAGGCTTTTTGCTCAGTGTACAAGGCACATAATACTCCTACAATACATACAGGTGCAGTCATTCACAAAGTGAAACAAGTCCGATAGATGAAAATCATCAGCTCCACACTTCTCTGCACTTACCGTCAGTCCTTGCGGGAAGTCGAAGCGGTCGTGTTTGTGGGTGACAGCGGCTGACGATGTGGTGTTCTGGCTGCTGGCGGGGTTGCTGGAGCAGCTGTGGATGGAGCTAAACAGCCTGGGCTGGTGGAGGCCCAGCTGCTGCAGCTTCTCTGGGTTCTGCGTGAGTGTGGCAGAAAACAGCAGCTTCTGCAGCGGCATCTGAGGAGGAGACAGACTGCAGAGGAGACATACCTGGGGTTACTAAACTAATGCACTGCAAGGGCTTAAAGACATCATCTCATTTCATGTAATGAGGCCACCACCTTATTAAGGTTAAGGAAACCAGGTCCATGCTTCAAACCACATCTACTTCTACTGGAGTAACACACCATAACTGGTTTATATCATAAATACTCTGATAACAAGGTGCTTAGCTGTGAAACCATAACTGCAGGTCTTCAACATCCCTCATTTGGCACATAAGCAGACAGACCGGTTTAGTTTAGTTTTTCCTCATACAATCCAGTATTACTCCCTAAAATATCTTTTCTTGTTAAACTATGACATTCTTTACACCAAACATTTCAATTTTAATCTTGAAATCTCAAGATTTTCATTTTCCTTACATACAGCAAACACAAGAAAAAAAATTAAACCAGTGTGCAGATTCTATATTTTTCTTTGCATCTTTTTAGCATCTTTCAGGTTAGCGGCCTCCAAACTGCTCTCATCAACCAGGTGTCCTGCAGCGACAAACCCAGTGTAAGTAAACAGCCGTTAGCCACTAGCTGGTGAACATAGTGGAGCATTGAGCAGCTAAAGCAGGAGTTAGTGGAAACTAAAGTTGAGCTAGAAGGAGAGTGAAAATCGAACATTCATCGGGTGGACAAAAAACATGACTCCATGGAGTCCGACACCTTTCCACCACTCTCACATCACACAGTCCGTCCATATAAACATTTGGAGGTTATTCAGTCTGTATTCAGACCCCCCCGAGCATCCTCCTGTATTAGCATTTATTTGGATGTGGATTTTGATGTAAATACGTGTTCATGTTCATCAATGCTTGTGTAACTCTATCAGGGTGGTCTGTGAGCTCAGGAACTGTTTGTGTCAAGATGCTCAGATTTGTTTCAGAGCATCATATGAGCACAGTGCCAAACTAAAATGCATGTTGCAATAAAGGGTTAAGTCCTTGATGTGAGTGTCCTGACTGAAACCCTTTAAAACAAACAAAATTAAGAAAAACACATTTGTGGAAAATCTCAGTTTCTCTACCTCACCTTGCTGCTGTGACATATGCCGGCTCAGTCCTCCTGAAGATGGACATGACCTCTGCTCCACTTCCTGATCTGTACACCGCCTTCACTACCTGACTGAGCCAAGACTGGTGCATGCTGTCAATCATCCTGTCAGCCTCGTCAATAATCTGGGATGGATGAGGAAATAAAGCAAAGACGTACACAAATAACAATTTGGTTTTTGAAGTTATAGTGGTGTAAGTTATATCTATATAATTTAGGTTTTTATGAACTCACAAGAAACCTGAGGTGATCCAGGCATAAGCCTGAATTCCTGTTGATATGATCAACCAGTCGACCTGGAGTGGCCACAACAATGTCAGCTAAACTGCGTCTCATGCCCCCTCTGCAATAAAAATTAAAAAAGTCTTTGTAAAAGAAGCAGGTGTTCCATTCTTTCTGATGTCAAGCTTCGGTTTTTGCACTCACCTGTGTTCTGACAGTAAAGTCTGCTCTGCAGCAAAGGACCTCTGACCCGCCAGCATCACCACTTTCAAAGTGCTTCCCTCAGCATACGATGAGAACACTTTACAAACCTGCACAGAAGGACAAGACCTTCTAGTCTCTGCATCAGTAGATTAATGACTCTCCTCCTGTTTATGTCTCAAGCAAATCTGTCGCAAATTACCATCAGGGCCACAAAACTTTGTATTGCCACTTTTTAAATTTTAATTTTAAATGTTAATTAACCCAGATGCAGTTCATCTAATTTGCATATGGTGCAGCTTGTCCAGCTTTTGGTGTGTGTTGCACATGTCTGGAAAATATGTTGAATGCTGAACTTTATATTAATTATTATTAATATTGCAGATTGTTTAGAAAGAGTCTCACCTGCTGGGCAAGCTCTTTGGTCGGCAACACAGCTAAAGCTCGGACTTCACACACCACCCGCTCCATCAGCACCTGAAGGTAGAGAACATCAACATTCAGTCTGGAGAGTTGTCCTGTATACATTCACTGTCTTTAAAACACATTTAACAGTCTCTATACATATAAAAGAGACAGCAGGCAGCTCACCTGTATGACAGGTATGACGAATGCAAGAGTCTTGCCACTGCCAGTTGGAGCAGAAACACAAATATCTCTGGGCTTGTACCCGCCTCGTCCAATCAGCAGCCCCTGCTGTGCACTCTCCAAGATGGCCGGGATGACCTCCCCCTGCACTGTGAAAGGAGAACGGTAACTATTAGTAACGTTTACCATTTCTCAGGTGTATGTTCACTGTGCCAGCCAGTTCAGTCTGTAGCTCATCTTCACCTGGAAAGAAGTGCTGGATTCCGTTATGTTGTAGTTTCTTCAGCAGCGGGGCAGACAGTCCTGTGATGTCAGAGATGGGGACCAGGTTGCTTTTAATGTCTCTGTGGATGATATCAGGCTGAGCCAGCCATTGAGGTAGGACTCTGTGCACCTGTGAACAGAGGAACGCACACACCAACAGGAATTGCAGTGATACTGGTGACCCCTGACCTTCTCTTTTGCAGCATCAACAAATCACTCTACCTTTTGAATGGCTTTGCTCTCAAATCCTCCCAGAACAGTGAATCCAGCTGGGGCAGAAGTCTTGTCTGTGGGTTTTTTTGCTGTGTCATTTTCTGCCTCTTCCTCTCCTCCTTTGTCTTCTTGACCATCTTTTCCAGTCACATGGGTGTCTATAAGCTCTTTACCTGCACTGCCTGAAATCCCAAGAAATACTGACATGATAAATAACATGGTAGACTATGATTAAAATACCCTTCAAAGTGCTCCCTTTCATTCAGTGTCTTTAGTCAGCTGGTGATGCTTAATGTTGTGTCTGCCTCAAGCTGCATTTAGGGCATCTTAGGTTTGTTTTGTTAGAACGGATGATTACAGACCGTTGACAAACTAAAGAAAAAACCTGAATAAATGAGTGGAGAAACATAACAAATGCAGATGCCTCTATACAGCTGTGGGAGGCATTTTGCTGGCATGGTTTGGATCCATTTGTCCCCTTAGTGGGAAGGGTCACTGCAAATCAATACAAAGCTGTTCTGTTCCTTTATATCCTCATATCTGATAATGAGACACTTCTATTCTGATGGGAGCGGTCTCACCTATCATTTTAGACTGATGTGTTAGACCATCACCATCATGAAAACACCAAATGAAGGGAACTATACTATATATACTATAGTATAGTGTATAGAATCAATACTAAAGTGAAGTGAAGCTGTTCTGGTCCAACACCTAACATGTTTAATTTGTTACCTGTCTGTAAGGGGGAATTAGCTTAGCCTAGCTCACACAGATCAGCAGTAAAACTGTTGTACAACAGCAACAATAAGAAAGGAACGACAGCAACATGCAATAAAACTAGTACTTAAGAAATACTTCCAGCTGCAACAAATTAATATGTATAATATGAACGGTGACAAACCCTGCAGGGAATTATCACAAACCCTTTCAGCCAATTGTGTATATATGTATATATATATATATATATATATATATATATATATATATATATATACACGGACACACACACCTTTCTTCTTCTTCTTCTTCTCCTGGACAGGCTCATCATGGTTATCACACAAAGTCACAGCTTCTGATTTTTTCTTTTTGTGTTGTGGGGTCTCTTGACCGCTGTACTTGTCAGCTTTTCTTTTCTTTTTGACGTCTGGATTCTTTGTGTGTTCTTCAGCCAGCTGTTGTCTCTGTTCCTCTGTCACACTCTGTTTCTGCTTCTCTTTTGCCTTCTGCTGCAGTTTAGCCAGCAACGCCTGAGACCGAGACTCCTTTGAGATGCTCCCATCGTCCTCATCACCAAGGTATCTGTGATTACATAATGTAATACATGTTACCGATTCTTCACACAATCACACATCAGGATCCTTTCAGAATCATTTCAGTTAGTATATTTTGGTCAGAAATGTGTTAGTACAAAACATATCCAGAATTAGTATTCTTCAGTTACTGAACATGTTTAATGTTCTGATGCTGAACTATACCATGTTCCTAACTGGGTTCGTGTCTGTTTATAACTAGTGTGTTTCAGCAGACAGTGACAACATTCAGAGCTCAGAAACTGGCAGACAGTGATGAGCTGGGCTTGGAAGAAGAAATGGAAGAAAATTTGTAGAAAAAAAGTAGAAAAGCAAACAGAAAAACATAAGCAGAAATTAGTAGAGGAACATTTTTTCTATTTTGTTTTGAATTGCATTCTTAATATAACCGTCCAAATCCAAATGTGATATGTCTAAATTAAAACATGTCACTGATTTGTTTTCTATGACCAAATATCGTATATTATAACTCCCATCAGTATTTCAGAACCTCATATTTCCACTTTTATAATGTTCAACCGAACAAACGAGCACAGAAATAAACCTACCTGTTCACGAGAAACAGAGACATTCCCACAGCAAGATGAAATTTATTATTTTTAGCTATCCTGCATTAGGAAAATATTAACAACAATAATTAATATCAATTAACACCGTCTAGACTCGTAAAACAGGTTTGTTTCTCTAGTACTCTAGTAGTAACTCCAATACTGAACTACACAAATCAACACTCATGTGTTTCCATACTGCGCTAGGCGAGGTTTGATGGCGTCACTCAAACAGTCGCATGTTTTTTCCGTCACCAGTCGGGCGCAGCCATATTAACTTGATTTTTAGACGCTAACAGTGCATAATAAAATCTACAATTACTAAAACTCGCTTTATAAACAATGTATTCATACGTGAGAGATCAAAAAATGTTTATAATACAGGTTGTAACTCATAATCGCAACCAAAACGTAAGCTAAACGTTCTCCACCCCTACGCGCATATAGATCTGTCCACTAGTGACGTCCACCAATCAAAATAAAGTTGCAGAATTTGAACATTGAAAACTGAGTCGTTTACAGTGCGCCCGCCTCCGTTGATAAAAGCTGTGTACTAGTATTGTTTATGGAAATGTATTAGTTTAGCTGGAAGTTTTATGTGAGTGACAACCAAAAAGTAGAAAATGACAGAAGAGTCCGCCGTTAAAGTCTGCGTTCGAGTCCGTCCGCTTATTGCGAGGTGAGTTTTGAGCCAATGGCCGGTAGAAGTTAGAAGCTACCTAATGCTATTATTAACTGCTAACGTTTCTAAAAAGTCAGATAACTAACGTTAAGGATGGTATATTGTCGTCAAGAACATGTTTTTGTTTCAGTAAGGAACAATTGAGTCGCTATTGCTTGACATTTGTTTTCGTTTAATTTAGTTAAGTTAACCAAATAAAATACTGTGGGGTCGATGGCGCTACTTTTATGCAATGGAGTGATAGTTATTACAGTTACTGTAGCAAAATGTGGCCTAATTGCTGGTCTTTTCGTGTTCTTTTCAAGACCCTAATCTGACATTAACGACATGCATGACAGCAACGTTAAAACATTTTCTCCAGCCTGTTGACGTTTTTGGACACATAATTGTTACAGGGAAGAGAGTGATGGATCGGAGGATACCAAGCCTGTACAGCTGTTTTGGAAAGCTGATAGGAAATCAATTCATCAGGTTGATGATGGGAACTCGACCAAAAGCTTTAGTTTTGGTAGGTTCTGCAGTATTTTGTGTTTTGAGGCAAAGTAACAGAAATCTACTTTACACTTACTTCATCTCTATTTTGTACTCAGACCGAGTGTTCATTGCTGAAGAAACAACCAATCAGCTGTACCAGGACATTGCAAAGCCTTTGGTTGTTTCTACTGTTGAGGGGTACAATGGTATGTAATGGAAACTGAATAAATGACACCCATCTTGTTGTTCCATCCCATTCACAGTAGCTGCATGGTGTAAATATCTATTCTGTATTTGATCCACAGGAACCATATTTGCTTATGGGCAGACATCCTCTGGAAAGACTTTCACCATGATGGGGAGTGACCGTATTCCTGGAGTGATACCTCTGGCTGTTGAAGATGTCTTCCAAACCATTAAAAATGTAAGAATTGTGTCACATATTTAAATCATCATGCAGTTTCTTGTGTAATTACTATTTGTTCCCTTTTTTTTCCTGCAGTGTCCAAAGAAAGAGTTCCTTCTCAGGGTGTCTTATATGGAAATCTACAATGAGACTGTGACTGATCTGCTTGTTGACAGCTGGAAGAGAAAACCCCTGGAAGTACGAGAGGCTATCAATGTAAGTGAGTCATATAGTAAGGAAGCATTTTATTGTAGTATTGAATGAATTCTTCTTTGGTTATTGTTCAACATAATTAAAACGTGAACATTGAATTTAGATCTGTAATAGGTTTTTGTTGGCTGAGAAGGAATACATTTTTAGAATAAACATTTAGTAGCAACCTTATTACTTTTCATAACCTGCTATAACCTAAAAATGAGCGGCATTACATATGAAACTTATCTGACATATTGTAATAACACTAACATTTACACTTTATATTTTACAAACTACTTGATTCAGAACTGTTTTGATTTAAAATATTGAGCTTTACTGTGATTTGCTAGTTCCAGTCAGATTAATTCGTGACTCTCTTTGTCTTGTTGAACTGCAAAAACACAGTTCACTCTGTCAGTAAAACTACAGAGTAATGCTCCCTTACAAATTATCTTTGGGTAGACACTGGTTTACTTCTAGTAGTAGAAGGTTAAAGATGATGTTTGTAACTAATCGTCTATAAACATATTATTCTGCCGAAAGACACAAGGTGCAATATAGATACAAGCAAATCTATTTTTCTTGTTATACCCGATACTGCATCCGTTTTACACATGAAATTCGAATTACAAGAAGTAAGCACCGTGAAAACTGTTTTTGGAGCCTTGTCCACATGAGGGACAAGATGTCAGGATATATCAGCCTCTGATTCTTCACTATTGATCATTTTGTGTCTGTCTTCATCGTCCCCTAACTTTATTGAAGTTCAATAAATCACAGGTGTATTTAAAATATCATCATGGGCCTAAGCTCCTAAGGAACATCATTCCAAAGTTTAGTAGTACTGAACAGCAAAAAATATGTAGTTTCTAGTTTTAGGTGATCAGTGTAATTATGTACAACTATTGTGTGCAGAAAAACATCTATGTAGCTGACCTGACTGAGGAACTGGTGACTTCTCCTGCACAAGCTCTGGCCTGGATTCGTAAAGGAGAAAGTAAGATCTGAGATTATTACGGTTCATCAGGAAGAATCCTTACAGGGCATCCACTGCAGACTGTGTAACAACCGATGTGTTTTCTGCACTATCTGCCTCTGTAGAGAATCGTCACTACGGAAAGACTAAAATGAACCAGAGGAGCAGTCGCTCACACACCATTTTCCGAATGGTAAGCGATGCACAGCATACAGTAACGTGTGGGACTGTGAGAGTCTGGACTTGCTCATGATTCTGTTGTCCTTAGATCCTGGAGAGTCGTGAGAGGAGCGACCCAGCATCAGGTGAAAATGCTGATGGTGCCATTATTGTGTCCCATTTGGTAAGTTTTCTTTTTTATCTCTATTAGTTTACTTTGTGTTGATATGATTATTTGGTCACCAGCAATTTTGCCTTTTCCACCAGAATTTAGTTGATCTAGCTGGGTCTGAGAGAGCAAGCCAAACAGGAGCAGAAGGTAAGAAGGAGTTAAGTCTGTAAACAGTTTTAGATTATTGATTGAAGATCAATAACTGATATTATGTTGTCTTTAGTTTCCTAAGTATACATTACAGAGTGTACTGACTCTACAGTAATCCATCTGTTTTGGTATTCTAGGCGCACGTTTCAAAGAAGGCTGCAATATCAATCGCAGTCTGTTCACGCTTGGCCAAGTGATCAAGAAACTGACCGACGAAAGCCAGAAGTGAGTAAAAAATAAACATGTATTTAATGCAATAACATTTCCTTCTGGGGTACTGTGATTAACATATTCTAATCTCCACTCTCAGTTATACCATTGACACAGCCAGTTACAGTTTGGTTTGTACTGAAGTTTCCCCTATTTCTAGTCTTACTGCTTCAGGTATACAGTGCAGTACTAGCCGAATGTTTAGACACACCTTCTTATTCACTTGAATGAGAAAGTATTTCCAAACTGGTACAGTATATTTACAGACCAGGTAATCACAACCAGTTTCTCCTCAATCTCTTACTTAAAGGAAAAACAGTGGGAAAGCAAAAATTCCTTTCATGTGACATGAGAAGCTGGAACAACTCCTTGAAAAACAACAGTGTATCCATCCACCTTATACCAAACCTGGCAACTTCACTGTTCATGTTCACCAAGAAATGTTGTGCTTCCAGCAGCACCCCCCCAAACCACAAAGTGTTATTGTTACTATTCTGCTTGTGTAGGAGCTTTGGGTAGAGTTACCGCTCAGAAAGACAGGAAATAAGAGGAATATTTATTTAAGTGTTGAACTATTCCTTTTTAATATAGAAGTGTTGATGGAATAATTAAGTAGCCTGCCTCAGTGATTTGAAATGTTTCCAGACCTGTCTGTGGAAAAAAATTTGAAAGATTTGAAACTTTAGTTCTATGATTTGAAAATGATCTGTACACGTTCACATGTGCCCAAATGAGCTAAATATCATTGTCTCTCAACAG
The DNA here is from genome assembly GCA_036937835.1 of Pampus argenteus. Lineage (NCBI taxonomy): Eukaryota > Metazoa > Chordata > Actinopteri > Scombriformes > Stromateidae > Pampus > Pampus argenteus. Next base: position 17,616,140 of record CM072876.1, on the reverse strand, counting down.
GGGTTTTACAAACTACAGAGACAGTAAGCTAACCCGCATCCTGCAGAACTCGTTGGGTGGAAACGCTAAAACAGTCATCATCTGCACCATCACTCCCGTCGCGCTAGATGAGACACTCAGCACTCTGCAGGTTGGTAGAATATGCAGATTTAACCCCTCTGATACACCTATTTTTCTTTCAGCTTACACTCATTGTATTTTTGTATCGCTCTCTCAGTTTGCCAGCACTGCAAAGAAAATGAAGAATGATCCTCATGTCACAGAGGTGGATGATGACGGGGCTCTGCTCAAACGATATCGCAATGAAATTGTAGACCTCAAGCGACGCCTTAATGAGGCAAGTGTTGTTTGTTTGTTTGTTTGTTTATTTATTCATTTATTTTCATTCTTCAACCATGTTCTGTTTGGCTTATCTGTGCGAGTTCCATTACAGCAGCAATCTCTACCCACTGATTTTTTATTTATTTATTTATTTATTTATTTTGGTATGATCTCCACTCTACCACAGGTTTCTTCAGTCACACAGACCACAGTGACAGAGAAGGAGGTTCTCTCCCAGCTGCTCCAAGAGAAGGATCAGCTCCAGAGAGAACAAGAGGACAGAATCAAAAACCTCACCAAACTGATCGTCACCAGCTCCAACCTGGTTCCTGTCAAACGGGTAACTAGAACACAAAGCATATCTTCAGTTAGAGTACAGCCTTCTCCTCATTATCATAGTTATAATGACTTTCGTCCTGCTTTAAGATGCCAAAGCGCAGGGTTACATGGGGAGGGAAGATGCTCCGGCTCGCCCGGCTGTCTGCCTGTGAGGACGGCACATCTGACCTCAGCTTTGCAGAATCTTTCACTCGGAAGAGGAAGGCTGACCGCTCCTGTTTGATGGATCTGACTGAAGGTAAGGAGGAGCCTACAAAACAAATGAAGCAAATTGCAAATTATCATAATCTACATTTTAATTTCCTGTTTGTGCATGCATGAAGTGCACTATCTGATAATTGGTGGTATGTTTTGACAGATGATGAAGACTTTGACTCTCAGTGGGAGATTCCTGATGAGCCGTCAGATGACATGGAGATGAGTCAGAGCTCTGTGACCACTCGTAGCTTTGGTGACAGGTGAAGCATTTTCTTCTAGCTTTTCCACTGGCTGACACCTTCCACTACATTTGTCATCGTCGGTGGTCATCTGTATGTCTTATCTTTTTTTTTTTACAGTCCCAAAGATTTTGTATCTCCAGATCGGATGCTTGAGCTTTCGGGTAAAGTTTCCAACCTGAAGCTGCAGCTGGAAATGGAAAGTCAGCAGAAGGAGGAGGCCATGATAAAGGTGGAAACGTTGGATGGCAGAGTGGCAGAGCTGGAGCTGCAGCTACAAGCGGAAGCTACGCAGAAACAGGAGGCCTTAGAGAAAATGCAAACATCAGAACAGAGAGCCGCAGAACTCGACCTCCAGCTGAAAACACAAGCTCAGCAGAAACTGGAGGCCATGGAGAATGTGGAGATGTTGGGGTTAAGAGTGACAGACCTGGAGAGACAGCTGGAAGAACAGAGCAATGCGCAGAGTGATGCTTATAAACAGGTGTGTTGTGTGTAATATGCTGAGAGGAGTATCTGAAAAGAATAACGCCTTCTTTATGCACTGTTTATTTATTTTATTAATCGACCGAGCTTGTGTGTGTTAGCTGTTTGTATTGATCATCAGACCCTTGTTTTCCAGATGAGAAGAGAATTTGAAGAGACCATCCAGCTTTGTGAGACTCTGGCTACAGAGAAGGTAATCCTCGATGGAGGAACTTCTTCTAGGATCAATTACCCCACAAGGATCAATAAAGTATTTCTAAAAACAAAGAACATTGAGTGTTAAAACCCACTGATTTGGATGAAATTGTTTTCTAGGACATGGTGGTTACTGAGCGAGATTATCTGAAGCAGGAACTCGGGATGTTCATAGAGCAGACTGACAGCCTGGAGAAAGAGAAAACGGCTCTTTCAAAGGAACTGGAGGAAAAGAGGGAGATGGATGAGTTCAAATCTCTAGAGGAGGAGTTCAGGAAGGAGCATGAGGTGACATTATTGATCTGATTCAACACTATTCTGACAGAGGTTTTGAATTAAATTTTGTGATCTATTTCTTTGTTTGGGCTGCTAACTTTATTTGCGTAATCTTACAGAGCGAGTTGCAAAATGAAATATCCAGCTTGAAGAAGGCCATGGAATCTTCTGAACGGCAATGCTTGGAGCTTCAGGTAAGATGAGGAAGAGTTCCCCTGTTGATCTGTCTACTTTCTATATACGGTAAATTAGTTTTGTGTGTTAAAAGTAACAGTACACACAAAACGTCATCTGAGTATGAATCTTCTCGGCACATGTATTATATTGTTTCTGTGTAGAACGATCATAAATCCATAGTTGGTTCACTGCATCTTTACCACCCCAGCCATCAATTACATGACGAACAAAGAATGTAGCAGACTATGCGTATGCTGCAGTTGAAATGGGTCTGAACCCAAAACACCAATCTGAGCTTTAAGGTGTAAAGTGATGTGGAGTTAAAAGAAAATTACTGGCCAGAATTTTCTGTTATTTAATGTTAAGATATGAGGGGAAAGTAAATGCAACCTTTAAATTTTAGCAATTTTATCCTGTTTTAATGATGTATTTTTGTTTTTTCAAGAAAAAAATAGAATCTGTGTCTGAAGAACTGAAGATGAAAACTCAATTTGCAGAGGATCTGCAGAGTATGGTATGTTTGGTTGTCTTATTTTGTTTTATAAGAGTAGTTGTTTTCCACCTGTAAACATCATAAAAGTACAATATAAAGGTAGTCTGTGGAATGTGCCTTTAAACAGAGATGAGCAGCTGCTGTTTGAGTTCTACTATTACTAAACTGAGAATCCAGTGGTGGTGTCTGTGGTTAAAATGTAAGTGTACAATTTCTGAGCTTTAAATATATTTATTAAAATCTTGAGTTAAATTGAAAACAACCAACACAAGGAATAAAGTTCCTGACGCTCAAATTTGCTTTACCGTAATCACCATAATTTAACGCAGTATTGCCAAAGCATTGATTTTAATGCAAGTACAACTACAATCACTCAGAGGATTAGATTATGTAAGTAATTAGTCATGGTGTTGGTGCCTGACAGCCAAGGATGAGTCAGTTGATGCAGTCAGTTCTGAGCAGCATTCAAGCAGTTCTGTTTTCTGGGTCTTCCAGTTCTCATCTTCACATCCACAGTGTCACAGTGCATATGGAGTATTCACAGCACTTCGCTTCTTCCACATTTCATTATGTTACAGCCTTGTTCCAAAATGGGTTCTATTTTTTAAAATGTTTGCAAATGTATAAATAGTAAAGAACGGAAATATAATGCGTACATAAGAATGTACAGCCTTTGTTCAATACTTTGTTGTTGCAGTTTTGGCAGCAATTATAGCCTGAATTCTTCTCTTTTTATTTTTAATAAATTTGCAAAAATCTCAAACTTTTTTTTTAACTTGTCATTATGGGATATTATGTTTAAAAAAAAAAAAAAAGATTGAATCCATTTTGGAATAAGGCTTTAACATGACAAAATGTGGAAGTGAAGTGCTGTGAATACTTTCCATATGAACGGTATATACATACTGTGGAAACTAGAAGCTGACGTTTTGCTCTTTTTGAAGCGTATTTGTAAAACTTTGAAGGCAGCTGAGACTTTGAAACTCCTAGTGTGCCAAACTTTTTTTTATGGTGGCACAATGATTTTACTTTTTTAACTATACATTAATGTTTTCTGATAATACTGTGGGTTTTTTTTTTCCATATCCTTGAGACTTTTTTGGGTTTTTTTTCTTTTCTTTTTTTCTCCAATTTAAAAAAAATCACCAAACTATGTTATTTGTCGAGGGGTGTTTATGTTCAAACACTCTGTACTGCATCACTAATGAGCATTTTGAGAATAATCTGAAGAACATCTAACAATAGTAAGGTGGAACAAACCAGTGAAGTAAGTGTGTTCATTTAAACTGTAAATTACAGGTGCAAACACTATAAATGGCTTAAAACTTCTTTTAAACTTGAATTGTTTGTGGTGTGAGATGTGATATAGGAGTTGTGATTTAAGTTGAAACACTTCAAGCAGTTAGAGTGCCAGTTAAGCTTGAAGTACTGAAAGAGTTTGAAGTGTAAGTGGTGAGAGTTGTTGAATTTAGTTGAAGTCAAATGATTAGACACACAGACTCTGTCATGTCTCCTCCTTCCAGAACGGTAAGGACTTGGTACAGGAGGTGGCCAAGCTTCGTCGCTCCTTGGATGACGCTGAGGGTCTCAGCAGAGACACAAAGAAAGAGTGGGCCGTCCTGCGCAGCCGGAACATCGCTCTGGAGGAGATGACTGTGAGTGGGATGTACACACACAAATATTTGTGAAGTCTGAAAACAAATCTCATAAGGTTTATTTGTACCAAACACGGCAACAAGGCATTTTACATTGTAATATCATCTCTGGAAAGTTTTGTTTTATTAACTTTTAAAAAAACAAATATGGGCACAAGCTTAACACACCTATTTGACTACTTTTCACTTCCTGATGTGTCGGTAAAAATCTCCATTTATGTGTCACCAAATAATCTTGTATGATTATATAGACATCTTCCCTGACAAGTATGCACAATCAGAAAATGGATTAATTAAATGTATTAGTAGTTTAGCGTTTGAATTCTTATTAAGCATGTATTGCACTAGACCGTGGTTGGTCTAAAATAGTTTAGAATCAGTGAGATAGCAACAATGTTTATCTATGTTTATTGTCTATATTTTCATTAGCGGTGTAATATTGCCATGGACATAATGTGCATTGTCTCACCAGCTTGTGTTTGTCACAATCTCCTCTCCAGGCGACTCTGACAGCCAACCATGATAAGATGGAGGCCGAGGTGAAAAACCTCAGCTCCCAACTTGAGGCAGAGAAATCACGCTACCGAAAAATGCAGAGCGATCTCCAGAAAGAGCTGAATGTTGCGTTTGATGAGAACACCAAGCTCACCGCTCTGCTAGATGGCAAAGTTCCCAAAAGTAAGTTTCAAGTTACAGAGTTTGGACATTCTGAGGTCAGAACAATGATTAGCACAGTCTGCATATAGATTTTTTACAATATAGACAAATGATTTGTAAAATCAAGTAAGATGCTCTCTGTCTCCAGATCTGATAGATAGTGTAGAACTTGAGAGAACAGTGACCAACCTGAATAAAGAGCTGGCAGCATCTCGTGAGGCAGAAGGAGCCCTCAAAGCTCAGATGGAGGAGCTGGCTTCACTTCAGGCTCTTCCAGATAAAGTGGATGACCTGATAAAGCAGGTGAGTTCTCCAAACATCCTGGAGCAATAGCACTGTTTAATGAAATACTAAGTTACTATTTAAATTTAAAGAATAAGTAAAGCATTTTACAGTGTTTCTTATTTCTGTTACCTCAGGTGTGTGAGCTGACTGAGGAGTTGTGTGCAGTTCAGAGTCAGAGGGACAGCCTGCTTTCAGCCCAAGCTGTAGGCCAGGAGGAAGCTCAGCAGCTCAGAGGCTGCCTGCAGGCATCACAAGATGAGATTATAAAAATCCAAGCAGAGCTTAGTGCTTCTGCACAGAGGGAAAATGACCTGAACCAGCAGTGTACTGATGCCACACTGCAGCTGGAATCACTTCGCTCAGACGTGGAGCGCTCTGATGCTGAGAAGAGTCAGCTCATGGCTACCATCGAAGAGACTGGCTTAAGAGTAAGATATGAAAAACAAATGTGAATGTTCTGTGAACAAGTACTACTCTTTCACTTTGAGTCTTTTGATGATTAAGGTTTTTAGATTTTGATTTGCAACTGTCTACCAGTTACTGCCTCTGGATAGGATGCACAGACACACAGATGGTATAATGTTATACTGATATTCTAGTGGATGTAAGAAAAAATATCATTAAGTCACTGTTGGGAAGCTACAGAATATTCATAACTATATGATCATTTAAACTAAAGTAAATAAATGTGGATAAAATAGGGACAGGGATGTCAAAGTATTATTTTTAAAAGTTTTAGTTGGATTTGAAATAACACAAGGATCCAGGAATATGAAACTTACTGTAGTGTATGGAACACTATTGGTGTTCTTCTGTGTGACTTCACAGGAAGATAAAACGGGGTCTGAAATATTGATTTTTATTTTATTATTTTTTTTACATTTGAGTACCTGTTGATACTGTTTCCACTTTTCATTCAATCCTGCTGAGTAATACACATAAAACATCTACTGCCATCATGAAATATATTAGGCATAATCGATTGGCAATTTCACCTTTCGGCTTGTTTTGTTTAAGGAACACATGTCCTTTACGCTCAACTGTGATAGAGGTTCATGATATGAGCAGCTGAGAGGGCTAGTAATGATAAATCCAACCAATTAATGCCAGCTGTGCACATACTACTGCTGCTCTTTACACCAACGCATACTGCAGTGAAACTAAAGGACATTGTCTTAACAACCTTTATTACAGTCATATTTATGTTTTCATTTCAGCTGGAGGAGAGTGATCAACAAAAAGCATCAATGGAAGAGAAACTGAATGAAATGCAGCAGCTGATGAAGGATTTGGAGGAGAAGCTTGCAGACAGTGAAGTTTCCAGAACTACAGAGGAGGAGATTAGCAAAGAACTTCAAGAGCAGGTTTGCCATACTGCACATATTACATGCTTTATATTAAATCAAATTAAATTTTATTTGTATAGCCCAAAGTCACACAATACATTTGTCTCGGAGGGCTCTACAATCTGTACAGGGAGTGACACCCTCTGTCCTTAGACCCTCGATTAGAGTGAGGAAAAACTTGTTCACCAAAAAACCTTTTAACATTAAATGAGTTTTCTGTGTAAATACTCACTCATCCAGGTCATCGTAGTCAAAGGAGTTAAGTTGTAGCAACTGGACTTTTTTTGGAGTTTGAAGACGTTTCACCTTTCATCCAAAAGGCTTCTTCAGTTCTAACCTGTAGCTGTAGACAGCTCAACCCTCTGTGATGCAGAGATATAGCTCCTGGCTTTCATCACCAGGTTAGAACTGAAGAGTTCTTCAAACTCCAAGAAAAAGTCCAGCTGCTTACAACTTAACTCCTTTGATTAAACGAGTTGTTTTTGTAAGCCTGAAATAACTTGTGATTGCTGGCTCTCTCAAAGGCTTGATGAGAGCTCTTTTCTCCAGCTCTCATGTTTGAAAACTGTAGATGTATTTATCTACAGTGTAACCTTGTTTTATCGATTTGGAAATTTCTAGCTGAACCAGCTGACTGAAGAGCTTCAGTGTGTGCGAGCTGAGAAAGGCACTCTTCTGTCTGAGGGGAGTGTTGCTGTTCAAAGCTCTGCAGAGGAGATGGAGAAGCTGCTCTCTACAGTCTCAACTCTCACTGCAGAGAGAGACCAGCTCAAGATGGACCTGCAGGAAAATGTGCAGATGGTGAGGGATCACATTGCTTATTCCAAGTTTAAATGACGTCTCTTGATCAATTCAATGGTTTCATCCTCTCTATTTATCTAATCTATCGTTGATTCTGCAAATATAAAAGTTATTTCATGAATTGCAGTTGTTCTGTTTAGTTTATTAAACAAGGAAACTGGTTTAGCTATTTAGTTCCCATGTTTTAGAAGTACTTAAGCCCCTTTGTTGTCTTTTGATATACTTTCCCTTATTTTTAGGCTGCAGAAACTCAAGGTCTTCTCCATTCTCTTCAAGAAGAATTTCAAGAGCAGAAGCGGAAGAATTCAGATCTGGTAAAACTCAATGAGCAGAAGGGATCTACTTTTGGAGGAAATGTGTGTGAAATGTTACTGAAGCTGCTTTTGTGTTCTGTGATTTATTTCCTTCATTCTCAATCTTCACACTATTGGTGGAAATCTTATTAAATCTTATTTATAAACAGATGCTGAACTTATCACAAGAACTTCAGAGTGTGCAAAATGAGAAAGAGACTCTCCTGATGGCTGGTGTTCAGACCTCTGGAGACGAGATGGAGAAGCTGCTTTCTGTAGTCACATCTCTTACTGCAGAGAGAGACCAGCTCAAGATGGACCTGCAGGAGAATGTAGAGATGGTCAGTTGCCCTGTGGCTGCTATGCTAATCCATTCATTTCTGTCAACTGTTTTGAACCTCTGCTGTTTGTTGTTTGCATGTGCTCATTTTTAATGTATAGTAGCTCAAAATAAAATAAAATGCTGTCAAACAGATGATTGAGAATCAGGAGGAGCTGAGGACAGCCCTGGAGAAGAATCATAAGCAGAAGGAGCGGATCAAACAGCTCGAGACTGCACAAACATCCAACTTGGATGGATCTCCCAGTGACATGGGTGCACAGCTATTGGAGCTGCAAACAAATGTAAGTTAGGTATCTTTTTACAGAATGGAATCTTACATGACTCCATGTAAACAATGTGTCTGTTAACTTTAGCTTTAGAAATATTGATTCCAACTATCCTTCCTAGTACCAAAATGCAACTTTATTCAATATATTTCTTTAAGAAATATAAAAATGTTTGATCTGCAAAGTATTTGTGATGGGGGGAATATTGGCTGCGTTGACCTTGAGGACCTCCTTCTTTTCTGGATATTGAGGCCAAGTTATGTTTTTTTTTTTTTTTTTTTTTTTTTTTTTTGATAGTAAGATGGGAATTCGGAGAAGAAAAATAGTTCCAAAACCAGCTCATACTCGGTGCCGCAGATACATTTCAGTTGATAACAAAAGAAAATTAAGGTTTGATTCTCGGCTCTAGTAAAATGTGATTATAATCGCAATACAAAAAGGTTAAATTGTCTGAGGGATTAAATATGCCCTGTGTAAATAAAGGCTCATCACTTTTTTTCCCCACACCGTGACAGATTCAGAGGCTGACTGAAGAGCTTGAGAGTGTTCGAGCAGAGAGAGACAGTCTGCAGTCTGAAATGACAGCTGACAGTCAGGCCTCCACAGAGGAGATGAAGGAGCTGCAGTGCAAAATGACGTCTCTCATTGAGGAGAGAGATCAGCTGCAGGAGACACTGGACACACTGAGACAGCAGAAGAACCAGCTCCAAGCAGAGCTGGAGGACAAGATGGACACACTACAAACTGAGGTCTGTGTTGGATAGTTTTACTATTCTAAGATTATTTTAAGGCACAGGAAGTGCATACATTTCCAAAAGGACATTTTGATTGTAACATTTGATGAACTACTGTTGATGTTTAAGAAACACACACTTAATTCATCTAACTGCTCTCTCTCTCACAGATAAGGACTTTAACAGAAAAGATGGAAGGTGTGGAAGCTGAGAAAGACAGTCTGCTCTCTGAGAAGGAAGCCAGCTGTCAGGCCTCCACAGAGGAGATGAAGGAGCTGCAGTGCAGAGTGACATCTCTCAGTGAGGATAGAGATCAGCTGCAGGAGACGCTGGACACACTGAGACAGGAGAAGAACCAGCTCCGCGCAGAGCTGGAGGACAAGATGGACATGGTATGTTAACATGCCATACGTAACATACGTTTCTTCTTAACGGCTGTATGACTGATTTTTTTTTTTTATATATCTATCTGCTCACAAGGAGAAAAGAAAACAAGTGATGTCTTTTCTTTCATAGATTGTACAAGCCAAGACTGAGTTTAACCAGCCAGAAATGTTGAGCTCGGAACTGCAAGCACAAGATGAGAGAGCAGAACAACTGCAGCAAGAGGTAACATAAGTTATGTTGTTTTTGGAAACTACTAAACCTTTTATTAAAAATGAAACTATGTATACGAGTCCGTTTTTAAAGGAATAGTTTAATATTATTTGGTTCCTGGCAGAGAATTAGATGAGAAGACTGATATCATTCTTATCTCCTTGTAAATAAAAGGCTTGAGCCAGCAGCAAATTAGCCTAGCTTAGCATAAAGACTAAAAATAGGGGGAAACAGCTAGCCTGGCTCTGCCAATAGGTTACAAAATCTACCTACCTGTACTTCCTGGTACATCTCATACATAATGGTTTACATATTCAGAAAGAATCAATTTTCTGGTACTTGGTGAAGTTTGAAATGTACAAATACTCAGATTATGGAATGTGGCTATTTTCTTCCTCAGATAGAGAAACTACAAGCCACTCTACAGGCTGTCAGTGAGCAGAAGAGCCACATGGAGGCTGAATTACAGCGTAACATAGAGATGGTGAGGGGTTTGTTTGTGGTCAAACTGGTGTCATCACATTGACAGTCTTGTTCAAAGGCTCAAATATTGTCTCTGTGTGGGTGAATGGAGAACTTGCAACTTTTTTACTGCTTTTTAGGCTTCAGAGAGTCAGACCCTTCTGCATTCAATTCAAGAGCAGCTCCGAGAGCAGAGTGAAAGGAGCGTTGATCTGGAAAGATTAGGTCAAGAGCAGCAAGCTCAGCTAGAGCAACAGGTTTGTTTTTAACACCATATATATTCAGAAAAAAATGGTCTCCCTGTTCAAAAGTCCCGCTGAATGACAGTTTTCACTTATTTTTAGGTTGCAGAGACTCAAGGTCTTCTACATTCTCTCCAAGAGCAAAAGCAAAAGAACCTCGATTTGGTGAACCTCAGTCAGCAGAAGGAATGTAATTTAGAGCAATGTGTAAGTTAAAATGTTACTGAAGAAGTTGTTTTTATTTCTAGCCAGTTTTCCTTTGCCATGATTCTAAGTGCTTGTTGGAAAATATTATTTAAACAGATGAAGGCTCTAACTGAGGAGCTTGAAAGTGTGCGAGCTGAGAGGAATGCCCTGTTGTCTGAGAAGGAAGCCAGCTGTCAGGCCTCACCAGAGGAGGTGAAGGAGCTGCTGTGCAGAGTGACGTCTCTCAGTGAGGAGAGAGATCAGCTGCAGGAGACGCTGGACGCACTGAGACAGGAGAAGAACCAGCTCCGAGCAGAGCTGGAGGACAAGATGGACATGGTACAGACTGAAATCACCTTGTGCTAAATAAAATAGTAATGGTGTAAATAACATTTTAATACAAATATTCTCTCTGTTGTTTAGCTGCAGTGTGAGTTACAACAGCAGCTTAGCTTTGAGCCACAGTCGCTGAAAGAAGAGCAGGAAGCTCAACAACTTCTGCAGGTCAGATCATGCCACTGACTCGTTCTCCTGGTTGCACCAAACATTTTGGTGCATTTTGTCCCTTAATGTTAAACAAGACTCTTGAAACAAGAGACACCTTGTTGTTTGTGTTTCTCTGCGCTGAATTAAATTCTCTTTACAACGTCATGATTTTCAGTTTATTTATTTGCGCTTGCATTCAGCTATTCTTGTGTTTCTGATAAAACAGCTGGAGGAGCACCTGGAGAAATCTAAGGAGGAAGTGAGCCAGCTGAAGACTGACCTTCAAGAAAATGTTGAACTGGTGAGTTTGTCCTCCCTCAATATTTATTTATTTATTTTAAATTTTAAATTACAATAGTAACTATAGTAGATGGGAAAGCATTCTATGTAATTTATAGTATTTTTTTTAACTATATGGCCAACAATTAAGTTTATCATCTGATTCCACAACCACATACATTAATCTTGCTGCTATAACAGCATCCACTCCTCCTGGACTGATGCTGTTGCAGGGATTTGCTCCCATTCAGCAGCAAGAGCTTTAGTGAGGTCCAACACTGAGGTTGGCTGATAAGACCAACAGCCCCACATTAAAGCAACACAAGGGGCTGTGCTGGTGGGGGAGTGTTGCTTCGGGTACCAGAAAAAAATGAAATACAGATTTTACGACTTCAAACAGTTTTCATAGTGGCATTTAATTTACCTGTTGTTGCGAGAATCATGAGGCGCACGATGCAAAATAAACCAGGAATGTGCACTTGTACGTCTGTGATTGGCCAGTACAGTGCTTTCTGGATGACCCTGCATGTCTTCATGTAGAGCTAACTGTCAGGTTCAAACAACCTAGGACATAAGAAAGCACACACAAAATGAGGCAAAGACAACAGTATAAGTTTTACTTGCAAGGAGAACGGGGAGATATGCTCAGTTACAGATCTCCTACTCGCTCTGAGGCACACCTTCCGCCAACCTTCTTTTATTGAAATTAGGAGGTCCCTAGTTACATAGAATTCAAATGTGCATAAGGGGAGGGGGAAAAACACAGGATAACAAGTTCCATACATGGCGAAGACTACAAATCGTATATTAGTGTGTGTGTGTATGTCATCATTTATTAATTAGCTCAGCTTGCACAAATCACATCTTCCCGTAGTTGGCACAAAGTCCCAAAAGGAGTCTCTTCCCTTTCTTTTTTATATGAATCACTATTAAAGTGTCTAAATAAAATATAGCAGCCTTCCCTTGTTGTACACAAAAAAATCTTCACATGTATTCTCATGTGATTTTTAACATTTTCCAGATGATCGAGAACCAGGAGGAGCTCAGGTCAGCTCAGGAGAAGGTCAGAGTTCTACAGGATGAGGTCAATCTGCTGAGGAGTCAAAAGGCAGAGCTGGAGAGCCGACAAGGCGGCGAGAGTGATGCAGAGAACACCTTCCAGTCACAAGAGCTTCAGAATCAGGCAGGGCTACATTTTTCTGCACAGAATGGACCTGCGGCCTAACGCTGGTTGTTTCCACTTGTAAATTCTTAATTAGATTAACTTATTTTAGACAAACGTTTAGGTTATTTTATGACCCTCTGGAGTGATACAACCCTTTACTTAAACAGTTGTTTTTTTTTAAAATTCAAATACAGAAACCATATTCCATAAACCATTGCCAGTATTCGAAATTCCAATTAGTTCTCCATTCTCTAACCCTCACAGATTCAGAGGCTGACTGAGGAGCTTGAGAGTGTTCGAGCAGAGAGAGACAGTCTGCAGTCTGAGATGACAGCTGACAGTCAGGCCTCCACAGAGGAGATGAAGGAGCTGCAGTGCAGAGTGACGTCTCTCAGTAAGGAGAGAGATCAGCTGCAGGAGACACTGGACACACTGAGACAGGAGAAGAACCAGCTCCAAGCAGAGCTGGAGGACAAGATGGACACACTACAAACTGAGGTCTGTGTTGGATAGTTTTACTATTGTAAGATTAATTTAAGGAACAGGAAGTGCATACATTTCCAAAATGACATTTTGATTGCAACATTTGATGAACTACTGTTGACGTTTAAGAAACACACACTTAATCCATCTAACTGCTTCGTCCCTCACAGATAAGGACTTTAACAGAAAAGATGGAAGGTGTGGAAGCTGAGAAAGACAGTCTGCTCTCTGAGAAGGAAGCCAGCTGTCAGGCCTCCACAGAGGAGATGAAGGAGCTGCAGTGCAGAGTGACGTCTCTCAGTGAGGAGAGAGATCAGCTGCAGGAGACACTGGACACACTGAGACAGGAGAAGAACCAGCTCCGCGCAGAGCTGGAGGACAAGATGGACACACTACAAACTGAGGTCTGTGTTGGATAGTTTTACTATTGTAAGATTAATTTAAGGAACAGGAAGTGCATACATTTCCAAAATGACATTTTGATTGCAACATTTGATGAACTACTGTTGACGTTTAAGAAACACACACTTAATCCATCTAACTGCTTCGTCCCTCACAGATAAGGACTTTAACAGAAAAGATGGAAGGTGTGGAAGCTGAGAAAGACAGTCTGCTCTCTGAGAAGGAAGCCAGCTGTCAGGCCTCCACAGAGGAGATGAAGGAGCTGCAGTGCAGAGTGACGTCTCTCAGTGAGGAGAGAGATCAGCTGCAGGAGACGCTGGACACACTGAGACAGGAGAAGAACCAGCTAAGAGCAGAGCTGGAGGACAAGATGGACATAGTACAGACTGAGGTTTGTTTTAGATAGCTTTACTTCTATAAGCTGCACATTTTGCTTTTTTTTTTTTTTTTTTTTTTTTTTTTTTACATATAACTTTCATATGTTTATTGGGATTGATGTAACACGAGCTCAACCAACACATCAACATGACTGATATTATCAGCCAGTTTTAGCAGGGATGCATTGACCTGATTTCTCTCCCATTTCCAGTACGGATACCTGGACACTAATACAATATCAGTGTTCTTGGTTTTTTACAAATGTAAAATCTGTAAAGCTTTCTGTGTGATTAAGATAATTCTTCTATGTATAAAGTAATATACGGCTATATCTACACATAGATTGTTAACTTTAAATTTTAATCTGAAATATCAACCCACTGCATTGCTATCTATTTACAAGAAAACCTCAGTTAATAATAAAATAAGTATACGATAATGTTCTTGTATAACTCAGTTTGTTGTCTCCATAAACATGTGCACCAGGCTGATCGAAACGGGGATCAACTATTAAAAACATTACTCCATTTAGAGGTTTAAAATCAATAACTGACTAACAGAAGTTAACATTTTGTTTTTAGGCTTCTACAACTCAAGACCTTTTGAAGTCGATCCAAGAGGAACTGTGTGAACAGAAGCAGATGAACTCTGATCTGGAGGAGAAGCAGTGTAAATTAGGTCAACAGGTGAGTGTCATATACATCACATGTTAGAACATTTGTTTTCACTGCAGATCAATTTGTCTAACTGCTCCCTCTCTCACAGATAAAGACTTTAACAGAAAAGCTGGAAGGTGTGGAAGCTGAGAAAGACGGTCTGCTCTCTGAGAAGGAAGCCAGCTGTCAGGCCTCCACAGAGGAGATGAAGGAGCTGCAGTGCAATGTGACGTTTCTCAGTGAGGAGAGAGATCAGCTGCAGGAGACGCTGGACACACTGAGACAGGAGAAGAACCAGCTCCGAGCAGAGCTGGAGGACAAGATGGACATGGTAACCTCATGCAGTTATAAAGTCATGGTTAATCTGAGGCCAGTAACTTGAATAAACCTTAAAGCAAACCACTTCAAACCTTCTTTTATAATGCCTATTAATTAATGCTCTCCTCCAACCACAGATCTCTGCCATCCAGGAGAAGTTGAGGCAGCAGGAGCAGCAGCAGGCTGAGAGAGGAGAACAAGAGACCAGGCTTCAACAGGAAGTAGGTCCAAATTAGTTCCTGCCAAAAAGGAATGTTTGACATATCTAAAAACAGGCTTACTTGCCTTCATTCTTCATTCTTATGTTCATATTTATTAGATGCTGGAATGCATAGACTGGCTATGACCAACATGAAAAAAATGTGCCTACCAGAGCCTTAAGATCCCCAGTTCATTACATTATATCCTCTCTGTTTAATCTGTACAAAAGGTATACAAACGGCACGTTGTTGTTTTACTGGATGTTATGTGTTCTGCATGTGTTCTGTGTTTGTAGTTGTAGTTTCCTATGCACTGAGGGATTATTGGCAACATTTTGGGTGTGTTCACTTTCAGTTTGACCTGCAAATAAAGCAGTTTAGATAATCTGGATAAACTGTAGAAATGTCGTCATGTTCCCGTTTTAGTAATTGCTGAGATTTGGGAAATACAATATAATAATAACTGAAATAAACCATGAACTGAAGAAAAAAAAACATGGGGGAAGACCCAACTACTAATAAAACCCATAATTATTCTTAATACCCAGATGAAGGCTCTATTAAGTTGCTAGAGAATAAAATATGTCTTCCAGTTTCCAACTAAAAATGCAGCGATACATTTACTTAAATACTGTTCTCTTCAATATGTTTTTATTTGTCTTCTGTCTAGAGATGATTAGAGAGATTGGGCTGAGAAGGCGTCAGAGATGATCGCTGTTAGCCATGATGTCTGTTCTGAATGACCTGTCACTGTCTCTTTTTTGCCGTCAGGTGCAGCAGCTCGAGGAACAGCTGAAAATATTAAGAGAGAAACAAACTCATACTAAAGCTGAAGCAGACGCCTCACAGCAGGTTTGTCATACTTGAGTCTTTTTTTAATCAGGTAATCTTATTGAGATCATCAAGATCTCTTTTCCAAGAGAGACCTGAGTACAGCAGAGGAAAAAATACAAAACAACAAACACATGGTCACTCATAAGCACATACAAACGGCATCAGAAACACTCACAGATATATCTTGAAAGATTTAGTATTTAGACCATATCTCTGAGCTGAAGTTTAATTTGACAAGAATACTAATGATGAAGCTTTATTAGAAGACATTTCTAAACAAAAATGATTCTCTTTTTGTTGCTGCTGTTTTAAACAGTACATAGTGATGGGTAGGATATTCATCTCCTGTAATGAAATGCAGGGCAAAAGGTGGAATAAGCAACAGGATATCTTCATAATCAAACATACATGATAGTCAATTACTTTATTCTGATCAAAGAAACTCATTTTTAAACCCAGGTTTAAAAGTCAGGTTGCTATCTAACCAAAGACTGAACAACTTCAGTTTCTGTACAATTAGGTATATGGATGCTAGGAAGACGTAACGCTGTGTTCTTGACAGTAAAACAGTTTGTCTGAGGTTTTATTTTTCTCTTCTCGTTTCAGTCGCTCAGTGATGCGAACACAATAATCTCAACACTCCGAGAGCAGTTGAGCAGTTTGGACCAGAGCACCAGTGTGGTCAAAAAGGCAGCCTCATCACGGCTGCAAGACTCCACTCTGCAGCTTCAGGTAACGTCCCCACATCTTTATACACAAGCAGCTGAAAGGCAGCAATAATCTTCAATATGACTGTGATACGACTGAACTGATATCATTGCAGGAATCCTTTAAAAAATTCCATCACTTTATAAGCACCTGTTCCAAGTATAACTCCAGAGCTCTGGACAAAGCCCTGAGAGTGAAGCACCCTTGTTTAACATCCCTTCCTGAACCCACCATGAATGCCTACAGCGCTGTCTGTCAGTTGGGACTGCAAACTGCTCAGACTCTGGGAAATATTGGCGTAAATATCCAAACCTTTTTCTGTTTTTCTTTTTTTTTATTTAATATTTGATTGATTATTCAGATGATAATAACCAGAAAATGTGTGTTCTTTTCCCCTCCAGGAGCACCTACAGGGGCGCGCTCAGGACTACAGGAATCTGTTTGAGGAGTTGGTGAAGAAAGATTTGTCTGTGTTTGAGGAGAGGCGCCTGCAGGACGTGCTGCTATGCAGAGCTCAGGCACCAAACTACTCCATCAAAGATGAGGACTTCCACACACTGTGGGAGCACAGACTGACCGAGCTGCTGGACAAGAGGCAGCTCTACCTGCAGGTGAGCCTTTCAACAAGGTGTTCAGCTTTTGTCTTATTCCTTGTCCATCTCTCCAACATTCCTGTTTTGAAACTTAATGACCGCTCTGCTTACTTTGTAGAAAATGGGCAGTATTTTGGCAAAGCTCTGGGCCAGCATGGCTTCTTACCCCAGTGAGCTGTCAGCTGAGATCAAAGATAGGGAGAGGTTCAAGGAGCAGCTCCAGGCAGTGTGCACCAGCCAGCCAATCAGCTTCAGCAGTCTGGACGAGATCCTGAGCTGTGAGCTGAAACGCAGATCTGCAGTGGCACACAGCAGGAAGGCATCTCTGCAGGTACTGTTGATCGCTCACTTTAATTATTTCTGCAAAAGTTCTGTTTTGTGTGACTGTGGGCAGGATATCTTAAACACTCAGCAGATTTAATTTAAATGTTGTGGAAAAGGACTGACAGTATTAATTTTTGTTGTGAATGCAGATCAAGACATTTTGAGAGGATTTTTTTTTTTTTTTTTTTTGTGCTAAAATGCCAAACTATTTAAATCACAGACAATCATAACTCCCAAAGTATTCCATTTCAAGTATATAAAAACTAGGAATGCACAATATATAACAGACCAATAAATTCTCAGCAGATAATGGGAGTCTTATATTATGTATTATTCCAATAATGAAATCATATCATAATATGAAGCTTCATTGACTGCATATCAAGTGACTTTGTTTTCATTGTCTAAACAAGCGCAAACTGCTGCCACACAGCGTAGACGGAGCCGAACATGGCCTCAAGTGTGCATAATGTACAGGTTACAAACTTTTTAAAATACAAAAATGTGAAATTATAGTAATTATAGGTAATAATCTGTATTGACTGGAAAAAAATCAATATCGTGCATCCCCAAAAAAACCACATAGGCAGCAAATCTTTGTATTTGAGAAACTGGAACCAGCAAATGTTAAAAGTAATGACAGACTATTGATTGTCAAAATAGTTTCTGATTATTTTTCTGTCAACCGATTAATCAACTAATCATTGCAGCGATACAACAAACTCATTAGTCTCAAAGGAGTAGGAATTTTTTTTATTGAAATACTGCTGCCTTAAACTACTTCTTCTAGGTTTACTTAAGAAAATTACACTTGTAGTTTTTACTGTCTATTTTTTCAAATCCTCACACGTGCATAAAACATAACTTATTAACCTATCAAACAAATATCTACAGGAAAATTCACATTTCTACAATAACTATTGAGGGTGAACATGGTTCTGCTGTAAAGATCCTTTCAGACATTTATATAAAATACTATGACTTTGAATAATAATTAGTGTCTGCACCTGCAGGGCATTATCGACGAGCAGCACGGTCTGTGTGAGGAGCTGAAGCAGCTGGAGGCTCAGGCAGATTCTCAGCTGAGGGAGGAGAGAAGCAAGCGCTTCACTCTGCAGCAGGCTCTGCAGGCAGCTCCACTGAAAACAGAGCTCTCCCTGCTGAAGGACAACCAGGAACTGGCTCTAAAGCTCGAGCAAGCTCAGGAGCAAGTCAAAGTATGTCTGACTTATCTGTGATCTGTTATGGCTGCTCTCATCAAGTAGTATCGTACAATAAAAAAGTTTGAGCAAAAGTATCCACCTCATTGTTACAATCTGAGGGTCTGAGCAGATCTCATTTAATATATATGGTGACATTTTTTCAGGCTGTGTGTGTCCAGATTGAGCAGCTGGAGGAGGCTCAGATCAAAGCCAACAACAGAGTGTCCAACCATAAACAGGCCACCCAGCTCCTGCAGACTGAACTGCAGGACAGCCGCGCACAAGTTGAAGAGAAAGATAACACAATCCAAAGCCTGAGAAGCAAGCTGCGAGAGTCTGAGGTTCATCTCAAATATAATCACTGTTTTTGTTCACAGACCACGTCCTGAGGCTAGCTGTAATAATTCAACATTATACTCTGTGTAGCTAGTATCAACAGTGAAAATGTGTGATTTCCATATTTGTCTTTTCCTGATGTAGAAAAATGCATCACCCAGTGCTGTTGAGCTGGAAAATCTGCGGACTAAACTGTTCAAAATGGAGGTGGAGATGAGTTCAGCATCTGATCAACACCAAAAAGAGTGAGGAACTTTTTGTGTGTTTCTTCATATTTTGTAGAGATGAAGGTAAAGCGGACCTGTGTGCTGCAGTCAGGTGTGTGTTCCAGTCATTCTCAGATGTTTGTCCCTCTCAGGATCCAGAAGATGACCACAGTGCTGAATGAGAAGGAAGAGTCACTGAGGAAGCTGAAGGAAACCCTGAGGAAGTCACAGCAGCAGGGAGAGGACTCATGTAAGTCAGCAGCTCATCACTACAAGTCGTCTGGATTTGCTTGTTCTCTCCGTTTTAAGATTATTGCTTGTAGACAAAGGTGAAATAGAACCTTTTTATATTTGTCAGAACCACAAGATGTAAGTCGTTTCAGAGACGGAGGACTTTAACAATCGGACTCTACTCTGACCTTTTTTGATGAATAATTTATTCTGGCATGTAGCTTTCATCAATGTATTCATAAGCACGTTTTGAAACTGCTAGCTGAAAATACAATTTGACACATCAGTCTTTTAAACAACATTTTACTTTTTAAACCTGGTAGTTGGAAAATGCTTGACATATTGTAGATGAATCATTCTGGTAATAGATGACATTCAAAACCTTTTGTACAGATGTGTTAATGGTTCCCATGTTGATTCTTGCTGATCATTTGACCTTTTATCTAGCACCACCACAAGGTTGTAGGTTTGATTGAAAGGTTTTACGTTCCCAGCAAGATAAATAGTGCTAACTGTATTTACCACCAGACATATTATCTAGCACCATTTGTCATGTCAAAATTTAAATCTGTATAATAGTTTGTGTCCAAATATCTGCCGGTGGTGTGTACAGCTGACTGAAACAACATGCACTTTGCTGTGACGAGGTGACGAGGACAAATATGATGTGATGACCTAATAATGAAGTACCCATTTGGAAAACACAGCTACTAGTCTGGCTCCTGCAAACTCATCATAACTTATTTTCCCCTTTTGTGACAGTTTAAAGTGTATTTGTGTCTCATGTAAACAAGACAGGTGTTGACATGGTGAATAACGATGTCATGATGTTGACTTCAGTCCTGCAGGGTGAGGACCTTCATGCCAGGCTGACAAACCCCAGAGGTTTGGTGATCAAGAGTAGCATTCTCCTGGAGAAGAACAAACTAGAGGAGGAGATCAAACAGCTTCAAGTGAAAATAACCGAGCTGGAGAGGTGAGATGAGTCTCTGTAAGTAAATAACTGCAGCATTTAAGGCTTCTCTTGACACCTGTCCCCCTCCGTCTCCACAGCCTGGTGTCCAGTCAGCATGCAGAGATCGCCAAGTGGAAGAGCAGAGCCATCAAGCTGAAGGTGAAGAGCAAGGCAGAGCCAGACAGGCCTCCATCACCCTGTACTCCCACCAAGAGGACCCTTCCCATGACCTCAGACTCTAACTTCCTCAACTCACCTAAGAAGTTTCTGGTTACTCCCAAGAAGATCATGGAATCTCCCAGGAAGCTGATGGATTCTCCAAAGGTCTCATTGCACGACTCCCCCAAAAGTAGATTCTTTGATGTGAGCGGAAACTCTGAGCTGCTGTCCAGAACCTGTCCCAAGCAGTTCTTTGATAACTCCAGTCTGGGGACCATTCCAGGTAAGCTACAGTTGACCCCCTTCGTACTGTAATTTATCTTATAGTCTTAACAGAGTAAAGACCTGAGCTGTTTGTTTTCTGCCAGAGGTTTCCCATGTTCCTGATACGACAGATGCACAGAAGGGTAACTGTTTAAGGAATCACTGAGGGTTACTAACAGATGCATTGTGGTGTTGGGACACTATTCTTCCACTGACTTTGCATAGAACTGAGTAGTCTTAGTATTGAGCTTTTTTTTCTTAATATTATGATTTGTGCAGGACTATTAATGTCTGCAGAGCTTTATATATATTATATTTTATATTATAACAGGAAAAGTGGCTTTAATATATGAAAGCTTGTCTCAATCCGACCTATCGGTGACTAAGTCACAATCATGTTAAAGGAAATGCCAAAAACTGCCAAATCTAAGCTGTCAAGTTGTATTTCTTTAGGTTAGATTTATGACATAAGTCAAACCTTTCTTGAAATTATGAGATATAAAATCAAAACTAAGGCATAGAAAAATGGAAACAATTTGAAATGACTGATGACAACATTTCCCTGAGATATTGATAATCCAAGGAGAAACTCATTTAACAAACATAAACACACACTGAGATGACTTGATTTCAACCACTATTTTCAACACTGGCACATGAAACCCTGGGTTGGTTAAAGAACACAAGGCTGTGGATTATTATTATAATTCTTATACATATGTATATTTCATACTTTGGGTGTTGCTTTGTCTCGTATGTTGCAGATGCAGGCAGACAGGACGAGTGGTGGCCTCAGTCTCCAAAGCAAGAGGACATGTGTAAACAGCAGTAAAGGCTTCCACATGTGCAATGTTTTTAAATGTCTTTTAGTCTTTTCGCTGCTTCTGATTATCAGTGTTTGTCTTGTAGTTTGAACAATAAAGCTTCTAATATAATTGTCTGTTGTCTCATTGACACTGTAGTCCAATGACTTGTTTTTTCCAAAATGTTGTTTACATCCTAATGATTTTCATCAGCATCAATAAGTCTGTTTACAGATTATGATGCTACATGGTGATTATAGGAAAATAAATCTAAGTATATAGAAGTGTGTTAGAAAGTGTGACCCTTGACCAGTGTAAGCCCCGCGCTACAGAGTCATTTTGCATGTTTGGGGGGGGGGTGAACGCCCACCAGAATCGCTATTCGGAAAAGGTTGCACGTTCCTGCCATGACAAATCAACTTTTTGGAAAGTTTGGGGAAATGCATAATACATAGGTATAGGTATAATAATGCGTAATAATAAACATTCGAATTACAATGGGTCCTTCACGGTGTGTGACACCGGCTTGGGACCTAAATATTTCTAAGTGCCGGGCCAGACAGATAAAAATAACATTTCCTACAAATTGAAGGCGTTGAGCTTTTACTTTGAATGATAGACCCTACGGACTTCCTGTTTTGGTCTCATCTTTACTCAGATTCATAGTCTGACCAATCAAACGTTAGGAGGGGCGGGAGAGGCGGTCTCGTTACGTACAGCGTCATTGCGTATCGTTCGTACATTATGCGCGGGAGCTTTTGGTTGTTCAACATTTGTAGAAAACAAGAAGTCAGCAGGTAAGTTCCACCTGTAGCTGTATGACACAATAATATTCGAGTTTTGTTTGCAAGTGACTTGAGTACATAGGTGAGACAGATATTAACTTGTATTGAACTTGTCAGCTCGCTGTCAACTGGTTTGCAGTTAACTGAAAACAGCGAACGGACATGAAAACAGCGCTAATGCTAATAGGCTAACAGCTACAGTCGGTTTTATGAAGCTGTTAGCGGCTGCTTCAGAGCAGCTATACTGCTAGTGAAGTTTGTTGTGTTACTGGAGAAATTCTTGTTGTAAACGTTAGAAGAGTTGGTCAGTTAATTTACTGGGATGTTGCTATTTTTTCAGTGTGTAGCGCAAAGTGCTATTGACAAAATAATGTGAGCCAGGGACGTTACTTTTACATTGCTAATGTGACGTTAGCTTAGCCAACGGTATTTCTGTCCGCTGGTTCAAGCATGCTGTGGAAACGTAACGCTGAGCAATTAAAGTATTATTTACTCTTTGTTTCATTCAAATGTTTCTGTCCTGCTGCTCAGTTCATGGCAAATGTATCACATTCATTAGGTATGCGCTTTTTGCACATCTAAAATCTGAGCTCTGATCTAGTTTCAGACCAGAATGTATCATTATAAGTACAAATAGAGAAAGGGATGATTCAAGGTTTCGACAAGATGTCGTATTTAATACTTCATAGTGGTTTAACGGTATATAAAACAGATATAATTCAAACAGGGTCCTGCATCCTGTTGTTTCAGTCTGAGCTCCCTGCTCACCTACAACATGCTGCCAAAAGTTTTCAGACTTGAACTCATATCTGAGTCGGTTTTATTAATCCTGGTTCAAACAAAACCCACTGACATTACATCACCCAGACCTTAAACATCATTTGTCTTGCTGACTGTTGTAAAGACTGTTTTTTTTTTTTTGACAGCCACAGTCTCTCATCCGCAGATCATGGCGATGAGGAGTGAGGCCAGGGTGGAGGCAGAGGTGGAGGAGGAAGAAAACTTCGGGCCACAGCCTCTGTGCAGACTGGAGGTGTGTATTCCTGAAAACACTCATTCTATGCCTTTACTCAGACATAATACGTATATTTTCTATATGAAACAGAGACCTTCAAATTTGAAAGGTCAAACATCTTGTTGTGCTACAGATTCCATTCCTCTCTCCCTCTCCCACTAAACTTAGAGTATATGTGGCTGTTTTTCATTTACTGTCTCCACGTGCAGCAATGTGGAATCAGTGCCAGTGACATCAAGAAACTGGAGGATGCAGGCTTCCACACCATCGAGGCGGTGGCCTACGCACCCAAGAAGGAGCTGCTCAACATCAAGGGCATCAGTGAGGCCAAAGCTGACAAAATCCTAGTAAGAGACGGCAGCCGTTCATAGTGTTCTTTGATAAAGGGTTGCAAATGACCACTGTTTCAATCATCCTGTGGCCTTGCACTGTCAGGAGTAAATGGAGAGACAATAAAAAACACAGTGAATCTAAATAATCTCCCAAAGTGCATATAATGACCCCCCCAACCCTACCCCCCACACCTTTTGGAATTTATCATTTATCCTAATAATGTGGATATTTGTTTCCTTAACATAATGATATTAAAGTGTGTGTTCACTGGAGGCTTCAAGTTTCCTCATCACACTTGTATAAATTTAATATTGAACCAGGATTGGCTCCAAACTAGTTGTGATGTCATAAATCCTGGTGTAAGTACAGAAGATTTAAAGTGAGCACAGAAAAAGTTTCCTCCTCCAGCAGTTGAACAAACTCTGCACAGAGAGAGAACTTGATCTAACTGAAGGAACAAGAAGAGACATTTTTGACTGGAGGAAGACTTCATGTATCTATTTATGTGGGCAGCAGTAGTTACATCATGAGATGTTCTACATATTTTTCTGTTGTGTAAACGATGTCTTCTTTCTCAGACTGAAGCTGCCAAGCTTGTGCCGATGGGCTTCACCACAGCGACTGAGTTCCACCAGAGGAGAGCTGAAATAATTCAGATCTCTACAGGCTCCAAAGAGCTCGACAAACTCCTGCAGGGTTTGTAATCTCACTGTGACATTTCAAGTCATTTGTGGAAAATGTTAGTGGCTGTACCCCAACCCAGTGAAATAATGAGGACACAATGATTACAGATGGGAGTGGGGAAGTGCTCGTTTATGTGACTTCCTGTTTGTTCTGCAGGTGGGATTGAGACGGGCTCAATCACAGAGATGTTTGGAGAGTTTCGGACTGGGAAGACTCAGCTGTGCCATACACTCGCTGTCACCTGTCAGGTAGAGTCTGAACTGACGCACACAGCCAGAGCCTCACTCCGTTACTGTTACTGTTAAACTGTAAACTGAAGATCTTTAGGGTGACTGTTGGGTGATGTCAGTTGTGGTTAAAGACACAGTTTAAAAAAGTAAAACAAAGTGTGGAATTAAAAAGAAGTGATGTTAGCAGACCTCAGCTCCAGGCTACATTAGAATAACGCATCCCATTCTCTGACTGACCAATCTGCAGGCCAGTTGTATTATGGGTAATGTAGGCACCAGGTTGTGACAAGAATGATGATAAATCTGTCTTAAAGATTGTTGGTAAAATGTATTTTTAATTAGAAAACATTTTAGACAGTTTTCAAAGAGGCTGTGTGGTTGTTGACTGTCTCTTGTATCCACAGCTGCCCATTGATCAGGGGGGTGGAGAAGGTAAAGCCATGTACATCGACACAGAGGGAACCTTCAGACCAGAGAGACTCCTTGCTGTAGCCGAGAGGCAAGTTCAGCAGGCTCAGCACTTCTTTATCACACACACGCATACATCAACTGTAATTCATTATTATTCATTGTACAATATGTGGAGTGTACAATATGTGTGTGTTGATTTGTTCTGTACATGTGACATCATTGCACGTCTGTCCGTCCTGGGAGAGGGATCCCTCCTTTGTGGCTCTTCCTGAGGTTTCTTCCACCTTTTTTCCTGTTAAAAGGTTTTTTGGTGGTCAAGTTTTTCCTCACTCGAATCGAGGGTCTAAGGACAGAGGGTGTCACTCCCTGTACAGATTGTAAAGCCCTCTGAGACAAATGTATTTTGTGATTTTGGGCTATATAAATAAAATTTGATTTGATTTGATTTGATTTGATCATGGACTGTTGCGGTATATTTATTTACATGTTTTATGGAATAAATGAAGTAGCTGCTAAAAATGACTGACAGAAGCTGTGTCAAGCTGCACAGAGCAGATGTTGAAATCCTTCAAATAACATCTCCTCCTTCTCCCTCACTAAAAGTTTTGTTTATTCATTAGCACAAAGGAAGTGAAAAAACAAGTTTATAAAGACAAACATAGCAGGGACTGTGTAGGAGAGGTAAGAAACCCCAAAGGTCCTAGTGTATGTGTTCACTGGAGGCTTCAAGTTTCCACATCACACTTGTATATGGTATATTTACAACATGTTTTATGGAAGACAAAAGATGAAAATCCCCCTCCCCCCCAAAAACTATAATGTGGAAATGCATATTTAAGTTTGTCACACATAACTCTGTCTGTCTGTCATCAGGTATGGGCTGGTAGGCAGTGATGTTCTGGACAACGTGGCGTACGCTCGAGCCTTCAACACAGACCACCAGACACAGCTGCTGTATCAAGCCTCGGCCATGATGGCTGAGTCCAGGTCAGTCAGGGAAAGATGAACATGTTTCATCGGGAACGAGCTTGTATTTCCCATTAGGGTCTGCCATGAATGAATTATTTACTTTGCAAGCTTTTCTAGCCTAGAAACACTGGCAAAAAGTTCAACGATGTACAGTTCACCAGACATATTAATGTTGGTCTACTGTTGTTGATTAAACTGTTACAACTCTTCTTTAGAGTCCGTTTGAAGATTATCCAAATGGCATTTTATAAAATGTCCCACTTTTTAGGTCCAAGTTGAGTTGTTGTGTGTCTGTCTGTGTGTGTGTCAGGTATGCTCTGCTGATAGTGGACAGTGCCACAGCTCTGTACAGGACAGACTACTCAGGCAGAGGGGAGCTGTCGGCCAGACAGGGACACCTGGGACGCTTCCTGCGCATGCTGCTCAGGCTGGCAGACGAGGTACACTCTCATAAATGGGATGTTTTTACCCCAGGTGATGTCAACGATTATTGTCATTATTGATCTATTATTTTCTCAATTCATTGATGTAGTTTGGTCTGTAAAATGTCAGTGTAAAAGAAGATGGTGAAAAATGTTAATGACTGTTTTCTAAAGTCCAAGGTGACATTCTCAAATGTGTTTTGCCCATAATCCATATATATATTCAGCCTAAAAAAAACAGAAAATATTTACATTTAAAAATCTGAATTTGGACATTTCCTCTTAAAAATGACTCAACATGATGAATTGATAATCTAATTAGTTGACAATTAGTGTTTTTTCATTCAATTAATCATCTAATCGTTGTAGCTCTACTCCCACTGTATCAGGATACTGTAAAGACCAGGTCAAAGGATTGGTTCAAGCTGGTCACATTCACTGTCATTTTTGTGATACTGAATAATTCAGGGTGTTTAATTTTTCTACATTATTTTTTCCGCCTTGCTTCAATCCTGTGTCACAACAGTTTGGCGTTGCTGTGGTGATAAGCAACCAGGTGGTAGCGCAGGTGGACGGGGCAGCCATGTTCTCTGCGGATCCCAAAAAACCAATCGGTGGCAACATTCTGGCTCACGCCTCCACTACACGGTGAGTGTAGTCACCCCGGCAGAACCTCCCTGGTGTGGTGTGCTTGTAGTGATGAACCTGTAGAGAATTATCAGCGGTGCTGCTACTGTTTGCTAACAAGTTCGACATAACAATTTAAAAGTTGCTGATATGTCAGTGTTGTGTTCACTACTTGTTCCTGATGCCCTCAAGTGGTCAAAAATCTGATGGTGCAAGATTAAGAGAATGAGGACGAGGGCTTGATCATTGTAAAATAACTTTAGGGCCGATGTTGTCTCTGCAGCCTGTACCTGAGGAAAGGCCGAGGAGAGACGAGGATCTGTAAAATCTACGACTCTCCCTGCTTGCCAGAGGCTGAAGCCATGTTCGCCATTAACGCTGACGGCGTGGGCGACGCCAAGGACTGAACGTTCACGTCACACCTGCTGACTCAACACTCGGACTCTAGTGCTGTATGTGCTGTCTTTACCCGTACTACTGCCTCAGTCTCATGGTTCACACAGACATGAAGGTCACAGGTTACATGATGCTGATTGAAGCAGAGACGAGAGACGGTCCAGGCTGCAGATTTGCTTCTGGAGCTCAACGGCAAGATGGAAAGTACACACATTGCACTCACCAAAGGAGAGTAATGCTGCAATTATGTTTTCTATTATTCTATTACTGAGATAATACTTCATGTTATCTCATAATTATTACTTAGTATGTCATTACAAAAATTGTCCTTTTGATTTTTATTAATGTAATTGAGATCCATAATCTCATCATTACAAAAAAGCTCTCAAACTGTATCTTTACTGTGTAATTACAAAAAAATTCAATTCAATTTAAAACATATTAGAAAAACTAAATCATCAAAATCATCTTCATTGCAAAAATGTAAAACATGAATGAGGTGATGATTAGGAAGTCGCCATAGTGTTTTCTTTGGTGAGTGCAGTAGTTGTATGTATATATGTATGTATTGAGTAGTCAAAATATGGATGTTGTAAACCGTTTTAAATAGTTTTTTTCTGTTAACTGGTGTGTTTTTGGGATGTCTGACAGTGAGAATGCAGTTGACACATTATTTTTGCAATAAGAGCATTTCTACAAAGCTATAAATTTATATAATTTTTCAGATGTTAAGAAAGAAATGTTCCAGTCTCTGCTCTGATGTCCCTTTTTTGTTTGTCTTTACCAGAAGCTTCTGTATATCAGCTTCAAAACTAAATTAAATTTTGTTTTACTTTTGAAATCTATTAGCATCATCATGAATGGACTTTATGATGTAATTGCTGTTGGTCTTATGGTCACATGAACATTACTTTAAAAGGGGTAGAGACACTCATACACAAACACATTTATTCAAGGTTATTCATGTGTCACTCCAGTGTTTATTCACTCTTCATTGTGGGATCATAATATTTAGGAAATGCCATTTTCATCAAACAAGATATCCACTGATAGGGATGCGCAAAGCACCGAGCACAAAATCAACACAAATAAAAGAATAGAGAACAAAGTGATGTCGGATGACAAAACTCGACCTTCACTTCAGGAATGTAAAACACTGTCAAAGATCAACAGGCAGCAAACACACTGGAAGGAAAATGAAAGTACAAGAACATTAGAACACGAGTCATAGTCTCAACCAATCAGAAGCTTCCTTACTGTCAGTTTACTGCTTGGTATTTTTTTTACTAAATGATGGATGGGACATGTTAACATGATTTATAGTTTTGGGGGGGGCGCTACATTTATGAACCATAACTTATCGGCACACAAACCAAGCAGAACAGTATTAGAATTAAAAAATTACAATATAAACATTAAATATAAATAAATAACTTTTAATCCAATAAAGGTTGGAGAAGATTATAAGATCTTGTTCTGAAGCTCCTCTTTCATGTCCCTTAAAACATCCCTGATCAAACTGGACCACATCACTGACAGTCCAAGATATTTCTTGCATTAATGATATTTCAAAATTTAAATTTGCAATGTGAAAAATTCCCTATTTTTTTTTCCACTGTTGGAAGAATTGCTCCCTAAAAATCATTGATGTGTTCTTCCAAAAAAATATGACTAATAAACAGTTACAAACAGATTGATCCTAAATGACCTGAAAAACATCGTGGAAAGAATTATGGTTTTATTTGTCTCAACGATGAGTTCTACCTCCACTTCAATACGTTGGAGGTGAGTGGAAATGTACTTTCAGCACAGACTTAATGCCATTCA
This sequence comes from Pampus argenteus, assembly GCA_036937835.1. Taxonomy (NCBI): domain Eukaryota; kingdom Metazoa; phylum Chordata; class Actinopteri; order Scombriformes; family Stromateidae; genus Pampus; species Pampus argenteus. Next base: position 17,586,868 of record CM072876.1, on the reverse strand, counting down.
CTGTACTGGAGTGGCAGAAATCTCAAAAGCTGGACAAATAAAACCACAACTATCTACATGTATAGATTCCACATTTAATTTGGTTGAATTGGCCCTTTGATTTTGTCTGTTGAAACACAAATGTGGTGAAAAACTAAAAATGTCTTGTGTTTAATGACTGATTATCAGTTGAGAAGACAAAAGCAAACAGTTAAAAAAAAAAAACTAAATAGATAACAAAACATATTCTGCAGTGATACTGACTCCTTTAAGACATTTTAAAGTCTCCAAAAAAATAAATAAACATCAATAAAGATCATACCAATTCACAGTGAAGATAAAGTAAATGAGCATGCCAATGTTAGTGCACATCTGAGCGGTTCCATCATGGATGTCAGTAGAAAATAAGCTCACAATTTTTTAATCAATTAAGACGCGAAGCTGAGCCTCCAGTTTGGAAGATTCTTCATCCTTGTGAAAAAAAGAAAAGGCAACGATAAGAGCAAGTAATGTTATTGAGTCACTGAGTCTGTTTCTAATCTGCAGCTCTGTCTGTGTGTGTGTGTGTGTGTGTGTGTGTGTGAAGTGTGTTCTTACATCAGTGTCAGCGGGCGTCTTCATAGCCAGCTCAGTCCAGTTAGTAGCCTCAGAGATGTTTCCCAGCTCCTGGTGACACTATGAGCCAAACATCATGGTTACTTCATTAGACCTCACAGTGAAAGCACACTGATGAACCGCTGTATTGTGTTCAAAATGACTCTGGTTCATATTGCTCACCTTTGCGATGTAAAGTCTCACTGTCTTGGAGAAACCTGGACTGAGTTCTTCTGCCTGACAAATTCATACAGAAGTCATTAAAGTATATGAAACATTCTGTTCTAAAATGATTCATTGCAAAATGATTCCATTCAGAAAAAAAAAGTCAAATCTAAGAGCCTCTAGTTTCTGTTCTCTGAGGTCTGTGGTACCTTGAGGAAGTTCTCAAGGGCGTCGTGCAGGTTGGAGGAGGGCGGGCTCTGGAAGAGAGCAGCAGCGGCCTTCTTCTCCAGCCAATCAAGAGTGGCCACCTGCAGGCACACACAGGCACACACACGTGCACAACAACAAACAACATATTTGTCAGCTGACTGCCTCTGTTCATCAAACATGCATCTACAAAAAAAAAGGCAAAGGTGGTTTTCTGTATTTGAGGTCAATGGAGTTTTATTACTATATACTAGAGGAGCCACAGTGAGCTATTAGTTGTTGTTTCTCTGACAAAGAATAAATAAATAACCACCCGGACTGAAATATTAATGATTAAAACGTAGGTTCTCAGTGTTGATATCTGTAGTTGCTAATAGGCTTCACCTCGTAGCACCATCTTCCCAGCAGGTAGAAACACACGGGGTCGTTGTCTCTGAGGGCAATGGCTCGGTCCACATGCTCCTGAGAGACAAGAAATCTCACTCACATTCTGCACATTACAACAAACTCCTTGTAAACAGCCCAAACATCATGGAAGTAAACACTGCTGTGTTACCTTCAGTATGTGACTGCTCTTCAGTTTGCTGTGTGTGCTCTCATGCTGGGATGTCAGTCCGGTCAGCACAGCAAACCTGCACAGAGACAACGGGAAGGTCAGCAGTAACTCTGCATGTTCACACTGAGAATGCTCCTGAGGCGTCCGTCGGCCATCTTACCACTTGTGACACTCGGCGTTGAGGCTGCTCTTCTTCAGGGCCAGCTCTGCCTCCTGTTGACCTGCAACACCAGCTCACAGGTCACCGCCATGCTGGACACACACACACACACTACAACACCGTTCTTTGCACTTGATAACGTCAGCATGCACAGTGACTCGTTTTAAAGGAAAAGTAAGAGTAAAAAGGTTCCTTACCCTGCTGTGCGTAGCTCTTCTTCTCTTGTTTGTCCTTCGCAGACTCATACATATCACTGTAGGCTCGAGCCAGTCGCCATAGAAACTCTCTGCTGTCTCCATACTGAGGACAAAGCAACCAATGGAATCAGATTACTTATCCCAATAGGTACTGTAAACCATTTTTGGGTGATCACAGAGCACAACCACACTTTGGTTTCCTACTTTATCTTGGTCACTGACTATTAAATGCATGTATATACATATCACTAAACATAGGTGTCTGTAAACAGTGCAAACTGTTGCCTAGCAATTTTACAAGAGCTTCAAAAACATTCAAAAAGTCAATATAGTCACAGAGCAATACCTATCCACCGCTGTCAACGCTACCACTGAATAAAGTGATGTAATAAATACAGATATGGGTGTTAGGAATCCTAATAAGGAATGTCTGGGTACAGTAATCTCATAGCAAACACATTACAAACTGCTTAGAGAAGTATTATAAAAATGCCCAGGTCATGGATTTATATCACCGCTGTCAGGTGTCCTAAATGACTGACACAGTTGAGCTGTGCTTCACTGACACCTACAGCCACAGCTACACACTGCACAACATGCCTGTAGGTTCCTCCAGCTACAATCATTGCTCAACAGTTCACATGGTATTTAGCAAATGGAAGACTTAATGTTTCAGAAGCAAAATTATTATTTTCCTGATTATTGATGAACTGTGTGATCTATAAAGCATCACAAAACACAGTCAACTTGTTTCATCCAACAGTCAACTCAAATATATTCTTATTGTGAGACAAGATAAAAGCAGAAAATTATCCAATTTGAATGTTTGGCAGTTTTGATAAATAACTTTATACTATATTATTGATTAATCTACTTTAAAAAAAAAGACAAATGCATCAGATCCCAGATTCCAGCGATATCGTCACAGTTCTTGTGCTTTCTCATTAACAGCCCAAACACTGTATTCAGTTTAGAAATTAAATGAGTGATTCCTCTGTGATCTGAGTTACCTCTGCTCTGTTGTCCAGCAGCAGCTGAAAGCCTTCTGCCTTTAAACTGGCGTCTCCTGTGTGGAGGATGTCACTCTGTGCCAGGAGGAGAGCCAGCTCGCCACTGGGAACTTCAGTCACCAGCTGCAGACCCTCGTCTTTTTCCTCCCCCTCCTCCTCCTCCTCCTCGTCCTCCTCCTGCGAGTCATCCTGGCGGAGCGTGAGTACAGTGGCACAGCTCTCATCTTCCTCTTCCTCTTCCTCAGACTCCTGTTCAGGCTCTCGGTCAGTGTCGCGGTCAGTGTAGTCTGAGTCAGCGTAGGCTGTGGAGTACCTGGAAATACATGCACGATATCACTAATCGCTATTTGTTGATTTCAATTATAATTATTTATATATATATATATGCGCACATGTTTGTTTTCCTTTTTAATTTCTTTACAAAACATATCACTACATTGCATAAAAACATTAGCCAGCAACATGTCTTTACAATGATCAGGAAGGCTGTGTTCTAACTGGCATATGGTGTGAAAAATACAGCCCCTCATTCATTTCAATGAGGCCGCTGTATTTGCACAACACAAAGGCCTCCAGCTTAAAATAAATAAATAAATAAATTTAAAAAAAAACACCCAACAACACACCATGTGGGCCAATAACACACACAGAGAGATTATTTGTAAAGCCATGTTTCTATTCCCTGGCAATCATCCTATAAAGGATAAACTGTGTGATCTATTATTCAAAGTGGACCGTCTGGATTGTATTACATCATCCTGCTGGTAACTGAAACAACAAGCCCCCACCACACTGTCCCCTGAGTTTTATTAATGCTGTGCTAGTTTCATTCTGAACACACAGTTCATCAGTTACTTAGTATTAGTTTAAGCACCTGTAATTGTTTTACAGATTAAGACTAACTAGCTGATGAGTCTTGTTAAGCAGTGTATTAAACACACCCACTGTTGCATCACACCTGGACCTCAGCCAGACCTCATCGTCTTCTACAAAGTTAGATCACTACTGGACATTCATGACTGCAGGCCTCCAAACATATTCACATATCAACTAAACACATGATTACACATTAGGTGGTAAATAACCTAATGTTCCCCACACAGCACAGACACAGGGCATAAAGAGAATCAAGAAACACAACCTCAATCATGTCCCGACTGACCCATATTCTATGATTCTATGTTGCTTTTGGACAACAAGCCGTCCTGGTCACGTACCCTCCTTCGCTCGTCTCTTCATATGTGCTGGCCACGCCCTGGCTGGCAGTGAAGTAGATGGAGCTGGAGCTGTTGGAGTCTGTGCGCTCTCGATGGACATGGCGCCGCCGCCGTACCCGCTGACCGTCTTCCACACCCTTCCTGAATGTGGAGGACAGACACACATACAAGCTCTAAACTCAACGCACAGACATGAGATTGATATCCACCTGAACATCTTTTTTACAAAGAAACCATATCTGCATCCTGCTCTCAAAACGGTCCAATTTCATATTAAGCAGTTCCAAAAATCAAAGCCTGATACTCTGGTTGATATGTTTATTTTCTCCACTCACTTGACATCCTGGATGATCTGCAGGGCAATGTCCTGCAGGCCGCCCCTCAGCTCAGCCACCTCTGAGCGCAGCGAGGACACGCAGCTCAGCACCTGGTCCAGCTGGTTCCGGAGCTCCAGCTGCTGCTCAGGGGACAGACCCTGCACCACAGCCTCCACCGCCGCCAGAGCCTGCTGCTGGGCCTCCGCCTCTGGATGATCAATCAAAGAGACAACAGATGTTAGACATTTGGTTTTGGAATTGTTTGCAATTTAGTGAATCTTGTTTCCTTAAGCATACTCATAACCCTAATCCACCCCTCAAAATGAATCATGAACCCGTCATATCATATCTGCCTGCGGGCAGGAGGAAAACTAACCCAGCCCTCCTCCTCCATACCTGCACAGGTACCTACTCCATCTCTTCCTGATGCATCCTAAGGTGTTCCCAGGCCAGATCCCAGATATGCAACCCCTCCAGTGCTTCTTGCCCTCTCTAAGGTTGAAGCACTCAAACATGCTGGTGTCAGTGTTGTGTTCCCCCATTAATTAAACACAAGAGATGATGGTAATATATGCATTATCACAACTCCTCATCATCGTCTTACCAGGAGAGTCGCTCAAATAAACAAAACAAAAAAAAAGTTTGTTTTCTTGATATGATTTTTATTTTATTAGAGGTTGTTTGTGTTTGCAACCGGTGACTCAGCTTGATTTTTTTGCATTTGGACCTTTTTAACTGTTCTCTCTACTCTCATCAGGTCTTAGATCACAGCTGTTTTCTCCTTATTCCAACAAAGGAACCTCGACTCCTTCTAAGCAGTACACTTAAGATCATTTCAGTTTGTGCTCTAAAACTCTCGTTTGAACTTCTTTCATTGTGTCCTTCATCCCTTTCCCACTTTTCCCACTATTCATACTGCTTCAGCTGCTTTTTCAACTCCTCCTCCTGGATCATACTCCATTCGAACCTTAAAGAATGTTCCATAACTCTCTGCATCCAAACTAAAGCCAGAAATCCAATGCAGCGTCAGCCTTTCAACAGCAAGCATTATTTACTCTTTACTTATGTTTCCATTTACTCCCAAGCTGCCGATTCGGAAGGTAACTTCAGGGTCATGTATGTAGATGCCATGTGGTCCACATGATTCACATCATCAATGACTAGATTCATTCTCACACACACACACACACACACACACACACACACACACACACACACACACACACACACACACACACACACACACACACACACACTTCTGTAAGCGCCTGTGTGTGTCAGGCAGATGAGAGCAGAGCCAACCCACCCTGTGCATCCAGCGTCTCCCGCAGCAGCGCGGCTCCATCCGGGCCGTCTAGCAGACAGGGAGCGGGCCTGGCCTCCAGCTGTAGTCTCTGGCATCTTCTCCTGCTGATCTCTTTGTAAATGATGAAGGCAATCAAGCCCAAGCCAGCCGTAGCTCCGACAGCGAGCCCGATTAACCCGTTCCTGCCGAGCGGCGTGTTCATGTCAAACGCAGGTCGTTTACCGGAGCTAACGTTACTTCTGTCACTTTCATGTGTCTCCAAGCATAAGTGTCTGTGATGAGTCTCAGGGTGCCAACGACATGGCTGAAGTCCCTTGACGTAAATGATCCAACTCCAGAAAATAAGGTTGACGGGTCGCACGCGTACTGCTAACACGTTAGCCTGTTTTCATTAGCCTTTCGTTTTGACGTTCACTGGATAATAACTAAGACGGCTGTTATCTAGCTTGACGCACTCGTTAAAAGGCCCCGTTTAGACCTCTGTCATGTGTTTAAATGAGGCGTTTTAAAGCCAAGTCAGTCTGTTTACGTTAGACTACGTCGACTAGCTGCAATGATGCAATAAAAATATGTAACGTAGGTAGATACATCACATGCGACGCATCAGTACCACCTAAATAACTTCCGGTTACAACAACCAAAATAAAAGGTGGGCCACAAAATATAGAAGCCCACTTCCGCCAGAGAAGAAATAAAATACTCATGGTAGATCAATATTATGATATGAAACAGTGTGTCAAAATGTTGACGTCCTAATTTATGACTAACTAAAATTATGACACAGTACGACAAAAAGCTCAATGTTGGCTAAAACCCAAATTTAATCAATATGGTGTTCTTTTGTCAGTGTAAAGTATTTAATTCATCACATGACAAATTCTGTAATTATACAGCCATCTGTATGAAAGAAAATCAAAAGTAATATCTCATCATCATATATGTATTCATTGTGAAGAATAACTTGGTGATTAACTCTTCCTTTCATTTTCAATTACTATGATTTTTTTTGTATGATTAATGTATGTTAGCCACCTAAATTAAGGCTCATCTAAAAACAACAAAAAAATCAATATCAGATTAAGTGTATGCTACAGTAGAAAGAGTGCTGCTTTACCTTGCTGTCAGACAGCCCTTTCCTTTGGCACTACATTCTCAACTGCAGAACCTCCGTATTACTACTACTACTACTACTACTACTACTACTACTACACATACTGCATACCGCACAGCCACAGGTTTAGTGCTGGTTAGGGTCGGTGAGGAGTTACTGGGAACCTCCTGAGGAAACCTGCTGAGCCACGTTTAAACTGTGAACCTGGCCCAGATACTGTATACAGATAGACAATGGATAAAAATGAATCACTCTGTTTGCAGAAACCGAAGCATGCCAAGAATGTGTCCAATAGACTGAACAAAGACATTCATCAAGAGTTTAAGTCAAATTGACACAGACGGATACCTTCAGGAAGTAAAGTGAGCTGGCTCAACAACTCAAGAAGCGTCACAACGCTGATCTGTTGGCTCCTAAGAATCAAAATGAAAACCTAACACTCAAGTCTCAATCACAAAGGTGTGATTGTTTCCAATAAATCAGGGTAGTTGTCAATATTTCATACATATAAATATATATATTTATGACGTCACTGACCAGGGCTTTGAATACATGCCAGGTTCCTGTATACCCTACCAGAGAACACAATCAAATTGTATGGATGTTTTATTCCCTTGCAATCATATGATGAAGTTTAGACTGATACATTCAACCAGCTTCATTTTCAGTTATACAAAAACATGGTTACATTAAATGTAAAAAATCATTTTGGTATAGTAAGTTTAGGAAAACAGACCAAATTATTTTACGCATCTATATACCTGAATATCTTTATATAATGGAAGAGGATATTATATTTAAGGTTGTAATAGTAAATTGTTTTTTCCTAATCTTGTTACATTAGCGAGTTGGAACAAATAGTAAACTGTATTAATTGCAGTTTGAAGTAAAGTGACAAGTTCCATTTTGAACCTGTCTTATTCTCGATAGTTTGGAAACACTGGTGGAGGTGGGGTTATGGTATGCAGGTCCATTTAATGACGGCAATTACTGCTTCTAATATTATTAGACACAGTGTTTTGACTATGAGATGAGGAAATAATATTAATATAATAATATAGCACAACGTTACAAAGTGATTTACTTTACACGAACCAGGATTAAAATATTTCAGTGCGATGAGGCAAATAAAAACCATCTTAGAGCTATAATACACAAGATTGAACAACATAATATAAAATAAAATAAATGTAAAACAGGAAGACGTGATATTTTCTGGTTTCATTAGTGGGTTTTATGACAGTAGACTCAATGTCTTTGGGTTGTGGACTGTTGGTTGCGACAAAACTAACAACTAGTTAATCAGTTAATCAAGATAAATAACCCACAGACTTAAATGAAAAAATGAAAATTTCAGTGCGATGAGGCAAATAAAAATCAGATGCAGCCCTACATATAAGTTAGACCTTTGTGGCCCTGCTCATGCTTAGACCTGGCTGTACACTCCGTGTCCGGCCTCCTCCTCCGTGTTTTCTCCGCCCTCTCTACTTTATAAATGAGCCAAGCTGCGTCCCAGCAGCAGCAGCAGCAGCAGCGGGGTCAGAGCAGCCAGGCGCCGCGGAACCGACGCAACATGGCGGAGAGAGGCAGTGAGCAGCAGCGGTGCTCCGGTTAAACGCTCTCCAGACACACAGTGAAGACACAGTTCAACTATACCGAAGAAACACTTCGGAAATGAGCCGACACGCCACAGGTAGGAGAGACAAGTGCAACAGCAGTACGGCGGCCGTGGGGATGTTTCACTGATGCGTTTAGTGCGTCGTGGCGTCGTTTCCATCACTTGCCAGGCTGCTGCTCATCAGCCAAACTTTTTCTTTCTTTCTTTTCAAAGAGGCGTTGAGGAATTTGCTGGACCGGTTCCTCCAGTGGTCATAGAGGCTAGGTCTGCTGGAAATTCCTGTCGGGCGTGTTTTCAATAAAAATAATCATTTCCCCTCCAACCTTTCAGACGTCCAGAACCTGGTGCTGGAGGGTGTCTCCTCCCCGCCGCTGCCTGCTGATCATGTGCTAAACTCCGGAGCGGTTCTCTTCCCTGGTAGTTATCAATCCAAGCATGATTCTGTGTACAGGACAGTATTCACTGGCCAGGAATGTGGAATGTGAAGCTGAACTTGTAAAACACACTGGGTTATATTATTGAAATGCTAGACAATGGATAGAAGTTGAAGGACAGGTTCACAATGTTTGAAGTGTGTCTTAAACAACAGTCAGGAGCCTAAATGAACAGTGAAACATGTTTTCTTGTTGTGATCATTCCTCCTGTTCACACTGACCATGAGAAGATTCCTTCATAATGCACTTACAATGGAAGTGATGGGGATAAAACCCTCAGGAGGACTGACTGCAGTGAGGAAAACGCTTTTCAGTGTTCATATAGACACTTGACAAGAATGATGCTAAACTTTATGGAATAAAATATCAGTGCAGGTGTGGGACTAAAATATTCTGAACTAAGTCTGGATTTCTGACAAATTACTAGCCAGAACTTCTCTTTTTTTTGTAGTGAACCTCTGAATTTGAGAATTTCTGTCTGTACAGGTGCTTTTGATCAACATGGCTGTCCTTTGATCGTCTTCCCAGTGGATGGACAAGCCAAACTCTGCTCAGAACTCAGCAAAGCAGAAGTAGTGGACTTCATAAATTACTTTCTGTGTCTGCACAAGTACGTGGAGTCGAACAGAGAGTGTGTGTGTGTGTGAGTGTGAGTGTGTGAGTGATCAAAGGAGTTAAGTTGTATGCATATAGCATATAGCTCCTGGTTTCCATCATCAGGTTAGAACTGAAGAAGCCTTTTGTATGAAAGGTGAAACATCTTCAAACTCCAAGAAAAAATCCAGTTGCTACAACTTAACTCCTTTGACTATGATGACATGGATGAGTGAGAATCTGTGTGTTCGTGTGTGTGTGTGGAATATGGTCGAATGGCTGAATTGTTGTGTCTCAACAGTAAGAAGCAGGAGAAGGACAGTCTGGTGTCGGTAGTGGCTGATCTGAGACACTCCTCATCTCCTGCTGCCAGGTTCATCGCTGAGACTCTGCTCCTGCTCGAGGTATTATTATTATTATTATTATTATTATTATTTTTATTATTATTATGAAGCTAGATATCACTGTATGGGATAGTTTGTCAAAGATCAACTTGCATTTCCTCATGTTGTCAAACCAACAGTCAATAACTCAGAGCTGGAACCAGGGAGGTTTTGGCACTTTGGCAAATTACTTAATTGATTCAGAGATTTTGATTTACTTTTTGTTGACTAATCAGTTAAATGGCTAATTGTTTCAACAACAATTAATACAGTTTTTTTTTCTTTGCACTTTCCATAAAAAACACATGGTAGAAATAGAAATGGGAATGATTTTAGGTTTAAGGACAGGAACAGGTCTCCTGATGGTGAGACTGCAGCTTCTGTTCCATAACAAAATATAATCATCATGATTATCATTTCTAATATTAAACTTGTTAGGAAAGTGAGGAACCCTAAAATTTGCTACTTTTGAAATCAATGTACTGCAGCTGAACTTTAATCACAATAATGTGAACAGTGCTTTAGACAAAGTCTAAAGAAAAAAAATGTACATTTTCAGCAATATGCACTCAATTTCTTTATTTACAAACAATCCTCAACAACATGATATCTGTGTAAAGCCAATAAGTACCAATATCACTGACATGGATGTATAATGCAATCCTCATATAGCTCAGTGTTGTTGAGGTAATGATGCAATAACACATGCAGATACAACGAGGCAGGCTCCCTCTCGTCTGTCACGAGTCTGAAGCTTGCAGGTGTGTTTGTGTTGTACTCAACATTTAAATACTCAGCCCTGATTGGGCCACTAGACTGTTTACGAGGTAATTATTTCCTCCGCTGTATTCGGATGCATTTTTGCCAGCAGCTCATTAAACATGTTGCATGAGCATGTTGAAAGTGACCATCAGTCACTTCATCACAAAGTGTTTTCTTTCTTTAATGCAGAAACTACATCTGTAAGTTTCATGAAGAATTCACACAAGTTTGATGAGGCCATTTACATACAGCCAGCTTCCTCACAGTTGGGTGTCTCTTGAGTCTTCTAGCGTTTGTCCGTTACACGTACCTGCTCAGCTCTACCTCGTCTCTTTTGGTTTTGCGTCAGGTGTTGTGGATAGTACCTGCTGTTTGTGGAGGTTGCAAAAAAAGCTGAGCTGATGCTAAAAGGTGTCATGAAAACGCTGCAGACTACTGATCGATCAGTCGTTTCTCTCACTGGTTCAATGATTTCTGAGAAATGCAGAGAGTGTCTGTCTCCATGGTAATTAGTTGATTGTTCGATGGTTGTTTATTTGTGCCTTTTTTTAAATTTATAAATGCTGTGAAACAATTAGAATGGAAGAGAAATCAGAGAAATATCCTCCCCTTGTCCTAAACTGGTCTTAAATCCATAGAAGAACACTTCCTTGTTTTATGAATGAAGCAGCCGCACTGTGTGTTTGACCTATCAGCAACGGTCATCTGGTCAAACCCCGCCCTGCGCTGAGGGGATACTACCTGTAATGGAAACAACATCCAGAAAAGTACCTGATACCAAAAGCAAGTAGAGGTAGAGCTGAGTATTGTTAGTCAGTGCCGGCATGATTTCAAAGATAAATTTACGACTGGGATCCTGTCGCGTCTCCAGGTTTCTGATCTGTATGTGTTAATCTGGATTATATCTCATTCCAGGTATTTTTGGGGATATTTTTATTAGACAGAACAGTAGAGACCTGGCAGGAAATGAGACATGGTCAACACTGTAAACCACTAGATCACAAAGATGCCCTGTATCAGTCAACCTAAATGATAGAAATCAGTATTCCTGATTGAGCTGTCAGGGTTCTGTCACACATCATTACCTTTAACATATTGGTCTTAAAGCTGCACTTTTACTGTAGCATCGAAAGCTACTTGTAACATTATCACTTTAATGTCCAGAAATGGCTGCATGATGCACACAGAGTGCATCCTATTTACCAACAAGGATGTCTCACTTGCTGCTGGATTTAGCTCAACTTTTGATATGTCATTTCCTGTGGGAAGGGTAAAGTACAAATCCAACACCAGAATTGAATTTGAGCTGAGAAGAATGTCACTGAAGAGGGCATTCAGAAGATCAGACTGCTATTTGTATGCAGTAATTTAACACAGCGCATCTTTGAAGTATTGTTAACGTCGAGCTCGGGGGCAGCTCTTGTGAAATGGCAGCTTGGTATTTGTGCAGTTGGCTATACCTAAATAATGCATGAACAGGAGTTGGAGTCCTCTGCACACAGTCCAGTGACGTGCCCAACTCGTGACTGCCCTCTTGACTAGCAGAACTCTTTCTTGCAGCATTAAGTTATGCAACATTCATTTCATTGAGTCAAAGAGCTGTAGTCTGAGCTGATCTTCAAAGTACCAAGCGCGTCATGTTGGCCGCGGCCATAGTGGAATTCCTCTTTCTGTATGCGTGTGTGAGAAAGGAGGGGTCACATGCATGGCTGGTCACATGCTTGGTTATTTAATAGAAAAGCCACAGTGTAATTACTTTAACTGAGTACAAATATGTAGGGGATGCTGCATATTTGCATCTAGATCAACTCTTCAGGAAAAAAAGTTTGGTCAGCGTGCATACCAGCATGTTTACTCCACCCTGTCTACATCTGAATGTTCACATCATTTTCCCAAATATTACTTGATGCATTTGTCTTTTTAAGGGTTCTTAAAGCTACGTGAAGTGATTTTTCTTTGGCCAAGTGGGGATAGCAATACATCAAAACAGACTGACAGATGCAAGCAGGAAGCTTACATATTGTTGCCGAGCGATTGAAAACTGTAAGGATCTCATGAGATGCTGACAATTCTGAAGAGTAGATTATACTGTTTGTTTGCTGGTGACGTTATGTTGGCTAGTCATCAGCTTTCACACCTGATCTGTGTGTTCATACTAAACTAACTGCTACTAAAATAAATCTGTTTGCTAACCGTGAATGTTTAAGACAGTCTCTCAATCTGTGTAAGCAACAGCATTTATTGATAAAAGATTGTGATCCTAGTGTAGTCATATTCATGTCAGTATGTAAGTGTAGGGATTTTCTCTGGCCCAGTAATGTGCAGCGTAATTTTAAAGGAATTGGAGGAATTTGATTTCCCCACATGGTGCTGATGGTGCAGAAGGACAGTTTCATAAACTGTCCAATCAGGGAGTTCCTGCCAGCACACATGACTTCATACTTATTCCTCTTGGTTTGTTTGTAACAAGTCAATGTGAATACAAACCAGGCCTGAAGATTATAAGGTATGTAGTGGTTAAATACCTAATGTCATTATGGAGCCCAGAACAAAGCCTGAAGTTATTCCCTATGAAACTTAAAGAAGACTAGCAGCGTGACGTTTGCAGTTTCCTCTGCTTCATGATGAGCTCTGTTTAATGTTTAAAAGGTTTAATTCATGGCTGAATTTGTCTAATATCATGAACAGTTTAAGCATGCTGATCAGGACATTTTGATACATTGATGCTGGTACGTTATGTCTGAGTGATGTATTATTTAATGCACATTTCAGTGTAAAATAAGACTGGGAGGGTCAAACAAAAGCATGCTATTGGTGGAATTATGGGAAATGTAGTCCAGTCCAGTGTATTCAGAGACTGTCGATAGACTGGAGCAGCACATATGGGTACGTAGCTAAGCGTCATGACCGCTTTTGGAGGGATAGAAAACCTCAGATCCTATAGATGTTAATGACATCTTTTGACAAGTTTGTATGCATTAATTTCATGTTAAACAAATGTTTGTTTTCTAGGCATTTTTCTACCTTGCCTGAACCTGAGTGTTCAGGATACGTTAATAAATGAACCATCAGGCCCCTTTAGCTTCCCTCCATCCAACTGGATCAATGAGCCGACACAGTGGCCGGACGTTGATTATTCAGACACCTGCACATATTTGATCGAGTCAGCAGGTGGTGGTAGTAGTAGTAGTACTAGGTGTAGTACTAGAGATCTGGATTCATGGTTTGCTTGTTGTTGTTTGCCTGCTACACAACAACCTTCCGGTATTTTCCTGTTTCTCCTGTTATGTAAAGCACGATTCTTGGTGATGTGATGCCGGTCTGGTCTGTACTAGAGATCAAATGTGGGAATATCTCAGAGAATATTCTTTATTTGTTCTCCCCCAACCTTATGGAAGCAAAATGCTGGCGTATGCTGATTTTTCTGTCCGCCTGTCTTTATAGCTGCACAAGCGGACAGTCCACACAGTATATATACTTCAGCCTAAGAAGAAGGATGTTGTCAAGCTGCTGCTGAAGCTCCTGGCTCCATCAAAGTCTTACGCTGCCTCTTTCAAGGTAAATGCATCAACACACATTGAACCCTGAGATTTTAGTTATAGATTTGAGTTTAGTGAGTGACCCTGATCTCATATTTCTTTGCAGAAAGTCCTGCTGAAAGAAGTCTCCGACCTCTCCAACTACATTGACCGAAGCCAGCTGCCGGCATCACTGGGCGGATACCTTATTTACTGTCACCACAGCTGGGTTGCCTTCATTAAGGTAACTTGTTTTTGGAAAAATGAATATCTCCTATTACTTTGTATTCTTGACAACTGTCCCAGAAACCATAAATTCTATTGGGAAAGTGACAAATGACCAGCAGCCAACAATTTAATCCTAAAACTCTAGAGAGCCGACAGACAAGCTTAGAGATGCCAGAAATATTGGTGTAATATTGGTTATAAATATTAAGAAATATTAAATTTGTGCCATTGTAAAACAGTACTGTTACCTGTTTTCAATGTTTTGGGCATTACTTTCCTGCTATAGTAAATTATGACTTTCTTTCATTATAAATTACTATACTTTATCTGCTGTATTAAAACAGACAGCAAAACACTTATTTATTTATGTATTGCAGAGAAATTAGATTAGAATTTATCATCTAGGTTACGTTGTAAACCAAAGGCAAACTGAATGTACTATAAAGCACACACTGTTGACTTGTGCACTGTTTGGTATCTAACACAAAATGAAGACTGACTACTATTAAAACAAAATGATGGCCAGGTATTTGCATCTGAAGTACGGTGCAAACCACAAGTCCAAATATCAGTGATTGATTTGTATACACTTCATGCACAAACATTTGTGTTCTTTTCCTAACGCACATTTACTCATTTCTGTGAGCTTCGTTGGTAGACCTAAACATGTCAAATATTTAATATTAATTTGAGTTTAAATCTCCCATATTTATTTGACAAAGGACAGGACAGATGGTGTTAGTGTTCAGTACATAAATGGACGCACCGTCTGTTTGTGCAACTCATCTGAAACTATCAGAGTCTGATTCATTATGAAGCAGTCTTATGATCAGTCATGGCACTAAACACAAAGTAGCATTGTCCTGCCATCCTCAGCTGCGCGTGTGTGTGTGTGTTATTCTGCTTAAGTCTGAAGTAGCACACGGTTATCTGCTCTGTTTATCTGACGTACAATACTAAGACAGAATGCAGGCAAAATATTTTATTACATTTATTATGGAGAGCTGCTGCTGAGCGGCTCATTCATTCAGGAGATGTTTTCATTCGTGAATCCATTCATGAGATGCGTCCAAGCGGCCTGCGTCTATTGTCCGTTACCTTGGTGAAGCTTGTGCAAATGCCTCGCGTAATCAGCTGACCTTATTAGCAAGTGAAAGGAGCCCCTCTTTCCATTAGATTATACATTCAATTATGTTCAAATGGGTCATTTGGCGCATGATGACAGTATTCTTTATCCTGGCAGCTCTTTATGCCTATAGGAGACCTGGTAAGGATGCAACCACACAGTGTCCAGTACACCTACATTTAAATTTAGTTTGCTGGTTGAACAGAAAATGACTAATTAGACTGAAGATAAATCACAAATTACATTTAAAAAAAAAAGTCTTCATTGCTGGCATTACAGTGACTCTGTCTCCGTGCTGGTCTCGTCTCTGCAGGAGATTGACGCGTTTGTCCAGCAGTTCCTGTCTGTGGTCCAGCGGCTGCCGTCCTGCATCTCCACCCTGCAGACTCTGTCCAGGCTGCCGCTGCCCACCACCTTCAGCAAGCTCCAACACTTCTGCTCCACCAACGAAGCTACGTTCCAGCAGCTTAGGAGGTCAGGCTCACAGCTGACTGTATTTATTGAAGAGCTGCAACAGCCATCAATTAATTGATTAGTCATTTGCTATAAAAGGATCATCTATTTGCTGGTTCCAATGTGATGATTTACTGCTTTCCCCAATTATATCATTATAGAGATTTGGACTGTTGGCCACACAAAAAAAAACTATTTGACAACATCACTCACCTGTTTTTAATGTGACTTTTGTTTCTGAAGTTCTGAAGACTTCACTGAGCTTCACACAGGATTATTGGTCCTCACTTGTGAGCAATAT
This sequence comes from Pampus argenteus, assembly GCA_036937835.1. Lineage (NCBI taxonomy): Eukaryota > Metazoa > Chordata > Actinopteri > Scombriformes > Stromateidae > Pampus > Pampus argenteus. Next base: position 17,570,632 of record CM072876.1, on the reverse strand, counting down.
TTGAACTTTATGAAGTTCATGTTTGAGAAAACTTGCTCACATAAGTATGTTTAGCCAAAGGACTCCAAATATGTTTTCATGTTCATATGTGTTGTGAATGGCACTCCATGTTTCAAGCCTTCTGACGGCCTACTTCAAGATCAGCTGTCAGGAATTTGAACTTGGGACACCCATAATTTTTTGTCCTCAGCCAGTTCAATTTCTAGATCAGCCTTACTCACTCCTGTGAATGCAGATGTGTTCAGCAGGGATGGGTCAATGTCCAGGTGTGTGACAGGGAAGGAATCTTTCTCCAAATGCAGCATGGTAGTAATAATCACAATCTATGTGACTGTTCACTTCTTTGAACTGTCTTAGGGAGGGGAAGTGAGAGATGCACCAGATGAACCTGCCTGTACATCTGGCAAACACTAGCATCTTGCACTTAAACACCAAAACATACTCCAGCATCTGCAGGGCCGTGCTTCCCTTTGCTTGGAGATCTTTATTCTATTTGCTTCTGAAACTTTTCTTTTTTAGGATTTTTTTTTTTTCATGGTTGGTGCAGGGTTGCACACTGCAGAAGCCGCCTGCAGTTGAAGGCGAGGGCTATTGACGTTAATGTGACGCATGTTTTAGTTGACAAATTATAAGAAAAACTTTTATAATTAAATGTTAAAGTATCGGCTCAAACTCCATGATAACTGTGCAACATCAATAAACTAACTAATAATAATGTATAAATAAAAATTTAAGAAAAAAAGAAATAACCATTATTCATTTTGGTTATTGGGGGCCACACTAAAGAGGCTGAAGAGCCGCAGGTTGCCGACCCCTGATCTAAACTAATCAGCTGCTATGTGACGCAGCAACAGCTTCATATGAGTATGAATGTCCACTGCTGAGGTATATCACTGCTTCAGAAGTGGAAATGTAATGATTTCTCAGAGCTGTGACATTCACTGATCCATGGCATTAAAAGGCAGGAATGACGGTCTCATCATTACTGCCACCTGAATGCCTGTAATCTGCTGCATGGCATTATGGGTATAGTAGGAAAATGTGTTTCTCTGTCTTCTCTGCAATTTCTTTCAGATTATATGATGTGTGGAAAGAAACTCTTGGTCTTTCACTGTTGTGGTGGCTGAACATCTTTGTAATGTCATCCAGTGTTTCGCAGGAATAACAAACATGATTGAACCTGAAATACTGGTTAAATCACAAAGGAAGAAAATGGTGAGTTGCTTAGGTTGATCATTTTTCTTTTCATCACCATTCGTGTGTGTGTGTGTGTGCGCGCTGCAGGGAGCTGGGGCTGGATGAGCTGCTGAGGCACTGTGAGAGTGTGGTGGAGAAGCTACGGTACCCAGAGAAGGAGCCGTGCTACCAGGCGATGGCTGGCACTGCCCTCTTCACCCACACCGCCTTCGATATGCTCCACAACCACAGCAGGTACTGCAGGTACTGCAGGCTGGCAGGCAGCTCACACAGTCCTCACACATCAAGTCCCTTTTTTCTTAATCCTCTTTAATAACAATCCCCACACATACCATACACAGCAATGTTACACAACACTGAGCAACAATACCAACATGTGTTTGACCAATAGGATTTTTTGGGTGTGATTTTGCTATTGAAATCTTTGAATGTTGTCATTCTTATGCAAATCTCAGAACAGTTTGCTCTTCTGGTAAAAATTAAAGACACACCCTTATATGCCAAATATACAGATAAAAAAAAGCTGCGGAACCAGTGCAGCAATTTACTGGCTGCTTTTCTGTGTAGATAGACAGCATATAATGTTACCATATGGATAATATCTGCCTATAGCGGATACTTTGTTGTTGCAGAAAAGTAAATTCTTTTGCGTCAAAAAGTCTTGCATGTTATTGCATTTTAAAATCCTGACCTTTTTCTAACCCTTTTTAAATCCCTCTTGTAACTGTACGCCGGCCACGTATTGTTTCACTGGGAAATATGTGACAGTACAGTACAGCCTTGTCCTTTTTATTGAATGCCTGTCAGTAAACACGAGTGCCTAAATGTTGGTATTTATCATGTTGGCTTTTATATATAAATATATAACTTGTAATAAATAATAAGGCTGCTTGTGTTTGACAGGATAACTGCAGCTGTGGAAAAGGTGGAGCTGCTGTGGCAACAGGCCTTTTCTAAGGCTCGTCTTCAGCTGCAGGTGTTCCAACTACGAGAGGCTGCGCTGCAGGTGAGGCTCTGAATCAATGAATCAATAAATTAATAAATTATTGTTCTGCTTAATCTAAATTGCACTGCATTAGTGTTCATTTCAATGACTTAATATTCATGTGATATTATTTTCTTCTTCTCTGGTTCTGCCTGTTAGACTTTGATAGATTTTAACACTGCTGTCCTTCTCATTTAATACATATATTAATAATATAACAGGATGAGAAGCCTCGATTAAAAATGTCGTAACAATCAGGTTTCCTCTATCAAGTTCAAGTTGTATTTGTCACATGTACATTATACAGGACTGGGGGTGGAGGGCTGAGCCCCTCTGGTCCTCAGTTGGTTCATACTGTTGTGCTTACAGATCACCGAGCAGATTGAAACTCTTCTTCAAGAGAAGCTCCAGCCTTACAAGATGGAAATTGCCAAGGATGCTGCGAAGGGAGAGAAACTGGTGTCAGAATTTGAGACGTCCATTGAGACTCCGGCTATGGTACTGTTCATATGTCAGTTTTTTAAGATGTGCCCTAAATGTAATTCCAGGTGTTGTCTTCAGACAATGTTGTTGATGTGGTTCTGATTGGCTAATTTTATTGGTTATCTAATGTCAGTGATACATCTACACCAAGTTCTGTTTAATTGCACAGTTGTATGATCATATTATTTATGTATATGTATAATAGGTTATTACATTTAAGGAGTAAATCAGTGGTTGACACATTCAGACTATAAGGCGCATCTAAAATCATAAAGTTTTCTCAAAAATCAACAATGCGCTTTATGTATAACCTCGAACCGTTTTTATGTTGTACACATTACGGTGACGGCAACAAGACTGACTCGGATAATGACGAGAGGAATCACCCAACTGTTAAACTCTGAACAACGGTTTTGTATTTTTGTCTTAAAACTGAACAATGTTGAGAGGGATCCGGACATGTTTGATGCGGAAATCGCCCACTTAAACTTGTATTTTTGTGTTAACCTACAACTGAGAGTTATTGTAAATTAGTTGAATAAAGTTCGACTTATCCGACACACGTTTTGTTTTCACTTATTGCGCCTTATAATCAGATGCGCCAGATACGGTACTATAACAGGATTAATCTGTGCCCACTTTCACACAATTTCACCACTGCCAGGCACTCGTTCGCCGTGCTGAAGATGTGATCCACACGATGGCAGAGATCCTGCCACTGGACAGTCAGACCAGGGAGCACTGGGTTCTGGATCTGGAGAGGCTGAAAGAGAAGCTCCACTCTGCTGTGCACTTCATCCTCCAAACCCTCAGAGCAGTTTCCAAATACCATCGTTACTACAACAAGGTAACTTGTCAGCATTTGAGGAAATGAAAGTGGTAATCTCTCTCTCATTTTGGAGACGAGTGCACAGTGCTGCGGTGTGCCACTGTGTTGTGGAGATCGGCCATCATCTGCAGTGATATAGCTTAGAGGTTAATATGAACAGATGGTAAAAAAAACAAAGTGTTAATATACATTGATTGTGGTGTTATAAAAGAATTGACTGTAAACTTTAAGCTTTTGTAATTGTCTTTATAGTAACAATTTAGATCTAATGAGGCTGGAAAAGTTTGGTTTAGGTACATTGAAAGTTAATGAAAAGTGCTTTTTACTTTTAAAAAGCTGAGTGACAACAATGAAATGTCAATTGAAGAGTAAAAATTGGTTTTCAGCTAATATAAGCGTATGTTAAAGCAGTTTTACTTTCATATCTATCTTCTCATAATAAACAATAACATAGCCAATACTGTAAACGGTACATATCCTGAACTGTTTAGGCCAACAGCTGGTACAGTCTGGTCCTCTGTGAGAACCTCCTCCAGGAACTGCTGTCAGGCGTCGATGGAGACGATGTTCCCGGACAGCAGCGGAGGAGGAACTGGGGGACGATCCCTGCGTGGAGACGGAAACTGTCAACGTTCCTGAAGAAGAGTCCACCTCCAGACATGGAGGAACTGCTTCATCTGGCTCATCTGTCTAATGTCATCCCAGATAACAAGGTCCAGCAGGCGGGCAAGCAGATGTCTCAGCGGTGAGAGAGCACTGACTCTCATGAGATAAAGGCTCATAAAGAGAAAGCTGTGACTGTCTTTCAATTTTTAAAACAACATCAAATGTTCTGTTACTAATTGGACTAATACAAAAGGCACGTTTAGGGGAGGTCAGAATAAATCTGGTCCTGGATATTTGGTTTGCCACATGATACCTTTTCACCTAGTTTTACACAGGTAGTGAATTATTATTTGTGTACAGTATATATGTATGTATTCATTCATACATGCTCTAACCGAGTGGATTCCACACTGGGGACCGGGGAACTTCCTTCTCCTGAGGACAAATATGAGAGGGCACAAGATGATTAAAGAGATATGAAAGAAAAGGAATCAAGTTTTGACTTTGTACTATTTTGATTGTTTTTATTATGAAATATTGAATACTTGACTAATTTCCTCATAACTCTAAAAATTCTATAGATGCAACAATCTAAAAGCAATGCAGGCTCAGTCACTGTAATGTGTGCACCCCTACTTTTAGAACAATGTTTAACCTGAACCTTGGAAATTTACAGGAAAAACTATATCAGTATATTCAAAGTTGCGTGTATGCACCATGATACAAGATTTAACTATCACTATATTATTTAAGCTAATCGTTCTTGCATTCATCAGGTGCATGACCCTGAGGAAACTCGTCACATCTTCAGGACCTGTGGCTGTTGGTCACCTGCAGCTGGCCTTACGGTGGCAGTATGAGTTGTTGAGAAGCAGCCGTGTTGACAGCGTTGCAAACAGAGCAGCTAAGGATGATAAAGACAGTCCTTCAGAGTCTAATCTCACTAAATGTGACACTGCTAAGGAGGCGGTTCATCTTCTTGGAACCTCTCCTTCCACATCAGTTTCTGGGATGGTATCAGCTGAGGGTAAACCCCCCTCCCTCAGCTCATTCGACTCCGGCTTCGATGGAGCAGTGGGCACCCAGCTGGAGGCTTGGGGAGGGAGGGAAGGAGTGGAAGGTCTGTCCTCGTTAGCTGGGACCAAGGACTCGGTGAGCCCTGCCATGAGCCAACCTCAAATCCATGAAGAGAACATCTCCAGCGTTTCTGATTCTGAAGACCACAGAGAGGAGTTTGACTTTGGCTCTGTGGGAAACTCCTCCAGGGCGAGTATCCAGATTATTCCTAAAGTAACCGTGGATTCCCTCAACTTTGAGATCAAAGTGAGGCGGTCGGCCGCGCTACCCAGTAATCCCTGGCTCAGCTTGCCGGTAGATGATCTGGAAAACTCGTACACGGTCACCATCACACAGAACCCAACACCACAGAAGAGAGACCTACAGGTCGATGAACCCTCAGACCCCCGTGCTAATGCCAGCCAGACCAACGGGTGTCGAGATCAGCCCACGCAGACAGAGGCGTTGAGAAGGCCCCAGAGCAGGGACTGGATCCTACATTCACAAAGCGCTTTAGAGGATTCTGAACTGAGTCCCATTGGCAACGTCCTCTCCAGCACTATCACAGATGGAAAAGACAAGTCCAGCTGCACCACGGAGGGAATTCCTACTCTTCTCTGGGATTCTTATGACCTGCATGATCAGAATCAGGACACTATTGATGGGTAATTAATTTCCTTTAGTTTGACCTCAAATCTCAGTAAAATTGAAAGCAAGTCTCCTGTCACTTTTGATTAGATAATGTCAATTGAATTTTATTTATAACTCAATATCACAAACATGCCTCAATATGTACAGCATACATCCTCTGTCCTTAGACCCTCAATTTATTTTTGTGTATATAAGTAAATTAATGTCATTTCCTCATTGTCTACTTGACAAAGAAGATGGATATGTACAGTGACAATGTAATACAGTTCTGCAGTTGCTATTTTCATGCACTAATCACTTCTAATCATGTCCATCAGATCAGCGAATGGCGAACTTTTCAGTGTGACTGACTCTCTGAAGGACTGGGATGTGAAGGAGCATGAGGGATTACAGGAGGTGGAGAAGATCCTGGACAGAGCTGGTGAAATACTGGAGGTAAGAGATGCACCATGTCGCTGCCATGTAGGCCTGCAACCACTGAGTCATGATTAATAATGTAAAAAAAAAAAATGACAAGGGCCCATCACAAGTCTTCATGTCTTACTGCTCTGCTCAAGTAGCCAAATAAACCCCTAAATCCTTTCAGAACCAGCAGCCACTGTCAGCTTTTTAAAATGAAATAGTTTCTTAGTACCAGTATGCTGTTAACTACAAGTGACCTAAAATGTTCTCCCTATAACTCTGCCTGCAAATGTTCTATTATGCTGTTTTGTCATTCGTGAGTTGTGTCTCTTGTTTTGCAGGAGGAAGAGAATGTTCTGGCTCAGGAGGCTGTGCTGGATGCCTTGTTGAGGTCAGAGGACGGGCACGGTCACTGGCCAGTGTGGGACAGTGAGAACCAGCTTGGTGTGGTATGTTATGCACGGATCAAATCAGGAATGTAGACTTTATTTCTGTCATTTTCCTAGAATTTTAATGAACTTTGCTTCTTTTTCTTTCTCCAGTGGGTGTTAGTTCTAGTCCTGACTGATGACATTGGTACTCCAGTTTGATTAGTGCTATGTCGGTGTGGGTGGGAACAAGATATTGGTCATATCACGTCATTCCAACAGTATAACAGGCAGTTTTAGCACACTTTGAAGCATCAGACCATGTCCTCTAAAGGTTCTCGGTACGGTTGTTTTGGTTCTCACGCAAGGGAGATTACGGTAATGTGTTCAGATCTGCCCAAACAAATTGCATCAAGAGGCAAAATGAAGCAAAGTTAAGTTTACAGTCATCAAATCTGGACCCATGAGAGAGAGACACATAGATAGACCACCTGTATGATACAGAAATCAAATCAAATTTTACTTGTATAGCCCAAAATCACAAAATCCATTTGTCTCAGAGGGCTTTACAATATGTACAGGGAGTGACACCCTCTGTCCTTAGACCCTCGATTCTAGTGAGGAAAAACTTGCCCACCAAAAAACCTTTTAACAGGGAAAAAGGTGGAAGAAACCTCAGGAAGAGCCACAGAGGAGGGATCCCTCTCCCAGGACGGACAGACGTGCAATGATGTCACATGTACAGAACAATCTGGTCTAATGTTAACAAACTAGGCTACACTTTATATCAACGCGTGTAAACTGTCTAATTATATTTTCTCCAGTCAGTGGTGCAACACAGAAGTTGACTGTGCGTCTCTAAGCAATGCTGGCTCTGTTGTAACAAGTGATGCCATGAAAACCTCCCACTCTGAGGCTGGGAGCTTAGAAAAACCACTCTGTCATTGAAAAAAATGTGCACAATAGCATCATAGTTATATTTCTATAAAAACAACCATAGTACAGACTATTGTTTGTATTTCACACGCACGTTTTTTTTGTTTGTTTTTTTTAATGTGGAATATATGGAGTAAACTAGCCAAACCTTAGTTAATATTGTCCGCCAGATGCTCTGGATGAAAATCAACAGGAGTCCCAGTGCAAAAAAACAAAAGGTGTAATTTGTGTAACGTGTGGTGTTTTTTGTTTTCAGCCACTGACTAGAAAAGTCATTATGTAATTCACTGTTCATCATTTTCATCATCATGCTAAGTCTACTTGTTTTTTTGTTTTGTTTTTTTTAAGATGTCATGCAGTGATTTGGCTGAAGCTGGTGTTCTTGGCCTGGAAGACTGCATTAACCCTGTAGAATCTGAGAACCTCAGTGAACCCAGGTCAACTGGATCTGCAGGTGCTCCAGCTTGTGAAGATGACGGGCACTACACTGAAGCTGCATCTCACAGCAAGCCAGACCTGCTGACAGAGTTGAGGAAGGTCCACGTCCTGGATGAGCTGATCATGGAGGAGAACCTGAAGATCCATGAGCTCAGACGGTGCAAAGAAAACCCTGAAGACGAACTCCCAGGAAGCAGAAATACAGAAAATGAGCCATCGAGTACGAGCAAAGAGAGGAGGGAGACTTTCCGCTTACAGCTGCAGAAGGAGAAAAGGGAGGTGGAAAGGCTTGAGAAGAGTTTGAACAAAGAGCGTCAAGTGAAGAAGCACAAGAACAGAGCTAGAAAAGTTGTCAAATGCTCTATAATGGAAAAGGCTAGAACTGAAAATGAGGAGGACAGGGCACTCTGTGATGAGCTTTTATCAGGTATTTGTAACCGATCACAGAACACACATTCACAAGCTCACGATAAATGTAAGACTGAGAGTGTTCAAGCACAATTAAGTCTTGAAGTTGCCGAAGACGATGAGCCCCAAGATTTGGATCATCTTCTAGATTCTCAACACTTAAAGCTTAGTTACTCTGAATCTGAGTCATCTGCTTTTAACAGAACTACCTTAAATAGTAGCTCTGATTTAAAGGAAGAGGTGGGAGTTCATCCTGCAGGATGTATATACGAGAGACAATCTGCTGAAAATACGAGTGTACGCAGCTATGAAGCTTCTTTACTAGCTGAAACGAGGCCAGATGATGGTGGAAAACCCCACCTTCCTCCTGAGCCTAAGCCGAGAAAGATTCAGCTTCCTGTGAACAACACTGCCCAACATGAAACGCCTCATTTCTCAGAAGTGACGAATTCAGCTCCGTCCTCAGCTGCTCAAGATTCTGCTTTGGAGCAGCTCGATCTACAAATGAATGCACTCGATGCCCTGCCAGAGAACGTAACTCTAGCCATCAGTCACAACCTGGTGCTCAATCCAAACGTGAAGGAACACTGTAACAATAACAACAATAACCACATGCTGCCAGAAAAGTGCAAAGTGTCATTAGACCACAGTGACTCGTCTGACATGGCCGTTAAGAATGAAGAGGATGCATCAGTGGCACCTGTACAGACAGAGATACACCTGACAGGAGAAATCACGGATGAGTATCCGCTTCAAGAGTCGCTGCTCCAGCTGCCTCCTGACCTGCCTCTGGAATTTGACCCGGGTGGTAAAGATGAACAGAATGATCACTTGCCTGATGCTGATCATCATGAGGTCATGAGGGTTTCAGGTTGTGGGTCACCAGGGATCCAGACCCAGCTTAACATCAACGTGAGAGAGGTATCTAATCTAATGCTTTGTACCCAATAGATACAATTCGCATCAATAAGCAAAACTCAAAATTCCTTCTCAGAGTTGCCCATCTTGATACTCGGGTCACATGTTTCAGTGCTGACGTCCCAGTCATGCACAAAAGTCCTTAAATCCACTTTGAAGTTAATCAAAAAATGTTCTTCATAACTTAAATTATAACTAAATAACTATAATTTCATAACTAAATTTAAAATTGCACAAAACATGTAGCAGCCTGTAAATAATGGGATTTAAAAACTGAGGGGGTAAAATCAGAGGGTTTGAAGGGTTGCATAGCTACCCTATGGCATAATTTTTAGTGTTGCTCAATGCTGATTATTATCTCCACCGTTGTTTTTATTACAATGTGATTCCAGATGACAGATTTTGAGACGCCCATAGTCCTGGACACAGGGTCTGGTTTGATGAAAGCAGGATTTGCAGATAAAGATCTCCCAAACATTATATTCCCAACAATTATTGGGCAACCAAAATATGAGGTAAGGAAATGGTCTTTATCTGTAGAGAATAGATGTGATATTAATGTTTCATTGCTTTGCTTCCTGCCTCCTGTTATCAGAAGCTTTGTCTTGGCAGGAAATAATGAACGGTAACCTTGAGAGGGAGACGTACATTGGTCACGAGGCCCAACACATGAGAGGGGTCCTGGCTCTGAAGCATCCCATAAAGAACGGGATCATTCGTAACTGGGATGAAATGGAAAGGGTAAGATGATAATGATGGCTGCCAGACTGTTGTGGTGTTTATTTTCATTATTCTGGGCAACTCTTAGAATTGAAATAATTTGTATACCAGCTGATCGCCATCGTTACTGTAACGCGTCTTTTTGGTTTCAGATTTGGCATCACACATTCCAGCAGCTGTGCGTGGAACCGGAGGATCACCCTGTCCTGCTGACAGAGGCGGCCATGAACCCCCTGGAGAACCGTCAGCGCATGGTGGAGATCATGTTCGAGTGTTTCAGTGTTCCCTTCACCTACGTGGCCATGCAGGCGGTGCTGGCGCTTTACGCAGCAGGGCGATGCACTGGTAATGTAGTCACTTATGCTTTGTACTTTGTATGCATTGTGTGTATTGTGTCACAGATTTTTGTTTGTAACTTTTGCTTGTAGGTGTGGTGTTGGACTCTGGAGATGGAGTGACCCACAGTGTGCCTGTGTTTGAGGGATACTGTCTTCCTCATGCAGTGCAGCGCTTCCCTCTGGCTGGAGTAGACATTACAATGCATCTGAAAAGGGTATTTAGCAATACGTTTCTTGTTCTCCATACTGTTTACAGGCAATGATGTAAATAAACTGGTGAGAAGAGGCTATTGTATCATTTAAAAGGTTCATCTGGTCATATCTGAATCTTTGTCACACTGCCACTCATTACCATGAACACACTGTAGTTTATTTTGACTGAATCCCTCACACACTGCTGTCCTGCTGCCAGAAATGCCTACTAGAACAACAAATGTGGATTAATCCGCCGTTGAAAATAGTCCCAACAAATGTTAAGAAATGTTTAGTAAAAACTACAGTGCCCAGGAATTTCAGGAAATTACTAAAGCTTTAAAAAAAATGAAACTGCATACCGTATTTAAATCTTCATTAGGGACAAAGGATTTGGAACTGAGAGTCAAAGTAGTGAGAGTCTTTATTTTAAAGTGAATCTTACATCTTTAGATTCTGTAGATTCTTTCTGAGTATGATGATTAGTTTAGCGTTTGTTTTAAATTTAAAAACATGCTGTTGAAAATCACCCACCCTGCATCAGATGTGCAGAGTGGGTTAAAGAGTTAATTGTAAATTGATTTTCTGTACGTTGGAGTCATGCCAAGAGCCTGTTAGCTGAGCTAGTAACACAACATTTCTGGCATGTTGACATGAAATGTCAATGTGCTTCCAGCTTCTGCAGGAGCAGGGGGTGTGCATGCGCACCACAGCAGAGATGGAGATAGTGAGGGAGATGAAGGAGATGTGCTGCTGTGTGGCTCCAAATTATGAAGCTGAGCTGAGTCAGGGTGGGCCGTCCTGCAGGGAGATGCATTACACCATGCCAGACGGACAGATCGTCACCCTCAGCACAGAGCGGTTCAGGTAACACTCTGCACTCAGCTATGCTTCAGATGGACATTCAATCTGCTGTTGGGGCTCATAAAGACTTGAGAGGATTTAATAATGCCATATATCTCTTTAGCTGTTAGCGTGGGAAATTTGCTTGACTTGCTAAATGTGGATAAAGAGGTTTATAAAAGGAGACCTGTGTTAACAATGCAATCAAATACAATAAATATTACATGCATATATAATCGTTCTAGACAAGTGTGTCTTGCTTTTTTACTTTTATCATTCACAGTGAGGTTATCAGGTTTGGTATTATTGTGCCTATGCAGAGACTGGTTGTATATATCTATTCACTACTGATTATTTTGCACCTTTTCTGAATAATGTATTGCTACACACACACACACACACACACACGCACACACTACTGAGACAGGCCTGCTGCCTCCTTTTAATAGAGTAGAATTACCTCTCATAACTACTCAATCTGCTCTCCTGCATGCAGGGCTCCTGAGATTCTGTTTAAACCTGAACTGATTGGACGGGACCACTATGGGATGCACGAGAGCGTCTTCAAGTCAATCCTCAGCTCAGACATTGACCTGCGGCGCTGCTTCCTGGGAAACATTGTGCTGTCAGGTAACATTTGTTAGTTTTATGCAACCATTTAATGGGTTAAAACACTCCAGCTGTGCTACTAAATCACACTCATTTAATTTGATCATGTTCCAGTTAATCATATCTCCATGTTCTGTGTGAAGGTGGGAACACTCTGCTGGCCGGCCTGCCTGAGAGGCTCCAGGCTGAAATCAGAAGCATGGTGCCGGCCGACATGCGGGAGAGTGTTCGCGTCAGCAGCCCCGTAGACAGAGACTTCTCAGTGTGGAGAGGAGGCGCAGTGCTGGCCAACCTGCCCAACTTCAGCTCTGCATGGATCAGTCGGGAGGAATATGAGGAATTCGGACCGCAAATCGTCTTCAGGAAATGTTTCTGAGATGTGTAACGTATGACTGATTTCATTTCACAAAGTGCAATATACATACAGCGCCATTGATTGGCCCGAGCTATTATAATCCATTTTAAATATTTGTCTGTTATGTATTATGCATGTATGTGTGTATGTTATTCTTTGGAGACCATTTAATCCTCGCCGTCAGTCTGGATCTCGACTGTGGAGCTCTTACTCGACACCAGCAGGTTTCTATTGACCTGCTGCTTACTTTTAAGCCTCATCTATTGAGACCCACCAGCATGGCTAGGATAAAATTGGTGTTAATGTCGTCAGCTTCCTGTCCGTCGACTTTGTTGTCCCTCAAGAACATCTTCTCAGAACAGTTTCTCACTATTGGAATGTATCTCTATGTCCTGTGTTAATATATGAATGTTTGTGGTTAAGGGACTTGAATTGAAGCTGGCCTTTAATTGATGTCTGCAGACTTTGTTTACAGAATTGAGGGACACATAGAATAAACTCATGCTCTGACTCCAAATATATATTAATCTAATATTAAATATGTGCAGTGTTCACAACTAGAATCTTCTTTTGAAGCAGCTTCAAATGATCATTTTGAGTTTTAGGGCCTCCGTTAAAAAAAAAAAAAAATCTTAATATTGGGACTTTATCTCTCAATATGCAATTTTAGTAATTTCATCAAATTTTTTTGACTGACTTTTTTTGTGACATTACAGCTTTTTTTTCAGAATATTGCCTTAAAAAAGACTTTTACAATAATTTAATTTTTTCTCAATATTTCAAATTGTAATAATAATTTATAATAATAATATTTTCTCTATCATATCTCTCCCAAAATCAGACTCTCAAATCAAAGCAAAAGATCATTGTGTATGAAGATGAGTTGTTTGCTTTTTCTGCAGTAATGTGAACTAGAGGAGAAAAATGAGGCGATTGTCTTCTAGAATACAAACTACATTATAAACCCATCATTATTCCCACATGATGAACCTCTACCTGAGCTGACCTCAGGTCAGTGAAGGTTTGTATGAATTTGGTTAGAATGAAGTGTGTTTGTGGTGAATGTGAAGTACGGTACTGGCCCAGTAATACCTATCACATTATTTCAGTCTGTTGAATGAACAGATGATGATGATAAATGCTGCTGCTGCGGACACAGTGTTTATATAAAATTCTGTCTTGATATTTTCTATTTCAGTGCTGTGACTTTCCACTTATTTCTTTGTTTTTCTACTATTTGTTTTCAAACTATTTTCGTCTAAGTGTGGATTGGACACTTGCACAGTAGCATTGACTTGTGAAAGGGGTTCCAATGGTGCCAAAACCGCTGCATTTATCACCTGACTATGAATTCTGAAAAACCCTTCAGCAACCCAGTGTACTTGTACCTAGACCACTTTTTTTGAAGGTTATGTCTTTGCTTGATATTATGATGTTGCACCTCCTGCATGTGCTCCATTTCTTGCATGTTTTTCTTTTGTAAACTACCACTACCCCTCTTAAAGTCATGGGGTTGTCATGTGACCTGAAAGCTCAGTTCTTAAGTGGAAATCAGAATGTGGGAAATACATGATGAGCCTTTATGTGAGGGCTGAAATCAACTGTTCAGCCTGCCTTGTGTTTACAGGCTGTAGTTTGTTGACAACCTGCCTTAAATGTACTGTATCAGTCTGGACTGAGTCTAGCAACTATTCATGTAAACCATTCCATTTGTGTTATCTGATTTTTATAATAAATATTTTAATCCTCATGTTTTGTTCATTTTGTTTAGAAGTTACAGACCTAAATGAACATATTAGGAACATAATGCACATATACTTCTTTGATAATAATTGAGGTAAATGCATATTTTTAGCCTGCCTTAGCAGGAAATACAAGGGAAATGCCCCAGTTGGAATAGAATGGAGTTCTATTGTATGCAGCTAGTGTCAACAATCATTAACTGCTCTTCACATTTAATGCAATATACTACAGTAAACCCATTAAGCTAAAGCTATTCAGTTCAAACTCTGCAGTAGCTCATTTGAGAACACATGTAGGTTTATGAAAGTTAATTTGTGACCTTGAAAGCAGTATTTCTGAAGAAAAAGAAGGAAGTGTTAAGTCAAGGCCATTCTCCCTCAGGTTTCAGGTTTTTCTTGTACTATTTCAAATTACTTTGCTGTTTTTTTTACTTTACAATTTTAAAAAAATTTATATTTTACTTGTATAGACATTATAGGTTGTTGTCCAACTGTTATATGTATTGTATCAATGCTTATACATAATATACTGATATGTTTGTTTAATCTTTGTCTGACATGTCCTTTGTGTATCCTTAGTTATAAATACACTATAATTCAATTTTTTTATTTGAGGTTGTTGGATTGGGTAAAAATCAGATAACCAGTAAAAGGTTTAACACAACACTCGAAGTCACAGTAGCATTTTAATACATGTATTTATTATTTGTATTCATTCTGTTTTTGTACGTTTTGCTTTTGATTCCTTTTTCCTTTAAATCCAGCTGTGATGTCTGCATGGTGTACATTGGTTTTGCTTCATGGCAGCGCCCTCTAGTGGACACAACTTCTTAATACAGCCACGTAACGAATGTTGCTGTGGCAACCAGTCATCAACAAGGTGTAGTGGATGTTGCTCAGTACCAACAAACTGTAGCAGAGTTAAGATAACGATAGAAATGTCTCGGGCTCATGCAGAAAGCGTGATTAAAAACATTATTGGTGAAATAGTGCGGGAGTGTGCGGTGAGAGGACATGCGGTGTCGGACACTTTGGTGGCTTTTATGGTCAGTAACGTAAAGCGAATTAAGCTGCTGCTGGTCAAACTAGCTGCTAGCTAGATGTTAGTCTGTCATTGGACAAATAGAGCGACAAATATTAAAGTTGTTAAACTTTCTTGATGTTAAAGACCTCACTTCAATGACAATTACCTAAGAGTCATTAGATAATATGAATGAAACTACACTGACTTGTCATTTTTGGAATATATTGGGATTCAGATAATGTTATAATGTATAATGTTACTTGCGTTAGCTAACTGTTAGCTCTCCTCAAACATTCCTCTTTACCAAGTGCTTTATATAATGTTATACTTCAAATTTCAAATATTGCCAGGTGAAAGCTGTTGTGCTGGACCCAAGAAATGGCTTCAATGTTGACCGGACACTGACCAAGCAAGATGTCCAGAAACTTGAAGAGGTATTGATAACTGCGTCATGAACCATAGAGGCATATTATACCTTCATATTCATAAACATATAATGATGAAATAGATTCTGATGGTAATATTAAGTCATTATTATATAGCATTGAGTTACTCTGGAGTTGTATTTTTGATGTTATTAACATTTTTAGGCCCTGATTATAATATTGTTGAATATTTTTATCAAATATAATAAAGTCTGTTCAAAACGGTGCTTATTCTTTTCAGGTTTTATTATTTAATATCATTTAGTTTGACAGCGTAAATATTTAAAGCATTAGTATCCAAAGCATTTAGATTTAATTTCAAAACCGTCACTACACTAGAATAAAAATAAAAATAAAATTCTGATGAAATTATATTAAATTCTGTGTATAATTTATCATTTCTTAATGTGAAGGTTATTAAATCCCCGGTGGTATTGTAACTACAGACTATCCTCTGCAATATTTCTTACAGCTCTGTCTGGATAAACTTATGGAAAAGTGCAGCCCGTCACTCGACACCATCAAAATGCAAGTGTATTTTGATATGAATTACACCTCTCGACGTAAGTGATAAAAATTATAATTACTAATTAATAATAATAATTACTAATATATCTGCTTCTAAAATGAGGATTTCACAGGCTTCTTTTCTGGTACCAAAACTGTGAATTTGTTACAATGTTGCAGAGTTTTTTTTTTTATGAATACATACTATAGATTTTGGTATACAGCTTTGCCAGTGAATGTGTCAATCAATAATCAGTTGCTTCCATCTAACCCTGTCTTCTGTATCCTCTTCTCTCACACCAACTATAATATTTGGGCTAAACCTGCTAAACAAAGCCTACTGACTTTATTACTAGCATTGAACATATACTTTATCCTGCATCATTAAACTGAAATATCAGTAATAATATGAATATCATGAGCAAACAGGTACATTGTTTGTGCAGGTGAGTTTCTTGAGGAAATCCACCGGGTGCTGGAGTCCAGACTGAGCACAGTGAGCAGAGAGATCACTGACAGCAGGGTCACAACACGGGAGGAATTAAACGCTCTGTACCATAAAATCATCAACTACATCCTGCTGCGCTCTGGCATTGGCTCACCTACAGACTCCAACGCTGTGCAAGAGACGACAGGTAACTATCTAGAGCTATAGTCAGGAAAAGTATTGTACAACGACAGCATTGCACCCAATTTTAACAAGCCTCAAATGTTTTTCCATTCTTCCAGACAGCACAGACCACTTTTGTGAACTTTGTGAACTGTGTAAACTGCGGCTTTCTCTCCTAAAGTATAGAAATCAACCAGAGAACTTTAACTACAGTGTCTCTGCTATGTGTTAATAAATCGTCGTTTCACTAAAACTTCTAGCTTATCTAACATGTATGAACTCATATTCAGACTTTATTTGGGGCCAATAAAGAAAGTATTGGACAGAAATACTCAATACTGTATGTGAATTCTTGCAGTCAGTGGCTGTGTTGCAGGTAATGTTGAGTCACATTCTCTAATACCTGTAGAAGTGAACTTGTTGGCTTGTGTCAGCTGCCTTGCAGAGCATCTTCCCTCCGACTGAACTGGCAGCCTTCATGGTGCTTTTAAAGAGGGACAAGGAGCATCAGCTCAAAGAGCTCACAATGATTGTCACAGGAATCAAGCTGTTCAACAAAGCCAGCAACAAAGGAGAAGAGCTCAACCTCCATGAACTAAGTATGGTACACTAGTCTACTAACATAGGTTTAGGAAAATAATATTAACGTGTAAATAATAAATTGGTATGCAAAGACCTTTACTCTGATAGCATTTATTGACATTTCACAGACTGAACGATTGCTCGATTAATGGAAAACAAATATATGCCACAAAAATATGATGTGTTAACCACTTGACTACCATTAGACATACAGTATTAATGAACAGGTGTCGCATTCTCATCATAAGAGGTTGATCAACCTGATTCTGTGCAGGAAAATGGGCGTACACAAAGCCGTAAATGAAAGCAGAATCGGAATGTTTTAACTTTTTGCCTTCAACTACGTCAGTCGTTGTTCTTCCATTCTCCCTGCAGTGCCTGCAGTTCTTCATGAAACTCTTCCAGTCACCCGTAAAGCTATAGAAGATGAGCTGAATGCATCACAGAACTTGGTGTGGAAATACACAGCTCTGCTGGAGAAGCAGACAGACCCTGAGAGTCAGTCTGCAGAATGTGATGTGCCGCTAGTGCTGCTCAAACAGGCTCTCTATAACGTCAAGCAGCATGAAGTTTTCCTCAAAATATTACTGGTGAGCTAACGGTAGCTGCTGGCTGTATCATAACTGATGCAATGACAAATGAACAGCCATCAGTGTGAACAAAGAATATTTCTTACTTGTTTTACTATTACTCACACCTATTTTTAATTGCTTATCGGGTAAAGGAACGCAGGTGAATTCATGTTTGATGTTCCAGTGTTCTCCTCTTTACCACCAGGCTGATGCATGTTTATGTGCCAAGCATGTTGACATCCTGCAGACGGAGCTGTCATCACACATGAAGCTGCTGAAAGAAACTGTGAAGTCAAAGATGTCGGCTGTGCCCACTGCAAAGGTTTTTGTAAGTGTTTAAATCATTTCTATTATTTTAATACTAAATGTTCAGCCTTTAAGACATAATAAGACAGTTTATATTATTATTTATTAATATATTATTTCTTAAAGCTATTGTTCAGCATTTTAGGAAATATGGTTATGCTTTCATTTGAAAAATGCATGTCCAGTGTTTTTTCATGGTACAGTTCCCAGGTACATGATGTGCCATCAAGTAAATTGAAAAGTCCTTTTGCAACATGTTTTCTTTGTTTGGTCTCTAAGTGGTTTTCTCTGTGTACAGTATGTTCTATCTATCATGGAGCACATTATACTTTATCAGTGTTTTTCTGTTCTGTTTGTGTTTTCTGTCTCATTTTGTTGTCATTCCTCATCTTTTTTTCAGCCACTCTTTAAGGCTCTGTCACAGCTGTGGTCTGGACTTCAGGATGAAGCCGAGCTGCTGAACATTCTCAACAACATTATGCTCAATTTGCATCCCTTCCTGGCCTCTCAGGCAAAGATTTTTTCTGAAGCTTATTTAGATGGCCTACTGGGGTCGTGTGAGGTGAAGACGGACAGACAGAGAATGAACGAGTCCCCAGGTGACGTCACCAACAGTGATTCATTTCATGTTCCATAAGTCTTACACTCCTAGAGTCCAGAGAAAAATAGTTTTTAAACAAGGTTAAGTGGAGGTGTTGTGCTTCATTATGCCTTACAGATGAGCGTATCGACCCAGCTAAGATGAAGCCGCAGGAGTGGTTCCTTCCTGAAACAATAGCCAGCTTTACTGAGCTGCCACTGCAGTATAATGGAGTCTGTGGTTACACACTTGTGAACACAGATGGGCTTCTACTTCCAGGTACTGTTCTCATTGTTGGGTTAGCTTTAAGGTTCTCTGTGCTGCATAATATTGTCACAATATTGTCATAATTCAAGTTTGTTAATTGGAACATTTTAATCTGATTAGCGAGTCAGGGCCGAGACCATTCTGCATTCTGATGGTCAGACAGCTTTTGGAATGTATCCATAGATCTGACTGACGCATATTTCCACGTCCCCATACTACCGCACCACAGAATGTTCCTGTGTTTCATGCTAGGAGGATAGATCTAGCAGTATTGCCGTCTCATTTGGGTGCTCTCTGAGTGGAGTTGTCTCTATGATTCAG
The DNA here is from genome assembly GCA_036937835.1 of Pampus argenteus. NCBI lineage: Eukaryota > Metazoa > Chordata > Actinopteri > Scombriformes > Stromateidae > Pampus > Pampus argenteus. The sequence goes on along the minus strand of CM072876.1, from coordinate 17,551,362 downwards.
AATGTATGTGGCCCTTCCACCTCTAGGGCCTATACAGTCGTTGAGACTCAGAAACAAACTTTTGAAGAGAGTCACATAAGAATGTGTGAGTCTCAGCAGCTTGCCCTGGTGATCATCCTTTTGTGTATTAAATGTCTGTGATTGATGGGAATCTCTATAACACAGCTGGAGAGAGCAAAGTTAGCAGGACACATTTATGGAAAATACATCAGGTTGAAATAAATGTGAATTTTCCTTTAATGGAAATTTAATAATTGACAACTAATCGATTCATTGACTAATAGTTGCAGCTCTACTGACTAGTTAACCTCATGTTCAGCAACCCAGTTACATGTAAAAATGTGCAAGTCCCATATGTGTCTGCCTTTTTATCTGTGTATGTAATATATCATGTTATTCCTCCAATCATGTGATTTTACTGAATGTATACGTTTTGTTTAGAGGGATACAATATGATGATCTACCTTGATGCACACTGTGTCTGTCTGGAATATTTGACATTTTTCTTGTGCAGGTAATCCTCACATCGGAGTCCTGAAACACAAGGAGAAGCTTTATGTTTTCAGCTCTAAAGAAGCTGCCTTGAAATTTGTAGCCAGTCCAGATGACTTCATTGAGGAGGTGGCAGAGAAAGCCAAGCGCTCCCCTGAACTCATTCAGCTCCTCAAACTCCACCAGCAGTTTTCCTGCGTCAGTCCATACTCTGAGGTCAGTAGTCAGTTATAAGGCTGCGTTTTTACCAGACAAGTTGCATTTTTTGGATACATTTTGTTTAATAGATGTGCATATCTCTTTGTATGTATATGTAGCCCACAATTGTATTATACAGTATGTATTGAAATCACAATTTGTATGGCCTTACTTTGGCCCCCTCACGTGGTAGTAAGAATAACTATGGCTGACAGCAATGCACGCTGCTGCACTTTAACCACTGTCTTCACTGGGAGTTTGATCCAAACTGAGTTGTTAGCTTGTGGTTTTGTAGATCCAGCCAGGAGAGAGTTCAGTAGTGAAGCCCATTACCAAGTGTGAGAGCGGCACACAGACTGACATCCACCCGCTGGAGACCAACATTGTTAAGTCATACGAGTGGAATGAGTGGGAGCTGCGAAAAAAAGCTATCAAACTGGTAAGCCACATTAATTCTCAAGACGCTTAACATTTCTGTGTTGAACCACAACTGCTCTAGCATCAACATTCCAATAATTACATTCATTGATACCAAGATGAAGTAAAGCAATCAACAGATCGTATTTTAAAATTCTAGGCTGATATTCGGACCAAAGTGACACACTCAACACAGACTGGTCTGAGCCACATGAGACGGGAAAACGTCACTCAGACCTGGCTCCCCAAGCACGCTGCCTCCCAGTGTAAGAGAGACGGCGAGAGCAACGTGCCCAAACCGCAGGTTTACCTGGCGGGCCTGAGGGGCCAAAGAGATGGACGCGTGGTCAAAACAAACCTGACCAGATCTGTGGATGAATAATCAAAGTGTGCTGTTTAGTAAAAGAAAATCCTGTCTAAAACATCTTATTGTTTGTATCCATTGAGAAGGACTAAAGTATAATAAATTTGTTTAAAGTGTTGCTCACGTGCATATCTGTAATTGTATACAGTATATACAGTGTGTGCAGATGTTGGCTTTTTTTTAAATGATCTCTTTTAAACAAGTACAGGTGAGTAAACTGTTCAGACTGGAAAATAAGACATTAAACCCATAGTCACAGTCCTACCCCCTCACATCTTATGTCCAGTATTAGCAGTCTTCCAATATATATCTATATCTATATATATCTATATATACATATAGATATATTTAGATATATAGATATGTTGTCATGGAGCAGTTTCACCTAATAACATGCTCATAAAGTACATTTTTGGAAGCAATCTCCTTCTATTTATGTGTATAGGACACACCCTCATGTTGACTCCATTATGAAATTAGATGTGTTAGGAGAAGTATGATTGGCTTATCACTATCAACAAATCAAAGATCAATATTTACTGACACCATCAAGGTTATTTTGTCAGAATTGACAGAACCACAGAAGACATTTACAACTATTTTCTCTGGTTAAATAACTTGAATAGCCCTAACCCTAACTGCCCTCTGGCAGACGCTACAGGGCCATACCAGCCAAAACAAACAGACTCAGAGACAGCTTCTTCCCAAGGGCAGTCACTATACTGAACTCCAACCTACACTGAACTGACTTGTTTGAACATTGAACATTGCTCCGTATACTGCAGTTATCATTTATTTATTTTATATCTTCACTGCAACCTTTTGCACCATCATGTCATGGCTATCTGCACTTTATCTGTTTTACTGTTATCTGCAAATTATAATGCCTTGATTCCCTCCATCTATTTATGCTGTCAGCCACACCAGTCACTTTACTGTCATACCTGCTGCTGATATGTGCCTGTTTACCTCCAGGCTTTGCACAAGTTAGTATAGTAGTAGTTGTTATAGTTGTTTTAATGTTTTATTGTACAAATCTTTACTTGTTTATTTATGTGTGCACACTATGGGATAGCTTGTAATCTCATTATACTTGTATAATGACAATAAAGGCATTCTATTCTATTCTATAACTGAAGTAAACTTCAGTTTTTTTGTGTGAAGTGCCCCTTTAATCTTGTCAGTGTTGTGTGGGGGTTATTGTGAAGTGAGACTGTTCAAAGTCAGCTTCCGGCACTGTGTCACGAGTTACTGTAACATGATAGTCTGACTATCAGGCACCAAATATAACATCCTTTGAAGGGAACAACATGTCTGTAGGAGCAGAGCTGCTGGCGGAGCTGAAACACAGAGCTGTCTGCTGTATAGATGAAGCCAAAGCGAAGCTCCACAGCCTCAGTAAGGACATATGGAGCTGTCCGGAGCTGGCCTATGACGAGAGGAAGTCTCACGACACACTGGTGGCGTTTTTCAGGCAGGAGGACGGCTGGAAGGTCGAAGGTCACTTCAAACTTGACACCGCGTTTCGAGCCTCTTGGGGGGCTGCAGGAGGCAGCGAGCCGGGCGACGTGGTCAACGTGGGTTTCCTGTGCGAGTACGACGCTCTGCCCACTATTGGACACGCATGTGGACACAATCTGATAGCTGAGGTTGGAGCTGCTGCGGCTCTGGGGCTCAAAGCTGTGGTGGAGAACAGCAGCAGCAGCCTCCCTGTCCGGCCGCAGGTTGATACACTCACCCGGCTCTGCACACATGTTGCTGCTGGTGGCCACACTGTCAATCATATATGACTGAGTTACCACACACACACACCACACGCAGTTAACCTGTACACAGGCTGCACCTGAGTTATGTGTACTTATCATAGTAGCTCTGTTTTGTTTTTGCCATCAGTCTATACAAACTAAATGTACTTGGCTGCTTTTTCCCCAAGAGGAAATTATATAAAAGATGTCAATCAAAATGCTACTTTACAATAGGAACAAAGCTTTTACAAAAATGTCACAGGCCTACAGATTATTTTTTCTATGTTATCTTCCCTGTCCAGCCGCAGGTTGATACACTCACCCGGCTCTGCACACATGTTGCTGCTGGTGGCCACACTGTCAATCATATATCACACACACACCACACGCAGTATGGTGTTATTTTTTCTATGTTATCTTTCCTGTCCAGCCGCAGGTTGATACACTCACCCGGCTCTGCACACATCACACTCGTGTCAGATGTCACATTTGACCAAATGTGGAGGTTTAGTTTATTTGAAGTCTTATATGGACTAACCATGACAACAAGAGTATCCTTGTAAGGGAGTACCTCAGGATGGTGTTATACTTGTTGTTGTTCTATTTCTATTTCTATGTATATGTATATATTTGTTTTTTCGCTTAAACTTAAATTCTGCCTTTACTTATGTATTTTTATTTTTTATATATTTTATTTTATTTTATATTTTTATATCAATAACCAATTTCGTTTTATTCCATTTTTTACATGCGCTAAAATGACAATAAACTCCTTGAGTAGTACATGTCCACAAGACAAACTATGACTAGAGGACACTAGAGGTAATTACAGTGCAGTATTGACTATTGACTTGTTTTGTTTTTTTCTCCATCAGAATTACACCATGAGTCTAAAGTGACAACTTTTCTGAGGGTGCGCAGGGATTGTGGCCCTTCTTATAAGTCAATGAATTTAAGGGACTAAAAGAAACGAGGGAATAAGGATGAACTGAAATTAAGATAGATTTGTCAACATTTGGTGTCAGTAATACTGTATATGGGTCAAAAGGTCATGTGTGATGTGGCCCGTGTTGTGATGAGATAGTGATTTCCTCTCTGTTCTAGTGTCTGAGCCTCTTTGAGCTAATAGGCCAGCTCTACCCTACCGCTTCAGACAGACAAAGTTACACAGTGGAGCTTTACCGGTAATTAGCAGCTAAAGAGTCAGAGATCATTTTCAGGAGCTGTTGTAGCGCTAAAAGCTAAAGGAAGAGTCAATATTGGATTTATATTTATCGAGTGAAATGAATGATAATGTTTGCTCTTTGTATGGATATGTAGGGAGTACTTATGGACAGTATATGGATGTTCATGTGTCTTTGATTGTGTGTTTACCGCATGATTTCCCACTGATGCTCATATTCAGCATCTCTTCATGTGTGCCAATGAGCTCTAACTGTTGGTTTTGCATGTTTTAGCTTCCCTTTAGCTTTTTACACTGATTTCAGTCATTGCAGTTTATTTTAATACGGTATGAAACACCACAGGTGACGGTGCTGGGGACTCCAGCTGAGGAGGATGGTGGAGGTAAAGTTGACATGTTAAGGGAGGGAGCGTTTGAAGGACTGGATGTGGTGTTCATGGCCCACCCATCAAAGGAAGATGCTGCATACCTGCCGTGTGTGGCTGAGCAAGAGTAAGATTTATTAGATTGCACACGATGTTCCTGTATGAATATGTTTTCTATTTGTGTTTTGTTTTGTATGAAACAACTTGAAATGCCTGACGTTCTTTACTGGAGGCCAGACAATGTGACAAATCAAGTAGTGCTTTGACATTTAGACTTTTTTCATAGCAGGAAACACACAGGTGTTACTAATAACATTAATGATGGTTTAATGCAGTTAATGGGCTGAGGATTAGCTTGGTGTGCTTGCTGATGTCAGCCAGGTGGTGAGCCAGCAGCTGTGCCTTTCCTACTGTGACATGTCACATGTCTTTGATAAAGGACTCCTATTGTGCTTTCTGTTTATGCATGCGATCATTTTTGCTGTTAAGAAGTGTAAATATAAAACTTCTTGGTACCTGTCACTTAACTGTTTGTTATGGCTGATGCACTTTCTGAGTAAAGCAGAGACTTGTGTGTTTTTCAGTTTAACTATAAAGTATCATGGTAAGGCGTCTCACGCCTCAGCCTACCCCTGGGAGGGCATCAATGCGTTGGATGCAGCTGTGCTGTGCTACAACAACCTGTCTGTGCTCAGGCAACAGATGAAGCCAGACTGGAGAGTTCACGGTGAACAAGTGTTTGCTTCCTTATACTCACGTGTTGCTCTGAGTTTAGTAAGCTCTGGTTAAACCATGCTGTGTTGTGCAGGTATCATAAAGCACGGTGGAGTGAAACCAAACATCATCCCTGCCTACACTGAGCTGGAGTACTATCTGAGAACCCCCTCACGCTCCGAGCTTCCTGTCCTTAAGGCAAAAGCTGAGATGTGTTTCAGATCAGCTGCTGTGGCAACTGGCTGCGAGGTAGGGATGCACATGTACGGTAAGCATCTCAGTGTAGTGATGTTGTTTTTTGTTACCACTAATAGGGATTACCAAGGTCAGACATCAACTCTACATACTTTGAATTATATATTGTGTATAGAGACAAATTGTGATTCATCTACAAATTTGGAAACATGATTTCATTTTAAGGGTTTATTACCCAACTCTACCAAAAGTTTAACAAGTAACCAAGACGCTAACTCCCTTTCAGGTTGAAATTCAGTTTGCAAGAAATAAATATGACAACATGCTTCGCAACGCTACACTGGAGGGGCTGTACGAGAGGAACGGCAAAGCTCTGGGGATGGACTTCACCGTTGATGAAGACGTTCTAAAAAATGAATCTGGTAAGTGTGTCTGCCTGTGAGTAGCTGAGCTGAGGGGTTGCATAAAGAGCCAGTATTAAATAATTTTAACTATAAATCATGCAAAGAGATTCCAGTAAACCCCCAGACCTGGAATGGTGCCTCATATAATTTGTGGTTGTAGGGAAAGTTAAATGCTGACACTAAATCTTAATGGGTACAGAGGCAGGCTAGCAGTTTCCACAAGCTTCCAGTGTTTATGCTAAGCTAGGCTAATCATGTAGGAAACTCACAGACATGTGATGGTAGTCTGACTGTAAATACAGAGCTGGATTACTGGGTTCTTGTCCTCCTCTATTTCCTCATTATTTTCCTGTCTGAAAGGAACTTTGTCTCAAGCATCCCACTTCTGTACCAGTTATGTAATATAATCCAGTGTGTGCTGGTTTTTAATCCAGGTACTCTGTTTCATTACAGGTTCCACAGACTTTGGCAACGTGACATTTGTTGTTCCTGGGATCCATCCGTACTTCTACATCGGCTCTAATGCTCTGAACCACACAGAAGAATACACTGATGCTGCTGGTGTGCACCAGCCCATACAAACACAACACTACCTCTACCTGTGTGTCAGCATCTGACCCATGCTGATGTGTGTTTCTATGGCTGACAGTGTGTTTGTGTGTTTGCTGCAGGCGATGACAGAGCTCAGTTCTACACTCTGCGGACAGCGAAGGCTCTGGTCATGACGGCTCTGGATGTGCTGCTGCGTCCGGAGCTGCTGCAGAGGGTGAAGCAGGAGTTCACTGAAGCCAAACTGAAGGAGAAGCACACAGAGCTGCTGAGCTCCCTGCACACTGACTAAACACACAGCAGACTCCTGTTGTCAGACGCAGCTACATGAGAAACACTCTGCTGCATTTCAACCTTTTTCTTCTTACAGTGTTAAAGTTGATTTGTTTCATTGTGGTGGCAGACAGCTGCTGGTGAGAGCAGTGTTTTTTTCCATTAGTGAAAACTGTGTTCATTTTGTTGCTGTAAAAGTTAAACAATGTTGAAATGACTTTTTTTTATCCCCATGCTGACTGTGAGATATACATCTTTAATGGACTGTTTCATATATTAAGTGTATATTATATATGTTTTTTGTTTGGGGTGATGCTTCAATTTTTTTCTCAGTATACTAACAATATAATTATTGTTGATTGTCTTAAACTGCTTTGTCCTAATGATATCTGAAGTCTGTAACAGCAAAGCATGAGGAGCAACACATGAGTCTATCACACTGTGTCTACACTACAGCATAGCAGCAAAAACAGAAGATGAAATCATATCTGTAACCAGCCTCCAACCAGAGACTGAGGAACCTGCAATATACACTTCACTAAAACACATTATTTGACAGCATATATACACATTCAAATTGCAGCTTTATGTTTGAAGCGTTGCAGAGAGATATACTTACCACCTTTCGTCAAACTCCAGATGACCCCGGTTTGACAGTTTTACGACTTTGACCTTTGACCCCCCACATCCTCCCCCCTGCCAGCCCCCTGTACTGCTATTGGCTATGGGTACAGTGCTGACAGCCAATAGCGCACCTCCCCACACACACACACACACACACGCATACGGCATGACATTGCAATAGATGGAGTTTTTAGAATTAAAGTTGTGGGAATGCGTGTGTGTGCGTGTGGGGAGGTGCGCTATTGGCTGTCAGCACTGTACCCATAGCCAATAGCAGTACAGGGGGCTGGCAGGGGGGAGGATGTGGGGGGTCAAAGGTCAAAGTCGTAAAACTTGGAGGGTAGCTTTGATCGGGTTACACAACTGCTGTTATTCACATATCAGAGCTGGGAGGAAAAAACAAACTGAGCAGAGTTACTTATTCTTTTTTATTGAATACAACAGAAAAACATTTGACAAAAACGTTTGTAATACTAAATGTATCCGTCCGGCGGACGGTTCTCTTTGTTCTCCAGACCAGCATCGTCCAAGTTTGAGTGAGAAGGGTGAGAAGAAGACGAAACCTGTCTGACCAACCGGTCAACCGGTTGTCTTTGTTGTTTTAAAGGAATCGTACAAACTGTTTTCCACACCTCTTTTCTCTCATTGGTTGTTTTACAGATTTTATTATGATCTGCGTGCGCACATGCGCACTTGCGCATTCCCACAACTTTGTAGGAATCGACTGTGTGCTAATAACAGGCAAACATATTATTATGAGGGAGATGTGTGATGCTCATCTCACACAGTGTGCTCAGACACAAGACACAGGAAGGGGGGACACGAGAAGGGGGAAACAAAGACGTAAAACTTGGAGGGTAGCCTGGTTGTCTGTGAACCTTCTACAATGTCCCATCCCTGCTTTTATTGGAAATTAGGAGGTCCCTAGTTACATAGAGTTCAAATGTGGTGAAATGGTGAAGACTACAAATCGTATATTAGTGTGTGTGTATGTCATCATTGATTAATTAGCTCAGCTTGCACAAATCACATCTTCCTGTAGTTGGCACAAAGTCCCAAAGGGAGTCTCTTCCCGTGTTTCTTCATGCTGCAAATCAATGTCACGCCCTAACATTCCTCACAGTAGCTGCTTTTCCTGTTGACCTTGAACAAAAGGGGTGCAAGCTCACATGTTAAGCATCACACAGTTTAAGCATAAACGAGTAATATGAAACATTAAGTAATGAGAAACAATATAACAAGAATAAATGGATAAAAGCAAATAAGAGATAACTTTAGTATAATGATTCTAACACATTAGTTACTTAAATTAGCACTATCCTATTATAAAACTCCTTCATTTAAATGTTATTCATATAAAAGTATTAAAATATACTGAAGTGTTTACTCTTGACTCATAGTCATTAGCCTCCTGTTGCTGTTACCAAATATATAGATTTTTGGATGTAAAATGACATTACATTTATGAAACAAAACGTCTTGTAATAACTGAGTGTTTCCACAGGTGACGGTGCTAGGGACTCCAGCTGAGGAGGATGGTGGAGGTAAAATCGACTTGTTGAAGGAGGGAGCCTTTGATGACATGGACGTGGTGTTCATGGCCCATCCTCTGCAGGATGACCCTCCATATCTGCCGCTTGTGGCTGAGCAAGAATACGTTTTTAAATGAACGTCACTTTCATTTCTGCATGTCCACTGCAGTAACAGCTTTTAGGAAAACACACAGTGAATAACATGTGTTCTGCTGTTGACTTTCACTTAAATACAATAACTTTACACAATGTTGAAGCTTTAGCTGTTTCCTGAGTAAAGCAGAGAGACTTGTGTGTTTTTCAGTGTAACTATAAAGTATCATGGTAAGGCGTCTCACGCCTTAGCCTACCCCTGGGAGGGCATCAATGCGTTGGATGCAGCTGTGCTGTGCTACAACAACCTGTCTGTGCTCAGGCAACAGATGAAGCCAGACTGGAGAGTTCACGGTGAACAAGTGTTTGCTTTCTTATACTCACGTGTTGCTCTGAGTTTAGTAAGCTCTGGTTAAACCATGCTGTGTTGTGCAGGTATCATAAAGCACGGTGGAGTGAAACCAAACATCATCCCTGCCTACACTGAGCTGGAGTACTATCTGAGAACCCCCTCACGCTCCGAGCTTCCTGTCCTTAAGGCAAAAGCTGAGATGTGTTTCAGATCAGCTGCTGTGGCAACTGGCTGCGAGGTAAAAAAAAAAAATATTACCTGGAGTTGTGTTGGTCAGTTTGTCAACATAATGTCTTACTCAGCTGGAAGTGGAGTATGCAAAAAATGCTTTTGACAACATATTGCAAAATAAAACTGGAAGATTTGTACGAGAAAAATGGCAAAGCTTTGGGGATGGAATTCACCACAGATGAAGAAGTCCTTAACAATGCTTCTGGTGAGAGTGCAGTAAATACACCAACACATATTTATGAGGAAGAAGAATAAAACGCTGTATTGTCTTTACAGGTTTCACAGACTTTGGCAACGTGACATTTGTTGTTCCTGGGATCCATCCGTACTTCTACATTGGCTCTAAGGCTCTGAACCACACAGAAGAATACACTGCGGCCTCCGGTATGGAGCGCTAGGCTTGTGTGTTCACTGAAAATTCAGAATTAGATACAACATAGCCATGATGACAAAATGAACAGACAATAGCTAATTAGGTAGGTTTGATTCCAGCCGTTTGTTGCATGTTGTTGCCCATCTCTGTATTATTGCTATAATAAATAAATGCAAAAACTTTAATTCCAAGAAACAGGTAAAAGCCACATGTGCATATACATTCCAGCAGAGGTTATATATGAAATTGGAGGCTGAATCTATTTGTCTGGTCCTGAGGTCAGCATTATAGTTTTGGTAATTCACTTGAATTTGCCAAATTACCAACAATGAAATCATCTTATTTCAACAATTGGAAAAAAAGCACAGCATGTAAAAGTCATGTTTAAATACGTGTTTGTGTGTTTGCTGCAGGCGATGACAGAGCTCAGTTCTACACTCTGCGGACAGCGAAGGCTCTGGTCATGACGGCTCTGGATGTGCTGCTGCGTCCGGAGCTGCTGCAGAGGGTGAAGCAGGAGTTCACTGAAGCCAAACTGAAGGAGAAGCACACAGAGCTGTCTGCCAACAGATGACGCACGTCAGGCAACTAAACATGCTGTTATTACCAAAAACATTATACTTCATTATACTTCACTGACCTGTGATCCCACAAATATGTTAAGAACAGAATGCTAGTATGATGTGTACTGTAGGCTATGCTGTTCATTTAAATCACAATGGCTTTGCACACTCTTTTTCTATGTGTTTGTTTCATGATTTAAATGCTATTCCAAGTCAAATCTATACAATACAAGGCCTTAAGACATACACTAGATACCACATGTAGGACTCTTTAATTTCCACAATGTATTACAATAGTAGGTTTGATATGCTGTAGTGTACTGGGATACTGGGATCATTTTCACATTGGGTTGTTTGTAAAAAAAAAAAAACTTATTTGTAATGCCATAATTTCTGTTATTAAAGATTTTGAATTCAGTAATCAACAATCAATAATAAGCTGTATGCCTCGCTGTGTAAAGCAGCTTTAACTGAAACATGCTTGCATAACTTTGCAAAACAAAAACAAATAAACTGAGACTCTAACATGTTCATGTAAATTTATTAATTAGAAAGAAATGAACGAGACCAATTTTAACGCTAATTAATCACATATAATTTACATATTATATTAATTCCAGCCTAAAATATCATCTCAATGCAAAACATATTGCGACGTCTCCAATAGCGGCACAAACAAACGCTCCAGTCAATCCATGTTGGACCGGACGTCAGACTTCAGAGCCAAAATAAGTAAGTCCATGTCTGAAAAAATGAGCACCTTTTCCAAGGATAATACTTTAATTATCAAGAGTTCCTGAAAAACCTGGTAATAGCAGTTTGTATAAATTATTCGTTTGTTGAATACATGAACAAAGTAAAATACTAAATCAATGTCTTTGTGGTTTAACTTATTTGTTTGTCACATTTGCAGACCCTGTAAACTTGATTAAAAATGTTAATCAAATCCCATCAATAAAATAAATACAGATATAAATTTACTGAATTACCCATTGTATCAGTATCGGTGCATCTGGTAGTAATAATGTTATACTCAAGTTGTGGGAACAGCAGAGATCTGGGAACATAGTGACATGAACCAGTAGCAATCAAACAAGTTATAACACAGGTTAGTGTTTGTGCCTTATATTGTATATTATAATCCAAACATCAGTCAAAGGTTACAGGCCAACTTCCTATTTCAATTTACTGTCGGGAAATAGAGGATTATGTCAGTATAAAGCGATATTTGGCAAGATGAAAGATAAAAGAAGTAGAAATACTTAGATATAATATCCAAATACAGGGTGCCATAATTACACTACTTGTTCCCTCAAGGAGCCAAAGGTGTGTTGCCATGTTATCATAGAAGACTGTATTAAACCAGAAGGATCTATAAATAACACCGAGCAATGAGTTAATAGTAGATGCTGAATCATTAGAACAGTCTAGTTAATGTTTCCACACATGAGAGGAAGACTTTATTTCATGGTCACGTCATTAATCCCACTTTTTTTTATCAGAGGACAGAAGATCTGGGAGTTTGTTTACAATGAAATATCAGATTTTGTTAAGCTGTGTCTGCCGGTTTGGCTTTGTCAGAATAAGCCACAACAGATGTTACAGCAGTATGAGATAAAAGTCAGACACATTTCATGAGCATCTTCAGACTTTTTGATGATCTTGTTGTTTTAGAAGCGGGCTGAAACAAATCTATAGTTTGTTTGCTTTGGTCCGAATAAGTGGATGAGTTGGTGAACTTGACCTGAGCAAATCAAAATACATCACCACAAGCCAGGTGAGAATGTTCACTCTGCTCATTGAGTCTGGGGTGGGAGCTAGAACATAAACACAGGAAGAAGGTCCTGAAAAAAGTGGCCAAATAGCAATAATAGCATGGAAAGCACATCTGGCAACTGATCTTAAACCTGCAGAACACGTCAAGTAGTTGGGTCACATCACACTCCCACAAACAAACCACTAGAGCTCATTGGGACCTGGACCGAGACCACCTCATTTACTTATTGTACAGTTGTTTTCATCAGCACCTGAGTGCGATTGCTATCTGCAGACCTGCCTGAACAAGTCACACCAAGGAGGAGAACAACCTGAGCAACTAAACTAAACTGATTGTGCTTTGCATGCTGGGATGCAGATGATCATATTTAACAGTAACAAGTAGGCAGATAATTAATTGAGTTGAATTTGGACCTTGTTCAGGACTTCTTCTGGGTTTATGTTCTTGCTCCCACTGCAGACACATCTGACCCTGACTCTGTTAGATCTGAACCTGACATGAGTCTGTTTTTGGAGGTTTGGATATACCTGAAGACCTCTATTTACCACCGGTCTTTCTTTGCAACCCTGAATCTGCTCAGTTCGGTGCACAAGTTTCCACTTCAGTACAGGTGCATCTTTCAACCACAGAAATGAAGCGCAGAGGCAGACTTGTCACCCATCGACCTCAGACCTCACCTCACCTCAGTTAGCAGTAGATAGACCAGTAGATGATGTTGAAGAGGATGTAAGATCCAGGAAAGATGACCCGTGAGTACTTGTCTATAGCGTGCGTGTCAATCCAGATGTTGCCATATGCACTGGAGCCAACGTGGCCGGTGATTGGGTCACTCTCCATCGCCAGCTGCACCAGTATCCTCTCTTGTTTCACCCCGTTCTCTTCTGGCATGCTGTAGTTCCCTGTGTTGTTGGCATCCATCTCACTGTAGCTGGCAGACATCATGCCAGGATGAGCCATACCACAGGTACACGGAAGCTGCAATTATAAAGATTTATGCTGCGTTCACGTTCTTTCAGTTGATGTTAAACTTCCTTATTGTTTAGTATTTTGTTTTTTCAATTCTATACACAAGTTTTACCTTAAAGCCACTCTCTGGATTTGAATAAAAAATATACTTTGCTGTCTGCCAAAATACTTGCAAGTGGCTTTAAAACTGTTAAAACATTTCTCATCTTCTATATGTTTAGCTTAAAACATGAAGTTTATATGAAACTATGACTGAAGTAAATGTACATCATCTTGGTGTCTATGAGCTTGGAGATGATTGACTGACTCACCCTATCTCTGAGTTTCCTCTCCTTACGTTCTTGCAGTGTAGACAGGTAGTTGACGGCAGCATACTCAATCACAGACAGGAAGACGAAGACAAAACTGACCCAGAGGTAAATATCCACAGCTTTGATGTAGGAGACCCTGGGCATGGAGGCGTTGACTCCAGTGATGATGGTAGACATGGTGAGTACTGTGGTTATACCTGAAGAAAGTACAGAGTTAAACTCAAGTTTAAATCTTGCTGCCGTTTAAAGACTGCTAATGTTAAAATCAAAATTAAACAAGGTTAAATTTTAACCTGATGATGGTGTTAGAGGAAAAGTCAGAGGATCACCAAAATCATTGCAATTCTTCCTTTGAGGAACATCTATTTCAAAAATCAATCTGATACTTGATGCATTTTACTAAAATAAAAAAAAACGTCAAGCTCTTTTATTTGGAAATTATCTATAAATATGAGTGATTCAGTGAAGTATGTGTCCTCTAGTTCATTCAAATCTGCAGCATCAGAAGGCAGCAGGACTAAGGACTGAGTTCCATTACAAACGGGTACCTTCAATAAATCACCTGAAAATGACACCATGCTGCTACAGAATAACTACATACACGTCTACACACATCAGACTAGTTGGTTAGAGTAACTTTTTGTCGGAGACATTGGATTACAAAGGCTCAGCAATCCTGTGCATCATAACCTTCTTCCCAACTTTAATTTGAGCAAAAAAAGCATAATGGTACAAATGTACAATGTGGGATACAGTAGATTCAGTAGAATTAAAATTGCATTGAACTCGTGTGATTCACCAACTTTTATAATTATTCATTTCTATCGTCATTGTGTTTGCTCTTTGTACTGCCGCACATACATGAACCCAGACAGCCAACTTACTAGTTAACTAAAAACTAAACCACCAATTAAATACCAATAGCCATGGACTCTCACCTAATGGCACTCTGGCAGGGACAGCCCTGCGGTCGATCCAGAAGGACACCCAGGACAACATGACCATCAGAGTGGCAGGGAAGTAGGTCTGCAGCAGGAAGAAGAAAATGTGACGCCGCAGAGTGAAGTTGATGTACAGACGGTTGTACCAGCCTGAAGAGGAGATGTAGCTAGAAGTTATATATCCCTGAGAGACTGTAGGCTTACATTAAAAATAGCTCTGCATTCGTAACCGTGTGTGAGTGTGTCAGTGCCTGTGCTGCTGTAGAAGGCCAGCTTGGTGGTGGTGTGGAACTCCTGAATGAGGAACTGAGAGAGAGAAATTCTCTCGTCTGTGTTTAATGAGCTGTTCCCTTCCTTCCAATACAGCATTAGGTCATCATCTGTGTATGCATCTGGAGGGACAAAGAGCATAAACTAAATATATGTGGCACACACAAGAAAATGACACAATTGAGTGAAGACTGTGTACAATGCAACAGTAGGGGATAGTGGTAAAAATGTCTCCAATGTATACAATAGTTACCAGTATAGGTGCATAGTAAATATTAATCATATTCCCAGTGTATTTGCATATTAATGAAAAAAGAGAGAATGATAAATCTTATTAATAATGTACTGTAAGAAAGTTTATCTGCATAGCACATTCCAACAACAATGCAATTCAAAGTGCCACATAGTGCATCAGGATATCAAGACTGAATGTCAGTATAAATCAACATTCATATACATTAAAAAAGAGTTAAATTGGAAATGAAAATAAGCTAAACTAAAAGACAAATAAAACAGAAAAATACAAGTAACAGTGAAGTGTGAGATCAAAAGCCTCTTGTTTGGCTTAAGACAGCAGCAAACAGAAAAGTCTTCAGCTCTGAATTAAAAGATTTAAAAGAAGTGAGCGTTGCAGCAGTTTTCTGGCAGTTTGTGGAGAATAATATCTGAACGCTGCTTCTCTATGTTTAGTTTTGACTCTGGAGACAGAAATCAGACTTGTTCCAGACCACATGAGAGGTCTGGATGCTTCATAATGTAGCATCAGATCGGAAATGTATTCTAGCTCTAAACCACTCAGTGCTTTATAAACCAACAGTAGTATAAAAATCAATTCTTTGACAGACGTGAAGTCAGTGTAAAGACCTGAGAACTGGAGTCATATGATCCACTTTCTGTGTCTTAGTGAGAACTTGAGCAGCAGTAATTGATCAACTTTTTAGAGACACCGTTACAACAGTCGAGTCTACTGAAGATAAACACATAGACCAGTTTATCCAAATCCTGCTGAGACATAATCTACTACTACTTGTATTGGACCATAGTCCCCTGGTTATATGATTATGTACATTTGTGTGTCATCTGCATAATTATGGTAAAATATTTTTTCCACAATCTGAGCCACTGGGAGCATGTAGATGTCGAACAGAAGAGGCCCCCAGAATGTAGCCTTGAGGAACTTCAATACCATTTTATGTATAAGACATTCCACAGCAGCAGTCACATTCATCAAGATTGATCACATCAGTCACTTACAGCTCTCTATCTCCAAAGAGCATGTCTGTGTGTCGAGAGGAAAGCGACTCAGGTCCATGCTGCACATGGATGTGACTGTCACCCTGCATTACAAAACAAAACAATTAGCTGTTGTAGTATAATAAAATTATGTAGAGAGAAAAAAACTTCATGTTAGGGATGGGAGCTTTATATTATATTATATTATATTATATTATATTATATTATATTATATTATATTATATTATATTATATTATATTATATTATATTATATTATATTATATTATATTATATTATATTATATTATTATATTTAGAAATGCAGTAAATAATGTTTACTACCGATCCATAGCACAAAGAGGAAGCTAAGATGCACTAACAAGGTTAATGTGGGACTACATGCTTTCATGTTCTCTTGGATGGCTTCAACATCATCTGACATTCAATAAGCAAACTTTTATAATTTTATAATTATAAAGAACTGCAGGAATATCTCTACAGGAACTGTAGAACTACAGTTCTTCAGAAGCAGTAGAAACTTAAACAGTGATGCACCAGAACAACTTAGTACTCATTAATTCCTGTTACAATAGATGCTGAAAGTAGGACAATGTAAAACTGGTAGAGTCTTGCTTTAAAAGTTTGCTGTTTTGCAATCCTCTCTCAACCAGCTATAGCCCCTTTTTAAAAAAAATAGTTCCAGGAACTAAACTCAAGGACCAAACTTAGAACTAAATATCCCTGTCACTTTAACAGTTTCAGTTTGAAATCTTTCCTCAGCAGGACATCCCATCCATGCTTGCAGGCAAATACTGCTTGAGTCAGGGCTTTCACCACAGAGAGGCTAAATGAAAATACATAATCCAGTTCACAGGACAAGAGAAGGCCATACGGTCCGCAGACAAGGTCTACAAACTGTCATCCTCACGCGCCAATCTGCCTTTGTGTGGAAAACCCCACATAGACCCTCTATGCTAACAGAGCAATAATTCCCATGGATGGACAGCTATGGCCAGGCTCTGTAATGTGGATTACAAAATCAACTATTTTGGCTCCCGGCCTAATGTCACTCGCCAAAATTACAAGGTCATGCTCAGCGTTAGTGTGTTAGTCAGTGTTAGTAGTCGTAAGTGGCACAAAGGCATCCCCTTAAATACACATCTTGTACTGTGACACCTGGTGCAACTCTGTCTGGGTGAGACAGCCAATGGCAATTACATCTCTGAACACCCACTATCATCATAATCTGCCCCACTTAAAACGGATTATATGTATGTGCTGCACCACTATCCAGTATTAAAGAGGTCAGTGGAATTAATCATATTTTTATAATAACAATGGATCAAATTGCTATTACTGAGTATCTAGTGTATTATTATTAACTCTGCACATCTCCTAAACTCTATGGAACAATACAGACTTTTTTTTTCTCATTGTTTTCGTAGCCCACAACTTTACTGTTTTGATCTCATTAACGTTTCAGCAGCAGAAGGCTCCTGCTTTCAGTGAAAAAGCTTTAATTAACTCACTACTTTACCAAACGCCAGACAGAAGATGCAGTTAGCGATTAGCTCGTGTATATAGGGAGTGGAGCATTTTGCAGCTAAAGAGCCAAATATTTATCGAAAAAGTTGTTGGAGACCAATTAAAGGTTTAGTGTGTATATTGTGTCTTCGAGCCCACACCTTTATATAGGTATGTCACTTAAGTTATTTTCTCAGACTTGACAAAGCTCCTCCAGGCCACAATAGACATTACAGGCTGAGTAGTGGGGTGCTACCCATTACAGGTAAGTTGAATTTAATATATAAAATTGAACTGTTATTTCAGTAAATTAATACATTTCTCTTGTTTCATTTTACATTTTAGTACATGTATGCAGTGCTACACCAAAAGCGTCTAGTCAGCTGTGTTACTAAACCACTTTGCTTTACTTCTTGAATGAATTTCCACAATTTAATCAGACACACTAATAAACTTAAGAGAACCTAATAAACAACACCAAAATCAGCACATATGGAGGAAGTAAGGGTGGTGGAAGGAACTCAAAACAGGCTGCAACTAACCATTCCTTTCATAGCTGAATGTCGACTCTTCTTGATTAAATTTTGTCTATGAAAAATGATCTTATGATTGATCAACTATCAAAATAGTTAATATGCAGATTATTTTCTGTTGATTAATCGTTGCAGTGTTAAGGAAGTGTCCGGTTATAACTGACACACTTGCATGAATATGAGTGGATGTGACTAGTCAGCTGATGGTTAAGCATGAATGAAGCAGCTAATGCAAGTGTAAATTCAGAATTCTTCTTTTATGAAGGCAAACATTTGAATTTCATTTTATTTGAAGTACCTGGGCTATTTGAGACCAGACTACAACATTACTTCGTTAATTAATCCCTGACTAATCTGTCTCCCTCGGTTGTTTCATACATAGGGAGGAGAATTACCTGAGGCTGTAGAGGACTTTGCCATCTGGGTAGACTCGCAGCATCACATTATCAGTTGTGGTGTCATGTGTGAAGGACTTCTTAGAGTGGACAAAAAACATGTCAGGTACCCAGATCTTCTTCACCAGTCGGCCGTCAAAGGTCATACTCTGGTTCTTGTTGCTTTGGAAAGACAGACGTTCATCTTTCCAATAGTGCCTCAGATACAAGGTCATAGTAAAGTCCTTAAACAAGAAAAGAAATGTTTATTACAGCACTATCTCAACTAACATACTTAGAATGTGTCGCATACAGTTTGGTCCAGACATACCATATCAACCTCTGAAATAGCATCCAGGCTTTCAACCTGAACGTCCACTCCAACTGGAACTGCAGGCCCTAGAAAAATATAGAGCAGTTTAGAGATGCATTAAACTGCAATTTACAGTCATGTTAATGTCAACAATAGTGATAAAAACAGCAGCCCAAGTGCCTCATCCTGCACCTTTTGGATTATCTGTTTATTTAGAGGTTGTGACTGCTTTTCTGTACTTTTGCTTCAAACAATAACTCCTGCTCCTTTCCATCCAAATCCCCATAAAAGCAGCTGGGTGTGAGTTTCCCAGTGTCACAGAGTCAGCGGAGTGAGTACTGCTCTAAATGGGCAAATGCATAAGAAATGACTCAAATTAAGGTCACGGGTGGGTGGGTATGCAAAAACAATTTAACACCTGCGATTTAAAAATCAAACTCAATCAAAACATACAGTGTGTATGGTTGTGTTTTAAAGCAAAGTCACAACATTTTTTAGAGTAACCAGGCCTAACAGGTTATATCTGGCTTTGATTTCATCACCCAAGGCTCAGAACAGCAATGCTTTCCCTCCATACAGGATACAGTGTGAAGTTGTTCTTTACAGAGTAACATAATAGCACTGATTGAATTTTTGAGTTTTGAGTTTTATTGATGCTTCTGTGTCTGTTGCACCTCTAATCATGCCCAGCATCACTGATTGGTATGAAAAAGACAGCATTAGTGACTTGGACTTAATGGGAGCAGTAACAGAGAGCCAGTGCAGAGTGATGAAAAGTGAGGCGTTATCATTAACTGTAGATTGTAGAGAAGCAACTATGCACACCATTGATAACAAACAATCTGATTGGCTGATTGCATTTCAGCATGGACAAGTAGAACTACACTGGACACATTAGCATAATACCCCAAAAAGCTAATGAACAACACCCTGGTATGTTCAGATACACTAAATGCAGAGTCAGGGATTTAGTAATAGTATAAAAAATATTCTAATAATATGATTTTTGTAGAGGACTGTTGATGCAATGCACTTTGCATTAAAAGAACACTGCAGTAGCTAATCAGACCTAATCCAGCTCAATGATGCAATTAAGAGCAATAAAGACTGTCGGTAACTGAGTAAAGTCTCTCTAGTAACTGCACTGGGATTCCATGTGAGATTTCGAATTTATAGGGGAAATGCAAGAGTGAGAATTGAAAAACACACACAGATTCAGCCTTTGAGCTCTGCTAATGTGGCAGATTAATATGGGAGTTACTGAAACCTAAAGCTCCAGGCTGTGAGCTGCTTGGTAATTAATCACTGGCCCACAGCAGTATGGCTCAGACATAATCCTACTCTGTTATGTCATCTCTTCTAACCAGCGCTGGACTCACCTCGTTGAAATGAGTGTATACATCTGGCTGTGTGGGTTGGGGTTTAGTCTAAAAGTCTTAATGACTTGTTTGGACACTGAATTAGTGAATTCGAAAGTTTACTGCCTGTCTGTATGATAAGAGACTCACGCTGATCCATTTAGTTCAAAGAGATGAATCACCTTACCTCCAAATCCTGGTCGCATTGTAAAGTCATGGTTGTCTATCCTCAGCAGCTGCTGTGACTTTGTACCCCAGGCTTTGGTAATGTCTGGACTTCTTTTGTTGATGGGGCTAAATAGTATGGAAAACAACACATGAGCAACAGTTAATATCCTGAATGCAATTCTTTGTTCTTGTACAATATATTTCTTTTAAATCCAACAACTCTTTTACTCACTTAAAATGCATTTTTACTTACACAATTTTTTTTATTGTAAAATTGTATTTAAATTTTAGCCTTGGGTGTAGAGTAATCAATAAAGAGGCCACTGAGTGTTATTTGCCCCGTGTGCTTGAACAGCATTGATGGCTGCTTCCAGCTACATTTACTGCTGTAAAATCACTCTTGTGCTATTCAGCAGTTACTCAAAGGTTAATAAGCTTTTCCATATATATTGTACAACTGCTGTTCTCCCAGCAGTGTGATTGCATGCGTTGTCGTTTGTTGTCATCTTACTGACTTTATGCAGCAAATAATCATATGTACTTTCTAATTCAGAAGGATAAGAATGGATTATATTGGATTTAGCAGGATACACGAAAGCAGGCCATCCTCCTCTCTAGATACTGCAAATAATAGTGTGATTAAAATGTTGACCGTGTGCCTCTAAGTCCAGTCATGCTGGTTTAATCTCTACTATAAGATTCCTCTGTCTAGCCTCTGTTATCGTTCTAATTGGACTAAGAAAAAAAAAAACAAAAAAACACACATACATCATACCTGCCGATCTTGCGACCAGATCCTTCTGTTAGAGGGATTTCTCTTTTTGATCTAAGAGGGGGAAAAAACTTTGTGATTTCATGCAAGCATTATGCAATGTGGGACAGCACTGACAGTAATTTGGGAAAATAATTTAAAAAAAATAATTAAAAGCCCCAAATCAGCAAATAAGTTCCAGAAACTATGGAACCAGAGGAACGAATCTCAGGAACTAACCTAGCAACTAAAAGTCCCTGTTGTGCATTCCTGTTTGCATTTTCACTGCATCTGAAGAACTGTGAAAATTGGACCCAATTGACAAATTAATATTGATGAATTCCAGATTTGTGCTTAAACACATAATGTTCATAATATGTTTTTATAATAGGGTACAACCTCTTTTGTACACTGGACTCTGAGACTCCACACGTCCTAAGAAATTAAATAGAAAGCTTGCACCAGCCACTGGTTGAAAATGGATCCAGTATGGGTCAATATAGTAACAAGTTAACCCACTGTTGTGTGCTATATGGACCCTCACTTATAATGAAATTTAATTGCAGAACACAGGGGCTCCCTGGTTAATCAGTCCATGTAGCTGTTTAGAAGTTCTGTTGATGAAATCATTTGTACGTCTAGCTTTAAAGTCCTTCTTCACAGCAGAAAAGTCCTCACCTCAATAGTGTTACTAATAACATTAATACTGGCTCTGTTCAAGTGTCCCAGTAAGCCATGACAGTGTGACAGTTAGACCACATACACAAGACCAGCGTCCCGAATCTGAAGTAGGAAATGGAATTCAGCCATCATTCATTTGATCATTTACAGCTGTGCTTTTACTGCAGAAACATGTCAAAGTGTCTTATGTGAAAAAGGCTTATTAGTTGATATGTTGCCAGAGGAAAGATCTTGCAGAGTTCCAGATAGAAGCTTTACAGGATTTTAAAAGAGAGTAGGTCTTTCTGATGCAACTGAGAGCTGACTGATGCAATCCCCAAATTGGTATAAATAACATTACATCATCATGACAGGAGCTGAGCCACAGAATACAGCAAATCCTTGTGCTTCCTTACAACCTGTGCCATGTGTTAATTTCATAACCTCTAGACATTTCAGAAAATGATTTTAACTCCGAACTCAAGGATTAATGCAGAAAGTCAAGCACAAGTAGAGTCATAGGAATATCTGCAATTCCGTGACAACTAAGCAAACCATGTGATAAGACAAAACAATCAAGAAAAGCCTGTAAATTGACCTTGAAGTGGACCATGAGGACACAATCAATGGTGTAATGTATAAGACTCTGTTTCATCTAGTAGGTTTTCCAAAAGTACATTAAAACATTCTTGAATGAAGGATTCACGTTTTCTTAAGGTTACCTGCCTTTGCCTTCCTAAATATTCCTAGTTTGTATAGAATCAGTGTAAGCACGTTGGAAATAAATGCCTACAATCTTCAGGCAGGAAATTTCCCTGTTTGAATAAAACTGACAGAAGATTTTTAGACATTTTTACAAGGATTTAAGTAGCTTCAATGACAAATGTTCCACTTTTACGCATATTTACGCATGGCACAGTTAGAAGCCAGCCAACCCTCTCCTGCATTCCGCTCATTGTGAACTGACCTGAATTGCAGTATTTGTCCTTTCATACGCGACACGCCGACCATCCAAACCAGCAGGTGTAGCAGCGCAACATCCGTGTGCATGATGTCCAGCAGAGTCCCGGGCCTCTCCAAAAGTCTCAGCACAGCAGGCTCCTGCCAGAGCTTTTTGCGCACAGGGACCGCACACTTCACGACGTAAATATAATGAGATTGTATACATGGATCTCACTGTATTTAATCTGACAGAGGAGGGGGAAGCAATTTCTCCTTAACCTATAAATCCTCCGCGTCAGATGGCTCGGATTTGCGCTCCAACGCGCAGGAACGCAGAGCACGCTTTCCCACGTAATTCACTTTCACATGCACAGGTAAAAGATGACAGAACGCAGGCAGCACGCACACTCATACATCGGTGTATGAAATATTCAATGATCAGGATGAAATAAATAATGCCTACATTGGATGAGTGTTTCCTTTTTTCTTTGAATCACACCATATAGTATACAGAGTAGATTTGAAAAGGACATTCCCAATTATCAATATGTATGGGCCGTTATGTAACGTCTCTTAATCCAGGGTGGGTCTGGCGTGTCGTGGGGGTTATGCACTCCATCACCTCCATCACTGCATCACAATACATTTTTATCGTCTCTCTTCCAGCATTGTTAAACAGTGAGTTAGCACTGGAGCTGGAATATTACCCCCTGCTTTGATCTTCATGTCATTTTCATTTCTTTGCTGCCTGAGTTGTGAAACTGCTGGAAGACAAAATCCACAGTCTTCCTTTCACCAGAAAATGTATTCCAAAGATCTGAAATTAATATGACACTCACACATCACGTGGATATCTTCCAACCGTACAGACTTTTACTGCAATTGTCCCTCTTTGTGTCACTTTTTTACATTACATTACAGTACTTACATGCTGTAGTGGCCTACATCTGATTTTTATTGCTTCTGAGTGACTCCATTTCAGATTTTTTCATGGAAGTGTGAACAAACCAAATCAGATCTTTTTGGTCCTAGATCTGATTCATATCCAATTTGTGGCCATGCGACAGCCGACAGTCAGAGTGGTGAGATTGGAATTTATTTGGTATGTGACGACAGGTAATATTGGCAGTCACCTATATATACAAAACACTGAACATTAATTATTGTCCTGTTGTGTTGTCATTTTTAGTGAAGTTAGTGCCACATGTGTAAATATGCACGTCACTCTCTCGATTTAAAGACACACTTATCATTTCAGCTGCTGTATGATGCTGCAGGAATTTATTATTATAGGTCAAAGGAAAGAATCTGATGCACAGCCTACTGTGGGCAACAAACAGATCATCACTACTGGTGTTCATGCAAAATCCCAGATGCATTTAGTGACAGCTGAACAACAAATAGATTTGTCAACATAACATATATATATTTATATAAAGGGAATGTTGTTGTATGTTAAATTAAAGAGTACGTTCTAGACCTGCTATATGAGTGTCACTAGATACCTTCTGTTATAATTTGGTATATAGAGTCATATTTATAGCTATATTTTGACAGACATTTCGGTAGATTATGTTATAGAAGCAAAATACACAGAAGTTGGTTCATGATTGTGGAGAGCTCTGTGTGTGCACACCTCAACGCAACACAACTTTGAAGCTTTTGTGTTCTCTGCAGTTTACATTATGGACCAATCTCTGTGCTGAAATGTGAAGGAAAGCATCTAAACTTTTTGGTGTGTCTTTTTAAGTGTTGTAATATAGAGGCATTTGAGGAGATACAGTCATTTGCGTCTTAAAAAGAAAAGAAAAGGCAAATATTTCCAGTACCAGTGCACCTTATGCCACATTTTGTCCTCAGAGTGGTGCTAAAGGAAGGCTCATGAGTGTTCAAACTGTTCAAAACACTTTATCTTACAGAACATGAATGTACTCAGTAAACTTGATCAGATTGGAATTGTTCGGCATGGATTTTGATGTCTCATCAGGTAGAGCAGGTCGGCCACTATTTGCAGTGTCAAAGTACCTTTGGGTGAAATACTCAGCCCCATTTACCGCTGATGTTAAGGCCACCTTGCGTGGCTGCCTAGTTTGTGTGTGTGAATGGGTGACTGTGAAGTGCTTTGGACAAAAGAATGGTATAAAAATAGAGTCCTATAAAATTTACATTATTGCCAGAAATGATCCCATGGAATAATATACATATACAAGAATATAAAATAAGAGAGACAAATGAATACTGATCATGAGAGGGATGAGAATATGTTAACCAGCACAGTCCAATAGAATGTATATTATATAGAGTAATAAACACAGTCTTGTGTGTTTTTTCTGATTTATATATACAGACGGAATAGATCTAATTTGCCCTGCAGGCACCCTTCCAGGCAAAGTGTCAGCTGGACGCTTTTACCAATTCAAAAAAATCCATTAAAGTACTATTGGTTCAATTTCTAGTTTGAATAGTTTCAGCCACATTTGATTTCACTTCTCTATTTGTACAAAACACAAATGCTTTTGATTTTTCCATTGCTAAGTGTGCAAAGGTTGCTCTTCCCCCTTCTTTATATTAGATCACTCATTTCACTCCAATGTTTCTGTTAATTTATCAGTTATGTTACAAAAATAATGGAATAATTGAGTGGTTTGTATTTCACAATGTTATATTTTGTTGAAGGTCTTCAGTCTTTTGTGATTTTTTCTTTTACAGATGTGCGGTGGAAAGCGTCATGTGCACCTGCATCACTGTGTGGCACGGCAGCTGCTCTGCAGCAGAGAAGAAGGCTCTGCAGAGGGTGGTCAAAGCTGCACAGAGGACTGTGGGATGCAGCCTACCCACCACCACGGACACTTACACCTCCAGGTGCAGGAAAAGGGCCTCCTGCATCATGAAGGACCCCACTCACCCCGCACATGCTCTGTTTGCCCCTCTCCCCTCGGGCAGGAGGCTGCGGAGCATTAAGAGCAGGACCACCAGACTGAGGAACAGCTTCTTCCCAGAAGCTGTGAGACTGTTGAACTCTGGAGGACCCCCGCCCCCCATCCCCAACCCCACCTCCACCCCCACCCCCCGTCCCCCATCTGGACCCCCCCCACCACAGATGCACAGACAATAACACAAAAACACTTGCACCGTAATCACTTTTTCTTTGCACATTGCAGTTGTTTGCACAACCTGGACACTTGCACATCACCATGGTGTTATACTGTTGTTGTTGTTGTTGTTTTTCTATTTATTGTATATACTTTTGTGCCTTATCTTTATATTTTATATTTTATGTTCTATATATACATATGTATATATATATCTTATTTTATTTTATCTTATTTTATTTTTAAATTTTATTTTATATTTGGATAATTGGGCTGCTCCAGGACCAGGGGAAACCAATTTCGTTGCATCCCATGTTTACATGTGTTGTAATGACAATAAAAACTCCTTGAATCCTTGAATCCTTGAATCCTTGAAGATGGTGCTTAATCAGTGATTTTGACAACACGTGCATCATTAAATGCTGCACTCAGCAGTGAGTCACTAGGCTCTGTCAAGTTGAGGTAGGAAGGTTCAAACTGTTGTGTGTAATTTGGTGCACTCATGTCTTTCTAAAATATTTATATTGTGTTGAAGTTATTTATGAGTGACAGCAGAACTAAAGCAAAGACATCCACCCAGAATGAGCCCGACTTCTTGCCAAGAATATGGATACAGCTCTTCCTTTGCCCATACAAGGACTGGGTTGCACGTAGCATACTCCAGTATCATTGCAAATATAAAGAGCTGCTCCATGACAGAATCTACAAACTAAAACACAATATGATGACTGGCATGAAAGGTTGAAACGTGTTGGAATAAGAGCCACACACTAGAAGCAAACTGTGATATCTAATTCTCTTCACACACTTTACAGACCATTTAACACACTTGAGTGCAGATTTAGCAAAGAAACTTCTGCTCAGCAGAATAAAGAGATCTGTGTTTCTGCTGTGTCAGCATCTTCCACCATACTCACTGTTAGTATGGGGCTGGAAAGCTTGCAAATACATGTCATGTCCACGTCACACTCACTGAGGTCGTGGACTCGACCCGTAATGACAGGATCGCTTTATATAGATGAAAATGATTAAAATGATTAACTGATGTATATGCCAGTAGTATCATAGAGTTGTATAAAGTCTGCTGGATCAAGTCAACAATAAAATGCATGTAAAGAGAAACAGCAATACAGGAAAAGAGCTACAGAAAAGCTAAATAGTAACATATATTTTAAAACAAGAAGAACCTGATTCATCTACTCTCAATCTCTCAGCAGAGATCATTCCTCACTTTAATAATATGCAAAAGGGAAGTTTTAATTAAATGCAATTTAAATGATGCATCTGTCTTTGATGCTATTCTGCTAAGTGTTTAAATGCTGCTGTTAATCTGTAAGTAAAGATTTAACCTCAGCCTCCACCACCAGAGCTATACATGCAATGTAGATCTCTTATGTAGTAGCTAAGTGAAAATGATGTGTCTGAAAATACAGTAATGGACCAGTTTATTCAGTTATTTCAAATGTAATGCTGAGCTTGAAGGGTCATTCTTTGTCAAATATCAGTTTGGGTTTTTTTTATCATATGGTACCCTTCATCAATTCAGGCTGACTTTGCTCAGTTGTCATGGTGATTCAGTTGTTCTCACATTACTAAAGTGTAGATAGAGGAATTAAGTCAGTAATTTCACAGATGAAACTGTGGGTCTGTGCCTTCTGTCAAAACCTTTTGTGTAACCCGGGAAGAGAGTGTTGCATTGACAAAATCCATACGTAGACTGTACATATTTTCACTTCTATTGTCTGTGTCACAGTGTTCATTTACTGATTGATTAGAGTGGGGAGGGAGTCGGATGCGGCTATGAACATTCTCACATGTCCCTGCTTAGCTGTCTGATCCAAGTAGCACACCCTCGATTGATTTATATATTTTAAAGCTTTTAGGATACCTTTGATGTGATCCTTATCAACAGAAAATCAGATACTTAGCTCAAATTGAAAGTTGAATATATATATTAATGTTTGGGTCTGTTTTTAATTAGCTAAATTCCATACATACTCCTAAATTCTAGTCTTCATGTCTTACACCTAGAAATACTGCTAGAGAACTAGAGTCTCATGTAACAAAGTTAATTTATATTTTTTTTTTATTTTAAATGGAGCATCTGTCTTATTTTTTGCTAGATTATAGTTTCTGATTTGCCCTTGTGCATTTTAACAATTTAACCAGTAGAGGGCAGAAGAGTTATAATTTTGAAAGTCTGACATTTTAAGAGCAAAAACATTTTAATGACCGAATCATGTGAGCCATATGTGTCATTTCTAAAGCAATCAAAGCCATTATTGTTATAAATACTCATCTCTCATATTTATCTGGCAGGAATGTGCTGTGCTTGTCAGCTGATGAATAATTATCATACACTGTCAGCCAGTTTCTCTTAGCAATTGACACACACACACACACACACACACACACACACACATACACACACCCGTCCAGCACAAACACAAGCAGAATTAATCTGGATTTGGTGGGTGGAAGATTGCTGCACTTGATGGAGAGCCAACCTCATGACATTACATAAAGCTTTTTTTTCCGTCAGCCTCCCTTCATTAGAGGTTAATCTATACACACGCCAACTGTCAGTTGATCATATGACTCACATGTATCAAAATCAAATGCCATCATCTTTGAATGCATGGCAAAGGTGCAAACTCATCATCATAGACTATTAGGAGCAAAATTAAGTTGATGGTTATAATTTTGATAGATATACGCTGGAAGAGACAAAGAGAGAAATTTCCACAGTGAATGTGATGGATGGAAGTCACTAAAAGCAATTTGGAATAACTGTAATATTTACTGTAAAGTTTAACAATACATATGTAAGTGCATGAAAAAGCAAACTTAAAGAGATCAGTTCTGATTTTTTCAAGTGGGGACCACAATACAACATATTTTAGACACCAAATAAAGGCTACAATATGTTGTGTTGTTGTCCTGGTAACTGGTTTCATAAACCAGTTACCCTCTCTGTTGAAAGATGTAGTAAAGCTCCTTGATGTTTATCTGCTCGTCCTCTGACTCCTCGTTGATGACCTTTGGCCTCTTCTCAGTGGATGCTGTGAATGGTTTTGGTCTGGTGTTTACAGGCAGCTGGTGTCTGTTTCTGGTGTTCATTCACCCTTATGCAGGGTACTCACTGTTTCACGCGTCTTCCCCAAAGCTGGCATATAATGTCATGATGATGTCATACGCCATCTCCAGTAGAGATCTGAAAGTGTTAAATGATTTGTGGTAAGAGATTTCCTTGTGACTTTAAAGATGCACTAATCAAAATGTTTAAATGACCACAGTATGTATAACGTGAAAAGGCTCAGTAATAGTGACAGATCCACAGAGAGTTATCACTAACTGCAGCTCTATGAAGCATTTTAGGATCTTTAATTATTATTATCATTATTTCGTTTTTCCGCTCTGCAACTTTACCGTTTAGTTCATTCTCAGTGCTGTCATAAGTGTTGTTTCCAGCAGCAGCAGGCAGCAGTTTACAGTGAAAAAGCTCTGTTAAACCCAGTGTACACAAGGCAGACAATGTTAGAGACTAGTTGGTGGACATAGTGGAGCATTTAGTAGCTAAAGATACAGATATATATAGACCAAAACTAAGCTAAGAGGAGAGTCAAATTGCCTGAAGCACGACACCAGATTAATTAATGTCACTCTGTATCTGCTGGACGTGTAAATTGGTAACAAGTTTGAGAAAACTTTATAAGGTGATTATACACCTATCAGCCACAACATTAAATCCACTGACGGGTGAAGTGAATGACATTGATTATCTCGTTACAATGGCACCTGTCAAGGGGTGGGATATGTTAGGCAGCAAGTGAACAGTCAGTTCTTGAAATTGATGTGTTGGAAGCAGGAAGATCTGGGCGACTTTGACGAGGTCCAAATTGTGATGGCTAGACAACTGGGTCTGAACATCTTCAAAGGAAGGTCAACCGGTGAACCGGTGACAGGGAGGTGTGTGCTAAGGATCACATTATCATTTACATTTACATCCATGAGCTATGGGAAGAAGGCAAACCTTCGGTCCTGGTGTTCATGTAAATGTTACTTTGACACGTACCACCTATCTAAACGTTGTTGCTGACCAAATACACCCCTTGTGGCAACAGTATTCCCTGATGGCAGTGGCCTCTATCAGCAGGATAATGTACCCTGACACACTGCAGAAAATGTTCACGAATGGTTTGAGGAGAATGACAGAGCTCAAGGTGTTGCCTTGGATTCCAAATTCTCCAGATTTCAATCCGATTGAGCACTTGTGAGATGTGATGGAAAAATAAGTTCAACCCCCCCCCCTCACAATTTACAGGACTTAAGAGATCAGCTGCTCATGTCTTGGTGCCAGATACCAGAGGACACTTTCAGAGGTCTTGTCCATACGTCAATGGGTCAGAGCTGTTTTGGTGCACGAGGGGGACCTAAACAATATTAGGCAGATGGTTTGAACACCGTGGCTGATCTGTCAGGGTCGGATTTTAATCATCCACTTCATATAACTCCCTGGATCTGCTGCACTTCTTTCTGTGTATCCTCCTCTACACTGACATAGGAGACGGGTTCACGTTAATTATGTTGCATCAAGCTGTTTGAGCTGTGCAGTTTAGTGAAAAAAGAGACGAATGTTCCATGCTTAGGTCAAATAATAACACTTGAGTCGGTTCCATTGGTTGATGAAGGCAATTCAATGGTTGAAAAAAAAAAAGTTAGTAAATGGAAATTATTTTGTCACACATTCTGATCCCAAGGCAACACTGTCTTCTACAAATTCTGTTTATATGCTAACTAATTTCCAACAGCAAATATGCTTCAGAGGAGATGCAATGCTGCACGGATAATGTTAATATAATGGGGAAATATCCTTAATTAACTTTTCTGGCAAGTCCCAAAATGTTGATACCGATCAGTACAATGTTCACTGGCAACATATTTAATTTGTTTTCCCACAATATCCACTAGCAGCTACAGCATTATCTAACTGTTTTATGGTTATGTTTAGACACTGGCAGCACTTGGTTAAGGTAAATGAAAGTTTAACACAGAAATGTAGCACTTCCCTTAATGGAATAAAAACAACACTCTGTGAACAGGCAGTGATGACATATTTTCAACATAATTGGGAAAAGATTCAAAATACGCTGACTTTTTGGGGGTTAATATGACGTTTTTCTCAAAAATATGATTTTATTCTTGGAACATAATGAATCTTTCTAAATATATATTCAACTCCAACTGCTTATATATTACATTACTACTAGTGTTAATCAATTACTGAACAATTACAGAGTATTCTGTTGCATTATACTTTCTTTATGATGCAGGACACTGTTTGGCTGTAACACAGAGCTCCATGGATGCATATCATGCAGGAGACCCTGCTGTTAGAGGGCAAGGTCACTGACATGTCTGTGGCTCCTGTTGCTTTTGACGTTGCAGCAGTGTGTTTTGCAAACGCCCTTGGCATTTGTATATGACTAGAACAATCAACTGCGATGCTTGAAGTGTGTGGGCACACATGCAGAATAACTGGGTTGTACTTGATATGGTGCGACATGAGCCAGTGGTCAAGCATCCCATTGTTGCTTTGCAATGTGATCTGGAGACCTGACTTTGAGTGGAGTTATTTTTGTTTTATTTGAAATGAACAATGATGCATTCTTTTTGTTCTTTGGTTATTGTTGCATCACAGTTATACGTTTTACTGATGTTTCAGCAGTTTGGAAGACAATATAATATACTTCCAGACAATGTAACAGTTAGATTTCTGCTTGTATTGATATATATTGATTGTGTCCATATCTCCCCAAACCTCTTTTTAATTTAGCTGCATTTGAACATATCTGCTACTCTGTAATAAACCAGCACTCCTGAGGTTCAGTTCAGGATGGTTCTGACTGGAATCAGACCTGTGAAGCACAATCCTGAGGATCTTGGAGCAGCTCAAAGTCAAATTAATAACAATGCAATGTGACATTGTTGCTGATAATGATAATAATACATGTAATTTTAATGATAAATGTAATTTTAATAATAGTGATCCACTATTATCCAAGTGATCCAAGCCAGATGTTTGGATTTTAATGAAGTGGTTTAAACTTCATCTGTACTTGCAGGGCAAAATCATGAGCAAATCAAGATCAAGGAAAGTCAATTTAACCTCTATAAAGCTTTTAAAGCATCAGTGAAATCTCTGTGAAATCTTATAAATAACCTGCTCTGTGACTCACAGATTTCTGTGTATTGCTTCATCTCTGAAACTGATATTTGCTTGACATTTCAGCCTTTGAATTACTTTTGTATTAATATGAAGTCAGTGAGAAAGACACGCAAGCAGACAGGAAGACAGACAGACAGATAGTGAGTTATTTTTCCCCATATTCAGATCTTCACAGAACATATGGCAGCAGGAAGAGGATAACAGGATGGAGGCACTAAGGTCTAAACATAAAGATGGATCAATGGAGATAAACCAAGTCTGTCAAAGCTACATGTAGTAGAACGACTGTTACTGTCTGCACTTTGACTTTGAAATAACATGCTGGGAACATTAAACAGGGGAAAATATATTCCATGATAGATATTTTTCCCTCTCCACCTGACAGCATCAGCTAAAATGATCTACTGCCTATGTACCAACTTCCCTAAGCAATTTTTAATTTGAAGTTTGAATATAAGACATAACACATACAGTATGCTGTATGACTAAAATATGAGCAGGATCTAGTTTTGTCTTTTCAGTTATATTCTAGCTGCAGACATGACCTGCATAATCCAAATGTACATATAATCTATACATAGCTAGTTTAAGGCATCAGTGTAATGATAACGTTGACATTGTAACAGCATCAAATGTGTATTTCTGTTCATTTACTCAATGTTAAAACCTGCTGATCAATTTAGCAGAACTAAACAAACTTCAGTCGACTGTTTAGTTGCACTGACAGGAAGTTCACATTGGCCAGTTACATTAGGTTTGTCACTAGTTGTGTTTAACTGATGTCTAATGGGCTAACTAACCATTACAGTTTTAGTTGTATTGCTAGTAGTTGTAGTCAGAACATGATCAGTGCTGTTATACAGTAGATATGGCAGATCAAATCAAATCAAATCAAATTTTATTTATATAGCCCAAAATCACAAAATGCATTTGTCTCAGAGGGCTTTACAATCTGTACAGGGAGTGACACCCTCTGTCCTTAGACCCTCGATTCTAGTGAGGAAAAACTTGTCCACCAAAAAACCTTTTAACAGGGAAAAAGGTGGAAGAAACCTCAGGAAGAGCCACAGAGGAGGGATCCCTCTCCCAGGACGGACAGACGTGCAATGATGTCACATGTACAGAACAAATCAACACACACATATTGTACACTTACAATGAATAATAGTGATAAATAATGACAATGAATGATGAATTATTACAGTAACAGTGAAACTGTCACAATCCACTCTGGTCCCCTGCCTGATTCTCCCTCTTACCTGCACCCAGTAACTTTCCACTCACCTGTCAGCCCAGCCTCTTCATCAGTCACCATGGTTTCTCCCGCCTCCCACACCTGCTCCTCATCAGTAATCAACCCTGTATTTAAGCTCCAACCTCCAGACACTCTTTGCCAGATTGTTCTTCGCGTCATGCAAGTCTTTCCAGCACTGTTTTCCAGACTGATCTCCTGTTGCCGACCCTGCCTGCCTTTGACCTGCTCGTCTGTCTCTGCCCCGGTAATCACCTCAGCTTTTCGTCCCCGACCACGAGTTCTGCCTCAGTGTTTCTGGTGTCTGTCTGCCTGTTTCCCTGGCTGTTTGGAGGTTTCCCCGGGCAGTCTGTTCCCCTGCTCCAGTTCGTTTCCACAGACTCTCCGATTGAACTCAGGACTTATTCCCTCTCTCTCACCTGCCATATCACCTGCTGTGAGTTCCTCAATAAAGACTATTATTAAGTATCCCTTGCTGTTGTGCTGCATTTGGGTCCTACACTAGCTTGTTTCAGAAACTAGTGGTAAAGATACAGATGCACAGTAGCAAATTATTAACTAACTATAAACTGTAATGGGGATATGGCAACAATGATGATGGTGACAACACATGCAGTAGACGCCACGCAGGACCACAGCAGCAGACACAGTCCACAAGAACCTGCTGGACGAGAGAGCACAGAAACTCTGGGGAAGAAGTTTAATTAGTAACATGATAGATAGATAGATGGATAGATAAGGAGAGGGAGAACGAGAGAGTATGTGAGTCTCCCAGCAGTCTAGTCCTATGGCAGCATAACTAAGGGATGACCTGAGCCAGCCCTAATTATAAGCTTTATCAAAAAGGAAAGTCTTAAGTCTACTCTTAAAGGTGTTGATCGTGTCTGCCTCCCGAACACAGAGTGGTAGTTTATTCCACAGAAGAGGAGCTTGATAGCTGAAAGCTCTGGCTCCCAATCTACTTTTAGACACTATAGGAACCACAAGGAACCCAGCATCCTGGGAGCGCAATGTTCTAGTGGGGTGGTAAGGTACTATGAGCTCTTTTAAATATGATGGTGCCTGACCATGAAGAGCTTTGTAAGTTAGTAGAAGAATTTTAAATTCTATTCTAGATTTAACGGGTAGCCAGTGCAAGTCAAATCAAATCAAATCAAATCAAATCAAATCAAATCAAATTTTATTTATATAGCCCAAAATCACAAAATACATTTGTCTCAGAGGGCTTTACAATCTGTACAGGGAGTGACACCCTCTGTCCTTAGACCCTCGATTCGAGTGAGGAAAAACTTGCCCACCAAAAAACCTTTTAACAGGAAAAAAGGTGGAAGAAACCTCAGGAAGAGCCACAAAGGAGGGATCCCTCTCCCAGGACGGACAGACGTGCAATGATGTCACATGTACAGAACAAATCAACACACACATATTGTACAATGAATAATAATGAATTACAGTTGATGATAAGAATAGGTTACAATGAATGATGAATTATTACAGTAGCAGCAAATCATTACATAACTATAAACTGTAATGGGGATATGGCAACAATGATGACGGCGACAACACATGCAGTAGACGCCACGCAGGACCACAGCAGCAGACAAAGTCCACAAGAACCTGCTGGGCGAGAGAGCACAGAAACTCCGGGGAAGAAGTTTAATTAGTAACATGATAGATAGATGGATTAGATAGATGGATAGATAAGGAGAGAGAGAGAATGAGAGAGTATGTGAGTCCCCCAGTAGTCTAGTTCTATGGCAGCATAACTAAGGGATGACCTGAGCCAGCCCTAACTATAAGCTTTATCAAAAAGGAAAGTCTTAAGTCTACTCTTAAAGGTGTTGATCGTGTCTGCCTCCCGAACACAGAGTGGTAGTTTATTCCACAGAAGAGGAGCTTGATAGCTGAAAGCTCTGGCTCCCAATCTACTTTTAGACACTATAGGAACCACAAGGAACCCACCATCCTGGGAGCGCAATGTTCTAGTGGGGTGGTAAGGTACTATGAGCTCTTTTAAATATGATGGTGCCTGACCATGAAGAGCTTTGTAAGTTAGGAGAAGAATTTTAAATTCTATTCTAGATTTAACAGGTAGCCAGTGCAAGGAAGCCAAAATGGGAGAGATGTGATCTCTGATTTTGGTTCCTGTCAGAACACGTGCAGCAGCGTTCTGAATCAGCTGCAAACTCTTAAGAGACTTATTAGAGCAGCCTGATAGCAAAGAGTTACAATAGTCCAGCCTAGAAGTAACAAATGCATGGACTAGTTTTTCTGCATCCACTTGAGAAATGATGCGTCTGATTTTGGCAATGTTACGCAAGTGGAAGAATGCAGTCCTCGAAAGTTGTTTTATATAGTTATTAAAGGACAAGTCTTGATCAAAAACAACGCCAAGATTTTTTACGGTGGAGCTGGTGGCCAGGGTGATCCCATCTAAGGCTAAATCTCTGGAATGATAGTTTCTAAGGTGTTTGGGTCCTATTAGGAGAACTTCAGTTTTTTCTGAATTTAGCTTCAGAAAATTGTGGGTCATCCAATTTTTTATGTCCTTAATGCATGCTTGAAGTCTAGTCAAGTGATTGGTTTCATCAGGCTTGATCGATAAATATAATTGGGTGTCGTCAGCATAACAGTGAAAGTTAATTGAATGATTCCTAATAATGTTCCCTAAGGGAAGCATATATAAACTGAAAAGAAGTGGCCCTAATACAGAACCTTGTGGGACTCCATGAGAAACTTTGGTTTGCATGGAGGATTCATCATGAACATGAACAAACTGAGAACGGTCTAGGAAATATGACTTAAACCAGCCTAGGGCGGTTCCTTTAATGCCAATTTGGTATTCCAGTCTCTGTAAGAGAATCTGATGGTCAATGGTGTCAAATGCGGCACTAAGATCTAATAGGACAAGTACAGAGATGAGTCCTTTGTCTGATGCCATTAGGAGGTCGTTTGTAACTTTAACTAGTGCGGTCTCTGTGCTATGATTTACTCTAAATCCTGACTGAAACTCCTCGAATAAACTGTTTGTGTGGAGAAAGTCACATAGTTGGTTGGCTACGGCTTTCTCAAGTACCTTCGAGATGAATGAAAGGTTTGATATTGGTCTGTAATTGGCTAAAACCTCTTGATCTAGAGTTGGTTTTTTAAGAAGAGGCTTAATCACAGCTATTTTAAAGGACTGTGGTACATATCCTGATAATAAAGACAGATTAATCATATTTAATAAGGACGGGCTAACTAAAGGTAATACATCTTTAAGCAGCCTGGTTGGGATGGGGTCTAAGAGACAGGTTGACGACTTAGATGAAGTAATTATTGTAGTTATTTGTTTAATGTCGACGGGAGAAAAGCAGTCTAAATATATGTCAGATTTTATAGCTATTTCCAAACTTGCTGTATCTGAAATCAGATGACTGCCTGATGAGGGCAAAAGGTGATGAATTTTGTCTCTAATATTTATAATTTTATCATTAAAGAAGCTCATGAAGTCATTACTAGTTAGGCTTAATGGAATAGATGACTCAATAGAGCTGTGGTTCTCTGTTAGCCTGGCTACAGTGCTGAAGAGAAACCTGGGGTTGTTCTTATTTTCCTCAATTAATGAGGAATAATAGGCTGTTCTGGCATTACGCAGAGCCTTCCTATAAATTGCAAGATTATCTTGCCAGGCTAGGCGAGATTCTTCCAGTTTAGAGGCACGCCATTTACGTTCAGATTTACGTGCCTCTTGCTTTAATTTGTGAGTGTGCTGGCTATACCATGGTGCTAACCTCCTCTGTTTTATTATCTTCTTTTTCAGAGGTGCAATAGAGTCAAGAGTTGTCTGTAATGACTCTGTAGTATTACTAACGAGCTGATCTATGTGTGAGGGGCTACAGGAAGCTGCTAAGTCCTCTGTAACATTAAGACATGGCATTGAATTTAATACTATAGTAATTGTTTCCTTAAATTTGGCTACAGCACTGTCAGATAAACATCTGCTGTAGGAGTTTCTGAAAAAAGGCTTATAGTCCAGTAGTATGAACTCAAAGGTTATTAGAAAATGGTCAGATAGGATAGGATTATGTGGAAAGACTATTAGATGATCAATTTCAATGCCATATGAGAGTATAAGGTCAAGAGTGTGATTCAGACAATGAGTCGGTTTGTTTACACTCTGACAGAAGCCAATTGAGTCTAGCAAAGAGATAAATGCAGTACTAAGACTATCACTATGGTTGTCGACATGAATATTAAAATCACCTACAATAATTACTTTATCTGAAGGAAGCCAAAATGGGAGAGATGTGATCTCTGATTTTGGTTCCTGTCAGAACACGTGCAGCAGCGTTCTGAATCAGCTGCAAACTCTTAAGAGACTTATTAGAGCAGCCTGATAGCAAAGAGTTACAATAGTCCAGCCTAGAAGTAACAAATGCATGGACTAGTTTTTCTGTATCCGCTTGAGAAATAATGCGTCTGATTTTGGCAATGTTACGTAAGTGGAAGAATGCAGTCCTCGAAAGTTGTTTTATATAGTTATTAAAGGACAAGTCTTGATCAAAAACAACTACAAGATTTTTTACGGTGGAGCTGGAGGCCAGGGTGATCCAGTCTAAGGCTAAATCTCTGGAATGATAGTTTCTAAGGTGTTTGGGTCCTATTACGAGAACTTCAGAACTTGTAGTTATTTGTTTAATGTCGACAGGAGAAAAGCAGTCTAAATATAGGTCAGGTTTTATAGCTATTTCCAAACTTGATAAGACAAGGCAGATAAGGCATACAGTACCAGTCAAAAGTCTGGACAGACTATTTTATTATTTTCTACATTGTAGAATAATACTAAAGACATAAAAACTATGAAAATAACACATATGGAATTATGTATCCACTGTTAGCCTTGATGACAGCTTTGCACTTAGCATTGCACACTGTTACATTTGCATTGTGCCAAGTGTATTTTTAATCACCAGTGAAGAGCTTTACTGCAAAAAGCTACTGATTTGGTCAGTGACAATGGTGATTCAATATAATAGGTTTACTTGAAAGATTTGTTGAACACTGGAGCTGGAGTGGTTTTTGAAGTAGTTTGCAACCTGCAAATATTTACTCCTTTCAGAAAAGGAGACAGGAGGAGGAGCATACCTCCATTTACATATTGTAGACTTTAGCAACATTTATTTCTGCTATCAACCATAACTGAAATAACCACTACTGCAGGCTTATTCCTCCAGTTCTGATTCAACACCAGGAGGTCAGTGATGTCAGGAGAAAAAAAGAAAAAAGAAAAAAGATGAATTTCGCATTTTCGCAAATTTCCATCTATTTAAATCTTTGCATTGACTTTATATGCAATTGTCATATTGTGCTGTACTGTATTAACTTACTGCATGAAGGACATGTGCAATGTGCATGGTGTACTCTGGGTTGATGTGTCAAGTGTAAATGCTAGCTGGATTGCTGGGCTGGCCTGCGGTTGTATTATAATATTGGGATTTATGAGACAACCTATGTACAACAGTCACTCCAGAGATGGAAGCGGTGCTAAGTGAGGCATGGACACCAACACCTGGACATGACATGTAGCAGGATTCAACATTTACTCCCAAGGTGAGAGGCTGAAAAAAAATGTTAAACAAAGAATCCAAATTAAATGGATGCATTGTTCTTCTGGGATGCAGCCACATTAAACACATTTTTTATTATTGAGCTGAAATAGGTGTTATGAGTCATGTGCTGTGAGGAAATCTATTATTTAGAGCATACTTTTATTTCAAAGAGCTCAGTCAAAAACTCAACAAAGCCACCTTTGTGAGGGAACATCTTGTGTATTAGTAATATTCTCTGATTCGGAGGTAAGCATAGCTTCTGATAGCATGGCTTTCATAGCTCCCTGCATAGCTCCCTGCAGTCATGGAATTTATCAAACAAAATTATATATATATATAATTTTACATAATTACATAAAAAATATATGAAATTGAAGCAACCACCTGTGTAGCATAAATACATAATTATTCCGCAGCAGAACAGCTTACCTAATATTATATGGTATAAAAGGACTTTTAATATAGTCAATTGTGCCTCTTACTGTACATGTACACCTTATAATAATATATTAGTGTTGCAGCATTATGTACATCCCAGTCACAAGTCCTGAAAATCAGGACTCAAGTCTACTTTTGGTGGCCCTCCATGCTTGCTGACACATATGCTGGACTCCCTCCATGTACATTGTGGACAGATTTTCCAAAGCTGTTCACTTTGTGGTTCTCCCCAAGCTTCCCACTGCCCTAGAAACTGCTGATCTCGCTGTGTCCCACGTCTTCTGTTTCCATTGATTCCCCACAGACATTGTTTTTGATTGTGGACCTCAGTTCATATCCCAAGTCAGGAAGGCATCTGGAGTGGGTCAATCAGGACCTGGAAGCAGCACTCCGTTCTGCTCACCTGCCATAGGTTGAATATCCACACAACTCCCAATGCAGTTGCCACGGGTATGTCACCATTTTATGGGTTACCAACCACCCTTTCCAACCTTGGAGGATGAGATCCCCATTCTCTCTGTTTATGGTTCATGGTTCATGTTTCATGTTTCAGGTTCATCTTCATTGTTGCCGTATGCTGTGGAAGGGCAGCCGTGCTGACCGCAACAAACACCTTGCTGATCGTCATTGGAGACCAGTACACCACTCATCTAGGTCCTGCGCTCGGGTCCCACCTGTGTGTGTGTGTGACAGGTTCCCAGTTACACAGATACTCCTCAATCATAACCAGAACAGTGGCAGTTCAACTCTGGCATTGAAAATAAGATTTGGCATTGAAAACAAAACCTCTGAAATACTTTAAAAGAAGTTATAAAAAGTTCATATAACTGAACTGAAATACTTAAAGTAGGACCCACTCCATCTTAATGAAGGATATTTTAGAATATATTTACTAATGAAGAGTTACTACTCAGTCAAACTGTGAAAGCACAGTCATACTTGTAAAGGTAAGGCCCTCCTCTTCTTTGCTTAATTATTAAAGCAAACAAAATATAAAACTTACTAGACAATCATAAAACAGACATCAATAAAGCAATGACAAGTAAACAGGGCTAGGCTATGCTAACATTGTCTTTATGGACCCTTAAAATAATGTAATCTAACTTAGGCATAAATATAAACCGTTATTGTTTATAAACTACATTTTGAAGCTTGACACTTGCAACTTCAGGGTCATATACACAGGTAGGAAATTTGTGTGTCCGTCTCTCGGACTTTGTGAAAACTTATTGTTGAAAATGTCCCTGCACAAAATGTATTCATACATAAAGTATTTCTACAGCTACCGAACTTCATTGTACAGTTCACAAGCTCAAAATATTAATTTGAATCCATAGACTTTTGGCATCCACTCTTTATATGTTTTCATTGGAGCATTTTGTCCTTCCAGTACAATTACGCAACCACTTGCTAGTATGTTATGAAAACAGTTTTATTAAATAGACAGTAATCTAACCAGAGTTTATTTACTTTAATTTGACCTTTCCCAAATTAAAGTAAATAATTTGGGAAAGTAAAGGGACAGTAAACATCATAGCTGTAGTATTCGCTCATTATATCATGGCAATCAACCAATCAGATTATGAGATTTTCTACCTGGTTTATATACCAAGATCAAGAAATGAGCAGTAGCAGCAGCATTAACAAATTTTTCCTACTAGGAATATAGGCCAAAGCTTTGTACTTGGCCAAAAAGAAAATAATATGATAGTTGAGGTTAGGTAAGGGTTTGTGCAACAGGGGGCTTCAGTCTGAGTCTCTGCAGAAACTACAGTTGGATCTACAAGGTACAAGACACAGGTAGCACCAGTATTTCTGGGAAATGTTGTTTTAGATCTTCCATTATTTCTAATTTATTTTTTAATGATTTGTTTTTGTTATATTGGTGTTTCTTCTATGTCTTCATTAAAGTCATTACTCTTTACTTTTTCTGTTAATCTCCCATCTTTCTCTCTCTATCCGGGATTCTCTCCCCTACATCACCCTGTTGGAGTCAGGTGGGGGTCAGAGGGCAGCTGTGTCTGCTGCGTTCCCTCTATCAAATGGAAAAGGAAGATATACTATATACTTGTCTCTACCTTGGAGCACTTTCTGACACTGCCTGGCAAACACTTACATGCACTGTCACACATATATGATTTGTATGTTCACCTCCTTGGAAAATTTGAAATGTGAAATATCAGCATAGCCCAACTTATTCCTGCTTCTTCTTCTTATGAGGTATCTTGGTGGTTCATCGAGAAGAGAATACAAGATGGGTTTCCCTTTTACAAACAATCAAGGATATGTGCACTGCAGAGTAGAAAATGTGATAGCTCATGGAAACTAGAAAAAGTACTGTTGAGAAGCAACACTCATCCTGGGTGTGCTGAAAGTTGTGGAATAGCTAGTTTCATCATAGCATTTGATCGCATGTTTTTGTGACTGCACTGATATCAGACAATACTGTCCCATTGGTGGAGTCAGAAAATAGTAAAAAAAATAATAATAATGCTCTGCTGCTCCATGCTTGTGAACCATCTGAGGGCAGCACAGACCCTAGACTCTTAAAAAAGGCCTAAAAAAACTTACTACTTAAGAAGGCTTTTTGATTTTATTTTTATTTATTTTTCTTTATTTTGTGTCTTCTCAAATGAATGTATTATTTATTTGAAAATTAATATTTTATCCATTATGATTACCATGCCAGATATTCCTTTGGGAAATTGCCCATATAAACCAAAATCTGGAGTAAATCATAGACTTATCAAATAAATATTATTCATTTTAAATTTTTTAATCGGGAGAAGCGGACCGCTGCTGGGCTGGTTTTTGTAATATGCGCATGCGCTGTCTCAGAACAAGAAACGCAACCATCCACGAGCCAGTCAGTAAGTAGCAGATAGTCACTTCCTGTTTACGTTTCCACAAATGACGTCACGCGGATAACCTCTTACGAATAGTTTGAAAACCGAAACACTGGGTAACTTGGAAAAACAGGCCGTAAATAGTTTCTTGAAGACTGGGTGCAAACACCTTGTATCTGAGCTTCCTATCGGAGCATTGGGAAGAGTGGACGACTGGCGGTTTCAGCTGTCCTGCTCATATCTGAGGAACGAGCCGGGTTGCTACGTTAAGCTAACGTTAAATAGGTAGCTGTGTACTAAGTTAGCTAGCGAGTTAGCAACATAAGCTCAACAGCACTTCATCCTTAAACAGAGTCCTCTTCGTCTACCAGTATGGAAAATAAATATAACCTCAAAAGTCCAGGTAAGTTCACTTGTAAATTGTATTTATCTGTCGTTCTGTAGCTCTCTGCGAGTTTGCTAAAATGATTGATGGAGCTGAAACTCAGCAGTTCACTATTGATATTCTTCATTTATTTAACACACAACGTTCTCTTTAAAAAATGTAAATACTACACTGATATTAGACACATACTAAGTTTACAATATGGCTCTGTTTCCTCATGTTTGTGTTTATCTGACTTGTGAACTATATATGTCGATAATTAAAATGTATTCTATTGAGTATTCAGAACAAAACGGGCAATATTTACTCTATATCAGCATTGGTATAGCGCTCGTATTGGGATGAAAGGGTTGGTTGAGTTTTCAGTTGGAACAGATAGCAGAAGTGAAGTACTGTAAGGAAGGATAATCATTCAGTACATGGGTTATTTACTTAGCATCAAGTGAGTCACGGGCAGTATCAAGCAAGCAATATGCTGCAGTGAGGCAAGGTGGGTTCAGTAATAAACTAATCATACAAAAGTTTATGAAGTTATGAAGCCCTTTATTATTATAGCTCTGTGAGAGGCATATGCGAGGCTCCACTTAGCAGTGCTGTGA
Organism: Pampus argenteus; assembly: GCA_036937835.1. Classification (NCBI taxonomy): domain Eukaryota; kingdom Metazoa; phylum Chordata; class Actinopteri; order Scombriformes; family Stromateidae; genus Pampus; species Pampus argenteus. Next base: position 17,508,142 of record CM072876.1, on the reverse strand, counting down.
CATTTATTTCTGGAGTTGAAGGTCTCTGCATTATGAAATGACAATTGTGCATCTTAATTAAAAAAAAAAGAAAAGTGGATTCAGAATTTATTTACCTAAACGTGAAACAATATTGCCATTGCAGGATTGCTTTTGGTAAAATAGGACAATGTTCAAATCATTGACGTAAATAAGTAAAGTTTGATGTATAGGTAATAGTGCCGGATAATATATTGTCAGTAAGAGCATTTACAAAGACGTGAGTATTCTAGTCAGGCTTGTGCATATTAATTTTGTTGTCCTTTTCCAATTAAGCTCATGTCCAGGTTTTGAGAAACCTGAATATGCTGTAAAATCTGATACTTCTCTTAGAACAAGAGAAGTATCAGATTTAATTCTACTGTGTAATAGACACAGTAGAGGAAGCAGAACGCTTCCTCTACTGTGTCTATTACTGCTGATCAGTTGACAAAGGCAAGTCAAGCAGAACGGTAAATCAACTAAACTTGATTAATTTTCAATTGCTGAACTCAGTCGGTACAGACATGACACAGAGTGGCTGAGAGGTTGAGAGAATAATTACACTGATTGCAAGTTTCATTCATAATTTACAGTCTGTAGACAGATCTTTGAAAAATGGACAAATAGTTCCCAGTGTTTATTGAATCATATTTTTGCTCAATATGCCTATCCCTAGTGTCTATCGAGGAAGCGAGAAACAAAAACATTGGAAACATGATAATCACGAAAATTTAGAGAAATAATACCAACATAAACAGACAAGCTCCCTCCTAGGTTGTGTATATGAGGAGTCGCATAACCAGGTCTCTCATATAAAACATACCCCAAATATGATTTAAACAAAGGATAAGACTCAAAACATACTTTGTTCCACTTTGTTTTCTATTAATACTGTAATGTCTAGTGGAGTCACAGTTACAGACAAAAAGTTAGATAAAGACACACTGACACTGGGTTCATGCCACGTATCACTAATACTAGCTAGTGTGCTACGTAAGCGTAATGTTTGCCCTAACCCTACAGCTGTACAACTCTTTCTCTCCAAGGACAGACACACTTACACATAGTGTACACACACACACACACACACACACACAGACAGGTGGTTAATTCCCCTAGGCATGCATGATTTGTTTGGAGCCATTGAGTTGGAACTGGTGTGTCCAGTTTTCAGTTTTGATATTGAGTGTCAGAGTTATTGAGCTACTGGGTCGACTGAAAACTTTCAGCTGGGCCAACAATGTCTCTGGGTTTTCTTACCACTTAAAACTCTATAGTTTGTGACAAAGCTGTGTAATACAAGTCCAGTATACTTGTTATTATGGACTATTATTATAGTTATTATTATAGCTATGTTATTATAGTTATGTATTATTATAGTTATTATTATGGATTATTATAGTTTTGGTTGATGTTCCCATGAACACACCAACACAGGGTGCCATCATAATGTCTCTCCTGGCTGTGGAGACAGAGAGGATGATATTAATCAAAGGAACGGTCTGTCCTCCATCAAGCTTCAATCTCTTCACATGTCGTTATGTTGCTGCAGTGGTCTTCATTGTGGTCTCATTGTGATGCAGCTCTGCCTGTCCCTTTAGTAGAAATATTAGTATTAGTAGTATTAGTAGTAGTAGTAGTAGTAGTAGTAGTAGTAGTAGTGGGTGTGTTGATGGACAGAAGTGGTAGGCATATGAGTGTATACTGATGCAGTGCCCTTGACAAATGTTTCCATTCTATTGTTCTTCTGTGCGCATCTCTGATAGTCACATTCACAGTGTTGTACAGTTTATGTTTGATTTTAATGACTGCATAACCTACTCTTCCTCACTGTACCTCATCATACCCTACTGTTTTCACTAAATTTAGGAGCTGATTATCTGTCTTTTGGACACCTGGGTTTACCTTTTTAGCAGAATGTGGTGGAAACAGCTGCAGCAGCAGCAGCAGCAACAACAGAGGAATAAAAAGTGCTTAGATTAATGAGGAGTCTCTTCCTTCACTCCTCTGTGCCTTTTACATCTTTGGAGTTGGCTTATTATTATGCAATAGTGTCTTCTCTCTCCCCTCTAGACTAACTGTGAATCATTCCTAATGGCAAACACTCAAAATGTGTGTTATGTAAGATGATTTGGTATCCAAGGATTATCACCCTTTTGCCTTGGGTCAGTGACCGGACCTCTGTGAATGCAGCAGAGGCCAGAGGCACTTGTGTGGGATAGGGCTTTTCCTTGTCAGTGCTGTTCACTGTAACTGGAAGGAAAAGCCAAAAATGGGCAAGGGACACTAAAACACAGCAGTAGATATGGAGCACTGGAGCGCCTGTCACAGTGCATTCAGGGACTGGCAGGGACAGTGGTGCACTGAGATTTGGAATGCCTCCCCCTCCCCTGTCTTCTTCCTACTCAGCATTCCTAGGAATTAGTGTGTTCATATTGGATGAACCTGCAGCAAATGATTTTTCATCCACAGTCAACATGAAATAGTATGAGTTTTATGTAGTGAGGTGTAAATTAGGGCTATGGAGGTTTTGGGCAGCAGATTCAGTTCAGTACCTGACTTTCCTTGGTTCGGTACGCTCCCTGACCCAAACAATTACTGTCCAAATAGTTTAATAATCCTCTTTTTGTGGCGTGCAGAGCCCTACATCTAATGTTTGAGTTCCACCCAAAACATGTAGCATGTCATGGATGTATGCTTGCTGGGTTAGCCAAGTACCCTGCTTACCCATGCTCATAGAGTGTTGTCATTATTATTAAAAATTGTACCTGGGGTACTTTGTTCAGTGTGGATGTGAACATGAACGTTGCTTTAGACAACAACATATTTTACATAAGCGGGCTTGCCCTGACTATTTTGTTAAGCGAAATAATTCCATATTTTGCTCTTTGCGTTTGTTTTGTCAACAAGCTTCGGACGGTCACTCACAGCACTTGTGTCGTGTGTCTCACTCTGTCGGTTGGCACACACAATATGCCTGCTGGGATGTTCTTTTAGATTTAAGTGATAAGTAAAGGTTTGTTAGGTCACTATCATTGTTGTTATTGTCAACAATTCCAGTGGAGTTTTCACAGTAAAGGCCTACCACTGCTTTCATGTTAAACACATTTATTGTGAAATACATTCACAGTACTGCTGTCTGTTTCTTATGGCCATTGACATTCAAGTCCTCTCATATGTAGCCGGGAGTGTTGACAGTCTGTCCAGTCCTCTTGTATCCTGAGTGAGACAGTCGAGGCCTACAAAAGCTGGACATTATTGTAACCAACACTAACACTGACAACAAAGCATGTGTCCAAGTGATTGATTATTCAATTTAGGACTCCATAACCTCATTCCATAACTATTAGGATGGCACCAACTATTACTACTTCATCATTCACCAAGTACACTGCAGTAAAGAACTCTCTTGAAAGGCTGGTGTCATGTATATCGCGCTCACACCCGTTTAATTAATATTCAGTAATCATAAAATGCACCTAATCAGAAGAGACAAAGCAAACATGCTTTGGTTTAAATGGGACAAACTCCACAACCACACTGTGAATACAAAGTTTTAGATCGCTATCGCACTACCTAGAAGGAAAAATAACTTGCTACTAGAAACTTTAAATGATTTTGACAATGGCTATGCTACCCAACTGCTACAGGAAATGTAGCTAAATTAGTAGCTTAGCAACTGTTATACTGTTGCTTTGTCTCAACACTGGGTGTTTGTTTACAACCTGTCTGATGGTCTGACTGGGCATTTTTCATACCTCATTAGACTTTGTTATAACAGTGTTGCCATGTTCCTAGTTCTTGGTAATTACTTTGGTGAAGAGCCCTGCAGGTAAATCAACTGGACAGATAATGCCAAACAAACAAACAAACAATCAAAATGTTCAACAATGTCTTTATTAACCAAATGTAAAGTATCCTTATGTTTATGTTTGTGTTATGCATTTATGTTAAAATATAAAATATCAGCCAACGTATTGTTTTATATATATATATATATATATATATATATAAAACAATACATTGGCTGATATATATTTTTACAGTCAAATGTATAAGTAGACTGATGAACGGATAAGTAAAACACTGACATTTAATCCAGACACAAGGATCTCATGTCTCCGTGACCCCATAAGCTGAGCATTGCCACTGGCCCTGCCATCAAAACTGGAGCTGCCGGCCGAGATTCTGGTGAATGAAGCTCTAAACTCACTCTCTGAAGTGCCTGTCCAGCCCTGATAGCCTATCACACCTCTGAGCACTCCTGATTCATCGCTGCTGGGCGCACTGATGGATTCCCCAAGTACAGAATCATGACTGGCTGGTAACTTGAAAGATGGAGACCTGAATAGCTTTTTACTTATAACCTTCTTAGTCTCTCCATTCCTCTTCATCTTTCCATCACTTAAATGTATCTCTGTCTTTCTGACCCCTGACACTAGCTTTTCTAGTCTGGTGGGATTTGTAAAACTTGCTTTTTCTTTTAGACGAGAAAATACTTTAAAAATACATTTTGATTTAGGACATAAGATGAAAAATACGCATGTACAATATTTAAATAAATAATTGGTTAAACAGGATAATACATAATGTTTATCTGCAGCTGTGGAGATAGAAAACTGTGAGGAGGACAGTGTGTTTGGATGCTTTTTTTTCTTGCTCACAATCACACTCTGTGTAATGTGTCGCTAAATGCCTCATTTGTTGTTTGCCTCTGATGTGGGAATAAGACCTCGTTCTATTGTCTTGTGCCAAAACCTGCTGGGCAGCTGTGGAGGAGGCTGCTACACCTTGTGCTGTCGGGACTACTTAGGTCACACATCAGACTTGTTGCTGCCATGGGCAACCAGCATGTCTCATACCCTGAAGTTTAACTTCACCTACACTGACGATCAATATCACTATTAAAAGATTGATTATCAAATCGCAGGAGCTGCAGTTTTATTATATGTAATTAACAATGTTTCAACCTATATGAAGTGGAAGTTTTAGTGGGACACTGATTTTACCAGATATAATGACCACTGTTGGTGGTACAGTTGCTCAGCTGCAGCTAATCAACATTAGTTCTGTGAGGTGTCATGGTATTAGGCTCTCTGCATGCCAGTGTCAGTACTATTTATGCTCAACCAGTGGAAAGACACACTTGTGCTCTATTTAACTTTAATATAAAAAAAACCCCACAAGGCAACAGTTCAATAACGCCAACAGAATATTTGTTAGCGGAGGTGCTAAACGCCTGTCTGTCTGTAAACACAGAGCTAACTGATACAAGTCGAGCTGGTCAGTATCCAACTTTAAACTAATGTCAACCTGATGTAAACTCAGTCTGACAGACCCTGACGGAGCTTGTCGCATCAGTTTAGTTACTAGATGATGCGTAAACTCACTCTTTAAATATGTTTGATTCTGTCTTATTCTCAGTCATAATACATCAGCATTTTGTCAATATTCCTACAACAGGCAAACTAGCTGTTAATAAATATACAATATACCACATGTAAATGTCATGATAAAGCATAAGTTATCTAAATCCAGTTCTGTAGAAACACAATAAACAGACAAACATCTTATATGGGATTGTTTAATATAAAGATAACAACCACAATCTAAATCGCATTATTGATCAGAAAAATCTCAATTGCATATTTTACTAAAATCATTCCTTAAATAATCAGAATTAATTTGCTGCAAAAGTGCTTTGCAAAGTTCTGCAAAAATATGCAAACTGCCACCATGTTTCAGACTCCCAGCACACATGGTTATATATTTAATTGAGGTATTTGTTATTCTGAAGAAAATCCTGAGACTGATATGGCCTGGTTAGCATAGAACATTAATTAAAGACTAAAATCTTTTAATCCAATCAAGATTTGAAGATCATAAATTAAAGCTTTAGAATTATGAAATGGAGAAGAAATCAGCAATAATAGAAATACACTTTCAAAGAGCAAGACAGAGGCTCACATACAGGGATTAGACCACCACAGCTTTCACTTCAAAAGATAAAAAGAAATAGTGGAATGACATATTCCACTGCGGTCACAACAGCAGTGCCTGTCTGCAGCATCCATCTTAGGTTAAAAACTCATTTCAAGAGGTACCTCTTAACCTTCTCCCTGCTGATTCTGCCCCTCTCTTCCTTTCATTCTAATTGCTGTCAAAATGTTCTCCTTTGCTCTTTCTCTCTTTTTGGCTATTATTTATTTCAGAGCACCAGTCTCTTCTTCTCTCTTGTATAACAATTCTGATTACTGAGGACACTTTGGGTCTGATTCTTGCACTACCAGCAACTGACTGCTTGTACTTTTGGTTTTACAGTATAAGAATGATACTAGAGTGTTTGTGCCACCTTTACACAGCATAGTTGGTGATATGCTATCTAATTTCTCTACTATCAGAGAATATTCATCGCATCTCATGCATTGTGCACATGCATTTTCATCAGTTGTCAACATTAATTAAACTTTATCTGCCGTTGTGAAGCGGAGCTTATTCAGTCTGTGCAGTCATTCACTGGATATCTTTAACAGGCGGAGCAGAAGGTTAACTCTCTCTCCAAGATGCCAAGATACAGATTAGAACAAGCAGTAAACTAGGAGGGATTGTTCAAAAGGCTCATAAGGAATCTTATGAAGTGTCACAAAGGTATGAAGGTATAGATGAGCCTGCTGTCAACATCACATTATTAACTTTATTAACATTTAGACAAATTTTGATATTTGTGAATAAGATCGAGATTCTTACGTATTGTCTTATGAGACAATACTCCCACCCCCACCCCCCCACTCCTGCTGCAAAGTTAGTAGGCGACACCTGTTAATTAATTACACTAAAAACTGGAGTGACTGTACCATCACAATCAGCTTTATTGGCCAAGTATGTTTACACATGGAATTTCACTCCGATTTAGTGGCTCTCAATGCACTTACACAAGATAACAACAATGATCACAGTAGAAATATACTTATTTGCCATCGCCTTGGTCAGGGGCACTGACAGGAGTATTAACCCTAACACATCTTAGGGTTAATACAATGTCAATGCTCAGTTTGGATTGGATAAAAGGCTACCGTGCGCCAGAACTATTCTGAAAGTACCCGTGGTCATCCTCCACTTATTGCAGTTGATATTTTCTGTATTCAGTCAAAACCGACATGTTTTTTCTGGACACACCATCTGTTTGTGGGACTATGGTTTCAACAAGTATGCTGCTCTGCCTGCAGCTGGCTCAGCATTTGTGAATTTGAAATGTTATGTTGCTACTCATGACTGATGGAGCCCAGTGTGGAGCAGTGTAGCCGCACATTCAGCTGTTCACAGATCACTGCACAGTTAAGCTTTCTGTCTGTTATTTATGCCACATGTGCAAACAGCTTTGTCATATTTCTAACTTGTGATACATATTTTCAGAAGACTCAACAGCTTGTCATTGATAAAGGTGGAAGTATGCATACATAATGAGAGCAGAGATGACACTAGAAGCCTTGAGCCCTCAACGTTACAAGCAGGTTGTTTCATCATTCTGACTGTAGTGTTATTGTAAAATGTGAATCTAAACAGATTTTGCACACAGTTAAATGGTTGCTTGCATGTTTTGATGCCCAAATAAAAAACATGAAATGATGATATGCAGAAAATAAATCCGACCTGTGAAGGAAATATGATTGTATTACTCTTTTTCTGACAAACTTGAATTTTTATATGATATATGAAAGACGTATGGTAACACATTCTCAGCCTAGATGACTAAACACAGGTATGCTTACTTCTCAATTGAATTATTAGAGTCGGGGGAAATGTCTTTCAGCAAAATCTGTTACAGTATCATGACAGTTAGGACTAAAACACTGTCTAAAAGTGCCAGACAAAATCTTGACTTATACAAAACAAAAAAGACTAAAATGTGTCTTTAAACCAACTGCAATTTTCAGTAAGCAACTACTGTGTGTCAGTCGGCAAACGTGGATTGAATTTTGACAGAAAGACAGAAAGTAATCCTGACTCATTCACTTGTTATAAAACTGCTTGTGTATGTTGATTAGTTGTCATATCCTGATGCATGAAGGTGAAATTTCTTCTTACACAGTCCCCTTGTTGTAATAATTTTTTAGCTTGAGTAAGACTGCAAGCACTCCATGACCCTCCTGCACACTTGTGTAAACAGCAGGAGGCGGGGAGGCCTTGAAAATACACACAAACACAGACTCTACCCCAATTCCCCTTGTGTGTACAATGTGGGATTATTGTGGTTGGTTCACATCTTCACTGAAGAGTGTGTGTCCTCGGGCAAAATCAGACGGAACACGTGCCCTGAAAGCCGCGTGGTGTCAGGCCATCTCTCTGCTTCACTGCTCCCCCCCTCCCCCGCAGCCCGCACATCCTCTCATCTCGCCTCGCCTTCATCCCTGTTATTTACCCTCCCACCCACCCCCACTTGTGCCCCTCGTCTTCTTCTCCCGTGTTCGTTTCACAGTCTCCATTTCCAGCTCAACACCCTAGCAGTCCACACTCGATTGGATTCCAAACCAATTTTGCCTCCATGAATACCTCTTAGTTCCGCTTTCCTTTTCACAATTACTTTCCAATTTTCAGCCCTGTCCTTCTCCTCTTGCAGTGGGCTGGTAGCTGATAGCTGCAGCTCTAGTAGCAGCACATAACAGAGCAAAAGCAATTAAATTGACCTTGCTGTTTGATAGCTCAGAAGCTGCTTTGAACTTGCAATGAGCATTATGTTAACATGAGGTGAGACTTTGACATTAGCACCTGTTGTTGTGACTCATGACTTTGTGTTAAAGAATGAGGGGATATTAACCTCAGGCATGGCCCGAGATGGACTCTAATGTGTACCCACTATGAGGACTTCAGCATTACATCAAGGAGTCTCCTCACGTCCTTTGCTGCCAGAGCAGTGACTAAACACCCCGCATTGACGTCATCATCATCAGCTGGACTTGTGTAACCATCCTTCCTAGAGTGATGAGGTTGTTTGCATTCAGATTAATGCAGCAGTGTGTTGTGAGCCGGGTCATGACACAAGGGTTAATGCTAGCAGATGTTTGTCCAACGCCTCATTCTGGGAGCATGTTGCATCTGTACACAAGCTAAAAAAAAAAAAAAAGGCTGCCATGGGTAGTGATTGACCCTGTAAACACAACTTTAATAAAAAAATAAATCTTGTTTACTTTCTTTCTGCCTTGAGCCTGAGTTACGAGTTCAGCTGTGTTTGTAGCATGCAGCAGCAGCATCATGACTCCTGCTGTCATCTGCTAATCATCTGTCCATCTTTAATAAGCAGCTAAAGCTCTTCGCAGACATGCAACACATAACATTGATGGCTTCATGTCTCCTCGTTCAGACATGGGACTTTAATCAAACATTAATGTTTTTTGCTGCTTTACTTGGACATGACAGCACATTCACAAAAAAAGACAATGCTTGAGCAATATTTGCATAATCGTTGAATGACAGGATGTTTAATTCCTATTTGCTCACATGCTCTATGTACGTAAATCATTTTAGAAGTGTATTCATTTATTTAACATCTGGCATAATGAAAATTCAAAACATAGCTAGACTGTGCTGGACTGATTATTTCAGTGTATGTAAGTGTTTTTAACCTCTTTGTCCTTGTTGCAATGTGAGGATAAAACCTTTTTTTAAATATTAATAGTGCAACCTTTTCCCCCCTTTATTTTTCTCTTTTTGTTATGATCCTTCCACTGCAGCTCAACAACGGGGGATTCTATCCTAAAACCTTTGAAGATATCCACTTAATTTGGCTAATTTAGACAGCTGAAGCTGAATACATTTTTACACAAAACAAACCCTGGATTTTGTCTTTTAATGGCTTTTAACTTTTACATTTTTGTACATAAAGGTACCAAAAACAAAACATATCCATATGGATTAGAATTATTTATAAAAGAAATGTAACCAAGATCAGTAGTAACTTCTATTGAGTATTGTTGTTATAGCAGTTTTACTCTGGTGAATGGATGAGTGTGACAGTGTTGTGCTTGTTCACTGTCAGTACATAGAGCCTTGTCCTCTCTACATGCTCTACTCGTCTGTCCTGCTGTGTTACTGTCGTGTCACCCAGGGAAGCAACCCATTTGCAGCCCTCTACATCTGTAAAACAGGAATTTTGGCCTCTAGACTTCCTGATATCCAGTCATTTGGGTGTTTTTCATACACAAAAACAGTAAGGATGCAAGCTGTTAATGATCATGATGATGCGGTCAACTATCTCACACTGCAGACACTAAACGTGTATGTGTGTCTATGTTTCCTTTGAATAACCAGCGGTAAAGAGGCTGATGAAGGAGGCTGCTGAACTGAGGGATCCCACAGAGCACTACCACGCCCAGCCGCTGGAAGTAAGTTCATCACAGGACACAACAGTGCTGTACTGTCATTATTTCTATCTTTCTTCTGGGAGTTGAGGGGCACCACTTGAACAACTTTATTACTTCATTTATTTTTGATTTTGAGTTACAGGACATTCTGTGTCTGAAGGACGATCCCTGTTCCATACAACCTGGGTCTTATTAAATAGTTTTAGCCATCATTTCTATTATAACACAGCAACATTGCTAAAAATTTAATTAGACAAAGCAAAAACAGCCATATAACTAAACAGGTTGTTAACAAACTACCAGGTTAGTCAAATGAAGAAAACAAACATAAAGAGTAAATTATTACTCTCCTAATGAACATATTGGTAGTTTGTGCTCAATGCGACATGTTTTCCTTCCTGCAGGATAACCTCTTTGAATGGCACTTCTCTGTACGCGGGCCCCCAGATTCAGATTTCGATGGAGGGGTTTACCATGGCAGGATTGTGCTTCCCCCGGAGTACCCCATGAAGCCCCCCAGCATCATCCTCCTCACAGTAAGAGGTCACGTCCCTATCACATCCGATTATTCAACCGCTGAAGCGGAGCAGGAAGGTGCCAAATCAGATGATCAAAGAGTAGCGTATTATTTAACCCTCAGCCATTTCTGGTTGCATCACACACAGTGACAGTTGTCAGAACAAAGCCAGGGCTGTCATCGCACTGTCAACGGATATTGCACTGGTTTAGTGAGAATATGAGATTGCCTTACTATATTCAGGCAACTGTATGACACTGCACTAATGACAGCCTTATAAAAGCCTAAAAGAGTGTTCTGAATAGTTGTGACAGGCACGTTTTAATTGTGTGCATTGACGTTTTATTGTTTCTATTTCAGTACATCCATTGTTTTTAAAGCTCTTACTTACTTTTGCATTATTTTTAAAATTCTATATCACTCAAAAAGTTAGCATGTATGTTTTAGTTGTGTATCTCCACCTACATACTCACTTTTTGTTGTGTTCTCTCTAGCCGAATGGAAGATTTGAAGTTGGGAAGAAGATTTGTCTGAGCATATCTGGCCACCATCCAGAGACGTGGCAGCCCTCATGGAGCAGTAAGTGTTCTCAAAGACAACGCTCCAGTTCTCCACATGTAGCTAAAGCTTAGGCATGCTTTACACAGACTTTAACCACAGAGTCTTTTGTTTGAATATAAACCTCCAAACTTCCATCTCACATGACTGTTCACCACTTCTGTACAACATGCACCAATGAAAAGTTTAAATGCTGTGGGTCACTGCATATTGATCAGTATGTATTGATTACCTGATGGTGATTCCGCACAAAGGCAAAAGGTCATGTTTCTGCACCTCCAGTCAAAACTAAACATTTATTCCCACGATGAACTCATTTCAGTTCTCTCCTGGAAATCTGTTCTTTTGTTAAATGGTGCTTTAATGTTACTTGTCAGCATGGGACTTTACTCAGAGGGAACTCAGTGGGTGCATCTTTCTCAAAGCATCTCATGACCAATAACGGAATTAAATCAAAAACAAAGGTTGCTTTAAACTTCTTTTTACCCAGTCACATGGCTAGCCATGCTTTAGAGATTTCACTTCCCCCGCTGGGCTCTTAAAGTGTTGTGTACAAGTTGTCTCTCATCTTGTTTGGAGTGACTGCAGGAGGCCTCGCTCAATAATTGCACTTCCAAACATCACAGGCAGGCCCGCCCTAGTGGTTCCAGGGTTACACTCACTACTGTTGACTCCTGCTTTACTTCATATGCTACGCTTATATATTTAATCAAGCATGGCTAAGTAATTCAAACATTCCCTCTGATGTCACTTTGGAAGAGATATTTATCTTCATATTTTATATATTTCTAGTTACTTCAATTTATTTATGAATATATACTTATAAATATTTTTAATGTATTTTTATTTTTTTCCTCCAGATTTATTTTTCAGCTCTGTCTATAGTTACTACTGTCTGATAATAAGAGCAGTTTTTAAAGTACGTTTGGCCATATATTGTTATATATTCATATATCAGAGTCCTGAATTGGAGGAGAAGCATGCACACATTAATTTATCCTTTTCTGAACCTAATATACTCAAAAGTAATAAAGTCAGCAGGGCCTTATCTTAACATACTTACTGTTGTTATCAAAGTAGAATGTGCTACTGCTTCTTCTTATAGTAATTGAAGAGTGCACACTTAACACAACTTCACTGGTGGACATGGGTAACTTTCTGCTTTTGCTTTGATATGTCTAGTTACTACTTCTTCTCAGGCTGCATAATTTGACAAGGTGTGTAGAGCTCTGATATCCTCTGTCACTTTGTTTGAAAAGGGGAACATGTTGCCAATTTAATACTACTACTAGTTTTCAGCTGCTGTTACAGATTGGTGGTGAAGATGCTATTGCCATAAAAGTTGTCAGTATATTGTAAAACATGCTTTATAAATAGCCATAAAATACAATATTGTAATGAATAAGTACGTGTCCCACGCCGCTCGCAGCCTCACTTTGAACGGCCGGTTCACCTCCCGGAATAACAGCAAGCGTAGCGTTCATCTGCTTCACTTTCTGTTTCACATCGGCTGTGAGATGCGCTCGCATAGAGTCACAAATCAGAAGCGACGGTGATGTGTGGAAAAAACCTCCCGGTCTCCTTACATACACCTGCCTCAGCCACTCCTTCATCATATCCTCGTCCATCCAGCCCTTTTCGCCAGCTTTTCATAACAATCCGCCCGACGTCGCTGCGCTACTGTAGTCCTGGTTCGGATGGAAAAATTGCACCGTTTCATAAAACGCCAGCACCAAGACGGACCTCCTTGGAAATGTTCACTTTTCATTTCCTCCGCTAGCGTTACTGCTCTGAGTCGGATGGTGACAGTCGAAACGCTCCTCCTGCTCGCTCTTTGCTCAACGATCCATTGCTCGAGTCTTTCCTCTAACTCCGGCCACCTCGCCTGATGTCCGCGGAAACTCAGCTGAGTCTTCTTCACCTGTCGGAGCTCGTTCTCCAGCTTCCTCCACTTGCGAACCATCGACTCTTTAATTTTATATTCTCTCGCGGCGGCTCGATTCCCATATTCCTCGGCGTAGCTGATAGCCTTCAGTTTAAACTGAGCTTCATAAGCGTGTCTATTTGCCATTTTCAGGGTTGTTAAAACAACAATGTTCTGCATAAAGCACATACCTGTTCTTTTATACACAATCCACGCCCACACATCCCCCTCTCTACCACGTCCTCCTCATGGTGGTCTCTTTTACGTCCGCCTTACAACAACAACAAAAACCACAACACACACATAGGGCGCACTGCACTATAGGGCGCGCCGCACATTTTGAAAAAAATCTAAGACGTTTATATGCGCCTTATAGTCGTGAAAATACGGTAAGTACAATCAGTTACCTGTTAGCCAGTGGTTAGTTAGTGTAACAAGAAACCTGGACAGTGGTAATGAAGGGGATATATTTTATTGTTGCTCCCGTCTTCTATTTAAGTCAACAACAATGTGACTTTCTAATTATTCTCTAATTATTCCATAACTTATTAAGATCATCATTAAATGTCTAATAGTGAATTATCATTTAACCACAAGAGCAATTAGATCTGTAGTCCCCGTCTCTATATTATAAACTACATGGATAAAGTTTTGAATATCCAGCAAAAACCTTAAACATTCAACGTAACACCTAGTTCTTCTGTGTGCTTTTCAGCTGAATACTGTTCTTCAGCAGTGACACCTCTCTGCCTCACACACCCGCTGACAAATATAGCATGAGAATTGTGACACTTTGTCTTGTGTTTTCATTGTCTGAATAAAGCCAAAACAGACATGTAAATATCAGCCATATCAAATATCACTTTAAGAAATGTATATTAGAGATGAATTCTACCAATTAAAAATGACTTGATGTCAAAGGAGGTATGTTCATTTTGGTATCATATTTAAACTCTAAATTCATTCTGATGAGGACATTATGATTTCAGATCAAATTACTGCTTCATCCCTGTGGAGAAAGCCAGATTGTCTGTACATGACCTCTTGAATTGCATTCGTACCTCAGAGAAAATTGTATGGGGAAATTGGTGAATGCTGTTAAGTTACTTTGAATCACTCGTATGTGCTGTTTAGAATGAATCTTTTCGTACAAGTCTTGCAGGAGGCTTATTGTTTGGCACTTGCAATAATATCCAATGCAGATAAGCACAAAAGTAGGCTTATCTTTCGAAGACCGTCAGATATAATGTGCTTTCATAAAGTGCTTTATTCAATATATATATATATATATATAGTCTGAAGTGCAGACCAAACACAGCCAGTCATAACATAGACACAGAAACCCCTGACCCCGACCATATTGTTAAAATGTGTCTGGTGCCAGTTGTGAGTACAGCTGCATGCTGGATGTCCTCACAGAGGCTGGGGTAAATCCAGGCTTATACTTAGAAAACAAAGCATCCCTCCCACTTATGTAACATGTGCAGCCTGTCGTGTAATTTAACCTTCTCTATTTTGCCCAGCAATGTTGAATGTGCTGTTTTTAATTTTTCTCATCTTCTCTTTGTTTATTTCTCCTCTTGTCTGTTTCTCTTTCAGTTCGAACTGCCCTAATAGCTATAATTGGATTCATGCCAACAAAAGGAGAAGGAGCCATAGGATCTCTTGATTATACCCCAGAGGAAAGGAGGGCCCTTGCCAAAAAGTAAGATTTGTTTGATGAAAACCCTTCCAATGTTAACCCTCATCAGAGCATGTGTTGTGTATGCACTGCTATGGATGGGGAGTGATAATGAGGTGAGTGTGGAGAACGGTGCGGAACACTGTGTATCGTACAAATGATATGATCTTTGCATGCTGGATTAGCAAACACAGAATTTGAGTATTTTATCAGTGTTGGCGCGACATCTATGATGCTGATTAGATGGCATTAAAGCAGCAAATTCTATACAAGCATGTAATGTAATCAGCACCTGAGCCTCAGTGGACATGCCTCCTACTGATAACTGCTTTATCACAAAGGAGTGCGTCCAAGCCAGTCCTGGTTTTGCAAGATGACAAATTCATTATCGCCAAAATACCCAGTCTCTGTGGGGAGCATGAGTGGGCACGTTGCTCTTCTTTTCACACCGCATTTTCCTCAGAGAAAATGCTACAATGCCAGTGAAGGAGAGGATCCAACTACATCACGCTTCTATTAGCAGATGAGATAGGGGTCTTGATCAACCCGCTGTTTCATTAGCACATGGTGATGAGATAGACAGGAAGAAGCACTTTGCTATAAATACTTGCTTATCTCCCTGATGGAAAACCTTTTTTTTCACCCAATGTGAGGCTGAGACAGCACTTCTTTTTGGTTTCTCATCTCCTGTTTCTGTGCCCCTGGTGATTGTGAGAGCTGTCAGTCAGAGAAGGGCCCCCGCACAGCAGGGAAAGGCCAATGTTTTCTGAGTTTCCAAGTTTATAACTGAAAAGTAACCTGCCAAAGAAGTTGGACAGCTTGTGATGTGGCAGGACACACACACAGGGGGCCCTGTGCAAGTCTGCGATGTCTCAGAAATAAATATGAAAATTGTCAGTCATTGCTGACACCTTAGTGCACATTTCATATACAGGAGACCAGCTTTCATTCCACATATTGTGCTATTTGATGTTAAAAATGTATTTCAATAAAAAGTAAGCATATAGTGGTATAACTGATGGCCATGTTCCATGCACTTCACTGATGTTATTTGCAGAACACAGGATTCAACTAAACAATAAAGTTTAGGGGGGGAAAAAAACATAAAAATGGAAAATCTGCTGCAATTAAAGTAAAACTGTTGAATATGATTTTCAATTATTATTATTATTATTCAATTATTATTCAATTATTATATTGATTATAATTAGTGGTGGGCATAGATACATTTTTTAAATCTAGATTAATCTCACTGAAATCTTGAAATTAATCAAGATTAATCTAGATTAAAATGGCTCGTTCAGAATGTGAAATACCTAAGTACTGACTGTTTTGCCCCTAAGGCAAAATAATTTATGCTTCCTTTTTTAGGCTTTTAGTTTGAAGAGTGTTGTTGTGCTCATGCTTGCAGTGCAGAGCACTTCCGGTTAGCGATCGCCGTAGTAAATGCATATTGAAGTGTGTTACGAAGCAGTTTTTATGTTCTTCCAAACCACACTGTAAACGCCACGGAGGCAACGACTCCAGTGATCATTTTGAGTTGAAGAGTTTAGCTAGTTGGATAGCTGCAGCCTTGCGTTGCAGTGAAGACAGCATAGTGACCAAAAGTAAGTCTTTGAGAACGGGTTTCTTAAGCCAGGGGATGCATTAGAACAGGAGCCAAAATGCATCAGTTTGCAAAATGCATCACTGACTAAGGGATGCTTTGGTATTTGAGACTGGAAGAACTCCTACAGTAAACCAATTCTGCATTGCATAAGGTGCACACAACTTTAGTCTTGTCGATGCCACCATCGCGAAGCTTCATTAAAATGAATTTTCCCTGAAGCAAGCCTTGCGGCTTTGTGACTCCATCCATGATAGACTATCACTTTGGTGTGGTAGTTCGGGTAATTCACAGGAGTAGAGGTACGAAAACCGAATTGCCCCCTGCAGTGCAAATATGTATACTTCCGCGCTAAAATATCATGTTGAAATTCATCAGTTTGCTTATTATAGGACTATATTATAAGAATGACAATAGAGATAAAGGGAATGACAATAGAGATAATATCAATGACAATAGAGATAATATCAATGACAATAGAGATAACGGGAATGACAATAGAGATAACGGGAATGACAATAGAGATAAAGGGAATGACAATAGAGATAATATCAATGACAATAGAGATAACAGGAATGACAATAGAGATAACAGGAATGACAATAGAGATAATATTAATGACAATAGAGATAACAGGAATGACAATAGAGATAACAGGAATGACAATAGAGATAAAGGGAATGACAATAGAGATAACAGGAATGACAATAGAGATAACGGGAATGACAATAGAGATAATATCAATCACAATAGAGATAATATCAATGACAATAGAGATAACAGGAATGACAATAGAGATAATATCAATGACAATAGAGATAACAGGAATGACAATAGAGATAATATTAATGACAATAGAGATAACAGGAATGACAATAGAGATAACAGGAATGACAATAGAGATAACAGGAATGACAATAGAGATAAAGGGAATGACAATAGAGATAACAGGAATGACAATAGAGATAACAGAAATGACAATAGAGATAACAGGAATGACAATAGAGATAACAGAAATGACAATAGAGATAACGGGAATGACAATAGAGATAACGGGAATGACAATAGAGATAACAGGAATGACAATAGAGATAATATCAATGGCAATAGAGATAACAGAAATGACAATAGAGATAACAGGAATGACAATAGAGATAAAGGGAATGACAATAGAGATAACAGGAATGACAATAGAGATAACGGGAATGACAATAGAGATAATATCAATGACAATAGAGATAACGGGAATGACAATAGAGATAATATCAATGACAATAGAGATAATATCAATGACAATAGAGATAACAGGAATGACAATAGAGATAATATCAATGACAATAGAGATAATATCAATGACAATAGAGATAACAGGAATGACAATAGAGATAACGGGAATGACAATAGAGATAACAGGAATGACAATAGAGATAAAGGGAATGACAATAGAGATAACAGGAATGACAATAGAGATAATATCAATGACAATAGAGATAAAGGGAATGACAATAGAGATAAAAGGAATGACAATAGAGATAACGGGAATGACAATAGAGATAACGGGAATTACAATAGAGATAACAGGAATGACAATAGAGATAAAGAGAATTACAATAGAGATAACAGGAATGACAATAGAGATAAAGGGAATGACAATAGAGATAACAGGAATGACAATAGAGATAAAGGGAATGACAATAGAGATAACAGGAATGACAATAGAGATAAAGGGAATGACAATAGAGATAACAGGAATGACAATAGAGATAAAGGGAATGACAATAGAGATAACAGGAATGACAATAGAGATAACAGGAATGACAATAGAGATAACAGGAATGACAATAGAGATAATATCAATGACAATAGAGATAAAGGGAATGACAATAGAGATAAAAGGAATGACAATAGAGATAACGGGAATGACAATAGAGGTAACAGGAATGACAATAGAGATAACGGGAATGACAATAGAGATAATATCAATGACAATAGAGATAATATCAATGACAATAGAGATAACAGGAATGACAATAGAGATAACAGGAATGACAATAGAGATAATATTTATGACAATAGAGATAACAGGAATGACAATAGAGATAAAGGGAATGACAATAGAGATAATATCAATGACAATAGAGATAATATTAATGGCAATATAGATAACAGGAATGACAATAGAGATAACAGGAATGACAATAGAGATAAAGGGAATGACAATAGAGATAACGGGAATGACAATAGAGATAATATCAATGACAATAGAGATAATATCAATGACAATAGAGATAAAGGGAATGACAATAGAGATAAAAGGAATGACAATAGAGATAAAAGGAATGACAATAGAGATAAAAGGAATGACAATAGAGATAATCGGAATGACAATAGAGATAAAGAGAATTACAATAGAGATAACAGGAATGAAAATAGAGATAACAGGAATGACAATAGAAAAAATATCAATGACAATAGAGATAATATCAATGACAATAGAGATAAAGAGAATTACAATAGAGATAACAGGAATGACAATAGAAAAAATATCAATGACAATAGAGATAATATCAATGACAATAGAGATAACATGAATGACAATAGAGATAATAGGAATGACAATAGAGATAACAGGAATGACAATAGAGATAATATCAATGACAATAGAGATAACGGGAATGACAATAGAGATAACAGGAATGACAATAGAGATAAAGCGAATGACAATAGAGATAATATCAATGGCAATAGAGATAACAGGAATGACAATAGAGATAACAGGAATGATAATAGAGATAATATCAATGACAATAGAGATAACAGGAATGACAATAGAGATAACAGGAATGACAATGGAGATAATATTAATGACAATAGAGATAACAGGAATGACAATAGAGATAAAGGGAATGACAATAGAGATAACAGGAATGACAATAGAGATAATATCAATGACAATAGAGATAATATTAATGGCAATATAGATAACAGGAATGACAATAGAGATAACAGGAATGACAATAGAGATAAAGGGAATGACAATAGAGATAACGGGAATGACAATAGAGATAATGGGAATGACAATAGAGATAATATCAATGACAATAGAGATAATATCAATGACAATAGAGATAAAGGGAATGACAATAGAGATAAAAGGAATGACAATAGAGATAATGGGAATGACAATAGAGATAAAGAGAATTACAATAGAGATAAAGAGAATTACAATAGAGATAACAGGAATGAAAATAGAGATAACAGGAATGAAAATAGAGATAACAGGAATGACAATAGAGATAAAGAGAATTACAATAGAGATAACAGGAATGACAATAGAGATAATATTAATGACAATAGAGATAACAGGAATGACAATAGAGATAACAGGAATGACAATAGAGATAACAGGAATGACAATAGAGATAACAGGAATGACAATAGAGATAAAGGGAATGACAATAGAGATAACAGGAATGACAATAGAGATAACAGAAATGACAATAGAGATAACAGGAATGACAATAGAGATAATATCAATGGCAATAGAGATAACAGAAATGACAATAGAGATAACAGGAATGACAATAGAGATAAAGGGAATGACAATAGAGATAACAGGAATGACAATAGAGATAACGGGAATGACAATAGAGATAATATCAATGACAATAAAGATTATATCAATGACAATAGAGATAATATCAATGACAATAGAGATAACAGGAATGACAATAGAGATAATATCAATGACAATAGAGATAATATCAATGACAATAGAGAACAGGAATGACAATAGAGATAACGGGAATGACAATAGAGATAACAGGAATGACAATAGAGATAAAGGGAATGACAATAGAGATAACAGGAATGACAATAGAGATAATATCAATGACAATAGAGATAAAGGGAATGACAATAGAGATAAAAGGAATGACAATAGAGATAACGGGAATGACAATAGAGATAACGGGAATTACAATAGAGATAACAGGAATGACAATAGAGATAAAGAGAATTACAATAGAGATAACAGGAATGACAATAGAGATAAAGGGAATGACAATAGAGATAACAGGAATGACAATAGAGATAAAGGGAATGACAATAGAGATAACAGGAATGACAATAGAGATAAAGGGAATGACAATAGAGATAACAGGAATGACAATAGAGATAAAGGGAATGACAATAGAGATAACAGGAATGACAATAGAGATAATATCAATGACAATAGAGATAAAGGGAATGACAATAGAGATAAAAGGAATGACAATAGAGATAACGGGAATGACAATAGAGATAACGGGAATGACAATAGAGATAACGGGAATGACAATAGAGATAACAGGAATGACAATAGAGATAATATCAATGACAATAGAGATAATATCAATGACAATAGAGATAACAGGAATGACAATAGAGATAATATTAATGACAATAGAGATAACAGGAATGACAATAGAGATAAAGGGAATGACAATAGAGATAAAGGGAATGACAATAGAGATAACAGGAATGACAATAGAGATAATATCAATGACAATAGAGATAATATTAATGGCAATATAGATAACAGGAATGACAATAGAGATAACAGGAATGACAATAGAGATAAAGGGAATGACAATAGAGATAACGGGAATGACAATAGAGATAACGGGAATGACAATAGAGATAATATCAATGACAATAGAGATAATATCAATGACAATAGAGATAATATCAATGACAATAGAGATAAAGGGAATGACAATAGAGATAAAAGGAATGACAATAGAGATAACGGGAATGACAATAGAGATAAAGAGA
Source organism: Pampus argenteus (assembly GCA_036937835.1). Classification (NCBI taxonomy): domain Eukaryota; kingdom Metazoa; phylum Chordata; class Actinopteri; order Scombriformes; family Stromateidae; genus Pampus; species Pampus argenteus. Next base: position 17,486,683 of record CM072876.1, on the reverse strand, counting down.
ATTACAATAGAGATAACAGGAATGAAAATAGAGATAACAGGAATGAAAATAGAGATAACAGGAATGACAATAGAAAAAATATCAATGACAATAGAGATAATATCAATGACAATAGAGATAAAGAGAATTACAATAGAGATAACAGGAATGACAATAGAAAAAATATCAATGACAATAGAGATAATATCAATGACAATAGAGATAACATGAATGACAATAGAGATAATAGGAATGACAATAGAGATAACAGGAATGACAATAGAGATAATATCAATGGCAATAGAGATAACAGGAATGACAATAGAGATAGCAGGAATGACAATAGAGGTAACGGGAATGACTAGATGACAGGAATGACAATAGAGATAACAGGAATGATAATAGAGATAATATCAATGACAATAGAGATAACAGGAATGACAATAGAGATAACAGGAATGACAATGGAGATAATATTAATGACAATAGAGATAACAGGAATGACAATAGAGATAACAGGAATGACAATAGAGATAAAGGGAATGACAATAGAGATAACAGGAATGACAATAGAGATAACAGGAATGACAATAGAGATAATATCAATGACAATAGAGATAATATTAATGGCAATATAGATAACAGGAATGACAATAGAGATAACAGGAATGACAATAGAGATAAAGGGAATGACAATAGAGATAACGGGAATGACAATAGAGATAACGGGAATGACAATAGAGATAATGGGAATGACAATAGAGATAATATCAATGACAATAGAGATAATATCAATGACAATAGAGATAAAGGGAATGACAATAGAGATAAAAGGAATGACAATAGAGATAATGGGAATGACAATAGAGATAAAGAGAATTACAATAGAGATAAAGAGAATTACAATAGAGATAACAGGAATGAAAATAGAGATAACAGGAATGAAAATAGAATTAACAGGAATGACAATAGAGATACCAGGAATGACAATAGAGATAACAGGAATGACAATAGAGATAATATCAATGACAATAGAGATAATATCAATGACAATAGAGATAACATGAATGACAATAGAGATAACAGGAATGACAATAGAGATAACAGGAATGACAATAGAGATAACAGGAATGACAATAGAGATAATATCAATGACAATAGAGATAACGGGAATGACAATAGAGATAACAGGAATGACAATAGAGATAAAGCGAATGACAATAGAGATAATATCAATGGCAATAGAGATAACAGGAATGACAATAGAGATAGCAGGAATGACAATAGAGGTAACGGGAATGACAATATAGATAACAGGAATGACAATAGAGATAATATCAATGACAATAGAGATAATATCAATGACAATAGAGATAATATCAATGGCAATAGAGATAACAGGAATGACAAGAGATAGCAGGAATGACAATAGAGATAATATCAATGACAATAGAGATAACGGGAATGACAATAGAGATAACGGGAATGACAATATAGATAAGGGGAATGACAATAAAGATAATATCAATGACAATAGAGATAACAGGAATGACAATAGAGATAACAGGAATGACAATAGAAATAAAGGGAATGACAATAGAGATAATATCAATGGCAATAGAGATAACAGGAATGACAATAGAGATAGCAGGAATGACAATAGAGATAATATCAATGACAATAGAGATAACAGGAATGACAATAGAGATAAAGGGAATGACAATATAGATAACAGGAATGACAATAGAGATAATATCAATGACAATAGAGATAATATCAATGACAATAGAGATAATATCAATGACAATAGAGATAGCAGGAATGACAATAGAGATAATATCAATGACATTATAGATAATGGGAATGACGATAAAGATAAAGAGAATGACAATAGAGATAGTGGGAATGACAATAGAGATAGCAGGAATGACAATAGAGATAATATCAATGACAATAGAGGTAACGGGAATGACAATAGAGATAAAGGGAATGACTATAGATGACAGGAATGACAATAGAGATAATATCAATGACAATAGAGATAACAGGAATGATAATAGAGATAATATCAATGACAATAGAGATAACAGGAATGACAAGAGATAGCAGGAATGACAATAGAGATAATATCAATGACAATAGAGATAACGGGAATGACAATATAGCTAACGGGAATGACAATAGAGATAATATCAATGACAATAGAGATAACAGGAATGACAATAGAGATAACAGGAATGACAATAGAGATAACAGGAATGACAATAGAGATAAAGGGAATGACAATAGAGATAATATCAATGGCAATAGAGATAACAGGAATGACAATAGAGATAGCAGGAATGACAATAGAGATAATATCAATGACAATAGAGATAACAGGAATGACAATAGAGATAAAGGGAATGACAATATAGATAACAGGAATGACAATAGAGATAATATCAATGACAATAGAGATAGCAGGAATGACAATAGAGATAATATCAATGACATTATAGATAATGGGAATGACGATAAAGATAAAGAGAATGACAATAGAGATAGTGGGAATGACAATAGAGATAGCGGGAATGACAATAGAGATAACGGGAATGACAATAGAGATAAAGGGAATGACAATAGAGATAACAGGAATGACAATAGAGATAATTTCAATAGCAATAGAGATAACAGAAATGACAATAGAGATAACGGGAATGACAATAGAGATAACAGGAATGACAATAGAGATAAAGGGACTGATAATAGAGATAATATCAATGGCAATAGAGATAACAGGAATGACAATAGAGATAACAGGAATGACAATAGAGATAAAGGGAATGACAATAGAGATAACAGGAATGACAATAGAGATAAAGGGAATGACAATAGAGATAACAGGAATGACAATAGAGATAATATCAATGGCAATAGAGGTAACAGAAATGACAATAGAGATAACGGGAATGACAATAGAGATAACAGGAATGGCAATAGAGATGCCACCCATGGGAGCGGTCTCAGGGGATGATCCCCTTAGAAAGGTGCGAAGAGAGATGGGCGGCAGTCGGAGGCGGAGACCCTGGCGGTCCGACCCCCGGTTGCAGAAGCTGGCTCTGGCAGACGTGGCTAGGGAGAGGGAAGTCTGGGCTTCCCTGCTGAAGCTGCTGCCCCTGCGACCCGACCACGGAAAAAGCGGAAGAAAACGAACAAACGAACAATAGAGATAATATCAATGACAATAGAGATAACAGGAATGACAATAGAGATAACAGGAATGACAATAGAGATAATATCAATGACAATAGAGATAACAGGAATGACAATAGAGATAACAGGAATGACAATAGAGATAATATCAATGACAATAGAGATAACGGGAATGACAATAGAGATAACGGGAATGACAATAGAGATAAAGAGAATGACAATAGAGATAACGGGAATGACAATAGAGATAATATCAATGACAATAGAGATAAAGGGAATGACAATAGAGATAATATCAATGACAATAGAGATACTATCAATTACAATAGAGATAATATCAATGACAATAGAGATAACGGGAATGACAATAGATATAAAGGGAATGACAATAGAGATAATATCAATAACAATAGAGATAATATCAATGACAATAGAGATAACGGGAATGACAATAGAGATAACAGGAATGACAATAGAGATAAAGGGAATGACAATAGAGATAACAGGAATGACAATAGAGATAATATCAATGGCAATAGAGGTAACAGAAATGACAATAGAGATAACGGGAATGACAATAGAGATAACAGGAATGGCAATAGAGATGCCACCCATGGGAGCGGTCTCAGGGGATGATCCCCTTAGAAAGGTGCGAAGAGAGATGGGCGGCAGTCGGAGGCGGAGACCCTGGCGGTCCGACCCCCGGTTGCAGAAGCTGGCTCTGGCAGACGTGGCTAGGGAGAGGGAAGTCTGGGCTTCCCTGCTGAAGCTGCTGCCCCTGCGACCCGACCACGGAAAAAGCGGAAGAAAACGAACAAACGAACAATAGAGATAATATCAATGACAATAGAGATAACAGGAATGACAATAGAGATAACAGGAATGACAATAGAGATAATATCAATGACAATAGAGATAACAGGAATGACAATAGAGATAATATCAATGACAATAGAGATAACGGGAATGACAATAGAGATAACGGGAATGACAATAGAGATAAAGAGAATGACAATAGAGATAACGGGAATGACAATAGAGATAATATCAATGACAATAGAGATAAAGGGAATGACAATAGAGATAATATCAATGACAATAGAGATACTATCAATTACAATAGAGATAATATCAATGACAATAGAGATAACGGGAATGACAATAGATATAAAGGGAATGACAATAGAGATAATATCAATAACAATAGAGATAATATCAATGACAATAGAGATAACGGGAATGACAATAGAGATAACAGGAATGACAATAGAGATAATATCAATGACAATAGAGATAATATCAATGACAATAAAGATAACGCGAATGACAATAGAGATAAAGGTAATGACAATAGAGATAATATGAATGCCAATAGAGATAAAGGGAATGACGGGACAATATCAACAATGACAATATCATTCCCATTATCTCTATTGTTATTCCTGTTATCTCTATTGTCATTCTCTTTATCTAAATTGTCAGTCCCGTTATCTTTATTGTCATTCCCTTTATCTCTTGTTATTCCTGTTATCTCTTTTGGCATTCTTATCATCTCTATTGACATTCTCTAAAAGGAATGACAATATAGATAATATCAATGACAATAGAGATAATATAAATGACAATAGAGGTAATATCAATGACAATAGAGATAATATCAATGACAATAGAGATAACAGGAATGACAATACAGAAAACGGGAATGACAACATAATTCCCATTATCTCTATTGTCATTCCTATTATCTCTGTGGATTGAATCAAGTGCACAGGGTCCATCACAGACCAGGTCTCGTTCACTTCTGGTATTTCCTTCAAAGTATCTAAAAGCCTCTACCAGGTCACGTTCACGTCTGGTATCTCCTTCAAAGTATCTAAAAGCCTCTAATGAATTTGATCTCAATGATGTAGCCTCAACAAAAGGTTATTCTGCATCTTAGGTTTCTATTTTCCACAGCATCACACCTTTGTTTAATACTTTAATACTGAAATTTTAAAATAATCTAGATTAAAATGGCTCGTTCAGAATGTGAAATACCTAAGTACTGACTGTTTTGCCCCTAAGGCAAAATAATGAATGTTTCCTTTTTTAGGCTTTTATTTTGAAGATTGTTGTTGTGCTTATGCTTGCAGTGCAGAGCACTTCCGGTTAGCGATCGCCGTAGTAAATGTGTAGTGAAGTGTGTTACGGAGCAGTTTTTATGTTCTTCCAAACCACACTGTAAACGCCACGGAGGCAACGTCTTTTCACTATGCTGTCTTCACTGCAACGCAAGGCTGCAGCTATCCAACTAGCTAAACTCTTCTATGCAAAATGATCACTGGAGTCGTAGCAAACTTTTTATCCATTCACTCTCTCTGTGTAAGATATTACAAGAGCCACAGTAATTGTATAAAAAGTTTGCTATGACTCCAGTGATCATTTTGCATGGAAGAGTTTAGCTAGTTGGATAGCTGCAGCCTTGCAGTGAAGACAGCATAGTGACCAAAAGTAAGTCTTTGAGAACGGGTTTCTTAAGCCAGGGGATGTATTAGAACAGGAGCCAAAATGCATCAGTTTGCAAAATGCATCACTGACTGAGGGATGCTTTGCGTTCAGGTGGTATTTGAGACTGGAAGTAAACCAATTCTGCATTGCATAAGCTGCACACCACCTTAGTCTTGTCGATGCCACCATCAGGAAGCTACTTAAAAATGAATTCTCCCTGAAGCAAGCCTTGCGGCTTCGTGGCTGCATCCATGATAGAATATCACGTTTGGTGTGGTAGTTCGGGTAATTCACAGGCGCGTAGAGGTTCGAAAACCGAATTGCCCCCTACAGTGCAAATATGTATACATCCGCGCTAAAATATCACGTTAAAAGTCATCATTTTGCTTATTATAGGACCCAGCTCCAAACCTAATTTTGATAATAGATAAACGCCGGTATTTTTTATATCGCTCGATAAGAGTCTCACATTATCGCAGCGCATTAATGCCGTTAACGGCCCACCACTAATTATAATAAATACATATAAATATATTATTGTACAAATAATAGTTTGTAATAGTAATATTTTTTGTTGAATTAAATTACACATGTCAGTAGACTGATCTGTTAGTTTGGTGTTTCCCCCTCATAGGCTATATTGTATTAACAATGGTCAGCTATACGGTATTTTGGCTTATTTGACAGTGCCACAAAGATATTTTGATATCATCAAGTTTGCTCCAAATACTCAGATTCATCCCACAGAGCAGCACATATAGTGATATATATCTGCTCTGTACATGTCTGCTCTTATTACTTTATGCAGTCAGAGGTGGTTCTAGTGTTTATTAATGCAAATCTAAACTGAAGAGATGTCTGTGTTATCAAACAGCCAAGACTGTTGAAACCAAACTGGAACTTGTCCACGGTTAGATGTTCTGAGTCTGATTCAGTTGACTCAGTTGTATTTTAAGGTACATTAAGTTTTTGTCATAGTAATAGTTTTGTTCAGTAGGCATTTTCTTCTACCTCTGGGCCATGGTGGCAACATTTTCTACTGCTTCAAGTTCTGAAGATAATTGTGTTATCATAGACTCCTATGAATCGCATGTAGTGGCCCAGAGGGGGCGGTTACAATCACAGCATACATTAATATTTGACAACTCAACAATTGTGGGTGAAACAGAGCAAAATGCAAGTGTACTCCTTCCCACACTTCCCACAGGCATTTTTGTAGAAATTAAAGGACATTTTTCAAAACAGTTTTTCGATCATGTGATCTATCATTTGGAAAATCCTTATTCAGATCAAAAATGGCACTGCAATCAAAAATGCTGAGCTGTTGTAGGCCTGTTGCTACAGGTGCAGGTGAGAATTTTTTCCCCTCCTTCATTCTGATCCTTTCTATGCCAACAAGGTGGCTTAGAAATGAATGAGAGTAGTACTTTTTGACACAGTGCAGATGTTGGTCTAAGAACCACAACCAAAGTTTTTTCAAAAAATGTTCCAAAAGGCCACTCTCAAAGGTGGGCTGAAAAGCCATCCTCCTGCCCCCCAGGCTCTACTGAGAATGCTGTGTTTTTCATTTTAGTCTGAGTTCTGTGAGTCATACAAATGGACATAAAAGTACACTTTCAGACAGTATCTCCTTGAAACTCCCATTCATAGTGTAGCACACAGTCGTGCATGGAACATGATGAAAGTGGTGCAGAATGAAAAAAGACATTTTGAAATCCTATCCACTTCCACTCCAGACACACATTGTTGTCTGTTCTGAAAAGTTACAAAAATTACAACCCTCCCTCCTGATTCTATCAGACGCTGCCATTCTGTTACACAATCCAACAAGGACTTTGTTTGAAGCATTCCAAGGCTGTTAAAACCTTACTATCACTAAATTATACTAAATGTGTCATGAAATTGCAGAAACTAAATTTAAAAAAAACGATGACTCACATTTGCTACTTTACATTTTACAAACTTTTTACTTTTGGCATGTCTCTAAGATGGGTTCTTGATGATCAGCACTTCTGCCTAAAACAGTTGGAACATTGATTGATGTGAGCAACCATCAACCAACCCTGGAGCCTGTGTGCACTTTCAGAGACAAAGACTCTGTGTATGAGATGTCACCGTACCGTGCAATAGGCCTGATGCCTTATAAGCCTCTTTCACAGCTACATTACAATAACTTTACTTGAATAGAATCTATCTAAATCTACGCTTGCCACCTTTAGCCTGAGGAGCTCCACAGTGATCTGGTGTTCCACAGAGCATGAATCATTGCTCCTCTTCACAGCTGTAACATGTCCATTAGCTGCTGCAAGGGGCGATTAGCTTTTTAGAGACAAATCCACAGAAACCTTTTTTATGTGTTGCATTTTTATATTTTTTACACCACTGCACTGAGAGGCTGTGGTGATCCCTTTCTTAGCAATATTGCACCAAGACCTGCTGTCAGGACTGACGTGAGGGCCTAAAGGTGCACGCAGCAGTCTGAACCCTGAGCAGGGACCTGTTATACAATCTTGCCACAGGTGAAGGCAAAAACAAACATGTCATCGGAGTATACTCAGCGAGGCAGCCGACAGCACAAACAAAAAGCCAATGTAATAAACACACTCTTATATACAAACACTGATGCACAGGTGCACACAACCCTGAAAAGTAAAATCTCTTTAAATTCATAATCAAGGCCCCAAATTACTATCTGCTAAATACCCGATGATGGTCCCATGTTTCTTTGGCAGAAAAAATCAGGTCTCCTACTGCACATGATGATATCTTTGTGAGATGTAATGTTTGTGTCCCAGTAAGTTAGAGCTCTTTGTCTGGTTTTCTTTTTTTTTTTTCATGTTAACTACGGCACATTTGTAAACTTTTTTTTTTTTGTCATATTTTCATTGCAATTGATTTGTAATTAAGTACAACCACAAAATGTCCAGTATGTATTTGTCACAAAACAAAGGGGGAAATAATATTTACCCATATATATATATATATATATATATACATATACATCTTACATCATATAAATTCAACTACATGTACAAATTCAACTAAAAGGGGTGAAATCTTATTATATTTCCTCTTATCTTTAGCCGGCAGTTTTAAATTAGACTCGATGTCGCCCGCTCTGGCCCCGGGATGCATTTAACTATGGTCCCTGGTGTCACTAACTTAACATTTCGTACAATTGAGCTTCCAATGACAGATGGCCTCTCAGCGGGTGTGTCGCTGAGTTAGAAACGTGGAGTGGTTGGTGGTGTACCGTGGGGCTTCTGTTCGGGGCTATGCCTCCTTCGGACAGTCACCCAGCCTTCTGGCTACTCAGGAACTACCGGGGGACGGCTAGCTAAAGCTGAAGCTGCCTTGGGGGGTACCTTACCAGCTACAGGGGACTTGCTAACTATAGCAGCTACTAAATATTCGGTGGTGCTGTACCGTGTCTCTAAGTCACTAAGCCTCGCCTCCAAAGCTACAAATAAACTGCATTTATTACAATTACCATTATCACTAAAGGAGGACGAGGAGTAACTAAACATGTGGCATGTAGGACAGAAAAGAGAGTGGGAGAGGAGAGAGAAGCCATTGTTTAGCTAGGCTAGTTAGTAATAGTAGTAGTTAGTAGTAGTTAGTAATAAGAAACAAACTGGTGAAAACTGTCGAAATGTGGTTACTAAGGTTAAGAGACTTGGTGAGCAGAACAGAGAGCACTGTGGAAGTAACACCGGAAGTGACAGAAAACGCTTAGCGTAAAGCCTTCATTTTAGGAACTGAAATTGGTTGTGTGTGTTTCTGTGTTTGTGTGTTTGTGTGTGTTTCGGCGGCCATCACTTCCTCACAGGTTTTCAGGGCTATCTGGGAAATAGGGCTTGATTTTTAAGGTAAAAGTTAGAATTAGGAGAGACTTATCAGACCTGTGAATCACAGTTCACATCACTGATGTGTTTATTGTTTAAAATAAGTCTGGTGTTGTGTAGGTGGGATTAGGATTGTCTACATCATCTTCTTACTTAGCTAGCTAGCTACATCAATAAAAAATAATGACAGAAATAGCTGTACAGGTAATTCTAAGTACATTTATAGAAAAGCATATTTCTTTGGTTGACTGAAAATGACCAAACAGTAATGAAATGATATGATATTTAATTAGCTTTATTTTAGTCAATACTGATTATTTAAAATATACCTACACAGGGATTTATACTGACTCATAATATAACAATTTGGAGTTCTGGTGGTGGTGGCAGGTGGTGCACGGTGGGTTTGTCAGAGCCTTTTCGCTGTAAACAGCTGCCTGCCGTTGCTGGGAATGAAGTTGATGATCAAAACAGTATGGTTGTGAGTCATAAAACACTAGATAACTATAAAAACCTCCAGAGCTGTGGGGAACTGTGATATTTCTTTGTGGTTTCATCACTACAAACAACCCTTTTATATTACATTCATTTGATCCATTGAGCATTTTAGGTAAAGTCTTGGAGCTAATGTATTGCATCAGTATTGGTCAACACTCTGAATGTAGTGGAATCTTTTGTATTTTAAACCTAATGGCACTGCATGATGCATTATAGGCACCATATAACTAATTATTGTACAAGCTGGCTGGTAAAAGTTCTTTTCAGTTACCTGATTTATTCTGACAAGTGAGCCAAACATTCATGTTGGGTGCTGTTCATAATTAACTGGTCATTTATTTTGTTAGTAAACCACATTTTATTTGTTACTTTTCATCTGTGAAGCTTCATGTTCGCTTACAGACGGGAGTTGTTATTCATTGAATTCAGGATTGACCTTACTATGTGCTGCCTGTTCTCTGGCAGGTCCCAGGACTTCTGCTGTGAGACATGTGGCTGCTCCATGCGCTCAGCCCTCCTGGCTCTCACCCCGAACAGCAACCCCAGCCCCGAGGACCACCAGGCAAAAGAATTGGCCCAGCAAATCAACTTCAAGGTACAAACACTGGCTGTTACATGAGCCATGTTTGATTTACAGTTCACTTAGCCATTTAACCCAAAGAGCAAAAGAGCTGCTGATGGCACAAGCTACAAAGAAATATCTGCAGCGATTGTCTTTTTTCTCTCTCTCACTGTGCAGTCGCAGCTGGAAACAGATTTCCTCAGTGCTGAGACCTGAGAGGGCTGGACAACAAACCATATCAACAATGCATTATAATGTATATTTCCATGGCACTAATTCCATCAGTCATGTTACACTCACCACTCTGCTGCTCTGGTTTCTTCACAGATCTGCTGTGATGTGATTTAATTAATGAATGAATTCACCTCACATTATTATCACTTCCTTGCTGCTAGAAGTTAAACTACTGTTAATGAACCTTCAAGGACTTCTCATCCATGTCGGCTTAAAAGTTGATTTTAAAAACAGGTCTTTGCTGTTCTGAAATAATGATACAGAATTCTAATATGCTAAATGATTAAAAAAAATACTCCTTTCTTCTATTGATCTTAGCTCAAAGAGTATATTTGTTAGGCTTTTAATTTGAAGCTTTTGCAGGCAGCTTTACTCTGAGTTGAATGAAAAACAACTAGACACAATTAGAAAATAATTTGCAATTGAACATAATTTCTTTTCTTTTTTTTTTTTTTTAAATATTGACAGCTTTTATTTGAGAATTGATGATGACATCAATCCAGATGTCATTCAGTCTATCAGCCTCCACTTCAGTCCAGAGGTCCAGAATGTTTAACTAGTGATTAACCACATACGCCAGCATGAGGGGGGAATTATCATGTGCTGATTTGTATGAAAAGATGATTATTATATTTAACATTGTTGAGGTCAATGGGACTATGTATCATGATAGTGTTTAGGTCATATTAGCCTTCGATGATATGCAGATGATGTTATCGTCTTGTGTGTTAATGCAGGCAGAGTCCAGTTTATCCAGACAGCCGAGTGAGAGTGGAGGTTCAGAAAGCGAGCCTTCCACACGGACCCAGGAAGACTCCTCCACGTCTGCAGGACAGGAAGCTGATGACGGGCCCCAGGCTGAACAGGTAGGCGTTGAACTGCTTGACAGCACAAAACCTGCCTGCAGTCGACCCACCTCCTACAGAACACATCATCTCACTGGTTTACAAGCTTTACTATTGTTCTGTTATTGTCTTCATTGGACCCCAGGAAGAGTAGTTCTTGCCAAGGTAACAACATAGAGATCCAAATAAACAATGAACTCAACTCAAGTAAAGTAGGAAAAAACCTTACAAGTTACAACAAACAAACAAGGTTTCTCCACTGATTTTACACATCAGCTTCCCTGTGATAGAATCTCAGCCTGCCGTGTGTGAACCGTGTTGAAGTCACCAGGTCATCTCAGCTTGGCCTTTGCGACGGCGCATTTATCACAGAAAACCTACGTTACAAACTGAGAGCATGGAGTTAAAATGTGGCTGTTTACCAGACAGGGAGGATCAAATAAAACATGCTGCTGAGCTGCATGAATACTGGCCTTATAAAGCAGATAGGTACCGACCATGATGTCTGATGCACACTAAACTCAGTTTAGTCATCAGTGTCATGATGAGAATCAGTTGTGTTTAGTCACTGCAGGCTGCTGTTTTTGATGCCACAGCTTTCTTGGCCTCTTGGCGCCATAAATAGAAATTCATTCATGCAGTGAAATACACATATCAGTTGAATTGCTGCCTCCCTAATTATGGGAAGTGTAGGATCCATGATTTTCTTTAGCTTGACTCGACTGGGGACTGAATATCAGGATCTCAGCCTTTTGGATTTTGACCATTCTTTACTTAATCTGTCTGTTGTTAGTCCCACAACTTTATAAACAAAGAGAGTATTGTGTGACGTGTTATGCTCCATTTCCCTCTCATCTCTTGAGGATACTGCATCACCGGTGAGGATGTTTGTATCTTCTACCTTTATAATGGGTTAACAGTTGTTTTAAGAAGCTGTTTGACTCTGAGGGAGCAACACTGAAAACTGAAGCTAAACTATCAATTTTACTGAAACGTGAGACATAATGTAGTTGATACTAAAGAGTATTTACACTTTGCACTAATTCTTACTCCTGATGTTTGTTCCTGTCTTCAGAATTCTGCACTTTGTTTTTCAATCTATTTAAGCTCCATAGTATTGGATAGATCAGTGGGTATTCTGGAGCTCCACAGTGTGCAATCAAAAGGATTAGACGCTGCTGTCTGTGTGCAGTCAATTACCCATCTTTCACATTGTTGCTGTTAATTGGTGGCACGCTTCATCACCTGCTGACTTCGCACCGAGTTTCAAAATCATTTTTAATGTGTATAGAAGGAAATCATTCTGTGTGCTGCCTGCAGCCAGCACCACGCCGGCTGTACCGGTTACAGTGAGTGTGTGAAATCTAACAGCTAGACATCGATGGATGTGTTATGGCTGCTGCAATCCTGTGTTTCCATGGCTTCTTTTCACCAGTTGAGATGATATGGGCCAAGCTTTGTCGCCTAAGAGGATTGATTTTGGCGCCAGCTGCTACCCACAGAGCTGCAGTGAAGGAGCAGAGAGGAGGGTCAACTTAGATTAGTGTTTCTGAGTTTGGATGAACTGAGGAAGACAACATCAAAAATAGGACTCGCCATCTGCTGTAGAGACTTTAAACTCATCCAGAATGAGACGGACTGGCACATGGTATCCCATACTGCCTCGCTGTGCCTAAAGAATACAGAGAGATGACTCTGTACTGTTTACCGCCTCTCCTCCCTCCAGCCATCTTTAATTGGGTGAAATGTTTGCTTCCTGTGTAAAACCTGAGCCCAACAGCTCTGGTTAGTCATTCCCTCACAGCCTCCTGTCCTCCACACAGGACTCATTGCATCACTTTAAATGAACAGGAGCTCCATAACTTAGAGGCAGCTGTGACTCAGGGGTAGCGCGGTCGTCCACTAATTGCAAGATCGGTGGTTTGATTCCTGGCTCCTTCCAGTCCTCATGTGGAAGTGTCCTTGGGCAAGATACTTGACTGAAATTGCTCTCAGAGGCTGTGCCATCAGTGTGTGAGTGAATGTTAGACTCCTGAGTCAGCAGGTTGGCACCTTAAGTAGTCAGAAGACTAGAAAGTTGCTATATTCAAAACCAACAAGTAACTGATTTCTAATAATTAGGACCAAAACACTCACTTCTGAGAGCTTCCTGGCAGGCAATTTACCATACTTTTATCTTTAACTAACTCTAACACAATGTATTTATGCTCATTTTCAAACTTTGAATTACTGAATTATTTCTGTGAAATAGCATAAGAGGTTTATTGTGACGTGTACACTACTTGCAATCATGGTCTGTGTATTTGTTGATGTTGATGTTAGCACATTAATGACAGTATCTTGTTTTGTCCGGTTAACTGTGTCCAAAACCCCAAATCGCCTCCAGACAGTAAAAGTTTATTGTTTTTCTACAATAAAGTTTGCTATTAACAGGTTACCTCGTTGGAAAGTTGATAATCAAAATTGTTGCCATTTAATTTGATGTTTTATGTTGTCTGTCTTGTCTCTGTCCTCCTCTACAGGGAGAGGCGTCTCCAGCCCCCATTGTAGAGGAACCTCGGCACCCCGCGGCCCCCAGCATCGGCCGGCCTCTCAGCCCACGTCAGCGTCGCGCCCAGCAGCACAGTCTGCAGGGCCAGAGAGACGGCAGAGAAGCAGCCAGCAGGCCGGCCTTCATCGCAGCCCCCCACCAGCCTCAGGACGACAGCCACGCAGGCTCAGCTGTGCTCATTGTGGTGCTCACTCTGGCCCTGGCCGCACTCATCTTTCGCAGGATCTACCTGGCTAACGAGTACAAGTTTGACTACGAGCTGTGACCACACGAGGCTGCCTCTTCCTTTCAGCCCAGAGTCAGCACCTCCTCCTGTACCACCCCAACAGAACTATGACCAGCTGCAGTGGAGCCAGAGCCGAGGCAGTCGCTGACACTGACATCCCTCCATGCTCATTAGCACGAGGTTCAGTTTCCACTGAGGGGAATTCTCATTCCTGCAGAGGAGGCGCTCCACTCACCACTCCGGGTGTCTTTTATTCAACGTGAATTTTACTCTTCAGAATTTCACACATTTTTAAGAATCGGGAAGCTTTGTTGTGTTTGTGATCACGCCCATCTACTTTCATGTAATTGTTGCCTACCCCAGGGCTGCCACTTGGTCCCATTATTTTATTAAAACTGTCATATAATATGTCAACAACATAGAATTATGGAGACTTTTTGTCTCAAAGTAATTATTTAACCGTGTTACAAAGACTTTGTGCATGTGATTTAACTACCTGATAGACCAGCTCAAACACAACACAGGGCTCTGTTTTAATGGCACAAGTACAATGACCAGTGCAAAGCAGCAGTTTAGGATCTTCATGTACATGCATCATAGTGCTAAAGGGCTGGGTGAAGTGTTACCTCGTGTCTGAGCAACAGCAGCAGCTTGTTCTGTCTACGTGTCGTTCAGGAGGCAGGTGGAGGTGTTCAGGTATAGTGTTGAGCGTAGGTCACCTGCATGTTGGTAGTGATGCGTTTAAAACAGAGGGAAAAAGACTTAAAGTGTATATGAGCACTTCAGGCTGCGGTACGGCTGAGAGACGTGTAGATGTGAGCATGTGTCAAACAAAACAAGTAACAAGTAAAAATCCTAAAATAACATCTAGAGTCTGTGGATGTGTAAATAGTCTCCTACTTCACTGTAAAGTCCCAGTGTTTGTGCATTGAAAGGTTCAAGTTTCCACATCACACTTGAGTTGTGATGTCACAAAATCGTGCTGATGTGTTCAGGTGTTAAACTGAGATTAAAGGTTGAGAGAAACGTTCCTCCCTCAGCAGATGAATGTGTAAACAAACTCTGCACACTACAAACAAACTGCTAAAATATCGAATGTATATTTTAAGCATGATTCTAATTGTAGCAGTATTTAGTTTGCATTTTATGAGGAAGTACAGATTAACACATCAATACATTAAAACATGTTTCACCACAGAAACTAGTTCTTATGTAGATGGACCTGCTGTGAGCTGACTCAGCAACTAGCTTGCTGATATCTGACCTGTTGAGAGTGAAGGTCTATAGAGGTCAAAGGTCATATCTGACCTAACGCTTAATTCAATTGCTGTTTAACAAGAATATTTTAATTACATACACCTCAAATTGTATTGTTAATAACACTGTAAGACTAAATGTTTAAATGAGGTGGAATATTTCCTTCTCACTATAAACTAGCAACATTACGATACCAGTGATAAAACGCATATATTTTCCATATATGTATTTAAGTTATTGATTAAGTTAAGTTTTCTCTAGCCACTGTTTTACACATCACCACACTAGCTAAGCTATTCTTGAAGTTTTAGTGGTGCAGCCTGATTGAGTAAATCACTGAAGCTAACTAGGAGTTATTAAGACGTTAAGAAGACTTCACACACAATTTTAGCGTCAATTCCAAGGTCAGAAAACACCAAACTGTTGTTGCTGCTGGTCGTTGCACCGCCATGAAAACAGAGCCAGTGTAAAAGTTCCCAGCAATCGCGTAAAGGCAATGAGCTGAGGATGAGGATCACCTAAATACGACGGCAGCGTTCTTTCAACTGTTATTGACTCTGCTATTGACATTTCCCGGTGAGGTAAATGTATGGATTATTTACACAAGCAAATAATCCATACACGAGTGTGGTTTACAGAAAGCAAAGCGAACCAGCAGCATCAACCAACTGTCGGCTGCCTGATTGGATTTTTAGTCAAGTTCTGATTTCACACCTACAACAGATTCTGATTCTTTCATTTTAATCAGGAAGCCTTTTTTTCTGTCTGGACATTCATTCATCTCTTTCCTCCTTCCCATCTCCCCTGCTGTTTCATAGTATTCACGCCACGTCTCTGTGCATTAATCTCTTGTTTGGCCTGAATTCTCTGAAGCTGTATGCAAACACTCATTTTTTTCCCTCCTGCTTGTATAAACAGACCCAAACACTGTCTAAAGTTTACCCTCTTTGATATACTTTGAGTAAGGGGTTTATCTTTCTCTGATGAGAATCAGAGCAACTGGGAAGCAATTTAAATTCATCCTTTGCACATCGTAGCTGGCAGCTTTTTGACATGTACGGCAACTTAGCAGCATGCAAATAGCTCTGAGGTAGTTGTAGCAGTCTACCTGTTGAGGGAAACAAATCTGTCTTGGTAGATTTGTTCTTATTTGAGCAACATCTTATACCTGCATGTGTTCAGGTATTACTTGAAGGCAGCAGAGATCCTCTCAGAATATCTATATTCTCCATATCTGCCTCTTCACTTATGCGCCCAATGCTGGTATACTGACATATAAACAGAAAATAAATCACTGAAATAAAGGATGTGTTTGTCATGTGTCAGCTTTTATGAAGTCTTATTGTTGTACCTAAGAATCCTCCCTAGAGAATATCTGGCATTGCTGTTACCTTTAAATAATCCTGATATGTCTGCTCATCGTCATGTCCTACTGCGTTCAAAATACATCTAGCTGCTCGTCGGCTCACATTTTCTATTAGATGTCTCTGTAGCAACTGATTATGGCAGAAATCAAAGGCAACATTATACTGTAGCTACGATGATGCACAGGAAATTAGCTGTGTGTTTCTGTCATAGATGTTCAGCTGGTCAGACTAGTCCACCCCTTAACGTAGCTGTTTCTGTGCTATTTAGTTGATGATGAAAGAATCTCAGGCTGATAACACAAAGACACTGAAACCTGATTTACTCACTTTCCTCCCTGCAAAGCTAAATCAAAACTGAATCCCTGTAAAGCATAAGTCTCAATTAAAACCAGTCTTACAGCAGTGAAGACCAACTCAAGTCTCAGGTTTTGACCTGGTGAAAGAATTCCCGTCCTTCCATTCCCAAAGGCAGAGAAGGGACAACGACTGCATATTTTTAGTCCTCATGTAATGTCTGTGACAATAATTTATTGTAAAAATAAATAATCAGCCTAAAAAGGCATAAACCCGAGGTATTACACAGTTTGGCTGCGGCCAGCATTAACACTTTAAAAGCCTTTTAAAGTGACAGAAATCTTTTGTCGTTGCTGAAACTCCTCAATCACTGAAAACTCTGCGTTCATCCGGCTGGACTCTGTTGTCTGGAAAACATGATTTTGACTGGATTATACCTTTTAATCTCTTGAGATCTAAAACACTTCATGTGTCATGTGGTGAACAGAACTGGGTTGTTTGAGTGAACCTAATAAATCCGCAGCATCCACAAAGAGCCACAGAGCTGACGGATGGAGGTCAAAGGTCAAGAAGTAAACTATAGACGATTCCGCTGGTTTCTAATGAAAGTTCATATCTTCTGAGAACTTTCCTCTCTAGGAGTAAATGAGTGTAAAGCCCATCACTGCACCAGGTAGCTCTGTGTAGGGAAAAGTCGATTTCTTTCTTCAGAAACAGGCACAGCAGGCGGCTGCAGTAAAGACAAGCAGGCAGAGTGAGACAGATGATGACTTTACACAGTCCTACACTGCAAAACAGTCTGCTCTTAATAAAACCACACAACCACTCGTACATACTCCAGAGAATTATGTGAGCGAGATGAAATAATATCACCTTTTCTTCCAATATTTGAAAGATAATATAAAATAATAAACAACTTTTCTCAACACATTTGAACAGATTGGTTCCCGGTCTGTTAAAAAAAACAAAAACAAAAAAAAAACACGCACATCTGCAGGATGTATTGGAACAGGAACATTGATGTCATCGTGTTTTTTCCACTCGGAGGACAAGCTGCCGTCTCATGTGGTGCTGATGCTGCGCTCCTGAGCCTCACTGGAGTCTGAAGACCAATCAGAGCTCTTATCAGACTTCACCATCCCGTCTCTCTCTGCAAAGCAGTTGGCGCACTAGTTCACCACAATCCCCGGACTCACACCTTCCTCATGCCTCTGACAGGAAGATGGTTCAGTGCACAGAGCGTCCTGCTCGCGGATCGAAGGCGTTACTGATCGACTCGTTGAGGGACTTTTAAACTCATCATGCCGCATTATGTCAGGTTTCTGCTTTTACTTCTGTGTTTGATTCTGATCGGTGAGTGTCGGAAACACAAAAGCAGGAAAAAGCGTTGGTCTGCGCCGGCGGAGACTCACAAGCCAGGCACGTAAGTGTTGAAAACTTTTTGCTTTTAAAAATGTTCTTTTTATTTGAATGAAGCAGTGGCAACCATATGAACACAACACACAGCAGATTCTTTCTCCACTGAATCTCTGTGAAATTGATTTAATGTATTAACATCAGATGACAGCAGCGGCACCGATTAGAGTCATAACAGCCTGAAAAAGGAGTTGACGCGCAGAGACGGATTTTCCTTCTAATTCATGTCCAAGAACATCCAAAATGACTGATCAATTTCTAGTCAAAACTAGCGATTCTAGTTTAAGTCATTTATTTACGGGTTGCTGTTTTTGTGAGCTCTTTTGGATTCATGTGTGTGTTCACAACAACAACACAAAAAAACCCACATATAGAGATCCAGTATGTTGGTGGTGTGTCAGGGGGTCTTTGAGGGGGACACTCCACACACTGCGGTGAAATATGGCGCCAGAAGCAGTGCTTAATCGCATTAATACTCATTTTATGCAATTATTTAATCTGCCGATTATCCGACAATTCTCAATCGATTTATTAAATATTTGGTCCATAAAATGTAGTAAATTAGTGGTCAAATATGTTGTTGTTTTTTTCTGATTAACATGAATGAAAATATTCACACTCACAGTAGCTGGGACTTTGAGTTATTGCTTTAAAGGTGCATTATGTAAGATTCGACCATAATAGTTCAAAACAAAAATCAAAATTGAACTAACTCAATCAACAGAATGTGAAGAAACAGCCGATTTGACATCATGATGTCACATACATCTATGTATTGTGTTGCAGAGATATTGGCTGAAGTTAGCGTACTAATCAAAATGAGTCTTATTTTTAAAATAAAACTATATATTTGTGAGCTGTTTTTAAAAGATTTGCATCTTCAGTAGGAACCACTGTGTTCAGAGCTCAGCGCTACAGACAGAATTGAGCAGTCCAGTATAAAAAAATGTAGGAAATTTATATCCCATTAAACATTCAGTGGCGGTGGGAGAAGCAGCGTGCCCTTTATGTACGGAGGTGCAAGGCAACACACAGCGGCCGTGCTGTGGATCATTGCATCATCTGTCAGGATGTGCCATCCAGACACTGGATGTGATGAAATTGTTGCTGGTCTGCAGCGTTGTATCAGGATGCCACTGGTGTGAGGGCTAAGACAGGAAACAGCCACATGCCGGGGTGTGTTGTCCTTAGTTAAAGGTGGTGGATAGACACCATCTGACTTTCATATGGGAGCATTCATGTTCTGTCACACAGTTACTACTAATTTTAATGTAACCACAATATTTTCTCAAGCCTAACGTGTGTTTAATGTTTAAGATGTCTACCCACAATCCTTCCCACCTTTAACCAGACTGGAGTTACTGTGTATAGATATTAATAAAAACATGAGCATTTGATAAAATGTTGGTTTTGCCAACCTTCTTCTCTGGCCAACGGTTCGGGAAGGCGGAGAGACGGACTACTACATTGTTGCTTTTGGTATATTCACGGTATTTTCTTTGTCTCACTCTCTCCACCCTGCTGTCAGTCCCCTGTCGAAGAAGGTTGCAGATGGAACCAAAACCCGAAAGGTGAAGACCAGCCACCTACTGCGGATAGATGAACATGACTTCACCATGAGGCCCGCCTTCGCTGGTAAGTGATCGTGTTGATGACACTGTGGGAATATTCCTCCATCGTTCCTGGACTTTAAAGACATCTTTTGCCTGGTTGATCTCACATCAACACGATAAGATGTTTCAGCTCAGCAGCCTGTTGACGTTGACGCAACCTTTCCGCTGTTAACCTGTCAACGTTCTCCTGAATGATGATACCACGCTGACCTAAAGAGGACTGAAATACACAAGATGTGGAGTTTGTAGCCCAAAGCCTCAGCAGGTTGTAAACACAAACTGATCCAGAGCTAGACAGAGAGCATCCTGCAGCACTGAAACAAACCTCTCATCCCCTCTGCTGTTTCACTATTATGACCTTCACATATCTGTTTGGCTGTATGTAACTTCCAGAACTGATCCTGGTCAGTCATGTGTTGGATCAGAGCAGTCAGTGTAAGGGTGTGTGTGTGTGTGTGTGTGTGAATGCTCGGGTAATAGCAATGCTGCTGGGATTTGGAAAGGCAATTAAAAATAAGAAGCTTATTTGTCAAACTAAAGAGTCCCATACTCTGGTATTTAGCATAAACGGGCTGTTTAAGCACAGGAGCTGAATGAAACGTCCCACAGTGATTTTCATGCTCCTCTGGGACTACAGTTGCAGCCACAGATGGGAGCATGAATCCCACTGAGGATCACCTTTTGTCTTGTGATTGTCAGCTTTCGTTCCCTGGCGCAGGCAGCTTCTGCTTCAGCAGCAGCGGCAGCAGAAGAAGAAGAAGAAGAGGAAAAGGAAGAATGCGATCGTCTTATTCAAACATCATCAAAAGCTGACTTGTGTATGCGCCCCGCTGCTGCCTGTGAGACTGCCACGTGCTCATTTGGCTGAGGAAGAAGTGTGTGTGCGCAGCAGCTGCTGTGGTTCCTCCTGGCTTCAAAAGGCGCAACTGCAGTGTTACTAATGAAAGCCTCTTACACGACCGCTTCCCGTTTTCTGGGGGAACAGTATCAAGAACCTGTGAGGATGTGAGTGTAGGGATGAAGAAGATTCCTGAGTCTCAGTCACACAAATCCCGCCTGTGGAACATTTTATTGACCAAATGCAGACAATAAAGTGCTTGTGGTAAAAGCTTATCCCAAAGAACCAAGAGAAATGTTGATTGTTTGGTGAAGGTTCTTGTAGCTTCAGATAGCAACGGTGGTTGAGGTTTGCATTATCAGTTATGTGCAGGTGGATCTGTGAATGTCGATAGTGTTTCTGTTCTAATTAGAGCACCTGCTCACTGTAGTCTACAAATCCAACATGTCCAGGAAGCTGAAGGGAGACATTTGTCATCACATCAGGTTATGATTTCCTGGGTACATCTATTTCTGGAGCTCCTCCTTCCTGTCTGCCTCAGGTTTTAAAAACACAGACCTGCCATGCATTAGTCACATTCTCATTAAAGAGACGGCACGTTTTCCCCTCATTTCTGAAGAACCCTCCACCAAATGCATCCTTCTAACTGTCTAATTTAGCCAGGCTGAACCAATGCTGGATTTCCAGTTGTTAATCCATGAAAAGAGGAGCAGTCCAGAATCATCAGGTGGGATATAGAGAGTTTTCTTCCCATCTATTTTTGACACATCAGTAGAAATTACATAAGGACATTTCCATCTGCTGAGTAAATGAACTACTGAGGATCCTCACAAAGTGCAGCTGTAATCAGGGATATTTGACTTCGTGTAGAAACTTGTATGTATCCAGCAGCCCTTAAAAATGAACAGTTTTTTCTCTTACAGATGAAAAGTTGAATTCATGAGTAATAAAATGCTCTTTTGCTCACTCAATACACTGAGAGGTCTATTGGTCCGGTCTGGCCAGTAGCTTATAATGTTTAATGTTATGATGATTTATCAGACATCTGTTTCTGGGATTTTTTCCTACATCTCGATAGAACGGAGTTGAATGGAATTGAGTTTGTGGTGCTCACAGCATCCACCATTTCTGTTTGTGTACGGGTTAAATAATGAAATAGACGGTGTTCACTAATGAGTTTTAGAGCTGTTGGTAGGTGTTTTATTGAACTTTTGTTTGCTTTCACCATATAGTGTACGACACACAGAGAGCAGGAGAAACACAAAGATCCAATAGATTAGCATATCGCAGTAAAAGACAGGAGGGAGCGCTCACACGTCTTAACAAGTAGCTGCAAAAACCCAATAACCTGCCGCCAGAAGTGAAATATTTCCCTATTTTTCAGGCTTACAATTTTAATATGCCTGAACATCTACTGGTACACATCAAAATAAAAGTCCTTCCTCAACACCAGCATCCTCTAGGCTATTTCTTAGATTAATGATCATTCTGTAACATTAATTAGAAACTTTATGAAATTCTTATCCACGGGTAGAAATGAAAGCTCATACACACACAGTGCCTGAAATAATTAGCCTGATAAAAATTTCAGCAGCTGGATGAATCCGCACAGATAGCGAAAAACATCTTTGCTTTTATGTCACGTTGTGAATGTGTATAGATTATGTTGTTTTCTTTTTTGCACCTATGCTTTGGCGATAATTACATTTTAAAGAGCAACTTGTGATATCAAATCCGGTCTCTGGGGTTCAGAGGTGCTCCCATGAAAGCAGAACAATGTAACTCTCAGTATGCTGCAGCCTGCGTGCGCTCATTAACATGAACTGATTTGCATTTTAACTTTGACTCATGGTGTTTGCTCTGCTGTCATGTTGATACTCAGTGTTGTGTTGGTCATGTTTGCGGGTCTGTAAGGTCAGGGAGAAAACACTGACTGACACACTCTTGCTTTATGCCCATTTAAAAACAGCACACATGGAAGCACTGCTGAGAGCTCCGAGGGCCAACAGAATTATGAAGTGGAGCATTGCTATGACGCATGCATGGGTCTCATCTGATAATCAGTGACGGAGAATAACTCTCTGATGCTGTCAGCTCGGAGTAGGAAATCTTTTGGCAGAACCACATGCAGGACAGTTTGCCTTCGTCCTGTCTGAACACATATAAGCCTTCTCAGCCTGAACGTGTTGCAAAAACTTCCAACACAACATAACCTGTAATTTAGGGAACATTCACAGCTTCTACCCTCCTCTGCTGATAGAGCTTTTTCACTGCAGCTGTGTCCCCACAGTGCTGTTCATCACAGAATCAGTTCTTGCTGTGGCCTCCTGTGACCCAGCTGCAGAGAGGGTGGAGGCTGAGCAAAATCACAGACCGATTTCACTCCATAAGCACGGCCGGCCGAGGCTTCTTCCTCAGCAGGTGCCTGGTGTTATGTCCACTGAGTCTGGCACGTGATCGGTGGCATACGGTGTGAGGGAGAGTAGGGAGGAACTGGGCATGAGTTAATATCCCCTCTTCCAGGTAGCAGCTTTGCTGTGCCGCTAGTTATGTAAGGCTGGCACCCTCACAACTGCAGATTAACAATACTACAGCAGCCAATGTGACTCTATGACTGATACACAAATGAAAGAAGGGTGTGTGAGTTTGTTTTACTATCGATGATAAAGCATTCTTTTCAATATCCTTACTAAATCCTAAACTGGCCTTAAATAGAATCATCTCAAGCTAAACAACACGTCAACAGATTATTACACAAAATGCAAATGTGATACGTTTTGTCCTGAAAGTCAATAAAATTAACCCAACCGTAACTGTAACCTAATGCAGTTATTATATTCATATTTTGCATTTTAAATACGTTACACCATTACTTGTATTCTATTACTTCCCAACCCTGTTTATATAATATAATAATTAGATTATTAATTCTGGAGCATCAGTGTTAGAGCAGCATGTTACTGTTGTAGCTGCTGGAGGTGGAGCTAGTTTCAACTACTTTATATACAGTTAGATAGTTTAGTCCAGTGGTTTCCAACCTAGGGGTCGGGCCCTTTCAAAGGGTCACCAGATAAATCTGAGGGGTCGTGAGATGATTAATGGGAGAGGAAAGAAGAAAGAAACTGAGGTCTGATACATAAATCTGTTTTTCAGTTTTTGGACTTTTTCTCTAATCTTTGAGTCGAAGTATAAAGTAGCATCAGATATAGAAATACTCAAGTAAGTACAAATACCTCAATACTTGAGTAAATGTACTTAGCTTCTTTCCACCACTGGGAGCGGGGCATGTTATTTTCACATCTTCTGATACGGACTTATTATTTGCATGATCATGAAGCTTTCGTTTTAGCAGATGACAGTCCTCATATGATTAGTGTATCTCCTCAGGGGACTATGATTATCTAACTACCTTGACTGGGGTTGTATAGCTAGCTGGCTACAGTGTAAACCACAGCTCTGTATCCTGAGGAATTATGTTCATGTTGGCTTTTTTTCTGCTGTATATTATGTATGTGCAGTGCCAATGCAAGAAGCATTGTGTCCTTTATGTAGGAAAGTGCTGTGTGGAGCATCTGACTTTCATATGGGAAGCCACAGTTAAAGGACGGGTTCACAATTTTTCATGTTTTCACTGTTTTTTCCAAATGAAGCAGGTGTTTTAGTTAGCCTAAACCTAGTCATGATTTGCTATAGCCATAATGTTATACATACTGTAACAGTAGGACATGCTGTTTTTCTCTGTGAAAAATATGGATGTAAGCTCTAATCTGCTGACTGATATTCATCTGCAGGTCCAGCTGTTCCTGTTGGAGTGGATGTTCAGGTGGAGAGCTTGGACAGCATATCAGAGGTAGACATGGTAAGTGGCTTGAAGTAGTGAATCACAGAGTACACACAGCACAAGGTTCTACTGGAGACACTGAAAATAAGAGTAATTAGAAAAGATTCAGTCTGGTTGGAAAAATAGAGGATAACTCTTTAACTTAATAGGTTTGAAAGCAAAGAGCAAAAAAAAGTGAAAGTGATTATCAAGAGATTATGGAATATATATATATACATATACATATATATATATATATATATATATAATATTATTGTTTCAGTGAATTATGTTACTGGTGGAAAAGCTCATTTGCAAATCTGTGGTTGCTGACTTTAACAAATGAACTCACTCTGCTCCAACACATGGGGAAGAAGTTCTTCTCAGACAAAACTGCTAATGAGCATGAAAATGGACACGAGTGACTGCAACTTGGGAGAGGGATCCCTCCTCTGTGGCTCTTCCTGAGGTTTCTTCCACCTTTTTCCCTGTTAAAAGGTTTTTTGGTGGGCAAGTTTTTCCTCACTCGAATCGAGGGTCTAAGGACAGAGGGTGTCACTCCCTGTACAGATTGTAAAGCCCTCCGAGACAAATGTATTTTGTGATTTTGGGCTATATAAATAAAATTTGATTTGATTTGAACTGTAGTAACATCTCACAATCCAACTTTATTTTGAAAGCACCACATCAAATGTTCAATGTGATTCAGTAAAGCAAACAATAGTTGCTCCTCTGATGTCAGTGTTAGAAAGATTCTGTACTTCACTGGGAGGCTGAAATGATGGATTAAAGTATCCTTTTAGTTCTAGTCATTTAGCTGTTGTTTTCAGTTGGATAACTAGAATTACATTATGAAAGCTCAGTGGTAAGAATTGCTTTTATTGCTCAAAGTCAGAGTGACTGAATGTTGAGTTATGTAATTAAATCAAGCTTCTGTTCTGGAACCATAAATTGGATCCAAAAACTGCCATCCTGTTGTGTAATTTCCTGTTTGCAAGGACAGTCAAGGATTACATTTAATTTTGGTTCCAGGGTTTTTGTTTTTAATTGTTTTAAAATATGAATGATTCCAGGCGATGGCTGCTCTTAATCACATTACGTTATGTCACAAAGCTGCAGGATACCCGACAGTTACAGCAAATGATCTAAACCTGTGTCATTAAGGAAGAGTCTGATTTTGCAAAAACAAGAAGATAAAGATCAGGCGGACATATATATATATATATATATATATATATATATATATATATATATATGATGGAGACGTAGTCCACAGTCCTCTTTCTGTGCACAAATGTGTTTAAAAGTTTACTTGAAGCTAATATGAGGTTTTAGCCAAAAGTTAAATGAAGTCAGTGTCTTTCAGTTCCAGTCTTTTTAGTACAACCTCCCTTCGTTTTGCTACATTCCTGCCACTGCACTTCATTAGTGTTATATAGTTTCACGATGATTGAAATAGTCAGCATCAAGAGGCATAATAGTGCAAAATGTGCTGCGTTTAATGTGTGACCTAAACAACTGAGAAAGATAATATTCTGTTTTGTAATTTTCTGTTCAAGCCAACTTCATAGATGAAGTATTAGTAATTGTACAGTATGTTGAGAAACAAGGTTGGAGTGCACTGCATATGCACAAGGCCCAGATCTAGGTCTCTAGTGAGTATTTCTGGCTGCAGGACGGTGTGTGTGTGTGTGTGTGTGTGTGTGTGTGTGTGTGTGTGTGTGTGTGTGACTAAGTCAACATAAACTACAGTGTGTGTGTGTTCATTGCAATGAAGGAACATGTCACCCAGAGCAGTAGTGTGACTCATCGATGTGTTTCAGTAGAAAACAGATATCAGGCTTTGATACACACATAATGCTTGTTAGTAGGTCACTTCTCATTGTTTTCATGGGATTTGCTAACAATAATGAAACTATACGTACATTAATGGTGAATGTGAAAACACAGCACCTGTAGAGTCATAAAGTCATGGCACTGCAGCCATTAACACAGCGATATGTGTCTAATATTTGCTAAATGATCATTAGCCACCATAGCAATAAAAGTGTACTAAAATGAGAAAAAAAAAGTGTTTTATTGCTTATGCAGCAGATATAATAATACATGCTTGGGTGTAGTATTAGTAGCTAGTAGCTAACATTAGTCACCATTAGTCACTGGTTTGTTTTATTGCTTACGAATTTACGCTTTGTAGCAAATATGGGATGATGCTAACACACAGTACACCTGACTCAGTAATGGCACTGCCATCATATTAATCTAGCTAAAGTTATCTAATATTGGCAAACATCAGTCACCTCATATCATAAGACATCATAAGACATCATAAGACCCTGAGTGTACTGAACTGAGCAAGAGCGTGTTTTATTGCTAATTAAATTTTCATTTGTAAGAGACAGAATCTGTTATTTCTTCTTCTCAAAAGTAACAGTCTTGCTTCAAAAGCTTTTAAAGTCAATTGGAATCAACCCTGAAGACTTTAGATCACAACACTTGAAAACAGCTCTCATTAGTCAACGTGAGTTATAGCTCATCTGAGGACCCTAGACATCTTATCCAACATCAAAGGTACTTCTATGATGGCTGCCAAGCGTACAATGTGTTCCTGCAGCCATTATTCCAAACCGATGTGATGTTATGTAATGCCATGAGGAGGACCACTCCTGGCTGCATAGCAACAGAGGGAAGGAGGCGAGAAGACAAGGGTAATCTAGGACCAATGGAAGCTTTGGACTGCACTTAGTTAACATATGTTCAGCACTTCTGTTGACCGTGTATGTTTAGTCATAAACAATCCATATAATCCAGCATCTGCCGGCTGCAGTAGTGTAATCCCAGTGGAATTCAATAAACCAGAAGCGGCATGAGTCCTAGTGACACTTAATCCAGAGGATGTTTCTGCTTCTGTCATGCCTCCCCCCCACCTCCCTCAGGACTTCACCATGACCCTGTATCTGAGGCACTACTGGAAGGATGAGAGGCTGGCCTTCCCCAGCTCCACTAACAAGAGCATGACCTTCGACGGCCGCCTGGTGAAGAAAATCTGGGTGCCTGATGTGTTTTTCGTCCACTCCAAGAGGTCTTTCATCCACGACACCACCACTGACAACATCATGCTGCGGGTCTTCCCCGACGGTCACGTCCTCTACAGCCTGAGGTGAGGACAGGAAGCTTCCCCCGCGCACACATATGTGGCTGCACAGGGTTTCCTCACACCAACCACAACAAATGAGATTTGGCAGGTGTCGGTGTGACACGTACAGAGCTGGTGTGGTTTACATTCTGCTTTCATTCCCCAGGGTTACAGTTACTGCTGCGTGCAACATGGATTTCAGTCGGTTTCCACTGGACTCGCAGACATGCACGCTGGAGCTGGAGAGCTGTAAGTGTTCAATATAGCCTGGCACTCCTCTCTTTTGCCAAGAAGTGATTAAAAGCCTAAAAGCATTTTGCATTTTGCAGCATGTTGTGTCAAACAGCATCACCCTTACAAGAAACACAGAATTGTGATTTGTCAGTGAGAAGTTGGCGCACAACAACAGTGGAGATTCCTCCATCAGTGTTACTACACTGACAGATGTTATTCAGTCTTAGCAATGGTATGAATCAAACACACATCTCCACTTAAATCTCTGCTTTCTGTCCTCCAGATGCTTACACTGATGAGGACCTGATGCTGTATTGGAAAAGTGGTGATGAGTCCCTGAGCACCGACGACAGGATTTCTCTGTCTCAGTTCCTCATCCAGAAGTTTCACACTACCTCAAGACTGGCTTTCTACAGCAGCACAGGTACAGCGGCAAAATGAATGATCAGTGGAATTTTGTGTAAAGATGGATTACCAAAGTGCTTCAAGGGCACTGAGTCACAACACGGACACGGCTGGTAACGAAGGCCAGTTTATAGGGAAATTACCTGAAGCCTACACAACAGCACCCATAGTAAATTTGATATAAGGTGCATTCCCACAGCACTAATTCCATCAATACAACAACATAGTCTTACTCATAGGTTATACTCAACACTCTGCTGCTCCGAGTGACTCTTATTTAACTTAATGTTAAAGTCTAATTAAGTATTAATTAGTCTATTTCTTTTTTTTACCATACTTCTGGTCAATCGTTAAGCTACCATCATCAACGTATTACCTGTGAAACGGGAAATTTAAATGTATATAACACAAAGTCATTTCCAATCTTTGACACTTCTGGCCCATTAAGGGCTGTTTTATTTTTTTAGATGTTCTGTTCATTGGCAATGCCACCACTGCCACTGAATTGTATCAAGTCAGCAAACAATCAACGACTTTCTTTCAACAGAACAACAATGGCCAACACGGTCAGATGCACAGAGCATTGAACAGCCCTTTCTGGAGGACAATGCACAGCCTGTTTATACACACAGCTTATGAATTCAAATAGATCAATACAGATTGAACATTCAAGTTTCTCCCATGTACTAAAGATCAAATTCTAAAATAAAAAGTAACCTAAGTAATCCTAACATACAGTAGTGGAGTTAAGTTTTACATGTCTTTCATGAGCCTCGTGGTTATCAGAGACAGAACATGCTTCAACATGAGTAGGAAACACAAAAGTATGAATGAAAAGTATGAATGAAGTACTTTCACTGTGAAGTTTGTAATATTCCAAATATGTCTGCCTTTTTCTACCTTTCTGTGCTTTTTCTGTCATAGCTTTTGTTATCCGGTGTAGTTATATATTTCCTGTTCAGCTTTTATTTTATTTGTTTGTTCTGTTTTAATATGTCCCTCCATCCTCCCTGTGCATATTATGAGTTAATTTAACCTCATTCTGTGTTGTGTGTGTGTGTGTGTGTGTGTGTGTGTGTGTTCTGGAATTTTAGTACATCATTCCCCTACTTAACCTCTGACACATAAACAATATAAACACACAAACACATGCTATGTTTTACTCCCTCCCTGTCTCCAGGCTGGTACAACCGTCTGTACATCAACTTCACTCTGCGGCGTCACATCTTCTTCTTCCTGCTGCAGACCTACTTCCCTGCCACTCTGATGGTCATGTTGTCCTGGGTGTCCTTCTGGATCGACCGCAGGGCTGTCCCTGCCAGAGTCTCATTAGGTAATAAGATATGCAACACAATGACCATCCTGTCCGTTCAAATTCAGTGTGTGTCCAAAGCACATCATAATGACCTGAGAGCATAACCCAGTTAGAACAGCTGAACCCCAGAGGAACCACGCTGTTAAATGAAAGTTCAACATTATGGGAAATCTGAAGAAAAACAACCAAAGCCTCAGATGCTCATTGCCTTATTACCTATACCTACCTACATATACCTAATTACCACAGTGACTGTTAATGGAGCTAGCAACCTTTGCTACAGCCAGACAGGCTGCACTGAAATGTTGGGTGGATGGATACATTGTTGTTGGTAAAGAAATAGTTCCAGCACGTAACTACCCCTAAACACACAAATTAAATCTCTGTCTGTATATAAGCTAAATAAATAAGATAGAATATATTATTAGTTTGTCTTAGAAGTGATGGTAGGTGTAGTCTTGAACCGAGCCAGGCTAAAGTATGAAATCAATCTTCTCTTTTTTAAAATGTTATTATTTATTCATTTTGCGCGATAAATCAAAGCAGCAGAAACACAACAACAAAAGAGAAGAAACAAATTGTGCAGGTGAGATTTAGAAAACCCGTAGAGGTTTAACGAGGGAACGTCTCTATGCAAATACACACGTCAAAGGATCAAAAAGCAAACATAAAGTAGGCAGAAAAAAAAATGAATAAAATATGCATGCATGTGAATGTGTGTGTGTATGTGTGCACATGCATGTAAATATGTTCAGTTCTTACAAAGTTGATCAGACAGGTCCCAAGTATTTGTATAGAATATAACTGTTCCATTGCTGAGCCCCCATATATCTAATATCGTTTTTCTCTTTTGACAGAACTAGGCTATAATCCACTGGACACACACACACATAGGATATTCCCAGGAAAGCCTTGTTGAAGCAATGCTAACAGGCTAACACTAGGTTGTATATTCTCTGTGCTTCAGGTATAACCACAGTACTCACCATGTCTACTATCATCACTGGAGTCAACGCCTCCATGCCCAGGGTCTCCTACATCAAAGCTGTGGATATTTACCTCTGGGTCAGTTTTGTCTTCGTCTTCCTGTCTGTGCTCGAATACGCTGCTGTCAACTACTTGACAACAGTAAGGGACGGAAAAGACCGGAAGCTCCGAGAAAAGGTCAGGGAACAGGTAACAAAGACCTTCTCAGAAATGGAATTCATCTTCAAACTGGGCTTTTAACTTTTTACTCAATCTTGATTCTTTTCCTTCTTTTATAGTCCCAGTCGCTCCCCTGCACCTGCGGCATGTCTCATGCCAGGACCATGATGCTGGATGGGACGTATAGCGAGGCTGATGTCAACAGCCTGGCAGGGTACACCAGGGCCTCCATGGCGACCGAGGACACTTCAGAAAAACAGGATTCAAGAATGGTGGTGCATCTCTCCCTGGACAACGAGTCCACAGGGACCAAGAAGAAGGGAATCCGCGGCTTCCGGATCATCCAGAACACCCACACCATCGACACCTACTCTCGCATGATCTTCCCTGGCGCATACATCCTCTTTAACCTGATCTACTGGTGTGTGTATTGCTGAGTGTGCGCGTTTCAGCCCAAACTGTTGCGCTGAAAGAAGGAACTGGGATACCATTTTGTTGACCGTAGCAAAGAGGTATTTGTTTCTATCCTGTATGTTCGGGTGAAGCAACACACACGGCAGGATGGCTGATGATTATCACACACATCCAGTGTGAATATCACATATCACCGCTGGACGTAACTGTACTCCTCTACGTTATTTTATCATACAATCATATATATACCCCAATCATATTCAGTGACCTCCTGGGGCTGCTTGCACAAAGACTGTTGTAGACCAGTCTGAATTTTGCTCTTAGATTAGTATGAAGCCAAAAACACATTTTAAGCCGTCCCACCATAAGGTTGTCTGGGAAACAGTTACCATTGACTCTGCAACTCTTTGTCTTCTACCCCAACACAGACAGATAAACTAGTATACTACAACTTGGGTTTTAGTTTTTCTAACTCCAGCTATTTTTTAAGATGTATATTACACACACACATACATAAGTATATTAATAACCATAGTAATGACCGCTTATGTTTGTTGCCCATTTTTAAAGATGTCACGTTGGCTTTGGGGAGTCAAAAGTTATCATAATCATAATGGAACCAATGGCTGGAACTACAAAAATGAAACCTAAGCTGAAACTCAAAGCTTGTGTAACCCACATCTTGACTGTTTACATCCATATTTTCTTTTTGCAGTAACTGCGGCATTAATACGTCTCTATGTCTTTCCATTTTAAACATTTCTCTGCTACACTCATCACTGAACTTTCTCTGTGAAATGTCCTTGTTAGTCTTACAGATGGCAGTGGACAGCTGCTGGATTGACCAGAGCTGAGGTTAGTTCATTTTTAACCCAGTGAAGAGTCTTGATTTAACCAGATTAATAACTTTGGTCACTGGTGGCCAGAAAAGCTAGTCTGATAATCGAAGAGTCAAAGAAGGATTTAGATTTAAGAGTTGTTATTTCTATGAATCAATGTACAGCTCCACACCTGAGCCATTTTTTGACCAACTAGATAGGTGAGAAAATGAAGAAGCTCTGATTGGTTGATCATTTCTTCTTCTTCTGGGGAGAACAGCCATAGTTTTACCAGAGCTTTTGTATCTGAAAACAGCTGCCTGCTGGTGGACAGGAAAGTCGAAGAGTTACTGATTTGTGAATTTGAAGGCTTATTGGACATCAAAACACTGCACAGATTTTTAAACTCTGGAAAGTTATCACTGTGGTAGCTATTTTATCTTTCATCGGTAGTTGACATTACATTAAGTAATCCACCAGCACCTTGCTGGACGACGTCACGTTGAGGCAAAAGATTCAAAGTCCTGCACACGATCACTGCTTTGTCACCCCTGCTCTGCCAGTGTTCAGATGGAAAATGACAGGTTTGCATCACAGCTAATCTTATACATCTGAAACTGGACTGTTAGATCTGAGACATAGTCACAGTCTATCTTTGTGTAACCAGCCCTTAAATAACACATGCTTTGAAACTCCTATCTCCGTGATCAAACTGTCAAAATAATAAGACCACATCATTTTGCTGCTATTGCTTCTGCAACCTTTGGAACTGACAGAGACACACAACTTCATGAGTCCAGAGCAGGTGGCTAATGAGGCAGTAAGTGAGTTAAATACTATGCTTTCTTCAGCTACAGTGACAACATTTCAATGAATGAGACAGTAAATGCTGCTGGTCTCTGCTGCTCATGGACTACTGTTGACACTACCAGAATGAAGAAATCCATAAAACCAGGACCAAACAGTACGCTACTACTCTATAGGTGTGAAACACCACACATCACTGTTGCTGAGCTAAGTCTTCATTTATATGTATATTGTTGGCCTCAGTTTCTTTTATTTATTATTTATTTATTTATGTTTTAGTGCAGCAAGAGATCCATGTGCCATTACACCTTAAGTCGGCTCAATGCATGCTCCAAGACTGTATCTTTCTAGCTGTATATTTCTTAGTAGGGACGTCAAAACATGGAAAGCTTTACCGGTGATGTAACCAACTTGAACCGCCTTAAAGTGAACATTTTTTATACAGCACTATTGTTTAATGGCTGTTTTTTTGGGTTTTTTCATGTGTTTGTTTGGGCACTCTGAGTTACTGCACAGTAACTAACTGAGCAGTATTCCAGTTAGCGTTTAGTTTACTGAAGCTAAAAGATTTACTTATGCTGTGATGTGTGTGAGTTCACTCATCACAAGTGCTGGTTTCACTCCACAGTACTGTATATCCACTTATATCAATTTACAAGTCAATAATCAGATGATTCTACCTGCATCATTACCTCTTTGTAGGGAATGGTCAACATTTAGAGATATACTCTTATTCACTGTCTTCCCACAGACTTAGAAGAGAAGATGAATATCACTCCCATGTCTGTGCATTAGTTACCGAGCCAGAACCTGGAGGTGATTAGCTTAGCTTAGCATAAAGAGTGGGAGCAGGGGGGATCAGTTAGCCTGGTTCCATCGAAGTGAAACATTATACCAACTAACATCTCTGAAGCTGACGCGTTGACATGCTGTATCTGTCATATATGTTTTGATGTAAAGAAGAGAATCAGAGGTACTGGGTGGACTGATAAACTGCTGACACAAACAACCCAAAACATTTTCATATTGAGCTGTCTTTAGATAGCTCAATATGAAAACTATACAAATATGAGAGTGGTATCATCCTTCTGAAAAAGCATGAATAAGCGTACATCCCATAATGTCAAACTATTCTTTTAATAGAATCTAAACTTGACGTCATCTTTTTTTTTTTTAACGGTGCATATTTAATTTTGAAATTAAACTCTAATTAAACAGCAAGTCATATCATGTCTCAGTGCAAATAAAGTAAAAGCAAGAAAAATGCAGATGTTGATCCATTATGGGCTCATATTAGCGTCAGTTATTGTATCTGTATTTCACCATATCTGAATGTGTGAAAACATTATGAATACATGCAAATGTTTGAATCCTTTTGTGGGTAAAAAATATTTGTATGCACATACATAAACCTGAGCTTGCATCCTCCTACAGGATTTAATTGATATAGAAACACATCTTGTGTGTCCTATTAAAGATGGACGCATTGAAAGTGACTCTGCAGTTTTAAATTTTTGTGCACATTTTAATCAGAATCACTTAATCTTTGTCTCATTCATAACTGCTACTGTGTTAACAGCATCTGGTTTCAACAGAATTTTCTCAAAATTGGCTCTGTACAAGAATTGTTCACCAAAGTTTACAAAGAGACTACATAAAACTATATTTTCTCTGCATGAATCACGCTTAACTGGGAATTCACAGCAAAAGCGAGACGTTCTGTCTGTTTATCCCACACAGACTACGCTGCACTCAGCATCTGTCAGCAGCACTTCCTTTCTATGAGCGGCTCCTGACATTACTTCATAAAAATAAAAAAAAAGCAGATTATAGATCTATAGAATATAGATATGACTCATAGCTGTAAACTTGGGATTCACACATACAATTGAGTTCTGTATGAACTTTTTTTTTTTTACCCACAAAGAGATAGATGTATAACTGCAACTAACTTTTGTGGAAAACACATTGGAAATGATTATATAGTGTGCAAATCTTTTTTATTTGTTCACAAAATGTCAGGCACAGCTACAGAACTCTTTACCAATTCAAAATTAATTAATTAAATAAAAGAAATTAATCTATTCCTTTACATATTTTTTACACATTCAAACATTTGAGTGACAAATTAAAACATTTTTATACATTTGAATGTATTCATACAAAATGTTTTCACACATTCAGATATGGTGATGCACAGCTACAATACAATTGATCTTAATTCAAGCCCATAATAAGTCATCTTCCAAACCAACATTCACCTCTACCTTCATTTGCAGAAAAATGTTAAGAATGTAATGCTTTCAGAGCAAATTTCATAAATAAAGTCTTTCTTTCACACAAAGACTCCTGATTTTCAGCTTTCCAAATGTCTGAAAGCGAGTTTGAGATCTGCCACAATGATCTCAAGGTCCTCCACACACTGCACACACTGCAATGGCCAAGGAGCAACTTCACAGAAAATAGTTCTGACTTAACAGACACTGAGTAACGCACATCCGTCTTTAATCCAGATTTTAGAGAGCACTCTGGGCTCATCTATTCCCCAAATAAACAAATCACATCAGATTTGTTTACTAATGCATCTGTTCTCTTAAGGTAATGCACTGACTCACGCTGTAATACATCTGGCTATGATTTATACCCACTGGCAGATCCTTGAGGTCTTCTTGTCCTAAAAGGACATCTGTGCTGTGGCTTGTAACGCTCTGTGTCTGAAATAAATTAATAAACATTTACACACATATACTTGAAAAGCCTAAAAAAAAATAGTCATACAAATTCCTGTGTGTGCAAAGCCAACGGCTCTGGGTAGTTTGGTTGGATTTGAACAGGAAGGAAAAGGATCTGATTTAAACTGAGCATGACCCAGATTTGGGGTTTGGGGACTGTTTTTTTCCCTTTCCTTTTTTAAAATCATTGTTCAGTAGGAACAAATGTCTGGCTTACAGAGTTCCCGACCATTATTTGATTCCCTAATCTAAGCCCTTATGAGCAGAGTGGAACAGGTGGGATGTTATGTCAGTGAAAGATAAAAACTGTCAATTTACAGCTTTCGTCATCATCACTTTGGAATTTGTAATATAATGAGTGCTGCTCTATAACTATGCACTACACTATGGAATAAGTGAATATGACAATAGTGTGTGATTTGAGTGAGTTTGACCATCACTGTGGTCACCTTCAATTACAAAACTACTAACTATAACGATCTAACTCGTGAGTGACTCTGACTTTGACCTACCTGTGAAGATGAGGATCCATCTGGAGGTTGTTGTACCACCCCATTCAGAGGACAAAGATGTGATTGCTGAGGCCTGAATCCTCTCTACCGTCTCCACAGTCAGATTGACACTGAATCCGGAGACAAGTCGATAAAGGTGCTCTGCTGTGTTGGATGCAACAAGCTCTTTTTTTCAATTTACAGACTCAGCGCTTCTTTATGAATGATGACTTTGGATGTTGTTTGTTCCACTTCCCAGGATGGTCGTCGAGATAATACTCCTGCAGGTCATGTTATGGTGATGTTAAGGCTGCCCTCATACATCTTGTAAGAATGTAAGGAGCCAGGGACAGGAGTGTGACAGTAGGCATCTTTGAGGTCTATGGAGGTGAATCACTCTCCTGGAGTGATAGTCTGAAAGACATCAAAGCAGAAATAGATTGTATGTTCAACCTCCTTAGGTCTAGTATAGGCCTGAGAGAGTTAGACAAATAAAAAAGTTAATGGAGCACGCCGGGAAGTAGCCTGATGTTACTTAACAAAGTTTAATAGAGTTTTCTCTGCTCTCAGCTGGAGTTTGAATGTGATGGATAGAAACTGCCAGAACTTAGAGTGAGCAGCTTTGAAGATTGGGCACAAATCAAGTCCTACTGCTGCTCAAATCTAGTGAGAGAATTCTTCTCCGTGGCCTCGGTTCATGAATATGTTCTCACTTGCCCTGAAAACGTGTTCTGTGCATACAAAACCAGCACAGAATCCTCTCAAATCTGGAGACCTGGAGACTGATGGCAGCTTGAATTTGCTTATTCAGTAGTTGTGTCGTTAATGAACTTCCCTACTTTTCCTCCTTCACTCTGCTTTAAGAGGTCTGTTCCTGTAATTTTCTCATTAGTCACGTTGGGTTTATTACATCACTTGAAAAAAATAAAACCATACACAATATTATGATAATATTATCATGCATTGTAGAATATTGTTATCTTGTGTCATGTGTTGACACTTGAGCCCATTCAACTTGCTGATTGAGACTGGGCCATTCTAACACATGAATATGTTTGGTTTTAAACCATTCCATTGTAGCCCTGGCTTTATGTTTAGGTCGTTGTCCTGCTGGAAGGTGAATTTCCGCCCCAGTCTCAAGTCTTTTGTAGACTCCAACAGGTTTTCATCCAAGATTGCCCTGTATTCGTCTCCATCCATCTTCCCATCAACTCTGACCATCTCCCCCGTCCCTGCTGAAGAGAAGCAGCCTCCCCAATACTCTCTTAACAAACCACTGAGACTGTCACAGAACAGCTGTATTTGTTCTGAGATTAAGGTGGACTCTATTTAGTCATTAGAGCAAAGGGGGCTCAACACACCTCACTTTTCTTTTTTCTTTTTTTTTTTTGTAAAAATTTTTTTTTAAATCTTGTATAATTTTCTTTGTGTTGGTCTTTCACATAAAATTCCAATAAAATATATTTATGTTTGTGGTCATAACGTGACAAAATGTGGAAAATTTCAGGGGGTATGAATACTTTTACAAGCCACTGTATAAGGCCCCGTATGACCCTTGCCCCCAGTTACATTTCTCACTCCTCAAATCTCAGTCTTTTATCCATTCTCTACTCCAACTGAAA
This sequence comes from Pampus argenteus, assembly GCA_036937835.1. Taxonomy (NCBI): domain Eukaryota; kingdom Metazoa; phylum Chordata; class Actinopteri; order Scombriformes; family Stromateidae; genus Pampus; species Pampus argenteus. The sequence continues at coordinate 17,448,536 of CM072876.1, read as the reverse complement.
CACAAAAGGTGACGGTGCCTTAGCAGTTGTATCCCCATACCTCTGGAATCATCTCCTCCAATCCATCAGATCTGCTGAATGCTTGGACAGTTTTAAGTAGCTTCTGAAAACACATCTCTATAGGTAAGCCTTTTTATACCTTTCTATATGTGCTGTGTAGTGTGTTTTTGTTTATACTACCATGGTCTGTTTCACATTATGTTTTATTTCATATTCTAATTTGTTTTATTTATTATTTGCTTATATTTTCCATGTGTGTTTGTAAAGCACTTTGTGTTAAAAATTTTGAAAAAGTTTGATGGTATACAGGATATATTGTTGTGTGTTTATAGATGCATGTTGTAAGCAGATCATAGCAGGATAGCCTTGCAACAAGAATAATAAGAATAACCATAACCAAGTATTTGACTAAATAAAACAATCCAAATTCTGTTTTTGTCCAGGCTTTCAAGTGTACCACACTGACTTCATCTGTTTACTCACTTCTCTTACAGATGAAGGTGTTCTGATTTCATCCATAGTCAATGAAGACTGTGTGAATATTATATTATTACAATCAGATATTTGAATTAATATATAGCATGTCCAAATATTTTGTGTATTTGTTGTTTATTTGCAGAAGCAGATGAGATTCTGGCCACAGGTTTGATCCCCAGCTCGGCTCCACATAAACAGCTACATGTCCTCTGCTGGAGCCCTTAGCTACTGTCAGTGCTTACGCATACAACCATCAGCTAAATACACAGCATGTGAAGTGGATGTTCCCTGACAGGTCAGAGGTGACATCACAAAAGACTCCAGCTCAACCACATCCACTCTGCTGCCTCAGCGTAAAATGCTTTTTGGCATTGCTGACACCTGCTGGCTCATCTGTGTAATTAAATCAAATATAATTGACTGCCCAGCAATAGTCTCTTATTATTAGAGAGTTGTCTGTTATTGGTCGTGACAATATGTAGTAACATTATGAAACATAATTCTGCCTGTAGTTGCTACAGAGATATTCAATGCATTCGGAAAATATTCACTCTTTCACTTTTTTCACATTTATTATGTATGGAGCCTTATGTTAAAATCATTTGAATTCACTCATCAGTCTACTCTCAGTACCCGTCAACGACAGAGTTTTAGAAATGTTTGCAAAGGAATTAAAAGTGAAAACAAAAGTGATGTCAGTACTTAGTTAAGCACCTCTGGCAGTGATTACAGTCTCACGTCTTCTTGGTTTTGATGCTATAAGCTTGACACACCTGGATTTGGGGGATTTTCTGCCATTCTTCTCTGCAGATCCTCTCCGGCTCTGTCAGGTTGGATGGGGACCGTCAGTGGAGCCACTTTAATTGGGTTCAAGTCTGGACTCTGGCTGGGTCACTCAAGGACGTTCACAGAGTTGATTCCGAGCCACTTCTGCTTTGTCTTAACTGTGTGCTTTGGGTGTGGTTTGGGTGTACTGGTTCTTCCAAACTTCTTCCATTTAAGAATAATGGAGGCCACTCAAGCCACACACAATAAGAGAAATGGAAGGCACCCGAATTAAATTCCAAGCGTCGTTAGCAAAGGGTCTGAATACTTATGTCAATGTGATGTTTCACAATTTGCAAAAAAGTCTAAAATTCTGTTTTTGCCTTGTCATTATGGGGAAGATTGTTGAGAGGGGTAAGTGAATTTCAACGGTTTTAGCATAAGGCTGCAAAATAAAATGTGAAAAAGGTAAAGGGCTTTGAATATATTGTGAATGCTCAGTAATGAGTCTCTCAGACTCTCCACAGTCAGAACAACCCAACAACAAATCACCGTCTCTCTGGACATCCACTCCACCAAGATTTAATCAAGATTGTCATTTAACATGTTTGATCTTATATTCATAAACAGATGAAAGTTTCCTATAAGAGTCCACCATGAACAGTGTTTATTTGGTATCCAACTTAATAATTTATAATTCATTTATAATTATAATTATACAATATGTGGAAACAAAATCTAGTGTCAGTAGGAAAAGAAATAGTGTGAAAGTGGAATGGCATGGTTGAGTGCAGAAATACATTTGTGTAACATTATGCAGACAGCCTCTGTGCCTCAGTGTGTGTTGATGTGTATAATGGGAAGAGAGCTGTCAGTCTGCATCAGGCATCCAATCATTTACTGCTGCATGTGCTGAGAAACGCTGGTGAGGGAAGATACGGCAGAGTGATGCAATAAAAACAAGCATCAGGGTATCTATCAGCGAAAAGATCGCCGCAGGCACTTTAAAATGATCCAGAATGTGAGACAGTCGTATTTTCAGGTTGTATGTTTTAAAAGAGAAGAGGAGCAGTGGTTATAAAAGGGTTTGTGAGTGAGAGATTGTAAGTTTGGATCCCAACAATTCTGGGAGAAAAGAGTAAATCTATATTCTTCCTTCCCTCCATCACCTCACTATTACTACCATAGTGTCCTTTGACACTATGGATGTGTTCAGCCAACATTTCTTGAATAAATAAAAGGTTAAAACAATCAATAAATACAGTATATATAAAACACTGTGAATACCAGGCTGGTGGCATGGCAGTATGGTTATTCCCTTATTTTCTCCAGAAATCTACTTAAGTTCAATTTTATAACATTACTTTGCAGATAAAGATTTTACATCCAACACACATGATCATCTTATAAAACAGCATATACAAAAGCTAAAACTTTACTGCACCAATAATAATCCAACAATATTACTCATATGGAATAATGAAACACTTTGAAATTCAGCATAAAACAACTCTCTTTCAGCTCTGCCTGGTAAACACTTGTTTTTCTTTTTCTCCAGTTTCTAAAACTGTTTTCTAAAACTTTTTTGAGACGTCTCATCACCATCTGTTCCGCTTCACTCAGAATTATTTTATTTTTTTTATTTTTTGTTCCTGCAGTTGTATGTTTGAGTTTCGCTGTGCAGACTGATGTATGTGCAGAGTTTGACACTAGAAGACTGTTTTTACATTCATCTGTTAAAAGTGAAAGCTTCTCTATGCTCACTGAAAATCTAATTTTTAGGGGCGGGTCATGAGCATGATTTGAAACTTGGAAAATGTAAAGCTTCCTGTGCACATACACTCAGAGTCAGAGACATCTCGTATCCAGTGGTTCAACTTCTGAAATGAAATATATTTACATATTTATAGATTCTGGATTTTTTAATGAGGTAGAAGGATTAGATACTATTTTAAGGATTTTATTTTGTTTTTTTGTGAAAGATATAAATGAAATGAAAGACTATTGAGCCTCCAGTGATTTCCACTATGTCTGATGTGTGCGTGTGGTTTATTTTGTAGCAACCTTGTGTCACTTTTCGTTCATTTTGGTATCGGTAACTTGCTTTGTGCTGCCTCATGAATGACCCTCCTGCCTCTGTGTTCCTGTTCTCCCACACTGGCACCTTGAGCTCTGCACTGAGAACCAAAATATCACACAGACGAGCAAAGAGACCATCAACTGTCTGAGTGTTGCTTGTGCTGGTCATTGCACAGCCACAACAATTTCAATAATTTTTCCCCTTATGGATATGTAATTTTTTTTATGACTTGAAAAACCCGGCAAGACAGTAAAGATCATCACAAAAAAATCATTTAAATGATGCTATTCACTCATCTCACCACACGATGGCACTACGTGGTTACCAAACTACTGATAGCATTACAGTATGCCTTTGTCATAACATTCATGGGAATATTCATCTATTCAGTGTCCTTGTATACAACAACAAAATATTTGAAACATTAAAACAACATCAACTTGGCGGTGAGCAAACAATGAAACAGGCTTGTAAATAAAAAATCCAGCCTGTCAGATTTATTTAGGCATAGGTGGCCCCAGGCACAGGCAAACTTAAAAAGGGCTCATTAAGGCCCTGCAGCCACCAGACAGCAAATCATTTTGGAATGAATTTTTTAGCTGTTTTCAAATATTCTGCAAATTAATAATTCAGCTACAACACTTTGATGTTTTTAGTTTTCTCCGTTCTATTATAGCTGCGTTAATCAACATTTTAATATTATGGATTACACGATTGTGTCTATGTGAAAGGTGTTGGTTTGTGATGAACCCACAGCACTACAGAGCTTTTTTAGCCCTCCAAACCAACAGCAGTATAGGACCTGCCCAGTCAAACAGCACACTATCAAACATAGTGGATTTAGCATCTAGTAGCTAAAGAGACAGATATTTAAATCGGGAGTTGGTGGAGACCAAAATGAAGCTAATAGAGAGTGACTATTTTACATTCAGGTGAAAAAATCTTATGTCTTATAATAATAAGTAAGTAGTACATTTTTAGTAAAATGACTGGACTGTAACTGTGGAAGGCATTGGGTGGCTGAAGCCTCATATTATCTTATCTCTTAAGTAACTTTCAAATAGATTTTTGCAGAAGACAAAGGAGGAGTGTGGATTTTGGCTCCTATCATATAATGGCAAAATATGTATTGTTGCAAAATCCCAGAAGATTCTTTTTACAGTTACATCAACCTTGTTTGTAGCGTTTGTGAGCCACAAACCTGTTTCTCTACAATGGTGACATGCGGTTGTTTGTCTTCCTCAAGTTACAAGCTTTATCTAAACTTGTGAGAGAGTGTTTTAGACCAGCAGAATAGATAGTGTATCGCATTCCAAAGAAGTTGACGTTATTTACACTCTGTGGCAAAATGATGCATGTATCCTCTGGTGAGAGTCAAGAGTAAAAAAAAAACAAAAAAAAACAGAAGGTTATGCGGTAATGCAGAATCAGATTTCTGCTTTGCTATTTGAGTCGAGAGAAATGAAATCGTCTTCGCTGCTTTTGTTGGGGGTCTCTCTGCTGAACATCAAAGGTCAGAAGCAGTGACGCCGGCAAAAAAAGCACATTTACCTTAGCAAGGTTACTATGACTGAACTAAAGCCGCTGACATCAGCTGACAAATCACCTGTGGCTTTATTTTGGAGCTCCAGGTTAAAAGATTACACCGATCAGGTTTCAGTGGTATTTGCTCTGAGATCTCTGGGAGTGAATCACATAATCACTCTGCTCCTCAACACAAACTCCTCCTCAAATTGTGCTTATGTTCCTTGGTTTTTCTTGCCACAGACTCCCTGCTGTGGATTTATGTTCTAAACATAAATGGGCATCTTCACAGTAGTTGCCTCTAGCACAAAGCTTCTAGCACATCCATTGTGTGCAGGTATGGTGCACTTGTTCTTCTTGTTACCTCTGACCATGACTAAAGCAGCGCTAATAAATGCTGTGACTGACCCTCCCAACCCAGATGTGAAATATGTTGTAATGAATGTATTCATATCATTTAGTACTGGAATGATTATTAATCAATTAATCACCAGCAATTCTGAAGAAGCTAGGTTATTTATCAAGGTGTGCTTTACATAAAAATCAAGAATCATCTGTTCCATATTCTCAGATGTAATCAGCTGCATTTCTCTGATTCATAAGATTGTGAATTAAATATCTTTGGATTTCTAGGCTGTTGGTCTGATGGTAACTAACTTGTGATGAACTTTGTGACATTTTCACTATTTGCTGACATTTTACATATAATAGTAAATAGTTTATTGCAAAAAAATGTTAGTTGGAAGTAGTTGGTTTCAGTTTTCTGAAAATGTAAGAAATTCATTCAGAAATTACATTCATTTGCTTTTCTTACAAGAAGATTGATACCAATCTGCTGTTTGCATGAAATCAGACTGGAAGCAGCCTGGCTCTGTTCAGAGTTCAAAACTATCCATACACAAACTGAAATGTACATATACAAATGTGTGTTTGTGTAGAGATTAAACAAACACAAGATAGGCTTTCTAGTTTTATGAGACATCATGAAACTGATATCAATAATCAAATCTCACTCTGGAGAAGTAAGCAAAGAAGCATATTTCCCAAAAAAATTCACAAAACTGTTCTTTTGAATGAGGTCCACTGTATAACCTGAGCAGAGGCAGGAACTCTAAAGGAACCCTCTAGATTTGCAACATTACATGTAGATGAAACCTAAATTATAACAACATGATGTGATTGTGAATAGTACTTTAAGAGACTTCCCCATTAAATAAAGGTTAAATCTACAGATTATTTAACCTTTAACCAGATCTACAGAGTACCTGTCGCACATGCATTTACACAGAAATGCATGTTACTCCACACCCCTCACATACACCTATCCTCCAGTCTTTATGTTATCCTCCCACTGTGAAATCAACACTGGTGAGCACCTTATATGTGTGAATCTGAACGAGCCCTTAGGTCAGTGCAACACAATTTGGATCAACTCCCATTTCTCTGACCCACTGTGTGAGTCAGTGGTGCATCGTAGAGGAATCACCAGAGAATCTTGAACAGACGGTTTCACTTCATACAGCGCTCACTTCTCCAATATCCAGTTCTATTCTTTGAGAAACTATTATCTTAGGATGACAGCAGATGAAGAAGAGCACAAAGAGGAGTGGAATGAAACATCCAAGTTGCTGCAGACACACCCTTCTTCCCCAGAACGGGGCCCCACTCTGAGGACTTTTTACGATTATTATGTCCAACAATATCTCACAATTGACATCCATACATCATTTGAAAAATGTAACATAGTGATCGACAGCAGCAAGTTAAAACAAATGATGGCATTTCTGTACAGTGTGTAAGTGTCACATATACTGTTTTGAAACAACATGAATATAAGAATGCAGAATACCAATAGCTGACACCAGTGTTACATACTGGCATGACCCTAAAGCAGTTTCTTGACAATCATTTTTACTGCTGGCACATTAATGCATCAGTAATAATTTGACAATAATGATATAACAGTGACAGGAGCGTAATGAATATGAGTCAAACACTTCAATATATTTTATTGATAATACTTTTATATGTATAACATTTAAATGACAATGACAGAACAATAGGATAGTGGTAATTTAAGTAACTAATGATTGAATAATTATTCCACCTGTGGACATAGATTTGTATGGAAGTCACAATTAAGCCACAATTGATCATTTATTGTTTTTTTTAAGTAAAAAATAATGATAGAGCTCTGATGACACTTACAAAAAAAGAAGCACAGGGTCATGGTGACTGATGATGTCACTGGGTCATCAGATATCTGTGCTATGATGGAGGCTAATATAGAAAAATAGAGATTATAATCCATCCCTCTTTTTGTTACTATACCTCCACCACAGCTCAGCATGGAGACACTGTAAATGTGTCATATATGAGATATTTGAATGAATTCTGGTACTAAATGACTGTATGGACACACTGGATTTTGGCCTCCATCACTTACATTGAAAGCACATTTGAAGGAGGATGTTTTACCATCCAGTATGAACAGGAGGAATGATTACAGTCACTATTCATATGGACACCTGACTGTTGTTTTAAGACACACTAACTTGTAAGCCTATCCTTTAAATCCCTGGAATATTCCTTTAAAACGTCTGTTTGAGTTCCAATCAAATTTTGGGCTTAGCTTACTTCATTTCATTTTAATAAAAAGGAAAAGTATTATTTTCAGATAACAGCCAGGGGTCATATCTCAGTTGAACTGCCAAACATTACAGTCTATTATAATTGCATTAGGGTCTAAAAGAGCAGGAACGCTTGCTTCTTCTGTCTTCTGGTAGGCAGAGATGAGTGTTGGACCGGAACTCGTTTCCACTGAGGAGAAAGTAACCGGACTACATCCTGACTGTGTCTTCTTCCTCCGGCGGAGTGTGTCAGCGGCTGTGTTGACATGCAGATGGGACACAGAGGGCGGGAGGAGGCAGCGCGCAGCTTTCTTTTCACTCTGCCGTTTCCCACTCCGCGGTACTGTCGGACTAGCTAACATTATCTCCGCCCGTGTCCACACTGTGTGAGCCACTTTCTCTTCAAGGTAAGTGTCTTTAGAATATTAATTATTGTTATTTTGCGTGTTTTACTCTAAAATATGTGGCTTTAAAAGGCTGTTTTTTTAAAGTGCGTATTGGTGGTGGCGGGGTCTGCGACTTTTCTGGAAGTTAATGCTTTATGGTAGCTTGTCCTGGAGGATTTATTGAGACCTTTACATGAATAGTTTATTTAGAGTTTATTATTTTTGTCACAAACTACTGTTTCTGAAGTGTGTAACTCCAGTAACTTGCGTGCAATATTATAATAATTTGTTCGCCTAACGTGTTTATAGTGGCTTTATTTAACTTTTAGCCATTCGTTTTAAACTTGGCTCTCTGTGTTTGACCTCAAATGTTTGCCATCCATATTCAGTGTATTTGGTCATTTCAGAAAGCTGTCGGTGTGTGTGTGTGTGTGTGTGTGTGTGTGCTGCTCAGTCTTGAATTATATTCCCTCGGTGTTGTCAATATATTCACACAATTCTCCATTAATGCCACAGCAATATTCCAACAACATGTTTTATAATTTAAAGGGTATGTTTTTGGTCTGGACTCAGCAGAATTTAGAGTAACTAAGAGGTGTCTGATAAGCAGAATAAAGCAAGAAATTAATAAAAACATGAATTAGGAAAATGGGTGCAAAATAGCCTGTGATGTATCTAATGCAAATTAAGCCACAGCCAGTGAAATATTAGCAAGGAAATGTGAAGTAAAGGCTTGAGTGAAATCCTCTCTGCAGAACGGAACTCAGCCTAAGGCTTAACCTAAATATTTAAGACTGCAAGGGTTCATACTGAGGGTATGTAACAATTGAATCTGGGTAGAAGATCTGAGTGTATTAAGAAAGGCTGCTCAGTAATGTGTTATAATGATAATACCTCAACACAATACAGCAGCTTCCCCTCACAAACCAGGAGAAAGTAGTTGTTGTGAGTGGATTAGTTTATAAGGTGAAATCAGAGTCCAAGCAGCCTAGAGGGAGTTGACCTGTGATAATGTAAACGTTTATAAATGTTTCTGTTTATATAAACCGACAAAAATAGACAAGCAACTGAAATAAAACATTAAATGTTTGGGAAACACAGAACCAGGAGTGTGAGATATGGATAATGTCATTTTACTTGGTGATGTTAATGCATATTGCGAAATTTCTGGATTAGTGAAGAATTGGTTTCTTATAAAATAGACAAAAACTACGTCATCACATTGCTAAAATATAAAAATAAAATCCAGTATTGCCATTAAGTAGTGTTACTATTTGATTTTCATCATTGGCCACAATTGCCTTAAGCACAGATATTAAAACGTCTCTACAGTTGTTTAATATTGCACTACTGTGAGGGGGCAGTTACAATAATAAATAATGGGCATAAGCGATCAAACTGAGGCAGAGATATGTGGGCTTGTTTCTGATCTCTACCAACTCTGGAGGGAAATATCTGGCTCTCAAGCTGCTTCACTATGATCACCAGCTAGTTGCTAAAAGCTTCAGTTCCAGACAGTTAAACAATGAGCAGAAACTCACTATAAAGCTCTGTAGAGCTGATGGGAGCGGGATTCTCTAGAAGCAACCCTTTTTAACGTTGTGACACTGTTTCACTTTGTCATTTGATACAGTTATTATAAAAATATGGATTACAGCTGCTTTAACCCTGCTGGCATCATCAGGGACAAAGTTCCTGCAGAGCCACAGGCACCATTATACTTCACAGAATGAAGAGAACTCATAATTAATAAATTGACATGTAAAATCTGAAAAATGCTTTTCTTTGTCCCCAAAAAGTTGTCATTTTTGGAGAGAGAAGCTTCCACCTGAGTGTAGCGACATGAGTGAATGGCTGCACGGCTGTGTGTAATGAATGCACCCATGCACAGCCTCACCCGTTGGTCCGTCTGCTCATGTCCCGGGGGAGCTGATTAGCACAGCGCTGTGATGACGAGGTCGTAGGTCACCAGGTGTATAATGGGCACATAATGAGCCTTAATGGGCTACAGGGCAGGAGGGGGGGCATTTTACAAGCTCTGGAAACTTGAGACTGTATGAGAGGTGATTATTAGATTTGTCTGTCAGATGGTGAGATGAGACCATTGTGTGCATTTGTTGTCAAGTGCAAGTGCAGATGCTGAGATCTACTAATGGATGCTATCCTGAGTGAAAATCACATTAGCTTTTTCTGTGCTTTTTGAGCACAGTATGGTGGAAAGAAAGCACACAAAGCCTCGTCGGAATGAGGAGAAATATTGCTGTAAAGAGTAGAGATGTTGCTGGCAACGATTTTTCCAGTTGATTAAATTTAAACTAGTCAACTAGTCTAATAGTTAAAAACACTCACACACACAATTTAATCTATCATGTTAAACATTGTCCAAAAAAAAGTTGTGTGTATTTAAGAGCTGTTTCAAACCATTAACTTTAAGTGCAGCCAGAAAGGTGTGGCACACTCTACCCTACAAAATATGACAAATCAATGAAGAAAAGTTAACAAACAACAATAAAGAAAAGTGTGTTGTACAATAATAAAATATGAATTTTTAGTTTAACCGACTAAATCGTATAGAGCATAATATGAAAAGATAGATATTTTTCTGTTGTCACACAATATATATTTTAATATTGCACAGCCTACACTACAGTATAGTACATCTATGATATTAATGCTGTGATTATATCACATTAGATTCAGATTTACATATTAGAATTTTAAACCTAGCCTCAATGAGCAGTGTAATAGGACAAGTCTGGGGTTAGCACACTATTTGTCATGGCACTGCTTCCTAGTGAGGCGCTGGAAGGGCAAGTGAATAGCTCAGTGACGTTAGAAAAGGAGCCTTCTCAAGTCTTTTGCCTCGCAGGGGCTTTAAGTCCCACTTAACCCTTTACTGGTAGCTTGAAACAATGAACTTTACAGCCGTGTACGGCCCCTCACTCTTTCTCAGACCCTGCATCTGCTGTCATTAAGTTCTCCCAGCGCAGAGGATTAAAGACGTGAGGGAAATATTCTTTCAGGAGCAGTGTGAAAAGAGACAAAGGGCTGGTGCAGCGTGGTCAGAGTCTGCTCTGTATCTGAGGGGAGTGGTGGGACTGTGTGTGTGTGTGTGTGTGTGTGTGTGTGTAAGGCGGGGGCTGACGCTCAACAGTCCCAGCTGGAGATCTGGGAGATGCAGCTGACCAGCCACACCTCCTCGTCCTCCTCCTTCTTCTTGTTCTACTTTTTGTTTGTCAATATACAGTATGTGTGTGTATTTTTGAAAGTGTGTGTGTGTGCGTGTACAGTAGTGAGTGCCTTATTTACAGAAACACACCATCTTAAGGGTGGGTCTTTCAGATTTATTTTTACCTGGGTCTTATATTTATGGTTTTGTCAATCATGTCTGTCAGTTAAAAGAAGCTGGATGAGCAAGAAACACAAGCAGTCAGATCAGACAGGTTGGAAACAGGCCAGCAGTTTATCCAGATTATCGTAAGAACTTTATTTGGAGATAAAAGTGAAACTGAGTGCGCCTGAATTGTCATTAACAATCATTACTCCACTACAGTAAGTATAGTAGGTCAAAGTTGAACTAGCAGTCTGTTTTTTTCTATTCCAAATAAGTCTGACTAATCTGGAAATTGTTTACCACCTGTCTTATTGATTGATTTATTGACTGACTGAACACGTTTCCTGACTTGTCTGACTTCTTTCTTTTTCTTTGAATTTGGTGAGTAAAGTGTGATTTTAACATAGAACTGATGATTAGGATTGTACTGGATATAACATCCAATACCAAAAGTAGGGCCGCAACAACTTCTTTTATTATCAATCGCTGATTATTTTCTCCATGATTTCAGTGGTCTGTAAAATGTCATCAAATTGTGAAAAATGTCAAATATCAAATTTCCAGAGTCTGTGTTCACTTTTCAAAATGCCTTGTTTTGTCGTGTTAAACCTAAACCCAAAGATTTATCGTAGAAGAGTTTGAAAAACCGTAAATATTCAAATTTGGGAAATTAATTTTCTTCATTTTTGGTGACATTAATAATTAATAGATGTGGTTTTATTAGATCATTATGGGCTGTGGTAAAACAGCGATAGTCAAATCAATAAATTAGACAAGAAAAAAAAAAGAATTCCCATTTTATCTATAAACTTTGTGCAAAGTTTAGGAAATTGACTTTCGACTAAAGTGTAGTATTAATCTACAAGTATTGTATTGGGCATCACTGATTCTGCTTAAATATATATTCATATTTTGTAGAGCTGCAACAACACAAATTTGCTGTTTTTCCTTTTCATATATGACATGATTTAATATCTTACAGACTATTAATCAGACAAGCAGTTTGAAGACATCACCACATTTTCTATTTTATTTCCAAGGCCTAGACATTTAATCAAGAAAATACTTAATCAATAATAAAAATAATTGTTAGTTGCAGCCCTAATATTGTGATATAAAATTACCTATCATTTAATAGTTGTTTATTATTATCATTATTATAGTAGACAGTATTATAATATTACAATAGATAAAATATTTTCACTCACTACTTTCCAAAAAAGTTTTTGAGACAATATTGAAATACGTTGCTGTAGTATCAACATGATGGACCTGCTGTTGTTTAAGGTTCGTTCAAAATCTTGATGAATAATGGTGAGTAAAACAAATTCCCCTTGTCCCAACATAGGTTTGATTAGTTTTACTGTATGGATGAAATGTCCTGTCAAGAATAGAATAGAATTCGTACACTGGGACGTATGCAGCTGTAAAAGGTGGCCTAGTGAAAAGAAAAAGCAGTACTCAGAGTACTGTCTGCAGAACTGACATGGAAACTGAGTGATATGGCATCACTTCATTTCTCACTGTAAGAACACAGAAAACATTGGAGACTGTGACTCTCTCTGTTTGCTAGTTGGTATTATGGCTTTGATAAGATGTTCCCACTGTGTACCAGGAATACTTCAACATCACTGTCCTCCAGACAACACACATCATCACCGTGGAGCTTTTTCTTTTCACTAGGCCACTTTTACAGCATTTCAATGTCATGTGGTAGAACACAAGCAGGTGGGACAGGAGATAAGAGATACAAGTTTCACACATGCTCATCAGTTTCCAGGGTTGCTTTAAAATGTTTGTAAAAAGTTTGACATTTAATTGTAATTAAAATTTCTCAGTCATTAAAATACCTTATGACTCCAACCAAAGTTGTAAAATCCTTCTGCACTGTTTCTTTCACATGTAGCTCAGCTGTGATATAGATGACAGAAGCTTTATTTCCAGCATTGACCTCAGGATTAACCAACAGTGTGTGAGCCTCCCATCGCTGCATAAAAAGCACAAACACTTTATGGTGATTAAACTGGTAATATAGCCGTAAATATTTGTCCTGCATTTCCTGGGGTATTTATGACCTATTCTGTCAACCACTTCAGTCAGCACAGATTCTCTCTGCCTCATTGCTGGAGTAAGCTACCAAGCACTGAAACAGATCTTGGGATTAGTGAGTGGGTCAAAGTATTGTTTTAATCTGGTTTTGTGCTCTCTGTCCCTGACTGGTGCAGGAAAGACAGATGGCTGAGTTTTGAGTGAAATCCAGGGAATAGAGGGAAGGGGTTGTACGAGCCTTCCATCCTGATCACTTGTTTCATACACATCACACAGTCATGTCAGTGACCCCTCACATCTACAGTATGAGGGGAGAGCCTTCCTGCTGGGAAAATAGCTGCACTCTTAAGAGCAGTCAAGTGGAAGCTGCAGAGCTCTGTTTCTGTGTCACAGTCAGGGTCAGTAGTTTAGTTTCTTAGTGATTTGGTTTGAGAAAACACCAGCAACACTTCCACCTGCACAGTGTTTACTTTGCAAGCTTGATCCACACAAAAACAGAAGAAATACAGATTTGTTGGAGTTCCTCGCTGTGCTTAGATGACCAGGTTGATTTGTCCTTGTTTGGATAACTATGAAAAGCTTCAAAGATAACAAATAGAGCTGCAATGACTAGTCAAACTAAAGAAAATTGTTTATTTTCAGTCTGAAATAAACATTTGATGCTCAATACATTATCATAAATAGTATCTTTGGGTTTAGAAACCAGACATTCAAATGTGTCACCTTGTGCTGTAGAATATTGTGATCAGACATTTTCTAAACCAAATGATTAATCAAAGAAATAATGAACAGGTTGGTCGATAACTAGTTACAAGTCTGTTCTCCTGTGAATCCAGCCCTTTAGTGCAGTGTCTGCGTCTCTTAAGGCATGTGGTGTCAGAGTGGAACTGAACACATTTCCACTTACAGTGGAAGCAGAGATGTTTGTGTTAATCACAGTGGACAGATAAAGGTAGTCTGTGAATGAGGAAGTTATTGAGTTTTAACCCTTGTATGGTATTCGGGTCTGTGGGACCCGTTTTCAGTTTTCATCGAAAGAAAAATGAAATTATTTTTTCAACCTGAAATTCATTGGCTTTGGCTCATTTTCTGTGAAGAACATAAATCAAAACACATTTGTTTAGTATTTTAAGAGAAAATTATTGGATTGTGGTGTTTTGAAAGACCAAAACTCTAGCGGGTCCACCAGACCCATAAATACTAATACCACACGAGGGTTAAAACGCTAATATGAAATTGGTTGTGACAGACTTGGAAAAATAACATGAGTGTAGCGCTTCTCTCCAACCTCCATAGTCTGGATGTGAAAGTGCTGTGTCGAGTCACACAACCCAGCAGGAATTAATACGTTTGATAAATTATTGTCACCATTGTCATCATTATTGAAACATGATATAGTAAAAAATTAATTTCAGCCAGGAAATGTAACACTAGGAACCCGTCCTCCCTAGAAAAACGATCCATCTAGCGCCAATAGCAACGTCAGTATAAGGTGACTTCCTCATTAGAAGGAGGCGGGCTGGATGGCTTCCTGCTTCCAACTGCAAATGTCATGTTTCCAAATCCACATTTTAAAATCTGTAACAACTTGGTTTTTACTGTTGCCATTTATGGAGCTACTAACCATGTTTGAAGGGATCATTTTAACTCAAACCATGATCTTTCCCTGACCCTAAACAAGTGGTTGTGCTCAAACCTAACCAGACCTTTAACCACAGCAATGTCACACCATAAAATATGTTTTAAAAGTGACTTGTAACAGTTTTGGAGTGGTATATGGTATATTACGCTCCTATGGGTCGTTCTGGAGTTCATGGTACAACTGAGTAGTCAGATCACTCTGTCTTTAGCTCAGGATACATCATAAGAATTTAATGGAGATCTACGAAAGTCAAATATACTTCATGGTGCAGAGGCTTGTGGCTTTTACTTTGTGTCAGTTTGTTGTTGAAGCGTCTGATAACAGCACAGAAAAGAAAATGTGCCTAGCTGTCTGTTCAAACTGAAGCACATTTAGTTGAATACATTATTAAACTTAAAAACTTTTTTTATTTTTTTATTATAAATGTTATTTTGATTGCATTTAAGCAATAACAGTTCCTGGTTCCTTTTTTCCATTGACAGCTGAAGTGGATGTCAGACCTTTCTCAGCGTACTTTTCTCACCTCAGGAATCACTTGACTTTGTGAGCATTAAGGCCTTTTAGCCGGAATGTTTTCAACTCGAGTAGTTTCCTGATCTCAGGACCATGTGTCACTCAGGCTGGGTATTGAACTCTGTACTTTTATTTTTGACGGCTGAATATGTTGAAACTGTGAAGTACACCTAGCTGGCACTGAAGTTCTGATTTGTGATCTTGTCAGATTGTTCCTGTTTTAATTTAAATCATAATTTTGCTAATTTTAGATTCCATTTAGGCAAAGTTGTTACATGAAAAACATGTTTATAATTCCCAAAGTAAGATATAAAAAGAATTGTTCCGGTGTCTGTAGTTAAACTCAGGAACTGAATCAACACTGCTGCAGTATTAAAGCATGTCTAACATTAGCCTGCGCTATTAACAAATCTGACCTGCAAATTCATCAGTGTTAAAATATGTATTGTTGTATTTTTCCTTTAACTGTACTGCAATCACAGGCTTCATATATAAGGTATGAGATGTAGAATATCTGTGAGCTCATGCCGAGCACATGGGAGCATATAGCAGTGCAGGTGTTCTTTATGGGGCTGTGAGAGCTCATACAAACAGAGGGAAGAGATGACCCACATAATGGGGAATGTACAGCAGGCAGTGTTGTAGCTCAGAGCACTGGAGTTAATTTTAGTGCATTCATACCCTGCCTCAGTGCACAAAGGTAATACACATTTTGTTGTACAGATGGAGTAGATTTATTTTCTGAAGCTGGATCTGCGTGTGTCTGAGAACATTTAATGACATCCTCAGGGGCACATTTTTATATTTCTATAAACATTAAATATTTCAAAGCTGGCATTTTCAGTGTGCACAGCACTGTGTTTTTCACGATTAGTGAAAAACATGATAATAATGTGAGGAGCTCTAGTTTGTGTCAGGGTTACAAGCTGAAAAATGAAGCCTTGTTTTGTCTCTCCATGAATGCATGATATCGATTAGAAAGCTAAACATTGTCCCCAAAAGTCAGCAGCTACTTTCACACATTGTATTTTACAATTATTTACTACTATAATGGGCTGAGAATTTTTTTAATAGAGATTAGGACCTCTAATTTATTTCTAATTACCTGTCAAAGTGGGTGGTAAAGTATACAAACTCACCCACCCTCCCCTCTGCTAATCATTTGTAGAAACCTATTATCACAGGCTTCATTTTTAGGGAGTCACTGAGGACACTGCATTCCATTCCTGACAGGTTGAAGAACGTTTGTGCACTTTTTCGAGGTATTTTTAGGGTCAGTGAACGTGTCACATCACCTCTTTATTTGTCAGATCTAAAATTTCTAAACGTTTAATGGACACTTTACTGGTTGGGGTTTTGACTGGGTTCCTGTTGGGTTTGCTGACAGGCAGACACTAGCAGGGACATACCCGGCATACTTTGGATATCAGCCGCTGTCCAGGATCTGAAAGGATGCACGGTTGCCTTCGTACTTCTCAGTCATGGTGACAGTGTTGACGACTACCTGATGACCCAGGCTTGGTGCATGGTGTAATTCAGAGCTGTCACAGTGTTGTTGTACGGTAGTTTAATTTATCTGGCACTCTTATTGTGGAAAACCTCCTTTCCCCAGACAATGTCTTTGTGTTGCTGTGTCAGGACCCACATTAAATAATGTGTCAGTTGTCATACCTGTTGGTTTTAAACAGTCCACCAGGTTAGACAAACGTATTTATAAGAACGGACAGGAACAGTAAAAGTATTTTCCCAATACAGAGAACAGTATCAAAGGACCAGCCAGTCATCTCGGGTGTCAGCCTGCCAGTTCGGAGAAATGTATATTCAAATTCTACATTTTCTTGCCTGAAATAAATCTCTGGTTCCCATAAGAATAGGGAATTAGAGAAACCTGGTTTCTCCTGGACATCTGATTTCTCTGACTGCAGACGAAAATAGAGATCGCAAACACGCCATCTACAGTGTCACTAAGAGTGAAACTAACACAGAGAAGCCTGTGGACTGGCTTCATCAGTCTGAGTTATATATATAGTCATATCAAGTGGATATCTGACACATTTACAGTGTTTTAGTAGAGCTAATCATGACTATTTTGGTCAATATTGAGAGCATGATTATTTAACATGATTACTCATTGTCTTTGAAAACATCATGCATTTACTGATGATGAATTGAACAATTAACACAAGGACACGGGATTAAAACTGGGAAAATGTACTTTTTCATGTCATGGGGCCTTTAAGACTGACCTGAAAATATGAACCCATCCTTTAAAATTATTTCAAATTAAGGTTAGTGGTGAGGTGGGAGTCTCATGTATACACAGATTTCTAGTACGGTAACTAGTACTGTACCAGTCTACCCAAAGTTTTCGGCTTATAAAGCATCCCTGTTAAAACTAGCAGAGCTGACTGATGACAGTTCAAGTTTCCAAGAACACACAAATAAAACCAGAAATGCACATCATGAATTCATTATTGAAAATGATGTTCGTTGTGTTTTACTATAAGGGCATTCCCTCAGCTACATCTGTGTGGGTCTGTGGGCATCAATATGCGTTAAACATTTAAATTAACAGTACAAAGTAAGAGCGGAAACTAAAGTGAACTCCTGTTCATGAATATTGTTGTTTATTTCTATTTTCACTTGTTATTTCTCATGCACTAAGATTTGATTTTGTGAATTTGTGGTTTTCTACCCATTTCTTCATCAACCAATGAAAGTATTTTTGCCCTGAGAAAACCTCTAGTTGCGACTGTTGTACTGTGGCTTGCATGTAATTGTGAATGAGTCAGGAGGGTCAGAGCAGGTATGCTGCTGATGTTATCCAGCGGGCACCTCCCATCACAGCTGTTTCTCTGAATGAAGCCCATCACACCTCCAGCAGCCTGAACAACAGGATGAAACATGTCGGTTATCACAGAAACTGCTTTGACCCAAACATAAGGAGGTTTTCCTGGTTCACCGAACCCCATGCAAACAATTGTCTTTGAATAGGCTTACTATTGCGCTTTATGCTATATTATGTGACATTAATATGATATAATTATTCCTGATATACTCTGTAACTAAGATGAGTGCCTTAGGTCTAATATAGTATATATTTGTAAAACATGCTTGATGCATTCCTCTGAGGTCAGAGTTTAGCAACCAGGCTGGTGACCTCAGTGTGACCCATACTTCCCCCTCCAGGGAAGGGTGATAAAAAGACACCAAGGCCCTGGGAGTGGATGTGTCTCCTTGTCCTTCTTGTGTAGCAACTCTGTATCACACCTGGGTTTCACCAGGCTTTAATCAGTGTTCCAGTATCAACTGAAGCCTGAATACCCTATTTAGTTTATTTATAGGATTATATAGCCAGTAGTAAGATACTGTTGTATACTTCCTGTTGTAAGCAAAGGTGACATGAATGCATAGACATAATTATAAAGTCATAAGAATAAGAATCCCAGTAATGTAGCTGTTAAGGCTAATGAGAGCTGACTAGTTTTCTAGAAACACATGAATGTTGTACTTTTAAGTCTGCTTCAAAAAATACTACTAATACAATATTTGTCAGTAGTACAGTTAAGATGTAGTGAAACAAATGTACTTTCCCTATTTTTCACCCATAAAATGTGTCATTAAAGAACAACTCACAATTTTTTGCTAAAATCCTAATAATTAGTAATAATATAAAATATAACATACATTTTCATATAATCTTAATATTATTTGCAGCACTCAATGGACATTTTTACAGTATACTGTATGTCTCCTTTGGATGGAGCACTGACCTCCTAGAAAAATGGTCCCATTTCACTCCCTGCCAGACAGTCCTGACTAAAACACTGCATGTAGTATAAACTTACAACTGTTACTGTATTTTCCTAGTCTTCATAAGTTGGGTCACTGTAATTTTGTTTTGCTCATTTCAGAAAGAGTGATTTACCTCCTCTATTGATTGCCTCTTTTTCCAGGAAAGAACTAAAATGGATATGAAGGTACTGTTTGTCAGTAACAAGCAGGTTAATAAGTATTCTCCTGGGCCTCCTCCCTCAGCCATGTGAAAAGCGAGGGCTTGGCATTTCTTGTTTTTGAACCGGGTCCTGAGTTCCTAAAAGTTTGCACAAAAGCCCTGTTGCCTAGCTGCATGAGAGGAGCCTCACTGTGACTGCCAGGCCTGCTTTGTGTGCGTGGCTCTCTGACTGAACAGGATCTTCTGTAGAATCAACTGGAATGTAGTCAGGGAGAGAATTTGCACCCATTCGCTTAATCTTATTCAGTTTTCAGCTGGCAGGAGGGAGTCATTCAAATGTTACCATAGTGCATTAGCACCCTTTTCAGCTCAAGTGAATTGACCTCAGTGAGAGTGCAGAGACAGACACGGCTGAGGCCATTTTCATGCATTCTTTGGCACTTCGTGTGGTCTAATTTTAAATTTTTGGCAATGCTTCGAGATTATTTGTTGATTGCAAACCTCAGGTCACTCTTTCATGTCATCCTGCTTGGAAACATGCCTAAAAGCCACCTTTTTATAGGTTTTATATTTTGAGTTATCAGTTCTTGTCATTTTCAGTACTATGTGGGTAGTGCAGTTCAGGGCTAAACACATTTTGCACAGGTTTTATAGTATATTTTCGTAGCCGTATTTGTGCACAATAACACAAATAAATGCATTTAAACATGTTAATGAGACCTCAGGTTCAAATTCGTCATTACCTTTTATATTAGGCAAAGGGCAGATACTCCTTGAATTGTTATACACTAATATCATTTTCACATTAAATCATCATCCTTGTTTTCAAAAAGCTGTCTTTTAAAATAAATAAATAAATA
This sequence comes from Pampus argenteus, assembly GCA_036937835.1. NCBI lineage: Eukaryota > Metazoa > Chordata > Actinopteri > Scombriformes > Stromateidae > Pampus > Pampus argenteus. The sequence goes on along the minus strand of CM072876.1, from coordinate 17,428,321 downwards.
AATAAATGAATAAACAATTGTCCAGTCAGCTGGTCAGGAAAGCCAATACGAAGAACAACATGGAGACATTTTAGCCATTATGAGTCCAACAATGTATTGTTTATTGAGGAAACTGCATTGCATAAAATCCCATTTCTTCAGCACAACAGTGTTATTTCACTGATTTGTGCAGTTGTGCTGATTTGATTATTTTACAGTTCCAATGCCTGATGTTAGCTGAGGTGCTCTTTATTTCAGGCGAGTCAGGTGCCAATATAAAGTGCTGTGGAAAAAACACGAGTGCCTGTAATGTCATTACTGAGTGTGTCCCCCCTGTGTCCCTGAGTGTGACAAATCCTTAGAAAAAACTATTTACAATGTTCAGATTAAATACTATCATTAACCTGCTGGCAACTGCATATGTTCAGTTTTGTGAATATGGCTCCATTGTATTAACCAGGCACAGCTACAGGCAAATTTCCATTCCATTGTTGTAAGTAGTGTAGAAACTCTTCTGTTTCAACAGTGGAGATGACTTGTCTGAGAATGTGTATCAAACAGCCACGTGTATGGTTGAGTTGAGATGGACTACTGTCTTGGAAATAATCCATTCTTGATCTGGATTTAGCTGAGCAGGCCTGCGGCGCTGTGAATCAGTCTTGTTGATGTCATCTGTACCATGTTATATCCCATTCTCTGCTGCATTTCCATGTGATGTTTTCAATGAAACACGCAGTCATCATAGCGCTGTCATCACAGATTAGACTCCAGGGATCAGATCAGACATGTCTCTTCCTCTGCAGAGTGGAGCGGTACAATCAGTGTTGAGAAGAAAATGCTGTTTTCACTGTCTCACATCCTGTCTTCCTCTCAGGTTACCAGTTTGTATGTGTGCCTTTGAAATGTCCATGTGAAACAGAATGATTACATAGTGCTAATCCTTTTCACAGGTCCTGCTGCTTTTATAGTATTAGCTTCACTCGACATGCAGACTTCCTCATTGCTCAGACGGAGGGGAGTTGACAGCGAGTATAGAAAAATGCTCAAATCCATTCAGCTCTTTTTAAGTTGTTTGATTTTAATAAGTTTGCCGTCATATTTACTGACATTCTTCAGTAATAGAGAGCTGACATCCTGATGCCACAACCAGGCTCGCAGTCATATTACGTGGATATCTGACACATTTACAGTGTGTTTAGCCTTAAATTACCTCTTTGTGTTTACTGTTGAGCTCTACTGAATTTGAGTCATTTGAAGCTTCATATTAACTTCAGATAAACCTTTAAACACATTTCTGCACAGAAGGAGGGCTGTGGATTTTGGCCCCCATCACTTCCATTGTAAGTGCATTATGAAGGAATCTTCTAATGTAATGAACAGGAGGAATGATTACAACAAGAAAAAATTGTGTTCATTTGTGCTCCTGACTGTTATTTTAAGACAGACTTAAATACCGTAAACACATTTTTCAATGTTATTAGTTCCATCTGTGCTGCTGTGAAGAAGTTGTGTAGTTTTAAATTCATACAGGATCAATAAGCAGCAGTGCTCTGTTGCAAGCATGACTATCAAGTTTCAGGTTTGCATGATTTCTTCAGACAGCATAAAGACAAAGTCAGAGATGGAAAAAAGAACAGGTTTATGATCTTTAAGCATACACATAAAGCAGGAGTGCCTTGTGTCTGTAGTGTGTGAAAAGCATAACTTGCATTTTTCATAACAGAAGCTACTGAGAAACTAGTTTTGTCCAGTAAAATGTTTTCAGCCTAACAAACAACCGATACCGATGCAGCCCCACTGAGGTTTACAGAGGCACATGCAGGGATGCCTTTAGTAACTTGAGCCGACATTATACACTAACATTAATCCAGTTAATTGAGGGCAACTATTTGATGATTGGATGAACAAGAGGACTTTGGTTGAAGGTTGCTCAAAGCACAGTTGGTGAGGGCAGGGGGCTTCTCAGCTGTGATGATAGGCCTGACCACGCCTCTGGTTGTTCTGAAAATACTGTACCACTGCATGCTCTTGTTGCCCTATTAATGTCAACTAATTAATGCAGAGAACACATGGCTGCTCCCTGCAAAAACACTTGAGGGTATACTTTATATAGGTATATATAATAATTACTGCTGTGATTCTATATGTTAACAAAATATAACATGAAAAAGTCAATTATAGTCTGTTCTCTTTTTTTAAAGACACTGTCCTGTACGTCCCTGATGAAGCATGTTGAAGTGAACCGATCATTGATTTGAGCTTGTTTTTGTTGTGTATACAACTTTTCATGCTCTCTCTATGGTAGAGAAATGCTAAACCTCAAACTATTTTTAAGTGACTCCCTTTGTTTTAAGTGTACTGTAGCCTGGTTAGTGTGTTGTGTTTACTTACATGGATCTTAGTGAGCATGGGTTATCTTTTCTGCAGCTCTGATTTAACAGCCAATAAACACCTTAATGGATCATCAAATGTTGTTTTCTACTAATATTCTAAAGTTTACAAAAGGTCAAATCCCTATAGTACATGCACATATAAATGTGAGTACTGACAGCCCAAATAATATGTAATAGTGCCTCTTTAAGGACTTTAATGAGTCCTCTTGTCAGGACATGCTTAAAGCGTCTGTTTTCACTACTCTACATTTTACAGTATGACTCTACATTGAAACTGGTAATAAAAAAGACACTTGAAAATATTTATGACTTTTTAAAAAAAGTTTTCCTATTCCTTCTGCCTCCAATAACTGTCATATGTCAATGTGTTTTATACAATTAATATATAGAAAGGCCCAAAAATATCCTGCACACTATCAATCATTTGTATCATTACTTTATTAAAAATATTTCTGTCCTCAGGCCTTTGTCAGGCAAGGTTCATACAGACAAAAAGAACCGCTGCCATATATACTGTATGTGTAGTGCCACCACCCCATATAAAGGGGGGATGATGTCTGGCACTGAAAACTTTTAATAAAGCCGGTCCGCAGGCAGGAGTATCCAAACAATGGACCAACAGCAATTTATTTAAAAAAACAAATAATATAAATAGAACAAGAAAAAAGAAAGTAAAATGTTTATAGAAAAGATACAAAACATGTCTGGTTAAAATCAACAATTCGCAAACCTAAAAAGTCGTGTACCATTTTGCACTAGTTTAAGGAAAAGCAGCAACATTAACGTTTTTTTTAGCCCGGATTTAGAAGTAGTTATGGTTGGCATGCTTCCTCACATTGCTATTAAAATAAAACTACTAATGAAATATTTATGGATGATGAGTAATTTTGTTTACAACTTGTCTGATCATGTTTCTTGCGTAATCCATGTTTATCATAACTAATAAAACCAATGGCCAGAGCGACGGAAATAAAACCCTCTAGTTTTCCTCTAACATTGTTACATTGTAACGGTTGGTTGAAAGTTTGCACTCTTTCTAAATGAGAGTATTATCACTAGGATTATACTTGATATTGAGAAGGGATAGTTTCACAGAAACCTAAATTCTGCATCAACTCTTTCACCAGGGGAGAAAAAAAAAGCTGGTTGAGTTTTCCATTGACAGATGAGATGTTTTGACTAATTTTCACAGCTTTGGCTTGGAATAGTTTTCTGAAGGTTGCAGATAATGTCAGTAGTCGGGTACAATACATTAAAGCAAACTGAGAGATAATGGGGATCACTTTATGAGACCTGTGAAGTGCCTCATTAAACAGGAATGGATTCCATTGAACTTGGAGGCAGACAAACTAAATCAGAGCTCAACGTCTGTTTTATTGATGATGAGACATCATCATGTAACACTTGAGATACAGAAGCCTTTTTCCTCCCCTGCGGTTAGACCAAAACCACAGATGTGTGTCAGAGAAGAATTCATCAAACCATCAAACACAAGTGTGTCTTGCTTGTGTGGGGTAGTTATATTTTCTTTAATTTCTCATTGTGAACTGGGGGCTTCACAATACTGCAGGAACTCAGTCTCTGACCAGATTTGACCCTTCATTATGGTGCTCATTGTGGATTATTTCTGTACAGCTCACATGTTCCCATGAGGAGTGTACTTGTGTTGAGCAACCTGGACAGTAGTAATGGTGATGTCTGTCCACTCGCCCATTTGCTCCTATTTTCCTGTTTGCCAGCCTTCTATGCAAAAAGCACATGCTGGCTTGTTTTCATTCCATGTGTTTCCTGTTCTCTTCCCAGCAGCTGAGAGGATGAAGGGCAGGAACCCCGGCAGTTAGTGGAATTTGTAGCAAGAGAACAAACAGCAGCACTGGCAGTATTTCCAGCTCCTGATTGACACCTCTGTCTGCAAGCGATGCTCACCATGAGTTAGAGGGCATTGGAGACCACCGCCACAGCTGCCTTCCCACCATCTGGAGCACCGTGTCTGGAGACAGCAGCATCACTCGCCCTGCTTCATGAGCCAGCAGGATGCGGCTGAGGTCCTCGCACTCTCCGAGCGCCTCCTCATAGCTTCACACAAGGGACAAGCCGACAATGTGGTCCAGCTTATCAACAAGGGTGCAAAAGTAGCCGTCACTAAGGTGAGTCTCTGGTCCTTATGTTCTGTTTTGAACCACAGTGGTCTCACTGTAGACCGATCAGCTTTCTCCCAGTTCTTAGTAAAATTTTTGATCAGATGTGCACACCTGCAAAGAAGACGATTCTACATGTACTGCACTGCACAACTGGCTCAGACAAAATGATGAAAAAAAAAAAATGTCGGTGCTGTCTTGATTTAGTGCAGCTTTTTATGTTGTTGATCATGAACTTTTATTGAAAAAACTATGGGCCTATGGCTTTAGATAATGCTGTTGACTGCATAGAGTGTTCTTTCCTCTATAGTTGACTTAGAATTTGGAAGTTGTCTGGGTCCACTCCTGTTTTCTGTTTTCACTAATGAAATGCCACAGCTATGATGATGTATACTAAATAATGTCCTACAGAGTGAACTGGATGTTGTGTCTGACTGGGTCAGTAATAACAGGCTGGTACTAAACATGTCGATGACAAAATGTATTATTACTGAGAAGCTGGGACATGAGGTAAAGGACAAAGAGCTGTCCTGGACTAGACATAATGATAATGTCCTTGTTGAAAAGGATAGGGCTATGTCTGTTTATTAAGTGTTAAGTGTGTTGTGCCTATTTCTTCAATATTATCTAATCTATTAAGCAGGTTATACAGGCGCTGGCTCTGTCTCATCTTGACTGCTGTTCGGTTGTCTGGTCTAGTGCTACAAGAAAGATTTGCACAAGCTTCAACTTGTGCAGAATATGGCTGCACATTTGGATCATGCATTAGTCTTATTTAGTTAACAGTCGAGGATATATTTTCAAGGAATCGCTTTGTTTTTTATATAATATTTGTACTCTCACTAGTATTCCAGGATTGTGCATGTTGTTGAAAGACATGACCATACTACTAGGTTACAAACAGGCATATTGTGCTGATTTCACCTAGGACATATGCCATGCAAAAAAACGGCCAGCTGTTTCAAAGTGGAACGTGTTGCCTTTGAGAATTAAGAATGCTAGTAAAGTACCTTTTAAATAAGTAGCTTGTAGTGGTTGCTATTTCTTTGTTTTGCCAGATTTGTTTGGTTCTGTGCATTAGATAATTTTATTGTATTGTTTTGTTTGTTTTTGTCGTTTTTAATTTCAGTTATTTACAACTTTGAGTTATTAGTTTAGGCTTTTATATTTGGCTCTTTTTGTTTATTTTTATGTTGTTTAGGTGTATATGTAATGTTTTATTAGGAATGTATTTTCTTTGGTAGATGAGAGGGTTTCTGGATCATGGGGATTGGAGGGTTGGGTTTGTGTGTTTTATTTTCCTGTGTTGTTCATTTAGTTGTTTTTTCATGTTATGTGTGGAAACCATTGTGTAGCTAATGGGGATCCAAATAAATGGTAGTGCTCTTTCATGTCAGAATCTGGATGCTTGACTTTGCAACCACGGTGTTGGAACATGACGTCCTTGTACTGTTTGTATTGCCATGAATCAGCTGAGAAAGAATATATCTTTGATTCAACTGAGTGTAATTGACCCAGCACACATTTCAGTGGCTGTGTAACCTCCAGCAGATGTTTAGCAGTATCACAGCTGAGCTGCTGCATGGCCAGATGGATTACACTGACACATAAACACACACATACACACACAGTTTTCTTTACCAATACACAGGATGTGATGTAACTCTCCTGTGTGCCAGTTAGAGCCCATGCTCATCTAGAACAATGATCAGGATGTTAGATGAGGTGCAGTGAGAACAGCCGGGGCAGCCCTTTTCACAGATGGGGTAGTCTTTTAGCACTGAGTATGGAACCTTAGTGCTGTCTCTATTAGGGTTGGTCCATGTTCTCCATAGTGAGATGATCCTATCATCACCCTGTGAGATTGTCAATACTATCGTACTATACTATCGTCCAGGGGGGTTCTCTGTTTTAGGAGCAGCTGAAATTGTCACTAAAATGGGAATAGCTGGTCCACCTTAAAGGTCAGTCCACCTTAAATGATTCTGGTGAGGTTGGGCTAACCCACTGTCACTAACTTTGGGGTTAACTCCCTTCACTTGGTTTGGGTCTGGAAGAGTTGTAGCATTTATTCACTGACAAACAGCATAAACTGTACACACATTGCACAGCTATGTTCATTTAATACTCTCTGCCTCACCGTCACAACGCACACAACCTACTATCACTTAGAGAATAAGGACTCTTATGTTCGCCTGCTCTTTGTGGACTTCACGTCTGCATTCAACACCATCAGACCGCAGACCCTGGTTTCGAAACTGACCACACTCGGGCTAAGCTCTACCCTCTGCAACTGGGTTCTGGACTTCCTAAAGAAAAGGCCGCAGTCTGTGAAGATCCATGACATCTCCTCCTCCACCATCACCCTCAGCACAGGCTCCCCCAGGGTTGTGTGCTGAGCCCCCTTCTGTTCACTCTGCTCACACACGACTGCTCAGCGAGACATCCGAGCTGTCTGATCGTGAAGTTCGCAGATGACACAGCTGTGGTTGGACGAATCGCTAACAGCGATGAGTCGGGCTACAGGCAGTAAGTGGAACACCTGGAGGGTTGGTGCAGAGAAAACAACCTCTGCATCAACGTGAAGAAGACCAAGGAGATGATCGTGGACTTCAGAAGGGGCAGACATCTCCCCCCTCCCCTGCACATTGGAGGGACAGCGGTGGAAGTGGTCTCCAGCTTCAGGTACCTGGGCGTGAACATTGCAAACGACCTCACCTGGAGCACCAACACTTCCTATCTGGTTAGGAAGACACACCAGTGCCTCTACTTCCTCAGGAGGCTGCGGCGTGCTGGACTGGGGAGCTCAGTCCTGACCTCCTTCTACAGATCTGCAGAGGGTGGTCAAAGCTGCACAGAGGACTGTGGGATGCAGCCTACCCACCACCATGGACACTTATACCTCCAGGTGCAGGAAAAGGGCCTCCTGCATCATGAAGGACCCCACTCACCCCGCACATGCTCTGTTTGCCCCTCTCCCCTCGGGCAGGAGGCTGCGGAGCATTAAGGGCAAGACCACCAGACTGAGGAACAGCAGAAGCTGTGAGACTGTTGAACTCTGGAGGACCCCTGTAGCCCCCGCCCCTCATCCCCAACCCCACCTCCACCCCCACCCCCCATCTGGACCCCCCACCACAGATGCACAGACAATAATACAAAAATACTTTGCACTGCAATTACTTGCACAATGCAGTTGTTTGCACAACCTGGACACTTGCACATCACCATGGTGTTATACTGTTGTTGTTTTTCTATTTATTGTATATAATTTTTCTTAAATTTAAATTTGCCTTTACTTTTATATTTTATCTTCTATATATACATATGTATATATTTTTTTATTTTATTTTTTATTTATTTTATATTTTATTTTATATTTGGATATTGGGCTGCTCCAGGACCAGGGGAAACCAATTTCGTTGCATCCCATGTTTACATGTGTTGTAATGACAAATAAAAATCCTTGAATCCTTGAATCAACCACTGGCACTGTGACCCTGTGTGGTACAAAATTATAGCGCCTGATTACAAACTACAGCATTGCATTCATAGATGGGGTTTTTTCACTCTCCTGTGACATCACATTCAGTCTCATGGCCAGGAGTGCGGAATGAAGTTGAATCTGTGAGACCATACCTGTGACGTGAACAGCCTATATCTGTGTGAAAGACAGCTGTTTCCATACTGCAGAAACTAAGGTTATCAAGGCACTTTGAAGGTCTCCACACTATTTATCTTTACAGCCCACAGTATAAACCTGCCAACGAGACACAGCAGTGACTGTCATAAATTTGCCTCCACAGACACAGTGACATCAGGCCTTTTATGCTGCGTGTTTTCTGAATTTAGGAAATGAGTTTTTGATGTTTAGACACTTCTAGAACATATCAGATCCTTGGTTTAATGGCATTTTTTAAACTACACTTTATTTCAGGTACCTGAAATGAGAAGATGCCACATGTAAAGCCATTTCATTTGTGAATGCTTTATACTGGCTGTTTTTGTTGTGGATCATGTACTTTGTTTTTTCTGTGCTGGCACTGCAAACCAATTTTCCATGAGAACATGAACACATGGCACATATTGTAACAGCTACAACAATATTACATCTGATGCCGCTTGCTCTCATGATTTTGTTCCAACAAGCTGTATTTGGGTATTTTGGCAGTGCGCCTTTGAACACTTAATCCAGGATAAAGGGGGTAAAGTTTGATATGAAAAATTCCTCTACTCAGGGAAAGGAATGTAGTGATAGGTTTTGGAAGGCTAATATGATGAATGGATTGAGATTGAGAGAGAAAAACATAAAACAGATGAAAGTAAAGGAAGGCAAGAAAGATTAAGTTTAAGGTCCAGTAGCTACAAGACAAAACTGAACAGTTCAGTTTGCTCATGATGACAACTGAACAAACTCCACCTGCAGATGATGATGCTAAGATGGGGTTGAACGCTCTAGAAAATGCTACTGAGTTTTCTCAAGCATATACGTATACAGTACAATGTTTAGAATTTATAAAAATATTGATACTGCCTTATGAACAGAAATAATTATTATAGTAACCAGTTTACTTAAAAAAAAACTTAAACTATTTACAATTCCAAAGTCATATCAGTTGTTTATTTTTATTAGCCATCAAGGGTGCTACACTCTAAACATTTCCTTATTAATTTGTCTTCAGTACAGCCTCCTATGAGAAATACTTTTCATGTGTCCAGTTAGTTACCACAGTTACACTCATAGTACAATCAAGCGCACCTGCAGAGCAGCTGCCCCACATTACCTTCATACAGCCTACATGAGTTCTTACCCATAAGACTTGTGTTTTAAAGCTCATGTTCATAATTTGTGATGTGAAAACATTGGCTTTCCAGAGTCAGAGAGCTGAAAAAAGTGTGTGTCCTTAAAGCAGAGCAGGAAACAGGCACTGTGCATCATGCTGTCCTCTGTTTCCATCCCAGTTATGTATTTAGGTCATTAGGAGACAATAATCTGAAAAGTGTACATCCTGTTATGCTGTCACTCTGCATTACTTGCTGTATAGTAACATGGCTAAAAACACAAGGCAGCTGTTCGACTGGAAAAAATGCCAGTCAGCTCAGGGGTTTCTCAACTGGTCTTTGACTACATTTTGTAATATATCAAAGATGTGAGTTAGGACAGTTTCTACAGGATGAAGAACCCAGCATACCAATTGCCACTGAAAACAGCCACAAACAGACCCCTCAGTCAGTCTGGAGACAACAGAGGCCTCCTGCTGGCCTGAAACCTGCTGTTTACCTGAGCTCGGCTGGTGGCTTCACTCCAAGACTGGCCTAGTGTAACTTAATCTGAGGACCACATGAATGCCAAGCAGGGCAGTGCCGCACCCAAACAAAGAACCAACCTCCAGACACTGAGATAATACCTGGGGTGTAATGCGGCTTGTGCTGTTGTGTGGGAATACACACTTGATCTGTAATTAAACCGTATTTACACAGTATAATTACAGATTAACACAGATCACACAGATCTTGTGTTTTGAAGTTTGAATGGATGCTGACATCCTGCTCAGTCATTCCTCATCATGCAGTTAAGCAGACTTCATTATGTTGGATGTAATGTGCAGGATGTCAGAGTGCTCAGAGCTTTGAGTCTGATCCTGCCAGAGACTAAACTAATATCTCCTGGCTGCTGGAAGAAGGAATTTCCTGCACTTGACATTACTTATGTCATGTCAGCCTCCATGGTAAATTACAGAACATCACTGCATTTTCCAACACCACAGGTTTACACAAGTGACAAAATAGGTTTCCTGTCTTTACTGTAGCAATATCTAAACATGCAAACAGCTTGCTTTTATCTGCCCAAGCAAGGCTGCCCTCAGGGAATAGAGCCAAGGCCGTAAAGATCCCAAGATCCTGACACATATCATCTTGGGATCAATTTAGCTAGTAGATAACAGTGTAGCAGTAAACCAGTAGTTACACTCAGCTGTCTGTCAGTTTAATAGTTTAAAGTTTGAAAAAGAGGGTTAAAGGAAGACCCTGCTTACTGTCTCATCTCTGCACAGCTGACCAATCACTGCATGAAGTGGGTGTGAATGTCATTTCAGACACAGTGATGATAATTGATGAAATACAAGTGTTGGTAAGTTTGAGAGAAAAGAAAATAATTTAAATTATTTTAAAATAAACTTGCCAGTATAAACTGTTTTAGGTGTTTATTCTGTTTTTTAACCAGAATCTATTAAACAGCATCTGTATATCTGTAGGAAGCCAACAGATTATCACTTAAATTGGTCTGTCCTTCTTTAACTCATTGAAGGTACAGTGTAGCATAAAACTGAATTTTGTTTGTGCTACTTACAGCACAGCATTGACGAATGACATTTAAAACTTAAATAGTCACATGCCTTTCTATAAACAGAGGCTCAGTTACTCTGCATAATCCACAGACCTTTTGCTGCCAACAGTTTTTATAAGAACCATTTCTTGGGTAGGAACTGCATAATACTGTTAAATTAGTTCGGTCAGTACGAAAATGAAATTCCAATTCCTTCCAATGTATTGGCAGCAATCTCAAATATGGGAAACTAAAGCTGAACCCAGACATAAGTAAGAAAAATATGTTTTTGTAATTTGAGTGAAACAGTCCACAGTTCTATGTATTGGCTTAAGATTGAGGATGCAGTTTGTCCTCTATTCAGCTCTATTCAACATGAACATCTCAAATGGATTCTGGATCATGGATTGAGGATGCAGTTTGTTTTCAGTGGACTTATTATTGAGGTGGATTGTAGTCTGTGGTGTCACCAGCCAGCTGTGACCACTGTTACACTTCAGCAGCATCTGACTCACTGCACACTGATTCTATGTGTGGGACAGCAGAGGTTGTTTTTTTCACTTGACTTTGTCTGCTTCTGTGGGGAGGTTGTGTGCCAATGTTGTGTCCTCTCTGGTGTTTTTGTTTGCTTGGCTGAATTGTGTGTTTTGTGTTCACAGTATGGCAGAAGCCCCCTGCACTTGGCTGCCTACAAAGGCCACATCGAGGTTGTGCATATCCTGCTCAAAGCTGGCTGCGACCTGGACATCCAAGACGATGTGAGTAGATGCATCTGTCTGTCAACTGCATCGGCTACGCTTCCACTTCTCATCCGTTTCCAACTTCAGTTCAGTGTTGATTGATGATGACCTGTGGACTACTTTTGTTTTGTTAGAATCATTGTAGACTTTAAATTCTTTTTTAACACAAACACAGCTGTAGTCTAATGACCTCTAGTGGCCTTGAATGGGACTCTTTGGAGTGCCCACTTGTGGGCTTGCCCTCAGGATGCAGGCCCCCCTTCCCCACAGATAGCGATAAACCAGACCTCTGGCACTGCCAAATTCACTCTCTGTGGTCAGTGAGCTCCACAACAGGCTGCAGTCCATCCTCCACGACAGGAGGGAGCAGGAGGTGCAGACTGAGGCAGGAGGAGGAGGAGGAGGAGGAGGAGAGGAGAAGACAGTGGAGGAGGGCTGGGAAAGAGCGTGAAGGATCAGAGAGAGTGAAGGAGGTTAGCTAAACCTGCTCTTACTGAACCAGTGGAAATCTGTCCCCCCGTCCTTCTTTCCCCGAAACTCAACTCCTCCACCGCCGCTGCTGCTGCTGCTGCTGCTGCTGCTGCTGCTGCTGCTGCTGCTGCTGCGCTCGGCTCACTTCTTATCTATCTTGGAATGGCCGACCCTTCCTCCTCTCCTCCCACCTGTTCTCCTCTTTCACCCATGTCAAACCTGGTCTGCTGAGTGTCATTCACCACTAATCTGCTCTTTGGGCAGGAATTCCATTTATGGCCCAGCATAAATGTGAGCTGCAGCTTTTTTCCTGGGACTGTATGCTCTCTGTACTGCTTACATATGGTTATACAAACCACAGTAGACTCTTAACAGCAAAGTGTTTGAGTTGAACTGCTGTGGTTAGTTTAACTGTTACATTGAAACCATATTAACATCATCAAAAATTGTTTATTTTTTGGGTATTTGTACTATTTTATATATATAAATATATATATAATATTTTCCACAACAAGATTAACTAAGTTGAGTTGAGTAACTGATGTCTGTGGGATGAAGCCGCTGCTCTGCTCAGTGGAAAGAAAAACTGAGAGCTGAATATTTCAGTCTTTAACTTATCAGAATCCTAATGTCATGTCAGGGCATACAACAATATTTTATTAACAGTGTACATAAATGTCACATTTCTTTTGAGGCCCACCATTTCACTGATCATACCTTTAAACTGCATGTAGAGACAGGACAGGAATCCAAGAGTTTCTTGTACTGTAAGTGAAAATCCCTGATAACCAAGCTGTCTCTCTAAAGGAATAGTTCAATATTTTACTCTCTTTCCAAGAGTGAGATTAGAAGATCAATATCAGGTTCAGGTTTGTTATTTACAGAGCTGGCCTAGCTTAGCATAAAGACTGTAATCAGGGGAAACTGCTAGCCTGGGTCCCTTGAAAGTCCCAAAATACACTTACCATCACCTGTGGCAACACCCTGCTTCCAGACTGTATGCTATTGAATTCCTTCAACTGTAAATCAAGACTTCATAAAAACATACATTAGGACATGTAGAGCAGCTATCCATCTTTAGAGAAGTTTAAGGCTCTATGGTTCCATTAATATGCAGTAACTCAGCTAAGCTAGCCTTTCATCGACCATATCTTTAAACTGTGATATACAAAAGACATTCATGTGTTTGTTTCACTCAAAGTAAGCAGGTGTTCATATTCCTATTCCTTCAACAGAGTGTGTCACCTCTGAGGAATGAAAATCTTGTATCTTCATGTCAACTTTTTAACAACTAAAATGCTTTTTTTTTTTTTTTTTTTCCACTGAAGACTATTTTAGATGAGATTTCTGAATTTTGATGGCATGAAGATGACCTAGCAAAAACACTCAATTAACAACCTAATATGATACTACACTGGGGCTCCAAGATTTTCATTTGATGGAATGTTTTTTCTTTGAACTGATGCTGGTTTTTTGATGATGCTTGTTTTTCCTGTTGTGTTTCTGAGCAGTTGTTGTACTGTATAATTTGTCAATGTTTGTGTGTTTGTGTTGGTAGGGGGAACAGACGGCGTTACACCGGGCTGCAGTAGTGGGAAACAGTGATGTTATCAGCGCTGTCATCCAGGAAGGGTGTGCACTGGACAGACAGGACAAGGTGCAGAAAACAGAAAAAAAGACAGAAACACACATGAAGGCTAACAGCACCTTTATTACAGTCAGAGAAAATATAAAATGACTTGTTCACAAACTGAACCTAAAGTTCGTGGACTTTGTTTTTCTTGTGACAAACATATAGTGCATTTAATGTGTATTTTTAGTCGTACCAGTTAGTGTACATAGTAATACTGTCACAGATTTAACAAAGCTGTTTTCTCGATGTCCCATTTGTCAATCACAATGTGCTTTATGCATTATGAAAATACAAAGAAAAAGCTCACAACAGTACTCCTACACACATATGAGAAAATCTGGATAAATAGACTTTGCAATGTTAGTATGGAAAAATGTAGTTGTTAATGCATTTAGTGTGGCAGCTTTCATTTCATGTTGGGGTTTTTTCTGCTGTCATGAAACATGGTGACAGGTGTTAGAAATTCCATGTAGCACAAATTTGGATTGAATATTCATTGAGAGTTTACGATGAGGAAGTCTATATTTTATATCTTTTGACAGTCATAGAGTAGACGTTAAAAACATTCAAACTTACGTCTAGCTGTTGTTAATCTGTCCTGCTGTGTGGCTTTCCGTCCTGCCAGGATGGCAACACTGCTCTCCATGAGGTGTCCTGGCACGGCTTCAGTCAGTCCGTCAAACTGCTGGTGAAGGCTGGAGCCAACGTTCACGCTAAAAACAAGGTGATTGTACACCTGAGAAAAAAACTACTTGGATTAAACATACACATAAATCACAGGAATACACAAATGACAATATACTGTGTATATTATATTATTTAGTCTGTTATAGTATTAGTGATATGATATTACTTCGTCAATATGGATCGAAACAGTATGTCCATTTGGAACAATAAAAATGTAATGTTTCATTTACATACTATAACTGAGCAGTCAGCATAGATGTGTTTCTCATTGTGTTTTGTTTTTGTGTGTTACAGTATGAAATGATTTCAGGTCACTGTTAAACATAAAACCCTTAGCTCCAGTCACAGTTTTATAAAGGATTGCATGTTTTTATGCATCCCGTATCTCATAATTAACTCTGTAGACACACATGCATAAAATATCAGCAGTAACATGGCTGACATGAAGGGTGTTGACATCTGTGTCAGAATCTAAATACAGTAAAACAGAATAAGATAATGAAAAATACACAAGTAGTGTGTGTAAGTAAAAAAATGACCCTAGTAAACATGAATAAACAGTGATACTCTCTCCTCCAGGCAGGAAACACAGCTCTCCACCTTGCATGTCAGAATGGTCACGCTCAGAGCTCCAGGGTTCTTCTCCTGGGAGGCTCCAGGCCCGACAGCAAGAACCATGTAAGTCTCCAGCAGGGCTGCATTAACTCAGGACTCGCCTCAGTTAATTAGATGAATGCAATTTTTCAGATATAGAGACATGAGGCATCTTTCTCCTCATGGTCCTATAGCAGATAACTGTTTTTTTCCAGTGTTATTATCATTTTTGATTATTTATGTAATCTTTAGCAGTTATTTTAAGGTCTGCAATTGGATGTTTTTGCTAAAATGCACCTTGGGAATTGTAGTATCTGCAGGCTTGTACAGTGGGTATGGAAAGTATTCAGACCCCTTTAAATTTTTCACTTTTTTTTTTTATTGCAACCATTTGCCAAAATCAAAAAAGTTCATTTTATTTCTGATTAATGTACACTCAGCACCCAATCTTGACAGAAAAAAACAGAAATGTAGAAAATTTTGCAAATGTATTAAAATAGAAAAACTGAATCATCATATCACATGGTCATAAGTATTCAGACCCTTTGCTGTGACACTCACATTTAACTCACATGCTGTCCATTTCTTCTGATCCTCCTTGGGATGGTTCTACTCCTTCATTGGAGTCCAGCTGTGTTTAATTAAACTGATTGGACTTTTTAGGAAAGGCAAATGAGAATCATGAGGTCAAAGGAACTGCCCAAGAATTGTGGCAAGGCACAGATCTGGCCAAGGTTACAAAAAACATTCTGCGGCACTCAAGGTTCCTAAGTGCACAGTGGCCTCCATAATCCTTAATTGGAAGAAGTTTGGGATGACCAGAACTCTTCCTAGACCTGGCCGCCCAGCCAAACTGAGCAATCATGAAAGAAGAGCCTTGGTGAGAGAGGTAAAGAAGAACCCAAAGATCACTGTGGCTGAGCTCCAGAGATGCAGTCAGGGCTTTATGGCAGAGTGGACCAACGGAAGCCTCTACTCAGTGCAAGACATATGAAAGCCTGCATAGAGTTTACTGAAAAACACATGAAGGACTCTCAGACTATGAGAAAAAGGATTCTCTGGTCTGATGAAACGAAGATTGAACTTTTTGGGATTAATTCTAAGCGTTATGTTTGGAGAAAACCAGACACTGCTCATCACCTGCCAATACAATCCCCACAGAGAAACATAATGGTATCAGCATCATGCTATGGGGGTGTTTTTCACCTGCAGGGACCGGACGACTGGTTGCAATTGAAGGAAAGATGAACGCGGCCAAGTACAGAGATATCCTGGAGAAGAAAACCTCTTCCAGAGTGCTCAGGATCTCAGACTGGGCCGAAGGTTCACCTTCCAACAAGACAACAAGACAATGACCCTAAGCACACAGCTAAAATAACAAAGGAGTGGCTTTAGAACAACTCTGTGACCATTCTTGACGGCCCAGCCAGAGCCCTGACCTAAACCCAATTAAGCATCTCTGGAGAGACCTGAAAATGGCTTTCCACCAACGTTCACCATCCAACATGACGTAACTGGAGAGAATCTGCAATCATCTGGAAGAATGGCAGAGGATCCCCAAATCCAGGTGTGAAAAACTTCATCTGCATCGTTCCCAATATATGTATATATTTCAGGGTTTTTTTAATACATTTTTTCTGTCAAGATTGGCTGCTGTCCCACTGTGGTTGCGTTCCAGTTCAGAGCCTAAATAGTTTGTGTTTCTTATGAGCCAAAGTTGTGAAACAAAGTTTCTTTTTAAATGCAGCCAAGAAACACAGCTTCCTTATATCTGAACTTGGTGGACAAAACTGGCAGAGGCCTCAACTCGTAAAGTCAGGTAGTATCACATGACCATGTTATCAGGTGAAAATGTATCTTGAAGTAGACCAGTGCAGGCTGTAAAAATGGAAGGCAGACGGACTATATTTCACAGTGTTCCCTAACACTGTGCACGGCCCAGAGAGGGGGTCAGTTTTCTATTGTCACAGCACAAGTTGTACTGATGAACTGATTTGCTGTTTGTTCAGCAGAATATTTAATTACCACTAACCCTTTAGTGAAGTGGCAGTATAGTGATGTCACATCCAGTCAGAGAACAACATATTACCCTCAATGCATCCATGTTTGCATACATCACCTGTTTGGTGCCATTATGACCTTTTCTCTCTCCTCCTTTCCGAGTTTGCTTCTGTCTTCATCTGTTTGTATCCACCTGCTTTCTATTATCCAGGATGATGGTCTGCTCTTGGCAGTGTGCTGCTGCCACACTAATGTTTATGTGGCACACAAGTCTCCTTATTATGAAACACTGCATGGTACATTTACACTTCAAACATGATCTGCAGGCTCACAGGGCAGCTGTTGTTACTCAGGACAGGAGGAGGTTGTTGCTGGTGGATTAGAAGCAGCCATCCTCAGATGCACGCTGATTGTTGAAAGCTTCACTCGTGTGATGATGCTCAGCCTTCAATATTTAAATACAATGTGATATTTATAGCAGGTGCTCACACATACTTAGATAAAGCACCAGACTCAAATTCAATAATGTAACATAGAAATAAACTTGCTGAGTTCAAGTGTTAAAATTATTAATTTGTTGATTAATAAGGATTCAGGCATTTCCTGTATTGATTTAATCTGACTTTTTTTTCAGATTTGTAAAAATGTCCAAAATGACAAATGCCATAGTGAATGTAAAGTATAGTGTAGAGTATTTTAAATGTAGGTTGTAGGTCTATTATATGTTTCAGTACTGTTGGGTAACTGAAACTGTAATGATGCGTCATATTTTATGAATTTATCATATGTTCTGTCCTGCAAACAACTATACCTGTTATCTATACATTAGAGTAAAGTTTGTGTTTATCTCTGAAATTCAGTGGAGTAAAATTCTAATTTGTAAGAACCAACACTTGAGCTGTATGCTGTAAAATAAAAGTTACTTTACACTTCTGCTGTCACGTAACGATATGGACCAGCAATCAGTCTATGGAACAGACGCTTGACCATCAGCAGCAATGTGATGTCAAAAGTCTTGTACATCAACACGTTTGAATATAAATATAAATGTCTATCTTCTTGTCTTGTGTTCTCCTCAGGGAAACCAAAAGTGAGAACTTTATATTTTATCATATTTCTGGAAAATATCACTGGAAAACATGAACTTTGTTCCATATGTTTCCTTTTTCTCACAAACAAATGTGTGTGTCTTGTGATGCATCTTGGCTTGTTCAGCAATCAAAACATCCACTGGGTAAAAATTGCACGGCTACTGTCACTTTGCAGGCTCAGTAGCTATTTATCTGCTCAGCTGCAGCACACTGAACAACTTGAAAGCTCCAAATGTCAACATCTTTCAGTGAAGATGATAAATGCTTATAATTTATAATGGTTTAAATGATTTTTCCAGGCAGGAGATACATGTCTGCATGTGGCGGCCCGGTACAACCATGTGGCTATGATCCGCATGCTGCTGGGAGCCTTTTGCTCTGTGTCAGAGAAGAACCTGGTGAGTTACCAGCTCAATGCTCAACCATGTGCCTGGTTATTATATACAGAAGAAGCCACTATGGAATGTGACTACTATTGAAAAAAAAATCTGGCTTGAAAGTGACTGGTGCATTTTTGAATTCAGAAGAAAAGATTCAGTTTCCTGCTAAAACAGATGCACAATTACTCTTAATTACAGCTGTAAATGGGACAGCAATTTAAAGTGAAAAACATGGATTTGTTTTTGCTTTGTTTTGTTTTTTTGTGTGTTACTCTGCATGAGATCCTCTGTTTAATGCATAGGACTTAAATATCAATACTAGCAGCAGACGTCTTGGAGTTTTTAAAACATAAATGTTACACACCACCACCTCCTGTGTGTGTGTGTGTGTGTGTGTGTGTGTGTGTGTGTGTGTGTGTGTGTGTGTGTGTGTGTGTGTGTGTGTGTGTGTGTGTGCGCGCAGGCTGGGGACACACCGCTACACGTGGCAGCTGCTCTGAATCACAAGAAGACAGTACGTCTGCTGCTGGAGGCGGGAGCTGACAGCCGCATCTGCAACAATGTGAGCGCCTGCAGCCTCTTTCTACATCATTAATGCAGAAGAAGTGTTTTTGTGCATTTTTTTCATCTTCTAGTCAGCGCACATTGCTGTTGTATTACTAATTTCTTCTTGATGGTTCTTACAGCAGCATGCTGTTCCTGTTGCCCGTCATGTTTTTAAAGCTGCGCTAGACACATCGATGCTTCCAAGTGGCAGAAATTTGTCAAAATCCTGTATTGTAACGTCAGGAATACAGAAGTTCTCTCTGTTGCAGCGTCTGAAAGATTTAAGAAAATAATAGAATGAGTAAAGGATAAAGGCAGATCATGTCACCCTCCAATAAAAACAGACATAGAAGAGTTGTTCATCGGACCTTTTTTCCCATTGCTGTTAAGCTATTATCAAGTAATTTCAACACTTTCTGCAGATTATTCACAGTGAAAGCCAACCCAGAGAAAAAGGGATTGTTCCTACTGAGTTACTGAAAGAAGTGTTGAGTTTCACTGACAGTATCTTAAAAAGAAATGATTACTGTAAATTATTATACAAAAGCCAGTATTCTAATAATGACCAGCTGCTAATAAAGGCCAGATAAAAACATTGAGAGGGTGGAGTCTCTTACTTACTAGCCTACAACAACAACTCACATAGTACATTGGTTAATTAATGGACATTACAGCACAGTATTAATTCTATCACTACAACAATGGTCATGTTATACTCACCACTCTGCTGCTACTGAAACATGGAGGAAGTTGAGATTACATTACACATAACTTGAATTAGAAAAAAAAGCTTTGTCTTTAATTTAAAACTATTCCAAATAAAGTTAGTTGAGTTAGAGGCCCAGTGGCTACATGTACAGTTTTCTCTTTACTCAGTCTGTGTACGTCACGTGTTGTGTGTCTGTGCAGGCAGGTCAAATGGCTTTGGACCAGGCCAGAGAACACAACAACCCAGATGTGGCTCTTCTCCTGACCAAAGCTCCACAGGTAAAACCAGTAACTGCCAGTCTGCCCAGTCCAGGCAGCTGCAAATAAAACTCAGACATAGAGATGCATCTTTGTGCTCATACTCTGTTAAATGACATAAGTAAGTGCATCTTACTTATTCAAAGACATTTCTTTGCTTTCTTTGTTTTTATTTGTTGCTGCATTGCTGCACATTGTCAGGCTTCTGGGACAATGGAGCTCACCACTTGATATATGTTATAGCCACGTACAGTACCAGTCAAAAGTTTGTACACACCTTCCTGTTCCCTTGAATGAAAACCCTTGAATGAAACTGCATGAAAACTAAAATCGCACATGATGAAATAAGCACAGTATCAGAAGATATTATCATATCATCCAGGCATTATAAAATGGTTATGGCTGACTACAAGCACAAACAAATGTACCATCAATTCACCACATCACTCTCCAAAAATGTTTGCACGCCCAGGTACACACGTCATTCTCCTGAACACATCACTTGAGCACACACACACACACACACACACATGCTCTCATGTCTGGGCATCTGTGCTTGTTCTCTCAGCTGTGTAGTAGTCAGGTACCTCCTGCAGAGTGTGACTGCCCCCAGACAATTCAAGAGATGTCTGAATACTCCCCACAAAGTTTCAAACTGTTTTCTCCGCCATGAACGAAGGCATATTATCTATGTCCATTTAAGAACGATCATTTTGTCTCCTTTGTGTGTTCAGGTGCAGAGTTTTGTGCGTGGAAGGAGCGTGAGGAAGAGGAGAGACAAGTTAAAGGCAGAGGGCAGAGCTCAGTCTGTACCCAGAGATGAGATGCTGCCCTGTAAGGTAAAAAGGACGTTTTCGAGCTACTATCATGTGTATTAAAATCTGATATATCTTCTACGTGTGTGCCATACAGCTCCACTGTCCAAAAAAACTATTCAATGAACACATCAATGGGTTGCACAGGCTGACATGTCCCTTCATCACCATGAACACACACACTGTAGGTTATTTTGACTTAATCCCACACTCACCATCCTGAAATACTCACTAGAACACCACATGTGGTCCGCCACTGAAAATAGTCCCCCAAAAAATACACTATTCCCTTCTGTTTGAGTAACTGTGTAAAGGGTGCAGTGTCCAGGAGAGTAATGCACTGACTAACTCCAGCCTTATCCTGTAACACTCTTCTCCTTGTATTGTATTTAAGCTTAAGAAGCTTTAAGGTTGTTGAAAACGTCTTATTCCACATGGTTTGACAGTATCATAAATAGCCCAAGACCATGTTAGTATATGTATGCAACATAGCTGGTATCAGTGGCATATATTTTTGTCAAATGTCCTGGAAATGTCTTTACCAAACTCCTCCTCTCCCTGTGCGCTTTCTGCAGGACAGTGCATCTGCTGCAGACGACACGCAGAGCAGTGAGCGAGCCGCCTGCAAACACGCTGAGGTGACCAAGTCGAACACCAGGAAGGGAAAGAACAGGAAGCAGAAAGAAAAGGTAGGTCCCTGAATCACATCACTGTGAAGGCTTGAAACTGATTTGTGACAGGAGGTTGCTGCTCAGAAGTTGCAGACGAGGGAAGTCAATGAGCAGCACTCTCCTCTCCCTCCGTCACTGTCAGAGCAGAGAGGTAGAATAATTACTAACCTCAGGTGTTGGTGTTGCAGCCATCTTTGTCTGACCCCCTCCGCCGCAGAGAGACCAGGCACAGCGACGCTGTTCATCGGAGGAAAGGCAAAGTGCAAGGAGTCTCACCTCATGCATCCATCCCTCCACACAACTATAAAGCCTATCAGCTGTACACACTGTACCGAGGCAAGGATGGCAAGATCATGCAGGTCAGTGCACTAAGTAAAGATTATTACTCACATACTTTCTCAGTTAGGTTACGTTTGGACACAACACATAACTGCTCATTTTTACTATGTTCTACATTATAGAGCAATATCGAAGAAATCAACACTATAAAATATCTAGTAGTGGGCATAGATTAATTTTTTTAATATATATTAATCTCACAGAAATCTTGAAATTAATTCAGATTAATCTAGATTAATTTAATTTAAAATCTAGAAATACCCAAGTACTGACCAAAAGTAAGTCTTTGAGAACGGGTTTCTTAAGCCAGGGGATGCATTAGAACAGGAGCCAAAATGCATCAGTTTGCAAAATGCATCACTGACTGCTTATAGCAAAGGGATGCTTTGCGTTCAGGTGGTATTTGAGACTGGAAGAACTCCTACAGTAAACCAGTTCTGCATTGCATAAGGTGAACACAACCTTAGTCTTGTTAATGCCACCATCGGGAAGCTTCTTAAAAATGAATTTGTGGCTTCGTGGCTGCATCATGATAGACTATCACGTTTGGTGTGGTAGTTCGGGTAATTCACAGCCGCGTAGAGGTTCGAAAACTAGTTCTCACCCCCTACAGTGCAAATATGTATACATCCGCGCTAAAATATCACGGTGAAACGGTCATCAGTTTGCTTATTATAGGACCCAGCTCCAAACCCAATTTTGATAATAGATTAACAACGGTATTTTTTATATCGCTCGATAATTATCGCAGCGCGTTAACGCCATTAATGGCCCACCACTAAAAATATCACATATGGAATCATATAATAAAGTGTTCCCACATATGCTGAGCCCTTGATGGCTGCAGCAGGGGTAACTCTTGGTCGTTCTTTCCTACAGCTGTCACCATGAGCCAGTTTCATCACAGCGTTTAATGGTTTTTGTGACTGTACTTGAAGAAACTTTAATTTTTGGGACTGACTGACCTTTATGTTTCTCTGTACTTAGCTGTGTGGTTCTTGCTATAATATGTATTACTACGATAGTAGAATTGGGCAATCTGTTACCATCAGTACCTCTGCAAAAAATCCATCAGTTAACTTTGGATAAGGCACACCTGTTTGATTTGAAAACCATTCCAGGTGACATCATGAAGCTGGTTAAAATATAGACAAGCAGTGACTACTTTGAGAAATCTAAAATATGAAACATATATTCATTTGTTTAACACTTTTGTTTACTACATAATTCCCTACTAGTGTTAGTACAATGTAGAAAATAGTAAAAATAAAGAAAAACCCTTGAATATGCAGGTGTATCCAAATATGTGACTGACACTGTGTATATATTTCTATGAGAAAACAGTCCACATGCTGTTAATTAGCTCAGTAAATCCTGAATGAAACATTTCTTAGACATAGTGATCACATAGACCACAAGACCCGATCAGATCATTTTCTTCAACCATTTTCCTTTTTTTCTACTCTGTACTTTTCTTCTCTGCTTGGGCAGCAAAAAAACACTTCTTATTCATAATATATTATTCGTCATGGATCAGAAAGCACTCACAGATATTTTCCATACAGAGGAAGTGTCCTCTGCTACTGAAAATGAAAACTGAAATGAAATATTAGTTTAAAAAACAAATGGTTCAACCAAAAAGATCAATGTCTGCGGTGTGTTGCAGGCTCCTCTGAACGGCTGCCGCTGTGAGCCTCTCATCAGTAAACTGGAGAACCAGCTGGAGGCCACTAAGGAGGAGATGAAGACTGAGATCCACACTGTTCAGGACCTGATGAACAGCAAGATGGGCCAGCTGGACCGCAAGAACAAACACCAGGTAATGTTTGATACAGTCGCTGTTTTGCTTTATTTCAATGCACACTGGCCTCACACAAGCAGAGCAGGGCTTTTAACTTTAAGTCACATGGATCATTTGTTTTTGTTGAGTTTTTGTATCTTGTAACTGTAACAGCTGGAATAACACTCATGATGAACAGTATTTTGCTTAAAGGAAGGACTCTAGTTTTTCAAGCTCTGGTGGTTTCAAAGTACACAGTGCACAGGATGACACAGATTGTTTACTGTCATCTTTTTTAAATGGAGAGAGTTAAACAAATCATGAGCGAGCAGGACCAGAAGATGACAGTAAACAATCTGATGGAGGACATATTCTTCAACAGAGGATGCGTATATTGATGAAGCATTTGGTCGCACTGCCCACTACTTAGAAGTAGTAGAAAAATTACATAATTTTCAAGAGACCAGCACTGCCCACACATTAATGAAGTTAAACTAGCAGGCTGTTTCCCAACACGCAATTTATCAGATTTCACACTGCTGGAGTGACCTGGAAGCACACGTTGATGTGGAAGGTTCCGCTTTAAGATCCCACACTGGAAACTTGAACCTTTCTTGAAAACGTTATTATTTGTATTATTCTCAGCTGTCAAATTAAAATAAATGTTACAATGCTACAATATTACTATAAAAACTGTACAGTGTTACCTTGATACAAATGTTATCAAGTATAATTCAAGACATATGGAGAATGAATGGAAGCTTTGTTTGAGTTCAGATGGCATTGACACAGCAGAGGTTAGAACAGCGCAGGCGCTTCATTTTCCTCTGGAGCCACCACACATTCATAATACATGTGCTCACAGCTTCAGATAAAAGCCATCTATCAGATTGCATCATGCAGTCACTCAAGCATATATTGTGAGCATCACTGCTGCCTGAGAAAATACAATAGTGGATGCGGGCAGAAGTGAATAATCAACTAGATCAAAACAACAGAGACATGTATGTAGGCCAAAACACAAGAGAGCAACATGGGAAACCAACTTCTTTCTGACTGAACCACTAGAAGAGTCTGTGTTCCAGCTCATCCCAAAGCTGTTGGATGGAGTCAAGTTCTTTCAAGTGACAAGTGTCAGGATGTCAAGTGAAACAGGAAGCACTATTGTCCTATGACGTGTCTCCCTGCAGGTGCACTAGTTGGTTGGGGCTACAGGTTTAAAAATGAGACAAAGTGGAGCGGTGTAGAGTATGTGCAGAGCACATAGGTGAAAGAATGCAGTAAAAGTACAGAACATGTAGCAGTGAATGACTAAACAAACCTCGGCTGCTGTTAGTCCTGCTTTCATACGTGACTGTGCTGTCTGTCAGATCCGGGCTCTTGATAAGATGACTGTGGAGAGAGTGTCAGCAGAGAGGAGCGAGTGTGTGCAGAGGATCGAGCAGAAGGCCCTGCAGGAGAGACTGGAGACAGAGAAGAGACAGGTAACACCTGCTTTCTTTCCTTTTAAAGCGTGTTCTCACTGAAAAGTGGTGAAATAAATACACAATGCAGGGAAAATATCTTACATAAACAAAATAATAAATGATCATGACAGTGAATACTAAAGTCTCTTTTAGCTCCTCTTAACAAGGATGCACCAAACTGGACATCCTCTCATACACAAGCATCATTTTTAAAGAGACGACAGTTACCCACGATGCACAGCACCTCAGCTGTCAAACATTTAGAGACAACAGTGATCATAGATAGATGTACTGCAGTGTGACAGAAAGTGACTGATAGAAGCAACACCAACACACAAGTGCAACCTGTTTATTACTGAAAGCACATGTGAATAAAATCTGTAGCCTGATCAGTTTGTGACAGCACAGGTACAATAGACTGACATTCTTTATAGTTCTAATATAATAATAATAACTACAATGTAGAGCTACTGTGACATGATAATAGACGTCCCTGTGTGTGGGCTGTTGGCTCTTTAAGCAGGCGTCCCTGGTCAGTGAGCTGAAGAGCTGGTGTCTGTCCAAGCTGCAGAACATGGAGGGTCGCACCACAGGAGACCCCATCAGCACCGAGCTGCAGCGCTGCTCGTCTGTGGCAGAGGAACTGAACGATGCAGAAGGAGGCAGCTCCCGGTGCCTGGAGCTCCAGAACAGCCCCGCACTCCTGCACTCCAGCAGGGCAGAGGCCAGTGTGGCAGAGGGTGGCTCAGCCAACCACTACTTTGTGGTTCATGTGGAGAGTTCTCCAGGTATAAAGATGTCAACATTTACATTCTCATCGTGCACAGACACACATCAAATGAGCTTATTTCAGAAACGAGCCCATAAAGTTGGACATGATGGTACATGAATGTTAAAACCCCTCCCAGACACTTGATGGCTGTTACGTAAAAAGAAGCAACACCCATAATATCAGTAAAAACTGATATATTGTTGTAATTTCTTGATAGTAATAGTTGAAAAATAAATTAATTATAACTATATTAAATTAAGTTTTTGTAAATTGCGTCAGTATTGTCTCTGTTATGACATGCCACATTTAGCACCATGTTGTCACTGTATCTTACAGGCTATATTTGTAAGGTACAGTTTTATCTTTTTTTTACTATTTTGTTACTGGAATTGGTAAAAACAAACCAAACACTGGTTTGTTACTGGAATTTATTACAGTAGTAGAAATCACCTAAATGTTGTCAACAAAGCCAAACAGTTGCAGATCATCTATAAAGGTCAAATTTCAATGTGTTTTGGCTCTGAATTAGAATTTTAGAAACCACCTAACTGTTGAAGCCACACCTCCGTTTCTTTTTACTGGCCTAAAGTTTTAAAGATATGAATAGACAAGTAACAGCTTCCAGAGCCTCCATTCAGTGGCCCTGAGAATGTGTGTTCACTCCACTGACAGTGTTTTTATATGGAGAGAAACATGTCTGAATATGAGACTATACTTATACATTACATTAACGTATGACATATTTTACAGTGGATTATCTAATTAATTGTATATAATTGTAGGAGCACTATTTGCTGCTAAGAGTCACAATAACAGTAACAATACTGCTGTAATACTGCTTACAGTTACAGTGGAGCTGAATGTGTTTTGAACATTCAACAGATGGTGATAAGTCGACCCAGGTGGTTCGTCCAAAGGAGCGCACAGTGATCTCTGCTGACACCCAGAGGAAGCTCCAGGACCTGCAGGACACAGACCTGACGGCGTGGGGGGCGAGCGGGGGCAGGAGGCACAGGGCCAGCAGTCTGTCTCCAGCCACAGAGCGGCGTTGCAGCAGCAGAACAGACTCCGGGCTCAAAGACAGGGACAGAGAGCGGGGCCGGGACAGAGGGAAGCAGAAGAAGCATTCACAGGCCAGGAGTAAGTCCAGAGCGGCCGCAGGGGTCAAGACCCTGGAGGTGTTCGGAGACCAGCCCAGCGAGCCGTCCTTCGCTCAGGAGAAGGACAACATGCACGCTCTAGAGGTGACACAGTACTTCTTTGAGGCGGTGTCAACGCAGATGGAGCGCTGGTATGAGAGGAAGGTGCAAGAGGCTCGCTGGCAGGCCAATCAGAGGGCTCAGGCTGACAGAGCCGCTCTGATGGAGAGGATCACATTCCTGGAGGACGAGCTGCGCATGCTGAGGACTAACAGACATGATGACTGCTGACACACCTGGCTGATAACATACACACTACTCCTCACTCCTAACTGCCATCCAAACAGACTACAGAACTGAATCTTATAATGATGGAGTTTTACAGCCATCTTCAGGTTACTTTCCTGGTTGGAGTCGTGTACATACAGTAGTGTAGTAATGAGGCAGCTCTTGTGCACTGCACGTTGTAAATAAACCAGTAGATGTAAAGCTGGGTGTCAACAAATTGATCTAATGTGCCATTTGTAGTAGGATACATGTGTGAAAGTCTGATTAACAAATCACTGTGACAGCTGGGTGGATGGAGGGAATCACAGCATAATAAGCTGTTTGTTGTTGTCTGACGACCTGCTGTTTATTCAAGAGAATGTGCTCTCACTGTATATACTGCAAACTCAACTAGGTAGAAAAAGGTGACAGTAACACACAGGTGCATTATTTTGGTAATGAAACACATTCTATCACTGTGAGCAGAGGAAGCTGCAGCTCCAATCAGTTTGTCTTCTCGTCTGTTTAAAGCTTCTTGTCTCTGCTCAGCTGTGTATTTCTGTCCTCACACCTTCTTCCTCTGCTATACTTGCACTACACTGACAGAAGTAGCAGTTGGGATCTGGGAGCGACTTTGAAAACATCTAAGAGAAGATCGGGCTGCTCTAATAGCTCCATTTGGATAAGCTAATGTTCATAGTTCAGTGTAACAGCAACATTTTATGTAATTAACTCCAGCATCTTAGTGAGTGTAATGAATTACTTTACTGGACGGTCAGAGGTGACGCAACACACGTACAGACCTGCTTTTGATACAAAACACAACCTTTTTGTACCAGCTGAGGATCTCAACACCTGAACAGCCTGCCAATCTTCACCTGCTGCATGTTGCATGAAGAAAGCTCAGAGTTGTGTTGCAATATTACTATCTGCTGTACATTTGATGTAGTGACGTCTTCAGTTCACTTAATAGACTCTGATGATGCCATTTTGTATACATATATAAAACAAAGACCATCTTGAATCTGTGTTTTCATGTGTTCCTGTTTATTACATATATACAACACAAACTAGAGTCCGTCAGACGGTTCAGAGCTCTCAGTCCGTTAATCCAGCCTTGATCACTGCAGAGTTTAACTCCTGGCCAACGCCAGAGACTTCTGGAGCTCCTCCAGGTGGTTGTTAGCTTGTGTGATCATCATCCGGACGGCATCCTGATGGAATCATAAGAGGAGAAAATCAGTAGTGAACAGAGCAGAGGATGCTGGGAAAATTAATTTAAACAATCATCATCTCGAAAGTTCTTATTTAGTTTGAAAGACAAAAACATAAACCATAACTGGAGGTTTATTTACAATCTCTTTCCAGAGATTTCAATCACATGTTTATGTTGAGTTAAACTGAGATGCTGCTGGAACCTCCGGCACTTTTAGACATTATAACTTTAACGTCCATCCAAAAAATGACTTTTTTTCAATGTCCTCACATAACGGAGCCCCGAGATAACATTGACTTCCCTATAAAACACACCTTGAGCGTCCAGATGACAGCACTGCTGTTCAGTTCTGTGTGACACCTGGTCCAGGTGAGCTGTTTGTGTGCTGGATGATGATGTGTTTACCTGGTCTGTGGCGTCCTTGTTCCTCTTGAACTCCTCTCTGGCCCAGTCTCTCAGGTACTTCCTGTCTGTCTCTGCTGGCACCTGCCGTATCGTCCTCAACATGTTTCTGTAAATCCCCAAAACTCTCTGCCTCTGTAGAAACTGCAGACAAACACACATATGGATGTGAATAATCTGTAATCAGTAAAACTGGCTGGACTATTGTAACTCTTTGCTATCAGGCTGCTCTAATAAGTCTCTTAAGAGTTTGCAGCTGATTCAGAACGCTGCTGCACGTGTTCTGACAGGAACCAAAATCAGAGATCACATCTCCCATTTTGGCTTCCTTGCACTGGCTACCCGTTAAGTCTAGAATAGAATTTAAAATTCTTCTCCTAACTTACAAAGCTCTTCATGTTCAGGCACCATCATATTTAAAAGAGCTCATAGTACCTTACTACCCCACTAGAACATTGAGCTCCCAGGATGGTGGGTTCCTTGTGGTTCCTATAGTGTCTAAAAGTAGATTGGGAGCCAGAGCTTTCAGCTATCAAGCTCCTCTTCTGTGGAATAAACTACCACTCTGTGTTCGGGAGGCAGACACGATCAACACCTTTAAGAGTAGACTTAAGACTTTCCTTTTTGATAAAGCTTATAGTTAGGGCTGGCTCAGGTCATCCCTTAGTTATGCTGCCATAGGACTAGACTGCTGGGGGACTCTCACACTCTCTCCTTCTCTCTACCTCCTCATCTATCCATCTATCTAATCCATCTATCTATCATGTTACTAACTAAACTTCTTCCCCGGAGTTTCTGTGCTCTCTCGTCCAGCAGGTTCTTGTGGACTGTGTCTGCTGCTGTGGTCCTGCGTGGCGTCTTCTGCGTGTGTTGTCGCCGTCATCATTGTTGCCATATCCCCATTACAGTTTATAGTTATGTAATGATTTGCTGCTACTGTAATAATTCATCATTCATTGTAACCTATTCTTATCATCAATTGTAATTCATTATAATTCATTATGAGTGTACAATATGTGTGTGTTGATTTGTTCTGTACATGTGACATCATTGCACGTCTGTCCGTCCTGGGAGAGGGATCCCTCCTCTGTGGCTCTTCCTGAGGTTTCTTCCACCTTTTTCCCTGTTAAAAGGTTTTTTTGGTGGGCAAGTTTTTCCTCACTCGAATCGAGGGTCTAAGGACAGAGGGTGTCACTCCCTGTACAGATTGTAAAGCCCTCTGAGACAAATGTATTTTGTGATTTTGAATCAAATCTGAAAGTGGGTTTAAACAGCGTCTATGACTTTGCTACATAAATGTAAGAATCCGCCGCTAAATATTAATATTTATGTTTCCCTTAACGTTGCCCATAAACTGAATGAGAAGCTGCGTCGTCGCCGGTGACCGTAAACAATAACACATCATATAAACCCATTTACTGCACTGTCAAACAGAAGCTTTAGAAACGCAGCTAGCAGATAGTTGTTGAGCTTGTTAAGGTGTTACTGCTGCTTTTAAGCTAGCGGCTAGCCAGTTAGCTGCTGCATGTGTTTACCTGTTTTAAAGAAAGCGCTGCGGACGGTAACCTCGAACCTGCCATCTGTCACAGCGGCGACACAAAGTCAATGAACCTGAGGACGGAAATGATAGCGGCTAAAGTCACTGTGTGTCTCCCCCTGGTGGACAGGAGGACACCTACACGACCAGCCTGGAACACACAACAAGCAGTACACAACAGTAACTGTTCCTACACAGCAGTGTGGAAATCAAAAGTACAAGTCCTGCATGAAAAACCCTACTTAACTACAAGTACATATAAATATTATCAGCTTGATGTAGTTAAAGTACTGCAGTAACAGTACATAAGTATAGTGATCTTGGTGTAGTTAAAGTACTGCAGTAACAGTACATAAGTACTGTGATCTTGATGTAGTTAAAGTACTGCAGTAACAGTACATAAGTATAGTGATCTTGATGTAGTTAAAGTACTGCAGTAACAGTACATAAGTATAGTGATCATGATGTAGTTAAAGTACTACAGTAACAGTACATAAGTATAGTGATCATGATGTAGTTAAAGTACTGCAGTAACAGTACATAAGTATTGTGATCTTGATGTAGTTAAAGTACTGCAGTAACAGTACATAAGTATTGTGATCTTGATGTAGTTAAAGTACTGCAGTAACAGTACATAAGTATAGTGATCTTGATGTAGTTAAAGTACTGCAGTAACAGTACATAAGTATAGTGATCATGATGTAGTTAAAGTACTGCAGTAACAGTACATAAGTATAGTGATCTTGATGTAGTTAAAGTACTGCAGTAACAGTACATAAGTATAGTGATCTTGATGTAGTTAAAGTACTGCAGTAACAGTACATAAGTACTGTGATCTTGATGTAGTTAAAGTACTGCAGTAACAGTAGTGACTGATATATTATATATGACATCATTAGATTATTAATACTGAAGCAGCATGTTACTGTTGTAGTCCACTGGTTCCCAACCTAGGGGTTGGGCCCCTCCAAAGGGTCACCAGATAAATCTGAGGGGTCATGAGATGATTGACAAATGATTGAAATGAAACCATGTGAGAAGTTTAGAGGTAAAAATCACTATTTGGTGGAGTTGTTAACAATTCATAGACATGTGAAAATGTGACCTGACTACACACTGCTTTTAGTGAGACGTCAAAAGACTAAAATGTTGAAACCACTGGTTTCATCTTTAACAATGTGTTGTATTTTAAAAGCTTTTAAAAGTAAAAGATTTGATTATTATTTGATCCGTGTTATTACAGCTACATACAGGCAGCGTGAATCACGGTACTCCTTCATACCTTCACTACAGCAGGTGAAGAGGGGAGCTTTTATTACATATTAAATTAATAACTGGATGATGTAAACCATGTCACACACACAGAGCAACCTGGTAAACTGTTTATTATCAGGATCATTCATGTCAGCGTTTGACACGTGGATGCATTAAGAAACAACCTCTTAAATATGACCGATATGTTTGTGTACATGTAAGTCCACGTTACAAAACACTTCAATGCTAACTTCATCAACAGCTACTCCTAACGGACACAGTGAGCAGCTCCCAGCTCTCGATTAGCTGAAGTCACAAACATGGATGGAAGATGAATATTGTAGATATGAACCATTAAAATGGGCATTTATCAAAACTGGAGTCTGCAGTCTCTGTGCTTCAAAGTGCATGAGAGCAGATTTTCTGATCCATCACCCCGACAGCTGGATCAGGAGCGCAGTGTGATGCAATACTGTTCTCCTCTCCAAGGCACATTATTGAGTTCCTCCAACCTTACCGACATGCTACTGTTAGCTGATCAGGAAGTTCTTTAACACAAAAACACAATCCCACAGCTCTGTAGATCAGCTCGTGTTCACAATGAAGATGAATGATGTAACACTGACTAAAACATCCATATAAATGTGAATCAGGGGTATAGTACACAGGGACAGAGGTATTTACTGACTTCACTGAGGTGCTTCACACACACACGAGGGAATCACATTTTTGTTTCTATCATTTCATCTCAGACGTGCAAGTTAAAGCAATCCTGGTTACGATTAAAAAAGAAGCAATCCCCCTGATAACAAAGACGGATCAGCGAAGGTTGCTATCAAACTCTACAGTCTACTAAAATGACAGTAAAAATAAGAAAATAAAGGCACATATACAGCAGCAAAACCGGCTTTTTCTTGGAGGCTTTTTTTTGGAGGCTTTTTTTTGGAGTCCTTCTCTTCTGAGAGGCTAGCAGCAGAGCGGCATTGTGCAGTTGGTTGCTGCCCACATCTCCCTTCCTGTCAAAGATGGCTTCTCATTGGTCTACTGGTCGGCTGCTGTGACCAGTTCAAACCACTGCCTGAGCGCATCGCTCAGCGTCTCTGGCAAGGCGTTGACGTCTCGCAGGATGACGTAGAAGGGGAAGGGGAACTCCTCCATGTAGGAGCGGATCTCTGGAAGCTCTCCAGGCCCTTTGAATATGGGAACCTTGATGTCCAGGATGGAGTCCTGCAACAAAGCACCAAGGTGTAATTGCACTTACAGTTGGGACATTTACAAAAAACAAGTTCAAAATTCTGCATCTCTTACCCGCGAGTTGGGATTATCAAGTACCACAAAGATGACGAAGATGTTCGCGCTGCGCGCTGCCCGCACTGCTGCCATCACCCGCTCCTTCCCCTCCAGGAACAGCCCCCTGCCGTCAGACACGATGACCAGCAGCTGGGCCGTCTCTGTGGAGGGAGGTCAGAGGTCAGAGTGACGTCACATCAAGTTAATGCATTGCACCTTTCACATCCACTGAAAATGATGCTGGCAGCACAGATGGTGATATACACAAAATAAAACTAAATTCAGCTTCACAATTCCACCTGTATTCCAGCGTATATTATTATTAGAGCTTTCAACTAACCAATCAGATAGCAAAAGAACTTGATCATGTCTATACTTGACATTCTGCATCCTGTCAGGAAACTACACAGCACATCTTTACCTTATACAAATCTCAACTTTCTTAAAATTATGGGTGATTTTTTCCCCCAATAAGAGTATATCAGCGAAATGAGCCAACATGCAGTTTGAGTCGTTACCTGAATTTGTAGATCCTGGAATCTGCTGCCGTGCTGCTAAAAATATTTTGGTTGACGTCTCCAAAAACTGCAGAGGCAAAGCGAGAAGAGAGTTAGTTTGACAGTAAGAGCTGCTATCATAACATAAATATCATCTGCTATAAACGTATTGGATTCAGAAGCAAATGAGAAAAGGGAAACACACAATGTAATCTATACTAGCCGTCTCATGTAGAGTCTATACTATAATCTATACTAGCCGTCTCATGTAGAGTCTATACTATAATCTATACTAGCCGTCTCATGTAGAGTGTATACTATAATCTATACTAGCCGTCTCATGTAGAGTCTATACTATAATCTATACTAGCCGTCTCATGTAGAGTCTATACTATAATCTATACTAGCCGTCTCATGTAGAGTCTATACTATAATCTATACTAGCCGTCTCATGTAGAGTCTATACTATAATCTATACTAGCCGTCTCATGTAGAGTCTATACTATAATCTATACTAGCGTCTCATGTAGAGTCTATACTATAATCTATACTAGCTGTCTCATGTAGAGTCTATACTATAATCTATACTAGCTGTCTCATGTAGAGTCTATACTATAATCCATACTAGCTGTCTCATGTAGAGTCTATACTATAATCTATACTAGCCGTCTCATGTAGAGTCTATACTATAATCTATACTAGCCGTCTCATGTAGAGTCTATACTATAATCTATACTAGCGTCTCATGTAGAGTCTATACTATAATCTATACTAGCGTCTCATGTAGAGTCTATACTATAATCTATACTAGCTGTCTCATGTAGAGTCTATACTATAATCCATACTAGCTGTCTCATGTAGAGTCTATACTATAATCTACACTAGCTGTCTCATGTAGAGTCTATACTATAATCTATACTATAATCTACACTAGCCGTCTCATGTAGAGTCTATACTATAATCTACACTAGCCGTCTCATGTAGAGTCTATACTATAATCTACACTAGCTGTCTCATGTAGAGTCTATACTATAATCTACACTAGCCGTCTCATGTAGAGTCTATACTATAATCTACACTAGCTGTCTCATGTAGAGTCTATACTATAATCCACACTAGCTGTCTCATGTAGAGTCTATACTATAATCTACACTAGCCGTCTCATGTAGAGTCTATACTATAATCTACACTAGCTGTCTCATGTAGAGTCTATACTATAATCCATACTAGCCTTCTCATGTAGAGTCTATACTATAATCCATACTAGCCGTCTCATGTAGAGTCTATACTATAATCTACACTAGCCGTCTCATGTAGAGTCTATACTATAATCCATACTAGCCGTCTCATGTAGAGTGTATACTATAATCTATACTAGCTGTCTCATGTAGAGTGTATACTATAATCTATACTAGCCGTCTTTTTTACATTAAAAAGAACATTTACTGAGGACATGCAGAAATAAAAGATTAGTTAATCTCATAGTTCATGATAGATATATAATAAAAGTAGCAGACGGGAGTCGTTACCTGTGCTATTCTGGTCTTCTTCTGCTGGAACTGACAGAGTCGAAGGATCCGAGCTCCAGACTCATCGTTGAACTGCTGCTGGAAGGGGTGGAGCAGCTGCACCTCCTCACCAAAACTGCACCAGCAAGCAGACGTTAAATGTCAGCGTGTGAATATTATTATTAATGCACATTAACAGTACGGACAACGTGAATGTTTGTACCTGCACACAGACACCTGTCCCACCTCCAGCAGAGTGAGAGCGTTGATGATCACAGACAGGGATTCAAACGCCAGCTGCGAGACACACACACACACACACACACACAAGACAGTGTTAGTTTATTCATTGATGCTATTTTTCCTTAGAATTGTTATTATTTTTCTTTGTACATTTGTGTGTGTGTGTATGTAGAGGTTTGTATATACTGTACAATATTAATATATTTACTACTATATTTTACAAAAAGATAACACAATAAAAGAAACTGGCCAAAGATGCTCAGTACACCATGTAATATGATGATATATACATGATGACATAACAACATAACATTACATATAATGTATAAACTATCTCATACAGTACATTAAAATAGCAAGTGAAGCCTACATTTAGCACATCTTATTTTCCATGAGCTACTTAATCCAGATACAGAAGGTTCTGCTTTAATAAAGATGATCATTTTAAACTATTGATCTGATATGAATCACAGTTTACAGTTTCCCTGTTTCCAAGGTTAAGAATGAACTTACGTTACATTACCTTTGACCTTCAGGGTAACAGTGTCTTCAGTCTGCAGGTTGTCCTGTTCTAAGCTGAGCTCTCACCTGTTTGGAGTGGTTGTCCACCATGCTGGACGAGTCATCCACAGCCAGACAGATCTGGTACTCTCTCTTGCTGGGCTTGGTCCTCCTCAGCCAGATCTTGTCTTTGCGGAACTGGCTGGCGATGTAGGGGATCACCTTCCTCATGTTGAGACGCTTTCCTGTGCGGTAATCGCCTCTGTGGAGTGGTAACGCATCACGATTAGGACATCATCAAGACAAAAGGAGCAACAGTAATTATTAGTCCATTGGAACAGTGGTGTGTAGTGAGATGTGGTGGCACTGACTTGAGCTTGGCGGCCTGCGTGGGCTCCAGGATGAGACGGAGCTGCTCACACAGCTGCTGGGACAGAGCTGAGGTCAGAGTCTGGTACTGGTGCCACATGGAGGCTGCTGCACTCTCCTGGAACACAGAGCAGTCACAACTTCACTATCTGTGTCACATACTTCATACTGAGATTTTATCAAACTGTTCTTGTATTCACAATGGAAGATTATGTGAAGGAGGTTTGATTTGAACTGAATGTCACTCAGATGTTGGTGAGCTGTTTGTTAGAGTGTTTGCACTACAGCCATCAGTGGACATGAAATGCATCACTGAAAACTGTTTGAATTGAAAGTAGCTGTTGACCCATCAGACAGAAGATAGTGTGCATGACTCTAAATCTAAGACATGACATTTACATGTGTTCAAACATGCAACTCTCAGAAATGCATTTATAGTAGGAGACTTCTGCACAGAGATGAGTGTTTCTATATAAGGTCTAAAGTGAGGTCTTAGAAATGACTACTTTATTATGGGATTCTGTAATTCATTCAGATATTTGATAAGGCCTGATGCAACATGGCCTACTGTAAGATAAATAACATTAATAGGTTATCAGTATAGTGTTTTAGAGGGAAATCTGCTTTCACAATCTGCACATACTGATGTCAAACACACAAAAAAAAAAAAAACATACAAATACATACGGTTGACATATGATCATATATACACTTTCTGTACCCCCCACATATACCTGCATATACAGTACACACACTCACACATATAAGCACACATATAAGCAGTATACAGCCAGGTATTTTATTTAGGGCTGCTGTGGCAGAAATGACCAAAATTAGCCCTCCTCCAAGTTTAATACTGCTTTATATCATATGCATTATGTTTTTATGATTCATATAAACAGAACTCAGTCTCTGTCAATGTAGATGTCTTTCTAAATGGTGGAAAAAAAATACTCATTTTGGACCAAAACTCACCTCCTCCTGAGGTCCTGGTGCCAGTTTGTGCCAGGCTTCCAATTGCAGCTCCATCTCCCTCCTGATCTCCTCTGGGTCTCTCTCTTCTTTCTGTGGACACACAGACACACACACACAGAGACACACACACAGACACACACAGAGCGTTGAGGTCAGTGCAAGTTACAGTATGTTTTCTCTTACATTACAGGTAAAAGTAAGTGAGAGAATATCGGCTGATATTGGCCTATCACAGATATATATTGATATTAGCATATATTTTGCCTGATGTTGTCTTGAGGTTATAGTGGGTGGTGCTAAAAGTAAAATTTATTTTGACAGAGCTGTTGTATTTGATTGCATTAGATTGCACAGCTGTACCTAATGAAGTGGTCGGTGAGTGAGTAAGTATGTATGTGTGTGTGTGTGTGTGTGTGTAAGCTCCTGTATGTGTGTATCAATATCAGAATTTTGTTTACTCCTTTATATCAGCATCTGTCCCAATAATCCCGAATGGGTGGGGCTCTAATAATGATGATGATAATAATAATAGCGTGTTGGTACAGTAGTGGCTGCATCACAGACCTGCATGGTGTCCAACAGCAGCTGAGGAACAGTGTGAATTGTGGATTCTGTGCTTCTCTCTGCTCGATCTTCCTCGCTGAGATGTTGGCGGTCCTTCGACCTGTCATCTTCCTTCTCCTCTCCCTGCATCTGCACCTCCATCTCTCCACTGTCTACACCTGTACAAGAAGATGGATTTATTCTGAGTCAACTGAATGAGGAGTGAGCTCAGAACAAATCGTAAAGGATGAGATGATCTATACCTTTCTGGGAGGTCTTAGTGGAGTCCAGCTGTTCAGGCTTCAGCTCCTGGACCTCAGCAGCCTGAAGGTCTTCCTCCTGGTTCTCTGTTTCCATGGCGACATCCTCATCATTCTGATCTTCATCCTGGTCCTGCTGAGGCCCTGCTGCTTTCTGCTGGTCTGCACTGGCAACATCTGGAAACAGGAATACCATCACATATCAATCACTATTCAAACCTGTCAGCAACAGTTAACTCTCTTTTCCTGTGGTGTGTTTGCTGCTGACCGTATGTCTGAGTGTCATAGGAAGTCTCTCCCTGTTTGATGTGCTCGTACAGGTCCGACTCCTGCTGGGTGTCACTCTGCCTGCTGTCCTCAGTGCAATCCTTCGAGCTCTCCACTGTGCGCAGACGCTTGTTGATGCGCTCGCTGTAGTCGCCTGTAGACCGCTCGTTGTCTGCTTGGCCAGGTTTCCTCTTAAAGCTCTGGAGCAGACAAGAAAACTAAGATGAGACCGACGTAAACTGGAAAAAAAATTAAATGTTTCGGGCTCACTCTGACTCGTCCGTACCTGAGTCTTGTTCTGAGTCTGTGTCTGTGAAGCCATTCTTGCTGTCAGCTTTGACTGGTGGCCCTCTGATTGGCTGGCATCAGCTGCTCCACTCCCATGCTCCTGTCAAACAAAGACAATGGAAATATTTTACACTGCATCGTTTTGTGGAGCATTCCTACTCAGCTCAGGCCAATTCGTTTATTTATTATATTTATATGTATATGTGTGTATATTTAATATCGTCCATTATGCAGGTGACATGCAGCTCTTGTTAACTAATGTTCCCTATATGAGGGAAAAATTATTTCTGTAAAATGAAATCACTATTATTAGGTCAGCCTCTGCTATTCTATGAACTAACCTAAATTATTATGCAGCTGACACGATTGTGTTCCTGTAAGTTTGAATCCACTCTCGCTCTCGTACATTACGTTTATGATGTGCATAACCATCATGTCTGATACTGTAAGTGTTGGTTGTAACAGAATCATCACTGTTACAAAGCTGCAATGTTTCCCATTATAATAAATGTTGTAGTAAAGTAGTAAAGTCTGCATCCTGCACAAGGTACTGTAACATTCAGCAGCTGTTGAACACGAGTCTTCTCGTGTATCAGAGTGAGTGAATGTGAATGAAGCGCACCTCTTTAGCTTGGTCTCTCTCTGAAGCCTCTCCTGCCAGCTCCACAGCCGTATCGCTCTGAACATTCTGCTCTCCAGTCTGACCGTCTGTGTCGTGCTCCTTCCTCTCAGCCGACTCCGGCTGCTCCTCATCCTCGCCTGCACCTTCATCCTCCTCATCCTCATCCTGCAGTGTGAGAAGAGATGAGAGTCAAACATACAGAAAATCTGTGTGTGGGCAACTTGTGTGTTGATCCTACAGTGCAGCTGGTTTTAATTACACACCTTTGGTTTGTGTCCTTTGTCATTTGGAACTTTCATTTCCTCGTCTCTTCCTGCCTCTTCTCCTCTCTCCTCCTTCTCTTCCTCCTCCTCTACTTCATCTTTCTCAGCAGACTCCTCGTCTCCCTCTGCTTTCTCTCCACCTCCCTCCTCCTCCTCCTCAGTCTTGGGCTCCTGACTGTTCTCCTCTCCTGGTTGGTCAGACTGCTCCTCTGTCTCCTCCGCTCCCTCCACCTCCTCTTCATCTTTCTGTCTGTCCTCCTTCTCATCTGGAGCCACAGCTTTCTCATCGATGTCTAATGGATTCTCCTCTGAAAAGTAAAAAATGTGCCATAAGCTGAACTCATATCCAGATTTAAATGTCAAAACAAGAGAATGCATTTCACTGTTATTGTTAAAGAAACACAATGAAGCATCATTAAACATTAGTATTGAACTATAAACAAAAAATGACATTGTTACTCTGCTTTTTAGCTTTTATTTTTCATCAATTTCTATCGATTGTAGCCCTTCCACTTGTGCTCTGACCCTCTAAAGATTCAAGATTCAATAATTTATTGTCCGCAGAAACTGAAACAAAGGGAACAAACATACAATGCATAAAAAATATTTAAAAAAAAATATTTTTAGACTGCTGCATTTTTCTAGTATGGTATGAACAACTTCTGTTGGAAAGTCAAATCTATGTTAGACTGAAATCAGAAACTCTTTGCACGTTTATTGAGCAGCAGGTCTCACCCCCTCCCTCTCCCTCTCCCTCTCCATCGTCTCCCTCCTCGTCCTCCTTGTCCAGGTTGAGATCCTCGGGCAGATCCATGGCCTCAGCTTCAGGCCTCTTGTCCTGCTGACTGTGGTAGGGGTCCACTTCATTCTCATCAAACTCCCTCTGGGTGACGGATGAAGCACAGATCAGACACAGCAAAGCCATTGAAAAAGAGATATGTCAATTTAATGATGCTGGATCCTGGATGGCCATTAAGAATTTGAAAAAAACAAAAGTGAGATGTATTGAAAGGAAGGAAATTACACAGACGACGCTTCATAAAATAATTACCTCATCTCCCTGTTCATTGATTTTCTCTTTCTCCTCTGTGTCCATTTCTTCATCTTTGTCCTGGTTTTTCTTGTCTTTGTTGGGGTCTGCAGCATCTAAGTTGTCATCTTTAGCAACCAACTCAGATTCACCCTAAACAACAACACACATTATGGTGCTTTGGCTTAGTGATATTTCATACACTATACACCAAAACAACAATGAACTGGTCAACTAATAAAAACTGTGTGTGTGTTTGTGTGTGTCCAAGGTCTGATATATGGTCTGTGGCATAGAGTATTAAAAACTCATCAAGTTCTTCTTGTTTTAGTGACGCATAAGAACCTGCAAAGCATTTCTTGAATGAATTGATTTTTTTCAGTATGAAGAGTGTGGTTTTATATATATATATACATATATATATACATACATATATACATACACACACACACACACACACACACACACACACACACATAGTACAGCAGCCTTTCCTTAGCAGAAGGAATTTAGGATTTCTTTCCCCAGACAATGTGATAAGTGTGTTGATGTACCTGGTCCATGCCCTGGCCGGACTCCTCCTCCTTCTCACTCCCTTCTTCCTCGTCATCACCCTCATCGTCCCCCCACATTCTCTCATCCAGAGTGTCTGTCTGTCCTTCACCCAGATCACCCATCTTTTTGTCCAGCTCCTCCTCTTCCTCTTTATCAGAGTCCTCATCTTCATCTGCAAATGACAGAAGGAGGAAAAAAGCATTTTGGGAGATGTTTTTAGTTAAACTAACATCATATTAAACTGCATGTAATATATAATAGCCTACAGGATACCTCCGCTTCTCTAATCAAGTTACCTCCTTCATTCTCATCCCCATCATGCATTTGGCCATCGAAGTCCTCTGACATTTCGATAGCGTTGTCTTCTGCCTTGATCTTCCCTTTGTCCTGCTCTTCTTCCTTTTCCTGGCCCTCCTGGAAGGTGTCCTCCACCTACAACATGACGCCATTCATGACAAATGCTGGTCAAATGATCTTATGGAGTACATTTAATACTACTCTATTATATTATAAAGCAGGTCTAGGTGCTATATAAATAATGTGAAAGCATTGCAATGCTCAGTCCACAGCCCGAACGTTTGATGTCACAAGTATATACCTTGGAAACGAAAGAAACTAAATATGTTTATTTACTCCTTATATTGAAGTAAATTATATCATTAGTCATAAAAACAAGATAATCTGTGAAAGATATCAACCTGAACACATGGTGCATGTTCAGATTTTCAGTGTTCTGACCGAATGTTTTTATTTGATGAAATTTCTGTCAAACCGCTGTGTCCGAGGTCAAGAATAAACCTGCAGGCTCAGCTTAGAAATCGAATCCAAGGTATTTCATCACCTGATCTTCGTTCTCGATCTTGTCACTGACGTCTTTGTTGCCCTCGCCCTCTCCTATACCACCACCCTCGTAGTCGTGAAACTCTGTGGCGCCTTCCCCGTCTCCGCCGGCCATCAGCTCCTGGGGCAGGCAGAAGCC
Source organism: Pampus argenteus (assembly GCA_036937835.1). Taxonomy (NCBI): domain Eukaryota; kingdom Metazoa; phylum Chordata; class Actinopteri; order Scombriformes; family Stromateidae; genus Pampus; species Pampus argenteus. The sequence continues at coordinate 17,386,532 of CM072876.1, read as the reverse complement.
CTGACAAAGAAAACAAAGCAATCAGATCAGAAATCTAGAAACACTAACTTCTCGCTTTACTGACTGTATAATGATTTTTAACTAATATTAGAGATTTCCCAAATCTAGTTTTTCTGGCTGGGATCCCCATCAGAATTTTTTAATATTGGGTATCTGCTGACAGATACTCAACTCTAATACTTATGTTTACATAGCAGCAAAACATTTGAAATGCTGATTTAATATGTATTTGTTACAGTAAAATAACAGCTGCAGCCTTTTTCACACATTGTTCATGAGCTACTTAATCCAGATACTGGAAGTTCTAGCTCAAAAGACTTAAACTGATCAGTTTGAATTATTGATTTGATATGAACGAAAATTTACCGGAGAATGTCACTCCTTAAATCGACACAGATGTATGCCTCTATTTTTTCACTCTGATCGACTGTGATTTTAGCCAATACCGATACTTGGGACTGAGGGCTTCTCTAACATCTATGAGGGTGAGATCTCAAGGAAATTAAATCGAACGCAACTGGACTTGGTTAATTTGTCTTTGAAGACATTTCACCTCTCATCCAAGAGGCTTCATCAGTTCATGCTAGCTTGACTAGGCTTTTGGACTAGTCCCAGCCTGCGTTCGATTTAGTTTCCTTTAGATAACCATGACCTGGGTGAATGAGAATATTCACAGGCTATGAGGGTGAGACTAAGTCACTTGTTGTTTCTGTACCTTCTGAGCGAGCTCGGTGAAGATGCTGGCCAGTACAGACAGCAGTTTCCCAGTGCTCCTGTGGGCTCCCAGTGACACGGCCAGGTAGTAACGCACCACGTCAGAGTAGATCCCCAGCAGAGGCTCCAGACGCACCAGCATCCTGCATGCCCTGTTCACCTCCTGAACACACACACACATGCACACATTATAGATGCTGATGACACTGCATGATGCTACAGTATAAGCAATGCTAATAGATAGAATGTCTAATACTGAAATAATAATGAACTTCTAACAAACTGAAAAAAGCAAACACCCTCCTGTTTGAATGTTGACGGATAATTGGATTTACAACCCTGACTTTTCAGTTTATAGCTGATATGTTGCTATAACTATGATTTTGCATTAAAACATAATAGATTTGGAGAAAACAGCTAAATCTTTCTGTGAAACTATTAGTTTAATTATGTCAGTTGGACAGTAACGTTTACCTCTAGCTGCGGTGGCTGACAGGAGTCTCTGTGAGTTTTCAGGCGACTCAGCAGCTTCTCCAGCCCGGCGCTCACGTCTCCCACACACAGAGCCTCCACCTCTGCTGTCAGCTCCTCCTCCAACAGACGAGTCAGGTGACCGGGCTTCAGCAGGTCTTCTACTGGCTCTTCATCCTCCACCTCCTCTTCAGCACTCTCTGTAACATACAGTAACATCATGTATTGAGTAAAAAACCATATCAGATACTATGTCAAAGCATGTATTCTTATACGCCTTTCTTCAGAGAACCTTTAGCTTATTTAATTTCAAATAGTTTGTCATCATGTGACAAAGAGAAATGTCACTAATGGAGAAATGAATGTGACATTTTGGTTTAGAGAAACTGATCTTCAATATAAGGTTAATGTGTTATCAACCGATATTATTTCACAAACTCACTTGCACTACACACTACTTATTACTACTTACATATTTAAAATGCAACAATATTTAAAAAGTCTTGTCTAATAATTTCCAAACTTATTCATATCCTTTGGGTTTGTTACTACAGTGTATTTTTCTTTTATAGTACGATTATATTGTACTGTATTTTCCGCACTATAAGCAACTACTTTTTTCCCCCATACTTTGAACCATGCAGCTTTTCTATAAATTTTTCTTCAGCCCACAGGTGCAATATAATATTATTACACCCTCACCCCCTCAAAATGGAAAACCCACAAAGAAATTCCTATGATGCAGCTTTTAAGTTGAATGCCATCGATCTGGTTATCCGTGAAGGAAACAGAGCGGCTGCACGTAAGCTTGCCGTTAATGAATCTATGGTGAGACAGTATGTGATGAAGATTATCAACTCTGACACTGAAGAGGACGACTTCAGTGTCTTCTGTGCATAGAAGAAATGAAGTGACAGTGGTTTGGTGTTCATTAGTTTTAAATGCTCAGGAGGAAGATAAATAGTGACGTGTGGCTTCAGTTCATGGGAGAATGAAGCGACTTTAATAGTTGTGCAGTTGCGCTTTAACAGTGTGCAGGAGGAAAAGGTGGCAGTGATTTGGTGTTTAATGGTTTCAGTACGCAGGAGGAAGATGAATAAAACCATCAATGACTTTTCTGTTTTGTTTATCAGCACTTTTATTGCTGCATTTATTGCGGCACTGATCAGAAACAATCAGTTCAGTATATGAATAAACACTTATGTATCAGGGTATGTATATATCGGCGGCTTATAGTTCGGTGCGGTTTATATGTGACAAAATATATATTTCATTCAAAATATATATTTCCTTATATTTAGGTGTGCTCTATAGTCCGGAAAATACGGTATATGTTTTACATTGCTGAATTTCCCTGCTGATATCTCCGATTCATCTCGTCTCATATTTAGTGCCTCTGATGATATTGTTTGTAATGAACACACTCATAGCTAGACTGATAAACTCAGAGTTAACTGAGTAATCCAGGATCATCGGTGTGAGCCTGCGCCACGTCGCCCTCACCTCTCTTGACGTCTCCTTGCTGCTCTGGCTGCTGCTCTCTCTCCCGTCTCTTCACAAGCGTCTGGACAGCACACAGCACTGTGTTGATGTTTGTCTCCAGCTCAGCAGAGAACTCAGAACAGAAGGCGGGCTGCTCATCTGGAAATAACAGCAGCATTTTGTTTGTCAGTTTGTCAGTAATATTTAGTTTGTCAGAGTTTGTCAGTAATATTTGAAGGAATGATTATACCAGTACGACTGTTCAGTGCACTCACCTGACTGTTGGTGTCCCAGTGAGAGCAGCTGGGTCTTCCAGGTGGTGAACTCTGTGATGTTAGTCTCCACCTGTCCTCTGACATACTGCAGGCTCTGTGTGATGGCTGGCTGGCTGTCTGTGCTGCTGACACACACGGCCGCGGTAAAGTACTGCTCCATGCTGGGCATGTGAGCCGCCACAGCTGCCAGCTGGTCGAAGGCTGAACAGCATGTGACAAAATAGTTCCTGTGGGAAATAATAATAATAATAATGTGTTGTTAGGTCTATTTTTGGCTTTCGTTACTACAATGTTTAGATTTCACTCTTTTTCGATAAACACAGTGATAGTGCGTTACCATGTGTGCAGTACTCTCTCTGAGGTCTGCTGTGCCACATTGTCCAGCTCTGCCTTCAGGTTCTGAGTCTGCTTCAACATTGCGGTCACATGCTGGTTAAGCTGGCACCAAGCTGCATCTCCCCGCCGCATCAGACAGCCAGGAGGTTGCTGCTGGGCCGCCAGTGGAGACGGGCACCTCAGGGTGTGCTGCTTGCAGCTGCTTGCCTCCTCTTTCTGCTGGGGGTCCTCGGGACAGCACTGCAGCAGCCAGGACAGCTGCTGCAGGAGGGTCCTACACTGAGCAGCCAGAGACTGCCCTCTGCTCACCCAACCCTGGAGAGATGCTTGGGGCGGGAGCGCACAGCCTGAATCCTCGCTGTGGCTTTGGAGGTGGGTCCTGACATCCTGGACGCTGCTTGTTAGCCTCCTGTGTGTGGTCAGGACACAAAAAGACAAAAGGTGCTGTTACTGTTGTGGGTGTTATACAGGGAGAAGTATGGTTTAGGTAGAGTGATCTTCAATGCAAGTTTCAAGTACCTGTGTCAGCCACAATCTAGTTGAAAGTTTAAATAATTGTATAAAACAACAAAACAATTAATTGTTTGTGGCAAAACAACAGCGTGACTGGACAAGTCGTACCGACAGATTTCCTATTTAAATAACACGTTATTTAAGAGAATTTTATGACATTTACCAATTTACTTCAAATGTTCTCTGAGGTACAAAGAAAAGAAAACCCTCATCTGACCAGAAATCATAACACTGAACACATTTAAATATGACACTGATTTCATGATTTTCAGTTTCAGCACAACAGCTTCTACACGTCAGTATATATATACACTCAGGGGTATTTCTGCAGGTCTCTGTCCAGTATCACCACCTGTTACGTGTACTGTAGGCTACAGTATTCTGGTCATGTGGAAGCAGACTGACCTGAGATGGACCCACTGCTCAGTGAGCTTGGCCAGTCGTTGCCTCTGTCTGAGGAGCAGCTTGAACAGGTGAGAGGAGAAACCTCTGCAGCGCTCTATGTTCCCCAGACCCAGCTCCTACAACCAAACACACACACTTTAGACGAAAAGGCCAAAATACATAGACAATATTCTTAACTGCAGATGCTAAAATGTGTGCTTCATCATAATCTTTGGCCTTCACTCATTATTATAACTTTTAGAGAGCTGTCAGAGTAGTTAGTAAATGCTACACGGTGTTACCACCAGATAAATGTAGTTTCTCACCTTGGCAGCATGCTGGAGAGCGGTCTGCATGGCTGTTCTTCTGGCCCATGAACGGTAGAAGTACTTCTGACATCCATCCCATGCTGTCAACAACTCTGTAAACAACCTACAACAGAGAGAACTCATAGAAAATGGCTTCATACAGAGAGCTGCCACCTACTTATTATCTTATCTAGCTGCTTTTTTCAGTAAAATTATAAATAAAATACATTTGAGGTTCCTTTAAAGTGAGCCTTCTATGAACAGTGGCTATAGTGGCCTTTGTAAATAGAGTGTAACACTACCACAAGTACTGCTTTCACCTTGATTGTATTAGATTAAGAAATGTGTTTAATTGCTGATTAAATTAACTTTTCCATAGTTGTGGCAACTATGGGATAATAGTAAATGCTAAATATAGTGACTCAGTAGCAAGTTCAAAAGTGACATTAGCCACCATACTGTAACAAAACCCCTGAATGTGCAAGAATGTTTTATTGGTAATTAATCAACTTATAAATTTGGTTACTATGAAACAGTAAATGTTAATTCTTTGAGCAACGCAAGTAGAGAAAAGGCATAAAATCAACTAATTGTAGTATTTTAGCTAAAGTTTGCTAACGCTAGCTTACATGTCATGAATTAAGGCTGTAGCGACAAAACCCCTGAATGCACTGGACTGTGTAAAAATGCGTTTCATTATTAAAGAATACAGCTGTAATTATTATTCCATAATTGCCATATTAAATGTTTAAACTTACAGTAGCACAAGAGAAAAGAAAGAATTAAACTTTTGAGTCTCGCTAAAGTTTGCTAACATTAGCTTAAACTAGCCAACTGGTCAGAATATGGCCGTAGTGACAAACTGAACAGGAAATGCCTTTTATGGTTATAGAATTCACTTCTCAATTTATAGCAATTCAGGGACAACGATAAGAACTTTGTAATACTTGTTAAGCGTCATTTCTTCTCTAAAAAGTGATTTTTCTAATATGCCACAACCAAAAGTAACTTCACTGGCAGTATTTAACCAAAATAAATACTATATAAATACAAAAATAAATCCAGTCTCAATGGACAGGTTGTCTTTACATGCTCTCGGCCTGCTCCTGGTTCCTGACAGCAGACAGAGCGGCGTCCATCTCCAGCGGCTGCATACAGAGGGTTTTCTCTGGGTCAGCCGTCCTGTTCCATGTTAGGCCTTTACGGTACGACAGACCTTAATGGGACAATGGTAACAAATAGACAGGTTTGTTGGCCATTTTTGTGTCTTAGCAATAAAAATACCTGTGACACCTGTGAGACATCAGAGATGGAAACTCACCTATTTCAGTGAGCATCTTGAACAGGTCAGACAGAGCTCTCTGCTTCTGCTGCAGGATATGCTTGACCTCAGCTTTCTGCTTCTCTTTATCTGCTGACATGTCGATGTTGAGGCTCTGCAGGTCCCGCAGGTTGCTGATGACCTCGCCTGAAAAGAGATCATTTATTTTACAGAGCTTAGTGCATCTGTGGCCTCTAGTTTCACAACAGTGTGGTAAAGTACAGTGTTATGTTGTAGCAGAAAGAGCAGCGGCAGTATGTGAAAAGTCAGCAGTATTAAGACTGAAAAGGTGGAGCCAATTAAAAAAATTATACTATTGATATCATGAACCTTACCACAACTTAACAGAACCTCATGTGTCAAAATGTATCAGGCTCCAAACCAATATTTATCTCCAGCTGCCGACAAATAAAGGCTGCACAAGCTGCCCCTGACCACGTCTTAGTATCATATCAATAAGTGACTAACCGATTCCAAATTGCTGTGCATAACAACAAGTCTTAAATTTAAATTTGTTGTTGATAACCTCAAATGCACTCCGTGTCAGTACACCTAGAAATAACAAGTTTTATGCTTTTCAGAGATGAACTGATTTATTTCATGGCCGTTTTTTGGAAGCTGTAGTTTGTGGTTTGTGAATTGCGATGGGTTATACTGACAGATGTTTCTAACATTTAGTCTAGCCTAATTCATATAATAAAATGGACAACATTAGAAACACCTCTCAAAGCTTCTTGCGGGAGACAACTGTAATAATTCAGTTTGGACTAAAGAGGTGGACCGACAGACCAGTAGTGGTAAAACATAAATTATCCTGAGGGTGGTGCCAAAGCAAGGGCATGAAGTATTTATCCTTTTGGCGGGATGAATGTGCTCAGTAAATGTCATGTCAATCTGCTTATGAGACTGATATTTATTGTGTCCAAATGTCTTTCTTACCAGTAAAGCAGTCCAGGTCTTCAGCCAGCTCAGGCGCTGGGTTTTTCTTTAGCAGCTGGACGCACATTTTCTTCATCTTCCTAGCTAGAACAGGCAGACGTCCCTGTAGAGATGCAGCCTCTACTCCTTCCTCTGGACCCTCATTCTGAAATAGACAATTTAGCTTAATACTGCTTACCATTTGTTATCATAAAAGCACATAACAATAACTGATTAAATGTGGTGGAAAACAGGAGAATAATCAATAACAATGGTTCAGAAAGGACTGAGACCTGTACCTGCAGATCTCTGCCCTTTCCAGGCAGAGTGCTCTTCAGCGCACGGTGAACCCGATGGATGGGTGTCTCCTCTGGGTTGGTGTCCACACTGTCCAAGCTGGCGCTGCTTCCCTGTTCCACCAGAGCAGGAACACTCGGACCATTCAAAGCCTCCTGAAACTTTTTCACAAACTTGAAAAGAGTCCTGAGAGGAAGAATATGAGCAGACAAGAGTTAGCAGGTGAGCCATCGATCCTGTACAGGAGCTCTTGATGTAACGTTGCATATTTATGGTGATATCTTACCGATGTGTTTTCTCCACTGACTGCTTGATGGACCAGAAACTGACGTCATTCCACTTGGAGATCTTGACAAAGTCCTGTGAACAAAAAAAAGTCACATTACAGTACTTACTTAAGCATGTCACAAGGTTTCAAATTACGTTTCTGCTATTACTAATATATACCTTGAGCTCCTTCTCGATGGGCTGTCTGAGCTGGCTGATTTTGGTCTGGATGCAGTCAAAGAACTGACTGTAGTATTTGTGCAGATTCCACAGAAGACTGGACAAGGATTCTGTAAAATAAGGCAACAATTAACATGTGGTCCCGCATCAATGTTGCAGTCTCTCTCACAGCCAGACCTACAACTCAGTCATAGGTCAAATCTATTTTGAAACAACAGACTTCAGTAATGAGACAGTGATTTAGTCGAAATGCAATCAGCGACGTCTGAGATAGTATGATGGATGACATGTGGACAGTGTAGCTGACCCCGTCTGGTCATAGGATCAATAAACTCATCAATATCCACTTGACCAGTCCAGACTTAATTAGTTGACAAATTGCTGTTCAATCTTACAAATAAATAACTTGATTTATCTGTTCTGTGCACGAATGTTACTAACAGATATTTTTACTTTGAGTTGATAATGAAATAAAGTCTTTTTTCTTTTCTCTTTTTATAGCCCAAAATCACAAAATACATTTGTCTCAGAGGGCTTTACAATCTGTACAGGGAGTGACACCCTCTGTCCTTAGACCCTCGATTCGAGTGAGGAAAAACTTGTCCACCAAAAAGTCATGGTGCAGTGATATGCCTCTGACTTTTATTACAACATCCTCAATTTAAAACTGAAGATTATAAATATTTCCACTTTTCCTCACATCATAAGCTGTAATTAACACAGCGCCAGTTGTGCAGTTGTTTTTTTTTCAATCTAGGAGTCACATATTTTATTTAATAAGATATCATTTATTTCAACAGATTTAACATTTGAATAAATCATCAGATCACAAGCACCTGTATCTATTAATAACTTCAACACTCACCCTCACCATTGCATATTTTTTCTGGTTGCTTGTAATGTCTGATGTACAATTTAAAGGTTGGCTTTTATAATGAGGACTGTGGATTTTGTCCCCCATCTTTGACAGTGTTTTCATGTCATGAATAGACTGTTTCAAGGCCAGCATGAAGAGCAGCAATCATTACAGAAACCAGTGAGAGCCTCGTATAGCGGAGGGTTATGATGACTGACCTTGTCCTGTCTGGTTAGAGACCAGCAGGAGGTGGCAGTGAAAGGTGAGCAGCATGTTCAGGCGGGTGTGGAACTCGCCCAGGGTTGAGCCCTCCATGAAGGCTTGGAGTGTGGAGGACACTGAGGACAGGGAGAGACGCTCCACCTCCTCACCTGCAAGAGGACAGTAACAGGACAACTGAAGCCTTAGCACTTTTAGCGTTTTGAATGGTGAGTTAATTTTTTCTATATTGATACATATCAATTAAACAAACTCAGAGCAAGTGTGTACAGGTGTGTACCTGTATTAGCATCCATCCTCTGTTCCTGCAGATATCTCTCTACCAGCTGGTAGATAGAGAACCAGTGTTTGCTTGATTTCTCAGTGTGCCGCTTCACTGCATTGTCTAGACTGCTTGACCAACAACTACCACACAAGAGCGAGAAAAGACACAATCAGTGCATTTATGCATATATATTATACATACAGGAACATGAAATAGATGATAATAGAATGGATATGGTTTCTATTAAAGAAAAATATCAAGCAGAATGCATACATGAGCCCATTTTTTAGTTTAGTTTCTGCAAATGCTTTGGTCTATTGTAAAGAAAGTCTTTGGGTTCAGAGCTCATCTCAGGTACATGACCACGACCACGGAATTTCACCTGAGTACCAACAGGATATTGGTTCCATTGTAAATGTAGTCAGTTCTTAATTTATACTGAACTCTGATCTGTTTCAACACAATAAAATACTACACAGCCACATCAGCTGGGCTTATAAAAAGATAAGATTAATACGTGAACCACGGGGTGTGCTTTTATTGTGAAGCCACCACAGGGAATGTAGTATATTAGTTGCTGAGGTCAGAGCTGATGTCAGATAATTTTACTTGACTTTTCAACATTTCGCGTTTAGTTTAGTTTGCATTAGCAGTAAAGTAAGCTCCATTATGGCTGTAGGAGAGTGACAAGTAAACATGGAGGTTTCTATCAATGAGATGAAATTATGAACTGTTCCTTTAAAGATCATGCATATGTTGTTTCTAGTGAATGTGTGAGTGCTCCACCAGTAACATTTACAATATATTAGAATATAATATGCTATACAGAAAGGTAATTGCACATGTAAATACACTGAAAGGCTATAACTGAAGAAACACAGGCCATAAAAAAAACAAACAGGGTTTGATATAATAAAAACGTTTTGAATTATAACTTTACAGTAAATATCTAACTAATATCTATCTAAGTAAGCTACATAAGATACTGACAAGGTTCAAACACCACTGTGTCTTACTTGAGCTCCAGTTTGCGCCACTGGATAATGAGCTGGGTGACTGGCTCCAGTTCCTTCCGCAGAGACACTGAGCGGCTGGCGTTATTCTCCCAGTCCTGATGAGAACAGCAGAAAAAAGCAGTCACGGTAACAAACTCTGTGCACCAAATATTTAAATTTGGAGTATTTTTATCTTATTGTTGGTCTTTGATTTGTCCCAAATTTATTTTCTAGTTCTAACCAATGGTATTAACCACGCAACCATGAAATACACTATTCTTACACATGCATGACACATGACTGAGCTCACCTGTGCTTTACTGAGTAGTAACTCCAGGCCGTTAAGGAACTTGGCCAGTGGGCTGGCCAGACTGAAAGCCATGATCCTCTCCATCACCACTGTCAGCTGGAACACAACACATACACGTGTCTACAGGCTACAGAACCACTAATCACTTTTACACGCCTTGATGCGAATGTGTCACTGACCTGTACGAGAGCTGGGTGATCTGGCCACTCTTCCAGTCTCTGCTTCACGGCCGCACTCAGCTGCTCCAGGACAGGAAGACAGAGGCGGGCCTCGCTCATGTTGGGCTGCTGGTAGAAGTCATAAGGTCCCTCTGAAGTGACAGACAGGCCATCAGGACCCCCCGAACCATGAACTGTGTTCTGGAGGAGGGCAGAGAGCAGCAGTTCACAGCCTGTAAGATGCTGGTCCAGTTCTGCATCTGAGGGGGAAACACAGGAAGTAATAATCCATGTTCCATTTTAAAGCAATATTACACTTTCTGGAGTACATTTCTGTTTGCTGCTAGAAAATATTCTTTTTGTATATATATATATATATATATATATATATATACATATATGAGTGACAGAAAACAAGGACACTGACCAATCAGATGATAGAAGCGTGACATCACGGGAGCAGCAATCTGGTAGGACGAGACCAGGGCTTTGATGTGCTCTTTGCTGTGATTGGCTGGTGCTGTGCTCTGGTACCACAGCGATTGGGCGTATCCTTGACACAGGCGCTGATGAACCTGAACCACTGTGTTTATAGCAGCAGGTGACAGGAAGTCGCTCTCACTGGACTCCTCCTGAGCTTCCTCCTCCTCCAGCCCAGCGTCTGCTGGACCCTCCAGGCTCGGCTGAGACACAATGTCTGCAAAGTCCTGGATGAAGTGTGGACACGTACAGTGAGCTGACTAGCATCTATACAACCCTGTGAATACTTTTTGTCAGGACAGCATATTTTTGCTCCACATGTCCTCAAGATGGCCATGGCAGTATGTTCAACTGCTCTGGATCACATCTTAACAGCTATTAGTTGCTTCATCACAAAAACGTATAGTAAGTATAATTGCCACTTTATAATTCTTAAAAAGACATCTACTCCTTCTCATTCATTAAATCCAGAGTCTAGAAATATGTGAATATATTTGATTTGAGAAGTTGATGTCACTTTGTTCACTGTAAAGTCGGATGAGAATACGTCTCTCATTTATCTTTGATCAAATTCAAATAGTTTGTGTCTGAAATATAACATTTAGTTTAGTTATATTATAGCAACCAGTTACACCAAATCTCTGGGACAGATGGATTCATAACAACAACTATACCTTGTTGAACTGAGGGAACTGGCGTCTGAAGTCCCTCTCCTCCTGCTCGTCCTCAGTCAGTCCTGAGCCGTGCAGCTGACTGCGGTTGCGGTACAGACTGGCCTCCAGCTGCTCACGCTCTCTCCGCCTTCTCTCCTGTTCGTCCCACTCGTTCACCAGAGCCTGAGGAGCATCATGATACAGTCAACACAGTAACAGCAAGTGTGCAATTAAAAAGTCAACAGAATCGGAAGTCTTTGTTGACAGCAGCCAATCAGCAACATGTCATGATGTTTAACCCAGAAGTCAGTGGCTCTGACCTGACAGATGTGTTTGAAGAGGCTCTGTGCCTCGTCGCTCAGCTCTCCTGTGGACAGGGTGTGGCACTGCACGTAGAGCAGAGCCGTGAGGAGCAGCGTGGACGACTGCGGGACCACGTGCTCGGGGTTCGTCTTCATGAGGCTGCGCAGAATGTCCATACAAGCCCTGGAGCAGAGGAAGTCTGCCTGGGCCAGGTGGGATGGCAGGGTAGGGGACTGTGACGGGAAGGCGAGCAGGCAGGACACCAGCTTGGGAAGACCTGGGACAGGTGTGAGTGAAGCGGCTACCTGGGAGGCCACCAGCCTCATGCCGTGCCGGAGCTGGAGGATGCCGGTCCGCACCGGTCCGACCACATCTGGGTACAGGGGGTACTCCTCCAGGAGCCTTTGACAGAAGCGCTGCTGGGAGTTCTGCCACACAGCCTCCTCTTTCAGCAGACCCTGGACCGCTGACCTGGATTTGGAGGAGGATCCCTGCACGGCCTTCAGCAGGTGTGACAGCAGGTCTTCCACTGCTGACGCCTGGCCGATGCTGCAGAGGTAGTGCTGGAGCTCCTGGAAGAGTCTACCATACTGGGGCTCATGGGGGCGACAGGCCTGCTTCCTGGAGAGCTCAGCTATCTGTTCCTTCACCTGCTGCATTCGGATCCACAGGTACCTACGGCCAGTGGTTAAAGGATAAGTTTGAACACAGAGTTTTGGGTGACTGCAATCATTTCTTCCCTATATTGGCTGTAAAGTGATTCATTCCCAGCCTCATATTAGTGTCTATAGTGTAATACATTATTGAATACATTTTAAGTGACATTTTATACACTGTATATTTCACATTTTAATATGTCAGATTTAGTTATATACTTTATTGAATTTAATTTCAGTTAAATTAAGTGCGCTTTGAACCTTAATTGCTTCTAATCATAATTCATCAACTCACTGTAAGATTTATTGATGTATTGTGTGTTTATTGTGTGAAGTGCAACAATCATCGTTTAGAGTTTGCAGATATCAATAAGATGAAATCAATGTGCTGAAGATATGTCACTCTCTGGAAATGTACCATTTAGAATCCACTCTTAATTCTCATCCTCAGTCTAGTCTGGAGATATAAATGAAAATTTAAAAGTACATAAGAAAAAATACTGAATTTCTGTGATGAGAGTAATATTGTGTTGTGTTGTATTGTGTAAATGTGTTCTACCACATGTTCTTGGTTAAAATATGATGCTATAGCTACTTGCATCTGCTTCAGACCTTATTCGAGGATGCTGTAAACCATCAGTGGTGCTGCTCTCCTCCAGCTCTGCTCCAGTCATCAGCTGAGACGACAGGCTGCGTCCTCTCCACTCCTCCTGCAGCAGAGCCAGCTGCAGGAAAAAAAGAGACAGACATCCCAATTCAAACATTAACCAAGTATTTCCAGCTTTAACTACCGTCGCATAAAAGAAGAAAAGAAATATTTGCTACTGGGGTTAACATGTTCTGAAGGGAGGATGGGACATTGTGTTGTAGTGCAAAAAAAGTTTATATGAATCCTTATTGTGACAAAAGCACCAAAAACAAACAGTTGCTGACCTCCTGCTGAGCATAGTTGAGTTTGTAGGCTCTCTTCACAGCTGGGTCAAAGATGGTCTGTGGCGTCCACACTTTGATCTGCAGCAGGCCCATGTTGACCCAGAACACTCCAGATCGGGCCAGCGGGTTGCTGCCTTGGACCTTGCTTTGGACGTACTGCTGGAGGCAGGTGATGCAGGCCTCCACCAGACCGTCAGGGAGCAGATTGGGAGGCAGGAAGTCTCGGAAGACCGTCTGGATCTCCTGGGCTGCTATGAGTGGGTCAGGATCCTCCACCAGGCTCTCGCAGCTCTCCATGTAGCCCTCCTGCAGGCTGGGAGGCAACAGGTCAGCCATGCTCTGAAGCTGCCGGCGCAGGACTGCACCCTGCAGCCTGAAGTCTGTGCCCCTGTGGAGATAAAAAGTGATTAGTAAAGCCAAAAATATGAAGTCCTTGTGAAGGACATTCTTAGTGTTTTAACATACCTGAACTCAGCCAGTGCAGGGATGGCCATATTATCCCACAACACTGCAGACACATCCTGGAGCTGCTGGATCCTCTCCTTCCACTCCCCCAGGGTGACATGGGAGAGGGAGAGGAGGGCACCCGCTGACGGTTCCCATCGACCTTCAGTCTCGCTGCTGCTCAGCACTCCCAGCACGCAACGTGACCACACTGCTTTACTCAGCAAGGCCGGTCCCTGTAAACAAAACGGACACTGCTCAGTGATTTTATTAAAGCAGAGGGGAATCTGTTGTGTTTAATTATCGGGAGACTGATAGTAGATATTAGTGGCCGATACCATGTTATCTGTTCCGTGGTGTAGCTTTGGAGTCAGCTTGGTCTCAGGATTCAGTGGGTCCCATTTCAGCCAGCGGTCGGGGTCTGATGTCACACTGCTGGTCCACAGGGCAGCCAGAGCCTCAGACAGCAGCTCGCACCACACAAACTGCAGCTCCTCCGCTGGCTGGAGGGCAGAAAGAATCATCATCACACACTCAGTGGCTACTTTATGAAGGTGTTATTGGGTATTATGTGGCACCAACTCAATGCATAAAAGCACGCAGACATGATCAGGAGATTAGTTGTTGGAATGATTATGAATTGTTTGGTCGATTGAGCATCTCAGAAATTGCTGGTCCTCTTGAGATTTTAGTCTCTATAGGTTACAGAGAATAGTGCACAGGACAATCTTTGATTTTTTCTAGCATACTCGAATTCGGACTGGGCTGAGGGTCAGGTGGGGTCCTACCCAATATTAGCAATATTAGCATTCTTTAAGTATGTGTTGCTTTATAAAATGTTTTAATCAACAATTGGATTTGTATTATATTTGAAATTATATTTGAAATACATTATATTTCTATTTTAATAGTGACCTAGAGGAACAGATTTAGCTCTGTGGAGTTTGTAGTCCTGCTAATGACTTCAAAGTCAAACTAAGATCTGCTTTCTCTTGCTGCCACTTCAAGCTGCCACGTACCAAGTATGGCTTTCAGTTTGATGACACTCATGTTTTCAAGTGCTGCACAAACTACGATCAAATAATTATCTAGTTCCTGAAATGTCAGAACATTGTCCATCCCAGTCTCCCAGAGACAATGGTTTCAAATGTCTTCTTTTTTCTGACGACAGTCCAAAACCCAAAGATGTTCAGTTTATAATGATATAAACAGAGAAAAGACTAAGGCAGCAAATCCTCACATTACAGAACCATGAGCTCACTAATTGTTCATCATAGCACAGATTAGCAAATCAAAGTACTGCAGAGTACTTGCTACTAACCCGGTCACTGCTGAGCAGGAACCAGAGTGGCTGGAGCTGACTGACGTTCATCGGTGTGGACTGGAGGCAGTAGCGAAGATGCCTGGAGAGTTCTCGACGTAAGCTGTCCTCTGCATCCTGGTCACTGCAAAACAACAGGAGGAGTTTACTGAGGAGTCCAGCAACTAGTTCAAGATCCTTGTCCATCAATGTTTTTCTATTGTTTTTAAGCAGGAGTAAGTTTTACCCAGGAGAGAGAGCCAGATGCAGCAGGTCTGTGCTGAGCCTCAGCTGGTTGAGTATGGCCAGCTGTTCCATCAGGGGCCAAAGCTGAGCCCTGCGGCTGAGCTGCTGCAGCTCTTCTCTGGCCATGTGGATCCCATCTCCTGGCTCATCCCCTTCAGACATAGTGCAGACCTCCAGGAGACCACTGGAGCGCATCTGATGCTGCTGCTGCTCTACGCTTGCCACCAACCTCTCCAGCACTCCTGATAGGATATTACAGCATTAAGTGATAATTCACATATTGGTCCTTTAATACCACACTGGAGTAGACAGTTTTTAGAAGTGTTGCAAGTAGCAGAGCAGCATATAGCCAAGCTATGACATTAACAAATCAATTGAAGAAAAAAAAGCTTGTAAATGATTGAGATGTCCCTTCAGATGAGCACAGACTTTTCATCTGACAGTGTAGAGCAAAGAGAGGGTGTGACTTGTCAAATATAGCAATTTTATACCTTAAAAAATGAAATCACCCAGATTTTGTATTAAAGAATTTTATAGCAGTTCACAGGCGAGACGGGTCTCTCTGTGACACAAGCTCACCAGACTTCTGTGGGTCCAGCTGGTTGTTTGCTAGCAGAAGGAGGCCCCAGGCTTCGAGCAGGCTCTCCTTAATGTCCAGCCCGAGGCCAGCACCCTGAAGACGGGCCAGCTCCTGCCTCCAAGGACCAGTTGTACCGTCCAGCCTCAGACCGCTCACATCCAGGGCTTTACTCAAGAGCCTGAGCCGAGAAGCACACTCAGCCACCGACTCCAGCTGCAGAAAATAATGGATTTAATTATTGTAATTCAGATGATCTCAGGTAAACTGGTAACAGGTAACAGACATTATTCCAAACTAGCTATTTGGTTGGACAACCACATTATGATAAAATCCTTTAAAAAAAACTGTAAAAACTAAATTTTAAAAAATGACAATCCACAAACACTAGGTCTGATGTAAAAATAGATGACAAGCTGTGAAGTAGAACTGATGAAGTGTCTTCCCACCTTGAACGGCAGAGCTTTCCCCAGAGTTTTCTGGATGCCTTTCAGAGCCGTGGCCACAGACACCGGGGTGGAGAGAACGGTCTGGATGGCTGCTGAGACCGCCTGCAGCTCCTGGTGACCTCTGGAGTACAGTAGATTCATTACAGGTGTTGATGAAAAAAGCAGTTCCACGTATTAGTCATTTATGTCAGATGTAATATCCTATACAATGTATAATTAAGCATAGAGAAAAGAGTTTACTCGAATGTGACTTCTGCATCTCCCAGCAGCAGTTGGGGCAGTCGGAGGATGAGGTGTTTCTGCACCCACTGCCAGTGCAGAGACAGCACAGAGATGCCCTGAGAGTCAGCCGGCAGCATGCTGCAAACATCCCAGAAACGATCGCGCCACTGCAGCAGCTGCAGGATCTAAACACGACGGAAAGAGTACCAGGAGTGAAGATGAAGACCGTAACAAAGCAAAGCTTGTGTTTCATTAAGGCCATTGTATAAAAAGACAGAGGACATGTTTATTCTTCATGATACCAGGTTAAATGTTTTCAATTAATTCTGCTCTACTCGTAAATACTAATCTGTTAGTAGCAGTAATAGTAGCAATGGTAGTGGCTGCAGCAGCAGTAATAGTAACAGTAACAGGGAAGACTGTGGCAGTAAAGTGATTCAGTGATGAAGAGAGACAGTTCTGACCTCAAACATGATGTGGTCTGAGATGTAGGGCTGTCCGCCCTGCACAGCCTGCAGGGTGAATGAGTCCCACAGGTCAAAGAATGTCCGCAGGTGCATTAGCACTGGGTGGGGCAGGTGACCAATGTCCACAGTCCCTGTGAGGGCAACAAAAAACACAAGCTGATGAAACTCGGTTATACAGGGTGATGCCAGGTATCAAGAATCATGCTATTATATACGAGTTGTTTTTGTCACTTCATAAATAAAGCGTCCTGTGCAAACCTTTGCTGAAGGCTGTGGCTATTCTCAGAGCACAGTTCTGAGCACACAGGTTGATAGCACAGGTGCAGATGACAGACCGCTCCTCTCTATCCATCATCAGAACAATTCTGTGAAACATAAACAAATCATTAGCTTAATATACTTTTTACAACACAGTTACTCAACTAACAGCTGACAATTCTTCATTTTTTACTTAGCACTACATAAAAATCATTTTACAGAACAAATACCAAAACTATTGAAATCACAGCTGTGCAGTCATGTAACCAAGCTTTACAGTTTAAAATGCATCATGCAACATTTTTAATTAAGTATGAGCTACACATCTGAGCTGGAGTCATGCGTATGGTGATCAGGATGAAGATGATCTCCTACCTGTTGGCAACTGCATTCAGTGCCTCCAGAAACTCTGTGTATCTTTCCTCATCCTCAAAGCTGCACTTGTTGGCTAAAATATCCAGGTACTGCTTGTTCCAGCGCATGTCCACCAGAATCCTGTATTCATCTGGCAATTTATATATAAAACAATAGTGATAGATTATTACACATACAGTATACCATTTCATTACAATGGATATCATATAAAACTAACAATGTCATAAACTACCAAAATACCAATTTTAATCTTATAATTCTTATAATATACATAAACACTGCAGGGAGGGGTGCTTAGCATTTCACACAATACAATTAAACAGTTCCGTAATGTTTTCAGACAAGACTATGTACCTATGCTGTGTGGCTGGAGCAACTCTGTGAGGGACTTGCCCTTAGTAGCGAGTTTGCTACCAAACACAGCCTTCAGAGCTCTGTTTCCTGCCTCCACCTGGACCAGAGCTGGATCTGGAAGAGTTGAGAATCACATGACATTTTACAAGAAAATGTATTATACGTTGCACACGACTACCTTGTTTTGGAAAATCATGAAACCGTGTGATGATGTGTGTGTTTGTAGAGTAACAAACCAGGGGCATGTTTGTAGCTCTTTCCCAGGTGTGAGAGCCAGCTGCTGCGGAGGATCCAGTCTCCGTGAGAGGCTCTCTCTGTGAGCAGCCTCACTGCTGTGGGAATCAGCCGCAACGCATCTCCTTCCTCCAGATCTACCACTCCTCCTGAAAAAACCAGGCCTTCATGGACACCACTGCTCTGCAACGCCCTCTGCAGGTCACTCAGGCTCAGTGGACGACTCCTACGCAAACGCAATTAGTGTGTTCATTTATTCCCCTTTCCACAATTTCTGCTGTCCCTACACAATTTATTCTGTCTGCTTTCAGTGTTTAAACTTCAGCTGACATTTTGCCTCATATTTTCAAATTTGTACACTTGCTGCTTTAACTGAGACCAAGACGTTCCATTTTAATTTTCATGTAAAATATATATATTGATATATATGATTATATTAATATATATCTATATTAATATGTTGGGCAGATCCTTAGAAAGTGATGTGCTGTATCTTTCTGTTGCAGACTCATTTGACTGTGTTGTTCCATTCTTACCGTTTGCCCTGTAGGCTGAGGGTGTTCAGGCAAAATGACAGGACCTGTCCATCTCGGAGGACAGCTGAGAAGCAGGAATCCTCCGTGGAGAGGAGAGCAGAGGGGAATCCATCAGGCCAGACCCCGGGACAAAGCAGCCCACTGCCCCAGTCCTCTGTGTCCAGAATGGCCAAGTGCTGCTCAATCACCTCCTGGGCTTGCTGGAGAGATAATAATGCACAGATGTGTATTCATCCTCTGGGGAACATGAATGTGCTCACGAGATGTTAGTTTTGAATGGTTAGTGATTAAACAAAAGTATGTGTGCTTTGTAGAACATAAACATTTGCAGCGAATTGGACTTTTATAATAATGTAACAAAGCAGGACACTAATATCAATAAAATGAAAGTAATAAAAAACGAAAATGGAATAAATCTGAGGCAGTTCAAAGTGATGATTGATTTTGTAATGAGAGTATTGAACTCTCCCATACACGTCTCTTTATTTCAAATGACATAAAAAGTGGTCCCAGAATACATCCGTGGGGGACCCCATATGTGACGAGAGGAGGCACTCATTGATAATAGGCTGCTGATACCTTTTGGCTGGCAGTGGTGCGTTGGCTGAGGGAGTAGGCTTCTCCACAGGCATGCTGCAGCGCACTGGGCAGATCTACACCTCTCTGCAACTGGCAGGACAGCAGGGTGGCAGCATGGAGGAGGGAGGCCATTGATGAAGCTGGGGAGTCTGAAAGGTACAAGCCAGAGTTTCTGATTAACTCTGCAGACTGACTTCCTGACAGTGTAATCATTGGTTGTCATGTTGTCGAGGCTTACCCCAGATGGCAGACTTGATGTTTTTATGTATTTCAATCAGCAGATCACACACGCAGTCTCCGATCACCCCGACAGTATGAAGCAGAGTCTTCAGGTCCAGTGTGTCCCAGCAGACCCCCTCATGTTCTCCAGGAATGTAAACCTCCACCCCTCTGTTCCTCATGGCTCTGGAGAGCTCCCCGTGCACAGGGTCCATGGTCAAAAACAACCTGCACAGCCCCACACAATCAGCTGAGCACCGATATCTTTAATGACTTCAACAAATAGTGAACAACCTTTGTGTATTACCTGAAGTTAGGGTGTGGAGTGATCTTCGGGGTCTTCCCATCTATGACGCCACGTTCGTTAATAGTGAGGGATCCTCCAGGCTCCAGCAGAGCATTAAGGCGATCCAGGACAGATGCACTGAGCACATAATACACAATTAGTTCAAATGCTGGAATACTGAAACTGTTCCTTAATTAAATTATAACAAAATACCACTACCATAATGACACAATATAAATACCACTTCCTTGTTTACAATTATCTTAATGATGTGTGATCTTTCACGCTAGTGATGCAGCCGAAATTCCTACATTCCAATTCCCAAGTGAAAAAATGTTACATATACATCAACAAGCAGGTGAGCTAATGAAGAACACTGCAGTTTACTCACCTGCAGAAGTTGACATTGTCCATGAGCAGCCAGTCACCAGCCTGCAGGGCCTGGACCAGCATACCATCCAACCACTCAAAGCCTCCGTTGGTCCAGCCGTCCTCCAGCTGAGCCAGACGCTCCTTCAGCAGCGTGAAGTCCATCTGCAGTTTGGACATGTCTGGAGGACAAACACGTGGAAACGCATTCTCATTCTTATGTGTAATTTTATTTATTTATTTATTTTTTAACCAGGCAGTTTGCAGTCATTAGTTGGCCGTTACCTGTGAACACTTTGAGCTTGGTGTTGAGTTTCTGCAAGAGGAGGATGATGACTTCCAGCTTGTTCAGTGCCTCAGAGTTAACAGATCCCCCGGATCTTTGCAGCCCTTCCTCCTTCAGCCAGTGGCAGAACAGACCCCACGTCTGCAGCAGGAACTCTGTGTCCTGGATGCCGACATCCAGCGACATCAGACCGCGCCTTATAACCATGGCAACTATGTAGTCAACGCTTTCCAGCACTTGCTGCCATGGCCGCATGATATCCACCTGGAAAAATGAAAAGAGTGCTTGATGTTACCTGATGATTCCAGACAAGCTTTATAAACTGAAAAACTGAGTTCCTAACTACCTGTTCAAAACCTCCCAGCAGCTCTGTGGTGTCCATGGCACTGTTCATCGCCATGACTCTGAGGCGGTGTCCTGTCAGCAGAGCCAGCAGTCTCACCAAACTGGTCTTTCCACTGGCTGTGGGGCCCACTAGTATGGTCATCCAGCCCATCTCCACACACTTCATCAGGGACTCCAGGGGCCGCAGGGCCTGGTGTGTGATGGAAAGTGGGGGATCCAAGGCCACAGGGGCTCCGCCGCTACGCTGCAGGACTGAGAAGCCCACCTACAGGGGCAGTCCATGGAAGAGGAAATCCTTAACTCTGTTCCCTTACAACTTTAAACATTTGTCGCTGAAAAGTAGGACGAGGTTTTTGTGTTTGGACTAACCTGAAGGTTGAGAGGAGTGGTGTGGAACTGCCTGGAGCCTGTGTAAGGCTCAAAGTCCTCCCCAAACACTTTCCTGAACACAGACAGCACCTGTGTGGAGCAGGAGGATGATCACACACTGAACAGCATGTTTTATGTTCTTGGTTTTGCCCATTGTGCATCTGTCCCTCCTTTCTGACACATTCCCAGAGCCAACATTCTCCATCTGTCCACCAAAGCACTTTCCTTCTGGTCACCTCTTCTCACTCCTAAATCATTCCCACCTGCCTCTCATCATCCCATCAGTCCTTGCAGTATAAACCAGCTCTCCAGTCCTTTCCTTTGCCAGATTGTTACAGTTGCTACGTGCCTTTGAATTCCAGCCACTTTCATCTGTACCTGAATCTAAATGTGTTCCTGTCTGCACCCTTTTTCCTGCCTTATCTGTTGATTTATAAGCAAACCTGATGAGGCAGACACAGCGAGCATTGCTCACACTTCCCCTTGAAGAAAACAGCAAACCCTTTTCACTCGTAATTTTTTTATAGCCCGACTGAAAGTTAAGAGACAATGATGACGACGAGATAATTTGGCTCAAACCCACAAGTGAAAGGCTGAGAAGTGTTATAAATAGTATCCCCACTGTTATCAGGTGGATTGTACTTGTCTTCTGCCTTTCATGTCTTAATTCAACAGAATGTTTTGCGGTGAATGAAACCGCTGCAGCGAGTCAAATGAAAAACGCGGTTAAACAGTGTACCTGAGCCTTGTCAGCCTCCGTTCTCATCCGGTCAGAGTACACCACAGCTACATGTTGGCCTGGGTTGAAAAACCCCGGCGACTGGTCAGCCTGCATCAGCTGACACCAACGGAACATGTCGCGCAGGTTGAACTCCCAGGGGCTTCCTTTCTGACCCCACCGCCGCTCCACACACACCTCCTGGACGAGCTGTAGAAGGCAGAGAAAAACCTTTTAGGCCTCTTTCGACTCACTCAACAGACTTAAACAAGTGAAACGATGCCTGATGCCAGACAACATGTAACTGACATGATTTTAAGTAGTACAGGAGAAGGGGAATAGAAAACCTACCCTGTTACTGAACTCCACCATTTTAGCAACGATTTCCTTATCAATGCTGGGGAAAATGGAGTCTCCTATAAACTCCATGTCTTTGCTGGTAAGTTGGTCCACAAAAACCTGAAAACAAAATCAATACAAATGACTCGGTGGGTAAATTCTGACCTTTTCTCTGGCGTTCTCTTTTCAGAGAGCCAGGGAGGACAACTATAGCACTGTTACATGTAACACATGATAAATATCCATAAATTTACACTAAAACAGTATGCTAAAACAGATTTTAATTAATAAGACAGTGCTTACAAAACATCTTTCTCTTCTGTGTGGAATTATTTTGTCCTTGGGGACAACCCCGCCATCGACTGTTTGTTACCTGAGTGAATCTGTTGAGGAAGGACTTGGGCAGTCCCTTACGTCCACCGCCTTGAGTGAAGGGGTTCTGGCAGCCGAAGATCTTGGTCTTCTCGTGCTGAACCTGGAAGCTCATGCCCAGTTCAGGAATGTAAATCTCTGCTCGGTGATCGAAGCAGGCGTTCAGACCCTCCAACACCGACTGGGAGGCCAGGTTCAGCTGTCAGCATGAGGCACAAGGCAGGCTAGTTTAAAATCGCAGGTTATCTCAGCATCAGGAGCGGGCTCCCAGGCATGAAATCTGGTGTGTAAAAAATGCCTGAACAGCGCTGCCTACCTCGTCCAAGACAACCCAGTGTCCTGCCTTCAAAGCAGCCAAAAGGGGGCCGTCACGCCACGCAAACTCTCCTCCCTTCCCTCCCTCCACTGGTAGATCTGTCCCAAACAAGTCAGTAACATCCTGCCAGGGAGTGCACATCATCAGCATCAGAGCCTTTTCATATTTTAAATACATTCTGCAGCACTGTGGAGAGCTTGTGAACATTCATATGGAATGGTTACCGTTTGCTCCGACAGGTTGATTCTGACCAGGTGGTTTCCAGAAGCTTTTGCCAGCGCTGCCACCAGGCTGGTCTTTCCCACACCAGGCGAGCCCTCCAGCAGCACAGGCCTCTGCAGCTTCAGCGCCCGCAGAAGCCTCTGGGCGTTCACTGCGGTAGTGCCTGCTGCGATGGCGTACTCTGACAGGTTACGGCTCTCTGTCTGAGGCCCTGAGGGGATACATGCGTACACATAAGATTCGTAGAGTAATAACTGACAACGCAACAACAATAACATAGACAGACGTGGGCCAGCCGATCCAGGCCTATGCAAGGAAAACCTAAGTCTATACCTATGGCAATGTAGAAGGGGTCGATGCCGAAGAAGTCTTCACCCCACTGGGGTTCCCTGGGCAGGCTGGTGTCATAGACTCTCAGGGCGTCCAGCATCTCCTGATCCAGCTTGGTCATCTTGCTCAGCCGCTGCTGCAGGAAGCCCAGGCTCAGCCGGCGAGCCAGGGTGGCGTTATCTGCGCAGGACACCGTGGTTCCTGCACGAAAAGAGACAATCAGATCACATCTCCCAAATGGCTCCTTGTGTGAGTGGAAGTAAAGAACAAGACATCAGCTCACCTGAGCCGATGCCATCTATGTAGACCAGACATGCCGCGTGGATGAAGGCGGTAACAGTGTCTAGTCTGAGGTCCCACTCTGCTTCTTCTTCATCTTCCAGAGCTCCCATGGTCATGAAGCTGTCCTCGTCCCGCTCGCACACGGCGTTGAGGAAGTTAACCCACGACAAGATGTCTCTGACGCTCAGGATGCAGCGCCGGCCGAAGTCCTGCCGGGTCAACCACTCGATGAAGTCCAGCATCAGCTCTGCGATATCGCCACCTGTGTTCGATTCAAAGAAACACGAGTGACAATTGTTTTGGGTTTGTTTTTTTTTTCAGTAAGACCTGCATTTTGTTTGTCACCATGTAGCTTATAAGAGCCCTCTACACATGATTAGTGGCAGAACTGCTTTATTGCATTATTTTCCTATGGTGGGAGTGATGAAGCTGAACCTGCTTCGGGTGTTGTGCCTTGTTTAGATTTTATGCTGCAGGACTTCAATTAGTTTTACGTTTGACCTTGTTTGCTTCTGTTGGCTTCTCAATGTGCAACCAATGAGATGACAGCTGAGCCTAATGTGACTTAAAAATAATTTACTTAAAGCTCATTTATTAACCTCGTATATCAGCAGACACGGAGCGACGTTATTAATCCTTTTGGGTTTGTGTGTGTCCACGTGATGAATGTACGTTCCAATATTCACTCTTCTTTTCGGTCAGTTGTTTGTCAGCTTGCAGGTTTGTGAATAGGAAACAGACTTTGCCTCCACACTGCAGAACTATTCAGGGAACATACGCTGGTATATTTCACCAAATTATTTAACACGTGCCTTAAAGGGTTAAAATTAAACACTAAATATTTCTCTTTTAGAACAGATTTTTTTCAGTACTGTTCAATCAAATGTAGATTGTTGATTATCTGTCAGTTATTGCGAAAACATTCACACTCTGAAATATCAATAATAATTATGATGTGACAATTTTATAATAATGGTTATGTACAAGAAATCAGAGATCAAAGTGTCTCAAAATCACTCACACAATCAGCAGTCCAAAAACTGAGATATTTATTGTATAATATTAAGCTAATCACCGCAACTAAATCTTCTTGAACTATTTTTTTTACTTGATAAATTTGTCACCAAATGATGGAACTGAATGACTGCTTCCAAAACTCGCTTCAGCTTCAGTCGACACGTGTCTCAGACAGTTTACCGTCGATTGAGAGGCCGGAGCGCAGGTTGTGTTGGATGATCTGAACCAGGTCACTGCGGCCGTTGCTCTGAGGACACCAGATCTCTGTGAAACGGTTCCTGAGGGCAGGAGAGAGCTGTCCGAAAACACACGAGCACAAAAGTCACACACAGCTCTCAAGAATATTCATATTACAGCCAATATTTAAAATATGTATTATAAATTCCAGGAGAAGGACTTGATCCTAATCCCTACTGAAAACACTGTTTCTTTCTTTTATTTATTTACCTCCTTTTTGCCAAAGTCTCCTCCAGGGTTCATGGTGGCTACCAGACGGAAACCTGCGGTTGCACTGATCAGCTCCACGTCGTCGTTGTCGCCGCTGCCCTTCTCTGCCAGGACGAGGGACTTCTCCGTCTCTAAAACACTGACAACAGGCAGTAGAGGCTTTTCTTAGTCTGTTACTCTCCTGTATGTGGCTGTGTGGGGGGCATGATGTCATGTTCATGTTGGCGTTTGTGGCTAAAAATGCACTTTGTGGCGCCATACACTCATAAAACTGCCATAGAGTACACTAAAAGCTTCAGAGAAGGGGTGTTTTGTGGCATGAGATGTTGTCATATTTAATCCTTATTGTTATCGGCAAAATACAATCATGTTAGTGTATTTTGTAAGAGGAAATGCAATTTGTGGATAACAAAAAAAAGAATGAAATCAATGTATTTCCCAAGAGAACCTTACATCCAAACTTATTTATATTAATAAGGTAATGAAATTAATTCTGTTAGAATGTATGTGTGTCTACCTGTTGAGTCTCTCCAGCACAGAGTCGTCTGCCAGCGAGATCTCATCCATGAGGAACACGCCTCCCTCTTTCATGGCCAGCACCAGGGGACCATCATGCCACTGAAACAGCCTGCAGTCCTCCCCGTCAGCCTGCAGCCACACACAGCACGCATATAGTTAGAGAAGTCAATTTTACAGACTCACTTTGGTTTATTGTCAATCTAATGACATTGTCCTTTGTATTCTCTTTGTTTCCTAGTGAAACTGCATAAACCGATATGTATCATCTCCACCGACTGTAGAGAGTAAAAGGTGCGTTACCTCACTACAGCCTGAACCTCATATTGTTTTATATATATATGTATATGTCGCTTCTATCAAGTTAACAAAAAAAAAACCTCTCTTTGTGTCTCACACTTCTTGCTTTACTATTTTTTTGATTTAACACTCCCACCCACTGCAGACTCTGTAGCAGTACCTGATGTGTGTGTCTGACGGGTCGCAGGCCTCCCAGGAAGTCAGACGTCTCCATGTGGAGGTGACAGTTGACTGAGAAGAACTTCTGTCCAGCCAAAGCAGCAAACAGCTGGCAGATTGTAGTCTTTCCACATCTGGTGAGGGAACCGGAAAATAAGAGCTTAGAACGATTAGCATATACGCTTAATATGTTCTTAAAACTTAACTGCAGGAGGCAATATCAGACACAGGCAAAGAGGATCCAAAGGGAAATCTGCTAAACTTGACCAGTGAGTTCTGTTCTGCATCGACGAAATAGAAATTTGACATTTGTTTCTATAGTATGTCATAAGTGTCGGGCCAAACATTCTGAGGACTGGATTCTCTCTTCTTGCTGGATTAATACTGTAGTGTAAAAAGGGCTCGGACATATGCTAGTGGTCAGCTGACTCTCTTGGTGCATTCAAGAAATGTCTGAAAACTCTTCTGATAACACCTCAACACTTTGCATGTGGTATTTCTTATGCACTTCTTCCAGTTGTTTCTTACTTCAATTAAAAAAAGCAAACTTCTGCCTAGCACTCTTACTCACGTGCACCCAGTCAGCTACTTGAGAATTACAACCACAGCTTTTTTGAGCTACCATCCTCTAACACTTGTTTGTCTCACTTCTCTTGTAAGTCGCTTTGGATAAAAGCGTCTGCCAAATGACAAATTGTACATTTACATTCAAGAAACTTTGACTTCTGTTCTAGCTCACAGTCTGATTGATTGTACAGTATGTACATAGCATCTTACCCCGTGTCTCCTACGAGCAGGACAGACTCGCCGAATCGAAGCGCCCGTCCTACCAGCACAGCTAGTCTCCTCATGCCGTGTGTCCACACCACGTGGCGAAACTCCTCTGGGACCCCAGCGATGCTGTCGATGAAGGGACCTGCCAATCAGAGCCAACTGTACATCAGTACCATCCCGCATCAATCAACCAAACCCTTAATAGGCTGCTCCACTCACTGAACTGGCTGGTGACCTGTTTCTGAGAGAACAGGTTTTCTGGGTTCACCGTCCTCTTGAAGTGTTTCTCCAGGATTGACAAGATGGTGGCCTCTTCCTCCGGCTTCCTCACGCGTCCGGCCAGCAGCATGTACCCTGATGAAGAGCACAACGGCTTTATTTAGGCTTTCATTTATTTAGGAACATGGGTGTGTGTCTGATTTAACAGAAATGTCCAACAAAGCCTCACCGTCATCAGCTAAATGCTGCAGCCAGTCCTGAGAGGCCTCCATCTGCTCCTCCAGCCTGTAGCGGTCCGCCCAACGGAAAAGATCTCTGAGGGTGATGAAGCCGTGCTTCCCCGCAAACACGGAGGATCCCCTGCGTAAGGACTGGAGGAGGAAAACACATTCCACTTGTGCACTCAGGATGGGCCAAAAACAAGGACAACAAGCAAGTTTTTTTTGTTTTTACACTGTCTCACAGTAGA
This sequence comes from Pampus argenteus, assembly GCA_036937835.1. Lineage (NCBI taxonomy): Eukaryota > Metazoa > Chordata > Actinopteri > Scombriformes > Stromateidae > Pampus > Pampus argenteus. The sequence continues at coordinate 17,358,843 of CM072876.1, read as the reverse complement.
TGAGGCAGTGGTGGAGTAGAGAGGTCAATGCCTGTGAATAATATGAATTTCAATGTAGGGTGGAGGGCTGTAGTTGTTCTTTTATGTCCTCCCTGTATCATTTTTTATTTATTTATCCTGGTTATATGTCACTATAGCGTCTCATTTTGCTGTAAAATAAAGAAATAATTAAAAGCTTGAACAAAATAAGTCGAGTTACGACAATCTAGCCAACACTCATACGTGCACGGTTACCTGAAGGTCTTGCATGACCTTGACCAGCTTGGTGCAGTAGGATGGAGGCAGGCTGCACCTGCGGTGGAGGATGGTTTCTAGCTCCCCACTGGGCAGCTCATCAAAGTGCAGCTCCACAAAGCGGTTCCTGAAGGCCCTGGACAGGACCTGAGGGTTGATGGTCATACAGATTACTCACACTGTCTGTCTGTCATCATGCAGTCCAATACAACATTCCCACAGTGAAGACTTCCTTTATGGAGCTTATCATGTTCAGTCTTTGTTTGTCAAAGAGGTGTTTGTTAGGTTTACTGTGGAGGCTGCAGTTTGTGCTGGTGCAATTATCAGACCAGATCACCAAGCACTCCGGGCCTGCACTATGTTTCTTGTGAATTTGACTTCATGTTAGTCAGCAGGCGCAGTCAGGATTCATCCTCTGAGGAGCGTGAGTGTAGCTGCCGTCACAGGCAGGTATATCATTTATGTTAATTTTTTTACTTCAGTCAACAATTAAATAATTTACTTTAAAAAGATCATATTTTCTTAATAATATATATTTTTAAGGTCATGCACAAAAAGGTTTTGTATACAAAAGCGGAACTAATGTTATGTTGTAGAGAAGGGGAGGGGGGCATTATTCAGAAGCACCCTACATTTATGTAAACGAAGAATGTTTTAAGCAATTTGAGTACATGATGTGAGGTATTTCTTTAATGTTTAATATCTTTGAAATTGCTTTGTTGACATGAAACTTGTATGATTTGTTTATTTATCTAGTTCTCATGGCATGACTGACCACAGCGATGTGCAAATAAATGCCCGTGCATAGAAGGAACGTCTCGTGTTCGTGATTTTAACGTATGTGAGTGACTGTAATGACACTGACACTGTCAACCTTAACAAGGGACAAAATCTGCGCTGTCTGAATCTGAAGAGAAATGGAATACCTTTCTACCGCCGTAGAGACCAGGGGGATTCTGGGTAGCGAACAGCATGAATCTGGGGTGAGCCTTGATGACTTCCTGTGTCTCAGCCACAAAGAGCTCCCTGTTGTCGTCCAGCAGTCTGTTGAGAGCCTCCAGGACATCAGTGGGAGCGAGGTTGAGTTCATCCAGAATGATCCAGTAGCCTTTCCTCATGGCGTCGATGAGAACGCCTGCAGCAGATACACAAACAAGCAACATATTAGTCTGGGGTGATGCCAGAGTTCAATAGCAGACTGGGAGCTAAGTGGAGAAATGTTACTACACTGTGTCAGAACGGATGGGTGCCTTCAAATGAGTGGAATACACTGTGCATATCTGCATTCAGTGCAGTATTTATGCTTGATTACAGATTGTATTAATGTGACTGTAGCTGATATAAAAGTTTCACTTCTTTTTCTTTTTTTTAAAGAGGTTAGCATGAGAACTCGTACCCTCTTTGAACACCAGCTTGCCCCTGTCATCTGATGAGTAGCAGCCGATGTACTCCTGGATATCGGTGTGCTCGTGGTTGTTGATTCTCACACACTGGTTCCCCGTGGCTGCAGCCAGCCAGTGGATCAGGCTGGTCTTCCCCACAGACGTCTCTCCCTGGATCAGCACTGGGTGAGTCCTGTGAGGAGGAAGCATTGAGAGACTGAGTGGAAGAGACTAACCTGCAGGGCTACTGAGTGTTGAATAATAAAACCAGAACATTTCTATATTTATGAAGCACCGGGTGTCAAAACTAAGCAAAATGAGAATGTTTGTGACCAGAATTCAATTTTCCAACTTTGCGTCATGAGTTTGTGTTCGTCTCTTTGCTGTTTCGAGACGACTCTTCCACCTGCGTTCAGTCTTGTCACCCACCATCAGTGCTGGACTTGACTAATGCTCTAAAATCGCTATCGATATCAATTTAAGAGTTCAGGAGTTCAGCTGTCCTTATCAGAAGCCATCAAACTGCTTCCTGTCTGGCAGGTCACTCACTGCAGGGGAATTCAGTTCAACTGCATTTGTTTCTCTGACGCACTCTATCCTAAAGCGCCAGAATTAGCTCTGACAAAATGAACGTCTGGACATTTATAGATGAACCCATTGATTCGGGGGGGAAATCATGGGCAGGGGTGGGATCAGACTGGGGCAACAGCTTTCCTACCCTGCAGACACCACTCTGGCGAGGTCACGCAGGTTGAGCTTGACTGAGGCAGTGAGGATGTAGCTGGGGTCCAGAGCCGGCTCCATCTCCCCCTGGGACACCCAGTAGCCCTCCACCTCCACACAGAGGCGGCCTGAGGGCGCCGGGATGGCCTGCAAGAAACATAACATATATAACACTACTATTAATTGGTGGGTAAGTGTAATGGTCCCCGTAATTTTATATATATAATCTTATATTTTACAAGTAGCCTCCTTCTTTTTGTTTTTTACTGGTTTTAAAGGTTAGCTAATTTTACTGTTTGAATGCAAAATATCCACACATGCAGAGCTTATGATTAAACTTGACAGCACTTTAAATAGGATGTCTTACGTGTTTGAGACACTTGGTGTTTCCCATCAGAATGTGCTGACACACCAGCTTCTGGACCAGAGGATGGGAGCTTCTGTCCAGCTGAGTCAGGAAGCTCAGGCAGAAACCCTGTAAACATGAAGCAGAGAGAGACTTCTTTTCAGCACCCTCCTCTACACCAACCCTTAAAAAAGAACACTAAACCACAACTGTTTTATTTCTCCGTAGCTTCCCACCTCGTAGAGTGAGCGCTGCACGCTGCTGCAGGGGTTTCCTGCCACGTACTTCAGTGCCCTGCACAGAGTACGCAGGCTGTAGTGCGGTTTGTGGCCCGTTCCATCCACCAGGTGTGAGTTGGCCTCCTTTCGTACGGCCAGGTAAAAACTGCACACAAACACAACCATTATAGAGACAATACGTAGCCATCAACATGCAGCCTGCTGCAGGCTCAAACATTTGGAAAAATGAAGAATAATGTTGATGTTTGAGTGGGCTTGTTAAGAAGAGAACCAGCATGTACACTCAACACACAACAACAAACTCTCCATCAGCTCCGCACTATTTTTAATATTTTGATTTATTATTAATCTTTTCCTTTCACTCACACACATCTGTACACATGCACAACACTGAAAGTGTTCATAGAAATGTTAAAAGCTGGTTTTATCTGTCTATTATGTCATTTGTATCTTCACTTTGTTTCTTATCTGTCGTGTGTCTCCGTTTGTCTTTGTCAACTTGTTTAACTGGTGGCCGAACATCCCGTCTTATCAGAATACACATGTTGTATGAGGGAAATAAAACACCTCAGTAATTGGGTGAATCACTGATTCATTAGGCTGAACAGGCTGCAGATTTCTCTCAACAACAGCTGCTGCCATCGATTCAAATCGCTGAATTGGGTGAATGGCTGCAGAGCCAGGGGTGCTAGACATGCTGAAAAACTAGAGGCGGCGGCCTCAGCTAAGTCTAAGCTGCCTAAGCTGACCTGCACCACAATATCTATACATCCATTCCCCCTCATTTCCTGTCATCATTAGACGCTATCATATAAAAAAAAGGCTTTTAAATCACTTCTTAAAATGTAGCTTTAAAAAAAATACTTTTTATTAATCTTAGCTCATGTTTCCAATTCCACTGTGTTTTTTTATATTCATGTTTACTGTTTATCTTATTTCATCATACTTCTTATATCATATTATATTAGTGTTTTATTCCCTCTCTCTATATCTATATTTTTATCTATATATCGATATCCATCTATAATTGCTGTATATCAATTCATTGTGGTGGTGAATGGTTTTTTTTTTGTTTTTCCTGTGTAAAGCAGTATATAAATAATGTTTATTATTATTATTATAAAACTATTAACAGTGACAATAATGTTCTCACAGTCGCTGCTCCGACTGCATTTCCAACAGCTGATCGCAGACACTAGATGGCCAGCAGTACCATGTTTGGTGAGGCGAATAAGGAAGTGACTTTTTGTTTGTCACATGGTCAACAGCGATCGTAATGGTGACAGATGACAGGTTTTACAGCAGTGGAACAGTACAAATCCACTGTCTGGATTACTGAAAGTCCAACCTTATAATCCCACTGGTGATGTTCCTGTGTGGATTCAAGCATTTGAGGTAGTCTGAAACCAGAATGCGCAGATCTCCCTCATTCTCCAGCTCCTCCACGTACAGCTCAGTAAACCTGGCAGACACACACACAGAGCACGTTTATCCACGTCACATGTCTTTCTCATATCTCTGTTTGCATGTTTCTAATAAGGGGACCGTTGCTACTATTGCTTATGTGATAAAATCTTCTTCATCCTCCTCACCTGTTCCTGAGGCCCAGAGGCAGGTTCCTCTTCCCCACATCAGTCGCTGGATTCATGCAGGCAAAGAGTCGGAAGTCAGGGTGGCGGATCAGAGGCTCTGTAATCATTAAAAAAAAAAGACAGAACAATATCAGCAACAAACCCAAGAATATAAAAACACAGTGTAAGATGGATTCTAGAAATGATGCTATGGATAAATATGACAAACTATGGAATGCATTTATACAAAGTAAGCCATTCACTGTGAACCTTTAAATCCAACAGCTTCTGTGCTTTGCTGATGCTGGGAATATTACAGTTTGTAACAGGTGCTACGTTACATTCAATCAGCTATCAGAATCTTTAGAGTCAACAGTTGATGCTTTAAATATTTGCATGGATCACTCAACATTAAACAGCTTCTTACTATGAGCTGATGATTCCTCCTTTTTCTTATCTGTAGACATTTTATTGTTTGGAAAAATTTGTAACTAGTGATTAGTTATATCATTTAGAATTTTGATAATTTTCAGACTGTTGTAAAAATTATAGAATGCTATATCAGTCAAATTAAACCAGTGGCTTCTTGTCTGATGATTACAATTATCAACAAACAGAGCAGATCTAAAGAAAATCTCCTGGTTTCTCTGTTTCCCTCATGTGTGAGTTTGGGAAATGCCAGAAATATACCAGAAATATTTCTGGCACAATGACCAGCACATGTAAGATATCACATGACGGTGGTCCTCACCGGTGTCTCCACGGTCGAGCAGCACCAGAGACCCGGCGCTGCCCTCCAGCAGCCCACTCAGACACTCCAGAGTCTCTGCTGCTGCCAGGTTGATCTCATCCAGCAGGATCCACTGGCCCTTCTTCACTGCCTGGGCTAATGTTCCCTACAGAGGAACACACACACACACACGCGTGCACACATATACATTAGAGCTGCTCCACCAAGACTCCTGTGTGAGTGTGAGGATATTTTTTAGGACTTCACCTCTACAAAAGCAAAGACCATCGCCGTCTCGCAGGCTCGGATCTGCTGCTGGGTCTGGGTCAGTTTTCCTGCCAGCGCCTCCCACTGCTCCTGCAGCAAGGCAGCTGCATAAACACACAGGAGAATATCAGTCTGTCATTGTCCGACCGCAGAGACTATACTAAGTGTTAACAGTAATTACTCTTTCTGGTACAATACCATTAGATTTCTCTTGCAGCTCTTTAGTGAGCGCGGACTTGCAGACGTGGTCCATGAGCTTGAGCAGATCCTGCCAGCGTTTCCCCCTGAAGCAGGTCTGCACGTGACCCAGGAAGGTCAGGTTCTGCTTCCTCGAGTACGTCTGGGAGAACAGATCCTCAAAGGCCTCCCGCAGAGGGAGCAGGATCTGCTTGTGGTCTACTGGCTTGTATCTGCCAAAGACAAAAACAAAAAAAAAGTTAAATCTGTGGAGCAGAGAGGGCACAGTTTGTGGTAACGAACACGTCGCTGGCTCACTGTCACTCACCCTCCGAGCAGGTCGGCGGTGTCGCTCTGCTGGTTCATGTTCACAACACGCAACCTGTGACCTGGAAGAAACAGACGCAACTTTATTTCTACAGACTATCTGAATCAAGACTGGTGACTGGGTCCCTCAGCTTGTGTTGACGTGTAAACCCAGGCTCACCTGTGACTCTGGCCAGGTGTTGCACAGTGGAGGTCTTTCCAGTTCCTGTCTCTCCCACCAGGAGAACAGGCTCTCCCTTGGCCACACACACAGCCAGCTGTTGCAGCAGCACAGCAGAGGGGCGTGTGGCGGCAAATGTCTGGTTATCCCTGTTCATGGAAATAAAAATAATAAATATACGTAGATACTGGTGTAAAAGTTGAACCCTCTTAACCATAATATACTGGAACACACTTGATCAGTACCATATCTTCACTGCTCACACACAAGCACTCTGTAATTGCTTCATTGTTAATTTAATCTATGTCTGCCTCTGTTTATTATTGTTATGATTGCCAATTTAAAAGGAAATTATATGTTTGAGAGGTAAAAGAAAAACTTTAAATAAAATCTTTTTAAAAAGTCTGCAAATATACAGTGCCTTTGAGCGAGTCCTATTTTTACTGAATTTAGATCAATTTGTAAAAGATTATTTTGCAGCAGCAGAGAGCAGCCATGTGTTACAATTATCTTAAAAAGAGATCATTATCTCCCAAAAAAAAATATCCACAAAAAACAAAAAGGTTGCTTTCATAAGATAATAGAATAAATATATACAAAAAGGTTGTTGGCGTGAAAATTATCCACGACTTGCACACAGAAGGTCATTGAATTTACATATTTTTGCTGAACAGCGTTGACTGTGGCCACAAATATGAAATGATGTCAAAATGCTAACACCTAGCATTAAAGTGGAGAAATCAAAAACCAACACCTAAAATTAGCTCAGATTAGCACATTAGCCACCAATATCAAGACTGTGGCATTCGCCTCAGTTCTTCACACGTCTCACTTTGTTTTCAGTTTGACACCTACCCTCATATTGGCTTTGGGAGAGAATCAATATGGATATTTTGGCATGTCCTGATGGCCGAGCCATTAGATGGCTTTGTTTACCATAATGTAGTTTGAAATCAATACGATGTTTACTCAGTTTACCAGCAGGAGGTCTGTTGGTGAATGTTGGCACAGCAGCTGGCTGATGCATATATGGTGTAAACAGAGGTCAAAAGGGGGCGGGTGGGCATGATGTCCCACTTACACACTCAGCTGCACGGCTTCGGTCTGCTTTCGACACAGAGTCACTCTGCCCACCGACACCTCCAGCTCGGTCAGAGAGATGCCAGGCTGATACATCTGGCAGAAGTGCTGGGCCTGGAGGAGAACAGGCGGCAGGAAGCGCAATCACAATATGTCTTTTACATAAAATGCAACTCATCGTGAAAGTGGAGGAAGAAAAAAAAAAAGAAGACAGCAATTCATGACTTACATGGGGCTAAAATGATCAAGTACGGAATCATGTTAATGTCAAAAATACAATCAATGATTTACAGGAGCTGCTTTGCACGGAAGCATTGTTTTGTCCCTCCAATAAGACTGATTAATGCCAATCAATACCTTCTCTTTGGAGATGTTGAGCTTGCTTCCGATGATCTCAGCCATTCGCAGTCGACTTTCGGGGCGAGACAGCATTGCTGTGAAGCAGTCAAGAGCCTGACGGGGAGAAGCAGCACAAAAAGGCTTCAGTTATGTTATATCTAGTTATTTTTACACTCTTGAATCAAAAACATATTTTCACTTTCACATTTAGGAGGGGCGCCACAGTCCTGAGCAGCGTTTCTGTCAGCTGTGTGGGAAAGATATTAATATTAATAAATCATCATTGGTTTGCTTTTACAGAAACCTACTAACCTCTTGGAAGACATGTTGCGCCGTGGCCGATGAGGTGCCGTCAAAGTCGACGCTGATTCGCTCACACCATTTCAGTAAGTCCCTGTGGAACATGAGTTAAGACTATTGAGACTACAGAGACACACAATAAAACGTGGAAGACTTGGAGTATATGATAATGATCTCAGTGGGAAGAGTTATCACTAGCTTTGGTACAGGCTTATATTATTAAACAGCGATCAGTGATGCCGTCTTGTTCAATAACATCAACCCTGATGGCCTGGACCAGCACATATGAACACTGTGAGCTGAGCTATAAAGTTAATTACATTGATCCATGAAAAGCATCTGTGCTATTGAAGTGCAGATCATGGAGGCTACAGACATGTTAATTTATGGCTGAGTCTTCACCGTCACACACCGTCTACAGATCCCACTGAAAGCATACGGAAAACGAAGAAAGCACCAGGGCAGATGAGTGAAGTCGCTGAGTGAGGAGGGGATTATAAAGCTGTTATCTAATGAGGATGCCCTGGAGTGACCAGCACAATCTGAAATTTAAGCCCACCGTTCCAGAGGACAGTCCGATCAATAATCTATCGAGCACATCAGCAGCTAGTGGAAAGCTAATTAAAGTGGTGGAAGCTGCCGCTGCGGACTGGTAGTTTTGATTGGGGGGGGGGGGGTCTCTTGGTCTGACAGATGTGAGGCCAAGAGGGCAAAAGCTGTCTATGTTTGCCAGGATCATGTAAGTGACACATGCTCCTGTATAACTCAGTGGAAGATATTTAATCACATAGTCAGTTTACCAGATAAATTTTAATAAAAATGTTCTCCCCCCATAAACAATGTTTATAACTGACTGACTGTGAATCACTTCCAGCACTTCGATGGGATTTAAACTGTTTAATTCCCACTATTTTATTCCACTGTAAAAAGTCAAAAAGACACATGAAGATTCAGGATTCATTAAGCTTTGTTAGTTTGTGATCAATTACACAATTACACTAGAGCCTTTTAGACGTTGAATACACTCATTGTAACATAATCACTACTGGAGCCAATCATAGTCCTGTATTACACAAGTGTGATGTGGAAAGTGCACAAACACTGAGAACAGACTTTACAGTGAAATTAAATGAAATTAATATTTGCATATTCATAGATTCTGGATTTTTCAGTGCGGGTGAAATGGTAAATGTCATTTCAAGTGTTTCTAGGTGAAATTTTTTTGTGGAAAAAAAACAACATATTGGACACAAATTATTATCTATTTATAAGTTAAGTATAATTGTTTAGGGCAAAACAAACACTAATCCCAAAAACTTTCACAAAAACTAAATGACAATTCAGTCTGAGTATAACTCACTGCTGCTCATCATATAAGTCTTCAACTGAGGCTGTCGACACAGAACATTGCAGAGCAACAGCGTCCCTGACCGACACTCTAGTGTTACATTACTTATTACATTAGATCTCAAAAGGAGATCACGTATAATAGAGTGTGATTTGGTTCAGAGATATCTATCATCTATCTTGACTTTATCCAAGCTTTGTGTGACGAGACGCCTGCAGTCTCAGACTTTAGATCAAAGCGGTGTCCGAATGGAACACAGAATGAAATGTATTATAAAATTAACACTGTTTCTACTTGTTATTAGGATTACATATTTCATTAGAGAATATGTTTAACGTTATTTCTGACCAGGATGCTACTGAAAGAAGTCGATGAGGCTCTGAAAGATCTGTTATAAATAAATACAATAGAATACAAAAAGCCGTACACAGCATGACAAATATAGCAACAGATGTTTAACTTCTGCTTATCTACTCATTAACAATATACACGCTCTGATTCACTGGCATACTACAGCAGACAGACAGACAGCAGATCACATCAGCATGTCTGCTGGCTGATATTGACCTTATAGTATATCAGATTTCCGGTGGTCATAATGATCGATCACTATGTGTCTGTGGTTGCTCTGTTTTAAGGAGCTGCTCACGCTTGTGAAACAATGCGATTGTCACTTAGTTCAAAGTTTAAATGTGGTCTTCTTGCAATGAATAGAAAATATTTGTCATTTTGAGAATGAAAATGGTAAAATTCAAAGATTTTGCACAAAGTTTAGTTTAAAAATATTAGTCTCGATGTTTCAAAAGCAAACATTTGACAAGCGTTTCTGCCACAATTCAACACAGAACTTGGTCTTAATGCGGTGACTATTACGAACGTGAGAAGGACAAACGAGAGTGAAGCCGCCTGCCTTGAGCTGGGCCTCACCTCAGTGACAGTGCTCTGCCCTCCAGCGTTTGCTGCTGGCTTTCATCTGGGCTTTGGAGGCTGTTCGCGTCCGGGTCCGAGTGTCTCTCTCCGGTCAGCTGGCAGTAGATATCCAGGAGACGGTCTGCCACCACTGTCAGCTTCGGATACCTGCTGATGAGCACCTACACGCACAGAGACAGGGTGTTTTTTTGGCTTATTTGAACAAATACATTATTATTATTATTATTGTAGTCAGTTATGGCAGTAAGACATGGCAGTATGGCAGTAAGACCACAATGTACACAAAATCATTTTCTGTCACATCAAATAACAGAAATAAAATCTTAAAACACAAAGAAAACATGGTTTAAATATTCCATATTTCACCTTCTTCAGCTCTTCTCTCGTCATGTTGCCCATCTGCAGCTTGGTCCAGTACTTGTCCAGCAGCACTGCATGAGAGTTGTGTGGTTTGTGCCAACTGCCTCCACCGTAGTGCATCCTGCCACACACAAGCACGACTCACCGTTACTCCTTACTTAATGTCACACAATTCTAGCAAGTTTCTGAAACACACAATCCAACACTTTTGAGCTCTGTTTTTTCATTGCTTGCGTCACTCAACAGTGTGTGCCATTCACTGAGCCTCGTGCAACATTTTTCTATTCTTATCCTAAACTTCCGCTACCTCCATCTGTAACTAAATATACTAAATACTACTAAATATGAGGAAACTGGTGAACACATTTTTGCATGAACCCAGTTGATTCTAGACTACATAGAGTGACATAGAGAGACAGGGAATCAGTGTGATGCAGCAGCAGGAGGAGGAGGCTTTTCCCACTGTGCACAACATGCTGTACAGCTTAGTTAGCTTGAAGCATATTCAGACCTTAACAATGAAAGAAGATCAGAGAGGCCAAATAATGTTGCATTTAGAACTGGGATGTGCATGTAGCCTAAAAACCAAGAACATGTGTTTATATAAATGTTCCAAAGACAAATCCAGTCAATGCAGTCACTACAGCATATAAACAGTCAAGATGGAAAACTAGGACAGCCGAGCTGCTGTTGCATAACTACATTTACTATGTAATGATATTTTTACCTTCTTGTTGCAAAGAACTGAAATCCAGGAGCGACATCGATGCAATCCTCCCGTCCTGGAATCATCAACTTCTTATTCTCCATTAAAGGCAGGAGCACAGATATCTAAAAACACAACAGTTTGGTTTGAGGCAATGCTGTAACAACAAGAACAGGTCTAACATTGAGAGTGTTGGGTACGTTAGTTATCAGGAATCTAATGGAGATAAATAGAGCATGTGTTCTAACTGACCACATCCAGAGGTGCATGGTCGATGTCTTCCAGCAGGATCCACTGGCCTTTAGAAATGGCTTGTGTCAGTGTCCCTGGCTGCCACACAAACTTCCCTGGTATGTCAGTACAACGGTACATCCCCAGCAGCATCTGCCAAACACAACAGAACACATTCACATTAGTCTCCACTGAATGAGCCCCTCCAGACATGCATTAAGTCATGTCAAAATCTGCTTGGAACAATAATGTGTATCTGATATGGTTTTGTCCAACAAAAAAAAAAAGTGTATAATTACATATTTAAAATCTTTAAAGTCACATCTACTCCTTCACAGAATCTATGAATATACAAATACATTTAATTTAAGTTTAACTGCTGGATGCAAGATGTCCATTCTCAGTGTACGTTTACAGGAGGCTTCAAATTTTAGCTTTCAACAATCTTTCAACGAGCACAGAGAAACTTTTCACTTTCAGATGAATGTGAAACCAAACTCTGCACATGCATCATTCTGCACAGTGAAGCTCAAACATCCGACTGTGTGCATTTTTGAGTGGAGGAGGACTTTAAGGTTTAGGTTGCTTCCGTGTTCTCTCACCTTACTGTCAGTTTGATCCCCCAGCTGGACCTTGAGAATCTCTGTAGCTTTCGTATGTCCCGTGACAGCAGCCATAAACTCCACCAGGGCGGTTTTACCACATCCAATGGGACCCTCGAGAAGCACGGGCTTCTGGGAAGCCACGGCCAGCGCCAGCCTTCTCAGATTACGGCAGGTTGAGTCGACCAGCACCAGATCCTTTTGGTTTATCTACCAATAGAAAACAATGTTAAGACTAAAACAGATCAACGGCAGAGTATTCATATGACGACTCAAAGGGCGTGTACCTGTTCAGGCTGTCTGGGAATGATTCTGGGTAGAACAACGCCGCACACGGCCACAACATTCTGACACAGGTCCTCTGATACCACCTGACCTCTGGTAAACTTGTTAGCCTTCTCCTGGCGCCACATCACAGAGCCCTGATTGGCTAACACCAGGGCTTTTTCTACCTCCAGCTGCTGAGTTTCTTCCAAAGCCCTAAACAAGGAATAAAGAGAAAGTCAGATTTATAGAACTGCAATGATTAACTGACTGAAATAATTGCTTCGGTTATTTTTAAGCAAAAATGCCAAATATTTGTTGGTTTCAGCTCCTCAAATGTGATGATTTGACGCTCTTCCATGGAATATGATTGGGTTTTTACACCGTTAGTTGGACAAATTCGGACTAAACGTGCATTTTTTTTACTTTTACAAAACTATTAATCATGAAAATTATCTGCAGATTAATCAATAATTGATAGTTGCAGCCCATCATCTTAAAATAATTTTATGAATTACAGCAGGGTGACGGCAAACAACGGCAATTTAAAGCAATCAACAGTGTAAAAATGTCTCAAAACTCTAATTTTCTTCTAATTCATGAAAACTGAGGATATGAACTGAATTGGATCCATTCCTCCAAACAGAAATGCATAGAAAATGTAACGAATTAATTGTTTTAGCCATTATTACTGTCATGTATCAATAGCAGCATTTAAAGTACCGTAAAGATTTTAGGTAACATTCATCCCTAGATATGACTAGAAAAAACTAAGATACATACTTAATTTTCATGTGCAGGATCTCATCACTTGTCAGCACCTTCCTCAGAAAGATTGTTTTCTGATTATCAGTCATATGAGACACCAGTGCTAAACAGTGGGCAGTGTACCTGTAAGAGAAGATATGTGAAAGCTGTAGTAGGAAAAGCCTGCAACAGTGTTAACATTGTTGTAACAGCTGAAACACAAAGACACATATAGGAGGATTATATAAATACACTGTCTGAGATATCACCCACTGCTGATGCTGAAGAGATGTTTTGAGGTATTACTTGGTTTATTAATAGCTGCCATCCTGGTGTTAATGGAGCCAGAAAATAATACAAAGCTCCCAGACATGCCTCTCTGAAATGTGAAATTATCCTTCGACGTGTTCGGTGGGGCAGTTTAAGAGTTGAGGTAGTAAACTGCTCGAGAAAAGCTGCTGCTTATGTGACCTCCAAAATATATTTATACCACAAAGTCAACGCTGTAGGATGCACTGACGAGGCATAAAATACAACCCAATATAATAACAATATAATAGATAAATGATAGAAATGTCAGGTTTTAATCTGACAAATTATGGTATGGACATGTAAATAATTTGTAGCAAACAGGCTGAAATGTGCAAAGATACACATGTAGTCCTTTCAGTTTAGAAACATGTCGGGATGCTTTGCTTAAAACATTTACTGAACTGACCTACACACACAGATCACTGACACCCGTTACACTGCATGGCCCACGGGGCTTCTGCTGGTGTAAAGAGGAAGCAGGTACGCACCCTCGGACCATGACATCGCTGGTGAGCAGCTGGGACACGCAGGGGCTCCAGTCCCAGAGCATTCGAAACTTAGCGCAGTCGCTCTGCAGGAAGCGCAGGGTGGCAGCCATGAGGTCACGCAGCTTCATCCTCCGGGGGCCATACTGGACAGCTGATGACTCTTCACTGGTGAAGAAGAGCCTCTGGAACACTGGCGGGGCGTCGTTGAAGTATCTCGCAGCAAACCTTACGGAGAGAAGCAGAGTCATGATGAGCCAGAGAGGAAGAAGCCTGTAGAAATACTTGGTGTTTAGAGTAATTACTCTCCCTATTCCAAGCAGCGACAAAAGAAACATTGCTGCTTATGTGACTTAAATACATTTATACCATAAGCTTGATGTTGTAAGATATATAGAGTAGGATAATAAACCCCCCTACTACAGTTTATATATGTTAGGTCCGCAACTAACATTTATATTGATTCATCTTTCAGTCATTTTCTTGATTAACTCATTCGTAGTTTTGTCCCAACCAACAGTCCACAAGCCAAAGATATTCAGTTTACTGTCAATGTAGACTAAAGAAACCTGAAAACAGTTTATACACACGCCTAGCAATGGTTGTCAGACACCGTCTACATGCACAGGTTTAGGTTTTATTCTTTGAACAGGTACGATGGTACCAAACCTGGCAACCTCAACACACTGTTGTTCAATTAGAGATAGTTCCAGAAAATAACTGTGATTTTTACATTTGTATGATAAAAAAAATGAAACCGATCTTCTTATCTAACTCTGGGAAATAAATCAAATCATTTTAATAACTGTGAAATAAAGCTACACCGTCAAAAACTAGCTGTAACAGCTTCACTGATGACATCTGTATGTGCTGACACTGTGAAAAATAAAGCCGTTTCATTTGTTTACTTGAAGACACATGGGAGAAAAAGTGATGGTTGGAGGTGTCAAAAACGGGGCCATGCTTCATTTTTGCCCGAGGGGCCCCCAACTAAGTAAACCCAGCCATGTGTGCCCATGCAGCATCCTCCATCAGCAGCACCTTTAAAGGCGAGGATGGAGAGAACAGGGTCCACTTACGCCTGCGCATCAGGACTGATGCCGAGCAGTTTGCTGAGGGCCACACACAGGCGCTCGTGAAGATCATGGTTGATCCTTCCGCCGGCTTTCACCCTGTCCGCGTTCCGCTCCAGCAGGTCTAGCACCAGCGGGCGCAGGTGGCGCGCAATCAGCAAAGTGTAATCCTTCTCCAACAGCAGCTGAGCCAAACACTCCAGAATACACTGCCTGTCCTGCTGGCTCCAGATCTGAGGAGAGTCAAGACAATGTGATTTATATAGAGCCAGATCACACAACACACACACACAGAGAGCAATAGAAATACTGATAACAACATTATTTATGATTGAAATATGATTAGTAATAATAATAGTAGCAGCAGGCATCGAGGACCATGACGGTAGCAGGAGGTCATCAATTTAATTTAAAGTCCTCCTCCGCTCAAAAATGTCTTTGTTTTTCTTGTCCCTACAGTCGTTCACTTCACTGTATGAACGATGCATGTGCAGAGTTTGTTTTCACATTCATCTGAAAGTGGAAAGTTTCTCTGTGCTCATTGAAAATCTGATTTTTAGGGAAGGGCCTTACGAACAGGATTTGTGACATCACTACTAGTTTGGAGCCAATCCTGGTCCAGTATTCAACCTACAGGGTGATGTTGAAACTTAAAGTCTCATACACTAAGAATGGACTTTACAGTGAAGTAGACACTTGGTGTCCAGCAGTTACACTTCTGAAATTAAATATATTTATATATTTAATAGAAAAAAAACATATTAGTCACAAATAATTATTCAAACTGGAGTATTTTATATAAATCTTAAAACATTCTTTTTAATATTGACTGGTTGACATAAAAACACGGTGTAAAACGATCTGGCTGGTGACATGTGAGGGACAGAGCATGCTGCACACAGGACACCATCAGAGTCACAGTGTGAACATAAACAACTCTAAACACCTCATTCCATCACATACAAGCCAGAAATTAACTATTCTTACCTGTTTTGACAGATATTGGCTCAGTTGGTTGTGACTTTTGTCAACATGTCTGGATATGGTGCCCAGTGATGACAGGCTCAGTTCCAAATTCTCCATCGTATCATGTGTGTCCTCTGCAGCAGCAGCAGCGATCTCCAGCCACAGGCGGCTCAGCGGTGTGTGAACAGCTCTGCTGGTTTACTGATATTCCAGCAGACTGCCAGGTTCATCACGCTTCTGTCTGTCTGTGTGTGTTTGTATCTGTCTGAGGCTGGACCACAACACACTAACACGTTCCCGTCACTGTGTTAGGTTAGAATCCTGTCCACATGTGAGTGGAGCGCGAGTCCTTCCGGGTCAGCATGGAATAACCCCCCCTACACACGCTCTTGTTTCCACCTAAAAAAAAAAAAAAAAAACTTTATTAACAACACAGTCTTTACACATAGAAATAACAGTACAGCGAGTGTTGGAGAAAATAAACTAAAATCAAATAAAATAGTCACAAAAACACAATCAGAAATAAAATTGTTGTACATTGTTACATTGTACAATGTAAAAAATGCACCATAAAGAAATGAAGAGAGAAAAAATAAATAATAAAATATAATATTTTTAAACTGTAAACCAACTCGAATCATGTGACAGTGTTCAACAATGTTTCTCAATTTTTTTAGGTTTTTGTTTGAAGAAATCTACCTTTGTGAATATGATGTTTTGCCCAAGAAAGTTATCGATTTCATTATTGTTAGACTCTACATTCAAAAATATAAATATTACTTCTGTAATAAGTACCAATATGTACCTAATATGAGTCTCACATATCAATAAGAACATTTGAATTCAAAAGTTACTTTTGAGCACAGGCATAAATAATACATTTTAATAAGAAGAAATAAGAAAAGGACTCAACCTCCTTTACAATGCCCCGCCCCCTCCTGACGTCACGCTGTGATGACGCGCGCGGACAGCGACTCAGGCAGAGTGCGATTCTCCCGCGGAAGAGACACAAGTTTCTGCCACACCTGCTGCAGTTTAACGCTTTCATCCATGTCTGCTGACTGCAGGGGGACTGGGAACCTCCGAAGAAGCCTACGAGTCTCGGTACAGTTGGTCATCTTTAGGGTTTAACTCCCGTTTTAACATTTATTTTTGGAAGCCCTAAAAGCAGCAGGAATACAGCCGCGGCAGCGACACAGCGCGGGAAAATGTCGTTACTTCCTGTGTAATGAAGTCTTGGCGCGACATTACAGTTGTAAACAACAGGAGGCCATACACAACACGTAAGTCAACCTATTTATAATTAACCCACTTTGTCCTGTTTGTGAGCACAACACTCTTCATCTACAGTTAGCTACCAACTAAAATGTAAATAATAAGGTTACATTGGTGAGTTAAACATGCAGCTAACGGTGGGTTATCTGACTTTAGCTAGTTGGTGAACTACAAACATCCATTCATGTGGGGGAAAAAATAAGAAAGAAACGTTACTTACGCCTTTCTCACAACATAATATATAACATCAGCTATATGTTAGCTAAGTGTAGACATTAAAATGTCCTCCAGGATAATAGAAAAATGGGTAAGCATAGTTTTAGCCGAGTTTGCCCGCGGCTCTGTTTTGTTACATATACTTCAAATTCAAATTTCAGGAGAGGACTAAACTCTGCTAAGTAGCTGCAATGTAAAAGTTAGCATGTTGAGTTCAGTGTTGAATATCAGATTAAGGCCAAGGACTATAAAGTCAAAATGAAGCAATATTTACCTAGAAGCTTATTATTACCTCCGCTCAACTTATATGAGATGCATGTATTCCTTAGAAGCTTTTATTGCTTTATTCTCTGCAGCAGTGAACAAAAGAGCTCCAGCTAGCACACAGTGGTAATCATGCTAACAGCTTGCCCTCTACACACAGTGTATCTGTAGGAATATGGATAAAATCCTCTATTACCATCCAAATATATATATATATATATATATATATATATATATATATCATTTTATAGTACATTGATATTGTACGTTTTCTTTTCTGGGAAAAATCAGTTGATAAATTATTCATGAATAACACACAAAGCAGTCCTGCTGGTCTTATTCAACCAGATATATTGAAGAGCTACTGTGGTATTAATGGTATGGCAGGATGTCTGGTATTTGGTAAATTTCTCTCATAGTATGATGCTGTCTGCAAAAACTGCAAATTAACTAGTCGTAAATGGACACGGGAAAAAATAACAGCGGTCAAAAAAGTGTTCAAAAACACTGAATCCTTTCTTCCAGTCACGTCTGGCTGGTATCTTTCAAACTCCACAACCCTCATGTGTAACTCAGATCTTACTATTACAGGCGTGTACCGTAGGTCGTCTGGGTTATTTTTCCTACATTCTACAAAAGTTTTCACAAAAACTTTGGACTAACCACGTTTAGCAGACTGACTTTATGTGTCAAACTGGCGGAATGCTTCTTTTAAGTTGACTTTATCAGTCTAAAAGTAATTGTTGTTTTTAATGTAGCCACCAGCCAAATATCACAGGATAATTTAAAATATGTTCTGTCTGTTCATATGTATTGTAAAGTTATATAAGTGCAGTCAATTCACCACAATATTTGTAGACTGGTAATAACTATTGGTTTCCTTTTGCTGTTGTTTTCAGGTCCTGTGAGTCACAGAGATATTTGTAAGAATGGATAACGCTGACACTAACAATGCATCTGGTCGTAAGTATAAAGGCTATTGCTTTTAATTAGTGGTGCTTGTATATTAGATAGATGTCTGGTCTGCATTAAGGCTGTTTACCATGTATAGTGTAAATGTCTTTACCCAAACTGTGGTTTCATTCCAATTCCACAATCATACAATGATTGCTGACATTTTTCTGTAATTCTGTAAATATGTACACTGTGTTCTTTTCCCTCCTTCCGCTGCTGTAGCAAGTGAATTTCCCCGTTGTGGGATCAATAAAGTCTTATCTTATCTTATCTTATCTTAAAACTAAAATTCATCTTAAAGAAAACATTTAAATTGTGAAAACCTTGAAAGTACTTGCCTCAAATATACTTCAGTTTGTACATATATATGTATATGTATATGTACACTGTTCACTATATTAAGACAATTTAAGACATTGATATTATAACATTCCCACAATGGATCAAAAACGTCCATATCATATGGTAAAAAAAAAATGCACGCATAATTACAGATGCAGAGATAATTTTGCATTAAGACTAATGTGGAAAAAAGTAGTGATTACAGCTGTACATGTCTGATGTTATACATTTCTAATGTCCACAGTCTTGGTACCGAGTGCCAGCGAGGACTCTGTGGATATCTACGAATCCATGGACATCGGGTTTGACAGCAATGCAGGTAAAAGTCCTTTTTGATCTACTACATACTTAATTCTAATATTTAAATGAATCTTTGTTCAACATCGATGCTGACTTTATAAATGTGAATTATAATAGATCTTTGTCTTATTTTGGTTTATTGCAGAGAAGCCCTCGCCTAATCGTTCCCAGCTGATGGAGTCCATGGATCTATATGAAGAACTTGTGACAGAGGAACAGCAGAGCAGAGAGTCCTCTTACACTGAGGTTGGTTACCATGTTCTCCATGCTTAAATACACCTTTCATGTTGAATGTGAGGCTGTGTTTGTTTACTGTTGGTGTGCAGAGATCAACACGCCTTTTTTTGCTTGGCTTGTTCCAAACCTGGATGTTTTTCAGGTTGAGCAATGTACAGCTGTGCTATGAATGAATGAATGAATGTAAGTTATTAAAATGAGTACGGTGCTGCTACACGTTTACAAACATTACTTTATTGTACATGTTCAGGGTTCCCCTCAGTTTCCACAGCCTCTTCTCTTTTTCCTGAAGGGTTAGGGTTAGGTATAAATTCTGATTTTATGGGTCTCAAAGGTGTTTGAATGAAAACATAGATCGCAGCTTGTTGTATTATACACCATAATCTTAATAAACTCTAC
This sequence comes from Pampus argenteus, assembly GCA_036937835.1. Lineage (NCBI taxonomy): Eukaryota > Metazoa > Chordata > Actinopteri > Scombriformes > Stromateidae > Pampus > Pampus argenteus. The sequence goes on along the minus strand of CM072876.1, from coordinate 17,338,957 downwards.
TGCGTGCTTTGTCTGAGCCCTAACCACACATGCTTCACCACCAAATGGACCTGTCTTCATGTGACTGCATTTTCACACCTTGGTCACAAGTGGTTGTTTATGAGGGAGAGTGTCCTCTTACACAGGGGCATTTAATTGGCATGGTAACACTTTGCCAGATGACAGCAAAAGCTTTTTTTTTTTTGCTGCACTAGCCCTCATTAGTTCACATGTATGTATCAATGGCATGAATGAGAGGCTGCATTGTTCCTATGTGTGGTATAATCGTGTGGATTGGTAGTGATGTGTGAGTAATGGTTAGTCTGAGGTGAAAAGCTGCTGCGAGAGATTTCCCTGTGAATAGTCGGGTGTGAACTGTCAAGTCTGCGGCGAACCTTTGTTCATTATTTGGTGTTAATACATAACATTTGTGTATAAACAGGGGTGTAATAATGTACACATTGCAGTGCTCCCATAAACACTTTGAAAGGTTCTCATAAACATCCTTTTGTTTGCAGTTGAAGTCCAGATTCCAAGCAGCTCAGAACCAAATCAAAGAGCTGCACAGGAGACTGGAACAGGTGGAGTTGCAGGTTGGTTTCAGTTTCCTTATTTTCTAGCTGTTGATGATTTCTTGAATATTATTAGGCTTCATACACACCAATATTGAAAGTATAGTTGATTGTTGTAGATTGCTTAAGCAACATACAATATCACACATTTTACCATAAATTCTACTTTTATAAGGCTCATACATTTTCAGTTTTTGTTGACATTGTCATAAAGGTGATTATGTTATTGAGGTAGTAGGTGGTGGTGGACTGGAATGTTATATTGATATACTGAGTGTGTGAACATTCCACAAGTATTCAAGTTTTTTTTTTTTTTAGCCTTATGCTAAAGTCATCTACATCTTTCCACTTTTTTCACAGTCTACTCTCATTACTCCTTAATGACAAAGCAGGAAACCCACCCCATCTACTGACAGCCATTTTAAGCTTTCACAGATTTAGATATTCAATTGGTTTACAGTTTCTGGTTTGTAGATGTTTGATGATGTTAAAATTCTAGTTTTTAGGGGTTGAAAACATAATCTTTCTGTGCAAGGAGGGCAAAGCTGTTGTTATTTATTTGCTTCAGTATGGCCATTGTCATTAAATTGCTCCTGGAATGGGCCATTGAGCAAATCTGGGTATCACAGTCCCAATCACTGTCAAAGCGACCTGGAAGCCTGCTGGTTACCGTATAACCACCAGGTTCCGTTCTGGCTGCCGACCCACTCTCTCTGTTTTCTTTCCACTGTCAAATAAAAAATGTTGTCACTGTAAACCCATTTTATTTCTAAATGTATGTATGTATTTATTTTTTAGAACACGGGGCTGAATACTGAGAACTACCGTCTCAAAAAGAACATCTCTGCACTTTTACAAACAGCGAGGCAAGAGGTGAAACGAAAAGATGCTGAGATTCAGAGGCTAAACCAACGGTGAGTGTTCATATGCAGTTATTACACATTATAAATGTAACCAGCAATATGATACTTGCTACTGCAGCTAATATAACAAATCCAAATCAACGTGTGTGTGGATATAAACATAAACATAAACATTTGCTGGTAATTAGGACAAGTAGCTTCTAAACACTAATTCATTGATAATAAAATTTTCCTCAGGCCAGAGAAAGGTCGCCATCATCAATCACATATGAATAATCTGTGGGATCAAAGGTCCTCCAGGCAGACCCCGCCAGGTAGTTCCACGAGTAGACCGCCTCCTCTGCCACCTCCTCCTCCTCCACCATCCAGTCCTCCTCCACCTCTGCCGACTTCACTTCCCAGGGAGGGTCATCCTCCAAAGGATCGTCCTCACTCATCCAGGAAAGACAGTGATATTTCCACCAACCAGGCCGGTGGCTCTTCCATCGAGACCAGAGCTTCAAAAGCATCCTCTCACACTCAATCCAAAAGTTCCTCAAGAGGAGACTGTCAAGCAGCTGACAAACAGACTGAACACTCTGTTAGCAAATCCAGCAGCGGTTCATCAACCCGACACAGTGAGTCAGACAAACACAAGTCCAAGCAGAAAGAAGAAAAATATCCAACTCCAAAACTATCTGAATCAACAGATGGGAGGCATAGAAGTGGTTCAGATCCCAACAAGGACTGTTATGCTTCTGAGAAAAACAGGTCGCACAAAACAGACAAAGACGCAGGACGGAGGTATGACTCCAGGTCATCTAAAAGCAGGAACTACCAAAGCGTTGAGGGGCACCACAGATCAGAGAGGGCTAAAAGCCCCCCACCAGAGATTTTACATACTGCAGGTTCCTCTGAAGACACAAAAGGGAGAAGTCGAGAAAGGAGACAAGATAAATCCAAAATGGCCACATCAGACTCGGAACACGGTTATAAAGAGGGCTACAGCCGAGATCATAGAAAACTCAAGATTACTGACGGACACGGGAGACGTTCAGACTCAAAGGATCGGAAGAAGTCTGAGCGCTACAATGAGTCCTCTAAAGAGAGTGAAGGGGATAAACTTCCAAAGGGTCATCAGAGGAAGGAAGAGAAGCGACGTGACAATGAAATTAGCAGAAAGCATAAAAGGAGCACTGTGTCAGAGGCGAGCAGAGAACGTGAAAAACAGAGATCAAAAAAGTCGGATAAACTTGATAAATGTGATGCCCAGAGCAAGGAAAGATCAGAAAAGACACACGAGGCCTTAAAAAGATTATCTGAAGAACCAAATACAGCTGAAGGAAGCTCTGTGGAGGAAAACAGTCCAAACAGAAAACTGTGTTTCATGGAAACCCTGAATCTAACCCTGTCACCAATTAAGAAGCCAGTGTTGCCCATCAATGGCAGCAAGGATGAGCCCACACCAGTAGACAAGGTACTAGAAAACAGATCAGATGATGAGAGGTCACAGCCCGATGTTGAAGACATGTGCGTCATTGATGAAGTAGAGAGCAGTGAACTAGAAGCCGGGTTAGAAGATGTTGAAAAGCAGCCTTCTGATTTTGACAAAACTCCAAGTTCTGAAAAGACACACAAGGAGTGTGATGAAGATGTCCAGGTAAAGGACGAAATCCAAAGAGAAACACCTGCAGCTGGCGAGCAGCCGGATGACAGTTCAGTCCAAACTACCTCAACACTTTGCATTGATACTGCAGAGAACCAGATGACTGCACATCTCACGCCAAAATCACCAGAGAGTACTTCTCTAAAAGCCAAAACCAAACTGTCCTCAGGCAGGCAGGTAAAAGGATCTGACCGACTGGAGGCAACTGCTGGTCTCAGTGAAACATCTGAAAGCATTTACGAACAACATACATTTAATTCTTTACAAAAAGTAAAGCGTGGAAACAGTACCGATCAGTCTGTTGATGTTACAGAAGCTGTCGCCCTTGATTCAAGCGTAGAACTTTCTCAAACTGTAGAACCGCAGAGCCTCTCTCTGGATCCGGCCGTGTCAGACGGAGGGAGAACACACGCCACTGAAGACACGACTGACGAGGCCAAACCTAAACATCTGCAGATTGCTCCCACTGTCCTACCTCCGGACTGTCAACAAGGACTGGCTCATCCCGTTTCATCCAGTTCCACCCACGAGAAAGATGCTCTTAAAGATGCAGATGCTGTATCAAGCACAATAAGCCTAGAGTCACTTCCACAAGAAGGGCTGAGTTTACCTGAAGCTATTTATGTGTTAACACAGACAAATGAAGATGCCAGTGACAGCAGCAGCATCGCAGCTGAGCCCAGCTCTTCCACCGGCTGTATCGCCGTTTCCAAAGTCAGCAGTACGACAGAGGAGACGGCAACGCCGGATAAGCACAGTTACCTCAAATTCACACCGAAGAAGAGCTTCAGTCCCGGAAAGAGTCACGAGAGTAATGTTGAGCCTTCCAGTTCGATGCCATTGCTTCATGATGAGGACTCCATGATGCACACGCTGAGCAATCTGAAAAGAATCCCTGATGCCATAAGCCCACTGAGGAGCCCGATACGGATCACCAAGAGAAATCATCTCCATGTTCACACCAAGCCTGGTCATGTGAAAAGCCTTCAAAAAGGTAATGCTTTTTTCTGTTTTTTATGCAGTTGGAAAAATACACTTTTTATTATCAAAAGCATAAATAACAGCAGTTGATATCAATACTTTAGCTTTAGCATGAGATATCATGATGTCTATATAGAAAAAGACTATTTACCATCTTTTCCCTCTCTCTCCTGTGCAGAGTTCTCCAGTACAGCTGCTGACACCAACTCAAAGAAATTGGATATAAACAAAGAAAACAAATATCCAGGTTCTCCTTCAAAACATGATCCGCAAAACCTGGACAAAGTATCCGACCTGCCTTCGAGTCTCTCTGACACCGACCTGGAGGAAGGGGAAATTTTAAGCGAAAGTGATGACGCGACTGCAATTTCTCCTGCTCCTGCAACCAAGAGGGCCAAATTGGCACGCCCGGTCCGAAACAAACCAAGTCCCAAGTCTGTGTTAAAGAGGAAATCTGAAGAAAGGTGCGTCGCTTCAAAAGAAGCGGAAACAGCAGGTGTATCAACACCAAGTCCAACTAGTAAGAGTCGTTTTAAAACAGTTTGCCCTGCAGCGACCAAAGCTTCCTTTTCCACAATAGAAGAAGTTATGGAGACATTTAAGTTGGTTCGCTCTGAGATTAGAAAAAAGTACATGAAGCTTCATAAAACATTTCCTAAGAAGAGCTTCTATGGCATGATGGAGAATTTCCAGAAGTCTTTTTTAGAATTTGTCGACGGTGCCCATTTTGGTCAAATATGCAGTCAGGCAGAGGAGCTGAAATCCAACCTGAAGAAGCTGGTGGAGTCTGTCTTTAGCAAAGTAGCAGATAACGGCATTGTGAAACGCATCTTTGAACAACAAGCAGTCGATCTGAAGCAAAAATTGTGGGACTTTGTAGATGTTCAAGTTGACTTTTTGTTCAAGGACATTTACACAACACTGAAGAGCCTTTGCAAACCAGCAAGAGGTCAGGCTGAGCACAAGAAGACCAGCGGTAATGACAAAGTGTGTAGACAGCCTTCTGCGAAGAAGCCACAGTGTCAGCAGAAGGTGGTACAGTCTCCTCCTGCCAGCCTCGATCGAGTCAAGCCTTGTGCTGTTGCACCTTATAAAACAGGCCTTGGTAGCAGAGGTAAAGATATCAGAATAACTCATGTAGAAAAAGACAGCAAAGCTGACCCACATCCACCAAATTCAAATGCGCAAACTGTGGTTGACTGCCTTCCCCCGAAAATTCCTTCAACTCTAGAGAAAAGTCATGTGGCTTCTTTGGTCCGCCCACAAAACGGCTCTTTGCTCGACAAAACTGACTTTGAACTGCTCACAGAACAGCAAGCGTCCAGTTTGACGTTCAACCTGGTGAGAGACTCCCAAATGGGAGAAATCTTCAAGTGCCTCCTGCAAGGATCCGACTTGCTAGAAGGTAATGGAATCACCGCAGACACCACCTGGTCCGTCAGCACTCCGAGGAAAGATGGAGAAAGACTCGTTAGCATAGCCACGCCATCGAAATTTGACTCTCCATCTAAACTGCTGTCCCCAACGAAATTTTATAGCCCTTCCAAACTCATCGCTACATGGTCGAGCATTTCACCTCGCAAGATGTCATCGCCGCGATCCAAAGAGCAGCTTCCGCTGAATCCAGCTTTATTTGATGAAAGTTGCTTGCTAGAGGTGCCGTCAGAGAGTCGAGCTGTGCTACAGTCCAGCCTGGCCTCACATAGATGTTATTCCATTCTAGCTGAAGATCTGGCGGTCTCCCTCACCATCCCATCGCCCCTCAAGTCTGACAGCCACCTCAGCTTCCTCCAACCGTCTACCATGAGCATTATGTCCACTCCAGACAGCGTCATTAGCGCACATATAAGCGAGGATGCTCTGCTGGACGGCGAAGATGCTACAGAACAAGACATTCACCTCACCCTCGACTCGGACAACTCCAGCGGCGGGTCCAGCAGCAGCGTGGCCTCGGCGGCAGCCGTCACACCTTTCATGTTCAAGCCGGACTTGCCCATGCAGGCACTGGTGATGGAGAAGTCCAACGATCACTTTATCCTGAAGATCCGTCAGGCTAACCCATGCGCAGACGTCACTCTCACCGCAGATGAGAGCTTAAGTCAAACACTAACGGAAGAAGCGGAGCAATGTGGAGAACGCAACGCGACAACTCAGAAAAGTCAAGCAAAAGCAGAGCCACAAGAAGATATCGGTCCCAGCAACGCGGAGTCCTCAGAGAAAAGTCTCTCTGTTCTCACCCAACACACTGGCACTGATACTTGTCTCACTGAAGACAAAGGCTCAACACTAACAAAAAATCCATTGCACAAAAAAGAAGATTCGTCAACTCTGCAAAGTCCCTTAAAGGGTTGTTTTTCAGAGGAAACTGTGTGTAAAACAGCTCCTTCAGAGATCAGTCTGCATGACAACGCTCAAAGCTCTGATCATTCATTAGGGCGGATCACCAAGACAACCACCAGAGCAGGTGTTGTACTCACAACTGACGAGAGGGCAAGTCGGACACACCACAAAGGGGAAGCTCAACAAAGCCCCTCACAGAAAGTGAGTCCCTCTAAATCTGCCGTGTCAGATAACGGCCTGCGTCACCCTGATGAAAGCTCTGAAACCAATCCAAGGAGCAAAGTGTCGTCGTCACACGTTTCAGACTCGGAGAGGGATGAAACGGAGGCATTGGAGTTGGAGAGAAGTCTCACTATCGCAGAGGATTCAAGCAGCACACCAGAGAAAGACCACGAGTCAAGGGAAGAACGTAGGAAAGGACGAAAACGGAAGAAGCACCAGGAGAAATCAAAAGCCAAACTGTCCAGAAAGGAAGAGGAAGAGAGTACGGAAGAGACGGACTCGCAGAGAGATGATGGTGAATCCAAATCCTGGCCTTCACCTCTGTCCCCCAACAGTCTCTCTGCCAAGAATGTCATCAAGAGAAAAGGCGCAGTGGTGATAGCATGGACCAGGTCAGTAGCTGCTGCAGTGTTGCTTTACTTCACTCATCTCATCAGACTTTTCTTTTTCTCATCCTTCCTTCTTTTGCATATGTGCCATGTTTGAGGGAACGCCAACCACAAGTAACACGTCTTTTCCAAAACTTGTTAAAGCTTTTATTTTCAAGTCATAAACAAGTATTCATGCACCCATGACCATCAGAATGATGAATACGATACATGTATCTGGTTTCGTTGTGACACTGAGAAGAAAGATTGATATCAGTGCCAGCTTATTGCTGATTATGTGTTTTTCTGGTCTGGTCGTTCCAGAGATGAAGATCGAGCTATTCTCATTGACCTGAAGACAAAAGGTGCTTCACGTGAAACTTTCTCCGCCTTGTCTGAAAAGCTGGATAAACCGTCAGGGCAGGTAAGTTTATAGTTAGAGCTGCAGTATGTGGCAAGTATATGAATGACCGAAGGATGATACACTGACTGTCCACTGTTTTGTTTTCCTCAGATTGCTCAGAGGTTTTACCAGCTGATGAAGCTTTTTAAGAAGCAGGAGAAGATGGACACGTGATCTCACTGACTGTCTGCTTGATGTTCTTTTATTAGTGCATTTTTACAGGCATAGGCGTAATGTATGCTGCTGTTCATGTGACACAGTGCAGGAAGAGGTGAAGCCCTGCATACTCTGACCATCACCTCAGTAGAAATGTGAACAAGCACTTTTAGCCAAGCACTGTTTGTCTTAAGTAGAATGAAAAATACCTCAAAATACCTTCAGACTGTGGTGAAGATATTTTGTTTTACATGTTCATACTGTTTGAAAATGAAGAAAAAAATAAATAAGAATTCAACAATGACAACATCTGTATGAACAGTGAAACATCCACATAGTAAACATCCAGTAAACATGACTGTTCTTGGTTATGATGCACTTTCTGGTTGTTCGATCACTACTTCAGTATTGGTACTGTATATTTGCAGATGTCTGAAGTTCTGCTCTCCTCAGTGCAGCATCTGTATGTGTTTCTTTTCTCTGCCTTTGCTGGTATAATAAGTTACAAAAAATGCTGGTCTCAAAAACTCAACTTAATCTTACATCTAGTCCTAAACGTGTTTTTTCTCAAATAAGTTGGGAAAACCACTTTGGACCAAAGTATGGTCACATTTTCTTAAAATGTTTAGTTCCAACTTGAAGCACCACAGATCACTAGATCTAGCTAGTGGACTGATATTTTGGGCCATTTTATTATTATTATGCTGTGATAATTTGAATATAATTTTAATGTATTAATAGTATTTGAGGGGAGTGTATGTGGGTGTGTGTGGGGGGGAGGGAGGGTGGACTTGACGTGTTTGATAGTTATAATATTTTCATGTCCAATACATGTACAGGACAGTAGAGTTATCTCTGTTAATACAAATGAAATATTATATCTGTGGGCCTCATTGACATTTACTTTGACTCATCCTGTTGCTTATAAACAGCATGGAATGCAATATTGTGAATATTGTATATAATTCTTTACTGAAAATAAAGTTTTATTTATTTATGCAGGTGTCTGTTGAATTCTTGGAATCGGTTTGAAACATTGATTGAAAATTGCGGAATATAAAGCATCTACACAAGTAGAAGATAAGCTGTTAGGTGCCATAATATACTGTATATTCATGATGTGGACCACAAAGTATTGAAATGAAGCCCAGGCCTGGGGGTGTTGTTGGTAACTCATCAGATCAGCTGTCACATGAAGTGGACGATGGGTCCATGTGTCACTGCTGTCTGGGCAGGTGATAAAACATCAGACTTGATGGCAGCCGTGCTGGAAGCTGGCTGCTCCCGTCAGTGAGGCCCAACACTGATGTTGGATATAAGGTCTGACTCCAGCTGGGGGTTGAGGTCACATTCTTCCACACCAACCCCTGAAAGCGTTACTTTATGGAGGTGACTGTACACACGGGAGGGTGTCATGTTAAAAACAGGAAAGAAACAAACAAAAACTTTCCATAAAATTAAAAGAACACTTTTAACTAAAATATTTAGGTGTCCACATACTTCTGATCATATGTGGTACATTACAAGCAAGAAACCATTGAGCATGTCAGTGTATTGACATCTCAGTCGGTGCTATTTCCAGTGTAGCGCCCTGTTAGAAGTGGCAGGGTGAAACTAACCTCAGGGCGATATAGGGTCATGTGGTGGATCAATCGCTGCAAACTGGAGTCCTACTTTGCAGCAGCATTGAAATAGTGTCAGCTACACTGCACAGCGGGATCCCGTCTGTCTAAAGGCACGACGACTGAGCCCCGATGTCTCTACAAGCGATTCTGCTCTTTCACGATGGCTTTACGTTGAAGCACATGAGACAAGCACCATAGAAGAATGTAAGTAAAGACAACTTCTGTTTATTGCATGTTTAATATTCCTGTTGTAAAAGTCAAGTGATTTACTGTGATATCTTTCTTCACTGACAGCAAATAATAATGTAACACAAGATGGGGGATTGGAACTTATTAGGGAGTATTTTAGAAGAGGTCCACATTCATTCCACCATCGTGGGGAAGATCTGGCTCACCATCCTCTTCATTTTCCGGATGCTTGTGCTCGGCGTGGCGGCTGAGGACGTCTGGGACGACGAGCAGAGCGAGTTTGTCTGCAACACAGAGCAACCCGGCTGCAAGAATGTCTGCTACGACCAAGCTTTCCCCATCTCCCTCATCCGCTACTGGGTCCTTCAGATCATCTTCGTGTCCTCCCCGTCTCTGGTCTACATGGGGCATGCCTTGTACCGGTTGAGGAGCCTTGAGAAGGAGAGGCACAGGAAGAAAGCCTGTCTGAAAGCTGAGCTGGAGGGGACAGACCCTGTGCAGGAGGACCATAAGCGAATAGAGCGAGAGCTCAGGAAACTAGATGAACAGAAGAAAGTAAGGAAAGCTCCCCTTCGAGGCTCCTTGCTGCGCACATATGTGTTCCATATCTTGACCAGATCTGTGGTGGAGGTGGGTTTTATTATAGGTCAGTGTGCTCTGTACGGTATTGGACTGTCTCCTCTCTACAAATGTGAACGGTTGCCTTGCCCCAACAGTGTCGACTGTTTTGTGTCACGACCAACAGAGAAAAACATTTTCATGATTTTCATGCTGGTTATCGCTGGAGTGTCTTTATTTCTCAACCTTCTAGAGATCTTCCATCTCGGTGTGAAGAAGATCAAACAAAGCCTGTATGGATACAAATATGGAGACGATGACAGCGTGTACAGGTCGAAGAAAAACTCCATGGTGCAGCAGGTGTGCGTTCTCACTAATTCCTCACCACAGAGGTTGATGCAGCTCACACAGATGACCTGCTCCGTTGCGGCTGATGCTCCTGGGGAGACTGTGAACAGCTCCAACCAGCAGGGTCTGCAGCAGCTGGGGGCTGTGGAGCAGCGCTACACCCTGGACAACAGGAAGTCATGCAGCAGCGATGAGTCCAACGGACCTCAAAGCTCCAGCCAGCCACACTACGCAGAAGCTCGACCTACGGTGACGGCCGGACACACGGAGATCCAAGCAGCTCAGAGGAAGCAGAGCCGAGTGAGCATCTGTAAGGAGCTCAGTGACATGAGTGATTCTCCAGAGAGCGACCATTACCCCGCAGCCAGGAAGTGCAGTTTCATGTCCAGAGGAATGTCAGAGGGGCTGGCCACTCCGTCTGACAGCGTCGACTCTCAGAGCGGAACAGACGTTGAGGCCCAGCATCTCAACCAGGGAGAGAGTCCAGCGGTGACCCCACCGGCTCCAGCCAGCGGGAGGAGGATGTCCATGGTGAGGACACATCACAGCTCACGTTTTAGCTCAAGCACCTGAAGCAACAAATGTCACAATTTGGCTGTTTGATTAATATTAACCCCAAACTGAAAGCAGTGTTCCGCTCTGGTTGGATGTTTGAAATGTGCTGTATATTATGTTACTGGTGATGTGTACAGATACCTGTACATCACTGCAGGAAGGGTAGAAGTTGGCAAAAAATGGTACAGCTTACACTACAGGTAAGTCAGGAAACGTTATTTGTTATTATATTACTATTAATATTATTTGAGGTCTGAAAAACAAGATGTGTTTGTGTCTGATTCACTTGTATTGAACACATCACACACACACACACACACACACATCCAGGTGTGATTAAGTGGTAACGTCTAAGCCAGGTTTTATGGTCTTGAGCCTTTTGACGTAGACAAGCTCCTGCATCACTACCTCACTGTGCCACAGCCAAGTCATTTAAAGACCTGCATCTGATCTACAATGACAGAGAAACAGCTTAACAACCTGCCTTTCCTGCACACCCAAGACCTGACTGATGTCAGACATGAACAAAGTGTTCAACAGCTTTTGCTTTGGCAGTGACAGAACACTCAGTACTTTGGAAAATACGCCTAAGGGACTAAACCTCACTCTGCTGCACTGCTCTCTATTTGTATGTTAGATATATTGGATATAAAGACTCTGTTTTAATAGGGCATGAAATTTGATTCTCTTTCAAACCTTATTAAAAAACATATTGACTGGTTTGTTGGTTGGTTGATTGGTAAAACATAATGGCTGTATCAACAGGAGAAAAAAAAGAAGCTGCTATCATTTTGATCTGGTAGGACCGTGATGAGAAGAGGGAATACATTTCTCACCATCGTTTAGTCGTACAAATGTTAGGCTAGAAGCTGAGACTGAAAGGAAGTCAATGTGAAAAAGTTCACTAGGCTACTAAGTCATCCAAAGCTTGACTCCCCCCTTCACTGCGTCACTGCTGGTATTCGACTAATCGTGTATTTTTCTTTCTTTCAGAGTATGATCCTGGAGCTTTCTTCCATCATGAAAAAGTGAATAGAAAATGACGGTTTTGGGACAAAAGTTGGAGACATGCAGGAGTTGTAAAGGGGCCGAGGGATCCCGATCGCAAAGCGAATCTCATCCTGTCTCTCAACTGCAACGTTGTGTTTTCATAGTATGTTTGTACAGTGTGTATCATGCATCAACTATACTAACATGACATTTAACACACTACACTTAATAATCTACTTCATGTTGTGTACAAATGATATCTCCAGCTATTTATTCATTTTGTATTGTTAGTTTGCAAGCAACTTGCTCTTTAGGGTTAGAGGTCGTTTGTGGAGACAATAAATCAAACATGAATCAAAATTGTATTTGGCTCAAAACATATGTGAAGGCTCATAAAATGAGGTCTGGATTGTGGAATTGGCAACCGCAAAGCACTGAACGGTGTAAACCAGTGTTTATGGTTTATCGTACAAAAAAAGGGCTCTTCAAATTCAACATTTTCTTTTGACTGAGACTAGCCTAACATGAATATATCCGACACATGTAAGCTCACATTGGGAATGTTTCTGTTGTTTTCTATTAAACACTTTTCCCTCCTCAGCAGGACCCAGACTGCTTTGTTTGAGTGATACGTTGTTTAGTCTGGAATGATTCTAATAAAGCTTACGGCGCATGTTTTGTCCTGAAGACAGCGATGTCAGTCAGTGGGTTGACCTCTGTGTGAAGCTTGGCTGGTCCATCATGGTTCACTGAGATGAACCTGTCTGATAGTGAGGACCTGCTGGCTCTTCCTCTGTCTGCTCATGCATGAACGGTACTGATAAACTGAAAGCAGATTGTTCATTCTCCTAAAGGACTTATGTCCATTACCTGACCTTCACACTTCTCCACCTTTATATGTAAGATAATAAATAAGTAATAAATAAGCAGAATACTGTGAAATCAGCTGTGGACATCAAGCTCCACAGAGGATGACCTCAATTGAATTTAATGATCCTATGCAGGGCTGGTTTAACTCACTAGGAAGCCTCAGGGCAAAATTGAGCTGTGTGCCCCTGTTGACCCCCCTGACCTCACTGTGTTTACATTGGATATGTATGCTATTGCCTTTAAAGGATGGGCCCACAATCTTTCAAGTGTGTCTTAAAACAACAATCAGGTCCAAATGAAGATGGAAACTTTTTTTTTTCCTTGCTGTGATCATTCCTCTTGTTCATACTGACCATGAGAGGATTCCTTCATAATGCACTTACAATAGAAGTGATGAGGACAAAACCCACAGTCTGCCTTCTGTGTAGAAACATGTTTAAATGTTTATCTGAAGCTGATATGAAGTAGATATGTTTCAACGTTACAGTGTTTTTAAGAGCCAAAGTTCCTCTTTTTGTTCCTATACTTCCACCACAGCTCAACAGGGAAACACTGTTTGTCAGATATTTACTTGATATGACTCTTTATAAGCTGATAACGTTATGAAAGCACAGAAAAAACATCCACAAAACAACAGCATGATATGCATGTTTCTTTATTTCATAAAGAGAAATGGTGTCTAGACAAAAAGGTCATTTATATAACACTAGCAATTGAAATGAATGAAAATGGGGTTTGCACAATACCGTATTTACAAGGGTTATTAAGTCATTTTAATTAATTAGGGTCATGTAGCATTTAAAAATTATAAAGGTAAGAACTCTTAGTAGAGAATAAGCAAATAACAGCTATTTCAAATTGACAATATAAACACAAAACAGTCATCTAGAAAAAATGAAAGAAAAAAAAACAACAACTTGAACTACAAGCTTAAGAGCTATTACATTAAAAATGATGCACCAAAATCTACTAATACAATAATCCATATAGTCTGTGTAAAAAGCATGTAGAAAAAACACCTGATGCAGTTTGCTGATACAGTCATTGACCAGTTATGAGAGGTATGAAGGATTTCACAGGTAGATAAGTGTGAGAAAGTCCGCACTGGTGACTCAGGGATGGGGGCCCAGGCCCCTGCATACACTCACTTCACTTGAATGTGAACTATGGCCTCTGCAAGTTCTAAGGCAAATATCGGAGGTGCACTTGTATCCATGTAATGCTGACCCATCCCAAAAAGGTGGATTAAAGACAATGAGGAAACTCATTCTTTGTCTCTTTAAACAACACCAGGAACCGAGCGATTTTACATGGCAAAAAACTGATCAAACATGACATGACACCTATTTGTAAACATATTCCATTTTTATATTTTACTCAATGATTTCAGCCTGCGCATTCAACCAGGAGACCAGATTTTTTTTTTTTTTTGATTTTTTTTTTTTTCAATAAAGTTGAGCAATCTGTGAGAAAGGCATGTTTTTGTTCATATTCTTATAGAACAACCTTTGGAGTTGAAAAGCCAGTGTTTGATTCAGAGAAGCAGCAACAAAAAAGTAACTTAACAAGACAAATGCACAGCAAATAGGTAAGAGCATTCCATTACAGACTTACAGTAAGAATAAAACAGTCTGTTGTTATGGCCATAAACAAACACTGTCACATATGTTTGACAAAGTAACTTGGAGGATTCATCATACCTATGTATCCAAGTCTTAAATTCATTTGATGTTTGGAATCAATTTAAAGCTTACACTAATCAATATTTTCATGTCAACAATGGATAAAATGTGTATTGACAAAGGGCTCACCTGCGGTTTCAAACGCACAGAGAATTACTGTATAAATTGCTGAAGCCTTTTTGGAGCGTTCAAGCCTCTTTTAGCTCATTGTTTTGGTTGTCCGTCATTAACCATGTTTTCAGGAGTTTCAGGGCTGCTGCAGCACCAGGCGACTGTTTATATATTACTTGCACTATGTGCACCCAAACAGAAATTAGAGCTGGTGATCCTAGTGGAGCATTTAGCAGATTCTCAGGAGTTGGTGGAGACCAAAACTGAGCTAAAAGGAGAGTGAATTTTGGACATATTTTGTTAAGGTGGACACAAACACGACTCCAAATGAATGCCGATGTTGATCTGTGTCTGCTGTATGGATCGATAGGTAACTGTTTGCTAAAACGTCATTAACGACTGTATAGGCTGATAACATGTGAGTGTTGCGTTTACAGCTTGTTCTGCTGCCCCCAAGTGGCCAGAAAATCAATTAGTGCAGCTTTAAGTGAAAAATAACAAATCATTTTGAAGGAACTTTTTGTTTTACTGTCAAAGAAATGTCGGCTTCAGAGTGATATAGAGAACAGGTTGAAATGGCACCCTGAGACACCAAAGGGTCAGTCCACCCAAATTATAAAAAATATATATGATGTGTAATGGAGGTGAATGCGATTTTGTTTTATAATTTTCACATGATATTTTTCTGAGCACCACTCATGCACAAGTAGCAAAACTATCCGCATGGTAAGATACCACCGGAGGGATTTTTGGGGGTAATTTGAGTGAACTAACCCTTTATATAACAGTAGAAATGATGTTTTCTAAGGAAATTAAGATGTTGACAGTAACTCATCTCACCATTGAAACTGAGGAGGTACAGGTTACTGTACTTTATAGTACGCAGAAAGACTCAGAGTTTATAGGTCTGGACAAAAAGCTTTTGTGTCTGGAGAGACTGTGGGAGTTTGTTGAATCAGCAACTTACAGCAGATGTTAAAGAAACTCTGCTATTAAAAACAAGACTGTAATCACTGCAGGATTATTAGGGTATCTGAGGAGAAACCCTGGAGCCTTTGCTACAATAGCTGAAGAGTCTCTGCTCTGCAATGCAACAGTGGGCCTCCTCAATTTATGGTGACACCAAATTTAAAAAAGTACATGAACAGAAAATGAGTTGCATAACGTTTGCAGAAAAGAAGCTTGTGTTTCACTTGAATTTTTCTGGTTTGAACCTGGTAGAATCTCTACATGAGCAAATACTGTTCTGCTTCAGTAAATATGCGTACAAGGACGAAAAGAGCACAAATAGGAAAAAAAGGGCCGAACAAATACAAGAAATCACAACAGTCGATGAAGAACCACAACTGCTCCCACCTCAGGCTGTGCCACCACGTGTGTACTGTGTGTATTCATTGTATGGTGTTGTATGTGTGTGGGTGCATGTGTTTGTACGTGTGAGTCTATGTCATCTACAAAATAGGGACCCGTCTTTAAAGACAGGTTTATAAAATACACTTAGTTACTCTGTGACTGTATAACAGAAACCGTCTCACATGTGAGACCAGAATTTTTATTACATCTAAAATTTACATCTGTAAAAAGATTGAGGGGGGGGGGGGTCTCAACATTTAATCCAAGCCTTAAAGCCCCAATCCAACATTTTTCTGATCATAAAATATTCATATTTTCACATATTTTTCAGGAAGTGGGGGAGTGGGATAGCTCTTTGAGTAGTCTACTGCCCCTTCTACTAGAATTTGAACTCTGTGATTTGAACCACATACTGAGACTGTGAAGCTGTTACACATTCAGTCTATGTTACAGAAGCTCAACGAATCAGCTTTCAAATGAAGCCAAAATTAGCTGGTTGTGGTCCGGAAGAAAGAAAAACCTTGTTCAAAATCACATGTGTGTGAAAGTAAAGCTAGAAATCCCTTCAACACAACCATCGTCAGCAGCGTGCCACGTGGTTGACTCCATGCGTCCAGATAATTGATCATTTTGAGTTTTTAGCTGCCTTCGACGAACATTTCCCACAAGCGAGTTAAACGTCTCCAGCTTGCAGCTAGCTTGGACGTTGCAGTAGCATCTAGCCACAGTGTTAAGAAGAGACATCATTCTCTATTTTATGCTAACAAGCTAATTGTTTTACTTTGTTAAAATCACAAAGAGTTTAAATTCGAATAAATTGCTGTAGCATAAGTTGATTTGGATAGTAAACCCCAAGGACACAATTGTTTAAATATATATATATATATGTATATATATATATATATATATATATACATATATATATATTTTTTTTTTTGAGAAATGTTAAAATCGAAATTGTATTGACTTGCAGATGCTAGTGGCGGAGCAGCTAGCTTGTGGGGGCGCCATTTTGGATTGGGGCGAATAAAGCTTCACATTCTAATTGAATTCAACCGTTGAGATAACTCAGCTTATTTATACATAAAAATTTAAAAAATATATCATTTTAGAGGCAGACCGCTCCAGAGAGAACTTACGAGGCAAACAGAAGCTAGACAAACTAACTAGGCTTATAGCTATAGGCAGCATGCATGCACATCACCAAATCCAATGTTCAAACAAATGCACAATTAGGGCAAACATATTACTATTTTATATGATTGTTACTCAATCATTTGGACAACACATACACTGCTTTCACGTCAAATGAATTCTGAATTAGCTTATTCAATTACTAAAGAAATACAAATATGAGGAGTGAACGCTCTTATACTAAAACATTAGCTTCCTTTTGTGTTAAGAGAGGTTTCAGATATGTTCTTCATAGAGACTTTTTTTTTAAAAACTGTATATTAATATAGTTACATCAGCAAGATGTTTCCTCTTGAAGTGCCAATTTAAGTGCTCCAGTCTCAGACTTTTAAGGGGTCATAGACCCTCATAGAAGTGCTAAATGGCTCTGAGTGCCTGGGGCTGGAAACAAAGTGCTTGAACTAAGTCAAATTTATTTTTTCTCAATAGTTATTTTATTCAGGATTAAACGAATAAATCTGGCTCTTGCGCTTTTTGCTAAATTTACCCAAAGGGTGTCTATAAGAGCGTACACATTTCTTAAATACTGATGAGAAATTTTCCTCCTAAAACACAAGGCAGAGCACTTTTTTTCACATTTAAAGAGGAGTCAAAGGTGGAGAGGAGCTGGCCTGAGCCACGCGTTAAAACACGTCTTTGAACGTCTAACTTTTATACATGCATGGGGCTCAACATCTGACGTGTGTGTTGTTGGTGCACGTGTCTGTATGTACTGTATGTGTGTGTCTGCATGTGTGTCGAGCTGATTTCCTGAGTATAAGAACACCCACCATGATGGGGATTATTCGTTAGGCAGGACAGGAAACAGCGAAGCACAGATTTTCCCTCAGCAAAAAGGTGCTTGATATAACCCCGGTGAAAAGAAACATCTAAGCCTCTACAAAATCACTGTTACAGTCATCATGCTCCATACTATATACATTTCTGCCAAACAAGCACTTGAAAGTCACCATTACAACATCCAAATACAATGGTATTGCTGATGAGTGGGAGAAAAAAATAGCCATTTAACTGCCTGCAAAAATCTTTTTTTTTTTTCTTTTCCTTTCAATTCAGTGCTGAGGAAGGCAAAGGAGGAATGTTTTCGGTTTACAGCCTGTACAAAGTTCTCCTGTACAGAAATACAAATGCGAGACGCTTGAAGACATTTTTGCATATGAACATTTTACAGTCTAACTGCATCGCAACTTCCTCGTGTACAGAAGCTGTATTCTCATTTTTCATGAATTAGGTTGAACATTCAGAGGATTTTTCTTTTTCCTGAGTTTGAATTGCTGTGACGAAAAGGGCCACTGAGAATAACCAGAGAGAGGGAGAAAGAGAGAGAGAGAGAGAGACAGAAAGAGGTAGAGAAGATTGACAGAGACAGAGTGGGAAAAAAAGAGGAGAGAAAGGCAGGAACAGAGATACTGTTGGTACACGGAGAGACAAAAAGAGCTGCTGTTTAGGTCCGATGAGGTTCAACTTTGAGTTGTGATGTGTGAGACATAACCTCAAGAGGTTGCTGCCGGGGTGAGTATAGCACCATTGTAAGGGTTTGGTGAGAAGTTCCCACTCTGTCATGGTAAGAGAATACCTGGAGAACAGTATTGCTGCTGTTAAGACAACTTTAGTGTCAACCAAAAGAAAAAACAAAAAAGAACGACAGCACAAAAAGACATAAATACAAAACAAAGCTTGTTTTTCAGTGAACACTGGCAGAGGCTGACCGTCTCAACAACCCCGAGAGAGGGTTTGTCAGAAGAGTAAAATTAAATAATAAAAAAACATCCAAAACAACAACACAGAGAACCACCACTACATGGTGCAGTCCTTCCTCGGCTGCTCGTCAGTTGTACATTTGTCAGTCATTTCCTGGCAGAAATCGACTGTTACCGTCTGGTTGGATTTTTCCATGGACAGCCCTGATTCTGTGTACAAGCTGGCGTCTTGGCCATCCATATCTCTGTCCGCCCCGTTTCTGACAGCCGAGTCGTGCTCGCTCTCCGAGGGGCGGGGCGACTCGTGGAGGCTGGGTTCTGGCGTGGCCGGGCCCGAGTGGGTGGTGAGGTCGATGCTGCTGCTGCTGGTGGTGGTGGGGGCGTTTCTGGGGGCGGGCTTGGCCTCGTGGGCAGCGTTGTTGCTGGCAGTGGAGTTGGCGGGCCGCAGCACGGGGCAGTAGTGGTGTAAAGACTGGACCTGCTCGGGGCTCAGCTGGACGTCCCTGCACACCTCCTGTGACAGACAGGAGAAGTTCTCCCACAGCTCCCCCATGCAGGCCTTCAACTGGTTCCTCTCCGTCAGCAACTTCTCTTTCTCACACACCTGCACACACACATAATATAAGTCACTTTAGAGGTTCAGTGACTGCATTTTAAACCATCACTGAATGAAAAATCTGTCGAATACGCTAATAGTTAGTCAGGGGTACTGCCAATGTCTCTATGACAATGTTAAAACTAAAATAAATAAAAAAATAAGTTCATTCTGAATGAATAGAGTTTTCAGTGTTCAGTGTTGTTTTGCTCTCAGCCTCTGTAACAGGGCATCCTTAACGTCCTCCTCCACTCAGTAATATGAGTTTCTTCTTCTTGCTACAGTTGCAGAGTGATGTATGTGCAGAGCTTGTTTTTTATTTTAATGCATGATTTGTGACATCACAACCAGTTTGGAGCCAATCCTGGTCCAATATTCAACTTATACAAGTGTGATGTGGAAACTTGAAGCCTCCAGTTCACACACACTGAGAATGGACTTTACAGTGTCCAACAGGTAAACTTCTGAAATGCATAATTCATAGATTCTGGCGGTATTCTCCTGGTAATTCTTTTGCGTGGAAATAAACATCAGATGCACATTATGGTTCCAAACAGTAACTTTGTTTTTTGTAATTTTGTTTTCATACATATCTAGAAGGGACCTTTAAAAGACAGCTTTACACAGTTCTGGGATATACTTTGGTATATATTCCTGGTTCTTGGAATTCGATTTACTAGTAAGTTGTGGACCAAATCGATTCTGCTTTAAAGGATTGGTGCAAAATCAATATTATGATGTTTTATTTGATGAAATGACTTTTCCTGGATAGTGTTCAACCATGTTGCCACTAGAGGTTGATAAATCACATGTTCTTAATGTCCCTTTCATATCCTTTAATCTGTACCATGAGGAAGTGATTCTTCTCTTTCTCGCTGTGTGCATTCAGAGCAGGACAGCCTATGAGTCCCTTGAGCTGCATCTCATGCATAAAAGGAGCTGTACATTAAAAGTTGACTATTACTATATAACTTTTAACAGATTGGTGAAATGTTTCTGGAGGCTGACTTAACAAGCTAAAGACGTTCCATCTCTGGCATGACAGAAACCTGCAGACTGAAGCAGAGCTTAACCAGCCCACACACTGCTACACTGTCAGCATGGCAACCAGGCCCCTCCGGTGGTGTGAATGGAGCTGCTCTAAACACAGCCATCTGAGAGATCATATTTCATTACATCATAATTACCTTTACTCTGTCCAGGTAGCAGGTGAGATCATTGTTGCTTTTTACATTCATCCACTCACCAGTTTTCTGATTTCACACTCCAGGTTCAGGATGCAGTCGAGCTTCCTCTTGCGGCAGCGCTGCGCCGCGATGCGGTTCTTACTCCGCCGCCTCATGTCGTGGATGAACTCGAGCTGCTCCGAGGTCAGTTTGTGCATTTTCACCAACATTTGGAAGTCGTTCCGTGGAAGATTTGTGATTTGATCTACAGGGAAAGGGAGCTTCACCTGGAAGAGGAAGAAAAAAGACCAGACAGGTGTCATTTATGTGAGTATTCATATAAGTGGATATGAGTTGTTCATATGACAGAGATTCATCCATTACCAAGTGGGTAAATGGAAATTAACTTAATGATTTTTTTTATTGTTTTATTCGTACTTTGAGTTTTTTGAATACATAATTTAAATACAGTTGTGTCACCAAGTTTCAGGTTTTAACAAGCTCATGTGGGATTTACATTGTACAAACATAAATTACACTTTTTAAATCACAATATTTTTTTATAGTCAAAATTTACATAAGTTACATCAGTTGTATCGTTGTATTTCTCCAGATTTGGACTCACAGCATTTCAGCAATCCTATTCACAACCCTTTACAGTTACAGTTACAGCATGGAGTAAAAGCCTACAGGACACAGTACACTTTTTCACTTTTCAGTTTTGTAATGGAAAAAGGCAGGAACCATTTGAAAATATTATAAAGTGACTGTACATACAGTTTCAATCAAAAGTTTTGGTATTTGGTATTCAAATTACTTTATCAATTTATTATCAATATATTAATTAATAACACTGTAAAAACCTATGATCATTTTTGGTGGCAAATTCAGGACTTCACATCAGCAACACAAAAAGATCTCGTGCTAACTAACTGCTTCTCTTTAATACACCTCGACTCTGTGATTTAATAAAGGAGGTCAATGAAGGATTATGGCTGAATTTATCAGCACTGTAAACAGAAGAATCATTTATCAGGTGAATCAATGCACCATTGATGCTGTACTGATGTAAGGCAGTTACTCCATTTGAGCACAAGATGGCAAAAGAGCACTGCTCCACATGCCACACACAGCAGCACCTCAGCTCTCTCAGCCTCACGCTTAACATGTAGCACATTCTCAAACAGAGGGAAAAGGTGATCCAAGAAAAGAGCCCCTCTCCATCTGTCCCTTAGCACCTGGAAAGGTGCCAACATGACAGATTGGGGGGGGGGGGGGGGGGGGGCAGTGACTTGTCAACCTGATCCAAATCAGTGTCAGGTGATTTCTGGGGGCATACATATCTGCACTGGCAACTAGCAGCAGTCTTCACAGCTGCAGAACAAAAGAATTAGTGGGATAAATTCAAAAGCAGTGATTTGGCACAGGAGCACAAACCGAAATCAGAAGGCCACGTGATATTTCTCCACTGATATGACAACATATATTAAGGTGGCATGTGTTTGGTCTCTTTCTTTCAATTTGGAGAGCAACAATAAGTCGGCCTTTCTCCCTCAGGTGATGGCAAGCCTTATGATAAGCACATCATAGGCAGATCCACCCTAGCAGTATCTGCCTCCACCAGGGAGCTGTAGCTTTAGGCAGCAAGGGAAGCGGTGGAGGCATAACAAAGAGCCAGAGGAAGACAGCCCGAGAGCTTGGCAGCGATGAGAGGAGCTGCAGCTCTCTCTGTTCCTTTCCCTCCCTGTGGCTGCCTCTGTGGAGTGCAGGAAGAACAAAGTCAAACAAAGGAGGACGATGCGAACGATGCGACTCCACACTCTGTACCTGGCTGCTGGAGCAGGCCCGGATGCTCTCTGGAGACCTTTAACCACTCAGAGGCTGCAGCAGAGGCAGCGCAGCTCTGTTTCGCCACCAGACAGGACACAGCGGTGGCTGAGGCGTCACCTGGTGTAAGGGGCGCACTCAAGAGGATAAAACAAGGTGCCTACTCATGACAGAATCGAAATTACTCCTCACTGAAGAGCAAATCTAGATGTCAATCTATCCCTGAGAGAGAGAGAATGGCTTGAGTTTCCTCATTAGAAGTGCAGCCCTCTGAGCCGCCAGGAGCCCTACTTCTCATCTCAGCTCGACATCTGCATGCAGACGCATGAATAAATAATGTCCCGAGCTTTCAAGGCCACACTCGTCTCTCGCTACTTTGCCAGGGCATGACAACTCCAGCCTCAAAGAGAGGCGCGGGGAAAGCTATAAAGCATCACTCTGAGCTGCCAGTTCCATCTAAAGCAGAGGAGAAGATGACTCTGTTTGTGATAAGATTGCCTGTGTACTATAATGCACCGTGCTTTCTAGATACAGAACCTGATGGGATCTTCGGGTGAATCAGGCTAGAAAAACAGGGGGAAGGAGACGCTGCGACCTTGTGGTGGTTTCTTTCTCCCCCTCATCCACTAGTCACTCGCTACGCTGGGGACAGCTAAATATAGCTGCTCCACCACGAGAACCAGTTCAGCAGCAAGGCTGGGATGACAGAGTACGCTTCAACACTGGTCATAAATTCACACCCAACTGTTCTGGATTTACATTTCTTTCTCGGTTCTCTTCATGCCTCCTCCCTACCCTCACTCACTCTCTTTCTCTGGGTCATTATGCTGCAAATGGGGTACAGAGTGAAAAGTAGGGCTCATCTGTTATCAGGACCAGTGTTGTGCTGGGCCTCCGTCCTGACACTGTGCGCTAGTAAAAAATAATGGATGTCCAAGTCTCGAAATACTATTTATGTGGGACAAGTGAAAAATTCAGGAGGTGTTGATTGTTTTTTTTCTTTCAGTACTTGTTGTGGTAGTTTATTACAGCTCAGGTCTTATTTTCATAAGCCGGTGATTTAAAAGGAGCAGTCTGGGTAACAGTTTTCATATGAGAACATTGATCATTGTAGACTAGCTTGTTATGCCAAATGTTCCTTTAAATTAAATCCTGACAATACTGCTCCGCCACTGTCCTTAAAGGAATAGTTCCATATTTTGAGAAATACCCAGGTCAATACTATCCTCATGTGTGTGTGGTGTGGTTAGTCTTACATGTTGGAAGTATTTCGTCACTACCAGCGGGGTGTAGTGAGTGTGTGAGGTGTGCTCGTTACGCCTGTACAGAGACCAGCACCAGAAACCTCATCTAGCAGCTTGGACAGAGCCCCGCTAGCTGTTTCCAGTGTTCGTGCTAAGCTAGGCCCTGTACTGTTGATATCAATTTTCTCATTTCACACAAGATATTAAATATGAATATTTCCCCAAAGACTCATTTAAAATAATGTCTTACTGGCTGCAGTAAAATGATCTGATTTCTCAACTGATTAAAAAAACACCACCCAGAGATATGAGGACTAGTACAGTTGGATATGTTGGCAGTGTGTGTGTGTGTGTGTGTGTGTGTGTGTGTGTGAGGCTGAGGCTGAGCAGCTGGCAGCTGTAGATGGATGGATGACCGGCACTGGGAGGGATCACTGTGTTCGGTGCTCACCTGCAGTCTCTTGACCTGCTCTAAAGCTTCAACACACTCTTCATCCCTACAAAAGAACTCCCTACATTCACACAAAAGGCCCAGGGACGTCGACACTTGAATATTTTCTCAGGCAGTTTGCTTTATAAGCTGAAGCAGTTTTCTACAATGGCACATGCCTGAGACCTCTGGTCCAGGTCTGTATAATACTTAACATTAATGCTAATCTTATCTTGTAAAGTGCCATTTAGAATTCTGCACGCCCGTGGTTCATCTTATCTCTGTAATTAACCCTGTTACATTTCACATGCGTGTATACAGGATTATAGAGCAGCATCACGCATGCATGTCCTCAGTCAGATCCTAATGAAGATAAAGTTCAGATTATAAACAACTGTTTTACTGCTCTTTTACTGAATGATGTAATCACAGATACCTATACCAGGTTTAGAAAGACATTTGTATATTTTCCAAGCATTCTCTCTTCTCTGATGCGTTCTGCATTACAGACAGCAGGGTCTGTTTGGAAAACTCTAACAACAAAAAAACAAAACAAAACAAAACAAAACACTTGCAGTATTGGACATACTGTTTGATTGCCAAGTTATTTCTGGGAATTATAATATAAAAATATCCCACAGCACTGACCGCCAAGCAGCAACGATGTAGTCAGAGTCAACACAATGTGAGTCTGGCAGATTACTACTGTAAGGTAGCTGGATGCTAAATGTCTCAGTGCTTCCAGGGCTAGTTTCTGTGCCCCAGCTGGCCCTGAGGGCCCACGTACTGACAGTTCCCAGTAACTCAGCCGTAGCATCATCGTGGGGATCTCCAGCCTGATCACACACTCAGCACACACTTCCCTCTTCTCTGCAGACATGGCAAAAATATCTCTTCTGTTTGGTCTCTACATTTGTCCCGCTCCACTCAGCGCTCTGGAGCGACGCAGCATATATTCCAGGGGCGATTTGGGGGGTAATGAAGAGGCACCGTATCTCATTATCTTGTTACCACATGTTTTTGTACATGCATCAAGCTATATAAATATAGATTTCAAAGTAAAATGCCTGAGTAAACAACACTCGTCTTGCTCAGTTTGAACAAGTCTCCCTCTGCGTACCCCGTAGGCTACAAAATAAGGCTCCTTCTGTTATTATAAGTACATTTTTTATATGCATCTCCCTTGTTAAAGATTGAGTTAAGCTGTAAATGAATAGGAAAATACACCCACTAATGTTAAACCTGAATACATCTCCCACCACATATGACATGGTGTGCAAACAAGCCTCCCTCCTTTTGTCGTGGCTACTGTACCCAAATCCGCTCTCATTCAGATGCACTTATCATCAAATTCTTGAGGCCAATGTTTGTATTTCCATTCCTTTCAAAAATACTGTATATTCATAGAGCTCTTATGTTGCAGCTGAGACTGATGGATGCTGTCATGTTGTTTGCATGCCATATTAACATCACTTTACAAAGGCACTAGTTACTAGGATTTTATCTGACATCTCGTGCATATATTATTGCTATCACACATGACTAAAATATGTACCAGCTATAAGTATGAATGGTAAATTGGACTCAGACCACAGCCACATCATATCTAGAGTAGAGAAAAGACTCTCTGGCATTGTGTAACGGAACTGATATTAAGGTCTGTGCACTTCCTGTCACACATTTACTCTATTTCATTTTTTTTCCTGATGAAAAGATACAGCAATGTGCTGATGTATCATGACTACTTCCTCATTTCTCCCACTCGCTCTGAGATCAATATTAACGCCTACACTGCAACGCCTGCACAGCTGGAGAGCTGAGACACACAAAGACAGAGGCCGAGACAGGCTGTGGTATAAATGGTGCTGTGCAGAGATGTGTAATATATTCTCAGCTGAGTCTCAGCACTCAGATTCTCCTACTGAGCTGTCAAATCCATGTGGGATTGTGGCAGTATACACAACACTGGCTAATTGCACACTCCAATCTCCTCACTGACATGAGACAGTCACCTGTCACGGTTCGGCCATTGTAACAGAGCTAAAATTAGAGCAATTAAAGCAAGCCTTTGTAACTTTAGCTAAAAAGCAGCCATTATGGGATAATGATAAATGCTGAAACGTGGTGCAAATAAGTGGAGAGGAGTCGTACAGTCAGTTACAGAACAAGCAGAAAAGAATCATAAGGTGACACAGTAATGTCATCTACACAGTAATATCTATATACCCTATTGGCACCATTCATACTAAGTTTGGACTGCAGCTATATTTGTATCTCTTTTTTTGTAATTTTAATTTTAGGTTTATTGGAGCTCTATATTTTCAACATCTACATCCCCTTCATACTAAACATTATTTTCTCTGAAGCACAATATAACAATATAACAATAGTTCATTCAATCACTGCTGCTGCGTATGACTTCCACTGTAGCACTTTACTGCTGTCATAGCAAGTTAGACTAATTTATAGACAGATCTAAACCACACTGGGACAATACATCAAATCCCCACTCATTTGTGAGTGAAGAACATTAGTTCTTTGCTATGTTACATAGTGTGTCTTTTTAGAGTGAGCGTGTGCTGACAGCTGTGTAAAAGGGGCTGCTAGTTTGACACAGATGTGGCTCATATGAACGTAACAGTCCATAACCGCACAGAGCAGGAGCTGCCCAGAGACCTCAAGCGACACAGGCTACCTTGAAAGACTTTGGTCAGACACGCCTGCACTTTAACAATTTCCTTCCTCATCGGGATTCATTGTGTCCAGTCCTGGGCTGCAGCTTTTTTTTTTTTTTTTTTACCAAAGCTGCTTCCCTTCTCTGCCATTTGCTCTGCAAACACAGTGAGGCCAGCTTTCTCCTCGTGTTTGTTTGTACGGCCCAATTACAGAGAGGGGCGGTAGGAAAAAAGAGTGGCCCAGAAAGCATGAGGTAGCATTTCTTCACCACATAAAGTCCAGAGCAGGCGGATCTGGGAAACATTCATTCATGAGCAATCTTATCAACAGCCTGCGATAGTGAGTTGAAGCTGGCAGATAACACTGTGTGAGTCAATAGAGATTTGACAGAGGATATTGTGTGGAGTAATGGAGCGCCTACAATGGCTGACACATACATATATAAACAAAGTCATACCCACACAAAAAAATGACAAAGGCAGCTGAAATATCTCCAATCATTTTTTTGGGCTGCTCTCCCGGTTGGTAGCTCGGCACTGTAAATCAATCCCATGTAATATACTGCGGCACATTCAGCAGGCTCTTCAAAGAGCCATAAATCTGAAGGCGATGGGTGTTATGTGCCACGCTATGAAGGTAATAATTACACATTACTGCTGAGCCTCTTTTTTTGCAGCTCTCTTTGTGCAGTGGAACTGAATTCTTTCCACAGAAAAGCACAATCCTGTCATGTAGCTCCAACATTGCAACACACCGACTTGCTCTGCGAATCTGATCACCATGGCAACGCAGCATTTTCTCTCTCCCTCTCTATCTCTCTCTCTCTCTCTTTCGGCTCCCTCCGTGCACTTAAAGCAGCACTCTCCACCAAGCTCATTAAATATAATTCTGCCTACACCTCACCACAAGAGTCAAGATGGCCTCCTGGAGCTAAAAGGTCATAAGTTCAAGTTCTGTAACATTCAACATACAATGTCACAGTCTAGAAAAACACATAAATGACAATGCTCATTTTATTTAAATACCTCATGACTGAGTGAGTGTGATGTATAATTTATTGTAAAAGCATTTCACATCCCAACCGGGGAAACTCAGCTCCTGGCGGCTTTTGAAAGACATTTTGGAGGTAAAAGGTTTTCACCTGACAGAAACAGCATGTGTCAGTGAAAGGCTTGAGACGTTTTTATCATTAAAGTGGGTAAACTACAGTACTATGAAGAAGCAAAGCTATAATTTGTGAATTGATTTTACTGTCTTTCACCTTCCCTCATGTGGGAAATCTGCTAATTCTGATGTTATTACACCTGCGCTGTGCTCCATCTGCGAATTACAGGGTCCCTCATTGATCTTTACCCAGTAAACAACAACAATCTTCTACTCTGCATCTTAGAGGACGTCTGCCCAGGTGGATTAGGAGAGGATGATGATGATTAGAGGATTGGCTATTCATCCTTGTCAGCACTGTCGAGCTGCACTATAGTCCCAACATGAGACCAAGATGAACCTCTCGCTCCCACTCACATTTAACTCATAGCGCTGCTGTATTGTGTTGGTTGTAATCCCTTTGCGACACATCCTACACCTTCACAGCAGCTGTGTATCTCAGCTAATTGCCAATAGATCACAAGTCGGCAAGTCTACACTGAGAATTAGCATATGCGTATTTATTGCGCCGGATTATGGATGTCAGTGTTTCTGCTGGGATAAAATGAGCTAGTTAGGCTAGTTGGTTTTGGCAGGGAGACAGATAGAGCCAGAGGGAATCACTTCAGAGGGCACTTCTACGCTGAGAGAATTCTGACACTTCAATTGCTTGCAGTGCTTTTCATACAAATGCAACTTCCAGCTGAGATGATCAACCAATCAGAGTCTTAAAAACAGTATAATGTCTTACAGCCTCCTACACCTAGACTGTCCTATTGCATTTGGGCTCACATATTCAGACTCATTACACAGATCTCCAGCAGTGTATAAAGCAGATTATTAATATCAAAGCACATCGGTGCCCTTTGGTGGTGCTGTAAATCTTATACTGAGCACTCCCGCTTCAATTACATGATGATTTAATGACTGCTAATGCAGACCTGGAGAGCAGGCCTCTGCTATATAATTAGCCATGGTGGAATTGAGTGTGATGGCTACATTGTGTGTTACATGTGAAAGACAATGTTTTACACTCACCTCTGGCCCTCGCTCCTGTACATGGCAGGACTCGCTGTCTCCCTCTGAGAAGGAGCCCGATTCATCGCTGGAGTTGGTTCCGTAGGACTGCTCGCATTTGATCTTGGGCCGCACCTGGTTAAAAAGGGCATCCCCTCCTGCACTTTGCTCCTGCTGGTCCACATTGAGGCAGCGTGCCACATTGGAGCACGGCGAGGAGGAGAACTCAAACTGAGGCAGGCTGCAGGGAGAGCCTCCGCTTCCGTCCTCCGCATAGGAGTACGAGGAGCAGGAGCTGGAAGTCCTGGTGCGTGTCTCACAAGGCGACGAGCGTGGGCACACTTTGATTGGCACTGGGCAGCTGGTGTTGGGCCGTGGGTGGCACAGGAGAGGGGGCTCGGTGGAGGTGGTGCTGGGAGAATAGGTCTGGGAGGTGGGGAGGGACTGGCTGGCTCCAGCCCACAGGCTTTTTGGCATGTGCTCAGAGAGCTCCATCTCCAAAGAGTTCCCACCAGGGTAGGAATGCGCTGGGGTTCCCACACGGTTGCAGGAAAATATGACACTACGGCGGTCTAGCTCAACTTCCTGTTTGCAGACCCCATCGCAGGAGGTGGACTTAAGGGACAACCCTGCAGAGAAAGTGTCCACGTCCTTTGGGGATGTAACAGACAGATCCAGCTCCCCAGTGAAAGGCCTGAAGTCTTTTTTATGATCTCCCTGAGAGTTTCCTTTGTCCTGGGGGCAGACAAGTCTGTTGGCGAATAGCTGCTGTGATGTGTTGGGCAGACTGGGGAGGTCCACCCCTTTCTTGAAGAAGGCTCGGAAGCAGGAAGGGGACTTGGTTCTCTTGGTTCTTTCCACAGATATGGGGTTATCCATCTCCATAGCTGTCACACTGTCTTTATCCCTGACGTCCTGCTCATCCCCTGACAGGCACAATGAGATGGCCTCTTCCTCTGCCTGTGGTTCAACTTTGATCTGTGCCAAAGGCAGCCTGCCCTGACCCGGCACTGCCCCGCTAACGCCACTCTCCTTTAATGTGCTTGGAAAACCTGAGGTACTGGTGTGTGAGGAGGTGTCATTATTGTGCTTGCTACAAGCCCACTGGTATTTCCTGTACTTGGGGCATCGTGGCAGGTCTGATGATCCATGCCGATCAAAGTCCAGCCGGCCATCCGTGAAGTTACTGGGTATAGCCGTTGATAGCCGATCATCGTCAGAAAAGGAGGTGAGGGTGTCAGCACACCGCCGCGCCCTGGGTGAGGTGGGCCTTTCCGCCTCTGACTGCATGGTCTCGTCCTCTGAGTTGTTGGTCTCCGCCGCCACCTTGTGGCAGAGCAGCAAGCCATCCTCCTCGCTGCGTAGCTGAGCTTCCAGGAAGCGAAAGCATGAGTCCTCGAGGTTGTGCATGCGCAGGAATTCGGCACAGCGGATGACCTCCTGGATGTTTTCTCTGCTGAGTAACAGCTTAGCAGTGTAGGCAAACTGCAACAATGGGGCGAATCCCCTGGCAGTGACCTGCAAAAAACAGGGAAATTGCCAGCATTACCATCAGCACAGCCATTGTTCAGAGCACTTGGAGTGTGGTGAGAAAACCCGACAGCTCCAACAACCATAAACAAACACTGTAAAGTACCAGTTAATCTTTTTATCAGGTCAGCACTGAACATTCTATACAGCAGTAAATAAGAACTGGCGCTCCGGGGCTGTTATGTGTCCAGCAGCAGTCCACCACTGTTCTGTGGTCATTTCAGTACATTTGCCTACACGGCCTGGTATTTATTTTAGTCTCAGTTCTGACATTTGATATCGTTGTGAGGGTTTCGATACAGATACCAAACTGATACTTTTTGATACCTTATTTGAGAAAGACTTTCATTCAACAAAGCAGTTAAACATTGTTTTAAACACAAGCAGCTCTAAACTATCTGACTAAGAAATAAATGAGCAAGCTCAGGAATCTGACCAGACATTGAGAGAAGGATAAAAAATGTTTGATACCTGGGACATTCAGTTAAAAAACTGCTTTGCTTACCCTTTAGAGTTTTGCACTCACAACGCTACTCCGATCAGGGCATGGCCTCACAGCCTTACTTTCTGTGTTGTGCCCTGTGTCCTCAGGTCAAGTGCCTGTAAAGCCTAATGGTTTGTAAGACTGCGGCTTATCCCTGTTGTGGCCATGTGTTGTGGGATGATAGAGGGAAGCCTTCCATTTAGACTTAATGCCAGATAATTAGGTAAACTCCTGAGCCTGCAGAAGTCTAGGCCGCCCTCTGCTGCTGTTGTCAATGAGCACACAGACGAGAGAAAGGAGCTAGAGGAGCTGGCTTTAACACAAGGCTTGTCTGCTGTTTGGAGATCAGCGTGAGGTTCACACTGCGTTGTGTTCATCACTTTACTCTAGGTGCTTTATCCTGGTTCATTCTCTGGTGACAAACACATTAATGTTAGGCGCTCTGGGGACGTGATCAAACCGCACACAGAGAAAAGGTGCGCTCACGAACCCAATTACAATGGATTCACTTTGAAACTGGGATGGTATTGTTTGGTTTACAAAGCACCTTTTCTTCCTTACAAGACTTAACAGCGGCTGGCAGATGTAGGGGATGAGGAGCACAATGTGGTTTTAATGAGCCCACTGTTTACTGATTGTTTTGCTGCCTTTGTTGGGGGAAACAACAAGATGAATTAGCCTAGGTGGAATGGCATACGCTGTTGTGAGGAATGCAGCAGCTTCCAGAGGTCCAGCGGCCTCCGACAGAAGCTCCACTATTAAAACTATCAAGACACCACAGAATTTGCTCTGTGGATCTTTCTGCCTGGACAAACCACTAACCAGCATGCATGAGGAAATGCAAATCTGTCAGTAAAATAGCTTGAGGTCATCTAAGACTGTATTAAGTCATCAGGCTTTGTGGATTTTCTGGAAGATGAATAAACATGTGTGTTTGGTTACTACTTTTTATTTTTTTTAGAGCTTTAAACCAGTAAACAGCCAATACTTTGTTGACGTCCTCCCTGTTCATTTTCCAATAAAATGTTTTGTTGAAACTAGAGACGGTACATGCTAGAGGTTCAAAGCTCAACAGCACAATGATGGATGTGTCTGTGCCAATATGAATGGAACGTTATTAGAATTATAGCTTTAAAATGTGACACACCCAACTTGACTTTCAGCTAAACTTAAACGTTCTTGTGATTGTGTGTCAGAGGAACTGTACTGAAGTGAAACTGGATTTAAACAGGTTGAATGATACTATCTACAACAGATGGTCTTTCTACACCTGTTCATGGAAACGAAGAAGACGTTTTTATTTTCCGAAACAGCCACGAGTTCCCTCTTCCTTACTGTAAGAATATAAACAACAGAAAACAATATTTTTTTACATTTTACTTACTAAAGTGACAGTTTTATTATGTTTATGGTACATTATATTAACATGGATCACATATGTACTCAACATTTGCTTACTAGTTTTGTCTTAAGCTTTCAACCAAATTCCATGGATTTCATTCACTTTATGATTTATTTATTGGCCAAAAATCAGTCAAATTTACAATTTAGATAAATACTGTAATCAACCCTCCATGTTGCTAAAACCACCAGAGTCACAGAGAAAATTCTGTGGAAATGAATACATTCAGTAGCAGCTACAGCCTTTTTTATGATCTATTACAATAAAGATTACCTTTAGTGAAACAGCTGAGGCTTGTTTCATTACGATTGCATTTTGGGAGTAATTTAAAAGCTGTTAACATTGCCATGTGTTAACATTATTGGCTTTTTTAGTGTTTGAAAGTCTCTAGAACTGCACTGGAGGGATAAACAGCATTCTCCCAAAATATATTCCCTCATTTGATGTTCAGTTGGGTTCAGATCTAGTGAGGAGGCCATATCATATCATACATAGTCAACTGGGCCTGCTCAGGATTCTTGTCACAGAGCATGACATTAACTGTATTCTTTTAAAAACCTGTGTCACAAATCAGTTTCATCATCCATCACATCTTTCATGAAAAAGATATAAATAAATGTGTTTCTTATTTCTTAATGTAATTAACTTTCAACTGGCCAGTGAAAGCTTTAAATACCTACACCTGTGCGTTTGCTGTTGCTTTGTTTCATTTTGGGCTTAAATCTTCATTCTCATGTTCATTTTATTTACACACGTGCTGAATTTCTTTGCTGCCGTGGTATGTTTGCAGACAGTAAAATGTTTTTGTTAACCATTGCATTCACTGACTGCAACCTCCCAGCATGCCTCTGGTCTGAAGCACCTTGCAGTGAGCCGTGTGTAGTAGACAGTCCAACAGCACTAGGCATATCAGTCATTGTAAAGAGGAAGCTGCTGACTCTATATCCATGAGGGGGGATGGTGTGTGTGTTTGTGTGTGTGTGTGTGTGTGCCTGTGCTACAGTAGGGGGGTGGGTGGGAGTGTGTGTGTCTGAGTATGACGGATTGGGGCGAGCGTAGAGGCTTTGACTGGACTATCCGCTCTACTGATGAGCGCAGCACATCCACTACACTACTGCTGCAGGACTGCTGGAGCATGAGCTTACACACACACGCACACGCACGCACACACACACACACACACGCACACACACACACACACACACACACACACACGCACACACACACACACACACACACACACACACACACACACACACACATTTCTGTACATTTTGCAATAATGAATCCATTGTATCTGAATCTCCTGATCTTTTTCACTATAAATTACATGATGGATACAGTGTTTTATCTTTACAGTCACATTCCTATATTCAATAGTTTTATTTATGCATTAAAGGTACTCGGGCAATTTCATTTTGCACATTTATACAATTCTTTTCTTTTAGTCCACAGTATGGGCCAAACTCCAAAACACTGGATCCTGCATTTCCCATAACGCAACCGACAGCATTTTTGTGACCATCTGTCTGATAAATGCTTAGGTCAAGATTTCTGTCACAAATGTTTCGTCTGCAAGCCGAAGATAAAATAACCATAATGACATCATCAGTTATTTTCTCAGAATTGACAAAGCTCCTCTAGACAACTGATGATGTGTAAAAATGGGTGTAGTACCCCTTTAAAAAGGCAGGTTTCTGTTAAGATGAATCATACTTGTAATCTACTGCACTTTGGCCATTCCTCTTTGAACACCATAAAAAAGGAGTAAATTCAAGCCAGCACTTTATGACAACTCATAAATGTACAGAGATGAGAGGCTTGGTGAGTTCTGAGATGATGCAGACACACACACACACACACATAAATACAAGTTGGTGCGTTGCTACAGTAGCTAGCTACAGATGAAGTCATTTGGCTGTTTGTGTCGGTAACATTTAGCTTTGCCTTCTCTCTTAACAAACCTAATTAATAATACATTTATATTTATTTAGATTTATGCATTATTTAATTTGCTAATAATGACGAGGTCTATATTTCAGTTGTAAAATAATTTATATAGACTGCAAACAGCTCCTGTTTCTAATTTGTTTATATTAGTTAGTAATATTATAAAAGTAATATTGAGTTACATTGTTGTCTTGGTTTAGATGAGACTATAGATATACATCTAACCTGTAACCATGTTTAATTTAAGAAATGGATTTTATTTAAGCAAACATCAACATTCTGCTCAGATCTTATAGCTTCATGTATATGATGTATACATTAAGCTCCATTCCTTCTATTCACACACACAACAAGAACAGAACATAATCTCTTTAGTGTACTGCCATTGGCCTCTTTCACACACACACACACACACACACACACACACACACACACACACACACACACACGATTAGTTGCCGTTGATCGAGCCATGGTGACTGTAATGGTGAGACAGTCATAGCTTAAATGAGGCTGGGTGTCCGGCCCCCTGCATCCAGGCCTGCTGATAAACAGCAAAGCCGCTGGAGTAAAAGTGCTGAGCGTACCAGGGATCTATTTTCAGCTAGTATCAGCAGCTGCTGCCTGCGGGAGCGCATCTTTATGTGTGCCCTGCACCATATGTGATTACTCCACTGTTACAACCAGCACAGCAGCCTAATGAAGGAAAGCGTAAAGGGAGCGACACAGGATGGAGGGAGGTAAATACTGGGGGAGGAGAATGTAAGAGGAAGGGAGACGGTCACGGTGAAGAGGAGGACAGGGAGGATACACAGAACGTTTCCTGGTCATTAGTTGAGTGCCATGACGTTTGAAGCATTTCAGCTGTTAGTAGCATTTAGTGTGTGAGTTAAAACAAAGACACAAATTCATCACCATGACAGATCAGGGCCATTTTAGTCTAAGACGGCCCTGCTCTGTGTCTGATGTTAAAAGGCAATACCAATACAGGGCAGGAAACTATAGGAAGTGGCCAATCACAGATGCAGACAATTCGTATAACATTTTTAGGAAGCCTGCCAAATATCCTTTCATAAACAGGCTGAGCAATACTACGCCACCCTCCCCTCCCTCATCCCCCACCAGCACTCCTCTCTTACATTGGCCTTTCGCCTCCATAGAAGAGAGGGCTAATTTATGTAAATGTGCTCCAGTGAATTCCTGCATGTTATGCATGCTAATGAGGACATGGCATGGCATGACAATGGAGTGCCTCCCCACGCAAGAGAAAACACTCTATCTCCATTGGAGGGAGCAGCTGATGCTTTAACATCAGATCTGCTGAGTAACCTGACATTAACCTCCGTGTTCGCAGACAAACAATAAGGAGCCTGAGTCACAGCACTAATGGAAATGAAACAGGCCCTGTACAGTACACTGTCATGACGCCATTGTGGGTTAAGCTGTTATGCTGGAGGAGATGACATGAAATGTGCAGGGACAAAGGCCTGCCGCAGAACAGAAAAGCTCTCGGACCAAAGGAAAGTCTTTTATAAAGATAGCTGGAGCAGACATACCGCAGCTTATTATCCCAGCAGACACTTTCTATCTGTTTGCAATAGACTTACATTATACTGAGAGATATATCACTTTTCCCACATCTTTGTATTCACCTCTTTGTGGTGAATGATTTAAGAAATATGCACCGGTTATCACACAACAACAGTTAAATTGATGCAACAACAATAATAAAGAAAATAATAATTAATAGACATTAATAATTCACTGTCACATATACAGCAATCACTATCTATATATGTTACATATACATTATAATCACTGAATGAAACAAGATAGTGAACAAATAGATATTAAATAATATGCTACAATATTCAATCCACAATGCATTAAATGAATAAAATTATGAAAACATTGCTATGGTTCATTAAAATGAACAGTTTTACCTATACATATGTAACTGATGTCCTGTGATCTTAAATTGAGTATCAAATAAGTGATTTTTCAGGTCAAAGCAAATATTAACTATTAAATGTTTATTAACTACAGAATTCATAAATTTAGATTTTGCATTTAGTAATTAAGTTGCTATGATGAAGATAAGAAGAACAGAATATTTTGCAGTTGTATAATCAAATATTACAAAAAGAGTAACTATAAGATGAAAGTACATTTTTAATTAGCCATGTTTAAACATTTAATACGATGCATCTTAATTCATTAAATTAAACTAATAGAATCTAAACAGACAAGAAGGGTTTGATGTACAAAATAAGGTCAATAATACATTAAATGCAGCTTATGAAATGTTTGTGTACTGTTGTTTATATTTGTGGGTCTAATAGACTAATACAGCCAATAGTGGCTCATAATATCAGCCTGCCACTTTCCATCTAGCGCCAATGTTAAAGTGCAATAGTTCTGTACTGGTAATGACTTTATACTCAGGGGGAGTCTGGGTTCATGCATATTAGAATCATTGTTAACAGTGAAGAGAGGTACCGAGCACAGTAGATGTTGAGACAATTGTAAACGTATGGAAAGTGTGTTTGTGTGTGACAGCAGAAGCTCAGACGTTCCTGGTTGAGCTGTGGGTAAGTAAACCTCCCCCTGACAGCGGATTAAATCAGATAGTGTACGTCTTAATCCTCCCGCAGTGCAGCTTACAGTACAGGCCAGACACTGGGGAGGACATGACCCCACGTCTACAACATTTAAGACACCACAATATTGTGTTTGGGCTGAAGCAAACAAGTAGCAAATCATGGAACTTTTCAAGTATATTATGTGTGTGTGAGCTAAAAAAGTGTTAGGCTCAGCTTTAGCTTCAAACTATTTATTTCCTTTCATTAAGGAAGATGTTTGTTGCTTAACTGTGCCGGGTGTGGAGGTTAAATACAAAGTGCACAAACACAGGGATCACGCCACAGGCTTTCGCCTGGCACGCTGGCTGCTCAAGGTGCTCCTTCACCCAGCCTCTCACACCCAGACAAAGACCCTGCATCTTCTCTGTCAGTTTACGGGATGAGATGTGTCCTTGTGTTGGCAGAGAAAGAGAGACCCCCCGCTGGACCAATGGGCTGGGTGTTAGTGCCAGCACTCCCTCTTCATCTTCCACCACCCAACCCCCATCTTTAAGGAAGGCAGGGCTCTGTCTCTGGCTCCTACCATCTGTCTAATAGGCTGTGTTTGTGTGT
The DNA here is from genome assembly GCA_036937835.1 of Pampus argenteus. NCBI lineage: Eukaryota > Metazoa > Chordata > Actinopteri > Scombriformes > Stromateidae > Pampus > Pampus argenteus. The sequence continues at coordinate 17,301,595 of CM072876.1, read as the reverse complement.
GCGTGTGTGTGTGTGCGTAATAGTGTCCTGGCCAGGCACTTGGTGTGGGCCAGTCTGCGTGAGGCCCCATCAGATTAGCTGGTCGAGTTCGGATCAACTGTTTGACCTGAGGTAGTGGATAAGAGTCCATAAGTGCATTACATTTGCCAACCTCTTACTCTGTAAGAGAAAAGAGAAGAAAATACTCTTTGTTGAAGTAACAAAAAGCTATCAGTGTCTTCTAAAGCAACTCATTTTCATCTGCCACCTCTGTGGTTTCAGTCTGGTTGAAAGGGCTGTCGGTTCGACCATTTTTCAGATGAGGACAGTCTTCCATTGTCAGCTGTGTCTAACACCAGTATACCTCAACAACTACAGTGCAGAGTGAACTGTTGTGAACTTGATTCTGGTGACCCTCGGATCTTCCCTGTAAAGTCAGTGTTGGTGCTTAATGAGATGTTACCAGATCTAATGGGCAGATTCAACATGGAGGGATTTTAGTTACTCTGTGACCTTTCCTCTTGTGACACCTTTGAAACACATGATATATCATAATCTAATGGCAGAGCACATTCATGACCTCCTGGTCTCCCTCTTCCCTTCATCTTTTTCTGGCCCTGGCCTCCTACATTTCCCTTCTCTCGTCTCTCTGCTCCACTGACACTTTTCCTTTGGGGGCTCCTTCTGGCTGAATGGGGATCCACATGGATCCTGTGTGTCATCCACTAGCCTGTGCTTGCCATTGGCCCCCCTATTCCAACCCTACCCCTCCATAACCCTTGAAACTGACCCTAACTCTTATCAGCATCAGGACAAACTTCTTTTCTAAACTACTGCTAAGGCTGCGTTTAGGTACGAATAACAAACTCTTCAGCTCTTCAGACCTAACATTTTCAAATAGTGTGGTGCAAAGAACACCACAGCCTTTGGGGGCCACAGAAAATCCTTTGTGACACTGCAGGTGGATACCCTCTCCATTTAACACAGATTGATGCATATTTCTGTGTGTATGCGTGTTTTCTTTTGGAGACAAAAAAGTGCAATGTTCCCTGGCTCATGACTAAGGAAAGAACTGACAAACAGGAGGTGGTTTGAGGTGAACCAGTATGCTGCCGAATCACAGCGCTGCCCTCTCCTTTTTCCAGAATAAGAATCAGACGGGGCATTCTGAAACCATCCACTGTCCCCACAGAGGTCTGGAATGAATCAAGCCAACTGGTCAGAGCATTCCCACGCTGGATATCAGATGTGAAAACAAGTGGACATTGCGGTAGCAAGTCAATGGAATGACTCTGTGAATGGTTGGTTGAATCATGTTACTCAACAAAATAATGCACTGATCTGATTACCTTAATAAATTAAGTTTCTGCTGCAATGTAGTGTGTAGCATACAGTAGTGAGCATCATCAGATTCTCACTATCAGCCTGTTGTATAGGACAACAAAGGTAACATGCTGCTTCCTACTAGCTGGCTAACAGCAATCTGCTGGCATCATGGCAGCTGTGTGCAAAGAGTCCCATCTTTGCACACAGTTGCACAATATGAAGGTCATTTGTGTTAGTCAAAGTGATGACTGCTCCTCTCCAGTGGAGGGCTCTCTTTGAAATTCTTCTCCCTTGCTTGTATCTGCAGCATGCTAATTCTTATGAATCCCCCTTTGTTCTATCGCTCACAAGAAATATGATGTAGAGAAATGCCGTGAGTGAGTGTGTGTGTGGAGCCTCCTTGGTCCAACCGTCTCCCTGCTGGCTGGCCGGGAGGACAGCATCTCTGAGATAAAGCGGGATTGTTTTGTTGCTATGATGTGATGGCCAACAAAGCCTCTCGATGAAACTGGCTGCCCGTCTGCAATCCTACAATCACATTAGATATAGATGATGTCACTCACCGCGCCAGCCTCGGCTACTCCAGGGGCGGTGAGGCCATGAGAGAGGAGTGATGAAGGTGGTGGGGGAGGTGGTCTTTGTTTCACAGTTCATCTGCACCAACCTCCCCCTCTTTCCCTCACTGGCAGCTGAGGCCTTTCTAATATGCCCTTTGTTACACATAGGTGGCAGCCTACAGTAGCTGCTGCAGCAATGCTCTCCATGATCGCAGCCAGACACACAAGTGTCAGTGAAGTGTGGCTAACCTAGCTGAGCTACAGGCTATTGCTGTGAGCTGACACAGACCAGTGGAGGCTGAGCAGACCCAGCCCTCACCCCCATCACCAGAGAGAAGACGGCGTTCAGACACGAGGCAGGGATGCGTCAGCATGCCTCAGGCACTGACCGTGAAGCAAAGGGTGCCAGGGGAGCTTAAAAAACTTGACGGGCTATATCAATGAAAGGACATTACCTCCATGATGCAGCTGTGACTGGTCTAGACGGTCAGACAGAGATGTACTGCTTGCTGAACAGGCCAGAAGAATTCTATTTTCAGGAAAATTCAACCTCAAATACATGACAAAGGTTGTCAGCCAATGGCAAACTAACTTCTGTTTCTAAGACAATTTGTTGTTACTGTTGTATTTCCATTTTATGCATCTGCATCCTTCTTCTCTGCATAATGAGTACATCTTACCGCTTGTATATATATATATATATATATACACAGTGTATGATTAGATTTGACTGACTTTATTGTCCACCTCAGTGGGAATATGGCTTCTCCCAAAGTACATTTCCACGCTGTAGAATATGATCTACCTCAACTGTGACAGAATAAAGTCAATATATTTATTATATATTGTTTTGCCATTTGATGAAATGATAAAAAAAGTATGTGAAATGTTGTCAAATTGAGCAGGAATGGACAAAGAGAAGGAGCCTTGGTTATATCCTCAATGGGAGCAACTCCTTCTCTGGCACATTTAAGAGACGTCATTAAAGATGTTACTTTCCATCCTCCATCTCACACCTGAAAACACACAGCAGCTCATGCATTATTCATATATGCAGTGAGTCAATGAAAGGGATGCTGCTTTGAGCATCCAGGAGCCATTCCCTGCAGTCATTCTTTGAGTTAAAGAGGGAAAAAAGCCAGTGATGCTCATTTTACATAAGACGACAATCTGATGGTGACTTCTTTTTCAGTGAGCACAGCCACAAAGTCATTTGACAGGCGTCACTTTATTAATGCTCGCCTGCCCCAGCGAGGAGCCAACTCTACAGCACATGTGGGATGTGCCCCAGTTTTCACAGCAGCACATGTATGTATTCAAATATGTGTGTGTGTGTGTGTGTGTGACATCAATACGTCAGAGGGGTACTTTCATCATGTGTTCAGTGGAGGAGCTCTGAAGGGGATCAGTTTAAAGTGACAGTGTGAGAGCTGAGGTGAGCAAGAGTGAAGAGTGTTGCTGAACCTGATGAATGTAGAGCCCAAGGTGGCGTTAATCTCGCCATGAAGTGCTACCTGCTGCTGACAACGGTGGCGGCAGCAGCGCTGACAAGTGCTAATTGGCAATCACAGCCTTATAGGCTCAATAATGTACTTTCTCACACCTTTCACTGAGTCTGTATTCTCCAGCAAACGGCAGAGAAGTAAATTAAAGCAGGGAGAAAAAAAGACACTGCAAATGGAAAGGCAAATTAAAAAAAAAAAATCTAAAAATAATCAAAAAGTCAACAGTGAAGGGAAGCTGAGAGGTGATAAAATATGAAAAAAGGGAACAGATGGAGTAAGATACGAGTGCTGAAAACGTGTGGTGCAGGGGGAGGACAGCTAGGCCACCGAAAATGAATCAAAATCAAATTATTACTTCTAACTTGCTAATTTATACATTATATATTATAAAATCTGACTGTTTTGAAGTCAGCAGTGACCTTCACCCCTGTATTCTTTAAATGGCCTTACGATAACAATAAGGTAAGGTGCTATTGAAATCAACCAATCACATTTCACCTCTTTTCAGACAGAGCGTTGCTTTATTGGGGCAAATGTGACCCCTAGACTGTTTTTACAGTCCTCAGAACTCACTAGGAATTCTTAATGTTATTTTCCTCCAGTTTCTCTTCTTGTTTCTCTTGCCTTCATATATCCTTATCCGGGATAATTATCTTGTCTTCACCTCAATTCTGTGCCATCCGAGGTGATTGAGCCTTTACATTGATTATATATGCAATCACAATGCCTCTAATATAAAATGCCTCTTTGCATTCTGTATAAACACCCTTTAATAAGGAAGGTTACACCAGCAAAAAAGCCCAAAGAGAAGGTCACAATATTGTGGCTTGCTGAACTGAACTTTACTGAATAGTTTCAACTGGTGATGAATGGAAGACCAACACTGGACACAGGGGTGGTTGAGGGTGGATAGAGAGTCTATTGATCACACTTTACCACTATGTGGCCACAGATACTAAAGGAAAGTGTGGAGAACCTGGTTAGTCAGTGGGGAGTTTTAGTGTTGTATTTTCTAAAAGCCTGAGGCAGTTCCACCTCTGCAAGAGAAAACTGGCAGAGAAACAGCATGTTTGATGGACGTACCTCTTCAGGAAGGCTAACGACCAAGCCATTCTCTGCTTGGCCCACCAGCGCCTGGAGGAAATACTCGCTACAGGCGGCCAGCACGGCCCGATGCCCGCGGAACTCCTTGCCCTCCACCAGGACAGTCACATCGCACAGGATATCCTGCTTCCGCTGGTCGTTGAGGCAGAGGAGGATATTTGTACAATGAACCGTCGACTCATACACATACATGGGGGCTTCAGGCTTCTCATCCACGGACATTCCGCTCACACCCTGGAAATAGAAGCACAACAGAGGCGGGTCAGCTTACAGCCGAGCCCAGCGAGCACATACCGCAGGGCTGACATCAGCCCCGGCGTCCTGCTGCAGCCAGCCCCATGATTCAACACATACAAGCTTGACTGACTCTGGCTCTCTGCTTCACATGCTCACCCCCCCACCCCCTTTAACATTTAAAACTCAGCACAATGTTGTTGTGCATTCCCTTGCTCAGTGTGGACACATAAAAAAAGTCCTTACACACAAATCACTAGGAGCGCAAGTAGTACCCACATTGCCTCTTTACAACACACATTCAAATCACATGCACAAACAAACCCGGGTAATTACATCACCAAATAAAAAACACACAGACAACAACAAAAAAAACCCTAAAACATTTTATTGAAATGCCAACTCCAGTGATTAAAGGAAGACAAGTGAGTCCAGAGTGAAAGAGTGCTATAGTTTTTGCTTCAGATGTCCACATGTGTTTGTAATCTAAGGAGGACTCACTGTAAAGGTATGCTGAGCAGCTCGGACACACTCAGCAAGAGAACATCAGTCGAAGGAGGGCCAGAGTATAAGTACAAAAGCAGCTTCTTCACAGAATATAAGCACCATGACAGCAGTGGTCCATAGTCAGGCATGAAAATAAAAGAAAAACTGCATAATATCTACACAGAGCAGCTTTGAAAGAACTGGCTTTTATTTATTCACTAAAAATGTGCTCCGAATTAACAGAATAGCCTCCTAAAAATGAAGCAGGAGAACCAAAGCTGGCAACTAGAGCCCTTTATGTGCAATATGCTGCATATTAGGAATACACAATATGTATGCATAATTTCTGATTTTGAACCTTACCTTTTGACCCACCTTACAACTCTGCTTTAGTGGTGCGTGTTACTGGACAAACTTGTAATTACCACAAACCTACTGCTTCAGCACGTGGCCCTGATCTACCAAATGTTCCATTTCACTCACCCTGTAATGACAGATGCAGAGCAATCTTCCCTCAGAGAGACCACACACACACACACACACACACATACACACACGCGCACGCACCTTGTTCAAAGATACATTAGATGATACTCTGCGTCAAGATGACTGTCTGGTATATGTGGGCTTGTGGTTGCAGTGCTACAGCTCTCTGTCATCAGTTGACACAACGTGACAGTTGATTCTATCCAGCTGACGGCATCACGTTTGCTGTTCTATAGGTGTTAAAGAGTGAAGGGGTCCTCAGTAAGAGTAGAATTCTTGAGTAGAAAACTTGAGTTAATGTGTGCTGTCAAATCTAATGCCTTGACATGAGGTGACTTTGTCCTTTTGTCCTAGTTTTACACAGTGCTCCAAATTAGATTTTCCCAGTGAAGTTCCTATCAGTGTGTTATTTTTTGGCTAAAGCTATAAGACAAATTTAGAGGTCTACACACCGTGATTACACGGAGAGAATATCCTCGTTCTGAATGAAATTATTGTTGTAATTCAATTTCATATCGTTATAATTAGATAGAAAATAATGTGCAATGCTGAATGTTTACACGTCACATACCTTAACGTAACATACGTTCACAGACCCATCTCATACCAGAGTACCACGTTGTCCACTAAATAGATTTAAAACTTTTGTTCCTACGGTTTTAAATGACAGCAGATGAAATTAGGATGAAATTGATCGATAATTGACTATTGTTGAGTCGCAGAGATTTAGGTTTATATCTATTTAACATCATGTCTTCTGTCTTTTTTACCGTATGTTTTTTTCTGACTTGTTTTTTGTTCCCTGCAGCTGTCTTACCCTGTTTTATGTATGTTGAATGTTTTTTTTCATGGATGCAGCACGGGACAATAAGGTGAATGTTGAAAATATAAATGACAGCTCATAGGTCGTCGTGCCTTTTTTTGTGTAAATAAAGGTTAAAAAGCATTATACCTTAACCTCCTAACATGAGCAATGACCACAATCGTAAAGTTAAACAAAAGGAAGTTCTCAGTGACTCATACTTTTCTGTATGAAAAATGCTTAGCAAGAGGAGAAGTGTTACCAAAAATGAGGAAGCACAGCTGACATCTTTTAGGTAAATAAAGACTCAACAATTCAACACTGATTATTGCCATCACATGGATGCCTTGCCATAGCAGAGTCTCGTGACTTCTCCATCATTATATCCTCCTCAAAACTTCAAGAACGGTGGTGTATGTGTGTGTGTGTGTGTGTTTGTGTGTGTGTTTGTGTGTGTGTGTGTGTGTGTGTGTGGAATGGTGCGAGCGTTGCTAGTAGTCCAAATGTGAAAATGGAGACTAAGGGGCATCTTCATCTTGTGAAAACCGAAGCTGGTCATCATGTAAATGGTAAAAGGGATGGGATGGAACTGCAGTGAAGCAGAGCTCCCAACACTGAGTCAGGCAGTCAGCCAAGTGATACATACAACAGTATATACAACTTCGCTAATTAACTCAAATGGATCGAAAGTCAGAAAGTATGTTATCCATAGAATAGACTATGAAAGGTTTAAATAGGGAATAAAAATGATCAATATACTATACACACAACAACATATAGAACAGTGACCACTTCCTCATTGTAGTCAAATCACAAACTTCACACTAACTTTAATATAATAATTATAAATTTACTTGTCAATGTCTTGATTGTAGCAAGTCACAAACAACTGCAGCTGCACAAGTTTCATAATTATAAATATACTGACTGTATATTTAATATTAGGACTGAGCTTTTAGACTTGTATTAATGATGTAATTGATCGTCCTCTACTGATTGCACAAAGGCCATGAATGAATTTAACAGCTTCTGCACACCTGGAAGCCAAATATGTTAAGTGAAAATCCCCCAAATGTCATGACCATCTTCAGTTTATATACTATAATCAGCTGTGGTAAATGAGATATGTAAATGACTCAGCAACAGCATGGCCTACTTTTAAACGACAACATTTCCAGATCAACCAGCATCTAAAGGAAAATACCTATCGCAGATGTATCATGCTTTTGTCCGTGGTGTTGATCTCTATATACTGTACAACCTACTTGAAATTATATATGTTGCAAATGTGTACTGAACCTAGACCACAACGAGGGAAGTGAAAATTGTGGGCTGGGTTTGTGAGGCTACACTGAGCCACCGATTGCATAGAAGACCTTTAACATCAGGTCATGTGTAGAGCCAGTCCTTTACCTGCCACACGGTCGCAGCAATGAGTTCACAGCTGCAACAAACAGTCTGGTGTGGGGGCTGTTGTGGAACATCTACGTCAAGCCCAGACTTCTCCTGTGGTTCTGGCTCGTCCAACTGTTGTATAGTTTGCTTATTTCCACCAAACATTTCTCAGTTGGCTTCCGAGGATAATGACCTGTCTTCCAAGAATAATGTTTCCAGAAGCGGTTGCGAGGTTCAGAGCAATCCAAACATGCTATTTCTACCCTGGAATGCACATTTTCTTCACTTGGACTTCAGATGGTTTGTTGCAGTGGGAGGAAAATGCAAGGATGACACAAACACAACACACACACACACACACAAACAGTGTGTATTCATACACACACACACACACATACACACGCAGACACATACCCAGACAAACACACACACCGCAAATTAGCAGGTTGTGGCAGGATTCTGATTAGAATTGCTGATGGATGCAAAAGGTTTTGTTTTTTTCATTCTTCCAGGGTCAGTTGTTGACGGCAGCTCTTTCTGCCACACTAATACTGATGCTGCCAGCCTTCTTGATGAGTTGCTAACATTCCCGTGTAGATCAAAAGCACAGCGTGACGGTGATGAGTGTGCTCCAGCCGCGGTCGGAGCTGACTTCAGGGTTTCCTGCTGGCTGCTCATGGAGCGAGCGCGCTGAACTGAGGCTGATGAAGACTAATGTGGCTGGAGACCTGTTAGCCCTGCACTCCACGTTACTGCAATTATGCTCCAAGAGCTACGGTGCGCCACAAAGGTGTAAAATAGAAAAATAAAAGGAATCTTAAAGGTTTAGCCTTGCTTAGTGTAAAGACTATGAAGCCTGGCTCAGTCCAAAATTCAATAATACACCTACTAACATTTCTAAAGCTTACTGTGTGGCTGTTTAATCAGTATACAAACTAAAATGTAAAAATGACAATTTAATGGTTTTAGGGGGAATTATCAACTTCTTGTTCATGCTAAGGTAGAAATGCAGCTATAAATTGATCAGTCTCAGAAAGAAGGTCTATAAGTGTGTTTCCAAGTGCTTGAATTAAACAAAAAACACACGTATACATTAAAAACATTCAAGCAACCAAGCAAAAATGTTTAAAAAAAACAAATCACTCGATAGATTATTTACACCATTATTATTATTATTATCTGAATTGTTGTCAGTGACCTTTTGATTACCGTTTCTGCATTACAAGCAACCTCTTCCAGCTTCCACAAGTTGTGTCCACTGGGAGGATTTAACAGGTGCAGGGATGACTTCCTAAGATAACTCAGAGTGAAGCAGTAGCAGAAATGTAAATGTTTCTACAGGTTTGTACTGTCACACTGTTTAGTCCACAACACACACTGCAAAATGGGAACAACGCTTTCCTCTTTTTTTTTTGACAGTTATAAACAGGTCACAGGTGTCACTGATAATTGCCGTGGAAACACAGCTGAGTTACTCTGGGTACTCGAACAGATACATTACATACATACAAAAAAAACCCCACATTCCTCTGAGATTCCTCTCTTGACTATATGGATCTACAGCACAAATATGAGCAAAAAAGCATTTTGCTGTAGCTTCTTAACATCATTTGCCTTGTTGTTTCCCCTTAAAGCAAAAAGACAGAAAAGAATGGCTGTATTTAAGACCTTTAACTTTATGACCAATCGCATTGTTCCACTGAGTCAGTAGTCAGATGAGTCAGGATAGACTCACTGAACAGTTTCAGGATCTATTTACATTCTTGGACACAGTCATGAATCAAAGCATGAAGGAGAAGGGAATAAACAAAGGATCATTCCGGTTTACAACTTGGGTCTTTGTGCTTGACAGTTTGTTTTTCACTAAAGGTCCACTTACTCCAAAATGAGATAAATGAGATATAACACATACTTAAGAATTACTGGCTTACGAAAAAAAAAGAAAAAAAAAAGTTACAAGTTGTCAGCAATCTCCACTCAGTCTTTATCAGTCTCTCTCAGTTGTTATGAAACAGTAGAGGTTCAAATATATAGTTGCCATTTATCATCATCATAATTACATCATCTACATCTTCCATGACAGCTGAGCGAACTTCACCCGCTGATGAATGTTGAAAGCATCTCAACGTGCGAGTAAGCAGACCTTGCCTGGACATTGTTTTGTCAGTGACTTGACTCTTTCATAATTTCTTTCAGTTATGATAACATTAAACTGACCAAACTGGTAACTGGGAACACATTGACATGGCTACAACAAAGTCAAGAAAGATTAATACATTTGATGGATGATGGATGATGGATGTTTATAGCAGACAGTCAGGGTGTTCACTCTGGAATAAGTTTGGTCTGATCATGTGACCACTCATTTTTGTTGCCCTGTCTAGGCAATAAAGCCAAAGCTGTAATACATTGGAATGATCACTATAGTAATTAGACTTCAGTTTAAGAAATGCTGCTGTGCGACTGGTCAGATGACATTTTCAAAAGCTTTTCTGGAAAGTCAACACAGACATTCCTTCTTGCTGTATATATCCACACTCTTTGCATCACTCATTGACATCCCACATATGTGATAATGTTTTTTTTTTCTGACAGATTAGTGCCTCAAACAGGGAGACAATGGATCAATGTGGAGCAGAAATAACAGCCAGGAGGTCCACAGCTAACTTACTGTGGGACAACTCTTGACTGATTGGAACGACTTTGACCCGTGAACGTCTACACATGTGGTATGATTGTGAGAAAATACAAGTGCACCCTGTGGCTCCTTGTAATAAACAAGGTTAGTCTCAACTTCTGCTGCAACGGTCTAATAACATTATCCACTGAGCCAGTGTAGTCAAAGGGAGACAAACATGAACACTGTGTCACTGTGCACAATTAGGGGGGAGGACTCCTGCCAGATGACTGTAATTACACTGAGGATGAACATGGTTTTAATTGGAATTATCAAATTAGGCTACAGCAATGAATGCCCTTGGAGCTATACAAGGCGACAAATGTCAACATGAATGGTGATGATGATGATGGGAGGTAAATGGAAGCTCTAATCCTGAGTGTGTATCACCATTAGAAGTTCAAGTGAATATCACATACAGCTCTGCTTTATGCCTTTTCATGCATATTGTCTGTGAATATTTTTTGGAGAGGTTTTGTCTCCTTAAATGAAATGAATCTACTTCTCCATACTTACATATTACTATGTGCTATGAAATCTGTGAGGATGATTTCTAATTACCCCCCCCCCCCCATTTAGTCAAGACTAAATTCCCTGTTGACCTACACTTGAATCCAAGATTATCTCAAAAGCTAATGCCTACATTTCTATCAAATGATGAAATGATTTTAAATTGCATAAAAAATACATTAATCAATCAATTAACCAATCAATCACTTTACAACCTCAGTGAAATGTAATCTTGTCAGTTCCTTCACTTTGTAAGCTAAAAATATGTAATGATCAGTAATAATTAAAATAAATGTAATAATATGTGTATATGTATGATTGGAGGGAAGGGGTGGAGTGGGGGAGGGGTGGGGGTTTCTTAGGCAGTGACCTCATTAAGTATCCTAGTGGCCTGAGGGTAGAATATCTAAAAGGCAGATTGCCACGACATTTATGGAGCACATTTATGATCCCAAGAGGATGAACCTTATTGATTTTAAAGGGATTCTCCACTGATTTAGTATCACACGTCTATAAAGTTGGGGGATTCAGATTTTTAGTCCCTAACAGACTTCTGCTACCGACCCTGAACTCCATGTGCCTCGAGTTTGCTCAGGTTCCAGTTCGCTTATTCTCAAATTAAATTTATTTAGAAATTTCTCTCTTTGTCTCCTTGACTGTGTCAATTGTTAGTATCCATGTGTGTCATACGATGCATGTAGATACATAATGTCCAGTGGGAAGTAGGGAAAATGTAGTCATGTGACAATAATGTGTTGCCAGGGGAGCTAATGGTCAGTAATTGATGGGTGTGGGTCTCAAATTTGGCAGCAGCAGACAGATTCATTCAAGTCAGATCTTAAAGCAGAACTCTAGCACCTTAGTGTTGTTGGCAGCAAATGAAGATATCCTGACTGTAGTAGTCTACCATTTCCCATAATGGAGAAATTGGAATTCATAAGCTTTTTTTAGTTTACAAGGTTGAAAAAAACAACAACTTTGAAACATGTCTACATCTACACATACAGTACATCACACATTTAATTGCTCCATAGGTGATGGTAATCATAGCCAGGGTGGTACTTCACCGCAGGACAAACTGCAGAGATCATCAGAAACATGTTAATGGTTCATTATGAGCATCAGATGGGGATATCAGGCACAAGGGCTGATTAAACAGGGATGTCTCTATCTGGGCTGTAATAGAACATTTTAATGAGCATGGACTCAGACCCGGCTCCTAGCTTGCTTCAAATGTCTCCCTGGCTTTTATGCAATTACACCCCCTCTTTGTTTCCAGCTGTTTAAGACTCTGGTCTAAATGTTGTAAGATGGTTAATATAATTGTAATGAATTCTATCACCCAGAAATAATCAATACTGCTCAAGTCAAAACTTAAGTTCAGGAGGATTACGTGTTTGTCTGTAGCATGACTCAACTCTATAACCTTTGTCTTATGAAATCATTGCAACACCAGTTGCTTACCATTAAACTTGCACTCTCATCAAGACTAAAAACACTGTTGGCTGTTGTTCCTAGTTCCTGAAAAAAAATGACATTTTCTAACAAGCCAATGTGTTTTTCATCTGGAGCAGATGTTACCACATACAACTAGACAACGGGATTATTCCAGCATAAACACTTACATATTGCTGCCAGCATTCAGACAAAACTGTCAAATCACAGATAAATGATTTTGAAAGGACAAGCCGTTTTAGGTAAGAGGAAGGAAAGCTGACATGTGCCTGCTTTACAACAAGTAAACTGTAACGTAGAATCAACTGAGCGCTGCATTTAAAATCTAAAGTAACTTGAAACACAGAATAGTTATTTTTTTTTAAAAATAAAGAACATCCTCTGTGTTCAACATCAAAACAAGCAATGCAACATCATACCTGAAGTATATTCCCCCGCTTTAGATTGCAACACAATATTAAAGCCCCGACAAGTCAACAGGAGCAGTTTTTTGGGACTTTCCACTGTGACCGCAGAGAAAGCTTGCTAACATCCATGTCAGAGGCTCCTCAATCTCCACACTGTTGATAAGGTAAACATCCTTTCAGAAGGTCACTGGGTTGCTGATATTGATCCTGAGATAATATATGCTAGACAGCCACGACTGAGACATGCTGCTGATGCTTGTCAGCCTCTGCTGATTACATACTGAGGAATGTGTAGGCATAAAGAGTGGTGCTTTGCTTTGTTTTATCACAGCCACAGACACAGAGTCATCTCACAGAGAATCTACACATGGATCAAGTGCTTTTCACTTCAGATAGAAATCAATACTGTCAGCTGCTCTCCATGAACGTCGTCCTAGTTCTAGTTTACATGTCTGACCTGAGGAGGGACCCACTCTGCAGTCCCTTCATGTGATGACCAGTGTAGTCAGGTGATTGGGGTAAACCAGGTTACCCCCCCGGGTGCCGGTGAATTGTGGACCACTCCACGGTGCTCCCACTGCTGACATTGATGAATGGGGACGCCAGACAGCACGGCCCAGAATGCACTTTGGAGAGCTGCACAAACCTGCATCTATCTGCAATCAACCTAATTAACACCGGAGCTACTTCATCTCCCTGCGACGGAAAGATCCAAGCAGTGACCTCAACCGCATGGATCAATACTCAAACCACCGCTGACATATAGCTTTTAAAAGAAACAATTAGTGCGGTGCATAAACTGCATGGAAGCCATCACAGACAGCTGGATTACACACTAACAAACTAATTATCTGTGCAGCCATCTGTATTAAAAATGTCACTCAGGCTTCTTTGACATCAGGAAAATATCAAAAGAGTTCACGTGATTAAGAAAAACGATATCTCAAGAGCTGAATGTCAACATGGACAGTAAGCACTCATGGACAGGTGTTCTTTTACTCTGCTCCCTATCAGTTTAAAAGTTGGTAAACTTGTTGCACTTTTCCTTTGGTTCAGCTCCTTTTCACACAGAAAAAAAGCAATTTAAGCAAATCAAAATGCATTACTAAAGATCATGTAAGAATGTTCACTCTGTTCATTGGGCCAGAAGAAGCCCCATTTGCCCAAATATCAAGACAGCAACATACTTGGTTGCACTAGTCTGCGAACAACTGTTGATTTCACTCATCCACATGCATGCAAAGCGCCTCTGTCAGCGTTGAGCCGTACAACTCAAACTTGTAGAGTACACCTTGTATTCGGGTTAGAATGAGGTTGGATCACATTCCCACCACAAACAAACCAGTCAGAATGTGTGTGTGAGCAGACCATGACTCCGTCCTCTGAAGGTGTCTGTGCAGTTGTTTTGGTCCACACCTGAGTACAGCTGTTAACTAACTGTACCAAAAATGAAAATGAACCAGTGTCAGATTTAACAGGAATGAACACAGGTTTAAAAAACTAATAATAAAAAAACAAAAAAACACCATGAGACTTGAAAAACGGTATCATTGTGTGTGTTTTCCAGCTGTATCTATCACTGCAACAACTATTTATAGACACATCTTGCTGACTAATCGTTCTTGAAAGACCTTCTCATTTCCAAGAACACAATCGACACACACAACAGGATCGGCCATAAGTGTTTTAGGTACATATGCAATCGAGGAATTATTAGCATAGCTGACATGGAACCTGTTGCATAGGCTCAGAGTTGACTTTTATTTCTCAAAAGTCATCTTTTGCCTTCTATACAAAGTCATAGAAATATATTGAAACCGAGCCTTGAGTGTGTCAGCTGCAAGTGTGTGTTTGGCATTACCTCAGAAAGACATCAGCACAGATCCAGTCATTTTGTTATTCCAGCCTTTGCTCTGACAACTTTCTAATGTCTCTCGCTGTATGTTACCGACAGCATCTGAGCCTATCAGTGTCTGTGGGTGGGTGAGTATGACTGAGCAAGTGAGGTATGTGTGAGTGTGTGTGAGTGTGAGTGTGATAGTTGTGTATGTGTTTGTGTGATGGCATGCCAGAGTATTTTTGGGCCCTGCCTGCTTAAATGCAGCTTGCATGAATCATGACTTCCCACATAGTAGGTCAGTGAGCAGAGTGAGTCATATTGCTGTCTTATATGGTAACGCGTTGCACATGTGATAGAAACACTGGGTTATCTATAGACCGGGCTCGCTGTTTCAAATGTCTGAAGCTGTACTGCTCTGTCTCGGCTCTGTCTCGGTCTTGAGATGATATCGCAACTCGTTTGTCTTCGGTCTAATCTCACCTTTGATACATGTGTGAAGAAATTTGTTGATTTAATGATCAGTTAAGAAAGTGTAACTCAACATATCTCACACACAATCTGGTTTTCATCAGACACATCTTCAGACTTAAATGTAAACACCACAGTGAAGTCTTGGACTGAATCTAGACAGAATAGCAGGTTTGGTAATTGCATTTCCTACTTGACTTTCACACTGATGTTGACAAAGTACACCTGCACCTCTTCCTGTGGCTGAATCAACAAGTAAACAAGTTCAGTGTTTTCAGACAGAAGTGCAGCAAAACACCTTACGGTGGAAGTGAAACAATCACAAAAACCATCAGTGCCAAACGTATAGTGGCCTTGGAGGGACTGGATTAGGATATGTGAAGCGTTTCACAGCAGCAGCTCCACCACCACAGCCAGAAAAGGGAGCAGATTTTGTGCTAATTAGGCCAGTGATTGGCAGGCAAAGGGACTGCTTGCACGAGTGTGCCCAAGACTGGATTATGCGCTGCATTATTAATGGGGCCCGGTGGAATCGGACGGTTGAGGTGGAAGCTTTTATTTGAGGCAATAAATTCGGTACATGCACAAAGATGACGAAAATTCAACTGTCACTTTTGACAAAAAAAAAAAAAAAAAAAAGCTCACGCTCAGAGCACTCATGGAAAAAGGCAAGTGGAAAGTCTCCCCACAGGAAAGAGTTGACACAGAGGCATCGCCCACGCCAAAACCTTCAAAAGCCACGTCTGTACACATGTAAGTATGTGTGGGTGTGTGTGCAAAGCTAAGAGCGTGTGTGTGTGCATGATCATGTGTGTGTGTGGGCTGCAGGGTACAAGTCTGTTGATATGGCAAGAAAAGCAGTTTGTCACACTCTGTTCCTGTGTGTATGACATCTTTTTTTTTTTTTTAAAGAAGTTTTAAGAATACATACAAGTACTTGTTGTTGTAGCAAAATGCATAAATGTTGCAACCCAAGCGATGGTATACATATCCAGCTGAGATCAAAGCCAGGCAGTGAGAAAGAAGCCATGCAGGTTTATTCCTTCCAATCTGTCTTTCAACCATTAAAAAACACGCTTGTTTGATAAAACACTTTCTTTGTTTACTTCCTTCATAAAGTGAAGAAAAAAACAAGTTCACACACAGCTCTCATTCATGCTGGACGTCTGGCAGCGTCTACGGCATTTCCTCCTCTGATTACACATACTGTAGATCAGCTTGGGAAACATGCAGCACTCAAAAGATGAAGCTCTCCATAATACCTTTATTTTTACAAGGTAAAGGTCTCACTGACACTAAGATCAAGAGAGATCTGGCCGAGGTAACAAACACACCTGCTATATGGACACAGATTAGTTAGCAGCACATATAGCCGCAGCCACTCAGTAGCAGTGTGCAAAGAACAGTGGTGTGCAAAATAATTACATTCAGTGGTAATATCATGATTCTATTTATGTAGTATTTCATATTTATCCAATTGTATCATCATAGTTTTAAAGAAAAACAGACTATGAACTATGGGCTATGAACTGTTCCACTAAACCTTTGGAATGCAAAATGAACCTGTGGAAGCTTCCTGAACAGAACCAATTTTTAACCTATATGTTTTTATCACAGCAAAGCGCAGGAAGATAGATGAGGGATGACATGCAACAAAGGGCCCGTGCATGCAAATTAATCTGTGATTTTATGAGTAACTTTGTTTCTAACTAACTCATTTGCTGACTTCTACTTCACAGGCTTGCCTACTCTGAGGTAACCAGACAGTCCACGTAAAGACCTGTATATCACTGCATGTCCAGGGATCTGCTGAACAGCCGGCGCTGTCAGTTTACTGCAGCTGTGGGAGGAGGAGGAGGAGGAGGGGGAGGGGGAGGAGGAGGAGGAGGGGAGGCTGAAACATGTTCACACTTAGAGCTGAGCTTTAAGCTCACTCACATTACCCAGCCAGAGAATGGCCATACCAGGTTAGACAGCAGCCACACAGTGTGAGGGAGCTAATTTCAGAAGTGATGTGAGGGTGAAAATATACGTACACACACACACACACACACACACACACACACACACATGCATCTTGCAACATTACGTCTTTAAATAACAGGAGCTCTGGCTGCTTCTGAGAATAATATGTTGCACAAACATACACAAATCATTTATCACAAAGGAGACAATTTTAATGTGAAGGGTTTAGTTTAGGAGAGCCTACTAACCTACCACTTCCTACCACATCAGTGGATGAAGTGTAGTGTAGTAGTGTCTTTTTGCAATGTCAAAATACTCCATAAGACTCTCATAGTGCCATACAGTGTATTAATCAATAATAAATTGTGATTTATATCAGTATCAGCGACTGTATTGCATAAAACCACTGAAGCTGCGTCTACTTGTCTCTCTTTGTAATCACTCTGAAAGTATATTTCTCTCACTCTTCATACACACAGCATGTATTTGTGGTTTCTTTAACCACTGTTCTCATTTCACAGAATTTGCTGAAGCACAGCCGTCTGAATCAACAGGCAAGAGTTTGCAGGTTTCATACCAAACATTGCTACTCAGCTGATTTCAGTGATTTGTGCCTCCGAAGCTACTGACATGACAGAGAACCACAAAATAACTTCACGCCACGAGTCACAAATCTTGTGGACTCACCATGTGGACTGTAAGCTCTCTAAATGAGACACAACTCACGCAATATGCACATCGCCTTATCTACTGTAAAGCATCAGTGCAGAGATTGTATCATACGTCACTCAGAGCTGTCAAGCTACGTCAACGCAAGACATGACTGCCTCAAATCAAGTGCAAGGGCACAGAATGAAAGGTCATGGTTTCAAGTGAATGTAGATGTGACACAGAGTGTGGTTTAGTGGCTTTTGGGACAGCAGTCTTCATGACTCAACCTGAGAGGAGAAAGCAGTACTTGATTGACCCCCTTTTGCATGCCCAAGCATCACAAGTGGAAATATTTGCAGGGAGGACGAACTGTATCAACAGTGAATGATGTCAGTCAAATATGAGGCATTGTTTGGCTCTGATCACTGGATTAGTCAGAAATACATTTCCAAATGTATTTATATTCTGAACGTGTCAGAATAGCAGTCATGTCTGTGTGTTAGTGACAGAGCAGCTCTGATTTGTGTTTTTTTTTTTTTTTTTTTTAATTTTTGCATAATTTGACATTTGTTTCTGTTATAGGCTGGCTGGAAAAAGCCCTCACGCATAGATGGGCCAGCTGTGTCATGCAGCCATTAGAGCAATCTGTTCGACACGGTGCTGCAATCTCACTAGTGATGTTTGTTTTCACACGGTGATAGCGGAACATCTGGGTGAAGAAGAAAACCTGGCTGCTGAATCTGTACGCACACAAACATCAGTGTTTTTCATATTTCAAGGAGCAAGTCGTGAACTAACTGATTAATGATTCATCAGCTAATCATCTAACTCTAACCTCCTCTAATTACTTTACTAGTAGTTCAGTATATTTTTGCCCCTTTGCGTCACCAAGATTAAGGTAATGCAGCATTATGAATTCCTTGATGACAAACAACAGGTGGCAGAAGGGACACACTGTATTACTTTAACTAAGCGAGCACAAATATATCGGCTAATTACAAATAGATGTGCAGTTTTGTTGTGTTTTTGCTGCTGTGCATAAATATCAGACAGGAAGTCCAAGGAACTGTTCTGACTGCAGTTATGATTCAGACTTTTGGAAGAAAGAACACAGCTCCAAAGTTTTCCATTGCACAAAAATAATGTCTTTTGTGTGCAAGAAGCAACAGAAACACAAGGAATTAACTAGTTGCTTGGTTTTTATCAAATGTCAAATCATGTAAATCCAGACTTGGTGTGGAAATAGTTTTATCAGTATCATTTATATAGTATCCGGTAGCCTGTTCAGAAGTAACAGTTATTAAGGTAGACAAATCAGTTAGTTCCAGATATGTTACTTTGGTTCCTTGTTAAATACTTAAAAGTATGTGTAGCATATTGTAAAATCAATACACATTTACACACTGACGGCATGGACACTTCATCTCTGCTGCTTCATCTCTGCTGTTTTTCCAAATAGCCATTGTGTGTGGCTATAAAGGTGCAGGCCACTACTCAAATGACTCAGTTACAGTCTTGGCTCTTGAGAGATCAATAGTTATCTCTGGGACTATTGATTTCCACTTGATTAAAACACTGAACTGTAACAAGTTCAAGGAGAAAGAGCACTGGGTGCAAAAGCAGGCGGGATTTTTTGGACGAGTCACCCCAACCTGAAACCCGTGTCCACACCAAAACTGTACACCCCACAACCACAGCACAGCACGGCACAGCACGGCACAGCACGGCACAGCACGGCACAGCACGGCACGGCACAGCACGGCACGGCACGGCACAGCACAGCACAGACACTGATGGCATATACAGTACTGGATGGCATTTTTCTGAGCAATGTGTGATTGATTTTTCCATCACGACTGGAAATGACAAATCCAATAATCAGTTGAAAGCACCATATCTATAGGCACCACACACAGTCAGTCAGAGCTGGACTGTTTGTTTTCACATATTGACCCTCTGCTGATGAGATTTATTTTTTTAGTGCTTAAACAGACGGCGTATTCTTTGTTAAATATCCAATTTAAATTTAAATACAGCGTCAGTCATTCACGCTCATTGCAATCTGGCCTCACCAGTGATCTTGCGAGTGCAGATAAGCCTGAGTAGTGCCATTTGTTAGTGCCATTACAGATGAGAGCAGCAAGGCTGACTGATGAATATAATGTCAGAGTGTTCTTATCTCCATCTATATATCTCCTTAAAAAGATAAACACAAACACCTAGAATAGAACATCTGAATGTGACTAACACCTTTCCTGCCTGTAAATTTCCCTTTCTACGCAAACATCAGACGAGTGACTGAGGGAATTTTTGACGCCGTGTTTTATTCACGAGTCAATCAAAGGGGAATTGAGGTTGCTCAAATGCAGACGGTTTATTTTAAGTGTAAGTGCTTCTGATCTGGAACCAATTTCTCATAAGTCAGGGTCAGAGAGCTGTTCTGTTTTTCCTTTAAAGCTGCACTAATCAATATTTTTCATATTAGCGATGGAGTGAATGACTCAGTATAATGTAAAAGGTGCTGTTACTAGTGACGAAGCCACAGATAATTGTTCATGCCAAATCGTTCATACTGAGACTGAGAATTTCTGACGGCTACAACAATACTGTCTCCAACATGGCGAAAGAACAACAGAAGTGTTCAAACCTGTGATAAAACGAGTACAAGCCGTTATTCATAACACACGATAACACATGATGGAACACATAATAATACATTCAGTTTCATTCAAGAGAACTACACACCACTTAATGACTATCCAGTTTTAGTTGCAAACTTCAGAAGGTAACAATGGGCCCCAAAAGTGGCCTCAAGAAATACACAAATCCTTCACTGCTGTTTTTTTTTTATTCTCCAAGAAACTTCCTGTGATGATTTATCGATTAGTTGAAAGGAAAATCAACACACTGAAAATGAAAATATTCAATAGCCCTCAATCTAGTCCACCTGCTGTAGTCACTGCTACAGGAAACTCTCTGTGTTCGCGAGGATTCTTGCAGAAAAAGCCTACATGACCAAACTATTAAACTACTTGACACTCTTCAGTTTAAACAGAAATACTCCTGCTGCCCTGCACTCAGAGGTCACCCTCCTCTGGTTCTCTCACTCAGCCTGAAGTCATGGGTAGAACAAACATTACACTGACTGATGCAGGAGGCCAGCCTTCCTCTCAGATCAGCCCAGAGGAACCTCTGGGGAAAAAAATGCAGACGCAAGCTGCTGCTATTTGTGGATGAGAGACAGCGTTGGCTGAAATGACACGTTGGATGATGGTCTGCGGGAGGACATTGGCTTTTCTAGAGGCACACAGTTCTTGGAAGGCACGATTGATGCACATCTCCGCTTGAGCGACCTAAGCGTTCTAGCTTGTCTGTGGCCGCGCGGCCGCCACAAAGTGGACACGGCCTGCGAGAAGGCCACTCTTAACCTCTAAACAGGGCTAAATGGCGCTTCTTTATCCTGCCGCCGTTTCCTGACCGAGGTCAACCTCTCTGCACACCACAAATTACTCCCTGGAACGCTGGCAGACTGGGCCGTGGAGAAACTGCCATTTGTTTGTACACTAAGTCCACTATCGTAAGAGGCTATTTTTAGCTGCCTAATCCTTCAATGGATTTATAATGGCCCAGACTGACCAGATGACAAAAATAAACATAAAAACCTTCATGTTAAAGATTATACTGGGTTTATGTCTGATCTGTCATTATTTTTTGCCCTTCATATTTTCAGTATAGATAGAAAGCATCTCTGCATCGTGCAGTCATGGTTATGAAAAATGATATATATACATGTCTGCCTTATTATGGAGAGCATTTCTGGGACAGCGACCATGATGATTACATATGATGAATCAGAGCTATAGGAGGGGGATTTCAGCAGTAAGTGCTACAAACAACTGCTTGCATGGAGAGCATCTGACTAACTACTTTCATAACTGCTGAATGTGTCTCACACAGACCCTGACATTCTGCTCTGTTAAGCATTAACTGTTCAGCTAATCTGCTGAGGTGGGAGGGGACAAACATGACCACACACAGACTGCGCTGACTCCCCCCTCAGGCTCTTATCAGGAACAAACTCTTCTGTCTAGAACCCTGCAGACATTAACATGGAGAGGCCAGGCTGGGCCTCACCCTCTTGTCCTTTAATAGTCCCAAAGCATCCCACTAGGACCTGGCACTATTTTCCCATCATTATCCATTGTTCCATCTTACTCGGCTGTGTGTGCTGCTGTAGGCTGACGGGCACCCCAAAAATCCACAACAAAAGCATCAGATGCAAGTAGTTTTCAGCACTGTAAAAAGGGACACTTATTAAATGTTATCTTTATGTATGACCTAACACATATACACAGTTCCACCTGTAAATAAGAAATAGCCAACAAAGTGCTAAACCATGGCCAAGCCTAGGGTTAGAAACTGATTATTCTTATTCCAGATTACTTTATTTTTGATTAATTATTTTTGTAGCTTGTTATGATTTCTATCACTTAACTCACAGCGACATAGCTACAACAAAGTCAAGAAACACGCACCTGAAATGTCTGAAATAATCCATCACTGCAGAGAAAACTGTGTGCATGACTACAGTAAGTACAGTAGTTGTATCATGACGTTGGCCTTTAGTGGATGTAAGTGGTGCGTACAGTGTTATTGCTGCTGTATTGTCCTACTGCATAGATACAGGTATGTTCACATTGCCAGCTGTGTGTTTAAGCGATGCAGAGCCTATCTGAACTCTCCTCACTATAATGCGATAAGAGGACACGTTCAGGGATGATGTGATAGCGGGTGATTTGTTTTCCTGGATTTGATGAATGGGTGCTGTTCCACATGTCAGAAGCAGGTAATCAACCCTAACCAGCTGCTCTCTCTGCCCTCCATTCATGCTTAAGTACTACTGCTGTCCCACTTCCCTATGTACGGTCCAGCTCTCTGCTCAATATGTTCTAATGTAAAGCCAGCATTCGACTGGCGGCCTACAGGGGCTCGATAACACTGTGGACACATGCCTGCCTCAGCCTCCATGTAGACTATGAATGTCATCTAGTTTAACCCCTAAGTAGACAGTGTTATTTTTCTAAATCTCATCATGCAAGCATGGATCAGGATCAATGATCCATGAGGGTTTTGAGTATACAAGTGTCATCTTACCAGAATTGTCACTTTGAAACACTCAGAAAAAAAGGAAGATTCATCAATCGTGTGTTTCCACTGTTGTCTTGGACAGTCTGTCATTGGTTTGGAGCTTTTGGTTTTCAGCAAAAGGGTGACTGCATCGACTATAGATGCCCGTAGCTGAGGGAGTGACTCATTGACTGAATGTATGGAGGTTTGAATTGATTACAGTTGTCACTCTCTCCCCTTCTGACAGATGACGATAGTCTGTGCCAGTGTGGATGTTATTCAGTTTTAAATTGCTGGTCTGAAATTGGTTATGATATAGGCTTTGAATCATTAATGCAGAGCTGTTGACTTCAAACTTGATGAGGACTTGATTTGTGAAAATGAGGACAAGAAACTTGTCCTCTGAGACTTGACTGAAGACGGACTGGAAAGGTTTGTTTCTGAAATCCAGATGATCCAGATGTTCAAACTGTCATTGATACGTCTAGGTTACATGCATCTGCATTTAGCATCATATCTAACAAGTTAAGCAGGATATCATGCTAACTGTACAAAAGCAGTGACAAGTGAACATTTATTCAAACGTTCCTGTCATTAGTTATTGATAATGAGGTAATAGGCAGCTGAAACTGTGACAATTCTGCATTCCATAAGTGTGTGTTTGGGGAAGTATCTCAGATATGTGGGTTCCTGTACACAAGCTTAAGCATGAACACAGTTTATTAGCGTGGCTCAGCAGCCTCGGGCCATCACACCTCATTTGGTGAACTTTTCTCACCTCTGCAGCTCGCAGATCTCATAAAAGCCCCAGCCCAGACTACACCTGTCAGGGCAACAGCCCTGAATGAGTCATGGTCCTTTCATCAGCTCTCCACTGACTGAAGGTCATTTGAGGGAAGAGCTGATACAAACCACACAGACTGCTGCTACTTTGCCTCACAATTTGTAACTTTATAAAGATAGTTTGTATTCTTCTTTGCATGTGATCTAGGAATGCACAATCACAGTCACACTGTGAGGGGTAATGTAAACACAACCATCAAGATATCATTTGTATATGTGAATATATGCGACAAGCTGACTTATTCTGAACTCTTTCACATCCTGTGTAACTCTCATAATCTTGTTTCAAACTGTTGCTCAGGCTCGTCACAACAAACTCTCTGGCAAGGTGACGGTAGGTGGGAGTGGTGGGGGTGACGGGGGTTGACGGGGGTGACGGGGTGGGGGAGGAGCAGGGACGGTGGAAAGGGCTACAGAGGAGACTCATAAACAGCTCACAAAGCACCGGGGTTGCCGCAGGACATGCATCCCCTCCCATTCTTACACACACACACACACTTTACTATACACTATACTTATGGAGGTGGAGGCAGTGAGAGTGGGAGGTGGTGGGGGCATTTAGGACTCTATTTCACTTCCCCATTCCCACAGAAATAGAGCAGTGTAGGGCCACACACATATGCAGCCTTTTGAGATGTCCATAGTGTGCTGGGAGGGTTAATGAGTGTGAGCAAACGGCTCTGCTGCCTATTTGCACAAGTGTTGCTGGAATTTTAACATTTCAAATTAATAGTTGCAAAACATCTTATCAAGTAATGTTCGTCCTATTATTGAGTCTAAAAAATCTTCTTTCTTAATCTTAAATAAAAAAGAATGTGGTGCATTTGATGGACACTGGAGTTCTCATCCAGTAACAGACCCACAATAAATGTCTTTTTTTTTACAAATGACATGACATGATAAGCTATGATAAGCGACAAAACGACTTTCTGTTTCTAAGATGTTGACACACAAATTAAACATATGACACACTAACCTGAACCGACTGCAGTTGCTAGTCACAGATTTGCTGCATTGTGAATGTGTTTAAGGGTTTTGCAGAATCGTCTAATATTGATTTTTTTGTCTAGCTATAAGGTTGACATTTTCCTTGTTAACGTTACTTGCATTAGACCTACCTCGGAAACTAGATAAACTGTCTAACCACGCTGGAGAATTCTTTCACTTCTTTCAACAAGATCATTCCAATAATAAAAATAAATGACCTGGTAAGAGAGTTTTGCAATGCAGGCAGCAAAGAGCTACAACAGGATCAGTGAGGTTAAACGGGCTAAGACACAGACTCTGAATCTATGTGCATTTTACACATACTCAGCCCCAATAAAGGGGTCCAGTAAAAGCCCAAAAGGCTTCTATGCCCAGTGGGTTCTGGGCAGTGACAGGATTAACACTTTCATAAATGCATGACTTGACGTGAATCCATAAACAAATCAATGTTTTATGAATATCACTTCTAAATGTTCAAATAAATAATTCAGACAGTAAACCACATGTACAGTCATTTCTTGAAAAAGCCACACTACTATTAAAATTGCATCTTGGGGTAATTCAAGCTACTTTTACATATTTTTATATTTGAGTTAGTTAGTTACACACACACACACACGCACGCACGTACAGAGGAATGCTCTGAAGTCTGAAACTTTTTTCACCCTCTGCCTCTGAGTCATTATATGAAGGAGGAAGCCAAGAATGAGTCAGAAAATGTTCCACAAGCCTAATAGTACATCTCAGTGCTGCATGGATGACTCTCAGGGACTGTTTGTCTCTTGACACAATAAATAACTCGAGTGACGAGACTGAACTTGTTGTCCAAATGCAATAAAAACTACTGTTGATAAACACTGATCGTACTATATATCCTGTGGAGAGAAGATGTGAGCTGACGTTTCCTGAGGTAAATCGGTTTGTGTCTGTCTGACCCACTCTGACTACAGCTTAATGCACTTTAGCACAGCTTCAAATACGAAGCAGATGTATTGTCTGCGGCAACGCTGTTACCGTTCTCCGCTGAAAAATGGGAAAAATACATACGTCCCTCTCTACAGCCGCCCTTTGAAATTCTACTCCACGCCACAAATTAATTGGCTTTGCAGATGAAAGAAACGTGCATTGTTAAGTGCTAAGTGCTGAATTGAGAGGCTTAGTGGAGCGGCATCACATCAAAGCTCCACCAACTGCATTGGGTATCCCCTCTCCATTGAAAGGTACGGGGCTCGCTGTGAGGGGGGATGGAAAGGCAGTGTGGAGGATCCTGGGTAGCTTTAACTGAAGTCTGTCAGGACCATCTGACACATATGAAAACCCTTATTGTTCAACACTAACTGGATTTATGAATTATTTCCTCCTTGCTACAGGAGCTATTCTTTGCTCCACACACCAAGGTTTATTTATATATACAGTATATGTGCATATATATATATATATATATATACATAAACATACATATGCATGTTTTCATATCAGCTCTATGTATGACAATATCCATCCATGGATTTAAAATAGGCAAACCTATCACCAAACAAAGAGTTTGATAGTGGACCATTCTGCTAAACCCGATTATGTTCATTGATAATGTTTTTAACATTTTCCATGATTAAGGTTCAGCAGCTGAAACACTCGGAAAGGATTAGAGAAAGATTCTGGTTATGGATTCTCAGAAGGGACAGAAGGGAGCTTCAACTGCTGGATTGTGACAGAACACAAACACAAAGTGATAGTTGGATGTTATACACGATCATCCTGCACTTCATAAAGAGCAGGTACTTCCTGCACTGGCCCAAAACGTTGGAGCTGGATATAGACGTGAACACACACATATATATATATATATATAAACAAACAAAGTGCCAGATGACAGATAATGCCTTCTAACTGCAGACAATTTGCTCATTGGTGCAAAACGTTTTACAGAGACACAAGAGGCTTCATCAGCCGATCAGTAAATTTGGCACTTTAGCAGCAGTGGGGATACTTTACCTGCTGCTTCTTCATCTAAAGAGATGACCAGCATGAGAATGACAGCGGCCCCGCTCACACACGCCTCATGCCTCATTTCTTATTCCTATTCTGCTCCTGCATGAACCACAGGGGATTACAACCATTCCTCAAACTGCTGGGCATCTCCTGGAAGCGCCCCGCTGGTTGAAGCAGAACCAACTTGGTCAGGCTACTTAACCATCTATGACTGCAGGGAGAAATAATAACATGGAAAGTAAAAGAGCCTCGTATGGAATCAGGAGTATCATGGCAGCTATTTAATAAAAGACAGATCTCTGCACAGCACTGATATTCTTTAGGTTATCCAAACTAAACACCAAATGCATGGAATGGCTGAAATCTTTTACCGTATTTCTCAGGCTATTCGGGCGATTACCACATCCAACATGCCCGGATCCCTCTCAACATCGTTCAGTTTTAACACATAAATCTCATCATTATCCGAGTCAGTCTCGTTGCTGTCACCGGGCTGTTCAGTGATGATTCCAGGCCTCTGCGAGGCTCCTGACTCGCGGACTGATACGTTATTAGCCATAATGTGTACAACATAAAATCGTTTCGAGGTTAGTAAACACAACCAAAGGTCATGATTTTACTGCATAAATGACAACTTTGACCTGCTGGTGATTACACAATTTCATGACAATCCATCCAACAGTTGTTGAGATATTTTAGTCTGGACACTCAATCACCCACATGAGTGGACACAACACAACCTCAGTGATGGGATGGGGGAGGGGGGGTGTCATCATATTTAATGTCTCCTGGTCCTCTGTTGGCCAGCAGCTACGGACCCCCCTGTTCATGAGGTGGCTGTGTATGGGAGGCCGAACAATGCAGAGAGGCGGGAGGTCGGAAGGACCCATCAATGAGTTCCTTTCTCTCTGGGAAGCCACTGTTTGCTCAGCACAGGCCGGGTGGGGGGTGGGGGGCCAGCACAATGGTGTTTCTGGGCCTCTGCGCCTAATATTGATGTCATACTACTCATCTCCACATTATCCCTGCTATTGATTAGTCTGATCTCAGCCTGGAGCGCTGCAGAGCAACAACAAACAGCCCTCTTTTCCCCTCTTCTCTCTTTCCCAGTCTCATCCCACTGACTCCCACGTACTCAGAGAAACTGAGAAGCCCATCTGTTTTTTCCGGCCTTTCTCAATGGATCTCCTGCACCCGTCGTTCATGGTTTATCGATCAGAGACGCGTCAATACTGCTGAGATTCTAAAGTCCCGAACTGCACAATCACACGGAACAAGTAGATGCGTTAAATCCCTCGTAGCTAAATTGGTTCTGCAGCAAAGCAATCATTATGAAGACACAGTTTGGTGCTCATAAAGCAAATGATCTCACTCTGCATTCTCTACATTTACTGAAAGCAAAGTAAACCACTAAATAAGAACAGAGATGTACAGTGTGTTTCCATGTGGCAGCATCTGTATTGACTCAACTTGCATCAGATGTGAAGCTGAGTTGTTACAGAGATGCAACTTAGTGCAGATTTACTTTGATGATGCTGTCACATTATGCTAACAGCTAACAAATTACTCACACAGAACCTTCAGCTACCAGCAGCTTTACAGTAAGTGGAAAATCTGAATCACCCACTGTAACATTTCAACCCCAAAATATATGAGTGGAAATGTAGGCTGTGTCTACTAACCATCATTGTTTCCACACAGGAAAAATATACAGAGGTTTTAACATACTCATAAATTGGACGGTATCACATCCCTGACTGCAGGATATCTGCCTCCACTGGTGAGGAAGAAAGTGGGCAGAGCACTGTTTTGATCTAATGCACGATAAGTATCTGTATGGCATTTAGTAAAATGCATCTGTTGCTACATTAGAACACTGTGTGGTAACATGGTTTAACAGGACTCGTTTAATGTTCCACGCTGCACCGCTGTGCAAATCGGATTTAGTCTAAAACAATAATTCAGGTTTATTTCTATCTTGGCTATCTTGTTTTCATAGATTTGGCCACCAAATCAATTGCTGCACTCTAGAAACACTAATATTGAAGTGCAACATTATTATAGGAAAGATGATCAAAACTACAAAAATAAGTAATGTAATGATGAATCTGAATTATCAATTAAGATTCTATCTTCCTCAAAACATGTGACAGATTATTCATAAGTGAATAATAATGCATAATATTAGCACATGTTAGAAGTTAGGAGATATAATAATCTATACTTTTTATAGCCCTGCTCAAATCAACATGCAGGAATCTATTACAGCAGTATTGAATTTAAAGGATTGTTGCACCAATGTGACAAAGTTGTTGTTGCATGTGTTGGATTTGACAGTCATAGCGACTTTTCCAATTAAGTTTTTAAAATTCTGTATGGCGCCTATCACTATGATGCAATGCTGGCTCTGCTGGCCCCCTGCCGGGACTCACTGCCTGTCAATCACTCATGTTGCCTTCCAGCCTCGCCTCTGACATCAGTTGCTGTCTCACTCCGCCTCGCCCTAGCTAGGGTTTCACACGAAGCAAGGTGTAGTAGGACGATAATTAGTGCTCTGATGTCTGGCGGGTCACAGTATCTCCCTGAGCTAAAAATACAGCCCTCGTGTGTCCGCGCTCATATGTGTGCAGAGGGAAGCCCGTGGAGGGACAGCAGAGGTTTACTGATGACGGAAAAACAAATATGAGCCATCTCGGCGCAGCCTGGGAAAAACAACAAACCCCAAAGAGTGCCAGTGTGCTGGAGCTATAACGTTAAAGGCTCACTTGAAGAATTCTTTTTCCTGCCTTCATTTGAGCTGCAATTTGAGAATTAAAATGGCAGGATGTGCTCATTCACATCACGCAGATGTGCTCCCCACACACACTGTGTTGCCTTGTCTCCTTAAATATACACCTGGTTAATTATTCACGGCCCTGAGGGTCTGGAGTCTAGCAGGGTAGCTGCCTGCGTAAGAACCTGTCTTTCCTGATTTTATCTCGCAAGATTTCGTTATTCTGGGCACAGAGTCAACGATAGGCACGTCATTAAATATTTTCTGGCTTCTAGGAAGGGAGGGGTGGAAGAGGTCACAGAGCAGTTAAACCGACAAAAACCTGGCTGACTGAGTGGCTAGGTGCACAAGGCCTCTAAGTGTGAGCCTGCAAGCCGCTGGAAACACATGTCAAACAGGAACTTATGTGTTTAACGTCTGTCTCTGCAACAAGCTTCCTGGAGACACGATGCGCCTCGAATAGGCCCGACCAGCAAACTGCTGCCTCATACTTCACTGCTGTCAGCATGTGCTGGGATGTGGAGAGTCAAAACAAAATCACTCACTCACTCACTCACTCACTCACTCTCTGGTAGTTGGGTCTTTTCTAGCTGCTCCTTACACACAAACAAAGCACACAAAACGGAGCACTGTATCAAATCAGAAAATAGTTTGGAGTTCTTTCAGGGAAG
Source organism: Pampus argenteus (assembly GCA_036937835.1). NCBI lineage: Eukaryota > Metazoa > Chordata > Actinopteri > Scombriformes > Stromateidae > Pampus > Pampus argenteus. The sequence continues at coordinate 17,271,358 of CM072876.1, read as the reverse complement.
ATATAAAATATAGAAACTGACTTCACAACTGACTTCCCATTATCTGCCTTTTTAGAAATATAAAGCTAGATATTTAATGATAGACACAATGGTTAAGGTTGATTCATCCCATTCAAATCTGCCTTGCTGAATCCATATCCTTTCAATCCCTTATCTCTAAACAGATTTATCTTTCAACATTTCACTAAAGTTATTAGTAGCTAGCGATAAAAACTTGAAGCTTGATAAACTAGTCTCGTTAGCCTGCTAATTGTTCTTCTGGAAGTAAATCTCTTTTAGCTATAAAAGCTAACAATCAGAGATGAGCACTTTGAATTATTTATGTGTTTATGTACCATTTAAATTTATGTCCAGAGCTTTATGAGGCTCACTCCGCTTGCTATGATATACTCTGTTGAGTCCACATTTCCAACAGATGTGGTGAGTGTGGTAAGTTAATATGACCCATATTCAGAATGGATGCAATTACGAGAATAATATACAGCCAAAAGTTGTATTGCAGCTGATAAATAGCTAAAGCCTCTGTTGACTTAGACACTTTAACCAGTGACAGTCTAATTTCCTAACATTACCTGTTTTCTACACTGCTCCTATCTAATAAAAAACAGTGCAAAGAGATAAAAAAAAAGATCAATGAGAGATTTGTGATCTTAGTGGAAACTGGTTCAAGCTTCCAAAACCAAACCAGCTGGTGAAAGCCACCAACAGTAAGAGTTTAGGCAAAATATGATCTGTTCTGTTAATGTCTCAGCAAATAGTTTGATTTAAAGCCTTTATGATATTGACCCTGGAAATGAGTGACTGTCTTTACAAGGTGAGTTCAGCAATGTCACAACCTGCCAGGCTTAAAGGCGGTTTCTGTACACCTGGCTGAGGCACACATAGTAACCAAACCTGGACAAACCTGTTCACAACTGCACTATTAAACTAAATACTTTGCTTCGTTATTTTGTTCTCTCTACTACCTAAGCGATATGATACGATTGTAGGTACAATGCATCCAGTTCAGCAACACTTTATGTTTATCACACCTACAGTCGAGTTTGTTTGACATAAGAAGAATACTCTGGTCCACAGGAAGTGATGCGTTTTTTACATTACCACATGTAACTGTAGTTTCAATATAGACGCTGAACAGGGTAGTTACTGTGAGCTATCGTCACTGAACAGACAAAGAAGAGAAACTGCAATGACAACACAGACTGACAGGTGATCCCTGAGGAAGAACACCAACTCAAATATTACATCGCTATACGGGTGATTAAAAGGTGTTTCTCATTACTTGTCTCAGCGGAGGTGCAAAACATCTGCTGCATATTCAAGATAAAAGCACAATCATTTCATACTATTGTGCTTCCTAGAGATATTCATTTTCCAGTAATGACTCAGACTCTAAACAATCAGTGGATTTATCAATCAGTCACTTTTGATTTTGGTAATATAATGAAATAACTGTTAATTTATCAAATGATGAACGATGAATCTTTGCTACTTTAATAGAAGAAAATGTTTCGGATATTTCATTATTATCTGGACCTGCATCAGAATACAGATGATGCATTTGTTTGACTCATCTGGATCTTGGTCCATGCTTTTATAATTAAATTCACCTGAAATCTGTTTCTTGTTTTCTCGAGCTTTCCTGCTAAGTAACAGACAAACAAACACAATCTCGTTGGTGGAGGTGGGAAAGCACAGACGGAGCACATGGAACCGAACAGAAGCTGCTGCTATAATGTGTCAGCCGGTGACACGGATCAGTCCAGCAGGTGATAAAGTGAGCAGGAGCGGCACCCTGCTGAACGCATGTACGCTGGCTGCTGCTGACGTGGGAACAGCTCCATTCCTCTCTGACTGTTCATTCAATATCCATGATCAAGTTAGCTACACACACACACACACACACACAGACACACACACGCACAAAGCATCAGAGCACAAAAGCAGACAAAACGCTAGTTATCATATCATGGTTAAAAATCAATTTGATCTTTCAATACCAGATTAAATGACTTGTTTTTCTGTCACTTTTTGAGCAGAGCTGCATTCAGATGAAGCCCATTGACATTTCCCAGTGAGAGTAATTGACATGCAGAGAGTATCACTGACAAAACAGAGCTGGATTCCCGCAGAGTCATGGATTATCGTTCTCTCATCAGATCAGGGGCCGGAGAGAAAGGCGGAGACGGCTATTAATCATCAGGCCTCCTCTCATGAGTGTCTGACTTTCACCACATCCTGCCTCCATTTTTAAGGTTACATGGAATCTGTAAATCATATTGATTGCTTCATCTACAATAGGTGTATGCTATGTAAATGTTCTCAATATTATTATTCTCTTTATTCAAACATGAAGGACAAATGATGAGTCTTAATTATTGACAATTATTGATAATTATTGACTTAATTATTACTACTGCTGTTTCCCCACATTTTCACATCTTCTTACCATTTTTTAGGTTTAATAAAGACTCCTTCTGTCTATTTCGCACAGTCTTACAGTGTCTAAGCATGGTTAAACATGACAACACATTGCAGTGCAACTCACTGACATGCTCCTGGGATTTACTATACATACTACACTCTAAAGATAAATAGTACAGAGTGTTTTCTAGAGCTCTTACTGTTACTATCAGAATTTGATTCATTTGCTCGCATTACAAAGCATGCCGCTCCCATATGCATATCTCATGTCACCCTGATGGTTTACAGGAAATGGTGTTTGTTACAGGCGGTTGAAATTGAAATATCAAATGAATGATGACATTACACTGTTTCAGACACATAGTCAACTACATACACTAGTAAGGTTGTGTTTTAGGGTTGGATATTAGTAATTGAGGTTATTACAAATGTCAATGTGATGATGATGATGTTTTCTTACTCCTCCTTCTTTTATGTTGGCTTTCTTTTCCAACATGAGCCTGGTCAGTAAAGCTGCCCATGCATTTACATAACAAAGCTCATGTCTGAAACATGAAGCATTTACAAAACAGCAGCAAGGATGCAGGAGAAGATGTGCTAAGTTTGCCTCGATTCATTGAAACTGTTGAGCTTAAACCCCTAGTTCAAAATATGAGACAAGGTCAACCAGCAGATTAACCCGTTTGAAGCGGGCTTGGGGAAAAAGGTTAGGTCAGATTCACTCCACAAACTAAAAATGTGTGTAGCAATCGCTGTAGCCTGCCTGAAAAACTGTACACTGCCCAGCTTGACTCATATTCCTGCTGACATTTGTTTTATTACTCATCATGAGCTTATGACCTCAACATTTGCAGCTTAAGGGTAAGCAACAGGGTGAGAGGGGGTCATCTGGGGGTAGGATTAGGTTGCTTGGGGAATGGGTGAAGATACTGGCCAATCAGCAGCCAAGAAGCCAAGTGTCTGTCAATAAGGAGATGGCAGGGGAGGGGAGAGCAAATGAGGAACATTAGGGTAGGTTAAAGAACAAAACAGAGGAAAGTGGGAGGGAGAGGTGGGACAGACTGGCCGTGGTGGAAGTGGCTGACTCAGGCAAGGTTCACTGAGTTCAGCTAGTAAATAAGTCACCGACTTCTCCGAGTGCATTCCAAGGCTCCACCTCACCCTCCCGCCCAGCGTCTTCTCGGGGGGATTCCTGGGGTTTCTGGGGCTGCTCTGCGCTTCGTGTGTCAACATTTCCAGACCCTGTTGCCAGCAGTGAAGGGGCGGGCTGGGGGGAGAAGGGGGGGGGATTGCTGCGTGGCTCATTCACTGTTTAGCTTGTTTGCTGCAGATGAAGAGTGGAAGGTCTGCATAAGACCCGCCCTCTCTTCCACCCCCATCCACCATTCACCCCGCCCCGTCGTCCCCTAACAAAAACATCCTGAGGGTCCCAGTCAAACAGCTTGCCGCGGTAAATGAGCCTGTTCCACCAGAAACCTCACACACTGCTGGAAAAGACTGACTTTCACACTCGGCCATGTAACACAAAAACATTTTTCATAGCCAAACATGGCTGTCAGTAGTATATGCAGATTAATACACCCCTAAAGCAATGCAGAATCTGGCCATGGCACCATCTGCCTCATCTTTTGCTAATCACCTCAGCCAGATGGGTTAGCAGATCTTTAGGAAGCTTGTCGTCCTCCACAATAATGTGCTATTATCGGGCCGTAACACAGAAATCGGCACTGATTTTTTTTTTTTTTTTTTTATCTAAAAAGGAAAAGGGTTATTGCGCTCAATGCCTTTGAGCAATCCCAGGTGACAGGCTACAAGATTGCTGAGGTTTGAGAACCTACACTGCCGACAAATTACCAGAGGGAAATGTCTGTGAAGGGCAAAAAGGTAATATTGCAGTGAAATAGAAAAAAAAGCACACTTAATATTCAAAGCATTCCACGTTCTGTTCAGTAGGTAGGGCCCAGTTAATGACCACACACACACACACACAAACACAGCTTGATAATTCAGTGGGCATTCTGAATCAGCAGCTCTTTCTCAGTGAAATCTGAGTCTCAGCACATCTGCTGCGAATGAAGTCTTCATCTTGTTTGGGTTTTTGCCGCATCAGGAAAAACAGCGTGTGGTTATTTAGCTCTGAAGCGCAAATCATTTCATTTCTCTCATAAAAATTGCAATTGAATTCTACACCGCTACGGCCTTTATGAGTCAGTGAAATGAATCTTTTTAATTAGATTTCTTCTGTGTAGAAATAGTGAGAGTTTGGAAGCAGCGGACCTTCACTATTGACAGGTTTGTGGATCTCAGCCTGTTTATTTGAGATTTCAAACCTCAGTCGACAGCAGTGGGGTTGTTTTTACATCCCTGCATGGAGACGGGCTATAGGTCGAACATTCCTGAGCCAAGGCCTGAAATCCTGAGAACAGCGCCTGAAGTAAACTAGTTCCGAGACAATGGCGAAGGGTTGAAGGTGAGGAGAGTGGGGCCTTTGCAGCTACTAATATATTCCAAGGAGATTTCTAAAGTGCTCCACCACCAATTGCCCCACATAATGGTTTCCATGGTGATGGGTCCTCGGATCCAGAGCTGCGGTACAGAAATGAACGGGCAGAACAATGACCCCAACTTCCACCGCGTTACGGAACATTTTTCAGCCGGCTCCTTTTTCCGTTCTGTCAGAAGGTAAGTAAACTCCGATTTACAGAAAACAAAATCAGCTTTTGTCCGCGTTCTATTTCCATCCCTGCTGTTCCCATGGTTAATGGCTACAGCCCCAAACTTCCTAAAGCTTTTTTTTTCCAGAGGCTTCCTTTCAGCCTATGGTCTTGACAACACAGTGGGAATTTGCATGCATCAATAGTTTAGAAGAAAACAACATCCTTAATAGAATCTACAAAGTCTTGAGACCCACATCCCTTCGGAGGGGTCATCTCGAAGTAAGTATTTGGGAATTTTACATTTTTGATTCAAAGCAGCACACTACTGATTCTACGAGCCATTTATGAAGCCTTTACATCAAAAATCATTGAAGCAATTTCAGATTTTTCACAATTAATTTATGTTAAACTCAACTTTATGGACAACTGGTCATAGGCAACACAGCCTACGCTACAAAGTTGCAATCAATAATAGTCGAGACTTGGACAATGTCTGTAAACTGAAGAGTTTGTCTCTAAAATGAGACATCAAACATTAGAAACAAAGTGACACCTACGGCAGGTAAAATGTAGTTAGAATAAGAATGATGTCTTTGTAGTGAGGCCTGATAAGCCTATACTAGGGGTGTGACGAGATCTCGTGTGACGATTTGTTGTCCAACAAGCAGCCGGAAAACACATGCATAACTATTTGCGACGCCCACGCCACTTTTAAATTGTGATCCAACAAGCAGCCGAATGACGTCGGAAAATACAGGTACTGAAATTGAAGATGTCCCCACCACTTTCAAATCTTTTGTCTGGCATTTTAGTTTTCTTAAAATCTCGTCTCATCTCGATCTCGTGAACCCAATCTCGTGTCTTGTCTTGTCTCGTCACACCCCTAGCCTATACTGTTGCTCTGAGAGAATAATGCTTGATGATGCTACAGCAATGTCATCAGGATTATCTTAGCTTGTGCTTGAGACATCAAATTCTTAACAAACTGGGGGAGCAACATCTATCTGCATGTCCTCGCATAAACAGCAAGGAGCTTGGTGGTGTAGTGACTACTAGTAAAGCTATTTTTATTATATTAGCTAGAGAGCTAACCACTAACAATGTAGCCATCTGGGAACATGCTAACACTAGTCATTCACAATAGCTTTCGGTAATGACAATGAGTTAGCACAGTTTATACAGAGAGGCATTTTTACCATCCGCCTAACTCAAATAAAATAAAATAGTGTCTTTTGCAGAGCAGTTTATACTCTGATATAACTGGCTTACATACAAGTGTTTTGTGCCCACAGCTAATAGGCTACGATAGCTTCCTTTGTTTTGGACAGTTTGTTATTGCACAAATTTCCATTGTCAAAGAGCCAAGTTATTGATTTTTAGCACCCTTATTAGGGACAAACCTCCTCGCTGGAACGATTTAGAAAAGTAGTCAACGACTGTTCAAACGAATGATCGGAAAAGTGAGGATTTGCTGCTTTCAATCATAAAGGAGCCGACATAATAAACAATGATGAAAGTAATCGATGCACCTGCTCTAGAAAGTTCTTTTTATTGGTTTTTGGTTTATCAACAACTCACTGCCTCTGCCCTTTTCTGACGGAGTTTGCTGATGTCGGACAGGTGAGGTTGGTATGTATCATTAAGTGATCATTTGAAAGAGATTGATTATGTCTGAGAAACTCAACTTTAACACAATGGCAGTACATACAGCACACTGGTGTACAGTAATAGAGATGAATAATTACATCATAGTTATATTTTTTTTCCTTTAAACATAGTGTTTTTATATAAATAATAATATGCAGCATCATCTCCCATCCTCCATGAGCATATATAGCAGCATAGAAGCATATAGCTCCCACAGATAAAAGTCACACTTGCACAGACGGAGGATATACAGCCTCTTGACAGCTCTAACAGGAGTGGGGAGACAGCCTGTAATGGAATCTAAATAACACTTGTGCAGGGCTCATTAAAGTTGCCCTGTGTGCTTGGTCATTAACTCTCCTCTTGTGTGACCTTCATCGCTCAAGGTAGGGTGGAGAGGGTTGCCAGTGCAGCATACAGCCTTGTTTCCAACAAGCTTAAGAACACCCCGCAAAGGCAGACTGTGCTGATTTATGTCCAGTGAGAGTGTCGCTGCTTTTTATGGGCTATAAAAATTATTAACCCACTGAATGTCCTCTAAACAGTTTAATTTCACAACGGAAAATAGCTGGCCTGTAAAAAAAGCTGGTGCTTGAACCTGAAAAGCGAATACTGCTGTTGAAGAATCAAGAAAATATAGAATAGAAATTCATTTTCTGATGCTGAAAGCTGTACGTTAGAAGCATCAACCCTAAAACTATGTGAATATAGCAGGTAAAGTTGGGATTCATATTTATTTCACATGGAAACTGAGCAGTTTCTACTATTTGTACTGTGCAAATAGTAGAAACTGTGTTTTAATATGATTTTTTTGTAGTAATCTGTAATGCAACTATTTAATTCCATTATATGGGGTGCTGAAATTATAGATTCATCATTGATTGGTCGATCCACATTCTACTGCTTTTGTTTTCAAAAAATAATCTCATGGTCCGCTCACATTTCTTTTTTCCGGATCTTTCAACTGCATCTCATCGGATCATCAACTTCTGAGCAAAACCTTCATCTATATTCTTTTATCATAAGATGCAGGACCATTGCAATAGATTGGAACCTTTATCTTCTAAAGTTGATATTAATATCTAACACATTATCTAACACCAAGTCACAGAAGCAAATTGATGACTTGATGGTGGTTTAACATATCCATTCAGGCATCAAGCTACAGCAGACTCCTGGTTCTGTGGAGGATATCAGCTCCTCAGACTGTATCACTGCAATGATAAATACCTGTCTGACGTGCCAAATCCAGACCTCCCTACAGGGCAATGAACTCAAAACACATATGTGTCAGAGGTGCTATTCTAACTGTATGAAAACAGGATGAGGAGAATGAGTTTCAGTCATCGTGTCTGTCATTTCAGTCCTGTCTTGTGTCACGGTGCTTGTGGGATGAGCTGGCAGCCTCGACATCCCTCCCCCTACTAGTAAGACCACCAGTGATTAAAATAAATCTGTGTCCCACCCCAATATGCTTGCTAGACATTACCTTATACAAGGCTAGCACTGGCTCGTTCTGCTGTCTGCTGGCCTGTGAGCAGATTTTAGCTCCCCTTGCTGCCTCTGGCCTCAACCGCACCCGCTTTATTTACCCCACAGCCCCCTCCATCTTCAGCCTCCACCTCTCCTGTGTTTCTGTGTACATGATCTCACATGACTCAACAAAACCCTGGGCTTTTTCCCAAGAGGGGAGGAGAAGATTGACTTTGTGGAAGGGACCTGGAGCGCTGCCCTCGACTTGGCTCAAATTGCCCCGCTTGTCAGGCCTGATGGATTTTGGCTAAAAATAAAAGCAAAAAGGGGCCCGTGACAGGCGGATAAATGAACCCAGCGGTGCTCCTCCCGCTAACCGAACCGCCACACCGCGTAGCGTCTCCGGGTCCCTGATGCTTGGAAAACAACAATGTTGTGCACGGCTCCGAGAACACTGTGTTTCACAAACAAAACATCCCCTTTTCCATGTGTGGTGGAGGAGTTTGGACGAAGTAGTAGAGCAAATGCAGAATGAGCCAAGTGAGTGGGAATTCCTGCACCCCCCACCCCCCCCCCCCCCCCCCCCCCGTCACCCCGCCCCACGCACATTCCCCCGCCACATTCATAGCAAGAAGTCTGAGCAAAACAAAGCAGAAGACTGTATATAAGGATCATAACCCAACTCAAACAAATCCAGCAGCAGACGAGCCTGAAGGAGATTCAGTCTTGATCTTATCACTCACCAGACCTGTGAGTGACCAGTTGTCAGTCTGAATGGTAGATTCAACTTTTTATGTGTCCTCCGCTCTTTAAACCTTTGAATCCTTGAGTGTTTCAGCTTGGATTCTGTATAATAATACTACAAATAATGTTGTTTACAGTGACCTGGTTGCAAGGCTCCTTTAAATATTCCTTTACTGTTGGCGACATTTGAAGCTTGTACGAGCTCTGCGCGGGTGATCCAGACTGCATCTGGATCCTATCAGAGACCGAAAAATACAGATGTAGTGAAAGCGCTTGGTAGCAGTGCGGGACGCCCAGCCTAATGAATAGGAAGAGCACATTCCGAACCCCTGCAGCAGGTCAGTGGCAGGCATCGGCCTCGCCTCACCTCACACACACACACACACACACATGAAGGAGAGGGAAGATCAATTGTCGGGGAGAGGTTCCGCCCTACCTCACCTCCCAGGCTACCCGAGAGTGTCCCGAAATATCCTTCCTTGCTGAACAAAAGAACTAAATGGCAAGAGGTGATACGTGATACAGCAGGGTTAAAAATAGATTCACTGCTGACGGATAGGGCAGTGTTTCATGGCCTCTGCATAGCGCTCTTGGTTTACACCTCGAGTATCTGCTTGGCTAAGACTTCTACGGCTCAGCTTAGGACTGAAAACAGAAAAGGATAGGCTTTTTTTTTTTTGCACCACTCGTAGACAGAAATCGGATCAGGAAGCCTCACTTCTATTAGGATTTTATGTGGCCTAGAACTTGAGAACAGGGGGAATCAAACGTTCTCACGCAAGTCAAAGCAAAGAACGTCCTGTTTTGGGGACTCAAAGGGTCTGGTATGTGGAGCATAAATGATCTGCCTAAGAAGACAGAGACGTCCACCTTTTCAGGGGGAGGATATTTCTTTTGTTTTGATGTCACTGCACATGGCATAAAACACAGAGGATCATCAAAACATTACATCATGCCGGGAAAATCCATGAGAGAAGCTGCGAGCTTTTCCAACTGTGGTTTGCTGCACATCAATCAAAGCTCAGTGAGAAAAGAGTGGAATTAGGGGGAGAGAAGTTTTCTTGCAAAGTGTTAACAGACCGCTCGACTCAGCGGATCAGGCGTCTGAAACAGGCTCTGGAGGTGGTCTTTGCTCCGCGCCAGGCTAAAAATGACAAATGTCTCAATGAGAAAGGAAATTAGCAAAGAACAAGGTGTTGCTTTTTATGTAGAAACTTGTAAGTCTGTCTTTTTCCTTCTTTGAATTACTTATTTGTTCAATACAATACTCTGTTTCCTTTCCTTTCAAACATGTAAACAAGCATATTTGTGACTAAGGGGCTGCTTTGTAAATCAAAATCTGCTAAAGAGCAGCACTTATTCATACAGAATTGATTGATTCAAAGACATTCCAGGGGTATAATGGGAATAATTTCTCCCACTCTGTGTCATAAGTGCATGCAACATGCCTCAGTGTGACAGGAACAAAGGCCTCTTTCACTGCTTTCGCCAGGCTGGGGATGGGGAGGTGCATCATGGGAAGCAGACAGGCTCGTACAGTCGAGCGCGGATATTTCAGAGAGGCCTAACACAAACCCAGGCAACAAGCAACAGCACTAAAACTTACAGACATGGGCCATGTGTGAATGATGTGCTTTGTAAAATTAAAAAAAACCCTGAAAAACTCAGTCTGGATTAGTGGGCAAGCAGTTCACAGACCTCTTCCAACCCCTCATGTTTTGGAAGAAAAGATTAAGTGTGACGGGATTAAGTGTAATGGGATGTTTTTACATGCTGTCATTTGTTTCAACAAATGACAGCATGTTGCTTGAGACAACATAAAGCATTTTAAAAGAAGGTTTTGCTATATCTCTTCAGAAAAAAAATGCACAAATATAACCTTAGTAAGTGCCTGAAGAAATATTCTTTAGTACATTTCGAAGCTCAATAGAATCCCTTAAAGTCTGTTTTCTGTTGCACAATGTCCTCCACAACAAAAATAAGGGATTTTTCCTGAGAAATAAAGTGAAGCAAATGCTAGACTGCCATGTTTTTTTTTTGCATATTCATTTAACAATTCAGTTCATAACTTCTCAGTACAGCTTGGCTCCCTGTTCTACAGTTTTTGCCAGATATTGTTTGAATAACAGCACAGGATTCAATATTAACCTGGGCAGGGACAGGAAGCAGGAAGTCATTTAGTATTTTAGCTTTTCTCAGGAACCTGTTAGATGTGAGATATTACTTCCAACCTTGTAGGCAGAATAATGAAAAATGTAAAGAGTATAAAATTTGCACAGAAATTATAATTTCTATAAACTGTGCAAACATGTTTGAGTAGGTCACTTTTTATCTCAGACTGGAATTTCAACTGTCCTCACACGCATATTGACTCACAGTAAAAGTGTTTTTGGATCCATCTGTGGAAACGTCGTCTGTATGTAATGTGCTGAAGAACGTCACACTGAATATTCTACAGATGTTAAGACGAGGTGTTTTTCCACTAAGTCTGCATAGTTGTTAGCATCTGTTAGCAATTTACGCTATCTGTCCATTTACAACATTCAACATTTTGGAAGACTCATACTGTTGTATTCTACTCAGAAAGTTAGCGAGCGAACCGAGCTCGCTAACTTTAGCATTGATTCCCATTGGAATTTCATTCATGTTATTTCAGCTCTTACACATACAGTGGGCTGCTGTGTTCTTCATGCATAATAGAAAGGGGGGGGGGGGGGGGGGGGGGCAGCTAGTGGCCTGTTGACATTGAAGTAATATACCACTGACATATATACATAGACGCCGCATTGGCCTTTGGATTGCATATCTCATATCTCGCACATTACCACCATATCGGACTGGGCATGACTGGCCTGTAAAATTTTTTTATGATACATTTTGTTAGTGTAATATACAAGAACAAAACATCTTTAGTGCCCTCCCAACACAGATATTGCACCAATAAAATTGCAGTACCTACATCATTGGTCAGTACAAGACAATTCTGCTTTCATTGCAGAGAAATACATAAAAATTACATTTTGTTCTGTTCAGTAATTAAAGCAATCGCTGCAGAGACGTGTAGCAAAAATGACTTTAAGATGCAGAGAGGAGGTCCAGGACACATACAAGGCCGGAGCAGCACGCCACAGCCGGCAAAAGTAAAAGTATCCACGCTGAGCTGGTCTCAGGGTGTGACACGCAGATGCCAGCACTCCACGTGGTCTGGCTAAAAACTCAACTTCTACTACAACCGCTTTAACTCCACCACTGACACTAAGGCACAAACTCTGGCTATGAGACTAACAGCTGCAGGACAAAGGACGTCTTTGTTTTTGCTCGTAGATTATTAAGAAAAGCAGGGATACGAGTTCTGACTTTATATGTGTACGCAACACACGTGAGAGCTGCCATAAAGAGATTTATGAGTAACATGTCACTTTAAAGTTCACTTTTACACTTTTACAAGCTGTGTGTTAAATAGGATATTTTGACTGGATCTATTATTAGAGAGAAACTGTTGAAAATGTAGCTGTTTTTTTTTTTTTATTTGAGAGGAAATGACTAAGAGGCTTATTAAAAAAACTTACACTAGCAGAGGAAATACAGACAAAGACAGTTGGATTAATTAGCATTCAATATTAAGTCAACTACAGCCATTATAGCACCTGCAAAGGAAGTCAGAGAAGGAAGCTTTATTTCCTTTGCAACAGTTAGTTATAAATGGAAATGCGCACTTTGTCAAGAATTTATTAGATTCTAACAGTGTGGTTTCTGCTGTTTTTTTGACAACACGTGTGACATTATTAGTCTTTCAGAGCCTTCTAACGATCTCTTTTGTATGTTTTGATTTTTTTTTTGCTTTTGGACCAAAAAAATATTACTTTAAAACAGAAAGGCAACTATTAATCTATTTTTAATGGCAAAATAAACAAGTCTTATTGCTGCTAGGATTATAGATCACATATTAAATGGAGATAATTGTAGCTACGTGTAAAGACAACTGCACCATCTGAATTCTTGTTTGTGTGTGTTGTCACTGTGACGGCTTTACACAGTGTAACCACAACAGGAAAAAACAAAAAAAAAAAAGCCTTCCTGCCAGCAGAAAATAATGTTTTAAAATATAAAAACAGAGCGTGGAGAACATAGAGTAGTAGTGCTACTTACAGACTTGTGCTTCATCTTCTGATTGTGATTAGTGATCATTTATCCACGAGCAGCATACACTGACTACATCACTATCAGTCAGAAAGATGCGAGGTCAGATAGATGATTGGCAGGTCGCTGGTGCATGGGGAGGGCGTCCCTGCAACGTGAAGACAGACCCTCCTATCATCCACAATTACACATCCATGCTGACAGGAAAACTACAGAAACATATACCACAGCCGAGTCATACATCATTTACATTTTAAAAAAAAAATAAAACTAAGAGTAGAGATGTTTGACATTTTTTAAAATGTCAGTTAAAAAGTTCCCAAGTCATTTAGTCGGGTTGAATTCTCAAAAACAAGTGAATAAATGAGTAGTTTCTGTTAATTCTGTAGTTGTTACTTGTTCCAAAAAACAAGAATGTGTACAGAACCACAAACATGGCAGAAAAGATCATTCTCCTGGTAGAAAGGAAACAGGAAACAAGTTTCAAACGAGCATCGGGACTTTTTCAACCGTTTATCAAGTGATTTTAAGCTCAAAGAAAACTCCATCAACAACTAAGCTGATAATGGAAGAAGTTCTAAAAAAACAGGACCTTAATGTCAGATTTATTCTGTCAGATTTTCTTTTTCTTTTCTTTTTTTTTTTTTTTACAAAGTATATCAATGGTGATTTCATGGGTTAAATAATAACTACTCAAAAACTTTTTCTAAGGTCAAGAATGAATGTTCTATTCATTTTAAATTTAAAAAAATTTAAAGTTAGCTGAATCAGTAATGAAACTAGTCATTGGCTGCAGCCACACATCACGTCATCACATCATCATCATCTGTTTTTAGCCTTTAAATCTCCATTTTATTATAATGTACATTATAAAAATATTCCATTGTGCTGCTGAGAAAATGAACTCTGCTTCTAATTCACGTCAACTCGCTTTTCATTTTTTTAAGAGTCACTTGGTATGAGTACAGCTATTCGCCTCGTCCTGTTCCTGTTCCTCTGGGAACAAATGGAATTACTCTAGAAGACAGAATCAGCTGTTTTTTGGGTTTTTTTTTTTTTTTTTGTAGTACAGATGAACCAAAGAGTCACATCACAGCGATTAGAGCAGTTTAAATCCATAGACTCTTTAAGATGATTAAGTCCTGATCGTACAGAGACTGTAACCGTGTCTCTGTGCTGAAGGGTAAGTTGTGAAATCTCCTTTTCGCCCTCTCTTCTCATTCTGCCACAGATGTCAGCTGATAATGATCCAACAGCTCGTCCTGAGCGCGTGCGTACACCTGTACCTTTGCGACATACAGCAGATATCATGATGCTTACAGCAGGCTGCAGAGCACAGAGTGATAAATTAGCCTGTTTCTGCTCGGCTGCTGCGCTCTTTGAGGAGGGAGTGACTGTGATCGTTGGCTAAAATGTTCCACTTGTATATTATCCTGAAAGAATATACTGTACAGTACACATCACAGTGTTCAAACAGACTCCGCTATCAGAATCAGACTGAGCAGCACTTGCTAAGCATGATGAGAACCAATTTGCTTCCTTCCCTCCAGACACAATCCCTGAGTGAGATGAAAGGGAAGCAGTGCTACTGTAATCCATCTAAATGGTCGGCTCCTGCAGCCTTTCATGCAGCAGGACTATTGATCTCTACTCTCACTAACTCTCTCCCTCTGTCTGCCTTTGTTTCTCAATCTTTCTTCTTTTGTAGGAAAGCCTCTGTAACTGGACTTTAAACAGGCACAACTGAACAGTTATACTGAACAGAATGTGTCTGTAGCACTGAATATTAAAAAAACCCTGTAGTTTAGGGCACTGAACGTCTGATCAAATAGTATGTAATGCTGTTGACTTACTCTATGATCAGAGAGTTCTTGATTTTACTTAGAATTCAACAACGTTTTGAACTTGGACTTAATAAAAGTACAAAAGTACTTTTATTCAGTCGAAGTTCTTTGTAATTAAACGATTAATACGTAAAATGTAAGACATAATTAATTAAAAATACCCATCACAATGTACAATATTCCAGATTACCTTTAAATCTATTTTTTTTTGTCTGAGCAACAGTCTAAAACTCAGAGATAGTTCAATATTTACTGGCAGCTGGCAAATGTGTCGGATTCTTACTGGATGAATAACTTTGTGAGTTGACTAATTGATTAATCATCTAATTGTCTAAAGCCTGGGTCAGGAGTAATGAAGGATTTATTAAGGGAGACTGAAGACTGATGTCTTTACCAGCAAAACTGTAACTAACCTGGACCCTGATTGGCTGACAACGCCAGCTCTAATTGATAGAACAATAATGGAAAAAAATAATAACATTTTTCTACACAGCACTTTTCTACACAAGAAAAGGGTTTACATATGCTTCATATGTTAAGGTAGCGACACAAAGAGCAAATGTGACCTAACACACACCGGCACACACACACACACACACAGAAACAGTTAAAAACACGCTGACATTGCATGACAACAGATTGCGATAAGCGGGTAGAAATGCTTCAAAAGAGCCTGCCTGCAAGGAGCCAATCAAGACCCAGACATTTTATGATGGGGTGTCTAACCACTAAAACCAAGATCTAATTTCCCAAAACAGAAAAAAAGGCTTCTTATTAAACATTCACCTTTAAAATGAAACAAAAAAAAAACTCTGTGTTTAAGTGTTGCAAAAGTCACAGACAGGTAGCAGATTCACATGCGATATGTGCTCTTGTTTTGACACGCTTGGCTGACGCAGATCTTGTGACTCAGTATATCAACAGTGGACCGTCCACAACTTTGCCTTGTTGACCTTTCACCATCTGTCCTAATGACACAGCCTGGCCTCTGGACAGCATGTGACCACCGCAGGTACACAACAAGAGTCTGCTTACTCACTGCAGGACACCCACAGAGCTGACCGTGAACTCTTACTGTCCTTTATACTTTATTTGGGCTTATGGACGTGCATAGATTCGAATATAATTCACCCTCTCTGAATGTACTACTACTCAACATCTGTCTTCTAATGGCCATACAAACCTTGAGGCATTTCCTCTCTTTACTCACTCCTATAATAATATGATGAGATCTGCAATATTAATACTCGTTATTAATAATTATAACGTATGATATACGTCTTGCTTCTTTAATTTCTGCTTAACTGCTTAATCATGGATAATCAGTAAATAAAATAATGACGAAGAATAAAATTATATTTTTTTTGGTTCTCATAATTACTCAGTTAAATAGCATGACCACCGCAGTCACTATGGTCAAAGTTGCTGTGTCTGCTTTTCAGCCTCCATGCTTTGAGTAGCAGCTTGACGCCCTCCAGGTTGACAAAACAAATAAAACCTTTCACACTAGAGCTGTCAAACACAAACTCATGTTACAAATGTCATTCTGAAATGAATTTCACACCAAAGCCTGGAACGCGCATGTTTGTCTAGGCGCAGGTTTGTAGAATTCTTGGTGTGAGCGCTTCTTTTTAAATGTTTTTTTTTTTTTTTTCGGGTTCTTTTCGACTTTCGACTGAATTTGTGAGGACTGAAACACATAACAACCCAAAATGCAGTTGACACACATGAGGACAGGGTGTTGGTGGATTTCTCTGGTGCCAGAAAACGTATAAATGGCATCGTTCTCATGTGAACAACCAGACAACCCGACAGGAGTGAAGTCTCTGAAATATGACTGGACTGCTCCAAACATGTCTGGTGTGAACACACCCTGAGAGAACTGTTATAGGCTCACACACTTAAAAAAAACCAGGATGAAACCTATCTGAACAGTATCCATGTACACATTACTCCACGGGAAGGGTAGTATATATGACTTATATATTTGGGTGCCACAAATGGAAAATCCATTGTTTTAAATGTCATACTCTTAGTTTGTATGCATTCAATTCACAGCTTCTTCTTCTATGGCATTTATTTTCCTTTTTCGGCACCGTGATTAGAAAAACAAAACCTCATACGGAAAAAAGTACAAGTCACAGTGGGCCACTAGAGTGCACAGACAGGATCTCCACCTATGGCTGCCTGCTGTTAAATGGTAAGAAGCCACCGCCGGTAAATCCTGCTGATCTCGTTGTAAGCTTACTGGTTTACACAGTGCAGCACAGCAGCTCGGTGCAGGAAGTGGGCACTTTACTGCACTTCCACGCCCACAACCCACCCTCCCATTCCCTCCCACCACTACGCCAACCCCCTCCCAACCACCTGTGCTGGTCTCACAGGATGCCCCCCCCCCTGCCTCCCTCCTCCCCGACAAACTCCTTTACAGCTGCACTCCTTTGCCAAACCACACTCTGAGCACGCTTTTGTTGTTTTGTTTTACACTCCACCGCGCCGACGTCAATGAAGATATGATTTGGTTTACTGTAAATTGCCTCAAAATGCATTAGAGGAATAGCTCCCCCATGATTTAAAAAAAAATGATAAAAATAAAAATTCTCATTAACATCCAGCGGGTGCCGTGCAGTTTTTCTTCTTCAGCATGTCACTGAAATAACTTTCTAGTGAAGGGTATAGTTCACAGTGAGTTCTGTGGAACTATTTCTTAAAACAGACGTGAATGTCAAATTTAAATTCCAATAACCCTTATTTATGGCCGAATGAAACCATTTCTGACTGTTATTTTCTATAAATTAAACTCGAAGCCTTCCCCTTCACTCAAAAATGTGTTGTTTTTTTTCTTCTTGTACCTACAGTTGGATGTTTAAGCTTCACTGGACAGACTGATGCATGTAATAATAATAAAATAATAAGAAACTTCTGTTCAGAAATGTCTGACAACATTTGATATGTTGACATCTCTGCTATAGCTGCTTAAGCTAACGTTAGCTTCACAGACTGACAGGAGGAGCTACCGCAATACTGAAGGTTCTGTTCCAGAGTTTTAAAAATGATATACTTAAAACAACGATATGTGATTACAACATTCATTTTTGGTGGCGTAAATGTGGTCATTTTGGTGGCGTACTTGCCACTAGCTGCCTGTTAATCATTCGACAACAGCTAAGCTAGCTGCTAACGAGAACAACCTGAAGAAATGACGCGATTGTAAACAGCGAGACAGGTGAGAGACAGGTGAGAGACAGGTGAGAGAAGGCTTACCCCTCTGGCGGTGAAACGGAAGTCGGAGCATCTTTAGCTTCTGCACTGTGATGTAGTACTCAGGGAACAGAATATTTGAGTGGCGTACAGTTACAAAAGAGATTTAAATCATATCCTTTGCATTTGATTGGGCTGCTAAGCAGTGGGCGTGGCTCACAGAACACCTGATAGACTGGAGCAGCACATATGGGTACGTTGCTAAACGTCATGACCGCTTTTGGAGGGATAGAAAACCTCAGATCTTATAGATGGTAATGACATCTTTTGACAAGTTTGTATGCATTAATTTCATGTTCATGTAAACAAATCTTTCATAGTCATTTTTCTACCTTGCCTGAACCTGAGTGTTCAGGATACGTTAGATCTGGATTCATGGGTTTATTTGTAGTTGTTTGCCTGCTACACAACAGCTTTTCGGTATTTTCCTGTTTCTCCTGTTGTGTGAAGCACGGTTCTTGGTGCTTGATGATGCGATGCCGGTCTAGTCTGTACACAGACACACCTACATACCATGCTTTTTGCTAGTTAGCTAGTTAATAAATCTTACCTCTGTGTCGATAATAGTTGAAAATTGGTTGATACATGGTTGGTTCAAGCCTGCATACGGAATTGATCTTTTGTCATTTGTTTGGCATATATTGTTAAATCTAATAGGTGCACATTACGACTCGGGGATGTGATCTAAAAGGGTTAAAAAGGCGTTGTTGTTGTTTTTCTTTTGGCTGAGCTTTATACACCAGTATGCAGAAAGCCCTTTAACCATAAATCAGTCAAGAGTTTCATCTTGTAGTTTGGCCAACTTATGAAATGAACACTAATTAGTGGCAGCTGAGTAGATTTGCGGGTAACAGTAGTCAATTTAACAGTAGTTAAATTAACTACTGGTAAATTAAAGGACAGTTTCACCATTTTTCAAGTCTGTCTTAAACAACAGTTAGTAGCCCATATTGTGAAAAATGTTTTTCTTGTTGTGATCATTTCTCCTGTTTAACACTGACCATTAGAAGATTCCTTCATAATGCACTTACAATGGAAGTGATGGGGATAAAACCCTCAGTGTGCCTTCTGTGTAGAGGCAGTGTGTTTAAATGCTTATCTGAAGCTAATATGAAGCTTCATATCCAGTAGATATGTTTCAACGTTACAGTGTTTTCGTACCGGAGTTCCTCTTTTTGTTCCTATACTTCCACCACAGCTCAACAGGGAAACACAAAGAGGGAATTTAATGCTAAACAGACTGTAAATGTGTCAGATATCCACTTGATGTGACTAACTCACACTGATGAAGCCTCATAGAAGCTTCACATCTACTTTAAAATGACTGTGTGGATACACTGTGGATTTTGGCCTCCGTCACTTACATTGAACAGGAAGAAAAGTTATAGTGAAGACAACATGAACCTATCCTTTAAATCGTGTAACTAAGATATGAAAACAATAGATCATTCAGCTCTATCGTATTGGGGTATATACAGAAATCTCAGATATCAGACACTGCTAAATCCAGACAAATAAAACCAAAGCTATCAGCACCACTAGGATTACGTACAGAATATGTTTGCTGTACTTTGAGTGAACTGTCTCTTCAAAGATGGATGTTGTGCAGACGAGTTTATGATCCTGTGTTATCGTCAGTTCACGATCAAGCAGTTATAATGATGTAAATGTCAACTCTAATATGTGAGCTCACAAAGCAAACCAGAGTGTACGAGTGATCTTTTGTACACAGAGATCAAATTGTTGTGCGTAGTGAATGATCAATAGTTCTTCCCTGACACTTTGTTTACTCCGACCTCAGACAGGCATGCTTATTATTTTCTATTTATATCCCGTTCATCAGGCGCAGATGTCAGAGCTCCATGTTAACATGCCTCACATACACAATGGGAGTGTTTTGCTTTTGCAGGGTGTCTCTGATGTGCAAAGCAGTACAAATAAATCCATCCAGGGAGGAATTCTGACCTTTGCCACAGCCGGTGTCACTTCAGAGTTCATAGCGATCTCTGAGCGGCTCTGGTGGACAACTACGTCCTGCCACAGAGGTCATCCCAGCTCCCTCCCTCCTTCGCTAAAACAATGATCTCACTCCCTGTACCAGGAATCCGCTGATTGTTTAAAATACCTTCCACTATGCTTGACTGAGCTCCACTTCTTTTTCCCATCGACCCACAGGACAGAGAGAAAGATGGGAGGGGAGGGGGGCAAAATGACCTTGGCAGGAAACGTCAAGCCCTCTGGCAAGATGGGAACTGGCTTCATTCGGCCTCTTACAACTAATGGTTTAAATTACAGCCAGTGATTACAAAGCCATTGTAATTCAGTAAGACTCATCGGAAAACACAGAGAGATTGTTGGCGGTGGAGGTGAGGAATCTGAGAGTGATGTTGAAAGTAAGATGTGCAGATGAGATGTAAAGTTCGGACTGTGACTGGTGGTAACGGTGGGATATCAGAGTATTACTTCAACATTTAGTCAGATGACAAAATGCTTTCGAAACTGTCTGACAAATGATGACCCTATTGATATCATAGCCACAGTATTTTTTCAATCCACTCCTTACTGCTGCATACAGGAGATTGCCTGGGTTATGACTATAAACAAAACACATAAATACTTATCCGCTCTAAATCTCCTCAGCAGCACAGTAGAGTGGTGAGTTTATACTAATACCTTAACACTAATAAGGGAGAAATCTGGTGATTGCAGCAACACTGTTGCACTGTGCATTGCGATGTCAGTGAACAGAACAAAAGGGTGTCACATATAAGGATATGACCTCAGACTTCAGAGGAAGAAGCACATAACAGCATTCTTCTGCATGTACAGGAGGGGGAGAACCGTGTCGAAAGTAACACTTTTCATTCTAATTCATTTACATAGACGTCTTTATATTTAGAAATGTAAATGTTTGTTGCCAACGACCGCTAGCTGTATTCTGTCAGAAACAGTCGTATCTAAGGATTAAACCTAAAATTAGACAAAAGTAACACATTCATGTTTTCAACATATTAAGGGTGAAAAGATCTATTACATTTACCTTTACTTTTACCATATGTGCCGATTCATTGTGATCTTTATGAAAGCACAATATTTATATGACTTTATTTTGTTTGTATCTTAATTTAATTGTTTTAGTGTCCTCGAGGAAATATCAGTTGTGGTTCTGTTAGTACAATATTTAAAAAAAATCTATTCAAGAAAGTTAAGCAATGGGACAAAATAATAAAAAAAATAAAATAAAATAATAAAACCGATAATGTAATTTACATATAAGCTATTTTTACATTCTAATATTTATTGTATCTATATTCAGATCTTCAACATTTTGATATATATATATATATATTAAAATAAATGTGAAATAAATACAGACTAACTTGTTAATAATAATTATTGAAAGAACATAATATCATTTAAAAAAAAAAAAGATTTTTAGTTGAGTATATTTAGTTTAAAACTAAATACTAAAAATACAGTTGAGGTTCAAAGATAAAAGAAAAGGTGGACAGACTGATCAGTGGGACCATTCACTTTATTAGTGACTCAGCAGTTGCAGGAAGAAAACTGCTGACAGACGAGAGGACTTTAATATGGAATACTACTGCTACGTGCCTCAATGTTCCCCAGGAGGACACACAAAGGAGCTGCAAACACCAGGGGAGGCCTAACCCTAGAGACATACTGTTTACACCTCTTCGTTTTCACAGCAAACTGCTTTAATTTGATATGGTATGCATATTATTTCCATGGTGGTAGTAGGGGGCGGGCTCTGGGGATCACACAGACAACAGTGTTTGCTATGAATAACCTGAGCAACCCTAAGAAAATTTACCATGAATATATGGAGGAGCTGGCCCGGCTCTATGCAGTGGTAATGGCTCTGTTACTGTTACCAAGGTGAATATCTAGACACAGTGAAAGCACTTGATGTGGCTCTTTGGACGCCATTTTCCCAGTAGGTTGAGGGGGAAGAAAAACTGTAGCACACATGTCATTCACTTTCTGTGATGCTTGGAAAAAAGACAGACCACACACAAGTCAGTGGAATTCAAAAACAACATGCAAAGGCTGCATCAAAGAACTCGGATGAACGTGAAGGCGTGTGTTTCACTGGGTGTATGTGCTCAGGGATGTCATCTCACAGTGACACATGCTAACGTTTCAAAGCTATTCCTAATTAAGAATAGGTGACCCATTTTCACATCTAAAACGTCCCAATGACAAAAGGAAAATGGATATGTGTAGAAGATAATTAGGCCCACGTGAATTAAAAGAAAAAAAAAAGTTTGGCGTTATGAAATGAAGATTCTGAATTTAAATTATTATTTCTGAAAATAAAGTGATCAATCTGTGTATTTAAATATAAGACATAATTCTCAATATAAAATGTCAGAATTCAAATTTCAAAAAATGAGATCAGTCTGATCAGAATTATAAGAAAAGAATGAGAAGAATTAGACTTCAAAAAGTCTGGCATTAAGATTCTGATAACTTCAGTCACATTTATTAATTTATAAAAATTATTCTGAGACTTAAGTCAGAATTCTCAGAATGGAAGGAAATAAAAAAAACATACTCAAATATTAATTTAACTAAATTCCAAGAACAAAGAGTGAAATCTGTGAAGACTTCTTACTTGTTTAATTATTTTCTAATTATTAATTTATTATCAGAATTCAATGAAGATAATGAGCCAGCTGTAGAATGATTTACCGTAATTCTGAAATGAATGGTATTTAAAGAAAATGAGCATTCTGAATTCTATTTCACAATTCTGAGATTTAAGTGAGATTTCTCAGAATCAAAAATATCAGACTTAAATCCAATCATGAAATTACGAAAATGTGGTGAAAAAAAAATCCTACATTTATTAAATTCAAAATTCTGATATTAAATATCAGAATCTCAGAAGTCTTAATTAAGTAATAAGTAATATAATTTTTAATCTTAGGATTCACCTTAACTATCGATTAATCCTAGTATTAATCACTAAATTAAATCAACTTTACTGAATTGGCTCTAACTCTTTTCCATAGATTTTCTCCACATTTAATAATGCATTACTCATATTAGTTGTTGGTACTATAATTCATTGTGGAACACATATAATATCCGACAAACCGGTTCACTCCCTGGAGTTGAGCCCATTTGAAATTTTCCCTGCAGACGATTCCAGGGCTGGCTTCTTCTGACTGAGATACCGACCGTGTCAAAACAGCAGCACTGCCAGGTTCAGCTGTGTGCACCTCCAGCCTCTGCTTCACGCACTGAATGTAAGGAAACCAAGTGTAGCAGCACCTCTACACTGAACCCTCTCCAGCTCAATGGGTGCAAGTTTAACTCTGCAATGCTTCACAGTCCCTTGCCAGTAGTAGCAGCAGTAGTAGCAGTAGTAGTAGTAGTAGTAGTAGTAGTAGTAGTAGTAGTAGTAGTAGTAGTGCACTAATCCAATACAAACAGGTCATTACACTGCACTAAATGTTTTCTTTTCATTCACTGAATGCCACTTTACACACAACTCATTCTTCTAAACTGCTTCATAAACCTCCCACACTCCCTTTCCCACTTTTCCAATGTTTTAATTCCAAAGCTATTAGGACCAGATGTACATCATTTAATTAGCTCAATATGTTTTGTACAGTTGTAAACTTATGGGTGACCACAGGATGCGTTACTCAAGAGTATTAGCTCAAAGTTCACAAGGTCAAGCTCTCTGCTTGTGGCGGTGGGACATGTTTTTTGAAGATTAGAATAAATTTGACGCAACTACCAGGATGATTTACGTGTGTCCTGATAATTTCTTACAGGTAACATCAGAAAAGAAAAACCAAAACCAAAACAGAACGATCAAATATCTGCCTGTGGTGTTTTAGATTTGATAGCTTCTTGGCAAGTGTGTCCGTTGAGCAGCAAACACATACAGACAGGCACTGACTCTGCAACCGCAGACTGACGGGAGCTGGCTCTGATGGGATAATGCAATCTGATTTCACATGGCAAACGACAACGCCAGTGCACATCGCTGCCGAGAACGGCGGGAGAAGAAGAATGAGTAGCCGTGACATGACGGAGGAAGAAGGGATCACAACAGAGATAGAGAGAGAGAGAGGAAACAATAGCCCTTGGTGTAAAGTGCAGGATCTTAGATTTCTCCCAGCAGTGCTGTTCCATCTACGCCTCACACTGGCAGCAGCCCAGTCAAACATGCCTTTGTGCTGACGTGGGAGCTATGGAAACATGTTTTTTTTCTTTTTGCTAGGCAAGGCACTGACTTGGGATCTTGAGCTGAGCTGGTGGGAGTTACTCAGATATCCTCAGTGATGCAAGCGATCCTTTAATGATACAGAAAGACAAAAAAATCGAAGTGAGAGGAGGGGTTCTGCAGCCTTTTGTTCATTTCTTTAAGGAGGATCTGCTTTTCTTTTAAAACACACTTGTGTTTTATCCAGTACTAATAAAAAATGATGCACCTTTAAGGGGCTGTTGGGATTGTCTTCAGGAGAAATTCCCCTTTGCTCATAGCAAGAGGCACTGATCACTCCATCATATCCTACTCCTAACTGCAATTTCATGAATCATTAACCCATAAGTGCTGGGTTGCTTTAGAACACAAGCGGTTTCTACGGGCTTCGTCATTTTAATTAGGAACTTCAGCGACATAAAACGTGATTAGTGCGGGCTCGACGGAAACCAGGAGGATGTAGTGCTGGATAGTACAGTTCTGCAGCGGGGGAGTGGGGGAGGTGGGGGCCAGCAGGGTCACATAAAGGGATCCTGTTGCCGTGTGGGATTTCAGCTGTGGCCGGGAACCCTGAGGGACTCATTATGTCTAGATCCCCAAAACAGCCTCGCTCAGGCTGAGAGAGGTTCCCAAGCCAGGCTCAACTTGAGAGATGTTGGCCATGTTATATAATAACAGTCGCTTTATCCAAGATTATTACTCATCTTTTTCTTGCCTCCTTTATTTTGATGCACTTCCAGTTGTGACAGAATGTTGGGGTGGAAAAAAGAGAGGAAGAAAATGTTTTGTCAGTAGTTTTTTATTATAAATTATTTCATTGTGAGCTCCTGTTGTAGACAATGAGGTCATGTGCTGGGTATTGTTTCTGGGAATCTGTTATTTCTTAAATTCCCCAGTCAAAAAGCTACTATACATGAGTATTTTACAGGCTGAGTCAGTATTTTTAGACACAATATATGTTTAAATTAGGCTACTTTTAAACCAATTAAATAAATAATAATAATGAAACAATTATGTTTTAAACACTGTGAGAAAATATGTTCATATCTTTTTCTTTTTTTTGGGGGGGGGGTTATACCCTCAGTATTTGTAATATCAAACATCACTCATGATGTGACTTTGAAAATTGCAGCTATTATAATGATTGAAGGGGCAGAAAAAAAAAACGTGATGCAACACTGGGCAATGATTCCACTGTTTACTGGTGTTCAGTGGAATCAAACTGTGATGATATGATGCTTTCAATTTAAAGAATTCAGTTGCCAAGAGGACTGAAGATATTTACTCTGATACATTTGGCATGATATACATAATTAGTAGAGTTACAAGGATTAGTTGATTCCTAATCTCTTTTCTTAAATGAGAATAGGTTCTGTTTCCTCTGTGGTAATAAAGTGAACATGTTCAGGTTTGGACAATACAGGACATTTTTAGATTGCATCTTAAGGGAAACAGGGATCAATTTCATATTATATTTCCTATTTTCTGACAACGACTAATCGAGCAATCAAGAAAATAATCAACAGATGAATCGATAATTAAAAAATAATGATTTGTTGCCCTTATAAATAGCGAGTGTATGTGTATTTTAGTGGGATGATGCTACTAGTTTTACTGTGGAAAAAGGAGGATAATGGTCAGATAGATGCAGGCGGCTGAGTCACATTCTAATGTTAAGACCCGTGTAATGTCTTAAGAATTAAACTAAGATCCAAGTCAACATTAGCATTAGTGTGTATTAAAAATACACAGTGCAAAACTTTACTAATTACACAAATTAAAATGATTAAAAACATTAAACGCTTGCACTGATCAGGGAACAGATCCTCAATGTATTTAGATCAGTGGTGGTATATTGTAAAGTATTAGCCCCTGAATGTCATGTGTGATTTAATTTCTCTCTTAAATAATACAAATAGACAAAGAAAAGTAAGAAGTAATAGATCCAGAAATGGATAGAATTGAGTTTTCAGATGGTAATATGATATAAACAGGAGGGATAAAAGCGTTGCACAGCGGATTGGATGAAGTGGCATTTAAGCCTGACTGAGTCACTGTGGGGTTTACAGTTTGACCCCCTCCCTCTATAAGCAGGGGATTGCCATGCAGCGGGGGCTACTGTACAGAACAAAAGGCTCCGTGCGTAAAACTGCGCATGAGTACTGCCGCCATGCACGTGTTGTGAAAGCAGAGCGATGTCAGTCAGCTTCCATCAAAATGAAGATGAGTAGGAATTACTACGACACTTCCACCGCCGTGTCTCCTCACCGAGCACTGCGCATCTCCCGCAGCTGATTCATTAAAACCCAACCGTTCAGTGTTACCGTCCCAAAGACATAAACACGACGCATGGTTAGTCAGGAACGGTAGAAGATAGAAGGTAGAGGCTGATGCCATCATCGCGTTGCATCAGCACTAACAGACAAAGAGCCTGTGATGCCACGAATGTCCCCCGCTTCTCAAAATGCTGTATCACTGCATTTTAACGGCAGCATCACTCCGCTCCCTTATGATTTCCAACACGTGGCGATCAAACAACAGTATCAACCAAAATAAACGCAATTTATTCTGCCTTCGTGTCCAGGAGGAGTAAACGCTGCTCCGTGGACACATGCTTCTTTTAATTCCACTCAGAGACTCAGCAAAGCAAACGTGGATGCTGTGTAGCAGCTTGTTAACCGATCAGTCCTTACTGAAAACACACATCACTGATCACGTCTTTAATATGCATTGATTAGACGTTAAAAAAAACAAAAAAACAATGCTACTAAAATATGTTTTTCTCTTTAAAAATGATCAATCTTGTTTTCTTCTTCTATTGATTTGAGACACCTTATCGCGACTTGCATCACAGCATAATTCACCACTACATCACTGACTCCATAATAAGACTGACAGGGACTGACTAAGCCACTGCTGCAGCATCAATTCACATGACAATGCAGGACCGCAGCTGCTTCCATACACTCACTGCTTGTGATCACTTTAAAAATAATGATATTATTATTATTACATATTATTCCAGGCTCGCTCCCGATCTGTTTAATGTTTAACAGTGAGGGGTTAATGATAATAAGGACATGGTTCTTAAACGGCACCGTCGAGCGTTTCAGATGATTCCATTGGCTGTGGGAGCAATAAAGGCTCTCCTTACACAGCAAATATTTAGATGATTTTTTTAACGTGGATTATTGAGGAAGTGTAGTGATAATAATTTCAGGCTGAGTAAGAGCGGGAGAAATGCAATAAAAAAATAAAAAGCAGGCTACGTAATAATACTACTACACATTAATATATAATGAAAAGTCATTAATTTGATGGTGTTGCATGCATGCAGTGACTGGGGGAGATGTTTAATGACGCTGCAAGTGACAGCTTCTTTTATGGAGCGTTTTTTTGTCCGCGGCATGTCTTGGATCACCATCTACTTTGCAAAAAAGCAGAGAAAAGGGAGCGCACACGGCATATTGACTCAAAGCATAACAGGATGTGGTAGAGTTGTGTTTCACTCCTGAACCCGCGTTCACACCCCAACATATTACACCCTTTAATATCTGCACCACCGCCAAGGTTTCAAAATTCATGCATGCGGTTTTTCAGTTTTTTCTAAAAGTGACTTTTTTTTTTTCTTCATATATCACAATGAGGACTCTGGTGGTTGGAGCCCACCGTTGCGCCAATTATGCAAGTTTGCAACTCGGTTATGAGAGCATCAACAATAGACTGAGATTGACAAAAGGGGGGAATAGACAGAAATAACACAGCCATATACATTCGTCATAGAGGGAGAGAACACGGCAGGAGACGTGCATGCCAGCTCACCTTTTACTTTCTATTCTGCTCGTATTCCAGCCCTTTTGTCCGTTTCCCACATAAGTTCTTTCACATGATGACTCGCTTTGTCGTTTCCTCAAAGCCTCCCGGCTGCAGAGAGGTGACTTCTTCTCCCGTCGCTGCAAATCGGTTATTTCTCACTTACACACACACATACAAAAAAAAAAAAAAAAAAGAAAAACACACAAGGTCTGAGATTCTACGGTCTGTTGTTGCCGCCGTGTGTACGTGTGTGTGTGCGTGCGCGCGCGTGTGTGCGTGCAGCTCAGTCTCCGCTGTTTGTTACACTCGACTGGAACGCCTCCTCTCAGTCGCTACATTGTTGACATTCGGCCGCTGACGTCACTCTATCCCCTCATTCACAACATCGTTAGCGCGGCGCAGCTTTGCGTTGGTGCCGGCGGGAAGCGCGCGCGTACTCCCTGGAACGTGCGCAGGGAAGTTTGGAGAATGCCACTAACTGGCTGTTAGCTTAAATCCCTCCCCTCGTGCTCGCTGGTTCGGCGGCCGGCCCCCCCGCCCCCCTCCTTCCCTCCTCCCTCTCTGCACGCAGCGGGAAAATGATGGTGAAAGATGACACAAGGTATTTTTCACAAACCGGCCTCACACATGTAAATAAAACTCAGTTTTTGAGATTTTTTTTTTTATTATCAAACCGCGTTAGAAGAAAATGAAGCAACGTGTCCTAGTTTAAGAAAATAACTAACTTGAATTGGAATGAACTGCTTGCAATTCTGGAAATAAACTCTGCAAGTTTATTTATGAATTTCGTTATGTCACTTATTTTAACAAACAAATTTGTTCTAAAACGTTCTAACGTTTTTATTAAGTTGTAATGGCTATTGTGTGGATTTAAAGAGATACACTTAAACCCTGAACCTAAAAAAAGAGTCTTAATATGTAACAAAATGATCTCCTTGCGAATGACTCAAATGGTTTGGGAGCTTTCAACCAGTGGTTAAAAGGTCGTGTTCCACGCTCACAACCTCATACTTTTAAGAGGATCTCACAGTTCAAACATTTGTTCCATGATTGTTTTCTGATGCAGCGATTGCTCGAATCTTAAAAAAAATATATCCTAAATATATTTTGATAAGTCTCCCAAATGACACAAAAGTAATGCAAATGATAAACGGACTGCATTTACAATACATGTCAACATTCCCACACGCTGAGGCTGCCATGCAAGGTGCCAACCTGCTCATCCAGAAGAGGCCCGAGCTCCATGGCAACACAAACCAATAAAGCACCGATTTGCATTATCAGTTCAGCTATCACTAAATGATTCTTCCTTTATTTTATTTTGAAACACTAAACATGTTTCCAACTAACAGCTATTAAATATTACCACCTTGATTAAATGAAACTTATAGGCACCATGTGAATGCAACATAAACAAAACGGCAAACACTAGGTTTTGACGCAGGGCCGCTATACAAAAGTGCTGATCACAAGATCATCACATCACAATCATTCACATTATCAAACCCAAGTGACATACAGTAGACTTTAGACTCCTTATAGGTCTGGGGCTGCAGGGTAGTTGACCACTTTGATAATACAGCCTGATAATACAGTGTCTAAGTGATAGTACAGCACAATACATTTAGGGAATACATTGTGCAAATATAAACTTTTTATCTTGTGTATGGTGATACCACATTCTGTAATTATTACAAACTATAAAGATATAAAAATATTGCACCATATTATGGTAACATGTGATATGGATTGACTTCAGGCCTAAACTGTGGCAATTTTTATGAGAAAACCTGTTAAGTAGAGACTAATTTATGACTGAGTTCTGAGGAATAAACACAAACCGAAGCAAACAAACAGAAATGCAAATGCGTGATGCTAAATGAGAGGAGCGAGGCGTTGGAAAGGGAGGTAAACTGGCGAATGCTGCTCTGTTTATACACCAGCCATCTGAGGGAGGCAGGTTTTTGTTCTGGAAGGAGCTCACATCCTATTTGGACAAGCGACATTCACTAGAGATGTTTTAATTTCTGATGTAAAAACTGCCCCTGGGGAGTTTGCATGTAATTATGAATTATCATAGTACAGCAGGCGGCCCCATCTTAATAGCAGCACACACAATTTTCACAGGATATTCCACGAGTGGCATTCAAAGAACAGCTCCCTGTGCTGCTGCACACATTAAACCAGTGATTTGAGATGGTGCTTCTGCTGCTGCTGACATCAAAACAACACCAACAGGCATTTGTCATTGGCATGGAGGAAGCATCAAAGTGAGTAAGATTCAGGAAAAAAAAGTGGAAAAAATGACGTGTGTATGTGATGCATACTGTATGCAAGATATGATGATGAGTGGAGCAACTTTTAATATACAATGTCAAAAATGTCAAATGCTCTGTACATTGCCCCCAAAATAACTGTGCATCCACTATGCTTTACTCCATACATTACTCTATGTGCTTCCCATGGGCCCACCACCCATGGGAGGGGTCTCAGGGGGGGAATGGTGCGAAGAGAGATGGGCGGCAGTAAGAGGCGGGGGCCCTGGCGGTCCGACCCCTGGTTGCAGAAGCTGGCTCTGGCAGAAGTGGCTGGGGAGAGGGAAGTCTGGGCTTCCCTGCTGAAGCTGCTGCCCCCGCGACCCGACCACGGATAAGCGGAAGAAGACGAAACAAAATCGAAACGAATTACTCTATGTGTTGCTTATTTCTCCATAGATTACTCCATACATTACTCTATGTGTTGCTTATTTCTCAATAGATTACTCCATACATTACTCTGTATGTTACTTGTTTCTCCATAGATTACTCCATACATTACTCTGTATGGTACTTGTTTCTCCATAGATTACTCCATACATTACGCTGTATGTTACTTGTTTCTCCATACATTACTTCATGCATTACTCGGTACATTACTCGTTCCTCCATAGATTACTCCATACATCACTCTGTACGATACTTGTTTCTCCATAGTTTAATCCATACTTTACTCCATACATTACTCTGTATGTTACTTGTTTTTCCATAGATTACTCCATACATTACTCTGTATGTTACTTGTTTCTCCATAGATTACTCCATACATTACGCTGTATGTTAATTGTTTCTCCCTATATTACTCCATACATTACGCTGTATGTTACTTGTTTCTCCATAGATTACTCCATACATTATGCTGTATGTTACTTGTTTCTCCATACATTACTCCATGCATTACTCTGTACATTACTCGTTCCTCCATAGATTACTCCATACATTACGCTGTATGTTACTTGTTTCTCCATACATTACTTTATGCATTACTCTGTACATTACTCGTTCCTCCATAGATTACTCCATACATTACGCTGTATGTTACTTGTTTCTCCATAGATTACCGCATACATCACTCTGTACGATACTTGTTTCTCCATAGTTTAATCCATACATTACTCCATACATTACTCTGTATGTTACTTGTTTTTCCATAAATTACTCCATAGATTACGCTGTATGTTATTTGTTTCTCCATAGATTACTTCATACATCACTCTGTACGATACTTGTTTCTCCATAGATTACTCCATACATTACTCCATACATTACTCTGTATGTTACTTTTTTCTCCATACATTACTTCATGCATTACTCTGTACATTACTCGTTCCTCCATAGATTACTCCATACATTACACTGTATGTTACTTGTTTCTCCATAGATTACTTCATACATCACTCTGTACGATACTTGTTTCTCCTAAATTTAATCCATACATTACTCTGTATGTTACTTTTTTTCTCCATAGATTACTCCATACATTACGCTGTATGTTACTTGTTTCTCCATACATTACTCTATGCATTACTCTGTATATTACTTGTTCCTCCATAGATTACTCCATACATTACGCTGTATGTTACTTGTTTCTCCATAGATTACTCCATACATTACGCTGTATGTTACTTGTTTTTCTATAGATTACTCCATGCATTACTCTGTATATTACTTGTTCCTCCATAGATTACTCCATACATTACGCTGTATGTTACTTGTTTCTCCATAGATTACTCCATACATTACGCTGTATGTTACTTGTTTTTCTATAGATTACTCCATGCATTACTCTGTACATTACTTGTTCCTCCATAGATTACTCCATACATTACGCTGTACATTACTCGCTCCTCCATAGATTACTCCATACATTACGATGTATGTTACTTGTTTCTCCATAGATTACTCCATACATTACTCTGTACATTACTCGTTCCTCCATAGATTACTCCATACATTACTCTGTATGTTAATTGTTTCTCCATAGATTACTCCATACATTACTCTGTATGGTACTTGTTTCTCCATAGATTACTCCATACATTACTCTGTATGTCACTTGTTTCTCCATAGATTACTCCATACATTACGCTGTATGGTACTTGTTTCTCCATAGATTACTCCATACATTACTCTGTACATTACTCGTTCCTCCATAGATTACTCCATACATTACGCTGTATGTTACTTGTTTCTCCATACATTACTTCATGCATTACTCTGTACATTACTCGTTCCTCCATAGATTACTCCATACATCACTCTGTACGATACTTGTTTCTCCATAGTTTAATCTATACTTTACTCCATACATTACTCTGTATGTTACTTGTTTTTCCATAGATTACTTCATACATTACGCTGTATGTTATTTGTTTCTCCATAGATTACTTCATACATCACTCTGTACGATACTTGTTTCTCCATAGATTACTCCATACATTACTCCATACATTACTGTGTATGTTACTTTTTTCTCCATACATTACTTCATGCGTTACTCTGTACATTACTTGTTCCTCCATAGATTACTCCATACATTACGCTGTATGTTACTTGTTTCTCCATAGATTACTTCATACATCACTCTGTATGTTACTTTTTTCTCCATAGATTACTCCATACATTACGCTGTATGTTACTTGTTTCTCCATACATTACTCTATGCGTTACTCTGTACATTACTTGTTCCTCCATAGATTACTCCATACATTATGCTGTACATTACTCGCTCCTCCATAGATTACTCCATACATTACGCTGTATGTTACTTGTTTCTCCATAGATTACTCCATACATTACTCCGTATATTAGTGTGTGCATTACTTCGTGCTTTCCACATCTGGACCCATGAAAGCAGGACGAACACAAACTAACTTCTACTATCTGAGTGGATTACAATAGATCAGTACAGCACAGTGGGTCTCCCCGCGTGTTGAGCTTTGTTGTGATATCAATTTGTGTGACTCTCCATCTCATTTTAAACACTGAACATAGAATACTTTTGCCTTCCAGAAGCTACTCGTTGTAATAACAGACAAAAGCAATACACATTACATGTCCTTATACTACTGTTGTAAACACACTTGCTCACCATTGAGAGCTAACTGAATGTGGATAACTGCATTCTAATTATTATAGTTTATATTGTCTTATACAAAAAGAGAATTCAAATTTCAGTTGGTCTTTAGCAGACAGAGAAGACATTTGTTTTCAGTTGGTCTTTAAGCAAGCTGCTTCTCAGTAGGCTCTGTACACACGTCTTATAGCAGACAGAGAAGACATTTGTTTAATCCAAACGATTTTTTATGTGCAAAGTCAGCTTACTTCTAAGAACTCAGATGACAGGCACAGATTTCATTCCAGTTTGCACATAACTTGATAAATTAATATTCATTACTTATAATTTAAAAGTCAAATGTGTCAGAGAAAAAAAATCAGAGGTACCCTGAAATAAGGAGCTAAATGCCAAATAAAAAGTAATGCACTAAAAGAGAGCTGCAATCTGTCACGGGGTGATTTTGGGGGTCCAGAGACACAGTTTGACAACCCAACAGCTAATCCTCTAGATTAGTGAAGGTATTCATATTCATCTATGTAGAAAACCTTCAGGACATTTGAGTGGTTTTAATTCTGAAATCTAAAGCAGTGGAGCTCCAAAGCCGGGCTGGGGGCCTTCAGCAGACAGGAGCCCCACATCTAAATGGACTAGGAGACAAGCCTAGATCCCTTTGTCTTATCACAGTGCTTTCACAGTCAACATCTTGCACATACTCCCAGTGCACTAAATGCATGAGGATAATTTAATCACAGAGTATAGACTCCGTGCATACATATACATAGACACAGAGTTCAGCAGCATTCCTGCACTCAGTGACCTCTCCTCCAGGCCTTGGGTGGTGGAAAAAGGAGGGAAGGTAAGGGGGATGAATGTGGGGGTGAAAGAGTTTACAGAGCGATGGCTTTGGCCCAACCTTCCTGCCCCGCGCCCACACTGTGGACAAACACTGTGTTCTTATGTCAGGAAGTCTAATTAGACTTAATAAAAGCAGTATGTGAAGCGTCTGCGATTCCACCATGACAGAAAGAGGAAGCTCCATGCAGAGGGAGGCCCCATCTGTGGAAACTCTGAAATCCTTCAGCTTAAGGACAAGGCAGGTGATTGTGCAACACATGTGGAATGTTATTGTTTGGTTGATAGATGTCAGAAGAAAATGTGTCCTGTCATGCGTGCATTACTGAGAAGCAAGTGATACATGTAACATGTTCTCTCAACTCACATGTTACTCTTTAACCAACGGATACAACACACCGTGCTCGTCCTGCTCTCGGTCACATCTACTCAAAGAGCTTCACAATGCATGTCAACAATCACCCATTCACACATTCATTTTCACATTGGACGTGCAGACTGGAGGAGCTGGGAATCGAACCACCAGCCTGCTTTACCTCTGAGCCGCAGCTGCCTGTTACATGGTAAGTGAGTAGAGTACACAGGCCTGTTTCATTCTGCTTTCAAGTTATGATATATGCATTCTCTTTTACTGCTGCCAGACAAGAATGCTGACACTGAACAACTTGACTCTTGTGGTGTTGTTGGTTCTCTTTGCAGGTCTTCCTTGTACAAAGGAGGTCATGTGGTCCAGATCCTCATCTACCTAATATTGATACTCTTAATTCAAAAAGTTTTTTTTTTTGTTTTTTTTTTACCACAATGGGACTTAGATGGTTAAATAAAGGTTAGATAAATATTTTTAAACATTCAATAAAACAAAAATGACTTGTGACTGTGGAGATATTGCCACACAGGTTCCCTCTTTCTATTCAGACATACAGTACAACTCCTGGATGCAGCCCAACCGTGATGTTCTGTACTGAAAACAGACGATTTAGGATCGATTAGAAGAAACAACATCATCATTTTGTGTATTCATTTGCACACAAAAACACACATAATCTGCAGCTGTATCAACAGCAAGTCTTATTAAAGCACCCACGAGAGCCATTTGCAAAATACTGTACTAACTTGAATGTTTGACATGTTTAAATAATGTTTTACTTTATTCATCCAATATCAGCAACATAGTTATCCATAGTCATCCATCCAGAGCAGTTCAGTAAATGTGTATTGTGAGCAAAACAGACACATGTATATTCTTGCATCTGCTCAAAGCAATGACTCATAGGAAAAATGTTCAAAGCAAATCCAGAACCATGAAAAAACACTTGTTAGAATGAGAAACACGTCGGTCAAAAAGTCATCACTTCGAGAGCGAGGATGACTCATGTCCAAGTGATTCATCTGGGTTTGTGGTCACGGAGATAGAACCGTCAAAAAGAACTTCCACGAATTTGCTGGTTAAAGAGAGCGGCAAGTCTAGGCAGAGGCACAAAGACGTAAATGCAGTGCTGTTCTCAGCCAGCAAACCAGCATGTGACCCACAGCCAAATGCCTTTGATTACATCAATTACTGTGAGCCTGACAGGGCCTCAGGGACCATTTTAACCGCCATTCATAACAGAGGCTGCCACAGATCCACCTATCAGGCTCAGGTTACCTTCAGGACAACTCCTCATTCCCCAAAAACATACAAGCTTACACACTGTTGTACATGAAGCAAAATATACAATGTACATTTTAAAAATGAGTCAGCATGCACACACAGCAGACACTCAGGAAACCATGCAACCTCTTGAACCCTGAATATTGTTTGTATTTTGTATTATTTTAACACTTATTAATATACAACACATTTCTGTTACTGTCGTTTCTAACGCATCACTGAAACTACAGTATATGATGTTTATATTGTTGGTAGTAAAATACTCACATGCATAATGTAATTGCATACACATTTGTCATTTTAATATTAAATTATTTGCATCCTCATTGTTATTTATTTTAACACTTGTCTAATTATGTCTGTCTTTTAAAGAGCTTTTAATGTAGAAAAACACTATTTTCAAATTTGTGTGTAACACATTAACCACTTTCTCCAGGTATTAAGAATCTTTCCACCAGATGGACCAGGGTCTAAATTAGGTTCCAGTGAGAACAAAGCAGCAAATGAAATAAATTTGCAGAAACATTATTGTCTTGTTGTTGCACAGCAGTTATGTTCTAAAGCAGAAATAAGTAATCATCAAACACTCAGCTGTTTACTTGTGGAGAGTTTAGTTTCAGTATCATTTTCCTCCTCTGCATTTCTCCCTTTTATCTATTACGTTCAAATCATGCAGCAGTAAATACAAACAACAGGCCTAATCTGCTGTTGTGTCTTTGTGTTAGTATTGTAATTCTAAATGCTGCCATCATTTTTTAAATTTATCATGGGTTTAATTTCATGATGTACTTGGTTCCTACAGTGACTTTAAAGTTCCATGTTTAGACCCTGAGATTAGTTCCTCTGAGTCCAAAATACCTGGAACCTTTAATGGAAACGTGGCTATTGTTGCATCTCCTTGTTCCAACATGTCACTAACATTTCTATACTTATCTATCGTCAAGATTTATTTTTTTAACTCACTGGATAATTAATGCAATCAATGTTTGTGTACATTTCTTGATTTTTTACTGTAACATTACAGTAAAGCGTCATTGCAACATCACCACCACTGTACTACACTATTTTTATTTACTTGTATTTAAAATTTTAGTGTGTTCTGTACATGTGACATCATTGCACGTCTGTCCGTCCTGGGAGAGGGATCCCTCCTTTGTGGCTCTTCCTGAGGTTTCTTCCACCTTTTTCCCTGTTAAAAGGTTTTTTGGTGGGCAAGTTTTTCCTCACTCGAATCGAGGGTCTAAGGACAGAGGGTGTCACTCCCTGTACAGATTGTAAAGCCCTCTGAGACAAATGTATTTTGTGATTTTGGGCTTTATAAATAAAATTTGATTTGATTTGATTTGATTTGTTTTACATGAGTGTTCTGAATGTGTCATGTAGAGTAAATTGTAGTTTGAAGAAGTCTTTAAAAACCCAAACTTTGACGTCTGTGAAGTTTGAAGTGCTGATTTCTGTGTAAGTTGACCATTATAAGCTGTGTTTTCACAAGTTAGGTTTATAAGATTTAGTTTTACTGTTTATTGCATAATGACCATTTAATGTCAAAATGCAATAAATAAACTTAATGCATTACCTCATTTGATGCAGATGTTTGCATGCAATGTGAGATTCTGAGGCCAAAACTTTTTTTGCACATTAAATGCAAAAAGTGATGTGAAAAAACTCACGTGGATGGTTTTGGGGTATTTGGTGTACGAACACACATTTTACATATGCTTTCTTCAATTTGTATTCTCTTGCTCTAAATATAAATGTACTTAAACCAGATACTCCATGTTTTTATGGCTGTAGGATTCTATCAAATGTACATTTCATCAGAATTCAACCTGGTATATTTGGTATGTTTGGAAAATGTGGGGTTTAACATTAAGTTCTGTAAGTTTGTGCAAAGATAGGTCAGAGAAGTTGAATATGTTAACCTTTTCAAATGATTTTTCACTCTGAGACTCAAGCTGACAAGACAGCTAACAAATAATTCCAGTAAGCAGTGGTGTTGTTTCTCTGTATATGACAATACCAGCAGTCTAGATGTTCTGTGCATCATTTTTTACACAGTTCACTTTGCTAACTTGATGAGAATGTACAAGAAAGTTCTGAACAGTTGTTGGCTGCACAACATTTTTTATCAATAAACCTGCCGCTGGGTTCGACAGGGTCAAAAAGGTTAACAGACAGAAAATATTGGAATGCTGCAGAAGAACCCAGGTGCAGGAACCCGCCTCCCTGTGTTTGTTCTCTAAGGAACTACTGTTTGGCTGGCTGAGTGGAAGGAGCTGTAGGGTCAATCCGTGCCTCCGGCTTAACACAGGATCCATCTAACAGATTTAGCTAGTACGCAGCTCTCTCCATACCTCAGAGGTAAAAGTATGAACCTCTACAGATGACAGGTTGTCAACTGTGTGGTTGTCATGTGTATACGAGCGTGTGTGGTGTGTGGCATGCACGTACAGGGGTGGCAAGCTGGTGAGTTGCAGAGTTCAGATGCACCCATCTGAAAGCCAGTAAATACGTAAACACAACCATCATTGCTTTCCACAAGAGAAAAAGAGCAAACCCGAAGCACAGAGAGGAGGGCTTTGTTTATTGGCAGTGCTCACTACTGTTCTGGAGGTTTGGCTAATGGTTCGCAAAGAGGTAGAGAGGCAAATATCACAAGTAAAGGTGGAGATTATATATCATGAAATTCAAGCTACAAATATTTTGAAGGCAGATGTTTTTCAGACTGAGGTCTGTCGACTGCCAGTATCTGTACTCTCACCACGCCTGTTCAATCCGGTTCACACATATCCTGCAAAAACCACAGGTTTTGTATCATAACCTCTAAAAGTGACAGCACAGTTTTTCAAAAGCCAACTATGAATTTCTGTTTTTGTCAAATAGCAACAACATTGCGATCACACTTTTTTTTTTTTTACAGTGCACTAATCAATATTTTTGTATAAACAATGGATCAATCACATGCCGTGTTTAAGTTGAAAGGATTCACTCATAGTTATGAACCCATGGAAACAACAACTCTGCAGTTAACCTCGGCTCTGCAGAGATTTTTTTAAATTTTATTTCAGAAGAATTTAGTGAATAGCGGATTTAAATTAATCAGGTGGACAAAAATCCAGCTGCAGATGAATGCTAATGTTTCTCTGTTCTTTGTTTCTGTCATATGCATGACATTTTTTTTGCAAAATTTAGTTTTCACTGAATATGTAATTCTCCTCCTACATGGTACACGCATAGTCACAAACAGACAACAAAACATCAGACAGGAGTATTATGGGACACCTTTAAAGACTCAGCAAAAAGAGGCAGAAAGCTCAGTGACACATACCTCAAAACCTGCTTAAATAAAAGAAAAACTATAAACAGGGTTTAATACCACTAGAGGTAAATTAGAAAATATGTTTCTTTGTAATTTGTGTTATCTATCCCCTTAAACCTTTCCCTTTTAAGCTTCTTAGTACCTTTTTTTTTCACATTGTATTACCATCACATTATCAGCCTTTGATGAAAACATACTATATATAGTATAACATGTACTACCAAATCTCATGCATAATTCTATTCACATTCACCCCATAATCCAGCCTGATAAATTCATCTTGGAGACTATGATTTCAAATGTGTGGGTTTGAGTAAAGATGGAGCCATCAGCTGATGAAAGGTTAAAGAAGATTATGCATAAAAAACCCACAAATAAATAAATAACTAAATGCAATACATAATGGCATACTGTCTAGCAGTCTAATCCTAGACGCTGTAGCACCTCCAGCATTGTGAGTGCAGTTAGTAAATTTAGACCTGTCTGACTCTCCTTCTCAGTCCAGTAAACAGAGGCTTACAGTCTGCCAGATCTGGAGGCTGTTTACATGGGAAGTGGACCTGGATCTAACTAAGCCGCTTGTCCTGAAGTCTAAACAGGTGAAATCCTTTAAGACGGCCAAATCATTGGGTGACAGCTCCCTGACTGTCAGTGCACAGGCTCTGGCTGGAGATGAGCGAGTAAACAAACATGAGTGAATGGAGTGTGAAGGATGAGTCATCAGTTCTGGGCTGGCTGTGCCTGTGCGCGGCTCTGCGTGCCTCAGTCTGCTGAACATCCGCTCCCCTGAAGGCCCTCGTCACCGCAGGCATACTTCAGCAATTACCTTCTCGCCCACACGCTGTCAGTCACATGGGTGGTAATAACAGGCTGTCGCACTGTCCCACTCCAAACACACTCGCCAGCACTCTCTAGATCAGGCCCCCCAACCTCCCCACACACACACCCACACGCACGCGGGCACACCCACCCACACACACACACACACACACACAGTGTCTGCTGTGCACATATTGAATCAGAATAAATAAGCTACATGCTGTAATATTAGATTTTTATTACATTTAACAAATATGTAGTCAAGCTGTGTTTTCTTCTACTGATAATATAGTTTTCCCTCCTTTATTCCCCATTTTTGTAATTAAAAAATGATTGTAAATAAATGTAATGTAATGTAAATCAAAATATGTACAGTACCAGTATATATATATAAACAA
Source organism: Pampus argenteus (assembly GCA_036937835.1). Taxonomy (NCBI): domain Eukaryota; kingdom Metazoa; phylum Chordata; class Actinopteri; order Scombriformes; family Stromateidae; genus Pampus; species Pampus argenteus. The sequence continues at coordinate 17,230,696 of CM072876.1, read as the reverse complement.
CAGATTACAGGTGTGTGTGTGTGTGTGCAGTGTGCTGCTTGCAGTGGTGAATGTGTTAAGTATCATCATCAACTCTGCAGCTCCTTCAGTTTTACGGGTCGTTCTTGCCTCTTTGAGCACATTGTTTTTAATGTTTCTCTTTTACTGCTTCACTGTAGCAGTAAACAGCAGGCAGGCAGAGTTAGTGACTAGCGGCTGAACACAGTGGTGCATTTAGCAGCTGAAGAGACGAGGTATACTTACTTCATCAGGTGCACTCAAACACACCTCGAATGCTGATGTCGCTTTATGTCTTCTGGATGCGTAAATATGCTACATTAGCCACAGCAGCTTTATATTATGGTAATGTAATAAATGGGCTCACACCTGAATTTTTCTCCCCGGTTTGTCTTAAGCGAATGACAACGAGAACAGAAAAGACATCACACCAACTGGCATTTTCAGTTGTAACTGAACTACTTTCAGTTGCTGCCGATCTGATAAAACACGTGGCTGATTTGTAGGCGTGAAACTGTAGTCAGCATTTGTCAACATGTTGTTTGTTTGTGACCCAGCCCATTAGCATCCTGGGTGTTAGGCTTTTTGGTAATGTGTTGGATTGTCAACTTATATTGGCTACACATATATAAAAAAAATCAAAAAATGTGACGCATTCAGGCATTGAGCTTGCAGTGTGAACGTGGCCTGTTGTTATCAGCCTTCATTCTCAGTTGCCCTCTTGACATTTGTCTATCTGTATTATTCCTACACCTTGTGGAAAAACTGTGCGGGTTGTGTTTATATGGTAAGAAACTAAATTGTTGTCGGTGTGAACTCCCACTGACATTCTCACCCGCTGCTACAAAGATGCTGTGGTAGAGCTTTGAACCCTTCAAGAATGTCTTCAGAGGCTGTCCCACATAATGAAATAAAAATGCAGTTGACACATTTCACATATTTCTCGCAAAGTGTCAAATATTGTCAACCGAATGTGTTCAGCAGAGAAAAATGTGGTGACACGAGGAGTAAGTGACTTCCATATTGCAAGCCATGCAAGATGCTGCATAACAGGCATTGTTCACATCACATCCCACTTCATCAGTTCTGAACCTGGGGGCATCTGGGAAGAAGATGTTCATCTCACCATAACACACACAGATGCCTCACCTCTTTCCAGCATGAAGCAGCAGCATGCCGCTCAGCTGTTCAACATTCAACATGTCACACGCAGGTGTTCCATTGACCAGCGGTTGGAAAAACAAATCTGGAGATGCACGCTTTTTCTTTTTTTTTTTTTTTTTACTTTGTCATTATCATATTTCTAGATATGTTTTTCTCCTTTAACTAAGCTTACACATTCTTTCACACAGAAACTGGAAGACATTCAGACTTCATAGGAACAACGTGCTTCCTCCAGCTAATGTTTGTTTGTCTATGAGCAGAATGTGAACAAGCTTTGAACTGCACTTCAGCTATCAGCAAACCTGAGGCATCACACTTTAATTTTAAATGTATACGGTATACATTTTCACATTGTTTTACTATCTTATACAAGTTTTGAAATATTTCAATTTCAGTTTAATGCTTACTTAGACTTGAATTATTCTTGAATATGTATTTTTATAGGTGTGTATTACACTGGTCAGAGTACTTCAACATTTTGATGGCAATGTATATGCAGCAATATTTCAGATTATATTTTAAACTAGTACTGTACAATATTGTTTTATTTTACTTTTACCTTTTTGTGTACATGCATGTTGTAGTATTTTTTCTTCCAGTAGTCACAGAGTAGCTGTTGTGCTGTGGCAGTTAATGAGGAATGAACTGACACTTCAACTCCTTTCAGCACTGATTTCCATGATTGTATTTCCACTGATTCTTCATGTACTTCCTGTACATTCACCTCAGCAGCTTTCAGTACTTTTCAACCAGCCCTTCAACTCCTTTCAGCACTTTCAGTTTAACTGACACTTCAGTTTCCATCAGTGATTAAAGAGGAACTTAAGATAAGATAAGATATTGTTCCGGCTGTTTAACTTCTCATCCACCTTGTTGCAGTGTGTGTTAGTACACTGTGACATCAGTGGGTGTGGTTACAGGGGAAACACACTTCAAACCTTCAACAGGAGGGGTCAGTGTGATATGGAACACAGACTGGACTAAAATGTTTAGTTCAGTGTTTGCATTACTGTTTTTCAGCCTTTTTAGTGCTTCTGTTTCAACTACCACTTAATTTCCTTTCAGTGCTTGAACTTCAGCTTTCTTTCTTACAAATACGGTACATCAAAAAGCTCGACAGAATCAACCATTCTGTGGAGCCATTTGTAGTACTGACATAGACTGAGGAGAGCTGGTTTTGAGTCTGTGTTTTAGTAAATGGGTGGGTGGATGGCCCCTCGTTCACCTCCACAGTGTGTGGAGTATAAATTATACCTGGTGTTATCCAATAAGTTGCACAGAGAACTTTAACATTTTCTCAACCTCTGCCATCATCAATTGCAAGAGGGTTGCAATTTACACCAAGCTGATAAAAAAGAAAAAAAAAGAAAAAAAAGAAAATCATTAAAAAAATGTATATATATATTTAGAAAAATGTTCACTCCCAATTTTGCATCAGGAAAGGAGCAGCTGCTCACACTCTCCCTCCTCTCACCCTCATTAGTGCCCCTCTAAATAGATTGAAATTATGAATGGAGAATGACGGGGTTGAGTGCTGTTGGAAATAAATTAATTCATGATCCCAATTAGCATACTTACATTAGCTGTTACTGTATCTAAAATGCAATGTGTAATTACATAATGCATGAAGTGGAGTAAACAAAAAAAAAAAAAAAAAAATTGGCAGTGAGCGTGAAGCTTGTTCCTCCTCTAACATCTTTGACTCTGCAGAGGAGAAGAGGAGACCTTATCGAGTCCTTAAATAATCGCCCGCAGCCACTTTAAAGACCGACCAGGGATTCATGCAGATTAATGGAATCCTAACTGGCACATGGTGCAATTTATAGACCAACATGCAAGATATTATGACCTAAATTCTGTCCATTATTAAAAACTGCAACATCTCTCTCTGCCACAGATAGCCTATTTATGTCATCCAGTTTCCATGGCTACCATGCCACAGATAAAATCTGAAGCACGTACAGATATTCAAGCACAACATCAACTTTGCCTTGCAAAGAGACGCTACTGCCTCATATTCATGAACACACTTGAAGCGAAGCAGATGTTATTGTGCATTATCTTATCATTTGAATGAGGATTTCAACAAGAAATGTTCACGCTTTTCTAAAAGGAGGTATATGTGTATGTGTAGTGCATCTGATAAGGCTGCTGCTGCTGCAGTAAGGCTGGGTATCAAACCTCAACCACATATCAGAAATGATCAATCTTTGTCCTGCCCTTGAACGCATCTGGGGCCGTATTCACAAAACATCAGGCCAAAAGTAGCTCCTAACTTGCTGGTTTAGGAGGAAAAAAAAAAACAACCCAAAAAAACCCAACCCACAGCTCCTGAATCTGTGAAAAGTTAGAAGCAGTCAAGAGGACGAATCAGAACAATCCCAGAATAGCTGCTGCAGGCGTAACCGCGGCAACATTTGAGGAACTTTTAATGATACTGATCTTTTAAAAAGGTATCGGCTTAATCGCGAGGGTATTATGATCACGTCAGCGGCCAACTGAAGCAAACCAATCACACCAGAGATCAAGCTTGTGACGGCTTTATGATATTTGGCCACATGTTTCATGTTAAACCGGCGACTCTGAGCCCACATTTATTTTACAGTCTTTATCTGGCATCATAACTCCTACAGTATTTATTTCATACAGAGCCAATCAATCCAAGACAGCCAATCACGGTTTCATTAAACATGACATCATCCATAGCAACAGGGTCAACTTCGCCCTTTAGTAAAAGTCTCAGAGTCTCAGCAGATTTGTGAATTAGGTTTTAAGAGGAAACTCTTAGCTAGGAACGTTTAATGTCCTCCTGGAGGTTAGACTACATGTTTTGTGAACGCAGCCCCAGATTTAAAATGTTGTACCTATTGTTTGATCAGATAGTTCCTGATTTCGTTATTTTTTTAACATTTCACATTTGTTTTCTAGATTTAAAGGTTACAGTTCTTCTATAACTTGTTGTGTTCAGGCAACATTCGGGAATGTGGTGCATCTGTATGAAAGTTCAGGTGCAGATTCACAGTCTGAGGCTGGATACGAAACCTCAAATTACCTTCGCTGAGGAACAACATGTGTCTAAGTTCTGGCCGGGTTGTGTTAAGACGACGTTTAATATCTGGGGACTTTCATACTTTCACTAGTAGCAAACAATATGAACGATTACAAACATGTTTCTGCATAAGAAAGTATTGAAATCTATCAGGTGTCATAAACAAATTTGTCAGATTTGTAACCGTGTTTAGTTTGATTTATATTTATATTAAAGCTTCATGATCAGTCAGTGTTTAACACGTTTACAGTGTTGTACTGTGTTGTATTGTGTTGTACTGTGTTGTACTGTGTTGTATTGTGTTGTATTGTGTTGTATTGTGTTGTACTGTGTTGTACTGTGTTGTGTTGTATTGTGTTGTACTGTGTTGTGTTGTGTTGTACTGTGTTGTACTGTGTTGTATTGTGTTGTATTGTGTTGTACTGTGTTGTACTGTGTTGTACTGTGTTGTGTTGTATTGTGTTGTACTGTGTTGTGTTGTGTTGTACTGTGTTGTACTGTGTTGTATTGTGTTGTATTGTGTTGTACTGTGTTGTACTGTGTTGTGTTGTATTGTGTTGTACTGTGTTGTGTTGTGTTGTACTGTGTTGTACTGTGTTGTATTGTGTTGTATTGTGTTGTACTGTGTTGTACTGTGTTGTACTGTGTTGTGTTGTATTGTGTTGTACTGTGTTGTGTTGTGTTGTACTGTGTTGTACTGTGTTGTATTGTGTTGTATTGTGTTGTACTGTGTTGTACTGTGTTGTGTTGTATTGTGTTGTACTGTGTTGTGTTGTGTTGTACTGTGTTGTACTGTGTTGTGTTGTATTGTGTTGTACTGTGTTGTGTTGTGTTGTACTGTGTTGTACTGTGTTGTATTGTGTTGTATTGTGTTGTACTGTGTTGTACTGTGTTGTGTTGTATTGTGTTGTACTGTGTTGTGTTGTGTTGTACTGTGTTGTACTGTGTTGTATTGTGTTGTATTGTGTTGTACTGTGTTGTACTGTGTTGTGTTGTATTGTGTTGTACTGTGTTGTGTTGTGTTGTACTGTGTTGTACTGCGTTGTATTGTGTTGTATTGTGTTGTACAGTGTTGTACTGTGTCGTACTGTGTCGCACTGTGTCGTACTGTGTCGTATTGTGTCGTACTGTGCCGCACTGTGTCGTACTGTGTTGTATTGTGTCGTACTGTGCCGCACTGTGTCGTACTGTGCCGCACTGTGTCGTACTGTGCCGCACTGTGTCGTACTGTGCCGCACTGTGTCGTACTGTGTTGTATTGTGTTGTACAATGTTGTACTGTGTTGTACAGTGTTATACTGTGTTGTGTTGTATTGCGTTGTACTGCGTTGTATTGCGTTGTACTGCGTTGTTTTGTGTTGTACAGTGTTGTACTGTGTTATACTGTGTTGTGTTGTACTGTGTTGTATTGTGTTGTACAGTGTTGTACTGTGTTATACTGTGTTGTGTTGTATTGTGTTGTACTGTGTTGTATTGTGTTGCATTGTGTTGTATTGTGTTGCATTGTGTTGTACTGTGTTATAGTGTATTGTGTTGTATTGTGTTATACAGTTTTGTACAGTGTTGTACTGTGTTGTACTGTGTTGTGTTGTACTGTGTTGTATTGTGTTGTACTGTGTTATACTGTGTTGTGTTGTATTGTGTTGTATTGTGTTGTACAGTGTTGTACTGTGTTATACTGTGTTGTGTTGTACTGCGTTGTATTGCGTTGTACTGCGTTGTTTTGTGTTGTACAGTGTTGTACTGTGTTATACTGTGTTGTGTTGTACTGTGTTGTATTGTGTTGTACAGTGTTGTACTGTGTTATACTGTGTTGTGTTGTATTGTGTTGTACAGTGTTGTACTGTGTTATACTGTGTTGTGTTGTATTGTGTTGCATTGTGTTGTACTGTGTTATAGTGTATTGTGTTGTATTGTGTTATACAGTTTTGTACTGTGTTGTACTGTGTTATACTGTATTGTGTTGTACTGTGTTGTGTTGTATTGTGTTGTACTGTGTTATACTGTATTGTGTTGTGTTGTATTGTGTTGTACTGTGTTGCATTGTGTTGTATTGTGTTGCATTGTGTTGTACTGTGTTATAGTGTATTGTGTTGTATTGTGTTATACAGTTTTGTACAGTGTTGTACTGTGTTGTATTGTGTTGTACTGTGTTATACTGTGTTGTGTTGTATTGTGTTGTACAGTGTTGTACTGTGTTGTATTGTGTTGTGTTGTACAGTGTTGTACTGTGTTATACTGTGTTGTGTTGTACTGTGTTATACTGTGTTGTGTTATACTGTATTGTGTTGTACTGTGTTATACTGTGTTGTGTTATACTGTGTTGTACTGTGTTGTGTTATACTGTATTGTGTTGTACTGTGTTGTGTTGTACTGTGTTATACTGTGTTGTGTTGTACTGTGTTGTACTGTGTTGTGTTGTACTGTGTTGTACTGTGTTGTGTTGTGTTATACTGTCAGTGGTTTCAGAGAAATTCAAGGGCTTTTACATGCACATTGAAGGAAGTAATAAGAAGTCGTAATGTTACACTGAGGTTTCATCTCTCCTGCTGGAAATACAAGCTTACATACGCAATCAAAACCACACACACACACACACACACACACACACGAGACCCCTCAATGTCCTACCAGCATACAGAGGGCCAAACACTACATGTCCTTCAGAGAACAAAAGAGCACAGGACAAAGCTGGCAACAATACGCTGGCTTCCTTATTTTCATCAGTTCAGTGAGGCCAAGCAGGAGCGCGCACACACACACACACACACACACACACACACAACACACACAATACCTGGCTGGAGAAGGAAGATGACATCATTTCTCCAGAATGAAATGACTCACCGTTCTCCATTTAGCTGTCAACCTCAGACATGGATAGGTAAAAATAAATAAAATAAATAATAAACAGCAAAAAACAAACAAACCCACAGCCTTTGTCAGCAGAATGTGAAGATAATTTCAACCTTAAATGTAAACCAGAGGGCCAGTCTTCAAACAAACAGGTCATATTCAGGATCCTCACTATGAAAGGCCAGGCGCAGCTTATGTAACTGGAACTATTTCTATATTAGATAAATCAGCTCCATTCAAAAGAGCAGCTGTTCACACGATCAATAAAGCAGGTCTGGCTGGGCCTTGACATGATAAGGAGCCACTTTGATCCAGGCCATCGATACACTGGAAGATGTATGGTTCATTGTCTGTGAAAAACAGCTTCACAGATCTGAGTCAAAGACAATGACTGGATGTTTAGCACCACCTGCTGGCTGAGTGGAGACACTGTTTGTACTGAACTACACTGCCCGTCTGAGCAGCAACAAATGACTGTTTACAACAGGAAAGAGAAAATATTCAAGGAAAAATATTCAATATTCCTTTGAAGGCTGGAATTCAACGATCAAGTCCTGCTGATGTATAAAAGAGACAAAACAAATCTGCAACAAGTCTGAGAAACTGGATCAGTTAAAGCGCTTTGGCTTGATTTTAAAAATTGTTACAAGTTAATTTTTATCCCACAGCAAACTGGGAAAGATGTTTACATACTTTCAACATTTATATGTTGAAACAGGGAGCAACATTTAGACCAGTGGAACCATGACAACATGCTGCAAACATGTTTATGGGATTCATGGTGAGGCACAGAAATGCAGCGTAAATGCCTCGAGGCACTGAGTGAACCACACGCTGACATTCTGCCACCCCGCTTGACTTACTGGCAAACATTTAGTCATGTCACAGTAGCACAAACACATATGCAACTCAACAACATCCATAACAACCGCGTTCCATTTAGATCAGGACCCTGCCGCTGCACATGCTGGTTCTCTGGAACGACTTGTTGGGAAACTTAATGGAACTGAGCCATTGTTAATGATGTGAATTCAACCTGTTTTTCCTGCTATGACAAGTCAAAACGTCTGATGTCAAACGTCCATATCCAACGGTCATGACGGAAAATGTCAAACAATCTCGTCTCTCAGGACAGAAAGAAAACAGTCCAGACAACTTTTTGAATCAAAAATAAGACTTTTCATTTTGCTTTGTATTGACCTTTGCATTGTTGTTGCCCAGCAACACCCTAACCTGAACAACTGAGCCATCTCCTTGACAACTGAATAAACTGTCTGCTGAGGAAGACAGCAGAGATGAGCTTGAAAGTTAAAAGAAATGCTGAAGAGTTTGATGACATAAACTTAACTCAAGGACCACTTTCTAGTTTTTTTTTCTTTCCTGGAGCTTTTAACTCCATCTGATGGTCCTCATCTGCAAATGGAACATAAAGTCTTTCTCTCAGAGCAGGTCCTGTCTTTAGGACCGAGTAATTCAGTTACAGCTGAATTATCTCCATGACAACCGGCAACTCCATCCACTGATAAAGACCATGAGGAGTAGCTGAAAGCTCTGCCACAACCTTGAGTCAAATCTGTTTCAGTAAAATTAGTCTTTTTGCTGGGACTTTGTTGTAAAGGAGCTTTACAGTAAGCAAGAATCAAACACAAATAACAAGTTAATGATAAGCAGACAACAAATGGAGCAACACTTTAATGTGTGACTCATGTTTTACTGGCAGATCTAGTTTTATTGTTTTTTGTGTTAAACAATATTGAAAAGAACTTTGAAACATTCAGAAATGCAATAAAGCCGTTCCCGAAGAACACACAGTATGTACTGAAAGTGATGCTTAGATTTCCTTTCTGATTTAATTGCTTAAAAATGTGTCTTAGTTGCTGCACAAATGTTCAGAATATCTGATAGTTGATATAAATCTAACGTTTCTCATATCCTGACACAGTGTTTCTAGCAGATCTGCACTGTTAGTGTCTATGTCATCTGACACAAACGCATGAAAACCTGCATCTTCTCACCATTCAGTTTATTCATAATGCCTTGCTCACTGTCATATGCTGCTCCTCATTTCCCACCAGCTTAGGAAACACGAGTGTGGTAGATGAACTCTTAGTGAACAGAGAACCGCTCAACATTCAACTCCTGTACAGTAACTCGTTTAAAAGTGCCGACCCGTCAAGGCTGGCGCTTTTAAAAACAGAATTGCTTAAATGAGAGATAAAATTTGTACATGACCAGACAAAACAAAGTGATTGTGCAAAAATACTTTTTTTTTTGGGATATGAGATCCCAAAAACAAAAGACAAAAAAAAAACAACAACAAAAAAAACCATCACACCCAGTCCTTCTTTTTGTTACTGTTTTGGATGTAAAGCTCGAGGGAAACATTTACATGATCATCTTACTGAGTACATCCTTCTCACTTCTGACCGGAAACAAGAATCCAAATTCATTCAAAGTCTGTTACGTTAAAATATCTTTTTTTTTTTTTTTTTTTTTTACTTTTCTCCCCGCTAAATGTCACATAAAACAAGTCAAGCACTTAAAATGCAGGCAACTTCTAAGGCAACATGTGAACTAAAAACAAACTAGATACTGTATAGAGAGGTATAGGCTCCTCTATTTTGTCTGTAAAGAACATTTCCATACCAGAGAAAATATGTTCTAATGCAAAAAAGACACAATAGCTATCATACAAAGTGAACTACTGAATAGAAAAGACAAAAATAAAAACATCTACACGCAAAAACAATACTGAAGTCCAAATAAACAGGTTCTTATAGGGAATCCTCTGCTCTGGAAGCTAGCTGTGTGTGTTTTTAGGAGCATGAGGAGCAGATCCGAGTGATTCCTCTGGCTGATGTGAGGATCTCTCAACTCAATACATCAAACACGTTGAGGAAGTAAACAGGCGCGGCCTCATGCTCCCTATTGAGACAAGGGGGGAGGTTAGAGATAAATGCATGAATTCATGGGTGTGTGTGTGTGTATGTCTGTGTTTTGCATAACGGGGATTCCACACACGCTGTAGTTCTGAACATCCTCATCACTCTCAAAATTCTGCATATAAATCACACTTTTTTTTTTCTTTCACATTCTGGAGGCCAGCGTGGCCGCTGAGAGGGTGAATCTGTCCACCGGAGGACGCTGAGGAGTGGACGAGCCCAGTGGCCCCCTGAGAGCAACACATAGAAACACACGACCCGCCCTTCACCGGCCTGCCGTCGCACTCCGCCCACACGTCGTCTGGGTGGGAGGGGCAGTGATTGTTTGGTCTGCGCTCACAGAATACACTGTGAAGATGTGCAAATATATGTACAGAAGACGTCATGGGGTCTACAATGCAACATGCAGGACACAGTAGAATGCAGGTCTCCTTACAAAGCTGGACTATGCCTGTGTGTGTGTGTGTGTGTGTGTGTGTGTGGGTAGTGTTATAGTGCAGGTGTGAGGATGGGGAGGAGGGGGATGTAGCAGTTCATGCGTCTCATCATGACGTGCCCTGTCTCTTCTGTTGCTGGACCCGGATCAGCTCCAGCTGTTTTTTGCACTTCTGGTAGTACGTGGACAGACTCTTGTTCTCCTCCAGGAGCTTTTTGTGCTCCTGCACCAGACGGGACGTGTTCTGCTGGTCCTTCTCGTCTTGGTCCAGTTCAGCGATGAGCTCCTTCCTGCACACACGGACATGAAGTAGTTGTAGTTACTACAGGTACCTCGGGTGTCGACACACACACGGAGCACTCGCTGCTGCTCACACTACAACTTCTGTGTATCTTGTGTCACATTCTGTTAGTACAAAATAGTAGTGTGTTGATATTTTTATAATTAGTATTTAAGCCTGACTGAAATGTTCCTTAGTCATCACTACTCTGGTGGATAAACCCAGCATACAGGCTATACTATAAAATTAAGATGTGGTGGGATACATCTGAGCCCTGCTGTTAACCTTCAGCTTAAACACAGTTATATAAAGATGTGCAGATAATCAGCTGGTTTACTTTTGTTACTGAACAAACGATTATCGATCATTCCCTGAAGTTATGAGCAGCATCTGTTACATTTCAAAGCACATTTTGAACATTTATTTTTTGAAAAACTCTTGGGATAAACAATAAACATTTCTTCAAAATAACACCTATCTACTGTATTTGTTCAGCATGCGAGTCTTCAGTGGATGATGTGACAGACAGAAACACTTTGGGATGCAGTGACTAAAGTGAGAAAAAAGCTGATTCCTAATTCTTCTATAAATATGAGATGAGCTCTTCAGGATTTGCAGTGTGTGCAGCTAGACTTACTTTCTCTGGATCAGCAGGGCGATCTCTGTTTGCACTTTCAGGTATTCTTGGGCCATTTTGCAGTGCTGCTCAAACACAGCCATGGACTCTTTGGAGTTGGGACAAGGAGCGAGGGGCTGGAAATCAGCACGAATGCAGCTGTTAATTGACTTTAAAATGCTCTGCAGTACAGTCTGAGCAGACCAATATCTCTATGTGTATTTATGCTCACACAGCTGGTATCTGACTATATGGTGTACCTGCAGCTGGTGATCTAGGGTCAGATAAGCCATAGGAATGGAGTTGTCTGAGCCGTTGGTGTCTGATAAAAAGAGAAAGAGCAGAAGCTGTTATTTTTTTTTCATGACTGCACAGGGACGCTGATTTCAACATGAATTATCACACGTCTTTTTTCAGAAATGACCCCCGACCTCCTCCTCAGCACTGGAAGTCTTCTACAAAGCAGCCTGAGAGATTTACAACATCTGGCCACAATGACACTGATGCTTTTACAGCCAGCGTGTTGAAACAGTGACTGATAGCAGTGGCCCATTTCAATCAATCATTCCAGGTGGAAAAAGCAACCTTCACTTGATGTTACACATCTTCTGTTAATGTAATGAGTACCTGAGGGGTCATCAGAGGAGAAGTAGCCTCTGCTGCTCGTCTTATCAGGTGGCATCATCCTCACGCTGGGACTGGAGGACCGACTGCTGTTCCTGCTCCCCTGCAAGAAGACACAGATGCTGTCAATCATGCAGAGAGCCAATAAGAGCTGGGTGCTGTGTGAATTTGTCAATAAAACAATATCTTAACTTAATAATATTTTCTGAGACTAGAGCTTCAACATTCCTTAAACCACTGAGAAACCAAACCATAAACAATAGTTTAAGATGCAACAGGATTATTTTGTATGTAGTGTCATAAACATGGTGACCAACATGCAGCTCTCACAGCGTCTCTCTAGAAGGCAGGTTGATCCCACCAGCAGCAACGCATGAACTATCTTCTTTAGCAACACTATTTCTCTACAAAGTCTTTATGCTGAACTCTACATGAACCTGCAGAGAGCTGAGGCTTTCCTACCCAACAAATGGAGACAATTGTTTGGGAAAGCAGGAGAAGCGTATTTGAAGCTGTGTGTGTTTGAGGAGGAGGCAGTTTCCTCACTAATATCTTCATCCTCTCAGAGCTGTCATATCAAACACGTCATGGCACTGTCTCCCCACAGATTTCTCTCTGTTTACAAAGACTATATCTGATCCTTTTGAAAGATGGCATCAGTAAAAACATCCATCATGCTTCACATGGAAAAAAGGAATAATGAAAGTGGCAAACAAACAACATAAAGTAGATGAAGACAGCAGAAATAAACTCATCTGGTAGAGTTTAACTTTTTCTTTACAAATTTTAAAACATTAAAGTAAACAGTAGGTAGCTTTAGATCAAGGCAATTAAATAGCTCCCACCTTAACTAGAATCAAAGTCCAACTGACATCATCATTGCCAATTTATTTACTTTTTAAATCATTAAAAGGAAGAGGAACACCGCTGGATGGGCTATTTTTGATCACCAGCTACTTCACCATATGAAGTTGCACAGACCCTCTGCTGTTCATGACTGTGGCTTACCTGGCTGGACTCTGTGCCGATGCCCGGCAGATCCTGCACAGACCGACGTCTCTGAGGCTCGCATGCCGCTGTGGACAGGATGGAGGGACAAGGACAGACAGAAGAAAGAATGAGAACCAAAAGAGTTTGTGGGTGGTGATGGTGGGGGATTGGTGCCCGTGTTTGCTTGTGGCTAGAGAGCCACACAGTTCAGCTGTCTACGTCCTGGCCTGTCAACATGTGCTGTGGAACGTTTGTAACGTGACCGCAGCACTGACACAGCACACAACAAACACACACATACAACACTGCAGATCACACCTATCCCCATCAACAGCTGCGCCTGCTTATGTGACGGGTTTGCACTGACTGGCTGGTTTGGGTTAGGGGGCTGGGGGTGGGGGGGGTTTATGACCAGGACCACGGGAATTGGCAGTTACTGTCCTTCCTAGACATCACTCATTCATCTGCTGTCCAGGTACATGACGAGTTCATACTATTGTTGCATGGGCTCTATCAGCTTTTAAAAGAACTTAATAACTTAATAAATAAAAGTCTGTCTTAATACAAATATAAGACAGACAGCTGGTGTCAACCACAGGCTTTACATAGTTTTTAACCCCTTACTCACACACTGATACCAAAGCATATGAATGAGTGTACCTGTAAGGACTAGGGAAGTAAATCTATACATCGCTCAAGCCAAATCAATACCGTTTCCTGTGTTTTGAAATGATCGCATTTCAAATGTCGTGTGCATTTTCTAGAGCTGTATGTCATCACAGGATTTGTGTTCAGTATGAAGCACACTGATTGTAGCTCATTAGCATGACTGTTGACAACACTATGTCACTCTCAATTCAACTCACACATACAGCATATTGTTGCTGTTGAGTGAAAACCTGGTAAAATGTCAGCTTTTCAGGAGTTAATGAGGCAATTCTTCAGCTTCATGGCCACAATATATTTTCAGTATAGTTGATGAAACATCAGCACCTCTCCCAGGGTTTCACATAACAGCAACATGCAAAACTAGGTCCTGTGTACTGGGACTGTACAGGGTTTATTCTATATTGTGTGAACTGCCAAGCCGTTACATGACCTGTAACTGATAAAGCTGATTGATCACTTTCTCATTTACAGGTCACTTCAAAGCTTATACAGACGCCTGGGTTTATCTGGTCTAGATGGACTATAAGCTGCCTATGGCACAACAGAGACAACACACAGACTCGCAGTCTAAAGAGAACACAGCCACACTTCCTCTATCTGTTATTGTCATATACTGAGTTGAACACTGCTGTAACAAAGGACTGAACTTTTTTTGATTCATGCATTTACAACGCGATACATGCACTTTTAATAAAGTTAAATAATATTTAATGTAATAAATGGTTTAGATGGCAGCAACGGTACATGTATTCATTGTGAACTGTTTAGCACAGGATATTTTGCTCAGTATGCAACTTTTCTCAGTTTTCTGCACTTCATTAGCCTGTTGTACTTTAGTCTATGTCTGGCATGTGAGGAACATAAGTGATAAACCAATCAGGAAAGCTTTGGCACCGGGACAGCATTTCTATGTTCATTACGATCTTAGCCTTACATATGTACAGTACACACTCCCTGTACTTACATACAGTGAGTGCTGTCGGTATGATGAACACAGATGAAAAACTAGACCAGTCTTCAGTGTCTATATCTATAGTTAGGGAGCAGTGTGGTTTTCCAATAGGTCAAAGCCACATTGCACCAGAGTAGGCTAAAATGAGTAGAGACAGACTAAAACGGTGTGTTGGCATTGTTGAACCAAACTTGGATATGTCTCTGCTTCGTTATGTACAAGCTACAGTTGTCCAGGAATTATCCACTGTCCTGGCAGCTCTCACCACTGATGCACAGACATACAGGATTACAGAGAGCTATGCAACTATAACCTGATTGACTGAATTGCCATTTTGTTTCAGTTAAATATTTGAAAAATTGAGAATGTCGTCAATGACTCGCATATTTGTAAAAAGTGAGATTTGACTGAGAACTAGCATAACCTTTGAACTGAATATGAAAAGCTTTAAACTTAATTGCTGACATGCTGCACTTGACTTAATGTGCAATTTTATTTTATATCAAAGCCACTCCAAAGAAAACACAATACATTTGACACATTTTACTTCTGTAATAATGATTAGTCACATATGACCCTTATTTTTTTAACATTTGAGTGCTTTCAATGTAACATTTATGGCAGACGAGCCATCATTAATGATGTTTACATCTTTCAAAATGAAAGTCAGAAAATGTTATCTCGTGTGTTTCTTTTGTTTTTATATTGTACCACGTGGGCGTACTGAATTGGGGATTTGGTATACCGTTACACCTGCCCTCAATGGCCACCAGGGATTTGTATGCTTGTGGAAACTATTGATGTGCAGATGTGCACATGCTCTACCTTTAATAACTTGCAGCAGCTGATTTAGTCACTGGATTAAATTAGCCACTCATTCAACACATCTCACAAGGCTTCAGAACAGAAGCCTTTTTTGACATCTAGAGATGTCCCCATTCCTTTCATCCGTATCTCTGCTTGTAATAATAGCTCTGACCCTCAATGTGAGAGAAATTAATCAAAATGACTTTTTCAAAGTTAATGGATGTAAAGAGAGCAAGAGGGGGGGAAAAATTAGCCATGCTTTGTCGATGTCCTCTATGCATGAAAGGCAAGGACGAGCTGAAATGCAGAGCACTGATGCACTGATTTACTCCTGCTAGCCATGATCTGTTGCAGCCAAGCCAGGAAGATGACAGAGAGGACAGGGCCATGAGTCAGGAAGCTTAGCTCATCTGTGTCAGCTGATTGGGTTTCCTCAAGTAAGCAAAAAATATCTTGTTACTGATGCAATCGATAGAAATTCTTCAACCTCAAAGGAAGATTGATTAGTTAGAACTATTTTTGGGTGTAAAATGTGACTGCAGATGAGAAAGCTCTGATATTAACTCATGGTCTGTTTCTGTCCACTGCACAAATCACAACAGAGACAGAGAAAGACAGACATGCGGCGACTCTGATGTGTGTAACTCCAGGACCAGCTGAATTACATCTTTTTTTCCCCCGTTTGAGAGAATTTAGCATGAATGGACATTCATGTGCATTCTATGGTTGGTATCATATGGAGTGACACACAGGAGAAGGCCATGTCAGAGCGAAGCAACCCACGGCCTCAGCCAAGCCAGCTGTACCCGGTCACCAGGAAGCCCAGGGGTCCAGTGATACCTGTGACGACGATCTTGGGAACATCCAGAATGGTGCCGAATGATGCAGTTTTACGGTGGCCTCGTTTATACTGGGGGCGTGCTGCAAAAACACATACACACACACATACAGCTGCGTACACAACAAGCATGCAGACCAAGACAGACTGGGGGCCCACAGCGGGACTGGAAATGTAGGCCACACACATGCAGAGCATACGGTATGCTATGTGCAAGGGCAGCATGCACCCCGTCCATTCCAGACGCTGTGGAGCACTACCATGTAGGACTGCTGGCAGACACTGCACACCATTTCTCAGC
Organism: Pampus argenteus; assembly: GCA_036937835.1. Taxonomy (NCBI): domain Eukaryota; kingdom Metazoa; phylum Chordata; class Actinopteri; order Scombriformes; family Stromateidae; genus Pampus; species Pampus argenteus. Next base: position 17,214,176 of record CM072876.1, on the reverse strand, counting down.
ACAAACAGGAGGCTTTCAACACAATGCTGTTTGGATAAAAAGTTTAACAAGGCAATCTAAAGACAAAGGGTGCTGATGCTTGTATTACAGGAAATCTATTCATTAAAGTTACATTCAAGTATAAAAAATGTGCAACAACAACAAAAAAACCTGACATACAGTCTGAGATAAAATCAAATTCAAATATGATAATATTCAAATTCAAATCTAAACTACATATGAGGGCTCCCCGGGGATTCCCTTTGAAAGACACCTGTGGTGAGTATGCTGCTTTCTGTCAGAGCCTTTGAAAGAAGGGAGATGGTTCCGGGGGACATAGTTATGCTTATTATATGAAGAATCAATGCACCTCAAAGTGATGGAAGTACATGAAAAAAGATCCAGACTCCGGTGCCAGGAGAGCAGCTTCTTGTGGACTCAGAAAGGTCTCAATCCAACAAGTCTCACCTCAGTAACTGAAAATAACACTGCATGCCTTTCTTGTGTGCAACTATTTTGTCAAAAAAAAAAAAAAATAAAATAGAAAATTCAGTAAATCATAAAATGATGCCAATGTGCACTGATAAGCTCCCTCTAACTGTTTTCCATGATTTGCTTAGTGCTGTGAGATGTTTTGACATTACCTGCAGGTGCAAATGTCATCTTGGGCTCCAGCTCTGATAGGTCAGCACTCATTCTTTTGCTGTCCGAGGATGCCAAGCACTGTGTTCGTGCAGGCAGACTCTCAACACTGCCCCCTCTGGACAGAGGCAGAGTCCTTAATGGGTCTCCCTGAAAGAACGCAAGGAAACAGTTTTACTACACATGCTTGCTCTCATGTTTTCTCCTGGAACTTTATCTACGTCTACTATTACAGACAGAGTTTCAATGGTTTTGATCAAAAAGTTTAAAGTGGGCTTGCCTTTGGCTTGAAGTGAGGTGCAAACTGAGGCGTAATCTTGATAGTGTCGTTGCTCCCTTGAGAATCACTGTGTTCCATGTTTGCATCGCTTTTGTTGCTTGTGCTGGTGCCAGTGTAGTCCACGTATGAACCTGTTACTCCCCAAGATACAGAACAGGAGACAAGATTTATAGTGGTTATACGTTGTGAACTGTCGTGTAGTATTTTAACATTATGTCTGTGGCATGTTTGTCTTTATTTGACACTACACTGTAAAAACAAAACAAAACAAAAAAATTAGACGGGCAAATGCTGTGAAATGTTTTTTGATAAGTGTGGACAGCAGTGTAGGTTCAGCATCGCCAGTCCTTCACCTTTACTGAATAACTGAACAATCCGGTATATGCTCTTACTGTCACCATGAGAAATCTGTTTTTTGATTTGTGTTTATGAACAGCAGCAGGATTTTCAGTCACTTGTGCAGTATGCATTTAATGGGTTGTAACTAAAGGGTGTCCCTTAGTGCAAATATATCACCCATAGTACAAAAAAAAAAAAAAATTGTTGTAAAGCATTTCAACTGACTATATGGACAGGTACATATGTTATAAATGTTATAAACATACAGAACTATACTGGGACACCTACATATACTGTAGTCTCATACCTGTACTTGTTGCAGAGTTGCTCTGTCCCTCATCTGAATACTGGTATGGATATTGCAGGGGTTCATCAGATCCTGGGAAGTACTGCAAACAGAAATCAGAAGGAAGGCTGGATTTAACAAATATAGCTTCATTATGTGTTTGACTCTCAAAGATACACAAAGTGGGGTCAGTTCCAATATAACAATACCTTCAATTTAGCAGTGAACAGAAATGCATCTGAAATAAAGTTCAAACACTAGGAGGTAGCTTGAAAGAGCAGCCATGAGAGCAGTCTTCTAAATGATCTATACAAGCTGTCTATTGTGTATAATAACCAAAGATCATTCACTCATTAGATTATTTTGGGTTCTGTGAATTTTAGCAGTTCCACATTAAAAAACAGTCAAGTGAAACATGGCAACATTACACATTATTTATCACTCCAGTAATACTGTATTAAAGTATTTTTGACTTTTTCTAGCTGTATGTTATTACGTATGACAAATGAGGTCTTATTACAGTCTGAACAAATAATACTTCATGTAGTGTTAATGCTGGAGGATGACAAATTATGCAAACGGTTCAATCAATGAGGAACCTGTCAGTTCAGGTGACTTCATGTTTATCATGTTTCATGTTCATTAGTAACAAGTCAATGTGAACACAAAACAAACCAAACTGGAGACAATGAATCTTTTTTGTGCTCTTATTGTTTTGCAGCGTGCCATGCCTCAGTCTATGTTGTAAAGCAAAGCAATGTGGAGCCTGGCTGCAAGTCCCACATCTGTCACATATGTATCAATCATTCCTATTCAACTGCTTCAGTAACTCTACCATTCACGTTACATTATGCTCTTTTTCACCTAGCTAACTATTTTGTCAGGTTTATAGATTCATTCACTCCAGTTTAATAAACGTGTTGTAGAGATGGTGAGCAGTGTGTCAGGACACATTACCCTCATTAGATGAGTCATGATTTTCACTATCTCCTCCATGGAAGGCCGCTGAGAGGGGTCTTTAGACCAGCAGCGAGTCATCAGGCTCTCAATGGGCTTGGGTAGATTTTTGATTAAAGGTGGCCTTGTGCCTAAACATCAGAAGAGAAGAAATAAAGTGATTGTTTACACACAGTCAAAAGGTACAAATAACCTTTGGCATCACACTAGACAAGCAGAGATATTGCAAAGTTATGCTAAATCCCACTTCGCCTGGTGCTCCAGCAGGTAATGAATCAGGGGTGAAAAATATTAAACGTGTCTCCAGGTATTATTAGCAGCACATTAGTATTCGCCTCCATCCATCTCCATTTTAGAATAAACTGCAGGGAGTGCTGCACAGGTGGACATGTGTCTTTTTAAATTTCACTGTCTCCCAGCAGGCCTAGATGTGCTGGCATGTCTAAGGACTCATAGTGGCTGACAGGTGAACACGTTGCAGCCACCCCCCATGACTCACCATTGTGCACGGCCCACATAATGCGGAAAGCTGGTCCTCCAATTTCATCAAAGGGCTTCCTGCGCGTGATCACCTCCCAGAGAATGATCCCCCAGCTGAACACATCACACTTCTCACTGTAATTGCTGCCTGCAAGTACAGAGGAACCGACAGCAACACTTAGGTACTTTTCAAACACAGGGAAGAAAAAAAAAGAGCTCTGTTTGACATCGCTGACTGACTGATAAAAGTAACTCTCTGTGGCACATTTGAGATGAGAGCGAAGATGTGCCTGGGAGAGCACAGGAGCTTTTATCTCATCTCTGCTTTCAGAGGGGAGGAGGATAAAAATAAGGGAGCAATTTTATCAAGGAACAGCTCCTGTGTTGCTTAATTACTGGGCCTATTATTGCAGAATGAAAGTGCACATCACACATATATTTTAAAGTTGCTGTGCTGAGGCATTCTGATCACATTTCACACTGATGCTAATTAGTTCTAAAGAGTTCACTGAAAGGGCAAAAGTGGGTTGTTTAATTGCATGTGTCTTGTAACTTGCATCCAAAAAGAAGATGACTATGACTACAGCTTAATTCATCTTTCCTCCTGACCCCCCCTCGCCAGGACCATGTCTCATCATGTAGAAATACATTAGACTGCTGGCTGAATGAAAACACAAATTCTACACCGTTGTCTCCCCGGGGGGAAATAAAGCCACCACAACTACTCCATTCATCTTCTCACTATTGTAGGGAGAGAGTCATCAATAAAGCAGGGAAGTAAGGAGGTGATGATGAATCAAGAATTAAGGTCTCAATGCTCCGAGCGTTAAGCTGCAATTAAGATGAAAGGTGAGAAAACAAAGTTGGGTGCAAGATACAAATGGGTTTACTGCTTCGTGGTGATTCTGTGACAATGTCTAGAAATAAAACAGTAACTGGATACATATCACAGCTTTTTAGTTAAAAAAACTGGCAGGGCAGGTATCCAAAGCATTTCAAATAGTTGGAATGCTACTCATACTTGCCTTCAAATACCTCTGGGGCCATCCATGCTGCACTTCCTTTGTTGTTGGTCATGTGGGTCTGAATGTCGCATGCTGTTCCAAAGTCACATATCTTGAGCACAGTGCCGCCTGCCACGAGAAGTAGACTGAAACAAAGAAAGCAAACCCCATTAGAAGCCCCGCACTTACAACGGGAAAGGATGAAAATATTGAGGACGTCACAAAAAAGGAACGTTTCCCAAAAAAACCCCCAAAAAACGGTAATACTACCACTAACAGAGACATTACATTCCAGGAACAACAGTTGCTGATATATTTGGCATCAAATGATCATCAATAATTAAGCATTCATGCTTTAAATTGAACGATATATCAGGAAAAACACTGGGAAGGACTACACACACATATATTAAATAGAGTATATAAATACATTCATGTACAGTAACCCAGAGTTGACAATTTGTCATGATGTATGGCCTACTTATTCCTAGAAACTCCACAACAGTTCTCTAGGAAACAGACCAGCTGATCGTTTCAGAGAGTCCTGCCAGGGGCTTTCTTTCCACTACAGTCTGGTAAACAACCTCTGGGCTCTAAACATCCAGCAGCAATAATCTGTAACTCGGGGTTCAGACTAACAGGAGATAACAGGAAAAAACAACTTCAAAAATGAAAGGGGTATTCATGGAGCAATAAAACAACTAAATAGCATTCAGGAGTTTAGAATAGTACAAGGGAGGATTTTACAACAGTAGAACTGTATTTTATAATGAGCCTTTTTATTGCTCCTTGGGCTTTCTTGTATTTTATTCAAAGGTTTTTTTTTGTGTTTTTTTTAAACTTTTTTGTTGGATAACTCTGTGACAGAATGAAATGGTTCTGTTTTTTTTTTCCTGCAGTGCAAATGCTAGTCTGAAACCAGCTTAAAAACTAATTGGTCAATATGAACCATAGAGAAATGAACAGACATGAAAAGCTTGTTTGTCCGATGCATTTTGTGTCTGATCTACTGAACCATTTAAAAAAAATCTATTTTCTTCAGTCGTTCATGTTTTTTTTTTTTTAGCATGATATAAGCAAATCCAAAAATATAGTAGTGGTAGCATTATTTTGAAATGGTTAAAGGTTTATTTAAGTGATAGTTTGAATAAAGAAGAAGCATTACAGAGAGTGGAGGGCATAAAAACAAAATACTGCCCTCCCCAAATAAAGGAGGTGGTAAAGTGGTAGCTCCCAGTTATGAACACATTCAGACATTTCAATTTTACAATAAACATGCTTTAAAGTCACACACAACTTTAACCTGTTAAGAAGCAACAATTAGATGTTTATAATAACACACACTACGCTACATTTTGCAATCCTTGACTTAAAGAAACCTTTACAATTCTGGTTTGAAACATCAGATAGCCTGACAGATTTTTCTTTTGGACAAGGACTAAATTAAACAAAGTTAAAAGTAAGCCACAAGGCACTCTGTTGGCTCAGTGAAACAGGAGACACAAGTGTGTGAGGTGAGGAGGTGCATACTTGGGTGGCTTGAGGTCCCTGTGAATGAGAGCCTTTGGTTTCATGCCATGGAGATAGGCCACGCCCTGGGAACACTGTAAACACCAGCTCATGGCATGGGAAGCAGTGTAATAGGGGAGGGGTTCAGCACCATGCAGCACTGTGGACAAGAGAGTACAGTCACAACCACGACCACAGACAATGAACCTCCAGAGGGACCAAGCAGGCAGCTGGGCCCTACAGCGTGTTAATACGTCGTCATACACACACATACACACACACACACACATACACACATACACATACACATACACACAACCACATACACAGGTCTGACTGCCTATTGGCCTTAAAAAGTTAATTCCAGGAGGAAATACACATTCAGAAACAACTTAACTGAATAACATCAAAGCTCTGGTGCTGTTGATCCTGTGAGCAACTTTGATAGAGATTCAGCAAAAAGGGAGGAGAAGTGGTTATAAAGTCTGAAGCACAGCAGGATTTAGATCCCAGTTAAACAAAGTTGTGAACATTAGTTTGTAGTTTATAGTTTTATAGTTTTTCTTGGCCGGGACAGTAATTGCTGAGATCTGGCAACGCAGCAATATAGCTACAACAAATTGTGACAGGTCAAAAAACACGAGCAGTCAGATGACCAGACAGGTGTTACTATTAATCCCTCATTTCACAGGACCGTTGTGCACAAACTAACTGCAGCAGGACACATTTGAACTAAGTAGTAACAGTAATGTATGGACAGCAGACTACTTTCAATGTTCACCTTTATTTTGTCTTTTAAAAAGGTCTGGCTAACTCTTGTTTACATCTTGCCCGGCCGTCTGCTTGCGTTTCTTGTCCCATCAGACGTCTTTTCAGAGATCTTGCTACTTTGTTACAATAATAATTACACCTGTACAACTAGAGCCTCTATTAAAGTCCTGCAATACATCTGACTTTATGAAGGTTATGATTTTCAGTTTTTGATGTGTAAGAGGTGTTCTTTCAAATATGTAGCATGTTCGAGTCACTGATTCTACTAATTATTGACCACAAGTTGTGAGGCGACGCTACACTGGCATGCAAAATGCAGGTTTCTGTCAAAACCGGCACATGTATTTAATAAGACATTATAGAATTGCTGCATGTTGTTGTTTAAGATTAATATTTCTTTACTGTCATTTCTCAGTACTAGCATTCAAAGTATTTACCAGGTCCATTTGGATATCAGATGCAGGGAAAAATAAGTCAGTGTGCAATGACTTAGCATTATAAAGGAACTGGACAGATGACTGAACATGCAAACAGTGGGAGGGTGGGTCAACTCAACAGGGCTGCTTCTCATGTCTGTGCAAGGCTGTGTTTCATTTCATATTAGCAAAGTTTCTGTTTCTGGTCATAACAGTATTATTATCTAGTAATATGTAGACTTACCATTGTACAACGACCCGCCTTCAGCATATTCCATCACAAGACAGACCTGAGTGAGAAAGAAAGTCATCAGAAACTCACAGATTTAACCCTACTAATGTAGGCCATACTGAGATGGATCGGCATTGGGACTGTGTACTTAATATAGCATAATTAAGAGAATTGTTGCGGGGATAACACAGTGATAACATTGCAGTTAACTTACTGGACTATTGCAAGAGCCATATAACTTCACAATGTTGGGGTGATTCACACGGGAAAGCTGCCGGAGCTGCAGACAAAGGGGAAACATTTCTCACAACGCCATCTCCAATTACACTGGTCAGTATCTCAAGTATACAAATATTTATCACCTAGTCCTGTTATTGCGGATACTGATACTTATGGAACTGAAAAGAGGTGAAATAAGTGAATCTGTGACATAAAGTTTTGTCTAAATACATCAACAAAACATAGCAGTGAGAGATAAACTAACACCCGGTTTATGGCAATAACAACAATACCTCAACAATAAAGGCTTTCCTTTCTGATTCACTCTCAATGGTCTTGATTGCCACATCTTTGCCTTTCCACTTGGCTTTGCAAACCACCCCAAAAGCTCCTCTCCCCACCACCTGAAAATGGGACAGATGACAAGCGGTGTAAGGATCTGAAAGTGTTTTGAACAGCATTCAGCTGTGACTTGTCAGTGCCAGCAGGTATAAATTCAGGGCAAAAATAAACACAACCTACCTCCTCAACTTCAATATCCTCATAGTTAATTTCTTCAAATGGATATCCAGGAGGTGTTTCAAGCATTTCGGCGGATGGTAACGTCAGAGACATTACTGGCCCAAGTCAGCTAGTAACTTACTGAAGGCAAGCATGGAAAATACAGACATAAAAAAGAGAAAACTGTTAAATCCAGCTTCACGACAGCTATCGCAATGGTGCAGCTATATCACTAAAATGTCGTTAACCAGCGACATGGCTGAGCAACACGAGAAATACTTAAGAAATATTAGCACAAGCTGTCAGAATAACGTTAGCCTCCAGTCTGCTAATGTGATGTACTGGCTAAACGCGTAGCAGTGCTAACAGAGCTAACTGTAGCTGTCCAAAAGTTAGAGAGTGCTACAAGATAGCTGGAGCCATTTGAAAAGCAACGTTACAAACCTACAGTAACATAACCATAACCACAACAGCAAGTAAAAACAGGCTACTCGTGGCCTACAGTATATTAGCTGGCCTGGATGCTAACGCTAGCTACCGGGACTGATTAGCTTAAACAACTCTACCCTTCGCAGTTGACTTGTCACCAACGCCGGCTCTCTGGACATGGGGATATCTCCTGTTATTCATGAAAGAAAACGAAGAATAACGTCCATTATTAAAACCAGTCTTTCTCTATCCACCTGACAGACCAAACATAACTTTTTCACAACTCGTCTAGCAGACTTGCTAGGTGAGTGTGTTTATTCTTCTTCGCAGGAGCAGCTCCATCAGGAAGCGTGTGCGCACTACAATTCTGTCCGCTGTACGCTCAACTGGAGCTTCTCTAAGATTTCCACAAAGGAAAGACTCCATTAGTTTCCCCTTAAGTTTGATGTAGTTAATCAATTCAGTCATTTTTTCAGCCTAAATTGTTAAGAAATGCCACATTATTAACGGAATATTGTTGGGTGACATCATCTGACTGTTCAGCTGTTCAGTTATTTTAATAGTTCTATAATATAAATAATTGTATATTCTATAATGAAAATAATCCATCAATCTGTGTTTTATAAATCAACTTCTCCTTTCTCCAGTTTTCCAGGGGCCCCCTCTCCTTTTAATATTAATTATTAATTAACAAATGTATTACTCATGAAATAATTCTCATCTTTTCTTTCCATTTTTTTTTTCTCGTCTTACAATGTTTTGAGTTTTGCTGAATGAATGCAGCATGCAGTAGCTGTAATAACAAATGGACATTACACTGGACCTGTTGAGACAGAATCTTCAGTTCATCCGTGATCTTATAAATAATAGTTTGACTGAAGTTTCTTAACTCAACCGCAACTTCACCAAATGGCGTTTGCTTAAAAGCTGAGCAAAGTCCCTCCATGGATGTATTATAAGGTCTTATTCTAGATCCATGAGTCCATCTGTGGAAATGATCATGATTCGGTTTGATTACATTCATTCATTCATGTTGTACTTTTCACTCCTCTACATATAACTGAAAGTTATACCTGGTTACATTCCAGATTATGATTTTAAACGCAAAACACAATACATTGGTAAAATATGATTAATTGTTATAGATTACATCAGTATAAAAAGTAGTTCAAATTCTCTCCTCAACACGTTACAACATGAAATGCTACTTACATGTTGCTACGTAAATGCTGCCTATACTCTATTAACGGGATGTTTTTGAGAGTATTTTACACTATAAAATTCGTACTTTTGCTAAAGAAAAGATGTGACTTCTTCTTCTTCTGCCATGTTGTTTGTGCGTACTACCGTTTGGTCTGTCCTTGAATTGTTGAATCTGTGCTAAGGTTGCTACTCTTTTTCAGAGGAGGATTTCTCAGACTCATAAGGAACTGTTACATGTGCTTTGTAGTGATTAACTTCACTTGACTTAATACCTGACTCGTTGGTTCAGATCATCTTCGCCACTGTTTACATACGGACTTCAAGTTCTGCTTCGCAAGCAAGACCCTCCTTGATCAGGTAAAAAAAACACTAATGTAATGTCAAAATTACATATGTGGGATGTTACATAAACACAGCACATGATAAATGCTAATTACATGCTCCACTCACAGGGAGTAATAAAGTTCCCAATGGATGCTTTCCAAACCACAAGGCAAGCACAACTCATACTAATGAGCGTGAACTAATTTGTTGTGATATTGAACAGAGGGTTGTTAATAGCAGGAGTCATCCCTCTCCCCTGAAATAATTATTCTAATCGCTCACTTCAAAGGTGATTAAAATGCTCTCACCTGGCAGTTTTTGCTGGGACTACCTGCACTGGCATATGTTTTGGGACCTGCAGTCAACAGGAAGTTGCATGTTTGTTTACTCTCTAAGTTGTCTGAGTCCTTGCAGAGTCAGACCTGGTGAACTACTCTCCTCCTGGATAGCAAAGGATTGCTTGTGAAGGAGGTGTCTTTGCAGCCGTGTGGGATCACATCATGAGGAATTTGAGCATTCCTGCAATATAGCCAATGTGATATGTAGCAGCTGGAAATTAAATTTAATGCAATATTTGATCTTTATGATCGCATTCAGGAGATTCTGTATTATACTTATAGGTCTACTTCCAAAGTTTCCTTGTATTCATAAGGGGTTTCAGCCTTGTTTCTGCCGGTTGCACAGATTCTAAAGACATTCTCATGCATGGTGACACAGGATGTTCTTCTGAATGAAAGACTAAAGGCTAGGGTAAGCTCAAAAAGGTGCAGCAGACCATATTTTGAGGTGAAAGGCATTCCTGCAGCCATGGATCCGCAGCTTTGATTTACTCCAACTAATCTTTGCAGTTGTGTGGAGGAGGGATCAAGGCTGGTGAAGCCAGCAGACTGAATAAGATGGTCATGACCAGATCATCAGACCAAGTCTGTGGTCGTGCTGGAACTGGACAGTCTGGAAGATCAGTGTCATCATCGATAACCCCTATAATCACCTTTATGGTAAACAGCAGCAATACACACACACACACACACACACACACACACACACACACACAGACACACATACATACACACACATGTAAACACACCGCAGTTAGAGTTAGAGTCATCCTCTCCGACCTTCAGAGTGTATGTGGACAACAATACCTGTAAACTAGTATTTGGAAACCTGCACCTGTTCCCTGATACATATTAGCAGCATTCATTTTAGTATTTGCAACATATTTATAACACAGTTTTACTTTATAATTGTATGATTTTACTTGTTGTATCACTATTTAACAATACTATATTCCCATTATATTGTTATTAGTTTATTAGATATAATGTGATTTCTGATGCAGTTTGTCTCGAATGGCACATTTCTTGAAATTATGAACAATTTATCAAAACTTGATAAATGGATAAGTGCACACTCGTCTCCACAAACTTCCACCTTCCATGTCAAAACCAAACTCTCCACTCAAAACCATGTCGTCTTACATCTAAACCTCTTTACATGATGAACACAATATAAAGACACAACACATACACATTTTCAAAATCTTTCATTCCCAAATGCATTGTAGCATTGTAGTAAAATGAACTGAAACTGAATGAAAAAGTAAATGTACTGTAAAAATATGCAATTGATAAAGAACAGAGAATACTGTAAAATAATGTCCATGGATTCACCTTTATAAACCAATGAAAAAACTTTAAGTTTAGAAATTTATTTTTAAACGCACAATTAACTAAAATGGCGATGGAGCAGATCAGATCACCTTATGATCACATGTTGAGTATAACCTTAACGCTTCCACTGTCTTCATGTCTGTATAAGGCAGCTCTTATTGTTGTATGTCTACCATTGTTTTGTCACAAAGAGCCTAGTATGTACAATGTGCTGTCTGACCACATTACTGTGGCACAGTCGATTGATGATGTGTCAATTACAGCTTAAATCATAACAAACACTGTCCATGCTTATGATGAGAGCACTGTCAATGAACGTGTAGCTTTTTAATGTGTGCAGTTATATTTATTATGAGTACTGGTTATACCTGTAACAGATCTACTGTATGGACTCGTATGGAGTTGGCACACAGCAAAGTTCTGTTTTTGGTTTAGACTTCCCCTTTTTATCAGAACCGCAAGTAATGAGGGGACAAAATCCACAGTTGTCCTTCTGTTCAAAGTCAAATCCAGTAGATATGTTTCAACATTACAGTGTTTTTAGAGCCAGAGTTCCTCTTTTTGTTCCTATACTTCCACCACAGCTCAACAGGGAAACACAAAGAGGGAATTTAATGCTAAACAGACTGTAAATGTGTCAGATATCCACTTGATATGACTAACTCACACTGATGAAGCCTCAGAGAAGCTTCACATCTACTTTAAATGACTGCGTGGACACACTGTGGATTTTGGCCTCCGTCACTTACACTGAAAGAACATTTGAAGCAGATCTTTTATCATCCAGTATCAACAGGAGGAATGATTACAGCGAGGAAAGCCTCTTTCACTGTTCATATGGACACTTGACTGTTGTTTTAAGACACACTCTTTGTGAACCTGTCCTTTAATGCTCATACATGTTGAATTTATCAGCATTGTCCATCACCTTAAGACAGTCTCTACTTAAGATGAAGGCAAGTCTGTCCGCTTCTGTTAAATGTACCCTCTGGAATCAAGATGTTGACCAGTATATGAAGTGTTTGAATTGTCCCTATTTTTTCCACTTGAGGAACTTTGCTAAATCTAATGCCCATTGTGCCTCAGGGTGTGATGGGGACGAACAGCAATGCTTTTATTTCATCCCATCTGGACTGTTTTCACCTTTGGCAAGACATATCTGGATTGCTTGAAATGCTGCTGCAAAGCTTTTGAGCGGGTCCTGTAAAATGTCTCTTGTGACACTGATCTCTGTGTCCTTTCACTGGCTTCACATCAAATTCAGAAGACACATTAAAGACCAACTATCTTAACCCTAACCTTAATGTCTCATGCGCGCCACTAGTCAGCCTGCTATGTACTCTCGTGGCCATGGGGTGTTGCTGTTGCACTTTCCAACAGCTGGCTTCCCTCTCAGATGAGCCTGATAGTGATCGATCACAGTTCCCTCTCATTTTCCAGTTATATAAGGCCAGTATATTTCATCCATTTGTGTACCACTATACACAGAAATTTCTCACAATTAGAATACATTCATTTATATTCTTATGTCAGCATCAGCACTCTCCTACACAGGAAATAATCTGTTTCCTCTACTACGCTGTATGATTGATTATGGTTCACTCGTGCAGCTGATGAACATTTGTCTTGTGTTTATGGCTTTTAACTGCCACAAACGCTCCACGTTGGCATTATGGATATCTTTGTCCTCAATAAGACTTACATTGTTTGATTAGAGTGGAGGGAAAAAAGGACCACTGTTTGCAAATATTCTCCTGAATCATTTCCTATAAGTGGAGCAACTCCCACCTCCACCCACCACACCCGACAAGTAAACTGTGTTGACACTGGGGACCGCCGCAAAGTCATTTCGCATAACCATTTTAACTTTATTTAAATGCTGCATTCACTTACGCTGAATTTTATTTGACAGATGAAATACATCACATGAAAAATAATCCCATAGGCTAATTAGTATTAGTCTGAGCAACTGTTTCTGCAGTGTGCACACGGCTGAATACCCAACGGAGTCACAGTGAATCAAAGAGCTACACCTGAAAGAGTGGCTTAAATCTTATGGAAGGCTCTGCAAAGACTGTAGCAAAGGGACTATTACAGCCAAGGCATGTCCAAAGCCAGGTAGAAATGAATGCATTATTTGTCTTCCTCTCTGTTCTGACTTGAAGAGCCCCCCGTCTCTCTCTCTCTGTCTTCTGTTCAGCAGGTGACAACGCTGCTCCAGCTCAGCACAGCTGGTGGTGGCTGTACCACCGTACAGGCTGACTGCTGGGCAGAGGGGGACCAGCTGAGAATGACCTTTCTGTATTGTTCCACCAAGGCTTGGATTCATCAGACTTTATAAGTGGCCCTGAGAGAAGGGGAGCACTGGGGCCTTTGCTGCCTGTAGACGCAGCCTTCCCCTCCCATCCTAACCCGCCACCCACCCACCCGTGTGATGGGCCCTCCGTTGTTTCTCGTGTGGGATCATTTACCGACTGAAGCTCAACTGAGGGGAGTGGCTGACCTTTTCAGTTTTAACACTAATGCTACCTTTTGGGTGATTTTTAGAGCACGGGTTGGTGTGGTGGTGGATTAGCCTCTGACAAGTCGGGTGTTTCATTTCTTCACCTTATATTTAATGAGATAAAAAATTCATGACTTTCTGTGCAGAATTTACTTATTAAAAAATATAGTTAAATGTCTCCAGGAAAACTAGGCTCACTTCTTATTTCACAGCTGTTTCATATTTTTATTGGCCAGAAATCTTAAGCACTGCTTATTAATGGACTCCTAACTAACAAACATTGGAGAGATGTAACGAAGGGTTTGAACAACCAGAATAATACTGGTCGAGTTTAGCTTGGATGTCTAACATTCAGCTTTAAATGTCTGAATCCGTGAGGTAAAGAAATGTAGCTTAACCAATATCATCCAGTTCTTCCTTTAAAGGCTTTGTTTCTTTTTTTTTTTTTTTCTTATATATTTTGCATTTAGCTCACTGCACCAGTATATGTTTTCCAGGGGAATCAATCATATTTAAACAAATTGCAAAAGTGTTGGATAGTATCAAGAATTGCAGATTAGTTCTCCAAAGAGATCTCATGGGATCTATCTCGGTAAACACCACATTTCATCCGGAGCCACCAGCCTGACAGGCCTGTCTGCGGATTTGTTTTGGCTTTGGAGTATATGATTATGGGAACAAATCACTGGTACACAGTGGTTCAAAGCTGAAGCGGTTTGACACTCATTTAAACGCTTGGTGTTTTTATTGGAAACATAAGAGGTTATCACAGGGCTCATACAGCCAGTGACATCATCTCAAAGAATGTCTGGTAGCCAAGTCTTTTTAACGACTGCTCCCACAGAGTTCCCGATAAAGACTCATTCATCAAACCTATTTTACCTGGCTGTGTCCTCGACACTGCATCGGAAAGGGTTAGTGTTGAAAGATAAGACTTGTTTTTTTTTTTTTGTGCTTTGCAGGCTTTACACATACAACTGCTTTCCACATAAAAGACAAACTAATACAATCAGTTATTCCTGGCATCTTCTCCTTCGCTACTCTGACCGCTCACCCAGTCAAGAGTCTGCAGCTGTGATAAAGACAGAACTAAGCAAGCGGCCAGTGCTGCGGCACATCAGTGTTGTGCATCAAAACGCCTGGAGCAGAGGGATAAGGTAATGTCCGTACCCTTGAGCAGGCGGACAGTATCAAGGCGAGAACACAGAGGAGCAGAGTGTGGCAATCTCCAGAGGGGGGTCAGACAGGGATCAAGGGCATTCTTGTTATTTGTGATTATTCCTCTGAGTAACTGCAGGACTTCTTTTGGAGGTGATAAGAAACAGCAAGAAAAAGTGGAAAGAGTTTTAGAGCCGCTGCCTCTTAGCTCAAAAGCCCCATAAGAAATCGTTACAGTGCAAGGAACTAATTTTTTCCAGTGCCATCGGGTCAGGTGAACAACCTTTCAGGGATTTAGGGGATTATGGCCACCATCTCTCTGGCTGACCATAGACTTTCACTCAGGCGTCTGTGCACACAATATGCAGCACCAGGGAGCGTTCATGTGACGAGCATGCAGGGGACACCCCACCATGCAGGCGTGACACTGAAACCTGACACTGAGTTGTGAAGTGAGAGGGGTTATTTTGGGGTGTCCAAGGTTCCTCAAGTAAAAGTGCTGTTCATTTTCTGCACAGACAATGTTAGAGAACGAGCAGTTGAGGCACTTCTAACCCTCTGATGGACATGAAACTGTTCTGGTGGATTCATCAATACGAAAGATGAACAACCATGTCTGTTTTCTGATGAAAAGTTAGTTACACAAGTGTGTGCATAGGGAGAGAAATGAACTTTTACTTCTATCGTGCAAAAAACAATCAACAAGCTTAAAATTCTGTTGCGTGCCCCAAACAGGTCAAAGCATATGTTTATGTCCTGTAGAAATCTGATAAAACAGTTACAATTCACTCTTGGATTCTGGGTCCATATTGGATCAGTTCTGCAAAGTGTTGTTCACCATTGTAGCACAAAGCATTGTGAATTCGCTACAGCTCGGATTCGCACATCTGACTTCTGCGTAACAAACGTGGCGTATGCATGGTTTGATATCCGTCTCCGAGATATGTATGCAGTGAACGCAGTACACTGGAAGTGAATGGAAATCACATGGGGTAGAGTCTTGGTTGAATCTCAATGCACAATACTGTCAATACAGAGGAGAGAGGAAGCCATGAAAAGCATTTATATATAATATATGAACAATACAATATTGTGTTGTGCATATACGCCTTTTTAAATGATGCTACAGTCCAGACATACATATCAGTTCACTTAACCAACACAGTCATATTGTTTGGCCTTCATGCCTATACAGCTAAATTCACAAGTTACATATAAAGCATTACTTAACCTAGAGGAGGAATCAAAGTAGAGACTAATGAAATCATTTATTCTTGCTCTTTTCCCGGTCAGACACATTACAACTGAAAGACCTTTCAAATTTTTGATCATTTGTACGCGTCTATTTAATTATTATCTTAATTTCTTCTTCTTATTTAATTATCTTATTCTTATTTAATTATTAATTATTATCTTAATTGTTGGTTGTTCTTTCTATTTCATTGTGTTGTAGTTGTGTTATGCTGCTGCTACACTCTAATTTCCCAGTTTTTGGGATTAATATATTTCTTTCTATCTATCTATCTATCTATCTATCTATCTATCTATCTATCTATCTATCTATCTATCTATCTATCTATCTATCTATCTATCTATCTATCTATCTGTCTATCTATCTATCTATCTATCTATCTATCTATCTATCTATCTATCTATCTATCTATCTATCTATCTATCTATCTATCTATCTATCTATCTATCTATCTATTTATCTATCTATGTATCTATCTATCTATCTATCTATCTATCTATCTATCTATCTATCTATCTATCTATCTATCTATCTATCTATCTATCTATCTATCTATCTATCTATCTATCTATCTATCTATCTATCTATCTATCTATCTATCTGTCTATCTATCTATCTATCTATCTATCTATCTATCTATCTATCTATCTATCTATCTATCTGTCTGTCTGTCTGTCTGTCTGTCTGTCTGTCTGTCTGTCTGTCTGTCTATCTATCTATCTATCTATCTATCTATCTATCTATCTATCTATCTATCTATCTATCTATCTATCTATCTATCTATCTATCTATCTATCTATCTATCTATCTGTCTGTCTGTCTGTCTGTCTGTCTGTCTGTCTGTCTGTCTGTCTGTCTGTGTGACTCATTTTCTGCTTGACACAGATCACACAGGTCATCTATTGTCCTCCTGAGTATTTTTAAGAAGAAAATCTGAAGAATGAATCTGGAAAAAAAAGACTTTCAGTTTCAGTTTAAGCACTGGTTTAACAACATCGGTTTCTAAACAGATTGTCAGTAAACATTTGTGATTAAATAAAGAGTTTGAAAAACGAGCATCATTTCAGATTTCTTGACTCTCTTGTGTTTTTAGTATTTCAAGAGTCTCATTTCCTAAAATGAAACAGACTCAGAATGAACGATGATTCTATAAATATTACATGCATATATTGTATGAATGGCTACATACTGCAAGAACAGTCAATATATATAATAATTCATTTCTCTCAACTTCCTAAATAACAATTACAGTCATTGCTGAGGTGAACTCAAATGAAATGTGGGGTTACACTGCTCAGACGTCAGAGTGACTGAGGGTCTGGAGTGATTCCAGAGCTCTGTGGCCCACGTTTTATCTCCACATGGCTCCTTTGCAGCTCAGGAGACTCCTGGCAGCTGCTTATTCTGCCCCCTTACCTTGGCATGGCTGATGAACCGTGACAGCTGATGTCTGAACAACCAGTCAAAGAAAGTGCCTGTAATGAGGAGTCTGCTGCTTGAGAGACAGATGCCATCATAGCTCAGATAAAGCTATTCCTCTGCTCTGCCGGAGCTATACCGGCTCTGGCAGGCTCACTGTGTGGGTGGCTGTCACGTGACACGGTGGGTTATTCTGAGATCTTTTGGTTTTCTGAACATGGGAAGAGGTGGGGAGTGGGGGGCAAATATATCGGCCCTACGTACACGTGTGAATATGTGGCTCTACACATATATCTTCATACAGTCTGGCTTCCAGTCTCGCTTTGAATGAGCGATACTCAAAGGCAGATTGAGACAACAATAGGAATCATTTCTAATGTTTTTAATTAATACATCATTCACATATCTGTCTGTATAAAGCTCACTAATAAGCACAAATGCTCTGCGTTTTCATGCCAGCTTTGATTTTTGAATACTGAAACATACTGTGTGTGTTCCAAGCTTGGCAAAGGCACGCAGAAGGTAGCTTAAAGCAGAAACGTTTTAGACTCCAGACACGTTTTAAGGCATATAAATATATTCTGCATGGAACAATAATGTGTGTCTGACATGTTTCATTCCAGAATCTATAAATATGCATCATATCTATTTTATTTCAGAAGTTTTCCTGCTGGACACAAGATGTCTCCTACTTCCTTATAAAGTCCAGTCTCAGCGTTTGTGCACTGAAGCCTCCATATTACACTTGGGTAAGTTGAATACTGGACCAGGATTAGCTTCCAAAGTATTTTTCATGCCACAAATTGGGCGAGAATCATTTATTTATACCATTTAACGAGGCATTTATTTTAATACTTGAAATATATAAACGGTGAGACATTAAATGTTTCTTTTTAATTATATGTATATATTATATAATTTGATGTATATAGGCACTTTTAGCTGCATTGTGCATATGAAAGGTGCTGTACATATAAAGTTATTATTATGTATGAGTCACATAACCAGACATGTTTTAAAGCAGTGGCTGCAGCACAGTGAAGACAGCTGAGCCAAATAGTGCAGACATTCAGACAACAGGTTCACAGCATGGCACAGTGATGATGTAATCCAGCATCAACTGTCACAGAGCGAATGCTGTGATGTGTTGTGTGTTCTGCCGGTATCTCGCTAACTAAGCTCCGTCTGACAGGTATCCATATCATCACCATGTGAGCAGGGACATGGAGGCGACGGACCAGACACGCAGCTCGTAGTAGTAATTATGCTTATGCAGGGTTTCCTCAGGAAGATGCTGAACTGAGCTGGTAAGCTCCCTAAATTCTCAGATATGTCGTCTCATGATCAGTTTTGTCAGTAGATGATGACCTAAACAACAGTGAAATGAAGTGAATATAAAATATAGCAGGTGGCAGGTGTGAGGCCTGTCACCTAAAGAGCAGGGAAATAATGAGACAGGCAACAGATGTGTGTTTTCGTCTCCTGCTCCTGCCAGACTTTATTTATATACCTGTGGATTTTAACTACGATCTACACATCAACCCTTACCTTCACAAAGCCGATACCACAACGCTGCTCACAGCTTTAATAAATGCATTGGCTGATGGGACACTAATCCTCACTTTGCATGACGCTAACGACACATCAGTATAATGAGAAATTCACATTAGAAACAGGTGCACAGCTAGTGAGATTAAGCGTCACACTTCCAAACATCGTCCTGTGCTCAGTAACATGTAGCTAGTGTGGACCTGCAGGCTGCTTGCTGGATTTCATTGCTGTCAGGAGCCAGGTCCAAAGCAGAGAGGAAAACAAAAGGAAACATGTCACCTGTAAGTATAAAAGAAAAACGGCCACATGAGCGTCTCTGAACGGCACCCACGCGTGTTCCTGGAGAGACATAATTCCAGCTTTAGCTGCAAAACCCTCGTTATGAAAGCAGGAAAATATATACGGACAGTTAAAGCATGCACATGTAATCTTATCAACCCAGTTTAATCATATGGAAGGAAATACCTCCCACACACACACACACACACACACACACACTCACACTCACTAGTACTTGTACTACTTGTCTTTCTTGTAATTTCTTTTCTGTTACTCAGAACAGAGAATACATCACACCCCACATCACACTCTACTTGTCTACTTGTGTATAAAGCACTGAATGGCCTTTGTTGGGCCACCCACGCCCACTCAGGTCATCTCACACTGATTTTCTTACTGTACCTTAC
The DNA here is from genome assembly GCA_036937835.1 of Pampus argenteus. Taxonomy (NCBI): domain Eukaryota; kingdom Metazoa; phylum Chordata; class Actinopteri; order Scombriformes; family Stromateidae; genus Pampus; species Pampus argenteus. The sequence continues at coordinate 17,194,363 of CM072876.1, read as the reverse complement.
TAAGGATCACTTCAGAATCTGGTGAAGCTTTAGCACTGATGCTCCATTGATGCCTTCTGAGGACTTGGAATGTGCTCAATAGCCTCAAAACATTTGTTATGTTGTCTTTCAATAACTGTATTGTTATCTATGTAGATATCTGTCACACACTGACATCTTTAACTTGTACTGCACTTTCTGCCCGTTGTGACAATAGGAGACTAATTAAACTGCATCTGTTAAAACCATAATTTCTTTCATTGTAAAGGGTAAAAGATAATGTCTATACATTCCATGTCATGTCCAAAGTGGTGCGTGTGAGTAAATGTGATGGGAGTCACCTCGCCTTGTGTGTAGTGAGCTGAAACGATGGGTCAAGTCCACTTAGGGGCAAATACATAGTGACGTTTGAAATTAATAAAGGAAATTGATATTCATTTATACATGCCGGCCTCAGCAGGCACATCAGCAAAACTGTCAAGCAGAGGTCACATATATTCATGCTTCCTATGGAGGAGGCCCTAAGCCAAGTAGAAAATTGCTTATTTTCCAGCTCCAACAGGATGTAGTATTCTCTGCGGCCAGCAGCAGACATCTATTCCCATGTAAAAGCAATAGATCAGCGCTTTTAACAGAGCCTGTCAGGGCCTGCTGCTGCAGAGTTTAGTGAAAGAGCTGATCTGCAACAGCCAAACATGGAAACATCAGTGTGATAGTGCACAGGACATCAATCAAACACCACTTTGCTATGCAAGCGAAAAAAACACTAACATCTACAGTTGGTTGGTGTGTTGGTGTGTAATTAATTCGGTTTAATTCAACCGATCGGATGTTTTGCAGCAAAGACTGAGAAGAAAGAAAAGGCTTCTACACTTAAACAACGTTCCTTCCTCTGATAGCTCTAATAGTTATAGAAGAATATCGGTGTGTTTGCAACATTATTTTACAACTTCACTATCCCCATATGTCATTCATTGTTTATCTAATGCATTGTAGCTTTTCATCTTGTTGTTCATTTTCAATATTATTTCACATCTGGGCCAGAACATAATATAATAACTATTAAGAAGAAAAAAAATGCATTCATTAAGAAATAAAAGTGATTACCACATTTGTCCCTAGTATCATGGTGATAAACTGGCTGCATGAAGTGATGCTGCAGCTCACTGCAAACTCATTAAGCATACCAGATATAATCTGAGTGTCTATAGGGATATTAAAGGAATATTATACATGATAAAATAAGTAAACGGGTGCTGCAGCTTCTTTGTTGTCAGTTACTTTGTTGACAGCATTTTGATTTTTTATGCTGAATAATAGAACACAGCTCCTGCTGCTTACATAATGACCACCTTGTTGTCTTCATGTATGTATACACCTGGATAAAACAGGTAAGTCTCTCGCTGGTGCATTGAAATTTTACTTTTATTATATACCACAAACAGTTGCCGTTACTCCACTATGTCTCATTAACGCCAGCACTGAAGAAAGCTGCCGTAGAACCAGAAACCTCCAATTATACACATTATACGCATCAGCAAAATGCTGCTACCTGGATGACTTCTTTCAGTTATTAGCCTGGCAGGACATTCATATGCATGTATGCGATTAATTAACAGCAATTCAAATTAGTTAAATTTAGACAAAATAAATATGCTTTTCATTGTATCTTATGCTGACAGAAAATTAATGCTTCTGTTGTATTGATTCTTCGCAGAGTTTAATTCTGTTTTATGTATGTGGAGGATAATGATGAAATTCTTCTTGATACGTACATATCCTGTTAGTGTGTCCTCCACTCCAAAAGCACCCAATGCGCAAAAAGTAGAACTATCCAAAAAGCACGTGGCGCGTCAAGAATGAACTTCATCATCGTGCTTAGTTTGAAAAAATATTTTAATAGTTGACCGATGATGACAAAGGAACGTAGGAGAAGGTCACATTATTTCTCTGCTGTTATTCATTCAGTTCACACTCACAACTGGACCATCACGCAGCTGCTGTCAAAGTCGATATATCCAATTGTTTTTGAAAGGAATCATTAAATGATTGAGAAGTTAACCAGTATGAGACAGTTGCAAACCAGCTTACAGGTGGCTTACTTTTTATTGTAATACATAAATAAATGTATTAATTGCATTTTTCACAGGAGCAGTAGCGATATGATTTGATTTCTTTGCTGGTGAAGGTAATTGTCATTTACTAAATTACAGAATTTAGAGTCATGTCTCCAACACCAACAATCGATCTTCCTTCCTCAGCTGAATGAGGCTTAATTTCCTCTTCAGAGTGGCTCCTTCTCGGGTCATTGGACACAATCATTGTCTCTTATTCACATCTCACGTCTTAAACATGGGACTCCTTCATTTCAATGTATATTTTTACACTCGGCGGGAAGACTTTCATATTTGCCTTCCTATGTCCAAGTCAGCATTTCCATTCTCCTCTTTCATTTCCTGAATGTCTCGCTGCAGTATGAAAAATTAAATGAAAGATTTTGCCTTCGTTTTCCTGAATTCAGCACAGCTTTAATTGAATTTTTTTTTATTTCATTACATTCGATCACATAACTACAGCTGAAAACTTGATGTGGAGATCATAGTTTACTGCATGTATCATGTCATTTATTCTTACTTGTTTTCGGTTGCATATGGAGCTGTTTTACTGTATTATCAGAATTATTACTCAACTCTGCAATAACAGGAGTTGCAGAGCTTTGTTGTTTTCACAGAGAACATCACGGTGCTGACTGTGCTCCTCACTCTGACTTCAACCTCTCTGTCAAAAGATTTGTCACAATCGTTTTCATTTCACAGCAGAGATTTGTAGCCTGTTCTTTCTCTGTATCTTCCCCGTTGAAGCTGCTACACCGATGTCATCACAACTTTGAATGATAAATGTCAGTATAATCTTTGTCAAAGTGACATTTTCGCTTTGGAGCAACACTTTTGTTTAGCATACAAGTGTCGAACGTCATCTAACTTCTATAAATGTTTTCAGTATGCGATGAAGCCAGCCTACTTTAATTTTGCCAATTAAAAATGACACAAAATAATGTGTTGATGGCCTTTTGTTCACAAGAGCAAAATTGAATAAAAAGCAACCTTTGATGAAATGTATTACAAATTCTGTCAGTGAATCACGACACAACGATATGCAAGAAGCACAAAACGACAATCAGACAGCTCGATAGTAAAACAGTATCCTCCTGATTGTAAGGCCCTGGTACGCTCCAAAACACTGCTATGTTGAAACGGACAACATTAATGTTATTAGTAGCACCTGTGCTACTAGTGTCTGCTGTGAAAAAGGGCCTATACTCAACAAGGTGGAGGGAACAAGTAACTGGCCATCGGGAATGCTTAGGAGCAAATATTATATAAATAAATAAATTAATTAATTAAATGTATCACAAAAATATGACTTAAATTTCACCAAAAATGTCTCCAAGACAAGACAAGTATAAGTGCAACATTATAGTGATGTACACATTAAAGGCCTCAATGACTATAATAAAGTAAAATTAAAAGTAATTAGTACAAAATAATATTAATAATTGTTAAAGACTTTTGTATGTTCACTCAAGTAAACGTTTGAAAGTATGACCTGGAACAGAGTATTCTTATACACTGTGATATTGCCACTATTACTTAAATGAAAGATGCTGCTGCTTCTTCCGCCACTGGAGAAAGAAAGGCACTGGTCAGCAGGAGAAATAATATTTGATCATTTCTTGCTGACGCAGCATGAACTCCCTTTATCTCCAAGATAACAGAGGCTGGTCTGACTTACAAGCACCCTGCACCTCCTCCTCAGCATCTATGAACCACAGCTACCGGAGCCTGACACACACACAACATATTCAAGGGCCCAGTGAGCACAGTATATCTATCACCAGTCACTCAACATTCAACACATTTGCACATAGTTTGTCAGAGCCCAATTCACAGCTAGCTGGGTCCAATTACTCCCTCCTGCGTTTGCAGGCTGCAGCAGGCGGCCAGCACCCTCTCGGACCGCTTGTGTTTTTTTATAGACTCCTGCGCTCACTGCACGCTGCCATTGAGAGCGTGGGCGTGCACTGGAAATATTTCCTCTAATTATTCCTGGGCTTGTGTCGAGGAACAGAGAGCACATAAATCAGTGTTTGGCAATTTCCTGAATGCCACATATGTGTAAGCTGACATGCAGTGTGTGTTTCCTGCGTGCACGGAGAGGTTTCCATTTGTCTGTTAAATCGACGGGTCTCGATGGGCCTTCAGTCGCCGGGGGCCGAGAATGGGAGTTAGCATATCACATCGGCATGTGCATGTACTTGATAACATGATCACGAGTTCAGGCAGGTATGTCCAACAATTTCTTATCTCTATGCAAGACATGCCAGTCATATCTCTGCTGTGTATGACTATAATGAATACCACATTGCTGGGAAAGAATTGTGATTCCTTCCACTGATAAGCAGCAAGCACAGATCTCCCACGGATGCTTTTGCATGCTGCAAACCCGAGCGAACACTTTGAACCTCTGATTCACTTCACTTATCTGGCAGCTTCACACTGTGAATGCGTTACTAGCAGGTTAAACCTAATCAAGGTCTCCTTGTGATTTCCCATGTCTTCAGATTGTGTTAAACTGCATGGTCCCACATAGATAAATGCACTGAGTGATTGTCATTACCGTTGCCATTGAAGACACCCATGCTAAATATGTTAGCATTCTCTGTACCCGTCAAATGACATATGTTATTAGGATTTTAACAGGAGCAGGAAAGAATGCGTTAGGAGGAGAATGAGCCAGGAGGAGAGATGAAATCACAACATTTTCCTGTTTGCGTCTGTAGCCAAGACCGAAACTCAAAACGCAGGATTAGATAAAATAACCGAGCATTGATGTTTGAATTGTAAAAAAGGTAATCCATGCTTTGTTTTGCCTTCCAGCTGGCAGAAACAATACTAAGAAAGGCGACGGGGAGTCACTTTGTTTGTAACGTTTGATATTTCACAGTGCGAAGAGACTTTTTTATTATGCAGCTACAAAGGGAGCTGAAAGCAGAGCAGAAGGCAGAGATGGAGACCAGAGGAGCGTCCTAACACTCCTCTGGTCTCAGGATATGAAAGGAACACAAACATGACCTCAGATTCCCTTAGAAGGGCCTTAAGATGTGACCTGCATTCAATGTCACGCTTAAAATCCGTGTTCATTTTAATGACGGCACCAGTAAACTCTTCTATAGCTCCACATTCACAGATAAGCTTCTACTTTTATAGAGAGCAATCAAGAGCCAGCATCTCTTTATACTCATCACTGGTGAGATAAAATGATATCACAGGGGAGCAAATCTGCATGAATAATATCATATTTAGCTCTTGTCATTTCATCGGTGATATTGAATTCTTTAAAGTTTTATGAAGACGTTCATTTTGAATCCCGACACTGAATCCAATCGATTATTTGTTGGATCTATAAAATGACAGAAAATGATGACAAATGTTGATCAATGTTTCCCAGAGACCAAAGATATCCAATTTACTGTCACAGAGGACTAAATAAACCAGAACATATTCACATGGAATCATAGAATCATAGAATCATAGAATCAAAAATGACTCAGAACTGTTAATCTGTTATCAAGACTGTCGCAGAATAATTTAATAATTTAATAGTTGCCAACTCATCTGTGCGGCTCTGCTTAGTTTACAACCAAAAAAAAAAAAAGAAAAAGAAAAAGCGTCATTAAATAGTCTCCTGTGCTTCAGCTGTGTTGAAAGTAACAGAAGGACAGAAGTGCGCTGATGACGCTGGTGGCGCCTGCAGCAGTAATGATGATGGCGTATACAGTATGCAGGCTTGTAATTAAGGAACAGTGTGCAGTGTGCCAGACTGTGGCAGAGCACTGCACTAAACAGAGCATCATTAACAGCTCACTCATCCCGTGCTTACACCAAAACGGTGAACGAGGGCAGCGGGCATATGTGGTAATTAGGCAAGTTCTAACACATATTAGGAATTAATTTCCATTTGATATGTAAGGGTAGAGTGTTAAAAAGGAGGGATGTTCCTGTGATGCCCCCAGCTTATTGACACTGATTACCGCAGCGGTTTAGCTGATGGAGATGGCTGAACTTCTGTCTCCATGCCTTTATATAGAGCACCGCTTGATGCTCGCGGTGTTCTTTTGGCTCTGAAAAGCTCAATGCAGATATATTTTTATGTGAACTCTCGATAAAAATCCGAAACCAAAACAGCTCTCGGAATCCGTTCGTAGGAAGGATTCGAGGTGGTGACTGTGCGGCGCACACCAGAAGCTCCCTCGAGGTCTTTTCTTTTTCTCATCTCTCATCCAAAAACTGTTGAGTATGCCCGAGTTTGTATTCCAGGAAATGTGTAATGCGTTAATTTTATCTTCTCTCAATGCCTTTAACAGCCGGCGTGATTCATCTCACACCTGTTTCCGTTTTCACACGCTTGCCCACACCAGACACGAGCGGAGCCGCTCGTTTGTGCCAGCGGTGACCGTAGTTTTTAACGGAAAACAGGAATCAAAGAACAGAACAGAAAGTTCACTGGTTTTAATGCTCAATGTTCTAAAAGCAGAGCCTGCGTTTCAGTGTCCACAGATTTAGCTTTTTTCCCTCGTTGGTGGTTGGCTTGGAACCACTGAAATCCAGCTCATCCTGATACGAAGAACTTATTTGAGGACACATGTTGTTCAGACCCCGCTGTGTTTGAGTATTCCCACTAAGCCCTTTGACACAGCCATAGAGCTGAGAGGTGGCAGACTTCCACTTCTTCAGCTATCTCACTCCTCAGCACTGCAGCGTGTGGCAGAAAGGGACTTGTGTCGAGGATGGGAGAAATGTTTAGTCTCAGCTTGCTAGTTCACCCAATGTGGATCAAGCGAAGCAATTTTGGAGTAAATAATACCAATTCCTCCCCCCAGGCAATCAAAACACTATCTCTGTGAAAAATAACATGGGCCCACACCAGATGATTGCCCATTTGCTTCTAACAGAAATCTACTCACCCTACTTGGTTGGTAGAGGCACACTGATAAAGTTTCTCCTTCTATCTATTTTACAACAAACAACTGGAAAGAACTTCTTCAATTTGAAGATTTTTTTTCTTAAAGTTGCTAATAAATCTTGTGCGCATAGACCTCGACCATGGGGCAACGGCCAGGTCTTGCTTTCCATCCAGGACATAAAATGTTATACAGAGTGGTGGAAAGTACTGTAACTAAATACATTTATTCGACTACTGTACTACTGTCAGTACAATTTTGATCTTTAGCAGCGAAAGAGCCACATATTTCCCTCCGGAGATGTTAGAGAGCAACAACTAAAAGCTAAAAGAGAGTGAATATTGGACTTACATTCACCAGGTGAGGACAGAAACACGACTCCAAATGAATAATACCTGATTTTTCAAGTGGCCAAAAAAAAAAAAAAAAATCAGTTAATACAGGTTTAAGCTCAGCATCACAGGGCTGCTAGACCTTGGTTTCAGAATCAGTATCATCTTTATTGTCATTGCACTGGGAGGTACAATCAGAGTTGGGGGTGCTCCCACAGAGCCACCGTTCACCACAGGATATTGCAAAAACAAGAGATAAAAAAAAAAAATCAAGAAAAACAACACAAGGGACGAGAAACGGAGCACTATAGTGGAAAACACAGCAGGTCTCTTCAAACAGAGACATAGTAAAAGTGCAACTATATATACAATTTAAAGGGAATGAATGGGTGAGAAAATATTTAAGGTGCGGGAAGGCAAGAGGAGGTAGAGAGATATATATTTATATAGACGGTTGTTTTAAAAAAATGCTTACCATTACTGATACATTTTAGCACCTCGTCTCCTGTAAAATGTGACACACACTGAAGTACTGCAAGTCAGGCTGGAGGAGCCGTGATGTGATGATCCGGGGAGTGAATGTGATCAAATTGCTGTCGAGTGTATGATGAGAAATAGGATAATGGCGTATCAGCATGTTGCCAGTGTGTGGCCTTTCAAGTCCAGCCAGTATTAATTGTTTAACCCTGTATCATAAATCAGATATTAGACTTTACAAACTGTACAGCATATCAACAACGTCCTCTGTCCTTAGACCCTCGATTCAAAGCTACAGCTACAGCAATCAAATACTAATATACACGTGACCAAACATATTACATCATGAATACAGAATTGGAATGGTGTACTTCTATATTGTAAAATTCAGTGACTGATCCACAGTCCACAAAGTCTTTCTCTTGTGGTTATATAAGTAAGCATGGATAGAATACTGTCTTCACACATCAATCATTTCTTTTAACCTTGTATTACATATCAGACAAAGGGAAAGATCTGCAAATCCCACAGTGTGCATCTGAGAGCTGAGACCAAAAACGGACTCGAGTCTGCAACATTTAACATTTTCCAAAGGTTTAATCTTGTGTACTTCAAGCATCATTTAAAGGATTATTTATGGTGGTAATTCAGGAGTTTTACAAGGCATTAGCAGAGCAGCTGGGACTTGAAAGGCAGAAACAAACACAGGCCTCTTCTCCAGAATTGGAACTTTCGACATAATTACATAGTGTTTTGACAGGAATGAGAGGAGAAGAGGGCACAGATAGAGTCCGCTGCTCTGCCGTGAGAGGGGTGGGGTGGGGGGTGGGGGTGTGTGCGCTGTAGCGAGTGCCATGCTTCATGCAGCTGGAGCAGATGCCTCAGTTGTGAATAGAACAGGATCCACGGGTGATCCTTGCGAGACTGATTAGACTTCCTCCATCTCCCCCAAATGAATTCACGGTGATTGAGGACGACGCGACAACACTCCTCTCCTTGTCGCTGTCACTCCTTATCGCTCCACCTTGCACCATCCAGCTCAGTCTGGGAGGCCTCCACCGCAAATCCTGAAGGACGTCATTGCAGAGTAGAGAGCTGAAGGGCCCTGTCCTGCTGTATGGCCAGCTGCATCGCTCACAAGTGGACTAAACAGTAGAGTTATAGAATGATAAAGTGTTTCTCTCTTTAAAAATGGAAATGTAGGATTAAATGCGTTTGTGTTGTTATGTGCTATATATGGTCTCTGTTTTCATCATGTCATCATGAAATGCTAATCTAAATGATTTCAGTTCATTTAGATTAGCACGTCGTAGGGTCAGCTGTTCCACCTTAAAGGTCAGTCCACCTTAAGGTGTGATTAGACTCCAATAGGCACCAGATGTAGCCCCTCATGCTCCTTCATATACACACAAGGCAAAGCCCACCAGCTAACAGAGTTTATTATTGTCTTTTTTTATCAGTTGTAATCTTTTGGTCTTTAGTATTCTTTGGAACCTTCTCTAAAAGTTGTTGTTTTTAGCCTTGGAAATGTAGCGTCTCTGTTTAATGAGTTTAAATAACACCATCTGAGCTGCTTCAGCGGCTGATTACACACATAAACGCAGACGGAAAGTAAACCAGAATACTCCTTATTCAGCAAAATCCTTCATCATAATAAGGTAGAGTCATCATCTCGAACCATGTGACCGCAAAACAAATGTGTTTTATTGATCACAAACTTTACAAATTGAACATGTTTGTATGCGTGTGTCCTTCACTTCCTGTGCCCTATGGACAAGGTCCTTCATTGTTTTCTGTATTGACGTAAGTAAGGTTTTTCTAAAACAGTATTTGACTTGCTTATTTAGACATACAACGTCAAAAATCAATGACAAAATTAAAGAAATTGTCACACCATCTTAGAGTTTTGAACCCTAGCCGGGACATAAAACCCTTCAAAGAGATAGATATGAATAGATTTCATAAAGTTTTAAAGAAACTGAATATCAGCAGGAAATATTAAGTCAGTCAGAAAGTATCAGTATTTGTCATTAGCAGCCTTCAAGAAGCCATGTGGGTTAAAACTCTTAAACTGAATTCTTTGAACTGATATTGAGTCAAGTGTCTTTCATTCTTCACTTTAGTTAAAACATCTGTGACAATCCTTGACAGTTTTTTGGTTCTTGTAGCACTTTTCTTTCCGAGTTTGGGGTGTACACAAGTCTTCAAGGTCACCTTTGTGTTTTGTGAGCGATGTTAAAAAACGTACGAGGAGGAGGGAGAGGAAGAGGAGGAAGACAAGGAGGAGGAGGAGAAGGGGGAGGAGTAGGAGGAAGAAGACGAGGAGGAGGAGGAGGAGGAGAAGGAGGAAGAGGAGGAAGACGAGGAGGAGGACGAGGAGAAGAAGGAGGAGGAGGAAGACGAGGAGGAGGAGGAGGAGAAGAAGGAGGAGGAGGAGCGAAAGGAGGAGAAGGACGAGGAGGAGGAGGAGGAGGAAGACTAGGAGGAGGAGGAGGAGGGAGAGTTAGACTAGGGGGAGGAGGAGTAGGAGGGAGAGGAGGAGGAGGAGGAGGAAGAGGAGGAGGGAGAGGACGAGGACGAGGAGGACGAGGAGGAGGAGGAGGAGGAGGAAGACTAGGAGGAGGAGGAGTAGGAGGGAGAGGAGGAGGAGTAGGAGGGAGAGGAGGAGGAGGACGAGGAGGAGGAGGAGAAGGAGGAGGAGGAGGAAGACTAGGAGGAGGAGGAGTAGGAGGGAGAGGAGGAGGAGGAGGAGGAGGAGGAGGACGAGGAGGACGAGGAGGAGGAGGAGGAGGAGGAGGAGGAGGAGGAGGAAGACTAGGAGGAGGAGGAAGACTAGGAGGAGGAGGAAGACGAGGAGGAGGAGGAGGAGGAGGAGGAAGACTAGGAGGAGGAGGAGGGAGAGTAGGAGGAGGAGGAGGAGGAGGAGGTGGAAGACGAGGAGGAGGAGGAGGAGGAGGAGGAGGAGGAGGAGGAGGAGGTACTCAGAGTGAATAGCTGCTGGCAGCTCTTCATTTGAAACTATTTAATTATTTTTAATACTGGGAGGTGAGTGAGCTGCTTAAGACATAGATGATACTGTAGACAGCCAACATCATAGTGAAGCCACAATGAATCACTGGGGAATCAGCAAATGAGGACAGGCTGGAGTAATTTGATGGTAATAGCTGTACAAGATGTAGGCGCTGGATTGATGAAATCCACTGAGGCCGATGGTTTTATTAAGTCTCATGGCAGAGAGATGATGATGATAGTGATGAACTAATGAATCTTTGCATATTTCTCCACTTGTACAAATATAGGTATACTTTACATGTTTATAACATCAATTCTTTCCGTAATGCACATTAATTCCTAATATACTGAACAGGTTTAAATCAAGTCACCAGTCAGTCAATACAAATTCAAGTCAAATCTCAAGTCTCAAGCCAAGTTAAGTTGCTTTATTTGACTTCAACCAAACCTAAATACACATGGCATTTGTATTTGACCAATCACCTGCTTTCTTCGTGGTTATTTAAAGTATTTTCAATGGATTTCATTGGTTGTTGATCTGTTGGTGTTTGAATACCTTCATATGTTTTTTTTCTTTTTCTTTAAATGCTCCTCTTACGGTTCTTAAATGTGTTATAAAGTGATTTTACTTCTCTACTAACACATTAAAAACAATTCTACCATCTAATTCTGTGGCTCATACTGCAGATATATGATATGTTAGTACTGTAATTATGTCCCAGATGTCTCTCAGCTAAGCTATCTAATGTTAGGCCATGGCCTTGATCCATTATGTTTCTATTTTTTGTCACCGTCATATTGTGGATGCTGCATTGCTGATATTAACTTTATTTATATGATGCTTTCTTATCAGTGTGACGCAGACACATTTTTTAGTGCCTGATGTTACATTAATCCACTGACTTATCTTGACTGTGGGACAGCGTGATAAAAATATCTTCCATGTTGAAAGGGAACTTCTACGCCCACAGGCGTGAAAGTGGTATTTTGCCTGCTAATTTTAGTCAATAATACTAAAGATGGAAATACTGTAGCGTCTATTTCCTTTTAAAAGCAAGTGTTTCACAGACCAGTGGGTAGAGTAAAAATATATCGCTCTGTTCTGTTCATTTCAAAACGTAGTTTACAATGAAGAGTGATTTACTTCTCAGAGCCGCACTAACAGATTTTCTTTGGCCACTTGACAACGGAAAAAAACTCCAAACAAGCTAAATTACACAACATCTTACATATCATGGCCTTACAACATTGTTTTGTGTTAGCAATGGGTTGAGAGTTTATACTGTAGGTTACATTAGAAGTCTCATCTCTGGCCCCCAGAGGATTAGAAGGAGTTCTTGAGCTGGAAAACAGACAAATGGGGCTAAAAAGCTCCATAGAGCCGAGAGGAACTGCATAGTTGGGTGATAATTCTGAAACCATCCATGTTACACACAGTTAGTAATTGTAATTTTATTATTAATATAAAATATTCATGACTGTGGCTTTAATAAATGCAACAATTTTCTTTTTAACCTTTCTTCTGGAGATAAATATAAGGGACACGAGTCCCAATCAAGTCTCAAGTCAATCCAGACAAGTCAAAGTTCAGTGTCCTGGTTAGAGAAGTCAGTAAAGGACAGATCAGGTCCATTGAGACACGTCCTAATCAAGTCTCCAGTCAGTCAAGACCAGTGTTGCTTTGTAATGTGTCACAGTAATGTAATTACTATTTTCAGCAGTGTAAAGGATTAGAATGTGAAAATAACATTTTTTGTTATATAATAGATCATTTAATTACCTTTACAAAGAGTAATATGCGTTTACTTATATTTAACATGCCCGATACTGGGCACGTTAAATATAAGTCTTAAGTAAATCAAGTCAACAGAAATGTCACGCTGCCAGGTGTGGGTAGTTATCTCTGGACACGCCTCCTCCAGCCCCACCAGGAGACACACACACACAAGCAACAGACAAACACATACATAGACCAGTCAGCCTGACAGGGGATTCGTGACAAGAAAATGGTACAAGTTAGGTCTCCAGTCAATAGTGACAAGTCCAGGTCAAGTCGACTGAGATAGATGAACTTTAGAAGGAGGTGGTGCCTTATGGTTGCTGGAATCATCCTCTGAGGACCAAGACTCAAGTTGTTGTGCCAGCTCTGAAGAAAAATGTTGGACAAAAGGACTGACCACATCACCATGCCGGCAGGAAAAAGACATAACCTTACAGCACTGATATGTTCACTGGTGTTTACAGCAGCTGTGGACATCCAGGGCTTAGTCCTGCTGGATGTCCACACTTCCGTCTGTAGGTTCCTTTTCTGAATTTAATCATAATGGAGTGGAGGCTTAAAGATTAAATATGAAGTCATGCCCTGCCCAAAGTCCTTGTGTAAATACAAGATAAGCACTTTCACCATGGGACATCTCAGGCATCCTTACTGTCCCCACAAATATGTTCACACACATTTAAAGAAGGTACTGCAACAGCACACTAACTTCCAGGGGTGTGTGAGAATACTTGCTGAATATTTCTTCAATGTAGGGGGGCTAGTGAAACTCAAAGACAAGCATAAAAGCAGGACTAGTAGCAGTGTTTGAGACTGAATGGGGAGGTTAACGGCAAGGAGGGAGTGCAGAGGGGGAGTGGAAAAAAAAAAAAAAAAAAAAACACTATTCGCCTCGTGTTTTTTCAAGATGTGCCCGGGCAATTACAAAAAGTCATTTAAATGCTAACAAGTTAGATAGGCAAAACGAAACCGGAGTTAAAAGACTAAACTTCTAAATAATCCCTATGATCAAACAGGAGAAAGGACACACTAAACAAGCACACACACAAAATGTCACATGACTATAGATGTCTTTAATGTCTTTAGAGGTTTTTGATACCGAGTTGAGCTCTCAGAAGTGATTATCATCTATTTCTGGGAAATCTTTGTCTTTCTGTGTGTCCTGCTGTAAAAATAGTATAGAACGAGGATGAATAGTGTTTCATTGCCTCTGAATTCAACTTTTTAGAAGTAACAGGAAAAAGATTGTTATTCTTTCAAAAGTTCCATCCTTCTTGCTTTCGAAGATAATAATTTTCCTCTGGAGACATTTGGACTTGTCGTAGAACAAAGAGCATGCATGTAACCGGTAACCAGTAAGTTCCATGTATCCATTGCATCTATGCCTTCCTTGTTTCGCCAAAATGTCTGCTGTGAAGAAAAAGTACTTTTTCTAATTTGTCCTGTGCTGCCTTCAAGTCATGTGGGGAATTTACAAAAGTCGAGGTCACATAAGCAAGCATAGCAAGAAAGGTGTGTTTAAAGACACAAAAGATTTCAAGACTACCTTCTTTTTGTCAATTAGATGGGATATGTTTACTCATGGGAAGTTAGACCGCAGGTGGCAATCCTACAGAAAACCATAAGGGGACAAGTATTAAAATTCCACAGAAAAATCTGTTGCATTTTTATAGTTTATTAATTATAACAAATATCACAGGTTAAAACACAGCTGAAGAGATGACAAGCTGTAACCTCTGAAAACACGAATGTGGGATATGATGATGAAGATAGTTCAGTACAGTTTGCCTGCATCTATGTTGTCAGCCAGTGAGAAATAAATGAACTCATCAGTGGCAGCGATGCATTTAGGCAGAGCCCCATTTTGATACCTGCAAAAATAAAAATTGTAGCATTTGACAACATTGCTGCATTTTGCTGCATAACATGATTAAAGTCTGATGCGCTTAAGTCTCCGCGTAACACTTCAAATACCCGATATCACCTAAGACGACAGTAAAGTGATGCTTTAGGGATTTATCGAGTATTTACTTTGACAGCTGTTTCTCATTAAGTGTTTTGCACTGATTAATTGGGATGCTGAATAAAAGGTGTTACAGGGAATTGTGTTGTGAGGTGAACAAAGGTGTAAAGCAAGAGCCATTTAATTAAATATTGAACAGTCTCAGATGGATGTCTATGTTGGTGACCCAAACTGCAAGCAATGCTAATTAAAATGTTTCTTCTGTCAGGGGACCTGCTGCAGATCCTCCCTCAGCTTGCTCACCTGCAAAAGACATTAATTCCAGCAGATAAACATTAAAGAGTCCCATTTAGAAGCTATTTACCAGAAGAGAGCATTATACACTCTGTGCTTTGTATGATGGAGGATTTTGTTTTCACAGAAATGGGAATTACTGTGTATTTAAGCATAAAAGCTGCTATTTTAAATAATGGTCTCGAAAGTGTAAAGACCAGTTACTAATAAAGGTCAGGTAAAAAAAAAACAAAAAAAACACTGAGCATGCATTATATTAGCTGAACTCTAATAGATCACATAGTAAATTCAGCCTACATTAGTCACGTCATGCTCACCACTGCTGCTGGGTTTCTCATTTTAACACAATTACTATGTTCTTTATTTTTGCAGCGCTGTATTATATTCAAACTCAACATTTCCTGTAGATATTTTAAATCAATAGAAATTATGACAAACATTTTATACGTTCGCCAACAGGCACAGAAGGGATGCTGAAGGTGCTGCCGATCCACCGGTCTACTGAAAACATGCTCTCGCTGCGATGCAAACTGCTAAATGATTATTTGAACCCGCCATGAATAATGAGACGGTGGCGCTAAAGTCACAGGCTGTAGTCTACAAGCCGAGAGTGTGCATCTCATCCCATCTGTCATGTCTAGCCTTCGACTGCTACTGATTTCATCAAGACAAGAGCACCAAATCCATCCTCACACAAGTAAGCGCTTGCAAAGGGAACTATATGTTTTAAAAGGAGCGGTTTCACCTCTTTGTAATCCTCTTCCTCTTAAACTCATGAATGCAGGGCCTTATAAATTGCATGTTACTGTTGAATGGATGAATCACTCACAACTTGTGCTAATGTGCTCGTTTACTGCGTGTCAAAAAAGGCCTCTCTTTGTTCACTATGTATACAACTGCACTGATTGGTGTCATCATTCAGTCTTGGGAAGGTAAAGGTTCATTAGATTCAAGGATTACGCAGCATAATTGAGGAAATGGAAGTATTAACACATTTGTTGACTTTCTAATTTAAACTAACGTGTTTTCACTTAATCATGTCTTTAAAACAAAAATCTATATGTTTAGCATTTTTTACAACCCTGTTTGCAAATGAGGTGGTCTCAGATGGGGAATTATTCATTTTAATGTGAACCATGACGAAGTGGAATTGACTGGAATAACTGAGTCAATGACGGTGTGACTGTTGGCTGTACTGATGGAACCATCGCTGTGTAAATGTACATTATACTTCATAGGAAGAACAAAATGAAAAACATCTCCACCTCAAGCCTGTTTCTCTACAGTTGGAAGTACAAGCTAGTGCTGAATATATTTGTTGAGAACTGAAAGTACTGTGATATTGATGTCCATTTTCGGCACAACTGGGTTGAAAAACAATATTCTACTGCAATATGTACAATCAACCATCAATCTTTCATTTTAAATCCTGAAATTGTTTGTGTGTGATTACTGGTGGCATCTTTTAAAAAAAAAAAAAAGATTTTCCAATTCATACAAAAGAACAAAGTGTCTTTCTATTGTCAAAAAACGGGAACACTGTGTGCGGCAAAGCATCCACTGGCAAGGTAATAAAGATGTCTACTGAGAGCTCAAACTATAAGAGTCTGGAGGAAAGACTCTAGAATTTTTATTTTTTGACTCTGCAGAGCCAAAGTGACAACCTGTGTCTCGCTGAAAAAATAATGAGCCAGGAATGCTCGCTCATCACTTTTGGAGGAGCATCTCGTTGCGATTAGACAGGAGAGGAGTCTGGCTCGTCCACGGAGTGCTGTTGTTTCTGGAAAACTCGAAAAAGTTGCTCAATCATGGCCCGCCCCTGGGAAAGCAGTCAGGTACTTCACCTTATGAATGCACGGATGCAGCAGTCACTTGCCGCCTGAATGCGTCTGCAGAAAGCCTGAACCGCATGCAGCTGTATAAAAGGAACGATGAGACAGAGTTCTCGTCATGGTTGGAAGTCAGCGGCCGTGACCCGTGTGTAATAACTTCAATTGTGGAGCCTTTCTTTTTTTAGTTTTTTATTTTCCTCTGGCCCCGCGTGTAAATACAGAGGAAGAATGAATGTTGAAAAAATAGCAATTATCAAGCAAGTTTCACCTTTGAGTGCTCTCTATTTTCCTGGATAAGCAGGCGGCGTTATGTGACAGGTAAACTGAATCATCTCTTTTTTTGCCACTAGCTAAAATATTTCTATTGGAATTGGAGGTGACTAAAATAGGCATGGCGTATAATCCTCTCTGAAAGGATTGTAGAGGAGTAAACCTGCCCCGGCAGAAGCAAATTAAGATGTCAGCAGCAGTGTGTGAAAGTGGAAGTGCACACGGTCTCATGAGCTCAGATGTTGGACTATTTTTTAAAAGAAGCACGACGAGGAAGATGACCTCAATCACCATCGCAATTCCCTTATTAAATCAGACTCAGTAATAGCAACACTGGTCCCATTAATGCCACATTGGCTTTTATATGGATTCTTTATCAGGCTTAACAACTTCAATTTACATCATGCTGCATGTGGGAGGCTGTTCACTCTTTGGATGCTCAACTTAATGCTGGGTGACAGAAAACCCTGTCACTTTGTGTGTGTTTGTTGTAATAGGGGCGTTCAGAGTCTTCACTAGTCCAATTGGTTGCTTGATTGTGGACATGACCTGGTACCAGTGTCCAGCCGGGTTCAAATTATATTCATTCTAATGGGATCATGGTTCCAGCTCTGAGTTTAGCACATTAGTGCAATTTTGAACTGAACATCTAATTCTTGAAAAAAAATTACTGTAAAAAAATACCCAACAATATCTCATATCCAGTTCTGTTGACTAATGCTATGCTTTTAGGCTTCAAACTGCAGATTAAAGAGGTATCCTGCACATTTTCAGATCTATATTTCTTTTTATTTGGGGCTCTAATGGAATATATTTGCATATTTTAAAATGAAAAAAAACAACCTCAGCCGTATTTATCCTGCACTGACCCTTCCTGCAGCCCCTTAGTTTCTCTCAGCCTCTGTCTCAAACCCGTCTCTTTAAGGCCAACTCTGTTCTGATTGGCCAGCTCTTGAAATCCGCCTCTGACCTGAAGATGAACCAACATATTATCTCCTACTTCTACTTTTCCCGCTTCTGTCTCATCTGAAACTCGAACTTTTTTAATATCACTTGTTAATAAGTTGGATATTAGCACTGGATTTATTCAAATTAAGTATGACCCAGATTCCAACATCTTCCTTCACATAGTAGTATTAGATAATAGATAATTATCTGCTTCTTCTATTTGTTTGTTCTGAGATGTTATTTGAAAGTCCCTTAGGATATGTTATCATGCAAACATTTTCAAAGCTTTTATCATTGTGTTTTTGCTGTTGTTATCGTTTGACGTCTGTGCTTTATCACTGAAATACAGCCATGTAAAACTTTGTTTTGTCTGGCGAAGGGAGTTTATTAATTCACTGGAGGTCTAATACCTTGCTGGGAAGGCAGCGCCTGCTGACAGGAAGACTGAGTTTTCAGATTGTTGTGAAAAAGACAGGCTGCCATTCAGGAGTCACCTCCAATAAAAGGAATGCCACATGCAGGGAATGAGCCATCAGCCACTGAAGTGCGTCTCTCTCTCTGGAGGGCAGTTTTACCAGTCAGGTCTTTATATATGGACCATAATGTGCTAGCTCCCAAAGAAAGTCATGTCTGGGATCACAAAACTAACAGCTCTTTCATGCTAAATGTTTTTGTTAATGTTAGCGATGTATTGGCTGATGATGACAGCATGATTCCATGTCCTCTGCAGGAGCGGGGAACACACCGCTGATAAGCACTTGAAAAGAGACGTCAGTCAAACTTTTCAAAAACACCAATCTATTGTCATCTCGAGGATTTTGTTTACTTGTCGAGGTGACACAGTCGAGCCGGCGTGTAAGATTTTCAGTGATAATATGGCAAGACTCTGTGTTTTTAAATGTCAGGAATGGATCGGTATGTATTTTTTTTTTGCGGTTACAGTCACCTATTGCAACAGGAGAGAGAAAATGTCACACGTGTCTGGCTTTGCAGTGAAATGTAAAAAAAAAATAATTCTTACATCCGCAGCTGCTGGAGATGCATTCACGCTGCAGGATTTACCACCTGCTGGGAATCCCACAGTCACACCATATGCTGGTAAAGAACCTGTTGAACTATTGCAGCAAACAGGATACATATTGATTGGGAGAGTGAAAATGAGGCTGGGTTCACTCCGCAGGCCTCCACGCTCAGCTGCTGCTGCTCACGTCACATTATTTTTAACTGTATCTTAAACTGATCGCGAAGAGAAAAGTTTCAGTCATAACATCCATAATAACACCCACACTTGTTCCATTTGTTTCATTAATGTTTCATAATGCGAGTTTCATTCTCAAACGAATGCTTGCACAACAATATTGTAGTTTGTTTTGCTTTTTTTTCATTTTCCTAAAGTGAGTAGTGTTTAATCATCATAACTAACTGACAGAGAGAGCCTGGGACCAGGTGGGACATACAGTGTATTGGAGCTGCTGTGTGTACTGGTCTAGATGGGAACCTGAAAGCAACATGCTCATCAACACACATCACAAGTGCTGTGAATGAGCGAGTTATAGCAGCAACTAGTTTCCTCCCCAGCAAATGCAGCCATTATAGGCTGTGTCATTGACATCCACATATTCTCATAAATATTCCCCATACACCATTCATGTGTATCATGCTTTCGGTTAAGGTCCTTTTAATTGTGGTCCATACTCACTCATTGTCACGGTTTAAATTATAGCATGTTAAATAGACATTTTAATATTAATTCACAGCAGGAAAACACAGCTGTATCTAATGGCATTAATGATGTCTATGTCTAATGAAATGATCCCAGTGAGCTATATCATTAAGCCAGCGCACCTGTGTTTCCCTGTGATGACCAGTCAAACTGTCTGGAAGCTCCAACAACTTTCAGCTTTGAACAACTATGTACCTTAATAACTGTTTGTGAACAGTTTTTAAACCAAATAAACTACTGGACATAAACTCACACAAACTCCCAATGACAGTGTGACACTGCATTTATCTAATAATAGAGCTCTCCCAATCCATATGAATGAGTGTACTTTCATTCATCACATCCATTCTAGCATCTGCTAAAGCACAGCACCTAACAGCTTTGTATGGTTTGGAAAATGGTCCATAATAAATATAAAAATAAGATATATGAATACATATTTTACAGCAAATAACTATTGGGTCAAAAGACAATAATGTTAAAGTGTTGAAACCTTTTGAAAGAAAACCCAAAGAGAAATCTGACCCTATCACTGCCCTCAGCTCTAAAGAACTGCTTAGCCTCTGTTAGCATTTCTAGCAGCAGCAGCAGCAGCAGCAGCAGGCAACACATTCTGATAGACCCACTCTACTCTACCCACTCAGAGCACACATGTCACACGTAGAGGCTGGTATAAAATATAACATAAATAGAAAAAAAAAAAAAATATTCATTCTAAAGGCATTTCTTTGACAGGATTACATAATTTGTTAGTATTTGGGAAACACACTCATTAAGAAGTTTTTAATAGAGAATCTAATATGACAGTACTAATACAACATATTTTCTATCTATCTTAATAATTGTTAGGGGTTTAATTTATTACAATTCTTGCAGATTAACAACTATGAATTGGTACTTACCAACTCCTTATATTCACTGAATAACACGACCATCTTTGCAAAATGTCCTGTAAATAACATGTTAAATTCTTGCAAATTATATAAAAAAAGTGTTACTGAATGCTGAATAGTTTTCCAACTGATTGTTACAGCTTATATGTGTTCAGGTGAATGATGCTGACCTACTGGCATGACAATACTAAAACAACTCTTTACATTCATGGAGGTTGTAGGCTGCATGCCAGTTGGACTCAAATGATACAGTATAGTTTATATCATCCACATCAGAGCTGAAAGAAAACTGGCTCTGCACCTTTTTCACTTGTTACACTACTGGTAATATTTCATATTTTCTGGTTTTCCTCTGCTATAGTTGTTCTTCCTCTATTGTCCTGTCATATCTACAATGCGTATACCGGTACATCTGATCTCCGGCGCGCTGTTATCTATTCCCTTCATATATCTTTTAATCTTCTGTCGTCAAACTGTGTTCCAGAACAACAGAGCCTGTCCTCATTGTGTCACACTGTCAAAAAACTGGTTTTGAAATTATGTTTAGGATTATTAAAGTCATCCTAAAGTTATGTTTTGCTTAGCTGTTATTTTAAAAGTCAGGGGCTGGTCCCTAGGTAGCAGGAGGAAATATGTTTTCTCTGTTGCTCTCATTAGTTTATATTCCCCTGAGAGTATTTAGCGCATCACGCTCCCCCTAATTACTACACATAGTCAATGAAATCAACTGAAAGCAACTGATACTAATTATGAATATCATTTATCACTTGACATGTATTGGGATTCTGTTTTGGATAATTGTGTTTGAACATTTTAGTCCAACATAATAGGAAAAGAACATGTGGGCTTAAATCCATGCACGGATCCAGATATTCAGTTTTAATAATCTCATGTAGCAGCAGCACACAGTGGAGAAAACAAAGTGGCGGATTTGTATCAGGTTTGGTTCTAGCTGGAAGGTCCAAATGGTAATCAATGGACAAAACAAACTAGTGTTTACAATGCCCGATGTCTAGGGGAATCTTTCAATAGTGCACTTTAGGAACATCGATCAATTTATTTAGATTAATTAACTGCCCGGGCAGTTCTCAAAGTTAAAACTCTATTTCTCTCCTTATTGAGAACTGCTTGTTATGACTGGTATAACTGTCAAACTTCACATCGTAGAGGCTGGATTACAGCATATGACATTGTGTGATAAGTACCTGAAAGTGTCACAACGTATTGATATGTTGGTGTTCTTGTGCTGTGTGTCTCTTGACTTCCTGTTTTATTTTGAAATTTACCCATCCTCTTGTTTCAAATCTCTTGCCCTTCCCGTGTGTGTCACCTATTGCTGTGATTCCTGATTGACCTGTTCCCCATTAACCATCTATGTGTCTATATAAGCTCTGTGTCTCCCTTTGTCCTGTGCCAAAGTGTTTTATCTCATGCTTGGAGTGTTTTTTGTTGATTATACCAAATAAATCGGCTCACTGACACCTCAACTCTTGAGTCCCGATTGACTTCCGGCCTGACAGAAAGTGCTATGTGCATACTTATTAAACGACGCAACAAAAAAGTGTACACTATCACATGTTTTAAACATTTTTAAACCACATACCTCACCCTCATGCCCATCTACTGTACCTGTAACCCTTTCAGTTATAAACAACACTATGGAAACGTGTGATAAGAGCTTATTTTAAAAGAGTAACAAATAAATGTATATAAAATATGCAATACATGAATTAATATTAATATTTCAGACATATTCTGAATCACTTACAAACAAAACAAATCAGTAGTTTACAGACATGCTGCTGTTAAGATTTGCAGATAAATATTGGACTTAAAATAAAATGTAGAAAAATAATAAATGAATATTACTTTCTCAAGGACAAAAAGCACACACAGCATTGACATTATTTTTTTTTGTATTTTTGTGTTTATAGTTTGCCCTGGTAGGTCAAATATTAATCCAGTTCATCATCAATACATCCATGGGCAGAATGGATTGTCTGTTATAAACATTCATCACAATTTACATCCCAACTTCCTGCTTCAACTATGATCTACTGTACTGTACCATTGTTGTCCAAACCTCGAATGTTGATAGATGTTTCTCAGAAGGAGCTGCTCATAAATCTCCCATCAGATCCTGGAAACAGGTTCTCTGTTGTTCGGGACTGTCTGCTGTAGGTCTCTGAAGACTTTCTTTGAATGAGGTGAATATTTTTCACCTGCATTAATCACATCACAACTCAGTGCTGCCGAGTTTATGAACACCCCCCCTGGCCCCGATCCGTTTTTATGTCTTCACCTCCACATCCCCTCACTTCTTGCCTCTGGCTGTACTCCAGCAGCCATAGCTGGACCTGGAGTATTTCATGGGGAGGTTGGCCAGGATGTCAGGCTGGATAAATGTGCAAAGTGGCTGTATTGGTTGTGACAGTCAGCAGGGATTCGTGTAGTGATTTTAAGGGAGCACGCAAGTAGAGGACAAAATCATTATATCACTAATTACTGCAGAATGTTCCTTTTTTTTTTGCTTGGTCTTCCCAGCTCTGATCACTGGTCACCGTCACATAAATGCTGCTCAGGATCTTCAGTCTACAGACGATCCTTTCTAATGATTGACTTTCCTCTTGTGCCATCATCAAGCCAAAATGTCAACTTTGTACACAAGATGTTTCAATAAATATAAATAATAAATCAGATATAAAATATGCTGATTCCCAACGCAAATTGTTGAGCAAGTTCCAGAGGCTAAGCACCGCTGTCATAGCATGCATGTCAACGGACATCTGGGTATCTAGGTTACATATAACAGTCGTTTGAACAATCGTTCGAATCGGTGGATGAGTTGGTGAACTTTTTTTTTTCTTTTCACAGAGAAAAAAAGTCAACGTACAGCATCACTGAAAGCCACGTGAGAACGTTTTCCCCTCTTATTGGTCAGATGCGTCTGGGAGCGAGAATGTAAACAGGAAGAAATTCCTCAAGGTCAAATCTGCCTGAAAACCAAGAAGTCAACATACTTCATTGTTATTTTAGGCTGGATCCATTCATTCTCCAGCTAGCTGCTACTAAATGTTGATTTTGCTCATCCACATCACAGCATGTAAACCTGCAGAGTTCACCTTGTTGGGTCAGATTGATGTTCCCACCACAGATGAACCACTCCAGAAGTGACCAGACTGAGACCAACCCCCCTTTCAAAAGGTATCTGTGTAGTTGTTTTGGTCCACAAAAAAGTCCTGGGAGGCTGAGGCCAAAAGTCTGTCATTATAAAGTTGGAAGAGATGAAATGATCTTAAAATGAGGCTAGCAGCGCATACTCTCAGACAGTCTTTCTTTGAAGGCATTGATGGAGTTGTGCTCAGCTTTGCACATGAAAAATGTTCAAACGCTGCCTACTTTCACACCTCATCACACCTGATCAATCACTGTGTGAAGCGGGAATAGTCGATGGGTCGTCAGTTCTAGAAAGGTCCTGAAATTGGTCCTCAAAGTCAGATGTTGAAAAGCGGGTTGTAAAAGCACCATGTTTGAAGCATACTGAGGCCCTTCATTTTTAATATTGCAGGGTGTAATGAACACTGCAGCTTCTAGAGGCTGTTAGCTGGGCTTTAGACCATTAGTCCTGCTTTGTGATAGTGTTTAAGTTAAATCTGGTGTGCGATATAAAAACTGTAGGAAACAGTAAACATTTTCACACCCTCCGTGTATCCATTTCATTGCATATTTTCAGCGACAATAAAGCTTTGTCAGCCTTTCTTTTATACAAACTGTAGACTGGAGCCACAATGTGACGAGGCAATCTCATCTGCAGGCATCATTATCCTCTCCCTAAGACATATCTTCCTGATCAGATCTAAGCTACAGTGGTCACATTACATGGTCATTTGAAAAGATGCGGGGGGCGAAATCTTCAATTGGCTGTCTGCAGGCAACTGATGCTGCTGATTTCTGTAAACACGTACGGCGAGAGATCGAGCTGTTCTAACAAAAGGAAGGGAGGACCCCAGGAAGTTATTGTCAGAGGACAAATTTATAACGGATTGCGGCGTGACCTTGACAAGTGGCACTCATTTGGAAGCCAGAACACTGGAGTGCCTGCTGTGGTTCTTCTGCACATTTCAGGTTATTTAAACCACAGTTTCTCCATACTGGAAATAATTGAAAGGGGAATCTTGACTGCGTGGGGCACACTAGCTGCCCAGAAAGTGAAATCGACAAAAGTGATTATTCCCCCCTAAAAAGAGAGAGAATATCATATAGCAGCTTATACTGTTTTATGTATATTACTTTTTTTTATTTTAACAAGGGCCCAAAGGAAATGATCCTTGAGCTGCTGAGCTCAATTTAATCTACAGCTCTTTGGGATCACCCAAAGACGTTATATTGTATATTATGTGGGATGTTTCCTGCACAATACTCACAGTTATTACTTGGTGAACCATGGGTCCTGTCATATTAAAGGTATTCTTTACTCTGTGGGCTTGCTGTGTGCTAACACACACTCTGTGGGACTAATGTATGTTAGACAGAAATATGTGTTAGTTACTTGGAATTGAATTAATAACCATGAAGTCATTTTTTAAGCAATTGAGATAAAACTTTTTCAATGAGCCACAGGGTTCTAATTTCCTTGTAATACCTGTTTGTTGCAACACCTCGGGCTCGGGCTAATTTTTAACAGTTATACCCAGACGATTACAATGCTATGCAATGCTAATACTATGACCAAGTTTACGTGGATTCAGCACTGTAATGTGCAGTATTGTGTAAGTGATGTTTTATACTTGCTGTCATTCCACTCTGAGAAGTTATAAACGGTAACTTATACTATGGTGCCTTTCCAGTCAGTTGACCACTTAAAGCGCTTTACAGTACATGTCAACATTCACCCATTCACACACACACACATACATACACACACACACACACACACACACACACACTCACACACACACACACACACACACACACACACATACACACACACACATACACACATTCATAAGCTGATGGTAGAAGCTGCCATGCAAGGTGCCAACCTGCTCATCAGGAGCTAATGCTAATGCTAATGTTTGTAATGTGCATATGTTAAAGTTTTAAGCGTTTAAGATCTTTTGGACAGCTGGTATTGTGTAATAAGAAATTATAGTTTTATGGGGATTGCACTTATATTGGAACCAACCAGAACCTAGTGCTGGTCCTGGCGACAAGTACAATCTGTACAAAAGACCGACGTGACGCGGTCAGGACTGTGACTGATGGCTGTCTCTGACTGGCTTTTCTTTTTGCCATCTAATAGCTTAATATAGCCCACTATCACAACCAATGTTCTTCTTTTAATCAATATGATGGTATGTTTTATATTACTCTTAAAAGTATGCTCAGCACCCGGAGATCTGTAAAGTGTGTGTAGGAGCTGGTCAATCCAATCTTTTGATCAATAGCTGTATAATCATTCGGATCAGTACCATGATTAGATTGTGATGGATACTGTCACATTTCAATAAAATGTAGTCTCCTGATGACAGTGGAAATACTGGGTTAATGCTGAAGACTGCAAGGTGTCCTATACATTGCACCGGTATAGAAGGAAGTAGACACTCAACCGCTGCCTCCTGACTGCAGGTCCTTCTCTAATATGCCTAAGGCAATGTGTCACTCCTGTCACACCAGCTGTCCATTACAAACCCTGGCGTTGCATATTGAAACATTCTTATGTACAGGAGGTGTGTACAGACCCACTGTATGGATAATGTTGGGAGATTATATTATATTACATATAGCTGTAGACTACAAAACACAGAAACCCCTGCCGCGCGGCTTGCTACTTGATGTCTCTAATGGACAACATATGTTTTGATCCGTCAGAATCTTCCTCAGGTTCAACATTGTGAATGTCGCTTGTATAATGCTCACTTGGTAAACCGTCTTGGTGTAATAAATGGATTGAGAACTTGGTACAGTCCTTTATCAGATAGAGATGATAGAGATATGGGTTCACATGCACCCCAAGCCAGATATGGAATATTTTAAAATCTTGAGTGTATATTATTGTCTCCATCTGTCATGTTAAACATTTCAGTCGTTCCAGTTGCCAAATGTGTGGCCAGAATCTTCTTGCTAACATGCAAGCAAGTATGGAAAACGTAGCGCAATTCTGATATTGTAGCATCTTAGTTTGGAATCTCTCTCCAAGCATCTGTCTTCCCACCAATTGATTAATGTATTGATCAATTGGATTTGATACTTTTTGATAAGGCTTTTTTTTGGGGATGGGGGTGGGGGTGGGGGGGTGTCTTCGATTGTATCATATTTTTGTTTTACAATAAAAGCCAGAATGTGTTTAAATCAATAAATATATAACCTGTTATTATTCACTTAAATATGATCATGAATCTATCACTGTCTCCTCGTTTTATGGTGTAAGGTAGTGAGAACCCTTCAGTGCTTTATTATCAATCAGTTCCACCTGTTCATATAGAAAACGCCCACAACACTGAAAATCCACAATCTCTTTATTGTTTTACGATATCGTCAAAAGTTACAACGCTGCTACTGAGCTAGCGAGTCAGTCTGAAATGCATTATGAAGGTCCTGGTTTCTTGAGTTAAGTGTTACCATATACTATCTAAGATGACTTCCTTCTGGAGCATCCACTGTGTTTCTATATATTCTATATATATACTGTGGACAACCTTCTTGATTCAAACATGTTTCCCTCTTTGAAGGCAACCATCCTAACAGTACCTGTAAGCAGCTGCTCATGTGAAAGGTCCTTCACTGCCCTACGTCGGCTGCATTCCTGTCTCCGTCAAACAGTGAGTCAGAAAAGACTTTACAGTCTAGCACTCATGTCATCTGAAAAAGAGGAGCTTCAGCATCAGTCACAACAGATCATTTAGCCACTCTTAAAAACAGACGGCATTCTTTGATACTTCCATCCACCAAGTGAATGAACTTGGTTCAATGGCAATTGTAGCCCTTTTTTTACTTGTTAATACTGTGAACATAGTGTTACTGTTCAAACTGATGTTTGTCGTACTTAAATGATAATAACAAATAATTTCTCTGTTTGTGAAGTTTTGTGCTCATATGCTACATTCGCTCACATCCTGTCCACCTTCTGTCCACCTTCTGTCCATCTTCTGTCCATCTTCTGTCCATCTCCTGAGGACTAAGCCCCGCCTTAATACCCAGTGACGCCCCTGGCTGACTGTGCTGTGTGTTATATACATGGGCTTTCATGCATTTGGTCATTTCTTTGGTTGTGTCACTGTTGCTGTAAGATGTGTCTTTGTCAGTAAGTCTTGAATATGACACATTTATTCTCTCTCCACCTTTCCCCAAGTCCACATTTAAGCTTAAACTTTAAAGCTATTTTTTTATATGCAGCTTCTGTGCAGTATGGATTTTACACCTTTTTACGTTTAATGTCTCAGGAGTTTCACTCCTAACTTGATACTTGTATTGCGTCATTGCACCAAAGTTGATTTCATTCATTCAACATCAAAACACAAGATGAGCAGTTCTAGGTTTGTATGTTTTAATAGTCTCCTTCAACACTCAATTATCTTAGGCAATAATTCTCAAACGTTTTGGGCCAAGTATTTTTTTTTTTTTTTAAATATTAATTTAATATTATTATTTTAAAAGATCCTTGTGCCACCACCAGTCTATGACACACATAGTGTGTGTGTGTGTGTGTGTGTTGGGGGGTCCTAATGGGGTTCTAATAAAAAGGAAGGTGTGGCAGCAAAATGCAAAGTGCCTATATGATTAGGAAAGCTGATTATTATTGAGTCTAAAAGTGAAAGTGGATAATAAATGGCACCACGGCACTCATGAAACCCATCCATGCATGGAGCAAAGCGTGGGCGCAGCATTAGATCAAATCGGCAGTGCATGGGACAGTGCAAATTGCATTGTGGGCACTAGACTGGACTTATGCAAAAGAACACAGGAATAATTATTAAAAGCTATTATAATTTAGTCCTCTGATAGGCCCAGACTGTCAATGATGGTGAAGTAGATACAAAGATTGTGAGACTGTGGTCAAATATATGTCTCTCTCAATCAATATCCTTGATTTAGATTCGCTAAAACAAAGAAGACAGCACTCTCAGTATGCAGACACAGAGGAGAGGAGGATTACCTGAGATGTGGAGGAATCCATCTTCCTCCAGGCTGTGTAATACATCATAGTAAACGCCCAAGGTCCAAATGTCCCTCCATAGGTGTTCCATTCTACAATTCATAAATACATACAAAAGTTTCTCATGGGTAAAAATATAGTCAGTTCAACTGGAGTAAATGTCACACTGAAGGGCACAGCAATAATAACGAGACATGTCATGTATCTGCTTGGATCTTGAAGCAGTTTGATAATTATTATCATTATTACAAAAGAAACACTTCACCTATAAAGCTTCCACATCCTGCGCCTCTCACAGTAAACATCATCCGGGAAATATCGAACATTCTCAACTCATTGGATTCTGTATCCATACAACAGAATCCATGAAAAACTTCACTCAAACACTGGATCATTTCCTCACACGAGAGGTTCATAAAAACCACACGCAGCATTGAATAAATCCTGAAAATTCCATGACTAATAAATGGCTGACAACGTTGTACTTTGTATTGCTTGATCCGGGATACTAAGAGAAACATGCTGTAATTCTAGATAAATATAGTGCAGCATTACTCACTTCTAAGGCCATACCAACCTCCTCATTCCATCCGGAAAAAGCTGTAGTACTGGCTGTGCTGTTGGATCCAGCATTAAGAGACATGATCTGGAGGATGTGAATTGCATATGGATATTATTGTAATTAGACTACCCCCCTACCAGTTTCCCTAATCAAATCAAGATATCAAAATATTTAATTTAGGAGCAATATTTTCTTTACATATGTATTATTACACAGCAGAAGAAGACAGCTATATCCAAGAATATGAACTATATACCAAAGAATCTATCGGAGGCCAAATGAACAAGAAGCTTGTCATTCTTGATAAGATACCTTCTCTGTCAACTCTATGTATAGAGGCCTTGATTCTGGTCCATTGAACATACACCCTTTGCTTGAAGACTAGCATGAAGTTGTCTAGATATGATGGCTCTCACTTCCAGATCCAGAGCGTTGTTGGTCATGGTGGGGCACAGACTCTTAACTGACACATTGTCCTGTATATGGTACTTTTTGAGATTTCAAGCATGTCTGCTACATATGTGGCAGATAGACGTAGCTGAAGAAGACTTTGGAAGTGGTCCTGTCTGACCTGGAGTCTGGATGGGGGTGTGTGCCTTATAGACCAAATAATCCATATCTAAGGCAGACTGTAGTCTTCCCTTCCCTCAGCCTTTCCTGAATTTTTCATTTCATTAGCTGGTTCCTATTCTTTTCTGATCTCTCTCTCTCTCTCTCTCTCTCTCTCTCTCTCTCTATATATATATATATATATATATATATATATATATATATATATATATATATTTATATATATATATATTTATATATATATATTTATATATATATATATAAATATAAATAATATATATATGAAATCTGCCCCAAAATTGACCGGTCACCTGGAGGACATAAACCATTTAAAAATGAAAACTGCTGAATTAAAAAAAAGTACACTTTATAATTTAAATAATCTCAGTGCATCAGGCAGCAGTGGCATCAGACGTATTACTAAAAGGTTGCAGATCCAAATCCTGTTCCTGGAACATCTGGGTGAGAAAGTGAATATGCCTCCAAGCAAACCTCCTATAATCCTCAAGTGTTGCAGTGGAGCCAGATGAACAAGGTGGATTCCAGATGGGACTGTTCATGCCCCAGCACTGCTGAGTATCCTAGCTGCTGTCCAGAGGAGCCTCTGTCAGTGTCCAATGTGTGGAATAAAAGATGATGTCTCTGCTTCTGCTGCACCAATTTTCATCATTTTTTCCCTCCAGGTTGGCTTTATTATTATTATCGGTTCTATAGATTATTATGTAGAAAACTGTATAAATTAAGGGATGTTTTTCATGTCATTTACAGCACAATCCATTAGTTATACCCTTAAAACCTTAATAATATCATTATTAACGGGTACATGGATGGCATTTTAATGCAATTCTGTTTCATGATGTCAGAATACTGCAACTTAAACCGTTATCAACTACTGTATTGCATAATGCTTTAGACTCCCCGCTGTGCTGACACACTCAGCTGTATGTGAACACTGAACAATGACTCCCTTCCCGGTGATGGAGGAACCTCTGTAACGCTGTGAAACAGAAGCTGTCAGGGGAAAATTCTCTTTTGGGGTTTTACCCACACACTAGATGAAGTTGTAAATCTGCTGCAGTGGGTGACTGACACATGTATGAAGGCAGAACCAATTACACCAGGGAGAGCTGGGATGCTTTCTCTCAGGGCATGTCTCGTTATTTCCATCGTGGTGAGAAAGAAAAAAAAAAAAGGCACATGAATAAATAATGAATAGAGAAATTATATCGTCAACTGCTCGGGTCCTTGCTGGGTAAGCAGAAATTATTTGTAGTTCTTTAGTTACTGTGAGACTGGCTTCCTTTCAGTGAGACTTGCAGAAAAAAAATGTGACTGATTTGAGACTGATATGATTCTGCAGTGAGATATCTGCTGCATGCCCTCAGAAAATAATTGATAGCATGTGGCTTTCAGTGTAAAATGATAGAAAAGCAATTACCAATATCGAGCTTGTAGTTGAGATTTATCTGCAAAAAAACTATTTTCTAAACCTTAATGCTTACTTTCATCTTCCTGATGTGATGATGGTGCAGTGCAGCTGCTTCCCTGCGGGGGGCACACTGTGAACAAGCAAGATTGGGAGAGCGTAAAACAACAGAGCTGGGAGATAAAAGAAGACTACAGTTCGTGCCAGTCTAACTCTCACCTCTCTGTAGGTGAACAGCAGGTATCGGACTGTGGACCACATCCCATTACATGACTTGTCAGGAGGTAAAATGGATATGAATGACAGCTGCTAATGATGGCATTGTGTTTCTGTCTGTCTGTGTTATGTGGGTGTATGCACTACATATGTACGTACGTGTGTGTGTGTTCTATATACGCTATGTACTCACACTAGTGAAAGGAAATCTTAATGCACCATTATAAATGACATTTTAGACAATAGTTTACTTCTAACTTCATGTCAGCAGTTTGTGTTTGACACTTCCTCTGCGCACAAAGCAACTCCACAAACACCATAAAATGATTTTCCAGCTTGGTGTGGAAGAATGTGAGTCACCCTAGCGCCTTTGAAATGCAATTTTATATAATATATATATATATTCATATAATAAAAATAACAATCAAAATGAATAAATATTGCATTACCAAACAGTTTGATTGACCATTAAAATTAATATTTTAATCCATCATTTGAACAATTGAGGTTGTAGCTTTATTATATAATACTTACTACTACCTTTTGTTTACCATTTAATTGTGGGCCTTAAAATTGTAATTATTTTATTGAATCCGTTATTTAGATTCTTGATTTTTAATTCTGTAGGTGATTTTGTTCATCTGTTTAGTCTTAACTGTCAATTAAATTTTTTTTTTTTTTATTGTTTTCTCTCTATGTTTAGAGTTAGTATCAATAGTGAAAAGGGGTCTGCGCATCTTCCAGTGATGTGCAGCTGAAGTGCTTCTCAGAACAAAGAGAGCAAATTCAGAGGGGAAAATAGACGCACTGATACATTTGCAGCCTTTCATATTGCAAACTGAGCAAAGTAGTTCTGACTCTGATGAAGACACAGTAGTGTCAAAGTTGAAATATTTTAGCAAATCCAGTTTGAGTTATTTTCTTGGGAGAGAGAATGCTGCCACATCAGCATTTTAATGTTTTTTTATTTTATTTTGAATGACGTGTTTAACAATCACACAGAGGTGTAATCCTCAGGTGTCCACATATTTTTGACCATATATGTGAATACTTGATTGTGGGTTTTTCCCTTTATGTGTTATTTCTGCAGATCACTGTAGATAACTGCATGCACTATACTGCATGTGTGTGTGTGTTTGTATTCATCTGCATATGTGTTTACTATTTGCATGTCAGGTTTGTTTGTACAGTATTTCCATGGGTCTGTATGTTTGCAGATATGTAATCACGTGCATGTTTATATGTGTAAGTGTGTGTGTGTGTGTGTGGTGTGAGTAACAGAGGGGAAAGCTGAGCCACTCAAGGTCGATTATGATACATCCGTGTCCGACCCGGCCTCATAACCCTGTCACTTTACTACATGACATTATGAATAAACAATCTTATTCCTGAAAAGCCACACTGCTGCTGAAGAATGGCGTCCTTTCAGATTAATGACTGCAATAGTCTAATCAGATGAAAAAAGGGCTGCCTGGGGCAGGGAAATGACTGTCCATTTTCACAGGTAATTTGCTTAATGCTCCCTTATTAAGATCACCGTTGTGATGCTACAGCGCAGCGGCCGACCGACAGCCACATTGGGTTTACTCATGAAATACAGCTTCATCTGCCTACCTCAGGGGCACAATTCCTAGTTATTATATTTCACCCCAGATCACTTATAATTATCATAGATTTAGGTGTTGTCTCCACAATTAGCCTGCCCCTGCATCTAATGAACCCCACTGGCTCGTGCATGTGGAGTAAACATCTCCCTCAAAAGAGCAGACGCTTTGTTTCCAAATTTTATGATCTCTGCTCTGCTTTGTTCATTCAGAGCACCACGCCAATCAAACCCAACATCAAGGCAGCAGCTTGACAAGCTGGCAGGGCTGCACCTCTACAGGCACCGGCTGTCGCGCCATCGCTGGTGGAACGTGAGTCCTCAGCGGGGAAGTCTCCTTCCTGCAGTTGAAACGTGTCTAGTGGGGACAAGATGCTAGCCAGGAGCATCTGGGCTAACAGTGTGTTGCCGGCGCAGAGCAAGGAGGCCTCACCTCCAGCAAAGGCCATTAGGCTCCCTGCATATCAGCTATTATGAGTCTAGACAGTGGTGACAAACACCAGAGAGGAGAATGAAGCCACAGAAATATACAGTAGCAGTGATTGAGTCAGGATTGTCTGAGGGGGGGTCACATGGGTCCATTATAATATTAAATTATATAAGAACAGATATTAGAAGTATCATAATAACAGATAATTTTTTTGGATAGCAGGGTACAGACCCACACAGGAAACATGGGGAGACAGAGGAGTATGACATGAAACCAAAGCCCCATGTCAGAACTGATCTGTGGATGTTTGTGGATGGTTGAGTGGTATCAGGACGTGAAAAAATATGAAATATTTTATATATATATATATATGAACAGACTGTGTGCATTGATGAGGAGACTGTAAGATTTCAGGAAAATGAATACATGAAACAAACAGAAATGTCATATTTCCATCACATACCACATTGCTTTTCATTGTTTGAGTCATCATCTCGTTACATATGCTTCTTTTGAAATAGTTTAATGGCACCAAACTGGAAAATTGGCACCACCAACTATTTATTTCGTTTTATCTCCAAATATTTACAAAACAAATGAAAAGTTGAATTTAAAAAAAATTGAATTGTCTATTGCTAATATTCTTGAAATTCAATTACAATTCATGCTAAATTTGGATAGAGAGCTAGCTGTTCACAAAAGGCTATAATGTCATGTCTGACAAAAAAAAACAAAAAAAACAACTGGAAATATCAAATCAACGCTGTTCTTAAGGCCTCAGCAGCGTTTAAAATGGCAAAATCACTTAATACAACCAACGATGTTACGATGTTGAGAAAGCTGACAGCCGGAGAATCCAAAATGGAGGAAGTACCATCTAGTTGTATTTAACTCTCTTAGCTTTTGCTCCACATCAGTAACTCTTTGTTAAATGTATTAATTATGATTCATTTTATGAAATAAAATGCCAAAGAGCTGTAAATGACCCAGTGCAAAGAAAAAAAGAGGGAAACTTAGTGAGCAGCAGTTACTGACGTTCTAGCATTTAGATTGAGTAGTTTACAGCCATGCAAATAGTCTTTAACTGCGTGCAGCGCAAGTTTAGGTAACAACCAGCACTTCAGTTCTCTAGTTTGACTAACTAACAAGATAAATGTTAACAGGATACAGCTTATAAAAGCTAAACAGGACAGGAAGCAGGGGGGGTCATGCTTGGGCTCTGCTTCAGTTATTACTCAGATAAAGAGGAATGATCAAATTTACACGGAAGAAAGTTTGAGTGGAGGCCTGCAGTACTTACTCCCAGCACCGCCACATTCACAACACACAAATGTCGTAATCGGACAGCCGCACACATTTTGAGGACAAGTTATTTTTATTGAATTTTCAACTTCGGGCTCGGCAGATTAAGCAGATAGCGAGACCCGGCGGCAGGCTGAAGCGGGATAAAACAGACGAGGTGTAGCGATTAGGGATGTGACTTTTGATCAAAAACACTATTCGAAATTCGCTAAACACTATTCGAAATTCGATTCGAAAATCGACAGAACCCCGCCCCCACCCACACGCGCGCACACATGACAGACAGGGTGAAAGCGGTAACGGTTTAATGAGTCAATAAACAATGATAAACAAATAAACAATAAACTTCCATTCACATCCAATTTTATTATTTATATTTACTATTATTTACTATTCACGTCTGTTAAAAGGAACCGCGGGTGAAACTGCCCGTTTAGGGAACGATATTGAAAGTGTTAGAACAGAGTAGAATAAACCTAACCTAAACCTAAGACATATTTTTGTTAAGAAAAATTAACATGTCGACGTGGTCGGGATGGAGACGGGTACGCAGCCGATTGACAATCAGACGGCTGCGGAGAACACACGTTCCGATGGCACGGACGTTGCTGGCACACACAGGTAGGCGCTGGCCAACTTTGCCAGGCGAGGGTATTTGTGTTTATTGTCTTTCCACCATGTCATCGGGTCAGTGTGGATTGGTGGGCATGTATCCTGGCAGTACTGAGTCAATTCAGTCACGCATGTTGCGCTCTGTGTGCTGTAATCCTCGCCAAATATGACGGCAATTGCTGCGGTTAACGGGCATCTCTGCATCACACTACACGTTACCGGCCGCTTGCAATTCTTCTTCTGTTATTTTGACTACCTTTACTGTACGATAGCGGCACCCTCTGGCCGAATTAATGCAACAGTGTATGTAAGAAACTAGGAAACGCCTTTCCGTGCTCATTTTTTTTAGTGGAATGCAACGTGAGCCAAAACGGCATTCGAAATTACTATTCAATATTCGAACTCGTCACGAATATTCGAATATTCGAAAATCATGTCCCATCCCTAGTAGCGATGTATTTGTATTCACGGGGCCCTGTTCAGGTGTTCAGAGAGCTACAGTAAAGCCTGACAGATCAGCTTTGGCACTGGAGAAAGGACAAATGTTTTGTCAGGATATAGAATTCTGTTGGACCTCCTTGGGCACAGAAAGCTTTTTAAACCCCAATTTCAACGCTCACAAACAAGGGCAGAAGGTGTCTAGCAACAGTGAATGAGATCTCAACACAGCGATATTACAATATATAGAATTCCTACTGCGTCTCTGTGTCTGAGTCCTCAGTGTAATAACAGGAAATCTTTTCATCTGCATCGACTTTAAATATAGGGCCAGTACAAACAAAGGCTGCTCTATAATGAAGGCCTAGTAATCACTTTATATGAACACTGGATCAGATGGCTATGTGTGATTTCAAAGGTGTCTTATAGTGACCTTCAGATTTTTATAGCCAAGCACCAAAGTTAGCAACTAGCTGGTGATCATAGTGGAGCATTTAGCATATAGATAAACCAGAGCAACCAATCAAATTGGACTTCTTCTTCTACTTCTTCTTCTTCTCCTTCTTCTTCTTCTCCTTCTTCTTCTTCTTCTTCTTCTTTGAGCTCTAGAGGTTTTTATAGTTTGACTTATGGTGGAATCATGCTTTGGTGAAGATATGTCTTTGTGAGGTGTTTTATGTGTTGTACAAGTTCATATTTTAGCCTGTACATGAAAAAAATGGTTTTAGGAGGTCAAACAATATATAACAACATTACAATAAAGAATATGTATTTCACAATTAGTCGTATTCATGCAGTATAAATGGATAAAAAAAAAAAAAGTAATTTAAAATCTTGTTAAATGTTTGATCATGTGTCGACCATATCTCATTACCTCTTCTACTGCTCAGTCTAAATGGGCCAGATTCTTAAAATGATCTGTCTGGAGCACAGATAACTAGAAGGCTACTATTTACTTGTTTCACACTGACAAAACTCACAAGAACACCCACGAGGAGGTTACGAAACCGACTCATACTGAGATTTTCACCAGTGCTGTAGCGGGCCGTCGCCGTCTCACCCCTGACCCGTATTTTTTGAAGCCGGTCTCATTTTCATTTTGAACAAAATGAAGTCGGGAAGCAGAGCCGTTCAATTACGCAGCCTGAGCCCAGCAGGAGAGAAGTGACACCACATCCGACAAGCCTGTAGAGACGGGAGAGACCGGGAGGAGTGAGGTGGGAGTGAAACCGAGAGCAGGAAGGGGTGAAAGGAAAAGCGACAGAGACAAAGAGCTTGTACAATATACAGTGTATAATGAGTGCTTTACAGAATGGTTGGCTGAGAAGCCCCAGAGTGGAGATAATTATGGCATGGCAGCAGCAATGAATCTCCACAGAATGAACACATCTACTATTCCCCTCTCTATTTGTCATTGGCTCCGTGAAGCCCTCCGGTCTGTAGACTGACCTAAAGATTACCTCTCAAAACCCGTCT
The DNA here is from genome assembly GCA_036937835.1 of Pampus argenteus. Lineage (NCBI taxonomy): Eukaryota > Metazoa > Chordata > Actinopteri > Scombriformes > Stromateidae > Pampus > Pampus argenteus. The sequence continues at coordinate 17,157,052 of CM072876.1, read as the reverse complement.
CAGCTATGATGCAACAGTTTGCACACAGAGGCTGTTTTTTTTTGTTTTTTTTTCAACCTTTACAATACGAAATCTTCACCTTTTGAACTTATTGATTTAATAAAAGCGTTCCACAATGTTGTTTTGGCGATGTGTCATCGCCTGGGAAGAGCGATGACTACGAAGGACAAGGGATGGGTACGGTTCACACAGCCACAAACGTGTGTATGCACAACCCAATATTATATCATGTGCATGAGCAAACATATAGAAAGAATATTAATGCAGGAGCAGGCACAGAGTTTATAGTCTCTTAAATACTCTGCTCTCTGGGATCAGAATTTATGTTCAGGTATGTCAGCATATTCTGTTAATTCAGTATATATCAATATAAGTTGCTATAATAGATCAGTAAGGCATACATTGGCATTTAGATCCAGCCTTTACAAAACATGATCTAGCTACTGGTGTCAAAACACTTATGTACGATATCAACAGCACTTCACGCTCTGACGTTTTTATGAATACCGTCTCAGAAACTTTCAAGATCTTAAATTTATATGCCAAGTGATACTTGATATAACTACAAGTAGGTACACCAATACACCAATGGTCCCTGGGTATCACCTTTTTTTCCATTTCATCCCTGTCACAGTGCGCACCTGTCCCCTCTAGAGAGCACTAGAACGCTACACAGTCCGCATCAGACTACAAATTTGAAGATGTCACAAATGTGGAGGTGTGCAGTTGGAAGGAAGGGAGGTGAGAGGGCCTCTGTAGCTCCTTATCTCTGCTGGAGGCTAGCAGCTAGCTACATTAGCACAACACACACCGGCCTCTGACTGTCAGGAATCATTATGGATCCCACTGATCCGTTGTTCTTTGGTTATTTTCGTTGATTTATAAAAAAAAAAGCGTCATTTGGATAAACTGAGCATATATCGGGAATCTATATTGTTACTTTCTATTTATTATTTATTCATTTCTGAAAAAAATATCAAAGCTTAATTAAGTGACATAATTAATAGTTATGCAGCAGCTTTTAGCATACTTTAAATTAATCTTCAGTATTGCTGCCAGTTGGTGCGAAATGCACTCTGGGATACTTCAGGCACCAGCTCCGGGCCAATCCTGTGATAGCATCCTGGAATGGTACGCAGGGCGTATCTCGCCATGATAAACAGTGGGATCCAAGGTAACTATCAGTGGTGGAGTTGCATTGTGGGTAATGTGGGTGTCAGGTTGTGACAAAGAAGAAAAATGCATAAAAGAAAAAAGATGCTGTCTCTGGTTTCCGATTTTGATCCTTTCTAAATAATAAAGTGTTCAACGTGAATCTGATGATGTTATAGCAGTGCAGTGCTAAATTACTAGAGCACTTTTTAATGACATGTTACACTTTGATAATACATGATGACGGGGTTCAGCCAGGACGTCACACCTGGGTTGAATCAGATGACCCCCCAACCACATCCTCGACGACCACACACACGCACGCGCACACACACAACACGCACACACACACACACACACACACACACACACACACACACACACACACTTTCAAAAATGTCCAAATACAAACATAAATAGACGCAAAATACACAAGTGCATATTGTACTCTCTCTCTCTCTCTCTCTCTCTCTCTCTCTCTCTCACTCACACACTCACACACTCACTCACACACGCACACACACACACACACACACACACACGGGGTCTTGGAAATGGCTCAGACTTCCTGGGGGACTCAGCATGCTACCATTATGCCGCCAGAAATGAATCATCTGCTATTGATTTCTGCACACTCTCTTCCACCAGCGTATTCATCACAACTCAATTTCAGAATCTTTTTCTTTTCCAACCATTTCCATAAAAGCGTTTTGATTGATCCTTGAATTGCACCAGACTCCGGTGTTTTACTCCTGTTTAGTTTCCAGGCGGCAGCAGGATTTGTCTCTTGATTATTTACAGGGTGAACAAGCCTGTGGCTCTGATTAATTTCCACCTAATTGTAACCTGTGTGTGCTGTATTGATCTCTTAGACGTGACTTCGCCCAGAGCTGCAAATTAATAATATCGCAAAGACAAATGTGTCTAAAACTTTAACTCAACACTTAAAATTGATGACTATTATAGAAAACAATCATTTCTTTGGAAGGAAATATTGCTTTTCTGACAAAACTGGCCCTCGGCCCCCAATTTGACAATAACAAATATATTTCAGGAAGCACTGAACACCACATCACCTTATTCTTACCTGAGTGTATAAACTGTGAATATTGATTTGCCTCTGGCTGGCTGCTTAGGAGGTGAAGAGGCCATATTACAGAGAGAAATACTATTTAACACCACTGCTGCTCCTATTAAAAGCAAGACATTTGAGCTCATACATTATTATGCTTGTTTAGAATTTTAAACTTCTTCTATCTTGAACCACAGGCAGCGCTCCGCTTTAATTTAAACAGTGGCTCTCCTGTGTAATGGCTAATATACACTTGCCATAAGTATGGCGCGGTAGTCATGTGGAGGAGGATATTAATTTTACTCTGTATTAAGTCAGACGTTGAATATTCGCAGCTGGTGGGTGATACAGTAATTATAACCTTTGTGCATTACAGTGGTCCACGTCACAAAACCCAGGCATGAAACATAGGTCTGTGAGGCTGAATTAACCCGGTGTTATAACAACCCATTCTTCATGCAGCAGTCACTGGGTCATTTTTCAGTGACATTTAAAGGGGCACTTCAGGAAATCTTTTAACGCGCTACCATTGCAAGAAGAATGTTAGAAACTGAAGAAGAGGAGACTGTGATATCCTGACTTTATGGTCAGTGTGGGACAACCTCCAAAACCCTGGATCCTACATTTCCCATAAGGCAACTGACAATGAACTGAACAATACAACTTGGAGAATACAAACTTCTGCCCACTAATAGGTACTTTTCAAAGTTTGAGAAAATAGGAAAATTTTAAAAAAGCAAAAAATTAAATTAAAATCCTAAAAATAGCGCTATGAAATTGAAATAAATACATCAAAGAAAAACTACAGGTACATAAATGAAAATAAAAATAAATGTAGTGTACTTTTCCCTGGGTTTAGTCTGTCATTATACACGCAGTTTGCCTTCTGATTGTTGGTGGCTGTTAGGCCGTATCCAGCCAGAGAGGAGGATCTGCTTAAACTACTGTGACTTCCTTTATCACAGTGTACTTTGAATAAAAAAATGTATATTCTGCTTTAGAATATGTACTTATAATATCTTCAAATACAAGTATTGAACATTAATCAAAAGATAAGGCAGTAAATAAAAAAGCTTGAGATGCAAATACAACAATGTCAATGTGATAACTAACAAGTCGAGAAAGGTTGGTGCATTAATATTACAGCAGTATACATATTTTACATATAGTATTTCTATTTTTTTGTGAGATTACCACTATTAGAGAAATCATGATTACCAATTTCATCATAATGTGTTACTTGCTTGGGTAATATACAGTAATGACACATACACGTATATGTGTATGTATATATATATATATATATACACACACACACACACACACACACACACACACACACACACACAGTAAATAACTGTAACTCAGGAAGCCAAGAGTTATGAAATCTTTTCAGGGAACAATTTCTTCAGTAAAGTGGGAGTTTCCTACATTCCAACATGCCTGAAATGCAACATTCATTACTGCTGAAGGCCAGTGGGTGTTCACTGACCTCAGTGGTAATTATAGTGATAGGCAGGTGCAGTACTGAACAGAAACCGCCCCCCCCCAAAAAAAAAGTAGTGCTGGGAAGCTGTCCTTGATACTTACATTGTACTTTTTGTGCAGTACACAGATTCACTGTCTTGCTCTACTAACACAGACCTTTCCTTTCACATTTTGGAGGTGGTTCAACTGACTAATTGGGCCCATTTTTCCCCCGAACACACGTGCGTTCCTGTTAATTCCCAGTGTGAAGGTAACCGGAGCATTGCTGCGCCTGTGGAGGTGACACGATGTAGCTTCAGGAGATGATCAGGGGGCCGACCGGAGGAGCACTGTAGGCCCTATTTTGAGGATTAATGGGAAGCATGTTGTTTCTCACCTGGAATCAGCATAGCCGCAACTGCATAACAGGGAATTTGCAACGGCGTGCCTCGATGTAGCGGAGCAGGAACTTACCAAAAGGTGCGTGACGCCCCACAAGAGATCCCCTCAACTCTGGAAATCTTTATGACATTTCACTGCCTGAATGGAAAACCCCGGCAATGTGTGTGGAAATCTTGTTTTCCATGTCAATCATCCTCCTCGTACTTTTCAGCATGCGGCCATTGTTTGCCACATTGCGAGCCAGACAGCAGTCAGACTTCAACAAAGCGAGGATGAGATCAAATGTACGCAGCAGGTAAAGAGATCAAAGCACGAGGTTGCTGCTCAGCATCTTATGTGGAGGACTTGACTTCACAGACACCTGCTCTTACCATGAAACCAACCGCATGCTGACAAGTAAATGGACACCAGCTATTCACATGCATTTTTCCAAAGAGGTGATGGAAGAATTCTTTTTATCATCCGTCGCCTGTCACTTCCCATTATGGGTTGAGGGAGGCTTGTCTAGGGTTTTCCATATGGAGTGTACCAATCATAAGGTGCATTATGAGCACCTTTACTGCTGAGAAGCTGCACAAACAGCCTGAGTGAGTCTAGAACTGCTGTGCTGACGACTGACCTTTCTTTGAACCCTCACTGTTTGTCTCACAGCTGATTAGAGAGACTTGCATATCGAAAAAGACTATTTATTCCCCTTCTCGTTTCATCTCCATCTGAAGTTTCCTGACACGCCGAAGGGGATGCGAATCAACGTGAGATCTGGGGAAGAGTATTACTGTGATAAGTTTATTCCAAAGACATGAAAGGGAATGCCATAATAAGCCGTCTGCCCCAAAGTATTTTAGACTGCAAGAGCGTGTGAGAATTTTAATCACACAGCTGTCTTCTCTTGTAGACTCGGCTCCCACCAACAGATGACATCTTTTGCGTGACAAATGAGAACTTCATGGCGCATCGAGGTTTCATTCGGAGTAAGACGCGCGTTTTCAAAGAGGAACAATGAATATTTAGCCACAACCCGACGCGTCTCTGTGTAACAGATAAACGTCTAAGAATACAATTTCATCCAGAGCGCGATGTCGACAGGCAGTAAGTGGGTTGTTTCGCGTGCAGCTGTAGCCGGAGGAATTCATCAGTTCAGGCTGTGACAACAGCACCTCTCCAACAACGTGTTATAAAGCGAGCATGAGGGCAACCCAGCAGGAGACGTTTTCACTGGCATTTAACAAGCTTTTCATATTTCTCCACATTGTGAGGAGCATGGAGCAGTGAACAGTAGAGATGCACGCAATGCGGTTTCAATAATATAAGCTAACCGTCAAGATAAACAAATTAGGTTCAATGTGAAATGAACTGTCAGGCATTTTATCGCCATGATTGGTAACAAATGTGCAAAAACATACACGGATCAACCGACTCAAAGCATTGGAAAGAATATGCACGGAAGATTAAATCTCAAAGTAAGAGCGTTTAACTGTTGGAGAGAATGCTGTAAGCGAATGGCAAACCACACTCATACATTTTGGTCATGCAAAGATGTACGTGGCTTTTTGGAAAAGTTGTGAGAGAAATATCAAATATTTTTGGTATTTCTCGAAAATAAAAACCCACTAGAGATTGGGAAGAAAGATTCTCACTCGGTACTTAACTTAACTCGGTAATAACAGTAGCAAAGTTCATATCTTTGAAGAAAGATGACAATAATAATATGATGTTATAGATACATACATGTTAGATAGCTGTATGATAAAAGGCATGAAGACAATAGGGAACGAGTCTTCCAGGACATATGCTTCACAGAGGGTCAGTCGGATCATTAAGTTGCATTTGGAAGACAGATATTCAAAGATTTAAATGCTGTGCTAGCAAACACTCAGGATTTCACCTATTTTGAGTTACTATTATTATTATTATTATTATTATTATTATTATGAGTTATTTATGAATGGCTATGGATTTTTGAATAATTTGAATAATCTTTAGAATTTTTTTCAGTGATTTTGGGAAGCATAAAACATGAAAAAGAACAGTTTCTGACAAATGTGATTATTAGAGTTAAATTGATTACAAATGTTTTTGTTATTTAATCATGAACCTGTGGTGAGCCTGTGTGTGTGTGTGTGTGTGTGTGTGTGTGTGTGTGAGACAGAGCTGTTCTTAACTTAACTAAATACTGTCCTGCAAAACCCAGACATGCTTTGGTAGGGGGTCTTTCATGTGAACAAAATAGAAACTATAATTACTCCCGCTGGCCTTCATGTCTGTGCTCACAACCGCTGTTTTGTTGAAGACGGGGGTGAACCGTATATATTCCCTCTGCATGCTACACTAGTGTCTTTCTGATGCGTTCTCTTGAAGATAATCCAAAAAACCCCTAATGCTGGAGGGGATTCATTGCTGGCTTAAAAACCAAGTTCAAAGTTTAAATCCAAACTTGGAACACTTTCTGGTATGAATCTACCACATCTATTCATATTGAAGATAAATATTGGTATCAATTCAGCTACGAGGCAATGTTGTTTTTAGGGTTTCAGCGTCAGGGTTATTTGGTATGATGTGGCTATCTGCGCCGTTGCGGTTTTGACGGAATGAACGTGTGGTCTACCTTGCACCATATGTGTTCACATTTCCAACACCTTCGCTTCCTTCAGTTCCTTCAGTGCCAAAACCTACATGTTATTTAATCTTGTATTCAGTCTTCAAAACCTTTCTGTGACATGGAGAGAAAACATGACATCATGGAAGGTTTGCATTTGATCCCAAAGCATCTGACAGAATTTTGATGGGGAAATGAACCAGCCAACAGATGTTCTTGTCTGCAAAGAAACCAAGCAACATTTGTGAGTAGATGTAGATTTTTCAATGTAAATGAAGAATCCCCAAAGCAGTTAAAAAAGCTGAGACTATGCTCTATGCTATAATGGCCTTATAAAGTTCATAGGCTAGCATGTTAGCAATCAGTTGCCTATTTATACAGTCAGCAACACAGGGCAACATCACTTTTCAGTTGCAGTTGTGTTTCTAGCTGATGAGTATATCATCTCGACAAACTTGTGAGGAAGAAAATGCTGCTGAATGCTCCATTATGTTGGCCAGCTAGTCTCTAGCTTTGTCTGTGTGCAGTTTGGTGATGGGCAGATAGTGTACAGTGGGTTTATCAGAGCAAAATCAGCTGTCTGCTGCTGGAAAACAGCTCAAAGAGAGCAGTGAGACGGAACCAAATCAGTAAATGAGTCTGAACGACGCGAACAAACAGCATAGATCTGTGATGTGCTATTCCTCTACAAGCGACACCTTTCACATTACACATAGTCATTTAACCCATTATTGTTAATATAAAAGTAATGCAGTTTTAACCAAGTCCATCTTTTAACCATGCTAATCTAACTAACTATAGCCAACTATAGCTTTTATTTTGCATTTTTTTTAATCAACATTTTATATACATGGTCTATAAATCATTTTTGTAACATTTTGTATTTTTTGGAAGGCACTGTGAGACTATTAGTCGTCATCCTGATGGTTAAGTAATTGTTAATCAGGAGGTTCACTATTGCACATGCTATTTGTGCTATAGGAGATCATTGGGTGCTTTGTGAATGGCTTCGGTTGGTAAAACATGTCTATATTACTTCAGTTTTATCTCCTGATGAGTACATCATGAGTACTAAACAGTACTTACAGCTATTCCTCCATATAGTGATGAACAATATTGTATTTTGTCATTCAGTTTGGACTTGTTAAAAAAGCAGTAAAGGGCAGCTATGTTATTTCTTGTGTTGAGTCACTATTACATCTACTGTATCATTGAGGACTAAAGCATTATAGCCGGCAGGGACAGGATTGTATTTGAAATATATGTATATTGCAGTGATGACATGTCAACATTTGATTATGATTTAGCATTCCCCCCTTACTATCGGCTTGGCTGAAATCCCTCTGCTGTGGTGAGTGGCTTTTTTTGTATCGCTTTGACCCAGAGTCAAAGACAGATGCGGTATTTTTCCAACTGACAGACCACTTCTGAGGACATTGATGAAGATAAATAACTTCCATTCAGGAGGATTTTGTGCATCATTAAACATAAACCTATTAGTTTGGAGCGGTTTGGAGGAGAATCCCACAAGAGATCAGCTAAATCAGATCCACTGTAGTGATCATATAAAGAGGGATAACGCCCTGCCAGCCCAACAACATCAAACGGGATATAGAGAACTTAACACCGCTCTTTGTGCATGAATAAACAGGATGATGGTTCACTCTGCGTACAGATAAAAGCAGCTCTCAAGTGCTGCCCTTTATTTTGACTTTCATTTTCAATTGCCGTCACGAGTCGGTTCGCTTAGTGCTCATAACCTTTGCCGCCAGTGTGGCTTTGAACATTGTCGGATTCTACATTACCTTTCCCCCCATTAAAATACTATAAAACCTCTAATACAATACTTTACCAATACAGAATTCAAAAGGGCCAGTCATAGGTAGATTTGTCTGCTCCTCTGATGGCTAATTGGTGCCTTTTTTTGACTCCAGAGGCAGACAATGTGACCCCTCAGCTAAAATTATCATTCATTTTTTATACAAGATTAACATTTGGCAGAGGGAAGAACATTTGCTTCAGATTATTCCTTTTTCTTTTGACAAACCCCATCTATATATATGTATGTATATATAAGGTATGTATGTATGTATATGTATATGTATATGTATGTGTATATGTATGTATGTGTGTATATATATATATATATATATATATATATATATATATATATATATATATATATATATATATATATATATATATATATATATATACATATACATATACATACATACATACATATATACATAATATCCCCATAGAATATACAGAAGAAATCAGCACCTGATTCTGGACCTTCTGGCTCTGCAGACTTTCTTATCTTTAAAGTGGACGTATGATAGTGGTAATGTGAAACTTTGGGTCTGCAGACCGGCTGTGTGTTCAGAGAGCCAGGGCTTTGGTTCAAATAAGTGCACCTGCAGAGCTGGACGTGCAGCAGCATACCTTTTGTTGTGAGTATATATTGACATTTCACACTCCAGTAAATGAGCAGGTCCTGGCCCTTGGCCCTCGATGTGGGTGCAGCGCCACAGAGCAAATTAAAGGCAGCTCAGGGGAAAAGACAGGAAATAGACATAGCCTCTCTGTTGGCCTGTTTGTTTTTCTCTGGGCTGATAGAGGCAGCAGGCCAACAACTTAGTTTGAATGCTACATAGATATAGAGTCACCTTTTAGCAATACCTGATAAGATATGTACTTTTTTTTCACTGCCATCACTTGCAAGATTATCTATCTGCTCCTTTGTTCATTGTGCACAGTCAAAAACAATAAAAGCAGCACCTTGGAGCACCCATCCCAAATTTTCACCAAACACACACACACACACACACACACACACACACACACACTACAGCCTTATCTTCCATCAGTGTGCTGGATTGACAGCTTTTCATTTGGACCGTCCTTGTGGTAAACAGACTCTTTTCAGAGCAGTATTAGAACAAGTTTATTGATTGTCCAGCCGCTCGCTGCTTATTTGGTTGATAGAGGTTGTAGTGCAAATCAACATGCCTTCACCAGCACAGACAAGTGTGGCTTCTGGGGAAGTGTGTGTGCGTGTGTGTGTGTGTGTGTGTGCGCGCGTGTGTGTAGGGGTGGGGGGGTTGATCAGTGAATCTCTTGGTTTTTAATTGGTTGAGTTACTGGGTGGATCCAATGAAGATAGATTCTTTGACAAAAGGTGTTTTCACACAATGACACAGTGAAGTTCATCTGTTCATCATCACACAATAGGTGGCGCTTGGAGCTTGGCCACTAAGTGACTAGCATGGGCGCTAATTAACAGGTTAGTACAGTTCATTCAGACACATATTTGAAGCCATTGAACTGTCTCATAACTGCCTGCAAATAAAAGTGAATGCAGGTTATGATAGGATTATCTGCACTGGCTGTTTGTTCTCTGGTCAGCATGTCAAGACCATTAGTCACTCACAGACTTACTTCACATAACTAATATGGGTGCAGTAGGCAATGATGTCATGGGGCCTGCAAACATAAATCCAGGCTTAATCAATACTTTACCTACCTGTGAGTTACTGCAAAACAGAAAACCATCCAACATGTTTTGTTTTTTCTAATGACAAATGAGAAAGTAACAGATTTATCAAAGGCAAAAAAGCTTTTTTTTAGGTACACACGGTTCTAGGGATGATAATGTAGGTTGGACTAAAATATTAATAATCATAATAACTATTCACGGTCCCCAGGATAAATTCAAATGATTTTGGTGATCTGCTGACTTTTCCTGTCGTGCCACCAGCAGGTTGACATTAATGGTGAAATGTCTCCCTATTAACAGCTATTGTTGTGTAACTAATACACCAATTGGGGCACACACGAACACACTGCTGTGGTTGTTGGTGACCAGGATGATGAATGAGATCTATGAACAAACACATCACCACAAACTGATACTGACAAGGTTGTACCTGTAGTACAGCCAAAATTTTTGAGGGGGCACAAATTGATATAAACGTCCACAATATAAATCACTGGAGAATACAAATACAATCCATATACAGTATGAAAGGGACTTTCTAATGCACGCACCTAAAAACAGAAGGGTAGGGAAGATTTACGGTTTGATCAGAACACCCTTTTCTGTCAGATAGCACTTATCTGTAAGAAACAGTCCCATCACTTCTAATGTCCATGACTGAGACTAAAACTTCTGGAAGCCAAAGCTCTCAGACGCTGACGTTTTTGTCTGGGAATCAGGAGTAGCCTAAGGTGCTAATGGAGCTTTGTTTCATCCCTGACATGCTCCTGATACCATGTGGTTTTACAAAACGAGGAACGTTTGCAGTCTTTGACGGCACTCTGGCAGTCTGATCGTGACAGGCAGCACCTCTGTCCTTGTGAGGACGTCGCCAGGACAACTGCGGCTGGGTCTTTATTGTCTCACTTTATTAAATTAGCTGTCAATACCTTACTAAAACTGCCTGTTTCTTGCAGTTGTATAATGAACTTGAGTGACTTGAATGCTGCTCCACCTCCTAAAAGCTGTTTTTTTTTCACATTTAAAATTGATTTTCAGTTCTGAACTTTGCATAAACTGGTGCCCGTGAGAGGGATTAGTATCATTATAATATTTAATAGTAGTTATAAGAATTCTATGATATTTTATTTATTCACATGGTTTCATGTGTTTCATGTGAATACAACATCAATCAGTTAGTACCTTTTATAGCATATTCGGGATATGATATGGACCATTAGAAAGCTGGTTATTAATATTCCTGTATGATTGAAGCATTATCCAGTGTCTTTGATGCTGCCACATCACAGATAGTCTTCTGTGTTGAGTTGTAGATATTATCACATAATGTATGATGATAACTGCTCCTGTGGGCACAGCAGATAATGAATATAGTAAAACACAGCTGTAATATTAAATATGTCTTCATAGGAGAATTTGGTACGTAAAATACGCGCCACACTAACTAACTATATCAACGCTGTACATATCAAGGTAAATAGGTGAAAACACATCACTGAAGTCAGGCAGTAATAAATTAAACTAAAACAACAGTTCAAACTGAAAGTGAAAGTACACAAAATGTTGGTAATAATCCATCGTTGCACAGCAGTTTTAAATGTTTAAGGCTGAATACGCATTTGATGCTTTGATAAGTTTGTGCAATGACTGTCACATAAATGTGAAGTAGACGTTGAAGCAACATCGACTGCTCCAAGGCTACAAAAACACAGACAAGAAAATATGACGATGCTTGATATAGACAGTGTAAATCAGCGTACAGCTGCTGCTGATCAACCTGAGATCACACATCACCGCCTGATTCTGACTGACTGAGCAGTTTGACTTCCCATCTTGTAAAGTTGTCTTTTGTCCCACTTTGCTACTTGCAGCTCTGATTGATTATTGCTGAGTGACCGTTTGATATGACCAGTCAGTCAATCGTTTATTGTCACCCGCCGAGGTCAGTCCCATAGATCATGACACATTTCATCTCACAATCGATGTAGTTTCTGGATGACATTATAAACAATTTCCTCATTAAATATATGGCCTTGTGTGTTAAATAGTACATTCACACGTTTTTTCCCCCTGAAGGTTAATGTTTAATAAAAGAAATATTATCATTTCTTCTGATGTTAGCGGGGACTGTCTTTATTCTGGTGAGGCGTTAGTGTGATAAACTGTGTGAAACGCTGACAGTCAAATGGTTTGATGTTCATTGTGGCTGTGACCTGGTGTGTAAATCAAACTGTTTGATGCTAGCTCTCCATAATTTTTCACGAGTTATTTATATTTGAAGTGTTTCTATTCATTTCAGACAATGTATCAAATTCACCCTGCTGGAAGCTACATCAAAGAGGTGTGCGCTTTTTTTAAATACAGGTAATTGAACTATGAAGTTCAAAGATCAAAATGAAATATGATGAACCCGATGAACATTTATGAACACGAACAAAATCACCCTCCATACTTTTTTTTAAAATATCAAAAGTAGAAATGTATACGGAGTGTAACTCGTGAAAATCAGCGGTTTCAGTACCTGGCAGTAATCACTGGAATTAATCTAAAATCCCATCAAACTCCTGCAGATATATTACAGTCATTTGGTGTTATAGAGCAATAAAATCCTCCTTATTGCTCTTTTTAAGTCTTAGAAGACATGATTGGAGCAATTTTGAACAGTGTGACAGAGTAAATTGTCTCTTATATTGTTGGCTTAATACAGTGAGCCTTCACATTGACAGTGTAACGTATCATTCTAGTTTTGTTCTCGAAATCCTTCTTTTTTTCGCTCCACGCCGGCTTCATTTGCATTAAGCAGGGTAGGTTTGTAAAGCCAGGGCCATCAGCGACAGATTCATGCATGTTGGAAGTCAGGGGACACTGTGTCATATACAAGAGAGAAGCATCTGTGAAGGGGAGATATTTAATGTTTTTTTTCTGCAGAAATGAATGTTTTATTAAAGTGGAGGTAGGACAAATCCATCTGGCAGCAGAAAGCCACATATAAACCTTCTGTGAGCCTCCACTTCTCCATCATCAGTGTTGGGTTAATATCTAGACTGGCTGCTGATTAACTCCTAGTTAAGTGATGCTAATAATATTGATAACAATAATATTAATAATAATTTTAAAAAAGAGCTTTATTTTCATACAAGAAATGCAGGTTAAAGTGTTTTACAATGAAGAAGTTGCATGCATAGAAACAGACATGAAATGAACATAGGGATATTAATATATTAATGTGACATAAGAAAATAAATAATGTGATATAAAACATGTATTTTATGTCAGTGGCGGCAATTAGAGACTTTTATTTTTTTAGTTATAATTAATAAATCTGTATACACTTACATGTATTGTAATTTTCAAAATTTACTAGAAAACCTGTCCAGTAGAAACCACCCCGCCAGAAAAGCCAGTTTCCACAAAAAAACAAACAAACAAACAAACAAACAAACAAAAACCTCCTTAAAACACCTTCAGTGATAATCTTCAGCTTCCCGTGACCTGCGGTTCTTTCTATCAACAGGTATCTAATGTCAGAGTGGCTGTTCCTTTTAAATCTGTGCTGAACACACAATTATTCTTCAAAATTGGAGACTTTCTTCATCCTGAGAGCTCCTGCGTTCGCCATATCCGCCCAGAAAAGGAAAGTAATATCGAGTAGTGGTCCGAGGGGACAGAAGCGACTGGTAATAGCCACTCCCTCCATCCCTTAGCTCAAACTTGCTACCTCACTTTCTCACCCAACAAGCCAACCGTAGCTCACCGATGACACTTTAAAGCAATATCTGAAAAAGCCTCACATGTAATTGTAAAACATCCTGCTGCAATATTAGTTTTTCTTGTTGTCATCACAGTTGATATGATAAATGTGAGATCATGCTAAGGAGCAATGGGCTCCCCTTCTTAGATTAATTTCCTGTATCTTATTAATTAATATGGCTTCACTAATAAACTTTTCTCTTTGGCTGCCTTCCCAGAACAGAGTTGACCACAGTCAATGAGAAGAATGAATTACCACAACACAGGTTGGCACTCATTCATTAGTCACTAATCACTGTCAGTAATTCTGCAATGGAGGCCCGCCATTATGAGATTATAAATCTTCTATATTAATATGGCGGAACCTAATGGCTTATTGGCTAACTGAAAGGTCAACTCCGAGTCAAAGTCACATCCAAGAGGCCCCGTGTGAAAAATTAAATCTGAACATTAGCATAATGTAAAATATACTGAAAGATGGCAGCAGGCTCCAATGCTGACATCTGACAAGACGTACACACAGAACTCTTCGTTTGAAATGTACATAATAAAGAGTAATACGTATTTATTGGTCGTGTACTGTGTTGCAGCTGATTAAGGAATATTATGAGAAATTATATTACATCTTTGGTTTATTGCGCTCACAACTATTTTCTGAGCTCTACGAATGCATTGACATGAGTAAAACAGTCCCACCAGGGCAAGTCACACAGTAAAGCAGGTTGTAAACAAGCCGACAGACAGCCAATAAGAGTCACTTATCACAACCCCTGTTAAACAAGCAGAACCATGTAAAAAAAAAAGAAAAAAGAAAAGAAATGTTATGATGAACAGGCTAAAATGAAAGCTGTCTGTATGAATCTTAAAATGTGGCAAATTCTTGTGAAGTCCGCTACTGGCTGAGACGGCAGCCCGTCCTCTTCAAAGCAGCCACTCCCTGCCTCTACCAGCTGCAGAGAGGAGGACAGAGGACAAGAGGGATAACCGATACTGACTGATGTCTGCGCACTTCATTCTGTCTACACTTCACAGCATTTTGATGTCAGGAATACTATTTATTGCATTGACATTTTAAATTTGGTTTTGAACGAGACATTAAGTTTATAGTGATTTTGCTGTTGTAAAATGACTTTTGCTGCTCTAAAAACAATATTTAGCTTTATTTAAAATATAAACCAACTCTAATCCTGAATGTATTCTTAAAAAAAAATAAAATAATAATTATAAAAAAAAACTAATTATGTAATGAATTAGGTATGAAAAAAGACCAGTAGGAGCACTGACTATGAGAGTATGGATAAGATAAACACACCCATCCTTACAGTTAGTAGCTGCACATTGACTTTGGGAGGATGATCAAACATACTGTAGTTCACATCCCTTCACTTTAAGCCCTGTCTTATTAATGTTATTTTGTGATTATTATTATTATTTTTATAAGGTGCACAGTGTGATCAGTCACAGTTTTATTGTGGGAGGGCACCCCTTTTTCCATCCAGACCACATACCACACCCTACCAAATGTTTTCAGCTTTCACAAACCTGAAACATTTTAATCAGTGTATGGAGTCTACATTTAATATCCATAAACTAGGTATAGGTACATATCAAGATACACGTCACATGTCAATGCCAGGTGTAAATTTACCCTACACACAGCAGGTCTAGGAGAGGGAGGGGGCCACTGTGTGGACACACCTGTAACAGAAGTGGTAGAAAGCTAAATGAGGCAAGTGATGATAGAGACTGGGGCACAGCTAGCATCACACCCTCTATGCATTTGTTAGGATATGAGAAATCACACCCTATTTATGAAGTTCCCAT
Organism: Pampus argenteus; assembly: GCA_036937835.1. NCBI lineage: Eukaryota > Metazoa > Chordata > Actinopteri > Scombriformes > Stromateidae > Pampus > Pampus argenteus. Next base: position 17,141,287 of record CM072876.1, on the reverse strand, counting down.
AACATACAGGTACTTCTTCAAGTCTTCAATAAAATCAACATCATGATCCTGTATAACACTGCAGCATAAAAAGGATGAATAGTAAAAACTTCCCATCCCATCTGCAGGCTGGTGTGTTGGCACTGATACTTGTTACGTCATGTTGGTTGATCATTTGATCTTATTGTGATATGGTTTCGTTTATTTGTGGGAAGTTGCCTTGGGTATCTTCAAAATAAACAGAAAAATTAAAATATAGGTTGAAAGAGAAGTAAATTCGCAAAAATAGAGAAGGACAGCGATTTTTCAGACAAGCGACATGTCACTTAACTTATTTGCTGATGCATTTAACCCTTGTGTGGTATTAGTATTGTTGTTACTTAGCCAGTATTTATGGGTCTGGTGGACCCGCTAGAGTTTTGGGCTTTCACAACACCACAATCCAATAATTTTCTCTTAAAATACTAAACAAATGTGTTTTGATTTATGTTCTTCACAGAACATGAGCCAAAGCCAATGAATTTCAGGTTGAAAAAATAATTAATTAAACTGAAAACGGGTCCCACAGACCCGAATACCATACAAGGGTTATTGGGAAAAACTGAAACAGGTCCAGTTAGGAATCAGTGTAAAAACAAGGAACAAACAAAGAGGAAAACAAGTGATAAGGATTAACTGATGAGTATGGCATGACAGTGTGTTGTTGTTATGATAAACACTACCGATAAGCCAGTGATTTCATGTAAAAATATGGATATTAAATATTTTGCAGTATAGATACGTGTATTCGTTGATAGCAGTGACATAATGACAATGTGTTTCTTTTTTTTTTCCCAATGCGATGGTATTTCTTATTCAACACCTCTGCACGTTTTTGTCATGCATGCATTTGAATGCATTTGGATTCGTGTAGGTGGCTCTGATGGTTATATGTATCACATGATTGGGTCTGTGTGGCTGCACATCTATTTTCTCTCCGCCAGATAAGACGTGACCTTGACCTTGACATTGAAGGAAGGTGGTGATGTCTCACAACAACACCGTCTCACTGCGTGGCTCTCTCCGGGCTGTATGTGGTCACACACACACACACACACACACACACACACACGCCTGCTCAGCCAGGGCGTGACACTGCTCAGATATACCACTGTGATATTCACTACTAATAAACAGTAGCGTCTAAAAAGGTGAGACCACTTCCCATTCGAATGGGGAAGATTTTTTTGGACTCTACTGTAAAAATACATTGTCATAAAAATGATCATATTGCACAATGAGGACATTTCAATGGTTCTGCAGGATGTTTTAAATCATTGAATATGCCTTATTCATACTTAAAAGTTCAAATGCTTTTATAGCGATCTTCCCATGAAACCATTTATTTATGTATTTATTATTTTTCCTCAATAGCCATTGAGTTTATTAACATGTTGCAGTTGTCTCTATATATTACTTTTCATTGTGAGTTCCAGAGTGCACCTTTCTTGTGAATGATTCCATATGTGCACCCAAGCACAGGTAAGAATTTAAACATATACTGGATGTGGTGCAGGAGACGGAAGCTGGAGTAGCAGGCTCAGTCTGGCTGCATGTTTAATAAAGGTCTTCTGCAAAATGTCATTACACAAACTGCTTTCTGCTTTTATCTTATACACAAATACTGTCTGAGTGTCACACAATTTGTTGTAGATAAACTACTCACATGAGCAGCATTTAGGGAAATGACTTTGTCCAATGGTCAACACAAGACTTATTGTGTCACATTTATTAAACATAACCGATAAACCGATAGACGCTTATGTTGCTTATTTGTAAGTGCTCATGCTCTGTTTGCTGCCCCCAGTGGTTCTATTTGAGAAGTAAGACAACCTCTAACATCACACTGACCTTTGTAATGACACAAGTTACTAAAAGGCAGGAATGTGAACATAGCATTGCCCAACAGCATGTCATGTCAGGTTACTTCATATGTCATGACAGGTATGTTGATTTATATATCTATAGTTTATTTGACTTTTCTGATTTAGACTTTAGACTAGACTAAAAGGTTATATTGATAGATTGATAAAATATCAGAAAACGATGAAAATGATGAAAGATGATTAGAGGAAAGCTTGGGTGGATTTTCATGGTTAAGGTATATAACCGTGGTTATGATGGTGTATTACACATGCTGTAGCCCTGGTAAAACCTCATGGGATTTGTATATGCTAGCAAATTATTACAATCATGAGGTATTGCAACTCTAACAGTAGATTTAGCATTTAGCAGATTTGACTTTAAGGAAACTGTTAGAAATAGAAAGTTGTTACATTTTGTTCTTCATTTTCGAGGCTGTCTCTTCAACAGAAGAGAGCCTGCAGAGGAGAGTGACAGGAAGTGATGATGTAAACAGGGGCTGATGTAGGCGAAGTCATAACACTACAATGACACCGTGTGCAGTGTCACCTGCTGGGCCAGCGGGGAGCCCTCACTAAATTAATCTTTTGTCAAATGAACCTCCTGTTTTTGCTGCTAAATCAGCATCACTGTGAAGCCTATTCGCGAACATTCGTGTGATTCATCAACAGAAATGACCTCCTGCCATTCCATTTACTTCCCCCTGATGTCGGCCAGTTAGCAACAAAAACAACAGTTTCTTCCATTTCACATGTGCCTGTAAGCCGATTACTAGTTCCTGAGCTGAAGGTGGGCTCCTTCCTTTTCTGCACAGAACAGTGGGCGATGATAGATATGACAAACAGAGATTAGGGGATTATGGTTTATAGTAGATGAAACAATCATTAAATGTTAGCATCTGTCAACGTTTTTAGGCAGTTAGGTTACCTATCAGTCAAAGCGTGGTCGGCTGGGTACTTTGCACCTTGCTGGGTTCTTTACTTTGGTCCCATAAGATGACGATGCTGCAGGCAGGCAGGTGGTGCCACCGACCGAGCAGTTCAATAACTCTGTGGCAATCAGCCAGAGGCATGAATTTCCTGCGCAGTTTTGTCATAATAAATCCTTTGTCTATTTGATCTGCAGTGTTATTAGCATGCGCCAAGCAGCAAGAAATACTCATCTGAAATCTTGGAAAAACAAATAACCCTCCCTGCCGAGGTTTCATTTGGAAAGAGGTGTTTCAGGCCCAAAGCGCGGAACCGACTTTAGATGTGATTACATTGTTATACAGCCTGGGACAAGAATCTTCAAAGGCTATGTTCAAAGCTTGGGGGTTATCACAAAGTACGCCTGAATAAGCCTGAATAGCCACTGGTCAGTGTGCATGTGTCCTTCAGTTCTTGGATTGCCATGCTTTTCAGCCCACATCCCCCCAAAATAACATATAGGCCTATCCAAACATAATGACAACATAAAAGAACAGCCTAACAACTATAATATTATTTTATATATAACAATTTAATATTGACTAGTAGAAGAAGGCTGGTGACGTATTTTATTTCTTTTTTAACTTAACTATTTTTATATATATATTATGTAACAATTATGGATATAATAGGTTATTTCTAAAATTTTTACAATTTTATTTGATATCTGGAATTCATCTTGCTTTAGGGTTCAGGCAGTTTGGACAACTGGTGGTGCTGATGGATAAGAGGAATACTGTTGGTGAGCTCAGATCTGGAGGAAAATGAGGTGGAGGATGGACGGAAGGAGAACAGATTTTACAGCCTGGATGGTAGTAAATGTGGGGAATCTGTTTAAATAAAACAAGTTAACGTCCCTGATACGTATCCGCTGATACGTGAGCAGGAGAAGCAGGGAGGGATATAGATAGTCTTCCTGCTTGAACTAACACTAAGCTTCATTACTACCATAGAGTGTATAAAAAGATGGATGTAGGGAGGTGTGATGTCACCCTTTGGTTTGATTGGTGCTGGTTAGAAGCCCACAGTTGCAGCTTTTGATTGGTGCCATAAGGATTGCTGTGGAAACACGCCCTGTGACCTCGGACCCAAGGTCCTACTAGCTAACTTTAGCTCATTTAGCTAAATTGACCTAATAGGGCAGCTATCTTAATCAAGTCACATTAAACTTAGCCTACTGCCTCAAATAGTGGCTGGGGCCTTTATTTACCTCAACAGTAGAGGGTACCTCTATTGGGGGCAGGCCTGTATTTTTAATTCTCTCTTTTTGATAAATATGTTTTTAGTATGAAGCCTCCTTGTTTGCTTTGTTAAGTTTTAGTTAGTTCATTACCAGCAATCCACTTACTCCAACAATGATTATTGAGTTTCACCCCCAATGTTTTAGCAGTGTACGGGTAGCATGCTCATGGATGTATATTCACTGGCTTAGTGAAGTTACCCTGGTAACCCTGGTTACCCATGTTCATGTACTGTCGCTACTGTCATTATTATTAAAATACATACTGTATTTAAACACTATTGTATCTCATCTGCCCCCCATGTGATGGTCAGGTAACTAATTATGCACATTATATAAACAGGCAAAAATAATAATTATATAAATACTTTATTTCAATATTGTAGGAGGTTGACAGCATGTCTTTTAACAAAGAATGGGAGAAATATAGAAAATGATTGTAGTTTAAAATCAAAGCAAAACGTGAGGAGAATTATTCAGTTAAATTATTCAGTTTAATATACAAAAATTAGTCTGTGACTTTCAATTGCATTGGGCATGACCCAGATCTTAAAATGATGCTTATACATTTATTGGAACTGACAGCATACTGTATCTGTATATTTGTCTTACAGTCAATACTGCCGCAGACTGAATACTTCCGTTGAACCGATTAAATAGTTAAACTTCGCAGTGGATCAGCGTTTAATAAATAAGAGCTGAGAGCTTGCCAATTAAAAAAATCTTTTCTAAGTACAAAGATTCCGGTCTTTTGGTGAAACACTCAGCAGTCAGCATGGCAGGCAACTGTCAGCTCACCACAGAGAAAATAAAAATGTCATTACTCTGAACGGGGCCAGCTGAAACATGAAGGTAGCCCAATTAAAATCAGGATTTAAGTGCAGCGCGGTATAGTGGCGCTGGTGTTTGACTTGAATATTCCTCCTCTCTCCTTTGTTGAGACGGAGCATTTAGCCTGTATTAGGTAGTTGACTGGAGAGACTGCAGAGAGAGGGGAATGTCATGCAACAAGACTGATTACATGACAGGATATGTGTTGCTGGAACAAAATCCCTAGAACAGACAACACCATATACCAACCGATATGTACAGCCAAGTCTCGCAGCAGCTGCTGTCATTAACTTGTATTTTGTTCATTTTGTCTGATAATGTAATGAAGTAATGATTTTATCTCGAGCAGCAGACACACACACACACACACACACACACACGTTTGGGTGGAAACAGCGAGCAGGATGGAGGTTTAACAGGCCGTCTCAGCCGTCGAATGTGCACCGTTTGCCAATACTTACACATGGTTTAGCAATCCGTGCTCACAGATTTCCACCTAATAGTATATTTGAGTGGACAAAAAAAAAAACTGCATTTGATCTTAAGTATTTTGTTCGTGTTGGAGAGGCTACCTGAATCTGGTCCAAACCTTCCTGCCACAACAGATCAATATAGACGGATTGTGCAGGACGTTACACAATAGTATAGGAATCCACCTGGAAGGCTTGCACTGCTTGGGATCATTTTAAAAGAAAACTATATTACATTTGACAGGGATCAGGAGAGATGGGGTGTAAAATACCTCAGCCACCTGTACCTCTACTTTTTTTTACTTAAACCCGTATTAACTGATTTTGGAAACGCAACATTGACATATTACAAACTCACAAAGATGACATTGTGAATATGTTGGCAGTATGTTAGCTATTAACACATCTGTATCTGTCTGCTGTTTGGTGGGTTGAGTTAAAAGTTGGGAATTCTCTGTTGCGTTATCACGGTGAGAAATACTTTCCTACTTCGCACATAGTCATTTGACCCATTTTTAAAATACAAATATTGATTTGTGCAGCCTTAAGTAAAAAATTCAATCAAACTTCACTCATGGATGAAGTGAGCCAAGCAAACCAACAGCCGTTTCTTCAATTACAAACATCATACTTGAGCTATTTGTGCTTCACCTGGACAGTTCCAGCATCTGAGAACATACACTATATGCTGTTGCCCTACAGATGCATTAAGGTGCATTTAGACTGAATTCAAATCAAACGAAGCCCTAGTGTTATTCATACTTGTTTAAACACTGGAGTGTTTGCACAGTGTGTTTATTGAAATTACATTTCTATAGCAGTGATTTTCTTTCCCAATGTAATCGCCGAGTGAATGAAGTGCTGCATTTACGTAATGCTCAGGAGTTGTAAGGAGGTGGTTGCATGGTTGGGGTGGGTGTACGAGCCCCAGGACCTGGACACTGGAGACCAAGGTTAAGGTTTAGTTATGCTTAGTGGAAAATCATGGTTTTGGTTAAATGTAAATAAAAATGTTGTGTCTTATGCTTCAAGTCACTGCAAGCTTAATGTTCTGTATAAGACCAAGGCCATGAACATTCCCTTCCCTCACTCAAAAACTGTCTTCTTGTTCCTTCAGCTTCTTTCAGCATATTTGAGTGTCACCGTGCAGAATGATGTATGTGTATCTGACACTGGGAGGAGGTTATCTGCGCTCACCTTAAGTCTCGGTTTAAAACGTGTACTTGGAAGCAGGCCTCGTGACACTATGTCTAGTTTGGGGACAAACGTATGTAAACTTTCTTAAATGAGACTTCAAATATCTTAATGTACTCGTTTAGAAACATAACTCAGAGAACGATCTTAACTCTCAGGGCTACAACACTTCAGATCTTCTTTTGTCCAGCTGTTTAAAAGGTCTGAACACACACACACACACCAAAAGTGCCAGACAATGTCACCGGATTCAGTAAAACTTTATTCGTAGCCAAACACTTCAATCACAACAATCCCCCTTGTATCTCATGTGCTGCACTTTGCCAAGGTTGCACTATATCTGGTGTCGAATGACAAATAGCAGGGCTGTTCTCAGCCTCACCTCTCAGGGGACGAAGCAGCTCTCCACTCTGAGCAAACAGGGACTTTGTTTTAAATTATGACGATAGAGAATGTGTGATTTTTCTTGTGCGGAGAGAAAACTAATTCCACAGAGTAATCAGATGTACACGATGTTACCAGACCAAACATACAGTACTTTCCCCAACCAAAAAAAGTTGAAGCAGCAACTTGCAATGTCATCGCAGCAGAGTGAAGCAAAAAAAAATAAAAGATGCATGTTTCTGTTTTTAATGAGCTAACAAGCAAAAGCAGCGCTCACCTGAGGATATAAAAAAGTAAATTATTGAACACGCGACTGCACAATGTGCAATCACTCTGAGGACGCGAGAGTCAACAAGACTCATATCAATTATTGCTGGCATGAGGTTCAGTGGATCAGAGCTGAAATGATAGCTCGGCCAATCGTCAGGGGTAAATTACCCTGCTTCATAATTGCTAGTGCGATGAGCTTTAATGTTTTTTAACCAGGCTGTTTTTTTTTAAATCATTGAACCACAAATAAATCATGAGGAGCGTAATTGAATGTCTCATGCTTTATGCCATTAGTATTATTGGTGATGTGGGATAATCAACCCGCAGACCCACAGTGGTTGTTATTCTCAGTTTAGAGGGGAACATTTGAAAATTTGCAGTTGACAAAATGAATTGCTTATTTTTCATTAGCATTACACCAGAAGTGTCATAGTGCAGGGAATACTGGAACTAACGATCCGGGGCCACAACATGTGGAGCCATCTCTTGTGTTTTTAGAACCTTTTGCAAATGTGGACGACTATAACTTCAGGCTATTAAGGCAGCTGCAGTTTGTGGAGCCAGAGAGGATGAATGCACATAGATATTACAGATAAATCAGCATATGAACAGTCCTGTGCTTGGTACTTCTTGTGTGTTATTACTCGTGGTGGGCATAGATTCATTTTTTTTCATCTAGATTAATCTCGCTGAAATCTTGAAATTAATCTAGATTAATCTAAATTAAAATGGCTCGTTCAGAATGCGAAGTACTGACCAAAAGTAAGTCTTTGAGAACGGGTTTCTTAAGCCAGGGGATGCATTAGAACAGGAGCCAAAATGCATCACTGACTGCTTATAGCAAAGGGATGCTTTGTGTTCAGGTGGTATTTGAGACTGGAACTCCTACAGTAAACCAATTCTGCATTGCATAAGGTGAACACAACCTTAGTCTTGTTGATGCCACCATCGGGAAGCTAATTAAAAATGAATTTTCCCTGAAGCAAGCCTTGTGGCTTCGTGGCTGCATCATGATAGACTATCGCGTTTGGTGTGGTAGTTCGGTAATTCACAGGCGCGTAGAGGTTCGAAAACTAGTTATCGCCCCCTACAGTGCAAATATGTATACATCCGCGCTAAAATATCACAGTGAAAGTCATGTTTGCTTATTATAGGACCCAGCTCCAAACCCAATTTTGATAATAGATTAACGGCGGTATTTTTTATATCGCTCGATAAGAGTCTCACATTATCGCAGCACGTTAACGCCGTTAACGGCCCACCACTAGTTATTACACATACAGCATTGACAAAGATCACCATCTTTGTCATTGCTTTCGACACATCTGTGAGGTTTCCTTTAATGCAGAAAGCCATTTAAAGCATGAACATCTCAAGCTGCTCGTCATGAAGCTTGTGCACCGCTGTTTTGCTGTAAATGTTTTTTAAGCATGTTTGACACAATGTTAAATTCCAAACCGTGATATTCTCCTTCAGGATAACGAGTACACCTGCGGCTTATATTTAGGTGCGCTCTATAGTCCGGAAAATACGGTAGATTGTGCCCAAAGCTCAATACTTGTTAAGGTCTTCATACAGAGACATGATCCTCTGTTGTGACTAAAGAGCTCCTGCAGTGTGTCGCTGTAGAGCAGCAGGCAGCATTCTCTTTCTTGTGATGCTCAGAGAGCCAGCGATGGGACACAAGCCTCTGAGGATTAGAGGCAGGGATGTGCATGTACTGGCACAATTCCTTGAGGTACATCTCCTAACAAAGACTTCACTCGTAGAACAACAATGCTAGTGCATTTGTGTAGATATATATATAGAGCAGTAACAAATTAGATGTTTTTTTTTTTACTTGATCTGGAGACCAGTGATGATCTGTGTGCAGATCCTGGTCTCCAGTCGGGTCTGGTTTCCTCTCATGACACAGCAGGAGTTCATCACCATGGACCGGTGCTGGTGGTTCTTCTGTTCCACACTGTTGGCATAACTGATCCCCTTCATGCAGAGTGAACACCTGGCATGACCTTTCTTGTCTATTTTTTTTAACCCTTGTATGGTATTCGGGTCTGTGGGACACATTTGTTTAGTATTTTAAGAGTAAATTATTGGATTGTGGTGTTTTGAAAGCCCAAAACTCTAGCGGGTCCACCAGACCCATAAATACTAATACCACACAAGGGTTAATAAAATGAAACAGGGAGAAAGTGTCTCTCCTCATTGACGTCTGTAATTGACTCATTTTAACCAGATCCAGCTACACACGCATCCTGCATCCTCGTTTCTTAATTGCAATGCTTCATGCTCCCCCATGTACCAATCTGAAAATAACACAAAAACACACAACACAAAGACACACAACACAAAACATTACAGTTGAACATCTGACATTTGACATGAGTTTGACTTTATATTTTGCAGATTAATTTAATGTCAGAAACATTTTCACAGCAAACTTTTAAAGCCAGTCTAACATTACCATTGTCTACATTATATTAGTCAAATATAAAAAATACATTGATGACGTACAAGATGACAGTGTTTATTGACACTGATGCAGAGTAGAGCATGTAATCTAGAATGAATGCAGAATATGAGCAATTTGCAATTTTGAGTATTTGTAGCTAACTATCTTCAAATAATGTAATATAGTAGCTTGCAACTTTTTGTTCACATACAATCATATCAGGACATACCATCACCTCAGGAAAACTCTTGGCTGATCTCTAAAACGCAGACTTTGCTAAAGTGAGGCGTTTGCATCTCTGTAACGCTTCTGTGACTTCATTTATATTCTTGGGAGGCTGATGAAAAACCTTGTCCGACTTGACTGCAGTTTCTTTTGTCACTTTTTGTCACCCCAGCTGCTGCCATCTGATCTTGTTCACTTTTAAGGAACAAGTCATTTCAAACAAGCCTGATATATCCGAAACGTGATAGCTGACATTGTAAAAGTTATCTTACTCTCAGTTTTAGAAGCAGCGAGAGGGACTTAGTAGAAGATCTGTCTTCTACTGAGGATCTCATCAAGTGTTTTGTATTTTTTAGAAAGCATTCTTTCCAAAAATAAATAAATATATAAATATATATATATATATATATATATATATATATATATGCTTGGCAATGATGGAACAGAAGGTCAAATGTGCTTCATGGCCATCCAGCCTGCCCTCCACATATGTACATAGCATGCCATTAGAAGATGGGTAAGTCGTGGCCATAAAGTGATGCACATGATCAGCAACAATACTCAGGCAGGCTGTGGCATTCAAACCATGATTGATAGGTATTATTCCCCACACCATTGCAACACCATCAGCCTGGGCTATTAACACAAGGCAGGTTGGGTGCATGATTCCTGCTGTTTTCTGACATCTGCATGCCTCAGCAAAAATGGAGATTCATCAGACCAGACGTGTTGTTTCATTCGTTGACTTCTTTTTTGCTCACCACAGTCGTAACAACCTGAGTTACCACAGCCTTTCTGTCAGCTCCAACACGTCTGGCCATTCTCCTCTGACCTCTATCATCAAAACGGCGTTTCCATCTGCAGAACTGCTTGTTTTTCACCGTTGTGAGTAAACTCCAGAGACTGTTAAAAACCAGGAGGAGATGAACAGTTCGAGAAGTATTTAAACCAGCCTGTCTGCTGCCTATAATCATGCTGCGTTCAGAGTCACTGAGATCACATGTCTTCTCTGTTCTGATGTTTAATGTGAACATTAACTGAAGCTCCTGACCAGCACCTGAACTACTTTATATATTACACTGCTGCCACATGATTGGATGATTGGATGATTCCATGAACAGGTTTACAGGTGTTCCTAAAAAGATTATTGGATGGACCTCCCATGTCACATTAATGCAGTTAACTTAATGGTTGAGCTTATGATCAATACGGGGGGAATATGAGAGATCTGGTATACAGCTGTACTCCTTCCTCTACTTGTGTAACCTTGCTGTTATCATCATCTGTACCATGTTAACATCCTCGCTCTCTGCAGAGACACACACCCTCATGCTCTCTCTACAAGTACTTATCTTCATAAACCTCATACTGTGTTAAAATGAACAGACCAGACCTCTATTTGTCCATTTTGATATCACTCTTATTAAATAATGTTTATAGTATCACACAGGAGCCTAATACTGGGCTGAAGCATGTCTGTCTTGATAACAGCTTTTCTATGTGGTACAGTATAAGTGAATAACCTAACGACAAACGCTATTGTTGCAGAACCGTGTCTTTAGTTATCAGTTCAGTTATTTGTACTTGAAACAGTCATTTTTCATGCACCATTCAGTTTCCCTATTGCCCCTGTAAACATACATGCAGATATGACTTCTCTAGTATCATCTGCTGCTTGGTTCAGCATCATCTTACATGATAAATAATATTGACACCATGATACCACCGTTAGTTGCAGGAAATGTCTGGGAAGTCACGCTATTGGTTTTTTGCATGAATAGCTACCAACAGAGAAGCTAATGTTGACTTTATTCTGTCTGCTGAGTGATCATAATCATCACTTTGCTCTAATTTAGTTACAGATTTAAGTCCTCTGCAATACTCATGCTGAATCATAGTGAATGCAAAGACAAGAAAAGCTCCATTGAGATGGCTTTTTTTTTTACTTACTTTTTTTACAAACACATTATAGCTGGAAAGGGATCTATTTACCCTGAGACCATGACACTCTGATGTTACAGTAGTAAACCTACAATAAAAAACTGGTATCAGCAATTTCTTCTTCTTTGGTATCAGACTTTTTCTTCTTCGGAATCTGTAAAGCTGCTTGGCGCATCTTGAAAGTGCAGGAACGAAAGCTAGAGCAATTAAAAACGAGCGAGATGAAATCATCCCTGCGTAAATGTTCCGCTTTATTCCCTTGTCAAGGAAACACGGCCTCTACACAGTAATCCAGCGTTAATAGGATGGGTTCAACTGGAGTGTCAAGAGCAGCCAAAAGCTGGGGATTTTCAGAGCTGTCTGACAAGTAACCCATTTCCAAAAAACACAGCATAAGCATTGGGATAATGAAGCTTATATACCAGCCAGAAAGTATAGCACTGAAGCACAGTGAGCAAAACAAATAAATACACACTATGTTATAATTAGTGCTCCGGGTTCATGGTAAGTGTTGTTTTTCATGTACACAAGTGTTGGGTAAGGGAATACACTCTAACACTCAGTGCACGACAAGCTGTTTTTGATTTGGCTTTGGAGTCAGACTCTGTATGTGTATGTGTGTGTGTGTGTGTGTGTGTGAGCGAGAGAGAGAGAGAGAGCCTGTTAACGCTGCAAGGAGAGACTCCTCTTTCTGTCTTTTGCCTTCATGTGAACGTCAAGTTCTTGCTATATAGAGACTGATAATATGATAGTAATTAACAATACTGACATTACAACTGGCATTAATTTACACATCACTCTATAGGTTAGTATAGTATATAGAAAATATTGCTTACAATGAATCCTACTTCATTTAAAACAGTACATGTTTATATATTCATATTTTGATATTAATAGGTTATATAACATACTTTAACTGTGTGTGAGTATATATATATATGTTATGTCGTAAGTTATGAATACAAAAACAAGTATTAGCTCAGATACTGCACCCAGCCAGTGTTGTTATTTATTTTATAATGTTATTTTATATGATGTTAAACAGGGTTAATGAGATGAATGTATGTAAAAATGTCACCCTGCTCTGTAGCCTTTGTTGCTAAGGCTTTTACTAAGTTTTTTTCTATGTGCTGTATATGGCCCAGATGATGTATATGTATAGAAACTAAGTTACCTTTTGGTGGTAGAGCCAGCCTATCAGCCCAAACAAATGAATCTCTAACAATTAATTCTTGTAAAAATGGATGAACATCTGATATGCAGCAAATTACTTGTGGGGCCACAGGGATCCATTCTCGGATCCCTTTCTTTTCTTATCTACATTATTACTTGGCCACTGCATCTTCATCTATGTGTTTTTTACTTTTTGCTGAGGAGAAAAATTCACCAGAACAATCCCAATTCTTTTATCCATTAATCTTTTATTTTTTTATGTTTGATATTGTTAAAAATATAATAAGAAAAACAAAAATCTGTCTAGTGTAGAATTGCTTGAAGAGCTGAAAGGTTAAAGTCCCGACTAGAACCATGTCTGATATGTCCTGATATGACAACAGTTTTAAATAGTTTTCAGAATCATTTTACATGGTCATATACAGTACAGTACCCATTTACCATTATCTATAAAGGAGAGCATTCTAAAGTCATGCGAAATTGAATTAGTCCTTATAGATATGATGCTTTTCTGCAGTGTGAGAGCTTCATTTGCATAGCATAATGTATTCAGTACAGTCCTGAAGCTTTTTATATACACCGTTTTCTCTGCAAGTACCTTACAAGTAAAGTCAGATTGGTCGTAGAGTCTGTGTGAGCCTTTAGTTATTGATCAGAATGAGGTCATCATCATTCATCTTGTAGTGTTCTTGCTCTTCAGGCTTTTGGAAAAGATAGCAGATTGTAGAGTAGTATTGACTATGATTGAAATTCAGTCTGTGGCTGTTGTAAAAGCATCATTTTAAAAGAATTTCTGTCAATCTGAATGATATCAGGCCCTAAAGAGAGGCTATACATTTGCAAGCTATCTCACAAACAAAGCCAAATACTGGCTTAATGGTGACCAAAAGCTGGCATCGAAAAGCAGAAACATTAAACAAGCAGGAGAAGACAGAAGAGGACCACGCTGTGAAATATACCAGAGACAATTACTGTAGCATATTCAATGTGTCAGTGTATGTGTCAAAGCAGGTTTATCACTTAATCTGGGATTAACACGTTTTATATCATTTTAAACCCACTGAGACTGATACAATCTAAACTCTGAATTACCAAAGAAAAAAAAAAACAAGTTGTGTTTAATGTTTTGTACAGTTTTTATTTATTTATTATATTTATTATCTTATTTACACACTGCACACAGAGTCATCAGTTAAAAACTAAAATGTTATTGTACAATATTTGTAATAATATTATGGAAATGTCAAGACATTAAGACATCTCATGCATGTTGGTTTAAAAAGGTTTTTTTTTTTTATGCAGCCAAGAGTAATCAATAGATGAGGACATCCAGCTCAACTTTTAAGTCAACATTGATAAAAAAAAATAAAAAATAAAATAAAAAACTCTGAAAGTGCCCAGAATAATAAAAAGATGACATCTATAGCCCTGTGAAAATGAGCAGACTTCATCTGCTGATGAAGCCCATGTGATAAACTCTAAAGCTCTAGAACAAACATGAGAGCTGAGGGTTTTTTTCAAGCTCAAGAATGAACTGTCAGTCTCAACATTGTTAACATTTAACATATGTTTAAAGAATGTCAAAGATAAGAAAAAAACCCCCAAAGAATTCCCAGATATCTCTCATTAGGCTACACAGTGGTATAATATATGTGCACAAATCTGATCACAGTGAAGGTTGGCCAGTGTTGTCAGTGTTTACATAATTCAAGTTCACAAATGAAATGAATTCCTCCTGACCCGGTGGGCTCTCTTGCCACAAGCTACTGCACCGCTGCTCATGGCGACCAGGTGAGGGCAGAATACTTCCTGTCATTGAACGTAGCTTTGCTGTTCTGACCCCTGGCTGGCAGCTTCTGGTTTTAAATTACTCCACACTGGAGTAAAGAAAAGGAAATCTTTGTCCGTCCACCCTGAGCTATTCCAGACACAACAATTAAGGTTGGGAATTAATCAGTGTATAAGCAGCAGGGCACTTTTGATAATTTGCGTATGAGGGGGTAGCAGTTGAATATTCACTAAAATAAATTAACACTATTTGACCTCAATCTTCTTAACTTCACTCGAGTTAGGAAACACTTTAATCACTTCAATTAATTGGTTTTCTAGTACATTCATAATGAGAAGAATGTAGAGACTTAATACAGTTGATGGGCTTGAATAGGGCCAGTTCCAGCAGGGTTGCAGCTTTACATGGCTCGCAGACCAGAGGGCGGCCTGTCCTGACCTCCCCACTGATTTCCTTACAGATAGTTCACGTTGATGTCAGTTCACAGATATCCTTCATGCAACGTCTTCGGTGCGAGGGACTAAGACGCAAAGAACTCAAGTGACAGAACGGTGGTTGCAACGTAGAACCCAGAAACTAGAACCCAGAACGGCAGGCAGGGCAGGTGCTACACTGACAACTAGATATGACCACAAAATGACCAAAAGTGTGCTGACATGCCCTTGGTGCAGTCGGCACATTACTGTACTTCCGTCATCTTGATTCACTATATCCTTTAATATCTTACATCTATTAAAAAAAAACAGCAAATAATTGTATGAATATACAAAACATATTAAAAAGTTCACTCAGTTTAAACACTCTCCACATGGACTACAAACTAATCACAACTCAGAAGGTCTGCTGTCTACTGCTGAAATGATTTCCGTGAGAACGAACACTCTCTTGCAACTGCATCCTATATTAACACTGGTGGAGATTAAATATGGTGAGTATTTCTGCTTCTCACTGATTACTGCAGATCTTCCACGGGCAAAGTTGGCACTCCAGTGCAGTTAGCAGTAGTCTGGCCTCATATCATCCACCGCTCTGCTCCTTTATTGATGAGAGGTTGATCTGGGAGGTCCATGCTATCTATAACCCGCCTGGCTGATTGATTTACTCGGATTCCCTTGAAGACGGAGATCAATGTCTGCCGTTGATGGTTCAGAGATTACACAGGTGTAATAGAGACACCACTCATTTCAACTTTATTCCATCTTTCAATGAGTGAGGATGCAGGGTCAGGCTTTAAGAGGGGTGGGTTTAAAATTCACTGTGTTCCTGTCCAGGAAATTATGACATGATGATAACAGCTTTCCGACTCGTAAAAGACGCACCTCTTTCCATTCTTTTAGAGGGACAAACTTACAGTACTCGACAAAAAAAAAAAAGAAGCAGTATCTAAGTGGCCATTGTTCAACCTTGAGCCAATGGAAACTAATTCATGCTGATTTAGCCTCTCGTTCCCTCCAATAAAACCGCTGCGTCCCTTTTAACGCCCCAACCTTGGCTGGCGAGCCGAGCGTTCGGGATGACGACACAGTCATACTCTGGATGACTTGTGGAATCCCGCTAATCTTAACGACCCTTGATACTGTTTGAAAGCTAATCCTTTTTTGCATCATCTTCATTAAAAACTACCAATCGGTTTCCAATTAAGAGGGCAAAAATAGAAACAGACACATATTTCTTAATCACAGAGCACAATACTCATTCACATTTAAATCCGATCCCCTGTCAGCTTGCTTTGGCAAAGAAATGACGCCACAAATCAAGACGCAAGACTGTTTGGGATTAACGGAGGACAATGACTCAGGTAAGGCAGCTTGTATTTAACACGCTGAAAGAAATATTTGCAGCACTTTTTTTTTGAGTGAACATTGTTCAGACATTGCTCATATAATTCTTTTTTTTCTTTTTTTAACTCCGACAAGGCTCTTGCCTTGTTTAAACACAGTTCAGAGAGCCTTGACGGCAGGGATACCCATAAGAGATGGCATGTCAGGGTGAGGAATAGGCTAACTAATGAGGACTCTCATAATCCTTTAGCTCCAGCCTAATGGGGCATTTAAAGCAAGACAATGCATCTTCTGGCACGTAACCCGGCTCTTCCTTACACTCTAATTTGTAGGAAATCATGTTACAAGGGGAGTACAATTAGCTAAAGCAGTGATAAAGAGCCTCAGAGATTTTTTTGCAAAAATAATCTCGCACTTCAGAGCACGCATTAATCAGTAACGCCACTACATTATAACACTCATGGGCATAATTCACACATTTGAATCCATTACTAGCATTCCCTATGATGAAGGAATGTGCTCATGTGTCTCAGGTGCGCACACTTCACATTTATTCTTTAGATTATTTCTTTATAATATGTATTAATTGTCGGGGAATTCTGTTAACGTGACTTTAATGCAATCATTTGTTTTTCTTCACTGCAACAGGCTCAAATCTGCAGCGTGATATGATTGATAATAAGCCACCGTTGAATAATCGCAACTCATCCATCTTGCTTTGTGTGTCTGGTGCTAAGGTCCTTACTTCCTGGCCACCGGCCCAGAGTGAAACGATCCGCTTTCACCCTGTGGAGAAAGGCTGGGATCTTCCAGCTTCCCGGCTAACGCCCCCCTGCTGTCCTCTGTCTTCCTATTATAATACTATGACCTCATCCCCGGTAGAGCCATGTGCCTGCCCCCCTGCGTGTTCAGTCGATGAATATGTATGCCAGTGAATAATAACAGGAAAATCTTTGTCAAATCGCTGCTGGCTGTGGCACCGGTATAAAACCCCAGGCTTTCAGCATTCCTTTTTTTTTTTTTTTTGTCATGCATATTATTTTTCTTGTTAAAAGCTAATCCTCTCGCAGTTAAATCATTGAAAAATCCCCCGGATCACATATTTGCAGAACAAGATGACAAAGCTCTCGCAGCACAGGTGCCATTCAGTTAATTTTACATGTCATGCTGCCCTCTGGGAGACATCATTTGTAATACTGAGTCCTTAAAACACAACCTCTGAAATGGCACCTGGGATTCAAGGGGTTGCATTATTTTATATATGTCCTGTACCAAGTTGTTAATACCAGGAATACATTTGCAAAGCCCCGTCTTTAAGCTTTATAAAAGTCGTATAGTGTGCGTCATGACAAAGGCATGCCACATAAGTCTAAGCATAATAGCCCACTGCACTTTTCCATAAAGTGTGACCGACATAACAGGTTATATATATTCCTCCTGCCTCTGGTTATCTTTCAGAATAATGAGACCAGTGGTATTTCACTTTACCTAAAGGTCAATGTAGTTTAATTTAGACATCTCTTCCTAACGTAACTAAGTTGGAGAAAATGAATCCAACAGATACTGTGTGTGTTTCCACCCACGTGAATCCCAGATGCATTATTGCAGCTGGATGGTCGTCTGAGTGGGCAGTTGGGCAACAGTTTGGCAACCTTTGGCTCTAAATGACTGCTTGTTAACACAGGAAGAGACACGGGAGGAGGTGAAGAGTTCAGTGCGCAAACTTGGCGGCAATGGCTGAACCCGGTGAGGGTTGTCTGTCTAGCACTCTGGCCTCTGAGGAGAACGTGTGTGTTAAATTTTATCCACATGGTGTTCAGCAAACAATCTGCATCTGACTTTATCGCGTCGGATTGTTGTAGTTTCAGCCACAATATATATATCAGTTGAGTATAACACAACAACATTTCTACTATGAAGTCACCGCAGGTCAAGAAACATGAGCGGTCACAGATTCAGACGAGTTGTAAACAACAACATCCAAATGATCTAAACCGCTTTAGTTAGAAATAAAACCAACACCTGAAGCCAAAAGTCCATTAATACCTGTGGTAGGTTTTAGTTCTGTATTGATACAAACAGAACATTGTGTTCAACAGGAAAGAACCTTAAAACACCTCAAGCTTCCGTTTTAACCAGTCAGTGGACAAATGATTAAATGCAAATTACAAATAATTCTACTGAAGGAGATCATGTGATATGATTTAATGCTCCAGAACAGCAATGGTGAGATTCTTCCGTCTGCTATGAACATGTTTAAGAGAACCGGAGATGTTAAAGGAAGATTACACTTCAGTGTTTTTCATAGTTAGAATAACAAAAGTAAACCTAGATTTATATTACTAGGACATCACAATTAGTTTGGAGCTTCATCGAGGGAGAAGTAGATGTCATTTTAACAATTTTAACGTGACAATTGTACTAAGCCAAGTATGTCTATATGTCTTAAAACGTGTCTACTATTTGCACCATCATCACAAACTTGTAGGAGAAAACACAGCCCAGGTTGACCAGTCACAGTTCTTGGCAGCCACTGTATCCCTAATGTGTAGTTACATTTTTGAGGAGTTGCATCTTAGCTCCGGTGGAATAATCCTTTAACTTGGAAAACCCCTCAATCCAAACATGACTCGCGGTACATGGAGCCATCCAAAAAACTTCTTGTTTCTCCTCTGCTGATTTGTGAAAAGTACCAGCTGTGAGACACCCAGGGATAACTGCATCTGCTGTCTGTGTCACAGTAGCATAGTGATAAAAAAAAATAAAAAAACTCTTGATACTCGCTCTCACCTTCATGGCACGCCTCTGGAGAGGCTGATTAAGGCAGCCTGCAAACTGGCTGTGTTTTGTACAGCTGGAGCATCACCCAACAGCCTTGATGAGAGAAGGGGCCAGCAGGTCAGTGGGCGTGTGGATATTGTGTCTTCATTATAATCCACACAGGGCTCGAGGGGCAGCATTGTTTAGGGAGGCAGCAAGCGTCTCTTAAGGATAATCCACAGAAGCACCGGCAGGAGTCGACTGTCTGGGCATCACGTCTTCGTCAGTGGACTGGAGATGAGGAGACATTGATAATAAAACTCCTCTTGGGATTGCAAATATTCACTGAATCACGCAGTTAGTGACCTGCAGGATGGGAAGTTGGGATCCTGCTTAACGCATCACAGCTCAGCATTTCTAGGCTGTCAGCACACTGGCTACTAATTAAAGCCTTTATATGAGGAGTCACTCAACATCTCAGTGAAAGGCGTTTTTTTGTTTGTATTTGCAAGAGTACTCTGTTAAAAAATGTATGAGGATTTAATAGATGCAGTATGCTACTGTCCTGCCTGCGCAGTGATGACTGTGCATATTTCCTGTGAAATAAACTTTCAAAAGTTGATTAGTTCATAGAAAGAAGTGTGTGTGTGTGTGTGTGTGTGTGTGTGTGTTTTGCAGGAGTATGTGGTGCAGTAGAAGAGTGTTGATGAGGCTGTAACAGAGAGCACAGGGCCGCAGGCTACAGAAGGTTTCGAATGATGCAATTAACTACAGGTATCTTTTAATTCACGTATGTCTTTGTGACTTGAATAAGCCACCCGGGTCAATTATAGCTACTGGCCAGCAAAAATGAGTCAAAGTGAGGTTATGTTAGTTATTAGTTGATGTGCTGCAATATGATTATGAAGGACCACATTTTAACTGTATGATACACTGTTAGTCTGCTAGATTCTATTTAGACCTGATGCCCAGAAGATCAATCGGATGTCTTAATTGTAAAGATGATATTATTATTATATGGATGTCTCAAAGCTCAGGTTTAACAGCCTGTAATATTGTAGGCACATGAAGTCCAGGACTCCCATTCAGCCACAAGAGCGTCAGTGAGGTCCAGCACAGCACCAAACAAGGAAAAATGCTGCTTTACACACGTGTTACGCTGAAACAGGAAAGGAACCAACGCTGCTGACTGTGACACTATTGTTCAAAATGGCAGTGTAGGTCGTTGCTTTAATTATGTAATTATCATTACAACACTGCTGCAAGAACATTAACACAATCAGACAAGTTGTATTTCTTCAAATAATTTGATTTTAATATTTAATATTTTTTTGGCATTTTTGCTTCTATAGGACAGAAGGTACTGACAGGAAACATTTGGTCTGTAAAACTAAAACAATGAGCCGGAAGATGGCAAAAAGTTCTCTATCCTTTTTCACTTTTTCACATTATACATAAGTCATGTGATCATGTTTTATAAGATCGGCTTTAATATCTTCATGGCCTTGTCCCAGTTCTGTTTCAATTTACCTTTCTCCCATCAGCATTTTAATTAAGCTTCTATTTCTGTCTTGGTATTATGTCCTTAATTTGAATATTCGTGGTTATTGTGATTTTATAGTTTTATTCTTACTCTGTTTCAGGTTTTTTTTTTTTTTTTCAATTTCACATTCCCCCCATTGAGAGGCTTGACGACCGCAATATTTTTGGTTTTGAAGTGCAATTAGAATATCGTTATTTATTATAATAGGAGGGCGACTATTTGCACTTTAAATTGTTTGAAACTGTGAAAAAAGAGTGAAAAAAGCAACGATAGAAACACATCACAGTCAGAGATGCGGTTGAGGAGTCGCCAGGTTTCATGATATCACACAGCCAGGTTGAGGGGGAGGATGATGATGATGATGATGATGATGATGATGATGAGAGAGAAGTAATATACAAATCTAATATTTCTCTCCCTCAACAATTTACTGACTTTCCGTCTCAGTCACAGAAAGCAGCACGCTGTCTATATAAGCAGTAATAACCTTGAACATATCTTCTGCTTTATTAATACAGCTCAGTCAGGACTGAGCTTATTTGAGGCAGAGCCAGCAACTGATTACCTTGTCAGGAAACCTCGGTCAGCAGCCGCAGCATGTGGGAACTTTAAAGGCATATGTACACTCAGACAGAACAGAAACTATGTCTCCTGTATAGTTTGACACCATGGATATGCATATGTATGTGTTAACAATTTCTAACACCACCGTCAGATCTAAAACTTTCCTTGATCACTTCTTGGCACAGAGAGATACAGTGTCTCATTAACTACTGGCTGAAACGTTGAAGAGTTTGGGGGGGGGGGGTTAAGTTGGCCCATTCAATCAGTAGTGATACACATATCCATTCTGATCATGTGTTGTGTGTCAGTATATAAAGGATGGGTTCACACTTTTTAAATCTGTCTTAAAATAATAGTCAGGTGCCCAAATGAACATTGGAATATACAGACGGTTGGAAGATCCCTTCACTTATAATGTCAGTTTATCTGAGGCTAATATGAACCTTCAGTTATCCAAATGAGTCAAATCCAGTAGATATGTCTCAATGTGTTTTTAGAGCCAAAGTTCCTCTTTTTGTTCCTATACTTCCACCACAGCTCAACAGGAAACACAAAGAGACTGTAAATGTGTCAGATATCCACTTGATGTGACTAACTCACACTGATGAAGCCTCAGAGAAGCTTCACATCTACTTTAAATGACTGTGTTAGGTCGGGTTATGGCCTCTTTCCCGTTTTGGTGGTTTGAGAGTTGTGTTCCTGGAAGAGTATCTGTTTTTAGACAGCGTATCTGTGCTCATGCAGGTGTTCATGTGTTTATTCAGAGACAACATGCCTACTTTTGACACTTTGTACAAGCAAGAAAGCTACTGCCAATGTTAATCCCTAATCACAGTCTCTGATCACACTCAGTTTCTTCCATACATCCTGGCCTTGGACTTCAACGATGTATCGTCGTAACTTTTGCATTCGCCACTATTTTTGTCTTCAGGTTGTCAATTTTGATCTGTTAGCTGCTAGCCTAAGATCCCTGTTTCATCAGTGACTTCCGATAACTTGACTGGATGTGAATTGAGCGGTGAAAGGTTGTGTCGTGGACATTGATTCATAGAGACTAATTGGTCCTGATGAAATTAAGCTAGTTTAGGTGTTAAAAACTGCTGCTTTATTTTCTCTTTTCTGTTTATTTCTTTCTTCTCCTGTTATCCATCCACATGTTGTTCTGTGCCCATACCTGCATATAGGTATGAATATTATGTTTGTACTAGTGGTGGGGATAGATTAATTTTTTAAATCTAGATTAATCTCACTGAAATCTTGAAATTAATCTAGATTAATCTAGATTAAAATGGCTCGTTCACAATGTGAAATACCCAAGTACTGACCAAAAGTAAGTCTTTGAGAACGGGTTTCTTAAGCCAGGGGATGCATTAGAACACTGACTGCTTATAGCAAAGGGATGCTTTGCGTTCAGGTGGTATTTGAGACTGGAAGAACTCCTACAGTAAACCAGTTCTGTATTGCATAAGGTGAACACAACCTTAGTCTTGTTGATGCCACCATCGGGAAGCTTCTTAAAAATGAATTTTCCCTGAAGCAAGCCTTGTGGCTTCGTGGCTGCATCCATGATAGACTATCACGTTTGGTGTGGTAGTTCGGTAATTCACAGGCGCGTAGAGGTTCAAAAACTAGTTCTCACCCCCTACAGTGCAAATATGTATACATCCGCGCTAAAATATCACGTTGAAAGTCATCAGTTTGCTTATTATAGGACCCAGCTCCAAACCTAATTTTGATAATAGATTAACAACGGTATTTTTTATATTGTCGATAAGAGTCTCACATTATCGCAGCGCGTTGACGCCATTAACGGCCCACCACTAGTTTTTACCCACTACACATAGTATTTTTGAATCCCCGACCTGGTACAGTACTCTGGCGTTTTGCCCCCCTCTATGACGGTAGTGTTTCCACACCACCTGTGAGTGTCTGGAACAGTTATAAAACCTTTTGCTTTTAGGTGAGTTTGGAAGACATTGTGTATGACCTAGTTCACGTCACTTGACATAATTACATTTCGGTTTGTGCTTGTAATGTGTCGAACTATGTTTCCACATGCTGTACTGTGTCAAGATGTCAATGCCATCTTTCTAGATATGACCAATTTTCCTTTCCAGCGGACCCGTGCGGTCGTGGAAGACGTGTTACCTTGAAGCTTGAACAACCGCAGCCCTTTGAGGAGCAGAAGGGTTGATCAGGTGTGTGTCTGTGACAGCAGAGTGTGAGCGGCCGCCGCTGTTGCCCTTTATTAGTGATAACTAGAAATAGAGCAGCACTGAAATCATGTCAGAGCTGACCTTCACCTTGACCACAAATGCACACAGATGTTATTAACTTCTTCAGGAAGAGGGATGGCGCTCTGTGTATATGTTGCGGCACAGAGCTCATCACAGGTAAAATATTTCCCTCAGCAAAAAAAAAAAAGCCATACTTTACTGAGAATATGAGGATGTTCTGCTTTCAATATGGAAGTCAGTCGGCTGCATCGTTCTGACGATGATGGCGATAATGTGGGTTAGGTGGGAGGGGAAGTGGGGCTATGAGCTGTAAATAAAAAGGACATGAGGCTGCAGAATATAGATGAGGTAGTAAACAGTTGTTGGGTCTGCCTGTAATGACAGTTTGTCATCATTTCAAAGGGTGCAGCTGAAACCACATGCAGCTAAAATGACAAATTCTATGAAGCCTGGAGTCTGTAAATTGTTCTGGCTGTATGGCAGGGAAAACGCTCGGCTGAGGATGTGGATCTTAAACTGTATCAAAGCGCAAGGGGGCTCCTGGAAAATCTCTCACCGAGCCAGGGAAAATTAACCTGCGAGAGTCCAGTCCCCATTACTGCATCACTGGCAGAGGGTCACCATCTGGCAGAGATCTATTGCACAATTACCTGTGACAGTCTGCAAAATAAAGGCCCTCAGATGGAATCATAGAACAGCAGCTGAATTCTATAACCAGGAGCTGGTCTGGAAATACAGCTGCACTCTGGGCCTTTTTGAAAGCAACATTTTTACTGCAAACATGCATCATCAAGGCAATTGCTTGCTTTATTTACCCTTGCTTCATTGTTGCTGTTTGAAATCGAATTATTTGATACATTTTCTGTTTACTGCTTGGAAATTATGGGCCTTACTGCAACACAACGGTTAGTTCTACTCGCACATATTTTAAGATTATAGAAGCATTTCTTGAAGAAAATGTGATCTCTGTGCACATTGATGCTGACTTTTAAATGACTTTGGTGTGAAAACTCACCGACCACTGACTGAGTTATAGATGCAGTGGAAGTGCATGGGGACCTCTGCATTATACAGCGGTCAAAAAAAAAGTGACATTCATCCATGTGAAATAGGAAGGTCCTGAAGCCAAGTGACGCAGTTGACTTCCATCCCTGCTTTTGCCCTCTTAATGCTACATATACGGTTTATACTCTATATAGATTAGTGCATAATTTGATGTAGTTTCTTTATTTTTTATAAAATTCCCATAAATGTGCATATTTATTTAGCTTGTCTCATCAGGATTAAGAGCAATGTTTGAATAGTTGCATTAAATCCAATAACAACATGCAAATGGACGAATGGAATGCTATAATGAAATAGTGACACTGTTTCCAATCAGATGGAGATTTATTAAATACATTTTGTTATTTGTTTATGTATATTTTTATTGTCAGTAATACATTAAGATTCATGAGTTTTCATATGCATATGGTATTCAAGCCATAAAAAAGTATGGCAAATCAGTGTGCATAGCAATCACACATTCTTTTTCATTAAAAAAAGCTGCTCTAATTAAAGATCCAGACATGTATTAAGATATTAATATAAGTACTCTGAAAATGAGTAGACTGTTTGCTCTGTTTAATGCCATGTAGATCAAAAAACATTGTTGCTCTTGGAAAATGGAAAAAAAAACAAAAAAAAAAACGAACAAAAACTGTGCTAAAACCAAAAGAAGAATCCAGACACTCCAAATAATATAAAACAAATACGCTGCTTGCAACAATAATATGTGTCTAATATGTTTTTCCAGAAGAAATGCAGGAGGTTTTAACAATGGTTACAACATTCAGGGTCATAAATGACGGGAAAGTAAAGCATGAGATGCTGTCAAAGGTCTGAAAGACAAAGTTTTCTCCAAAGTAAACCTCTCTGAGGGAACACGACAGTTCTTTATGCCTCACTGGTAAGCCAGATTTGCCAAGTATGTCAAGGCTGGAAATTTGTGGTCTGAAACCGTATCCTCTGCAATCTGTGTCAGTCAAATCCATTTGACAAGTGGCATTTGAGACAGAGGGCTTATTTCTTTTGCACAAATCACAAAACAGCGTCTGGAAGGAAACGGCTTCTGATGAGAAAGGTAGGAAAACAATATGGCCGCGCCGAGTGATGAGTCTTTATCTGATGCCTGTCAGAATGTTTTACAGCTCAAATACAACAGAATGCAACGTGTCATTGAATAATGCTCTAAATGACATGTTATTGATCGGAAATATCATGCATACCGGGAGTGGCCCAAATACAACAAATGATCATTTACCCTGTAACTGTTTTTAATTCTAGCATATGGTTGGTGCATATTTGGAAATCAACTAATCATATTAGCATGATGATACTAACAGCAATGAGTACAGGCTGAGGTCATATGGCTTGAAAGAACCACAGATTAATCAGTTTTGGCAGGTCAAAAACATCATCATATGTAATGCAGACAAGGAGTGAGCAATCGTTGCCAAAACTGCAGATAAAAGGTTTACTGCACCTCAGATTGAGAGACTAAGTGATCGACATTATTGATTAGATTCTCACCCTACTGTTAGAATCACATGTTGTTTCGGGTATCTGGTCATATTTCTCAATACATTTACACGTGTATTGAAGACTTTTAATACTTTAAACTTATGATCTGTTATGTTCTGTGGATGTAGGTATCATAACTCATCAACATGTGTGAGAGGTTATGAGATTTTTTTTTTTTTTTTTAATCATTGCCAGTAGCCACAAACTATGCAAACCTTTTTTCTGGGAACTCAAGTAATTAATTTTATTAAGCACTATTGGCATGGATACATGGAGTTGGTTTTGCATTCTGGGGGGTCAGTCACATGAAACACTTTGGAGTTGAATTAAAGTTCTCTAGAACACAATACATTTTATACCTAAGAATGGAGGACAGACCCAAGAGATGAACTGACCCCTTTCTTACTTCTCCTCCCAAGTGGAGGTTAGACAAATGACACTCAACAGATCAAACACTGGTGCTTTCAGAACCTCTTTTGAGAGACAGCATGCAACTTAAATTAACAGCTGAACTGTAAGCATTTAAGGCCTTGGCTCATTTGAACTGAGGAACGAGGCACTGAAGACAAGATAACGCCACATTAAAATGGATAGAGACTCCCCTTTTGGGTTTCACTTATTTCCAGACCACTGTCATAAATCTAAGGAGTGCATTCCTGAGTGATCTCACACTGCATCTCCTCTTTGTTTAAGCCAGAGTTAATTAAATGTGAATTAAGCAGTGTAATCGGTATATAAACCAGATAATGTTGCTTAGCCTGAGTTTTCCTAAACAATGGTCTAACTGTCTGTGTGATAGAAAAGACCTGAATTAATAGAATCTACTTTTATGACATTTCTGATCATGTGACAACACTGTTATCCATTGTTTGGGATAGTCTTTCATCACAAAGAGTATGGGTTATATAATAAACTATATTTAATTTTTGCTTGCGGTAACATAATTGATGCTTTAACCACCCATATCATTGAGTCGGATCTTGGATGATCTCGTTCTTCTTGCTTTAGTCCCATAAAACAAGTTTATGGTCAAATACAAAACTACCGGCGTTGCCATCAGCCTCATCTGTACTCAGCGTTTAGTGCTAACACTAGCATGGCTGAACACCCTCGAAACCAGTCTTTCTAATATTTGTTTAAACAACAGTGTTAAAAATGTTTCTGTATGACTGAGGATCATAATTACCGTCTACATATATGGGCCCAAAAGCAAATGTTGTCCTCAGTCTCCCTCAAATAATTAATGGGGTGAATTAGTAGATGAATTAGTCCATTTTCAGACTGGAAAATAAAAATGTGTATTTTTGTGTGACGGGTCACCGGTTTCCACTCTGTGTTTCCACCGGTGGAACGGTGAGAATGCAGGACAGCATGAAAGACGCGTCCCCCTCTCCTTAAGAGGATTCCAGCTGAGACTGTGGAACCGCCACTATAACATATAGAAAATAAACCTTATTGAAACTAAGATTTTAATTTGCTCTTCAGCCACTTTAAAGCCGATTAATGCAAATTGACGGCTTTAATAGCGCACTTAAGAACACTGCTAAATCCCTATGCATTGGCATTTATGATTCACAATGCTTATAGTCTCTGTATTTAATGCCTTTCATTCCATATGAGCTTTATATGCATGGCTATTTAATCTGAAGTGGAACTGCTTTACAAGTCTTGAGATAACCATTAAAGAGCCATTATTCTATCAGGAGTTTAGATTTCATGCCAGCAATCATTTTATCAGAGCAGATGACGCATCACCCAACTGTGGATCTCATTTGGATATTAAGCTCATCATTTCACGGATGTTCTGCTGAATATTTTTTTTTTTTTTTAATTTTGTATGTGTCCAAGCTGGTAATAGAATTAAAGCAATATCCAAGTTTTGTATTTATTTATTTATTTCTGACTCCTACTTCCCTACTTTCATTTCATTTTGGATTGCTTCGTTCTCAAGCATGAGAAATGAGCTCCGTGATGGCCTACAGCTCACATGATTGACTGACTGTAAACCTTAAATACGGGTATAAACCCAGATATTACACTTGATTTCATGACATCATTGTTGCTGCAATTACATTTTATTCTTGAGTCGAGTTGCTGAGGCAACCACGCACGGGTCCTCGGGTCAGATAAAGAACGGAACATCTGTTTATATCAGAATCAGAAACACTCTGTTGATCCCTGAGGGGAAACTGGGTTACAATACAGCTGTTCAAATTCCAGAGTGGAAATATATAGAAGCATAGGGAAATTCAAAGTAGAAAATATAGGAAAAACAGGAAACATGTAGAAATATGTGCATTATACCACAATATACATGAATAAAAATGCACCATGATACAATATAACACTATAAAATTTACGTATCTATAAATGTGTTCATGCAAGAGTATTATAACTAAAAGTATCAGTTGAAATGTACAGTATAAATGCAGTTTTAATGCTATAGTGTTGCACAGTAGAATTATTGCATAAAATTATTGTACTGGTTTAAATATGTTGCATTTGTCATCAGGGTTACACATTTTCGTTCCCGTATGTCCTCTTCTATTTTTGGATTTAGATTATTTTCACATGGCCAGTGAAAATGGTGGAAAATGTTAATTACCATATGGCCAATTGATCATTCTCATGCATAATGTCTTTCATGTGTATGGATCCTGCTTTTTTATTTTTATTTTTTTCCAGAAAACTCATCCAGGTGAAAGTGGCATGTAGTGTCTGACTCACAGTACAGTGGGGGAAAACGGGTCCCAGTCTCCCAGTGGTTGGAAGTTGAAGTCACACTGCTTTCTGTGGAAACAGTGGAGCATGAAAAGCTCTCTCCCCTGGCTGCAGGCACATGAGAATGTCAGGGAGGATGAGAATGTTCTGTCTGGCCGCATGGTGCCACAGGAGAGGCTTCTTCTTTCAGGGAGTCTGGTCAGCGTGCGGAACAAACTCACAGCAAGAGGCTCCTAACCATTACTTCAACAGGACTGGCAGGGTGTTCGCTCTGCACACTTTGATCAACAGGAGATTTTAATGCGCAGAGTCGTTTCTCGCCACATTTGGCTTGAGCCAATTTTACAGTGAGGAGGATGTTTCCTGCTACATTTAAGGACCGGGTAGAAACACCTGGCCAACAGATTTATCAGAGGCCACACAAATGGGTTCCTGTATAAACTCTGGAGAGCTGTTTTTGTTTTTTTTTGGTAGGTGAGAGTTCATTACGTGAAGTGACAGTGCAATTGGAAATGACTGCATGAGATATTTTACTCAATAAAGCCAGGTTCATGTGATGTGAAAGCCAAACACTGTTCACCGCTGCGATCAGAGCTGATTCCTGGAAAAGGAGCTGAATGGTTCCAGGGGAAACCCTTCCCCCTGCTATCTGTATAAAAGGTTATGAGAGATCAGTGTTATATCTTATCAGCAGACGCAGCAGCAGTGTATGAAATAGTTAGTATGGAATGAGCTTATAAAGAGAGATGAAAGAAGAATGCGTCATTTGATTTATATTTTAGCAAATTATTTATTTGTGTAAGATGATTATCCAATTGTTCAAAGAGCATCTGAAATGTACAATGATTATTAGATTATTAGAATCTTAGATTATGTCATGCAGACATAATAAGCGGTGCAAACATTCTCACTGGGCTCGTGGTTATTTATTTTAATATGTTTGGATGATGACATTCTTCCCCCAACCTGTATGAAGGTAAATAACAACAAAGAGCTCAGAAATGTCCACTATGCTGATAGAACCACTGCAGAAAACTTTACCCTCATGGGATGACAGTGTCTAACTTTTGTTTTGCAAGCTGTGGTTTGGTTTTAAATGGGCCATGTAAACAAATCAAATAGAAAAAAGCACCAAAGCAAACTTTTCCATTATGGCTTGGAATGTGTGGCCAATGCTCTAAGAGGAAGAAACGCGAGGGAGTCAGCTGCAAACAAGGTTTACTCTGATCAGTAGAGCTCAAGTTTCTGATTGGTACCCAAATGGACACAATATGCTGTTTACATCCACTATAAACTGCATATAAAAGCAACGGACTACAAAGATTTTCTTAATTCATATCACATAACACATTTTCATAAATGGAACCAGACTTTTGATCGATCATACTGTAGATCTTTATTCTTGCATGGATGTGGGACAGGGAAGCACTTATTCCAGGCGTCAAATGTGAGAGGTTTTGTGAGAGGAGGCTTAGGGCACATTTCACTCTTGGTTCACATACACAATCTCCTCAGTCATGGGACTGTAGACACTGCAGGCTTTTGGGCTCAAATATCCCTTCATCCATGACCTGAGAACAATCCTTCCCTTTCCACCTCGACCCAGCAGACAGTGTGCAGGGTAGCAGGCCAGTCCACATAAACAAACAGGGCTTCTCACGTGCTCAATGATTTCCCCTGCACAAGAACTGCACCGGCTACCAAAGATGAGATAAAGGTACTATCTAGAAGTACTCACGTTCAAAATATTAACATACAGCAATTACTTACTATTAACCGATGCATCATTGTACCAAATACAGTACATTATATAATATTACTCACTCCATTACTTCTACACTACTATGTTCACGTTATATCGTTATTCATTATATATAAGTTATTTCGTATTTCTGATGGCGTCAAATGTGCTTTCAGTTTAATAGATGGAGGCCAAAATCCACAGTGTGTCCACACGGTCATGTAAGGTAGATGTGAAGCTTCTATGAGTCTTCATCAGTGTGAGTTAGTCACATCAAGTCTTCCTGCTGCATATAAATCTTGGAATACATTCAGTAATTAAGATTTTATAATGCAAAGTGTCTTATCTTCATAGCAATGGTGGCTGAGGATCATGGGTACTGTAGTCTTCGGCTATCCAAAACAAACAACAAAAAAACATCTTCATTTCTCAAGATCTATAGATAAATAATTAAAACTGATGGCCATAACATTAACCATATTGCTCTAGGACATTTTTGTGTTAAGAAATAAGGATATCATGCAAAGAAAACCTCGTCATGGTAACGTCGGGCCAGTCCTCCACAGTGTTTTATATCGCTGCAGGAGGGTTATTATTGGAATCAATGGAAGGCCGGAGCAGGGCGTCTAATATTGCAGCGAATGGGTCTATATTAATGAGTTGAGAGCTTGGTGCATCTCATACAGATGCTAAAGGACACTTTGTACATCTGTGATCAGACACAGAGGTGTGATACAGTGACGGTATTTGACAGGTCGCCTCATCCTACATCCAGCTGTGATAAGCTTTCTGTTCTCTGGAATCATGAGCGATGCTACCATCCAACTGTTGGTCATGCATCACAGTCAACTGTAGTTTGACCAAAAAAAACAACTTTATCCAGGGTCCATTAGCTTTCACCTTCATCTCATAGCCTTCCCCGGTGGATTTTCCTCTAAATGTTGTACTACTTTTCCCTTCTGTAAAACAGCACTGTAGCAGGTAGTGTGTATATCTAAACATGTGCAAGTAAAACAGGTTTATGACCGGCCGAGCTCCCAAATAAAGAAGCTTTTATATCCCCAGTGGACGTCACAACAATGGCACAAAAGCAGAAAGTCCACTTCATTATTGTGACAGAGCGGTCGGTATTAGTGTGCTTTTCTTGCTCCAGCATGCAGTGACCCTGAGTGCTGTTTCATAACACTCAAGCAGCAATAAGGAATGTCAGGTTTTAGTATTTCACTTTTTTTAAACCACATACAATGACTTCCTCTGTGTTACTTTTTCTGAGCTGGAAACATACTGGGCTGTTTCGCACACACACACACACACACACACACACACACACACACACACGCAGCCTCTTCTCTGGGGACTGTCAAAATCCATTTTGGGAAATGCAGGAAATCGCTGCTTGAAGTAGATGAAGCAGCTTGAGGTAACAGGGTTCCACCAAAAAAAAGTAAATTACAACACTTCATCACTCCTGGGACATACTGAACATCACAAAATGATGATATCTAACAGCGTAAGAGTATCCGCAGGTGGATGTTTCCTTTCACCTCAGAGCCAGTAATGCATGGCATTAACATTTTTTTTTTTTTAACAAGTGGAGATAAACCACATTCTACAGAGACCACATTTTATTTTCAAGGGTTTGCAGATAATTTCTGCAGTTATGCCTCACTGCTGCAGTGATGGCTCCATTAAAGCCACCAGGTCCATTTAACCTAGTTACCGCTCAAACAGCAAATGAAGGTTTCACTTCAGCGTTCACGAGGATCTCGCTTCACGTTTCAGAGCTTGGCGAGATTAATGCCATCGGTTATAATGTGGTAATATCTACCTCTGTCTCAGAACTCCTCAATATGTGACCAACATTTCATGGTTCTCTAGCCGTTTTCTTTCAAGGACATGTTAGAGTAGGCTGAAGTACTGCACTGCTCGCAGCTAATGGACCTTGAATGTGGAATGTTCCAAAAGAGTGGGCTCCTCACTCCGGAGCGTGGCAGGCCCTGATTACAGCAGTGACAGTCTGGACATCCAGAAGAATTACTGCCATTGTTTTGCTGGAGTCAAAGGAAAGAGGAGGGCCCACGCGATAAATCACTCTTTATCTAGTCTATCAGATGATTCCATATAGTGCGAATAGCAATAACAATTTCTCCTTGAGGACCTTGAGTAGTGTGTGCTGCACAAACACAACTCTAAGTGCATCTTTTAAGTAGAAGGTGCAGTTAAGAGACTGTAAAAAAAATAAAAAAATAAAAAAAAGAGCTCCACCACCCACACATGATCTGATGCATCTGAATTAGCCTCCATCGTGTCTATTACTGTGCACAGTTTAGTAGCACATCCTGCTACAAGTTTGTCTTAAATTACACCCACTGATGGAGAAAAAAGTGTATACAATGACCAAAAAGGATCATTTCGAATCCTTTTCTTTTCTCAATAGCAAACAGGCCTCTTAATTCCTATTTTATGACTACTCAGCATCAGTGTCAGGAAGTGTGCGCCCCTTCAGATCAATGCTTTTCTTCCAGTATTCTTAGAAACAACTGGGACAATAAAATAAATACAAATAAAAAAGAGTAGGAAGTAGCTCTTCTTTTTGGAGTTTTCACAAAAAAAGTTTACTAAATAAAATCAATTGAGAAAAAAAAAAGACTTTCATTAGTACAAGACCACCGCCGGCTCACTATTTTATATTACGTATGGCTTTGCTGTAAATTTCAGATGCATAGTGTGTTCATTGTGATGCTGCTGGACGATTAATTATGTAGCTGGCTCCCCATCTCACAATTTCCATGTCTCACTGGTTACAGGGCGTATGAATTGGTTAGTAGTAGTAAGTAGTAGGAAGTTATGTTATTTCTGTCTTTTTCTGGGAGTGTGACATGCTTCTAATGAGAGCAAGAGGACGTCACTGCAGTGTGAAGTTATGATGTGTGCGTTTTGAAGTATGGTCTTCAATGAATTCAGTTATTAATGTTTTAGGCTGCTCTCTAGTGAGTGAGAGTGTTCTAAAGTAAGAATGCTGTGTTCTATTGCTTCCCTTATAGCAGTGAGTAACAATATATTGTCTTCTGATTAGGAATAAACCTGCATTCCATGCGTGAACTGCTCATAGCTTAATATGGTATTATGCTGCTGTGACATACTATAGCATGTTGGTGTTTGTGATTCTTCCAATCACAAATACATGCCAATGCATATATTTTATTATATATGTTAAATAAACAGTTACATGTGATTTTGAGAGGGCGACTAGAGAGTATGTCCGTTTATGACATGGCACAAGTCACAAGATGATTGAAGTTGAATTAAACTAATATATCATTAAATAATTTGCCAATGAAACCGATCCCCTTCAGGGCCTGTTGGGAAAATAAAAGTGCCACAGTCAGTGTTGTATGTAAGAGTGGAGCTCTTTCCCATGTTGTGCCTTGAAGTGTTGAAGGACATGCTGTAAGCCCTCTACCTTGTGAGGCAGGTCATGCGTGCTCTCTGATATACTTTTTTTGTTGGTGATAGCAGGGATTACAAATGTCCTTTTTTTTTTTTTTTTTTTTTTTATTGTTTGCGACTAGCAGAATGTCATTCTTTTGTTCCCCTCCTTCAACCTCAAACACAGCGTGTCCCAGTCTGCCAGCACCTCTCTGCCTTATTATTTTACCAGTTGCCTTTCATTTACTTGGACACTTCAAAAAAGCAATGCATAGTCAACACCCTTCCCGGGATGAGGTCAAACACATACAGTGCATTGCCTACTGCTCTTTTTATTACCATAAATGTCAGTAGTTCTCTTCATCTTTCGCACACTTTTATTACACTAGTGGAAATGTCAAATGTATTTGCGACAGTCGTAACACCGCGCCGGCCCTGAGCGTCGGGAAAGTGCACTATCAGAAAGAATATGACTTTTTTTTTTTAACTGACAGCGTTTTTTTTGTACTAATGAAAGTTCAAATCTACGTAACTTGAATATTCAGGCACCATGCTTAAATGAAACAAGTGATATATGTGTATTTCTAATATTTCTTTCTCTTCTCTTTGATCATCCATTGATCTCTCACTCGGAGGTCATCAAATATGTATTCCTCCCCGACTGTGTCATCCCAGCAGTGCCTTGCAATGACGTGTTAACATATAGGAATATCGCCTTGAGGGATACAGTTGTCATGCAGCAGCTGCACGGAAACCTTGCTGCTGGATCGCTCTCAGTGCAGCTTGAATTCTTAGTCGGCCAAGAAGGCATCTCTCTCTTCATGCATAATGATAACTCCAAAAACACATAAATTGAATTTGTTCCATGACACTCTCTGCAGCTTTGCATGTTGTCAACTGTGTGACAGTTACTGGCAGAGAGGCTCACTGTGGTGAAACAGCACTGCTGACATGACTCACTCAGAAGTCATTGGCATTCTTTGCTGTGTGGCTCTGTGGTATACGGTGTAGTCATTGAGAGAGAGGTCATTTGAAACTGTGAGCCAGTGGTTGTCACAGGCGGAGAGGTGCTCTGCGTAAGTATAAAATCCACCCGAGGCCACAACCAGATGTGATCACTTGCGGTGCAAAAACTGCAAAATCTATGGTGAGAGTAGCATCTTCATTTAAAATGTTTTCATTCAGCAATGCATAAAAAGATGGACAATGAATACACGTTTTGGAGAAGATGTTCATGAGAACACAGTTAGCCTTGCTGTTCAAAGTGGAACAATACACCTACCGACACCTCATTATCCCCAATATACCGGGAATTACAGCCACATTGGATCATTCTGCAACTTGCCATTTACATCCAGTGCCAATGCTTGCAGTACTATGTCCTTTATAAAGTGTGGGTGTGTTGGGCAATGAGAGAAAGTAATGCCTACACGCTTCGGCAAGATGGGCAAACCAAAGTTAGCGTGCTAACACATGACCATTCAGGTTGTCTAACCTTGACCTTAACCACAGTCACTGTACTTTATTTGCCTTGACAGTGATATTTCTCTAAGCTTGAATCATACCATGGATGACATGCACGAATTCAGTAGGAGTTTCAATATTATTTTTGACCTTGGGAAATTTTTATCATCTCATGTGATCTTCCTTAGCAGATAGAGATTGCTCAGTTGTCATGGAAATTACAGATTACAGAAGTATTAATTATTAGTATAAATTGCCATCACCTCTTTGCAGAATCCTCAGTGAGGTTGCCAGTATTGGCACCTGTATAAAGAGCTTTTAAATGAACCTGTGCTCATCGACTGTATCTGGCAACCTGAGCTACGGTGCAGACGGTGGACAGAAGTGCTGGAAAGATGGATACACAGTTATTTTTCAAGTTCCAGTACGTACCTTCCTCCAAAACTAGAAGTGATCATTTTTTTAAATTTATATATTTGTGTACAGATTATACAATAAGACACATGTTAATCAGTGAGTTTTACAGATGCTGGGGGTTGTGTTTTCTGAGCTTTGGACAGAGCCAGGCTAGCTGTTCTCCCCTGCTTCCAGTCTTTGTGCTAAACTAGGCTAATCCTCTTCCTCCTCTTCTTCTTAATTGCTTCCTGCAAAGTACTGACGCTGATACTGACCTTCTCATCAAACTCTCAGGAAGAAAGAAAAAGTACTTTTTAAGTGCCATTATTATTTATAGACACTTTTATACAACACACATTAGATGACATGTCTGAGGTACAGTCGTTAACTAAAAGTACCAATACACAACTGTAAGAAATACATGATGTAGTTAAAGTACTGCAGTAACAGTAGTGACTGATCATCAGTGTTAGAGCAGCATGTTACTGTTGTAGTCCAGTGGTTCCCAACCTAGGGGTCGGGCCCTTCCAAAGGGTCACCAGATAAATCTGAGGGGTCATGAGATGATTAATGGGAAAGGAAAGAAGGAAAAAAAAAAAACGGATGTCTGTCTAACTGTCTGATACATAAATCTGTTTTTCAGTTTTTGGACTTTTTCACTAATCTTTGAGTTTTGGTGAAACATTTATTGAAAATGAAACCATGTGAGAAGTTTAGAGGGAAAAATCTGAGCTGTTAACAACTCATAGACATCTGAAATGTGACACATTTGACACACTGCATTTTGTAAGATGTCAGACAAAAAAGTTGGAAACTACTTGTCACACACTTCAACAGAGTGTTGGACCCAAATGCAGAGAACAGAGACAGCTCAATGAAACAATGACTTTAATACTCAAAAATGGACAGACTAGACTAGACTAGACAGAAACAGGAAAAACAGAACGGACTAAACTGAACCATGGATCTCTCAACAAAAAATCCACCCTCAAATACAAACTACTATGAACTAATCAAGCAACAGGGGAGAGGTGACGAGCTGATTGTTGGGGAAACACAGGGATCAGGGCAGGAGCACAGAACACTGAAATAAAAAAAAAGAGCACCACTGGTTTCATCTTTAACAATGTGTTGTATTTTAAAAAGCTTCTTATATTATCCATTGAGTCAAATCTGCATCTGAACAGTAACTAAAGCTGTCAGATAAATGTAGTGGAGTAGAAAGTATAATATTTCCCTCTGAAATGTAGCCGAGTCAAAGTATAAAGTAGCATCAGATGGAAATACTCAAGTAAATCACAATTGTACTTAAGTACAGTACAGTACAAAACAATGAGTGACTGAGCATGAATGATTGAGTGAGCTAGCAGTCATTTACATTCACTGTAGGACTGTTAATGTCACTTTATTACATTTTTTATATATTTTTTCAAGCATTCCCAGTATGTGGTCAGTTTATCTAAATAACACATAGGTCTGTTTAGACACTGTTTTCGTATTGAACCAGGTCTAAATGCCAGTAGCAGAGAGTGAAAGAGCTGCAGCATGCATGTCACATGAATTATACATTGAAACTCACAATCTGCAGTTTCAACTCTTCAACTTTACTCTTTAAAACAAAATGATTGACATGTGAGCTCAAGACACACACACACACACACACACACACACACACACGGTTACTTGTAGCATGGAAGAAACAATTTTAACGTAAAACAAACGGACAAAGCTGCACCGGACTTTGCCTTACCGTACATGTTGCCTGAGAGGCATCGAAGCAGCTTGAGCAAATCGGACACACATTCAGCTAATTATTTAAATCTATTTCAACTTGAACTTGGAGAAAAATAAGACTGGTCCTTCAGTAATCACCAGCAGCTGGCTGTGTTGACAGAGGTAACACAGACAACTGGAATAAGTGGCTCCAAGCAACTGACAGAAGCAATTTGCTGTGTAAATTATAGAGTTGCTCATGTTTTAATCAGCGTGAAGTGTTTATTGGTTGCATGAATACTTGGAGCTGATCTCCTTTTTCCATAGAAACACTTTGCGTGCGCTTTCACGGCGAACAGTTAAGACGTAGAGCACTAAATATTCTTCATGACATATTTATTTAAATATTCTCAAGAACATGAACCTAAAAAAATAAATAAAACTGAAAGCTATTTTCATCAGATGGATCTTGTAATGTCAACATGATGGTTGATATGGAATTATGGGATTTTAATTAGCATAAGTAAATACTGTATGTTACAGGGGTTAGGGCTGCATGAAAACTGCATGGAGGTTTTTATTAATCCCATAATAACTGTCAATGGACACGAGCAAGCATTTTAGAATAACAATATATATTATTTTATTTTATTTGTTTGCAGATTAGAAATGCAATAATGTAAAATATATTAGCAGACACACACACATACAGTCCAATAACAAACAAACAGGCTTCATGAGTAGATGAATTCTGTTAAGTTACCATGGAAATGGCTCAGTTTCCATCATTTGACCAAAGTATGGGCCGTGATAGCAGGCGGGTGTATACAGGAGGCGATGGTGTCAGATGTGACTGTGGTTCCTGATGTTTCTCTTGTCGTCCTCTGATTCTTGGTCGATGACCTTTTTGACCTCTTCTCGGTGGAGGCTGTTTCTAGTGTTCATTCACTCTCTTGTCCTTGCTCGGGTTCCTTGCTATTTTTCCCGATACAGTGTTTACAAGGTCAAGAATGAACTCACACTTGACAAAATAGATCAATTCTCCCTCTTACAGGAAGACTCGCGGACAGGACATGGTGACGGAGCAGGTAAGGATGAGACAGTGTACTTGATTACTTGGTGTTTGCATGGTAACCACAGTAGGGTTAAGTTCTTATTGCAGGCCTGTAACAGGGTAAGAACTTGACTCCTCTGCATGGCAGTCTGACTCACTACACTCCTCTACACCCTTCTACATTCTGTAATGCGACAGAAAGGTCACACTACTTCCTGAATTGGTACTGGATTCTGGCATTAGATATTAATGTGATTTCTAGGACAGTAAGCCGCTTCCAAATGACCTATTTTCAAGTAACACCCCAACCTCATTTAATAGCATTTTATAGTGTAGTATGTGTTAAAACATGCTGCTTTACTAAAAAGAATGGCACATCAGGAAAAGTAGACTGAGGTCAGAGTGTCCAAGTCAGGAAATGATTGGTAAACCAAAAGGTTGATGGACTTTCTGGACAATAAAGGTCAAAGGTGACATCTGTTTCCTTTCTTATCTATGACTGGTTACGGTGTCCTTAGGGCTGATCTTTGAAGTAAACCTTTAACACTGCAGGACAGGAGAAGTGAGTCAGCGTGTTTCATATTGGCAGAGAACCTCTCCAGGCAAGACCGGGGAGCCTGCAAGATGCTGCACTTCTATAACTTTTTGTAATAAACTTTTAAAAGAACAAGACAGTGTTGCAATAAAACAAGCAGCCCATTGGATCAACAAGATAAGCAACATAACGCGCTGTCAAGATCAGGATCAGGATGACATTAAAATAAACCTCAACAGCATTTTATAGTGCTGTGACAATGTAAAGCTACCTCCATCTTTCCCTCTGAGAGAGAAAAGCCATTATTAGTATAACAACAGGAGGTTGCTTCTCAGGAAAAGAGAAACACGTTGTTATTTAATAAGTATGTGATCAACCATGTGGTCATTATGTGGCGAGGACTGTCTGAACTTCCACATACACTGGATTGGACATAGCAGCATGCCATACATGTATTTATCATGATGGATGATGACATTGTTTCATTTTCTGTAGATTTAGACAATGAGATCAGAAAAAAACAAAACACCCTCAAAAGATTTTTTCGTTTTTTTACATATTTTTTATTAAATCAAATCTATCTATCTTATATAATCTTATATAATCGAACGACAATCATTTAAGTTAAAGGTTTAAGAAATATATGTAATAAGAGTTCTCATATTAGCCTGAGCCCTTATGGAAGTGATATAAATGAGGCAGGCATGAGCTGTCGTTTCATTAAGTCACCATGGACATCTTCATCTGGGCATCAGTTGATGGTCTGGTCCATCCCCTGATCCCCACCCCCACCCGCGTAACCCGTCCTCCTGCCAGGTCTCTGTCAGTCCTCAGGATATTGCAAGTGTTTCATCAGAGTGGTCAGCTCAGTGTCTCTAATCCCTGAAGTGAGTGGGAGAAGCTAACAGAGCTAACTCTGTGATCCTGGATTACTGTAGGCTATAGGCATTGCAGCCTCCCTCTAAGCCCTGATCCCCTCCTCTCCTCAGCACAGCGCCCGGCCCCCATCGCTCTGAGGCTGCCGCCGCTCAGCCTGCACATGTAGTCACGATGCTCCTAAACTCTCCGATCGTGTTAACCAGGTTAAGGTAAAGGTTGGTGTAGTGGAGGATTCGCTTTATGGCACCATAAACCATCCATGCTGTGTAATAGATATGCTGAGCAGACATGATTTTAGCTAGATTGACTTATTGGAACGGCAGTTGTGACTTTTGGGGGAGCAGATGGTGCGGTGGAGATTTCAGGGTCATTCATTCTTCTCACTGTAAAAATGGCAAATAAAGACATCAGCTAAAGACTCTGGTTCCAGTAACAGCAGCAGGATGTTCAATGTCCTCCAAGGATAAAAAAAAAAAAAAAAAAAAGGTCATTTAAAATCTTTTCTCAGCATCAGTTTCAGATATTTTTTCTTCAGTATCAGAAGTTGTTTTCTGTGCGGTCATGGTTACAGTGCAGACAGGATCTGCTCGTAGCCGCTGATTTGACAAAATGCAAACATATAAGGGGGTCTGGGAACTCTCAGAATGTTTAATATGCATAACACATGACGGGGGGCCAGATGGATAAACCACGTATATGAACAAAAATATGCATACACAATTTCGTACACATGAAGTGATATTTATAAAAGCAGAATATGTTGTGAGAAGCATACACAGCATACACCCACTTTCAGTCTGAACAGTCAATCCAGACGGACACTGAGCTCGTATCATGAATATTATATCAAATAAAATATTTTCTGGCTTCAATTTATAAAACCATGTGACTGATGCTATTACGTGAAGCTGCTGTGTCTGAGATCAGTCACAGTAACAGCTCAGCATAGAGAGGAGCGTTGATGGAGTCAATAAATAATCGAACTGAACGATCTGTGACTGGAGTTCATGTCTCCTCGCACATGCTGTCATGTTGTCAGGGGTATTCTGGATAGGTAGCATTTTAAAAAAAAATTTAAATAAAGAAATATGTACAATTTTCTACATGTGTACTCTATGATGTGTGTGTGACACATGCATATTGTCAGCCATGCAATAGAAATATAACAGTTGTCTGATTGTACATATGGAATAGATGCACTTCTTGTTGTTGCATTTTGGATGTATTGTGTTGTTAGTTTTGTCATTGCCTTGTGGTCACTTGTATTAGACTAGCTATTTTGTTGAATGTTCTTCTTGGCCAAATTCAATTAAATATTATATTTATATCAAATGCGCTGTGTGCCATATCTGCTTTTATTGAAAGGAAAAGACAATTTTCAATATAAAGTGACTTTATCTCATCAGTGGCCTGATGACACAGACGTCTATGAGATGAGGAAATTCTACAAGACCTGCAAGTCTTAAACAGCTCTTAAACCCTGTGGCAGAAACAAAAGATTGCAATCATCAAACCAAATGGAGCGTTTCTTACTACCTAAAAAAAAACAAAAACACACATTAGTGGATGCAACATTTCCATTACACTCTGGTGCACAAACCTGTAGTGAATTTTGGCTCAGGTGTGGACCACTAAAATGATCGTGCATTAAGGGAAGAAAACGTTCACAGTGGAACAATTGTTTTTTTGCTTACAAGCACTACTGTACAAACACCATCATCAAACACCGTCATCAATACGCTCATGGTTAATTAACTTATTTTCATAACACATTCATACACCTTGTATACGGTGCTGCCGGAATGCATTACACATGAATTAGGAACAGTATGACTCATGGCCACAGATTTCATTCATTTCAGGAATTACTGTCTTTAATAATCCGTTTGCAGATGAGGAACATTTTATAGGTTTGGTGCCTCTTGGGTTTACACGCAATATAATAAGAAATATAATAATCTGGCCGTGTGATATTCCTCCTTACTGAGATTGTTATGTATGTATGGTTAATGTCATTTTGGAAACTCGTAGTTAGGAATGAGTCCATTTGGGAAATTACTGCAACAGAGACGTGCATGATGAGGCGAACGGTGCTGGCTGTGGAATGACTGCCACTCTCAGAATGACGGATAAAGCCGCTCAGCTCCACTTTTCCCTGTTAAAGTGTGCATGCAGGATTCTGACATAAATCAAAGTCTGTGTTGTGGGGATAAATGAAGGAGAAGGGAAACAAAGTGGCTGTAACTGCGCGCGCTGTATTTCTTCCCAGACTTTACAGTCTCACCATGTGATAGGAAAATAATTTTCTGCAGATGTTGAGACCTCTCCTTCATGCGTGTGTGTTTAAACATGCGCTCACTTGTATATATTATGCATAATGTTAATGCGTTTGCTCTGTTTCATGCAAAACGTTAACAGGGTGGCTGTTGGAATAACAGCGACAGTTTGAGGTAAGGTAATCGAATGGAAACGGCAGCACAGGAACCTAAGATACTCTATTCCCAGGGGTTGCGCAGAGCATTTTTCCCCCAGTCTAGAAATGGAAACATCCCCTCAGACTCCTGGGAAGCACATCTGAAATTCATCCATCAGCTCTCTCTGGTGTATATAAATACCCATGTGGAGCAGTCACACACAGGTTTGTCCTATAATATGAGGCTCACAGATGGGAATGGATGGGCATGATTCAAGTAGGTGGTAAAGTGCTGGGAGCAAAAAGCACACTGTTCTGTTTTCAGGCCTATTTCCCCAAATAAAAGCAATCAGCGAAATATTAAGCTCGCTGATCCACATTTAGGGAAGCAAGCGAACCATGGAGCTGTCTTCCAGCACGGCCTTCCTGTAAAGAGGTCTGCTGAAGAGGGATGAATCACACAGGCAGACATGCTGGCCTGCTTTAGATGCATCACGAAGCAGGTTCTCTCTAAAGGTTCACTCTATGAAAGAGATACTTTGACATTTTGGATTTATTTTTTTATTTTTTTATTTTTTGGAAAAACATTTGTCTGCAATTTAGAGTGAGGACAACAACAATGTTAACAATGCACTGTTAGCGTAGCTTACAGGCAAATACACAAAAGCCCAAAAAAAACATATCAGGGTAAATATCAAAAGGCCAACGTCTGCAATTGTTTAAACTTTCACTAATGTTGATGAATAAAAAACACACATCAGCTGATTCGTTTGGAATAGTGAAAGACTGATGATGTATAATAGGTGACGAGACTAGTCTACTCTACCCAGTCTACTTACAGACATGGACTAATCACCATGGATTAATGACACTCAGAGGCATTTCATATTAATTACGATTAAAAGTAGGAAAACCCAAACCAAACAAGAGCCAACAAAGTGAACTGTGAGGGTGAGTCCTCGAATAGTTTCATCTCTCTACTGTGGACTTCCCTTCCCACCGCTCCACAGAAACTCTATTGAACACTTTTGTTTTACACCACACTTACTAAACATTGCTGTGTTGTTACTGATGTTTTTACTTTTACATTGTGTTTTTACTCATACATTGTGTTTTTAACTACACAGTGTGTTGTTTTGTTTTTACTTATTTGTATTATATACAAGCCTTTAGTATTTCTGGTTAGGTTTATATTGTTATTGTTGTCATGTCTTCCTGTCTTGTCTATAGGATGTTTGATGTGCACTGCGGGCCTAGGGAGCACTGCAATTTCAAATTCTGTGTGTGCAGCCTGTACATATGGCTTATGACAAATAAATCTGACTCTGACTCTGACTCTGACTCTGACTCTGACTCTGACTCTTTCCTTGCTCCGCAGCCATTCTTCCACTCATTACCAAGCACAGACACGCGGGTCAAAAAACTGCACCTATCCTGATTTATACCACACATCAAACAAATATTCCCAAGCTTCACTGCTGTTACCAGATGATGCAAGTTGAAAAAAAAAAGTTGAATTAGTTTCAACCTTCAAGAAACCATCTGCTGCGTCTCATTTAAATAAATGCTACTTTTTCATCCGGAGCTAAAGTCAGCCTGGATGTGGCCTTCGATCTAAAACCACATGAAAAACTTTATAAAATATTTTAAATAAGTGTATTATATGTCTGGACAGAGAAAGCTAATCTAGCGTATTTTCCCAAATTGTTTAACTATTTGTTTAAAGGAAACAGACTTCTTTTGT
This sequence comes from Pampus argenteus, assembly GCA_036937835.1. Taxonomy (NCBI): domain Eukaryota; kingdom Metazoa; phylum Chordata; class Actinopteri; order Scombriformes; family Stromateidae; genus Pampus; species Pampus argenteus. The sequence goes on along the minus strand of CM072876.1, from coordinate 17,096,933 downwards.
GTGTTACATTTCTACCACAGAGAGTTTTGGCTTTGGTTTCGTTCATGTCAACAGAGGAGTGCAGAGACATTCGGAGCTCTTCTTCTCAAACACTGATGATGATGTTCAGTGCGCTCAGAGTGCGTGTCCTAAACAAACAGCCGAGGCCCAGTACTTTACTCAAAACCATAATTATAGCATGGAATGGTGTATGTATATGGCTTATGTCAAGAGCTCTCCGGACAGCAGACAGTTTCATGTTCGTCTTATCTACTGTTACTAAGAAGCAGGATTAGTGCGGAGGTATGCATGTTGGTAGAGATGGTTAGTGGCTGCATGCAAGATTTAGTGTTCTTCAGGTTCTTCAAGTAGTTTAAGCTGTTGGCGATTATGTCCATATAAATCAACCTTTCATTGCCTTAAAAAAAAGAAGAAAAAAAGCAGATTTATGGCGTAATAATCCAAGGTCTTTGTTTTTCCCTTCACCCTCCCCCGGTTCCATGTAAATCAGCAACAGTTGAGTGTGTATGCGATGTTAAGGTTTCCTCTCCAGTAAAACATGACACACAACTCTAATTCACAAACCACACTTGCATGTAAATCCAGGTTTTGCATGTGAAAACAGGGCAGCGCAGTCTGAATGTAACGTAGCGTAGTGTGCCCAGAAATGAAGCCTAGCTGTGATTAGTCCCACATGATCATATATACACGATAGCTGGGAGAACGATTCACTGTACACTGCATGGATAACATGAAACACTTAGATAACTCACTATACATCATTCTTAGTTGTGGAGAGCTCTGCTGACACATGCTCATTTTTCTTTCATCAAGTTTAAACAAATGTGACAAAAGATTGAATTAAAATGACATAGCTCAGGATTTCATATTCAGGGGTATTACTCTATTGTACATTTGTGACTTCCAACTCAGTAGTGGTGAAAAGTAAAAGTACAATTTTGCCATATTTCAATTTGATGCTACTTTATACTTCGACTCGGCTACATTTCAGAGGGAAATATTGTACTTTCTACTCCACTACATTTATCTGACAGCTTTAGTTACTGTTCAGATGCAGATTTGACTCAATAGATAATATAAGAAGCTTTTAAAATACAACACATTGTTAAAGATGAAACCAGTGGTTTCAACCTTTTTGTCTTCTGACGTTTACTAAAAAAAGTGTGTAGTCGGGTCACATTTCAGATGTCTATGAGTTGTTAACAGCTCCACCAAATAGAGTCATAAAAACAAAAAAACAGATTTATGTATCAGACCTCAGTTTTTTCCTTCTTTCCTCTCCCATTAATCATCTCACGACCCTTCAGATTTATCTGCTGACCCTTTGGAGGGGTCGACCCCTAGGTTGGGAACCACTGGACTAAACTAGCTACCGTAACTGTATATAAAGTAGTTGAAACTAGCTCCACCTCCAGCAGCTACAACAGTAACATGCTGCTCTAACACTGATGCTTCAGTATTACCGTATTTTTCGGACTAAAAGGCGCATCTAAAATCATTACATTTTCTCTAAAATCAACAGTGCGCCTTATGTATGACCTTTGGTTGTGTTTACTAACCTCTGCTGGCTGCTGGATCCTAAAATCACCCAACTGTTAAACTCTGAACAACGGTTTTGTATTTTTGTGTTAAAACTGAACAATGTTGAGAGGGATGTTTGATGCGGAAATCGCCCACTTAAACTTGTATTTTTGTGTTAAACTACAACTGAGAGTTATTGTGAATTAGTTGAATAAAGTTCGTCTTCCAACCCACGTTTTGTCTCTTATTGTACCTTGTAATCTGGTGCGTTTATAGCCTGAAAAATACGGTAATAATCTAATGATGTCATATATAATAATATATCAGTCACTACTGTTACTGCAGTACTTTAACTACATCAAGATCACAATACTTATGTACTGTTACTGCAGTACTTTAACTACATCAAGATCACTATACTTATATACTGTTACTGCAGTACTTTAACTACATCTAGATCACTATACTTATGTACTGTTACTGCAGTACTTTAACTGCATCAGGATCACAATACTTATGTACTGTTACTGCAGTACTTTAACTACATCAAGATCACTATACTTATGTACTGTTACTGCAGTACTTTAACTACATCAAGATCACAATACTTATGTACTGTTACTGCAGTACTTTAACTACATCATGATCACAATACTTATGTACTGTTACTGCAGTACTTTACCTACATCAAGATCACTATACTTATGTACTGTTACTGCAGTACTTTAACTACATCAACATCACAATACTTATGTACTGTTACTGCAGTACTTTAACTACACCAAGATCACAATACTTATGTACTGTTACTGCAGTACTTTAACTACATCAAGATCACTATACTTATGTACTGTTACTGCAGTACTTTAACTGCATCAAGATCACTATACTTATGTACTGTTACTGCAGTACTTTAACTACATCAAGATCACAATACTTATGTACTGTTACTGTAGTACTTTAACTACATCAACATCACTATACTTATGTACTGTTACTGCAGTACTTTAACTACATCAAGATCACTATACTTATGTACTGTTACTGCAGTACTTTAACTACATCAAGAATAATAATACTTATGTACTGTTACTGCAGTACTTTAACTACATCAAGATCACAATACTTATGTACTGTTACTGCAGTACTTTAACTACATCAAGCGAGAATACTTACTATACTTGTACTATACTTAATTAGGCCTGAAAAAGTGAATAAAAAAACTTATTTTGTAATCACTTAATCTTTATCTTTATATTTTATGATCTGGACAAGAGTAATTATTCTGTGAAGCTGTAAAACCACATCCTCATGACCACAGTTAATTATTTTATTATCACTAAGAAAAAAAAGGAAGAATATTTCATCTCTTCACAGGCCGAGCCCCTAAAGTTGACCGCAATCATAAATTGTTCATGACACAAATTTGATCTTTGCTTGGATAAACAAAGCAAATTAAGATGTCAGATTCAATGTTTTCTTACTGTGATGGTTGGAAAATAAAATTGAGTGATGGTGGCTAAATTATGAAATAATTTCTGAAGATTTGTGGACACACGTGTTTATTTTGGTTCTTTAACGGCTATAAAACACTCCAACTGAATTACAGTAGCAGTATCTCCAGCTGATTTTGTGTTTTCTTATTCTGGTTTCACATCCAAATTAAAGAAAGAGAAAAAAGGAGAAAACGTTCTTGAATGCAGCCCTTTGTATCGTTCCTCTAAACGGTTTGAAGATCAAACATAATACTGTAAACGCTCATTGTAATAAGTGGTGACTTTTTTTAATGAATTATTCTATCATTTTTTGAAATGAGCAGAATAATTGCTGGATTTATTTGACTGGCTGCCATATGATAAAAAAGACCACTGTCAATATGTTTAACTTTATATAACCGATTTGTATTTTTTCAATAGGATTCTTGTAACACTGAACTCTATTTGTTTTATGTCTTTATTGACGTGTTATTTCAAGTTATTACTTGCAGACAGTCACGGGTATACTGTAGCCAATGAAATTAACAGGACACCAACAGCTGATCATTTTTCTTCAGCGAGTGGATTAATAACTCGCTTAAGCGAAAAAAAAAGAAAGAAAGAAAGAAAGAAAAGACATCGTTAAGATGAAAAAAAATATATTGGTATGTGTCAGTACACACTTAATTGAGAGTATATTTTCAGATGTAGTTAAATGTTCTGCAGCATGTCTCAGGGTAATGGAAGAGATGTCATCTGTCACCAACTGTCTCCCTTAAACTAATTCTAAAAAGCTGTTTTCTAGGAAAAAAAACAACAACATTCGACATCTTATTTCTGTAAATACCTCTGTCGACATTAAAATGCCAGAACGGGTAATTCTCCTCCTAATGGGCATGCCTGGAGGCCTGACACACAGGTCAGCCGCAGAAAACCAGCAAATAAGGAAATGGCATTCCTTTTCCATTTCCGTGGTGCCTTCCTGACATTTTCTTTATTGCGAGCAGATTACAACAATTTCAGTGAGCGAAAGGAGGCAGATGTGTACGTTTAACTCCAAACAAGCTGCCAAAGTTAGACAATAAAGAGAGCGGCGCTTACATGAAGCCGTCCGCCACCGTTGCTACTGTCGCTGTGTTTCTTCTTCTTCCTCCTTTCCCTGCTAACATCTGTTTTCACAGCTCAACTGAAATACCAACCTGAGTGTGGTGCAGAAATATGGTTTTAGCTCAATAAGAAATACTACACCACACCAGAATTCTTCAATGACAGTTGGAAACTTAGAGATTTGTTGGCATGTCATTGTGAATTAAGGCTGTCAGAGCTGGAGAAGGACTAACAGCTACCATTCTGACCACCAGGCTCTCAGACTCCACCGGGCTGCAGTGAATCATGTAATCCTTTCATTTTCTCTAAACGTATTTCCATCAGCAGCTCTTTAATATTTACCTCGTTATGACATCACATTACATTCGTACATTACATACTACTAATCTAAAGAACCGTATCACTCTTGTCTAGATTCTGTTGCTCTCAGCAGCCTCTTCACCACAGCAAGGACAGAAGTCACAGCACAGGACAAGGACCATTAACAAAGTTCAATTTCCCATCCAGACAACAGAGTGTTGGACATCATGCAGGCGGTGCCTTTCCCTCCAAAAATGTATTAGCAAAATCAAGAGCTGTAAAATAGTTTACAGCAGGCATCCAGGCATGTTTATTGTTGATTGGTGCTGTCAAGCGGTACGGAGAGATATATATTATGAGCCTGTCAAAACACACTGACTTCTTAGTCCCAGACTATGTCTGCAAGCATGAATGACTTTGACATCAAATGTCTGGCAATCGTCAAGTAAAGAGGTGAGGGATACAGTGGGTGTGTTTATACAAGACGTGACCTCTGGGGATGAACCGCTAAAGTGCCGGATTTTCTCAGGCCTCTATTTTCTTTAAGTTAAGCACATTTTGAACAAGTTAGACGCCGCAAAGCTGATATGTGTTCTATTGGCATCAAGCTGTGTGTGAAAATATTCTTACTCACGATCAATGGATACAACAACCAAGATAGTCACATACCAATCATAATGTTCATTGTGTGTGTTGATTGTTCTGTACATGTGACATCATTGCACGTCTGTCCGTCCTGGGAGAGCGATCCCTCCTCTGTGGCTCTTCCTGAGGTTTCTTCCACCTTTTTCCCTGTTAAAAGGTTTTTTTCTCTAACACCAACAACAGCTCTGCATTAAAACACTACAAGGGCTGTGTTGGTGGGGGCGACTATGAAAGACAAGCCAAGACAATGAAATACAGTCCAGTTGAAGTCGACCTGGAGCTACAGATGAACGCATTTAAAGGTTTTTCAGAAGCCAAAACACTCACCGACAGGATTTTACAGCTCTGGAACTGGAACGGCAGAAACTGTTTTCCTTTCTTTGCGACGATCACTACCTCAACAGCCAAATACAGTGTTCACATTACAAAGTAATCCACCTGCAATGCATGTATATGATTGACCAATGCAGCACTTTTTCCAGATGACGTTGGTTTGATTTGAGGCAAAAGTTGAGCCAGGATTCTAACTAGTGGCCTCATTACTTAACCAGTATCCCAAACTAACAGTTTTCACATCGACATGCAAAAGTCTCTGATGCGAAGATGATTTTTTCATCTTCATGACTACCCTGAGGTGACACGAAAGGAAAACTTGACCAGCAGAGATACAGTTTGCTGTCTCCGCACATGTGAGTGAAGGAGCCAACACTGCAAGCCCCTCATTTGAACATAATACATAATTAAAAAGGAAGCTTGTCTTCTCAGATGCTGCTGTTTGTTCTGCGGTGCAGAAGGAAGCCTGCCAGCACCGACACAGCTGTCTGTCTCAGGTGCTTTGTTTTTGTGGGGTGACCTCACTGACTCGTCAAAAAGCTGAGAATAGCTTGCACCTATTCGCAGCGGCAGTGTGGTGTTAACATGCCTGTGACAGATTCTGTGTTAAGACGTTTGAAAAAAGTCCGCCCGCATCTTAAAAACCCTCCACAGCAATAAACTGTATTATGAGGCATTGCTCCATTGCAAATACCATACTTAATTAAAAGGTTTATTGCACCAGTGGGGAGCAAATTTGCTTTTTTTTTTATGACAAATAGCTATACTATAATCATAAAGCTGCCTAGATTTAATTCCCAGTAATAACACTGCATGACATGTCTGAGGAAATTGATGTTAAGAAATTGACGTTTGCAAGTAAAACATGTTGAAATACGTTGCAGATGCTTTTTGTTGGCCGATGCTTGCTATGTGAAAAATGCTTGGTCATAAAATCTACTAAGGGACAGTATACACTGCTTCAACAGCAATATATCAAATAGTCGGCTGTCATACAAGCACTCACTGAAGGCCCAAATTGACAAATGCAACGATACTGTCATTTTCCTAACGGCACATGTCACCAGAACTCTTATATTCTGACCTGTGGAGGAGATATAGTCCAGATACAGTTAAGTCCTCCACGCTATTTTGGTGAAGTGCTGCTATATGACTATAATAGCTGTCATTATCATCTCACTTATATCATTATTATCCCATAACCCTCACATCATTGACTTCACAAGTCTCAATGTGGCCTCCAGCCTTGGAAAAAGACATGGACTTTCTGTCTCTTTTTAATCTTTGTCTATTTAAATATGCATGTAACTATCCATCTATTCATACACACAGCCTCTCCCCCCCTGATAGATATATAGATCACAAGAGGACAAAGAGTAGAAGAAAATGGTGCTTTGTTGGAAAACAGTGGATGGCTCATTCCAGGTAGGTGGTGAGTTTGCGCCCTTAAGGGAAAGACTTCAGGTACCTGGGAGTGTTGTTCATGAGTGAGGGTGAGATGGAAACCAAGATTAAGATATGCAGATGGGTGAACATCAGCAGTAATGCGGACACTATATCAAACAGTGTTTTCACAGGGTGTCTCAGCTCAACTACAGTGAAATAATAGGAGGTTGAGGAGCTGACACATCCTAAAGGAGCTCAGAGTAGAACTGCTGCTCCTTTGCATTGAAATGAGCCATCTGAGGTGGTTTGGGTATCTGATTAAGATGCCTGTCTGGTGCTTACTGCTGGGCAGGTTTAACTGGGAGGAGACGATGGGACAGACTAAGAACACTCACACAAAGCATATCACATCGAATCAGACTTGGGAATTGGGATTCTTGGGATTCTAAGGAGAAGGAGAACTAGGCTATCTTGCTTAGCCTGCTGGGACCTGTGTGTCTAACCTGGATAAACCGGTGAAAATGGATAGATGGAGAGTCCATAGACCATTTCATCGTTTTATAAACATGGATTTATAAAATGCATCCAAGGCATGTCTGTCATTAGCCTGCCATCCAGCTGGCAACGACCCTGTAGTTGTATTCTTTTTTGAGACCAATCCACCAGGTGTTCCAGCAAGTCTTCATACCAAAACAACCAAAAAAGTTTGCTTGTAAGTGACTACCAAAAATAATTCATATGAGATTTTTCTGATCTTCCACTACATTTTTTAAGTTATGGAAAGATTGTGGTCCGAGATGACATGCTTATGATCATGCTGACTCACTGATCCATGTGAACATCCACTCCCTCAATGCATCATCGTGATGCTGCTTCCTGGATACAATAATTACTGTCACTTGAAGCATTTACAGCCTGTTTTTCTGGTGACAACAGTCTCAAGGATTCCCTATTATAAAATCAAACTAGAGTTCACTGCCATGCCCACCAAGGCTGCCTAAATGTTGTGGAAAATAACTTCTGCATTGGGAGACCCTACCAGAAGCTATTGGCCAACAACACATCTCAGAGGGTCAGAGTACACATAAAAGACTCCAGCAGTGTCCAGAGATGAACGTTTTACACCGTGATGCTTGTAACATTGCAACAGCCTGAGGTCTAAAGCAGACTGATGAGAGTTTGAAAGTGTACTGGATGATGCTAAATGAGTAATTATGTGCTTCAACTGGCTGATCCTTTGGACCAGTCATAGGTATATTTGCTATATGTTCTGTTCGAGCCTGGGGGCACATTCATATTTAAAATAATTTCAACCACCAGGGAAAAGAAACTCCTCTGATAGTGATAAATCTCTAACAGGTACGCACAACTACATTTTAGGAGCATATTAAGGGGTACACGTTTCATTTCATTTGATTTGAACTAATTTTTGTACAAACAACAACCGAGAGGTAAGAATCTCCACAGCTCAAGCATTATGTATATCCTATATACTGTATATATGTGTGTGTTAAGTTGTGAAAAACAATGTTGTTTAGTATTTAGATCATGTCTAAAAAATGTTTTTAATATATTCATCCTGCAGCATATTCTTGCTTCTCAAAGCCGATCTAATTAATGCAAATTTCCCTCTATCTGAAGTCTGAGTTGCCAGAAAGTTGAAAAAGTCAGCTTAGCTTGTGATACAATCAGCTTTGCTGTAGGATATATGCGTAGGATGCACAACAAGCTGAAACTCTCTAAACACAGACATGAGTTGCCAGACGCGAGATGATCTTTTTGAAAACATTTCATGTGTAATGAGTGCCATACTGTATGCTAATATCAAAGATAATTTGCTCTGGATATAGGCATCTGTTGAGGAAGCACACCAGTGAGCATTTGGTGTTTTCCAAAATAAATAGATATGTATTGTGGACAGTATTAAAATATTAACAGTACAAAAGAAACACTAACAATTTTTTTTTTTTTTTTCATATCTACAGCGGATCAAATGAATATCTGTAAACCTTCAAGGTAATTATCACCCACAACTGCTGCAGTTTCCCTTACCTCTATGCTCATTGTTTTGGTTTAATATGCTGCTGATACATTAACACAAATCAGCATGTGTACTTGACTGTAGCACAAAACATTAAGCAAGATAAATATATCCTGGTTCCAGACCTCTGAATCAGGGCTCGCATCTCTGACATTTGTACTCATACAGAAAGGTTACTAACTAAACTTCTTCCCCGGAGTTTCTGTGCTCTCTCGTCCAGCAGGTTCTTGTGGACTGTGTCTGCTGCTGTGGTCCTGCGTGGCGTCTACTGCATGTGTTGTCGCCGTCATCATTGTTGCCATATCCCCATTACAGTTTATAGTTAGTTAATGATTTGCTACTGTGTATCTGTGTCTCTATCACAGGTTTCACTGCTACTGTAATAATTCATCATTCATTGTAACCTATTCTCATTTTATCATCCATTGTAAATAATTGTTATTCATTGTGAGTGTACAATATGTGTGTGTTGATTTGTTCTGTACATGTGACATCATTGCACGTCTGTCCGTCCTGGGAGAGGGATCCCTCCTCTGTGGCTCTTCCTGAGGTTTCTTCCACCTTTTTCCCTGTTAAAAGGTTTTTTGGTGGGCAAGTTTTTCCTCACTCTAATCGAGGGTCTAAGGACAGAGGGTGTCACTCCCTGTACAGATTGTAAAGCCCTCTGAGACAAATGTACTTTGTGATTTTGGGCTATATAAATAAAATTTGATTTGAAAGGTGTGTCATGTGCTAAACATTGCTCAGTGGTAATAAATAGGAGCTTAATCTTCATGTGTCAGAGCCAAAAAAAAAATCAGATGACACAAAAAAATGACACAAAATTTATCAAAAAACATCCACACAGGTTTATACACCAGTTTATAGAAAAAAAAAAAAAAAAAAAACAAATAAAAAAAATTAGCATATTTATTTATTTTTTTTACAAATTGCTACTAGTGCTGCCACAACTTCTACATAGACAGACACAGAAACCGGCTAACATCAGTGACATATTGTCAGAATGGTTAATGAAATGACTATAAAGCTGCTGTAAATAATTGCTGGTAGACGTCTTGTTTTCAGCTTTCGGTTGAGTTGCTGGTAAACATTGTAGAGGTTGCGAGTTCCACTTGATCGACTCCTCATAAATGCCTCTGGAGTTTGGTATCATGTGTCATCCAGGGACTACTGATAGCTGGATTGGGTAGTCGAGGCTTCAGTTCTTTCCCAAGCCGAAGGTATTTTACAGTGAGATGACTTTGATAGGAAATACGTGTTGATGGTCAGACTGTCGCTGATTCTTCTAGCTTATATGAGCCAAAAACTATGTATGATTGTTACTATGGGCTGTGTCACCTGGTTCAGTCACATGTTTCTGTTTATAGCATTATTGTTTGTTTCTTGTTTACAGCACCCGAGCATACCACAGCTTATACACACTTGCTTACCCTTTCCTGCCTTATAGTCACATCATGTCTAAATGACAAGAAAGAGTTACAGTTTGGGCCTTTTAACTATCCCTGAATCCTTTAGCTGTACTGCAGTGGTAGTCAAATAGCGACCTGTGGGCCACATCTGGCCCTCCAACACAGACATTTGTCCCCAGGTTTTTTTCCTCTTATAGATTACATCAGATCTTTTACATGAGTTTTCATAAATCTACATAAAAGATACCGATGTAAACACACGACTCATGTAAATCCCAATAAATATGACCTTGTAACATCTTGAATGATGCATAAAACTGGTACATAACATCATTTTTTACACAATGGCCTTTCTTAACACTTATTATGTTTTTAGTGGGATCAAACATTGAACTTCTTTTTCTATGTAATTATTAATTGATTGTTTTCTACCTCAACACGCCCCCCACCCCCCACCAGACACTGTTCTTTTGGACAAACATGTCAGTAAGAAACATAACAAATGAGGTGATTGACGAATGGCCTGTATATCACTAGAGGCGAGAGGATGGAGTTACCAATCAATACAGAGCCTGGAGAAACTGGAAGATCTTTGAGAGATGTAACTGGATACAAAACAGACACACACACACACACACACAAAGATATATTAAATTACCATTGTGTTCTATTGCTAAGTGATCCCATTATTCCTTAGCTTCAGAACAATTATATGCAGTGAATGCATTCAAAGACTCAAATGAAGTGTAACAAGAGATCAGAAAGACTTTCTGCTTCTCTCTGAGGGCTGGAGAACAGCTCTCCGTGAAACACCTTCAAACACTCAGCTGCTCTCTCATAACCGCTGGACCGAGGGTGAGGAATACATCTTAAAGCTCGGGCGTTTTGTCTCACCTACACCAGGGGAAGCTCTCTGATCAGTCATAACACAGCGGTTTGATTTTCCAGTTGCGACTCCGTGCTTGTTTTCCTTTTACCTTCAGGCGCTCATGTTCATGATGAAATAGCATAAAAGGCATAATGTGTTTGTTTTTCATTAGCACGTGTGCTCTTTTCAATGTTTCGCTCTCTCCTGGTGAATCGGAATGACTGAGCTTTTACAAACACGCTTTTTTTCTTCTCCATTTATTACATGGGGACAAATTGTGAATGAAAATGAAATTCATTAAACGTGGTGGGAGGAAACATTTCTCAGCGGGATCAGCGTGCATTTCCTAGAGGTGCAAATTGAATTATTGACACATTTATACATTAAAATACAGAACATTATGTAATTAGATACAGAACATGCTGAGTGGGTGTTTTTTTATTGGAAATGTCATATTCTCTTCACCGGTTTGGCTCCGCTGAAAAACTTTTACGTTATTACGTCAATATTTTTCCTCAAGAAGATTCAACAGATTAATTATGTCACATATGTTTCTCCTTCTTTAGTCAAAATGGCAACTTTTCCAATACATCAGTGCTTGTTGGAGCTGGAATCCGAACCGGAATATGAGAGTTGTGCTGGTCCAGGTGGATTCTCAAGTAATTCTCTGGCTAGTTGTAACTGTTTCACATCTTGGCCTGCAAAGCACACTGAGCTCTGGGAACCCTTTCACAAATATAATCTATTCTATGTGAGTTCTATGTGACTAAACTGCTTCTATATAACAGTTAATCAGTCATGTGAGCGCAGTGTCATTACAGAACAACCATCATGGAAATAACACATCATTGATATCGCCGTCAGTAGACCCGTTGGCTAGTAAATTATGTTCTACAGCAACTGTTAAAAACAAATAAATAAAAATAAAGCAGTCTTGCATTATCACAACATGTGATGTTTGATTCAGATGAGAGTTTACAGTGGTAAGCCACCAGTAGGCTGCCCTGTCTACTGCCTGAATGGCACAAGAGAGACCTGCTGTAGGTATTTATTTAAATCAGGGCGGCTGCCAGGAGCCCCACTGCTATGACCATCTGCAGAACCGCTCCTCTCCAGCCTGCTGCCCACCCCCACCCAGTGCCAGCCTCATTCCACATAAAGAACCAAAAGACTGTACACTTCCTATAGAGGCAATGCAGTTGTGCCACAAATCTCCTAGCAACCACGGCTGGTGCCATAGTGAAGGTTCACGAGATGCCTGAGAGGCCTGGAAAAGATGGCGATGCTGTGGGTGTGGATTACTGTAACTTATAGTCTTATCATGTATTAGGTGTATCATCCAGAAAAACACTTAAACACTATTTCCTGCTGACCTTTCAAAGCGTCCATTCAGATGATAAAAAGTGTAACAGTTGGGCTTATTTAAAGATCTCACGTGCAGAGATTACGTTTGATTAAAGTGTCTTCAGATTATTAGAAATGACTAGAAGAACTTTTTGCTTGGTAGAAAAGGTGAAACCGGGTACAGCCTATATCTTTCAGACATTTAATGTCAGTGTCACCTGCTCCCATTTGTTGTGACCTTCTATAAATCTCAGTGGAGCAGATGGTGTGAGCATCCAACCTGTTTTTTTTTAGGCCAGGTGTGAGATAACAGTACATGTGAAGGTAGAAGAGAAAGGATATCTGCACGCTGGAATACAGCTCCTAATATTTTATTGGGGCTACACTAAAGGGGCTACACGTCCACTCCTTGCCCTAATATTCCTATTAGTTGCTCGCAGTTCTTCCTAATGTCACTAAAGAAGCGGTGCACAAGTGGAGGCAGCAGTGATGTCTGTGCTTAACCAATCAGCGACGTTCACCACTGCACACTGAAATGCATGTTTAGTTCCTGAATGCTTCTTTCAGCCCTGGGGTGGTTCCTGCAGTGTTAACACTCCATCTGATAAACTTGAAGTACATTCATTCTTCTTTTCAACTCCCCTCTCAGATAAAACATCAGACTGAGAGCCCCCAGGACCAGAACCGCCCGCCTCCACCGGAGATGCTTCTCCCAGGCAATAGACACCTCCATCTAGTCAGCTAACTCGTTCAAATTCATATTGTGATATTGTGTATTGTGTCTTCTATTTATGTTCAGCTTGTATTATTTATGATATGCATGTACATAGTTCAGCCCCACTACACAGAATTTCTTTCTTACACTGTCATGTTTGTGTTTATGTTTATTGTTTAATGTTCATTGCAATTTCTGTTGCCATCTGGACCACAGTCAGTTCTTGTACTTGCCATGTGGCAAATAAATGTGATTGTGATCTTACCTTTCATATCTCATTACTTTCAGCTTCTATAACATAGTTTATATATAACACAGTGTGTCACCACCTCTACCTGACTTATACACTATTATTGAAATATTGCAGACTATTGAAAAATCAGTTTTTATATCTATATCTCCCCCTGGTTCCTGTGTTGCCTCAGTGATGGCTCTCCTCTTCTTTTTTCTTCTCATTTTTTGTCACCATCTGCTAATCTGTTGATTCACTGATGTTATTCTGTTCATACTAATATTGATGTTATAATTATAATTTAGAGGTTTTAGAGATATGCATATAGACACTGTCAGCAGTCCACATGAATAAATGCTACATTCCCAGTGTCCAAACAAGAAGATTGCTGTATTTGAAGTACTCTGTATATAGATGGCAGTGCAGGATTTATAAATGCAAATTATAATGAGGCTGTGGAATTCAGACACAGCCAGACATCATGCAGTGACAACAGCATAACCAAGCAACTAGATACCACCTCCGTTCTGTGGGTGTCGGCTTAATAACTAAACAGGAGTGCATCTGCTAACACCTCAGGAAAAAAAAAAGTGACAGAAACATGTGTTCCACCTCATATTTGCATGTTGGAAGTCAGGAAGATAAAACTGGTGGTTGCAGAGGAAGCTGACATCCAGTTCTGGGAGCAGCTCGGGCCTCTTCTCTTTCCCAATGAGACAGAGACCATGATCGTGTGTGTGCTGCACTTCACTGATGAACAATTACTTTGATATATAATTAAGCGGCCACAGTGTTAAATGTTTAACGAGAGCGTGGTGTGCAGGGAAGTACTGTAGGTGCTGTAGGTGGGTCGTCACGGAACACCTCTCCCAGTGGCTCTGTTGTGCTGCTGAGCTCTGCGCTCATAATTCATGCGTTATGGCCTTGAGCGTTCCACCATCGACCCAGTGAAAGCAACACTCCTCTGAGAGGCATGCATCAGTATGGTGTAAGATTCTCCGGGTTCACTCGAATTCATTACCTTCTCTGTATCTTCCTGTGTCCTGTGTCCTGTATTTGACATTTATATGTTCTGTGAGCCGAACTCTTTACACACTTTATGATCACGTTAAGTGCCTGACGTGCAGAAGTTGGTACTGTACTCAAGTGAAAGTTCAGCTTCTTTATAATCACATGTAAAAGTAAAAGTCACTAAAATAATTACCTGACAAAAAGCTAATTATCTCGTGAAATCTTAATTAGTCACAATAATAATAATAAATAAATAAACAAACTATCTTTCTCCAAGTCATAACTCAAATCTGAACACAAACCCAATAAACCATTATGACTTCGAAATCACAAAAAAATAGACCCTTCAAAACTTACAGATAGACTGATAGACCTGAGAATCTTTTTTTTTTAACGTTTCAGTGATAGTGGTCTATACATCCATTGCAAACAGGAACAGGTAATAGCTGATTTAATATATTATTAATAATATTGTATAATAATATTGACTAAAAATGGTGATTAAAGGGAACATCAGCATCAACATGTTGCTGATATCGTTTCATGAGGTTTTATGGGGTAACAATACAATGATGTTGCTCTGGATGGGATTGAAATGAGTTTGCTTTTATTAGATTGTTTTGGCCACTTTGAAGGGGTCATATAATATGCTTCCTAAAGCTGCCTCTTTACACTGCTGCTAAATGCTCCACTGTGTTCATCGGCTAACAGTGTGTCTGCTGTTCAGTGCTGAGCAGGTAATGTACAGCATGTTTATAGAGGTTCTTCACTGACATCAGCTGCCTGCTGTAAACCGAGTTGATGAGAGCAGTGAGACTGAACCAAAAAAGTAAATAGATGATGAAAATCAAAAAGGGGTAAAACTGAAAAAAAGAGATTAAAATCACCATCTTAACATCTTTCATAATTGTTCTTTATGTCATGTAATTACCAACATCTGCTCTCATGTATCTTTAATATGTCACATTTGACTGTAGTTGGTAATGCTAATGTTGAAGAAAAGATACCTTAGATTACATTATGTTGAAGGATTGCAGATTGTTTGAGTCATCCAGTGAGGAAATGTTGAGAAGGATTTTGTTGAAAAAAAAAATGCACTTTTGAGCCAAACTCTCCCCTGAATAATAACTTCATTCTGTTTCCCTGCAGCAATGACCACCACATGCATACACACAGTAACACACATACACATCGGGGAACCCCAGGCAAGACACAGTGTGGTTTCAAACTTCCATTGATTCAGATCAAAGTGTGTGTGCTGCATTCAGGGCAGAAACAGGAAAGGGGTAGTATCAGCTGCTCAGAGTCTCTCTCTGCCTCGCCATCACCCTCATCCCAGATGCCCACACTGCTGTTTTTAAGAAAAGAAAGTCTTATTTGAGTTTGAACAGGCGAGCTGAAAACCTAAACAATACAGCTCAGAGTTTATAATACACTGTATCCAGCAGGCATCTATCCTATTTAAGCCAAAGCCCTGGGCTTCATACTAGAGGACGTTAATCGCTTAATCTTCGCGTCACTTCCACTGCCACTTCTCTCAATTATTCTCAGGATGCTCCACTTGCCATACAGGGTGCCAGCTATATTTATGCCGCAGCCTGCCAGCCTTTTGTGTGCATTCTGGAGATATCAACAATGGGAGTTGACAGGAAAGTGAAAAAACAGGATATTGATTCAACCTATCTCTTACGCCTTTTCAATTGCCTTTAAGTACTCGTGGCGCCTGCGAGGGTCTGGACTTGTTCAGGGAATCACTTAAATCCAGACAGCAGCTATTGTGTAATGTAAGAAAAAGAAAAAGGATGGAATAAAAAAACCTAACAAAGGTGGAAACTTAGCTGCTCCAAGCAATCATCTCAAAGTTCTCTTGAAAACAAACTGTAACCAAGTCTTTGTTGTGAAACTGCAATTACATCCCATTAGTGTCAATGTACACCATCACTCTAATGCATGCTCACATTACTATCAGAGCACTGGAGTCTATAGAATGTTTTGAGCAGGAATGACACCTTGCACATTCATTTAATAATCACACCCTCATGATAGAAATATATATTCAGATTGAAAACCTTTAAGTTTTTTTCTACTGATGAACAATAAGCGGTGGGTTTTTATTGCAGAGTATCCATTGCTTCTGCTTCATAAATTCGCACCCTCGTCTGTGACAAAATATGTTCACTACTACGTCTCTTTGCAAAACTTACTTTTTGGAGGACATGTCCTTCGTCGCTGGCAAGGTTTTTATCATCCTGGATGTGTGACTTTCATGTACTAAACAGAAGCAGTGGTACTTGAATAGAGGTGAAAATCACAAGTCACTTTGTTGATTCGAATCACATCGTTCGGCTTAATTCAAAGATTCATAGTCACTGACTATGTAGTGTGTTCATGTTTTCCTGAGCCAAGTGGTCTCATCACGGTTCAAATGCATTTCAGCATGTACAACAGAAAGTGAGGAGCTCCACAGCTGAAAGCTACTGTTTCGGTCCGTGACAGTGGTGATTCAGTATAGTCTCTTCACTCTGAAGTTTCATTGATAAAGATTAATTCGTTCACTTACTGAACACTTACGTGAGTACAGTTTCGAGTCTGGCTGATACTTTTTTTTTTCTGTTTTTCATCAGCCTTGATGATGTTTTGAACAGCAACTTGTCTCTGTCTTCACTCCCCACCAATCTCCAATTGATCTTGAAATGACTCTGACTTGGACTTGTAGTTGTTTTGACTGCAACCTTTCAAAGAAGTCATAAGACGCATCTGTTGCTGGGTTAAGGCTACTGAAGTTAGGAAAAGATAATGATTTTGTGAGGCTTCTGGTTTCTTACAATCTGGGTCTTTACTTTTGCAACTTTTTAAATCATTTCCGCTACAACAAAGTCCAACAGGACATGAAACACAAACAAGCCAAGAGTTGAGCCAGATGATCCAAACCACTTTATTTGGAGTTGAAAATGAGCACGTCCAAAATGTGACTCATAAGCTCTCATTGCCCAGGAAAACTGTGGGCAAAACTACAGTATATACTGTAGGTCAAATTTAAAGCTGCCTGTAAACTGTGATGGAGGTTTACAACAGAGAGTTTGTATTATCATATCATTACTGGTAAAGATGATCGCCAAATCTAAAAGAAGTTGTATTTAACCAGAATTATCTAGTTAAGTTCAGTTCACTGGTCATGTGTACAACTCATCCTGTGTGTGATGATGATGTCACAGTGATGTCATCAGGGGTATCTCTGCTTAGGCTAGGGGGCTTTTAACAGAAAGTCTGTTACAAACCGAGAGTGTGGAGTTTGAAACACCTGGGTGTTTATCTGGCAGGGGGTATAATGAACATATGGCAGTATGGGAAATGTAGGCTCATAGTTTTTGGAGCTTAACTCGTGTACAATCTGATACAATCTTTCAGAAATTGTGAATTTTAATATGAATGTCTTTTTTTTTTTTTTTTGGTTGAGTGAGCATTTGTAACAATTTGTCCTCTAATAGACACGTTATCGGTAAAGAATGTTACAAATTGCTCACATTTTGCAGGAGATGCTTGACTAAGAAGGTCACAGACTAGGCCAAGATTCAACAATCGATTTACAGTTGTGAACAGTGTTCTGGAGTCTTTGCCGCCCTTTGTTATCACACAGGAGAAATATATATATATATATATATACTTATATATAGATGGCAGTATAAGAGATTGTTGTGCTAAAGGCTGTGTATTGTTCTGAATTCCACTGATCCCTCAAACAAAGCCTTCCATCACATGGGAACCAGATAGCAGTGTAGGATTTTCATTAATGCTGCTTACCATCTTAAACCCTCCGCTGTCCCTTTTAAAAACACCCTCTATCCTGTGCTGCACCAGGCATCCATTCTCCCCTCGGCCCTCTAATGCCTCAGACTTTTATTACCTGGGCTGATGGGACATCCATAAAGAGACGCTCTGCCAGCAAGATGGCAAACACGTTTCTCGCTCAGTCCTCATGTGTCTTCTTGAGAGAAGCTTAAAGAGTAATAGACCTTCTGGGAGCTTCTCTGTTCACCGGGGGAACGCAGGCCGGTATCATCTGGCTGGGGGGAAATAGGTGGGGAATGCTTGGTGCGACAGGTTCATTGATGGCAGCCCATTATATTGGTTTCCTGCAACAGGGCCACATGAACATCTGTGCATCTCATTTGCAGTGACCCACTTCAGAGCCACAGTACCATTACATGAAGCTCTCAGGAATCAGAGGCTCTCTTTGGCGATGCCTGTGTGTGTTGAGCTCCACACAATGACTCCCTCCAGGCAGAGAATCGCTGCTCTCTGTCAAGCAAAAGCCTCTCTTTGCACTCATTGGCGCTGTCACATGTGACTGTGCAGGAGGAAAGTTTCTGGTACTGTACTTTGCATTCATTTTGGGTTTTTTTTCTTCTTCTAGGTGTTTACGACTGTGGTGTTGTAGTGAAAATGATGGTATCAGAACAAATTTACCGTTGCGTGGAGCTGTGAGGAAACAGACAGTGTAATGCTTAGGAATGTAAAAAGCTTTCTTGGAGTCTTCACAGGCTGCATATTTTATTGGTAAATTTAGAGAGTGTGAACATATCATGCAGGAGAATGGTTCCTATCACAGGGAGAAAAGCAGATTGGCTCTATTCAGATCGGCCCTGCGCTTGTCACAGTCCTGATGACAAACAGACTGTAAGAGAGCACCTCCCACTCATTTGTCAAACTTGCTCTGACATCAAAAATGCTTTGGCTTTCAGGACTGATAAGAGCAGCGGTGTAATCCGTCTTCAAGTCAGTTCAAAAATACAACGGGCGACTCTATGCTTTTTATCATTTTGAATGGATGAATGATAGAAGACAAAAATAATACAGTGTGTCCAAAGGCTCAGTCCTCTGCTTCCAATCCTGCGTTTACTGGATAGGAAAAACATTTTCTATTTTTAATAAATAAATCTAGTTAATGTAATATTTCTCAGTATTAGGACTTTCTGATAGACTGAGGACTTTACTGCACATAAATCTTCCATAGATTGTACGATTTCAGCTTGCATAGCAACATAAACCATAACAACTAAATATGTTATTTGACGTGATGTTTCCACCACAGTAAATACAATTTAGAACCAGATGTAATAGTTATCATAATAATGATGTTTTATGGTGTGACAATGCTGTGGTTAAGGTTTGGTTAGGGTTAAGGGAAAATCATGGCTCGGGTTAAAATGATCATTTAAAAATGTGGTTTCTACTTCCTTAAAGTTCAGCAACATTCTTCATCATGGCAACAGTAAATGTATCAATATCATGACAATCGTTTTGATTTCTTTTAAAAATGTCCCGACCCACAGTTGGAAACATGACATCCGTGGAAGTAAACAGTGGTCCACTAAGTCCTTTCTAAAAAGCAAACAACTACACTCAGTTTAAGGCTACAAGTAAAAAAGAAGAGTGGAACTCTTAACCCATAAAAACCCATTGTGACACCAGTGTAACAAAGACTTTGAATGTCCCAGACTCAGTGCCTCATCTCCACCACCACCACTGCCCAAGAGGATTCGTGTTGGAGCTCCAGATGATGTTCACACTGACCAAGTCGCACATTGGCCTGTGAAATGTGACAAGCGTGGCCGCTGCAAACTCCCACATAATTTTCCTTTAAGGATAAATGGGTCTGGGTTCTTATGGGTTAAACGACAAGGATAATCATATTTTGTCTTTTCAAAGACGGCGGAGTTTTGTGGAAAGCTCTGAGTGACAACAGAGATCCGGTATTGCTAGGAGACACAGTCAATTTCTGTGATGCCCCATAGGCTGAATCATTGTGACATTGCGATAACAACACAGTCACCAGGTGGACATCTGGCAGTTGATTTGAATTGTGGAGATACGGTATGTGAAATTTGCATGTGTCATATATATGTGTCATTTTCAGGTGTAACTGTCACGTTTAAAGATATTTAGTTGAACGCAGTCGTCTGAACTTTCCGACTGTCTTTGATACTCCAAACCTACCCAACAGCGACATCTCACCGCCCGTTTGACGAACTGCTGCTTTTAAGTAAACTCATTTTCTTTAGTCGGTGGCCAAACAGGTATGCATCTCATTCATCAAGCATGTGTTTTAGATGAATGATATGCATATCATGAAAAAAAAAAAGAAAACATTCAACATGTCGCCGCCAGATGTTGAAAGAATTCGATCAGTTCCAAATCACCGTCATTTTCTTCAACAGTGCATGAGAGGCTATGGGGAAAAGTGAAACAGATTCAAGACAGAAGAGAACGAGAAAAGAGGAGAGAGGCAGTCAGATGAGACAAGAGCCAACGGAGGAGTGAGAAAATGGGCAAAGATAAAACAGGAATGTAGAGAAAGAACATGATGAAGATGTAGGATGTGACAGGCTGGCAGACAAACCAGAGGAGAGTGAAATGGAAGGGCGCGTGATAATGCAGGCATGTCACTTGTCTAATTATGCTGTCAGTCTAAATGCAACAGATTATCAGCGATATTTACAAAAACTGAAACTCCATTTGTATATTTATAACTAGCATAAACTCTCTGTATCCCTTTAACCGGACATGCATTTTGTGCATGTAAGTCACTGGATGCACACAGTTATTATCTTTCTGTCCATGCGAAGGATATAAAGCAGCATAACATTTCTAACATATAGCAGAGTTACAATCATCGCTGCAGCTGTCATTCCTGAGCAGTGAGTAACTGACCCACCTTGACACCCCCGGCTGTGTTTAGGCTTCAAACACAGTTATGTTGTAGCAAGTCATTGCACATGTGTAGCAGGGTTAGAAGAGGCCTACAGTCACATGGCTGCGCCGTCCGTTTGCTGTTTAAGGCGCATACGGAGCATACAAGGAAATCTCTTGCACAGATGTGAAATGTGTGTCGAAGGTGTGTAATAGAAGTACTCCTAGTTGCCCTGTAGAACACTGAATCCCATCACATCCAAAACATGGTACATCTGTTACCCACCATCGACAAAAGTCAGTGAAAAGGCCATCACAGAGAAAGCTCTTGCTGAACTACATTCTTCCTCCAGCAGCAGCTTTAGTAAGGAGGGTGGCAGTGATACTGACACAGAATGTGAGACAGAGGATCTTTACACACTGCCACCCCACAGACTTGTAAGTATAAGGAAGGCAAGCAGTTATTATGTGTGGGATATTGTAGAGTATATAGTCCCAGACAGCCAGCAGGTGACCACTCTTTCCCAAGCTACTGTTGACCAGTCAAGCTCCACACTGCGGAATAAGCACAGGAAAGAAATCGGACACCAGGACTATACATATGTGCTCACACAAATGCTGGTCACAGGAGGATAAGTGATGTATGTCATGTCCCACTGAACCTGAACCTTGCTTTATGTATTCTAACGCAGGATTGCCACGTTGTTGTCTGGACCAAGCCAGGGATTTTAGTCTTGGATGTTTCTTGTTTCTTGTTCGGTTATTTGTTAAGACTAAACAGTAAAAAAGTTCTGCGATGAGATGAAGAGACGAGAGTAGATACGAGATTGTGGTTGCACAAGATGCTCAATGAAAGAAATAAAAAAGGGCACAATTTGGCTACATACAGTAGTGGGTCTATCTATGAGACAAATAGCAACATATGTTATCGCATAAGGCAGGCAGAGTTTTCAGTTTGTTTTCTTTCTGTAAAAGCTTTTCTGAGAATCAACTGTTGGGCAGCAGGAGTCTGGCTGACTGAGTGAAGGTGCAGCAATGTGTTCCTAAAACAGACCCACATTCAGAAAGACTAGAATCTGTTCCAGTGAAACCTGCTTAGTAAAGGAGTTCCATTACAGCTCTGTGAGGCCTGGCTCTGTGCTGACTGCACACACCTGAGTGCCCTTTGAGAAATGAATATCTCAATGGCACAGATCAAGACAATTGGCAATTAATAAAAACGCCAATGCGTCTGTTAATGTCTGATACATTTATATTCATTTAATCCATGGGACACAACGTCTACAAGTTATCATATATATTGTTTAACATTTACATGCTTTGATGATATTATATTAAATGATTCATTTTATGATACATATAAATGAAATCTGATTTACCTATCAGAATGTGCTTTATGACAGCATTCATCGGCATTCTATCTTTTAAAAAACTTCAAAAATACAGATACATAATTATATGTTGTCTCCATGAATTATGCAAAATCTCATTTTCTTAAGATATGTTTTTGTGCATTTTTCCCCCTTTAATGGACAGAAGATAGTGGAGAAATAGACAGGATATATGGAGAGATGGGTATGACATGCAACAAAAGTTCTTAAGTGGAGTCAAAGCAGGGATGTTGTGACATATAGCATACACAGTAATAGAAAGCCGTCTTTACCATTGCTTTACTCATTTATACTTATGCTTACTTTTAATACTGGAAGCAGGTTTATATAAGAGAGGCCTTTTTTTTTCTCTTTGGTAAATACTGTATATTTGCTCATGTTTTACTATGAAGTCTTCTTGTTCTCTGATCTGCTTCTGTTTGTTACTGTATTGGTTACTGTATTGGTAATTACAGTAATCCACTTACTCTGACATGCAGAACAGTAATTGTAGTGTGAGTTCCACCTAGAACATTTTGTTTGTGCATCACTGTATCGTGCAGTAGCCTCTCCATATTTAAACGACCCTGCATCTTCTCCACCCCCGCCTCTCCACTTTCTGATGGTCGGCTTTGAGTAAAAGTAGCATTTATATTGTTGAATGTATTCAATTAAAGTGGTGGAAATGTAGCCCATATTAGAGGGCTCCATACATACTCATAAAGCTGGCGTTCCATCCCGGTAACTATTATTTAACTGGCACCCGGAGTTTATCCACCCTTGTGTTTTCCCCTGGGCTGTTTTTGGGTCCGGTCTTTACTTGTTTTATCAGAGACTCGCCTTTTAATTAACTACTTTAAAATTATTTTAATAAGCTTTGGCCTTGAATTGGACAAGGCAGCACAGGCAATCAAAATACCACCTAAGACGAGACTAAGAGGTACGGGTGCTTGTCAGAATGGCAAATATTTGGATTCGCTCTATTGGTCTCCCAACATGTATTTGCAAGGCAGACAACTGACAAGCCCTCACAACCACATGTCCTGACAGTTTCTGCCTGCCTTCGAGAAATGGATGCATGACTAAACTGCCAACGCAAATTGCTAATTCTTCACTTATAAGGAAACCTCAGTTATTACTTGGTCACCTCATTTGATGTAATAATAAAAACCAGATTGTGCTGCGATCTTCTAATTAGATATCACATCCAGTACCACAAACACACACACACACACACACACACACACACACAGGATGTAAAACCGATTGGAGCCTTGAGGGTACTGTGGTGTTTATAGTTAGAGGTTAAAATGTCTGCAATAAAGAGTTCTGTACAGTTCTGTTCACACCACACTACTTGAATCTTTTCTTAAATACCACAGGTATATTTCTATGAACCATCAATATAAACCACATTATGGCAAGCCAGTGATTAGATAATGTAGATGAAGTGGAATAGGATGGTGCAAGCAGAAAGCTCATAGAACATCCAAGTCTGTAAGGTTCTGCCTCTGGGTGACCTACATTTATTTTTTAGATTTTATGTTGTCCAGGACCAAATAATTGACCAAAGGGAAATTTGTATGTTATGTTGGCACTGAAGGAAAGGTTAAGACGTTTCCAGAATTACTCAGGATCATCCTCTGGAGAGTGTCAATAACCATTTAACAAGTCGGAGATACTGGATCTATTGTTCAACTTAGTTGACAGCTTGATGGTTTGACAGAGTTGGTGAGAGCAAAAATGTGTCTGTCTTTAAAACCATATTGTACAGTGCAAACGGCTGTCCTTGTTTTAATCATCTTAAAACTGTAATAGACTTTGCCTCTACAGTAAACTGCAACACAGTAAAGAGAGACTTGTAATTAGGGTAGTAGTTCACCAGATAGGAGAAACATCAGCAAAGCCCACATCCTCTATGGCCTTTGGAGGTAGAGTTTCCTGTTTGATGCCAAAGAAAAAAAATGATGACTGTATTATGCATCCCTAGCTCAGCCCAGGGCAGAATTGCAGGTGCTGTTAGGAAGCATTCTTCCAGCCTGGGCCAGAGAGACGTAGTAGGAGAGCTTCCCAGTTTGCTACACCATCAATCAGACATTCTGCTGGCTGATGTGTTATTAAGTTTCCAGGGTACTATACAGTTAGATGACCTTCTGTGCATCCCGCAATTCCTTGCTGAGGTCCACAGGGCTATAACAGTCACACAAAAAAGACCTTGAAGGAAAAGTAAAATTCTTTTTTTCGTTTTTCATCTTGATCTATATATATTTTAATTATTCACCAACATTACAGGTAATGTAATTATTGGTAAAAGCAGAGACAACAAAACAAAACAACACATAGGAGTAAAGTAGCAGAGTGCTAAATGAGTTCTGAAGTGCAGCACACATTTAGCATGATGTCTAATACCGGGCCAAAGAGTCTTCTGGCATCTCTACTGCACAAGCAGAACATGAACTGAATAATTTGACAAGCTGCCAAATACTACGATATCACAGGAATAGGACATAAATTTTGACTGCTGCCAAGAGCCTGCTAGGAGAATGTGCGAGTATGTAACTATACAATGATGTATATTCAAAAAGTCATTTTCCAAAAACAGGTGTTGGAAAAGATGTTTGGATCTGTAGCTGATCTGTGAAGGACTCCTGCTTTTTATCAGCTTTATATTTGTAACATTCCCTTTTGCAGTCAAGCTTGTGTCCTCTCAGGTCTGAATTTGCATGCTAATAGATTGTTTGACATACTGAATTTAATTCTAAAAATGGTTCCATTTAGTGTTGTAGCAAAGCTACACCAGGCACCGTATTCAGATAAGAATGAAACATTCTTCAGCCTAAATAATGAAGTGAGGCTTTGACAGGAACGAGCACCATTTCCCCTCTAAGTGAGATGTTGTGGATTTCCTGAAGTAGCACTTGAGGCCAATTCGCTTCATGATCAGGGAGCGCTGGTTTGACAATTTACTATAACATGTAAAATACAAAACAATGTTATTGCAATTTGGGTCATTTGTATCTAATCCACTGATCATAAACTTAGGAGTGATAAACCAAGGTTTTCCAAATAGTAAATTATTATTAATTTACTATTATTATATTACTGTCCGTCCTGGGAGAGGGATCCCCCCTCTGTGGCTCTTCCTGAGGTTTCTTCCACCTTTTTCCCTGTTAAAAGGTTTTTTGGTGGGCAAGTTTTTCCTCACTCGAATCGAGGGTCTAAGGACAGAGGGTGTCACTCCCTGTACAGATTGTAAAGCCCTCTGAGACAAATGTATTCTGTGACTTTGGGCTATATAAATACAATTTGATTTGAATTTGATTTGATAGACCACTGTCTTTCTCAATGGTGTCATCAGGTGCCACTTTGTGCCAAATTTGTACATTGACAAAAACTGTATCTGTGACATGCAAGCAAGTAGAGAAGAATCCTAAAATCAGTAAATTGACCCAGTAATGTCAATTATACTATAATAACACTTGCTATCTTTGGCTAACATCAGTCACCATAAGCTATTGGATGTAGGCGTATTCAATGAAGCAAGGTTGGGTTTGATTTCTTATGAATTCATATTTTCATCAGTAAGATGAGGATTGTATTATATCTTATTTCTAAAGTTACATAGTTACACTACAAGATTCTTCATTGAAATGAAGGCAATGATAGTTTAAATAGTGTCTAATGAGAAGAGAACTGACAAGACATAATAGAAAGTCTGCAGTTTAGTTGTAAGACAGAGTGAGCAAGGCAGCTCTTAGCTGGTAGACAGTTAAAATACAAGAATACAAGTTATAGTTTCACCAAGACATCCCAGCAGCAGATAAATTGTATTTTTACTTGACGTGCTTGAATATTCTGCCTCATTTTCCAACACATTTTTATTTTTTTTCAGATACCATTACATCTTCATGCATTTATACAGACATGAAAACACTGTCTGGATGGATGTCACAGTGCCATTCTCTCTCTCTCCCAGTGCAAGGCGAGGAAATACTTTGAGTGAGACATCATGCTAACCCTGAAAATATTCATTTATTGATATACGTCAAACCAAGAGAGGGAAGAGGGCATGCTGGCTTAGTTATGAGGCCGGCTAAAAAGACAAAAGGAATTCTTGATGAAGCTCCCTTTGAAGTGTCTTTTCCAGTAGTCCTTGGAAATACATATTGATGAAGTCCAAATTGTCTGGCCTGGAGGGAGAAGGCAGTCGACTGCTTTGCATTGCGCTATAAATATTCACTAGAGAAGAGGACATAGCTCACTCAATGCGTGAGTTGAATTATTACATTAAAATGATTGGCTCCAAAAAGGGATAATTAGAGAGGAAGGGAGAGATCAGCGCCATCAGGGGAGATCATTTCCTTTAACACGGGAAGGTGCTCTTATCACTCCTGAAAACATTTCTTTTAGTGCTCAAATTCACAGTTTGAGTCGTCAGTGCATTATTAATGTGAACGCCTGGAGGCAGAAATTTTCCAAGTGTACAAAACAAAGTTATCTGCAAAATCTACAACGAGTGGAGAAAGCAATATGTCATTATATAGAGTACAGGATCAACAAACCTCCTGGATAAATCAGTATTCAGCAGATGCGTATCCCTGTTCTCTGTCATTAAACTCTCTTTGAACCTTCATCCCCAGAGGACACTTAGAAGGTTGTGAAAGTGTGAGGAACTCCTGGTTGTCATTTGATTGGATTGCAAACATAAATTGCAAACATTTCATCATTTCAGTCCAGACTGTTGAGATTAAGAACTATCTGAAGGATGGATGGATGGATGGATGGATGGACTGCCGTTTGGTAACGACATTCCTAGCCAACAGGGAATGAATCCTAATGACTTGGATTTTCCTCTAGCGCCATCATCAGGCAAAAAAAAGTTAATTTGTTCAATACTTTGGTTTATGATCAAATATCTGCTAAACTAATGACATTCCCTTCAGTCTTGTGTTCACTCTTAATTAGTCAATGTTAACAGGCTAACATGCTCAGACATAGCACATGGTACTAAAGGCATTGTCATAGTAAGCATATTCCTACGCTTACAATATATTCAGCTCAGGACATGCTGTGCTTAAGTACAGCCTCACAGAGCAGCAGCTATTGTAGACTCTTATATCAGCAGTGGATCAAATGAGTAAAGTGAAAGGCATCGCTTGTAGACACGTACCCACAGATGATTACAAATCTGCAGTCTCCTTTAACTCTACTGAGCTTTTCAGTGTCTTCTAGCGCTTTGGTTTGATCCCGGCACACAAACTCAGCTCTCATTAGCCTGGTTTCCAGCAAGGTTCGGAGTTCAATATCATTTTTTATCAAATCCAAGTCGTGTGTTGAATTCACTCATCAAAACCAAATTCTCTGTCATAGCTTGATGTATTTTTTACCCTTACAAATGATCTTTTGCACCTGTTTGCAGAGAGCATGTTAACCAGATAACTTAGAAAAGTTTTAATTTTATCCGTTATGGAAACTCTGTTAATTAGTTCATTTAAAGTGGTCGATGCTGGCTAAAAATGAGACGTCTGCTACCTGAATGTCCCGTACACGGCTTGTTGCTGATCAGATTGAGGGGAGTGAAAACGAGATTTTGAATTCAGGTTTTTTTGTCAAGCAGGAACCGAAGCGAGTTGGATCGAAACCAAATAGTTTTTTCTGCAGCAAAAGCTGCTTCCATCAGACAATTTCTGATAAAACCCACTGTACACTACCTGCCCAGCACTAAACATCAGCAACATCTCAGGTGTTTCTGGAGACCAAAACAGAGGTAGAAGTGAATATATAGTCCGCTGGCTTGAACGATAACTTCACATAAAAAATGTATCTACTGTCTGCTGGAAATGTTTGCTAATATGTTCAACGTTAGACAACTTTATAAGGTGATAATATATCAAACGTTGCTTTCAGCATCTTCTTCTGCCCCCCCATGGCCAGAAATCAGTGACTGCAGCTTTAAATAAAAAAACAGCAGACGAGTGAGCCTGTAGAAAATTCCCATGACAGTTATTTGTATCTCAGTATTCAAGGAGCCTGATATCCTGTCAGTCTTAGTGATCAGGTACCTTCACCACGTAGTGCTGTACATCTCAGCCGAGAGCGCCAATCCTTCGGGGAGTTCAAAGACATACAACAACCCTTATTGAGTCAATTTTACCTACAGACATGCAATCTATTTTGAATGCGGCCATTTATTAGCTCATTTGCTGTCCCCTTCAAAATAATCATACATACTGAACAGAGATGGGAATAAACAGCACAGCTTTCAGAGGAAAGTAATTTCATCAGTCCCTGCGGCGCCTCTTGATCTAAATCACAAGCAAATGTCACATTTTGAAGCATCTCAGAGGCATCCGGTGAAACATCCCGCCTATACACAACATGGATTCTTCTGGGACGCAGTTGCAACAAGTATGAGTGACAACTATGATCATGCTAGCCGCTCCTGTTGCGATTCCACATGCTTTCTGGTGTTTGAACATCTGTGGTGGGATGCGCATCCTTGAGTTGCTCAACGGGATTTTCCTTCGCACAGTTGCTTTAACAAAGATGAAAATGAGACAAGAAAGTAAGAAAGAGACAGTAATTAAAGTACTTCTCAGTGATAGAAAACTATAATATCTGCATATTATAATTTTGTTATTTGAATAACAATTAGATGTTGGTGGAGTCCTGGAAGCTGAGAGTCATTGTCTC
Source organism: Pampus argenteus (assembly GCA_036937835.1). Taxonomy (NCBI): domain Eukaryota; kingdom Metazoa; phylum Chordata; class Actinopteri; order Scombriformes; family Stromateidae; genus Pampus; species Pampus argenteus. The sequence goes on along the minus strand of CM072876.1, from coordinate 17,067,793 downwards.
TTTTCTCGAATCGGTGTGGCATTATGTCATCTAAGACGATCATATCATATGCTGTTTAAATGCAAATCCAAAGTTCTCTATATGAGTCACCTCTTTAATAAAATAGAAATGGAAAATATGTTTACCCAGAGCAGTGCAGGCAGATTTTACTGAGATCATTCATACTAATTCCTCTAACTGGAACTGTCAACAACGAGAGTGCTTTTGTTTTTGTGTTTAATGGCTATGGTATTTATTTTATTTATGAGGGATGCAATGGGGATTTATGTACTGCAATAATTCAGCATTAAGATCAAGTTAATGTATTTATATGAAGCCCTTTATCAAAGCCCAGTCCCAAAGGACTTAGCATGGGCATCCTTCTCATGTCACATTCTGGAACAATTAGAAGATACAACTGAACACTTCAGAAGCATTTCATAATAAGCTGTGCTGTTTTCTTACAATGTTTGGACATGCAAATACTCATATATATATACTGTATATATATATATATATATACATAAATATATACAAATAATTGAAGCTCTGGGAATGAGGTGAACCATAGCAACCGACTGACACAACATGACAGAAGACCAACGTAATGAACTGATTTCACAGCAAATATGTGCCTCTCGAGAAAAGTGACACTATCGGTCGTGAACTGAAAAAAATGACTTATAATTACATTTGAGTGACAGACGCCATCTGGTGGTCATAGTAATTATGACCCAGTGAAGAGTTATAATTGCATATAAGTGAACACTTATAATGTGCAGGAGGTGGATGGAGGCGGGTGGATAGACTATATGCAGATATATGCAGCAGGAGAGCACCGTTCAAGACTACCGACTGGACATTTCAGCTGACACTCAGTTTGCTGCTGGTAAACCGGAGACTTTTATCACATTTTACTGATCATTTTAACCCAAACCATGATCTTGTCCTAATCCCAACCAAGTGTTTCGTCTGTCTAAACCTAACCAGAACTTACCCATGGCATGTTACTCTCCTACGGGTCATTCTGGTTTCCTCGGTTTTCACACTCATTGAAACTGGAAAGGTTTGCAGTGGGATACATTTCAAGCATGTTTCCATCCATCAGTTTAAGTCAAATTATCTAAATGCCCATATTTAGATATGATAAGGTGGACGGAACAAGTGAAACTTGATTGGACTGTCAACGGTCAGTCAACGTCCACATATAACAAATTGTGCCCTAATAATGCAGCAAATGTGCATTCGAGTTACTATCTTAAATAATAATTCCAGTTCATCACAACCAAGTTTTATTTCCATAGCTCTGACCCTCGGCTCCATTCGTTATCATAACATAGCACCTAACAATAAGATTTCAGAACTCTGCAGCATCATTAAAAATCGACAAATTATTCCCAGATTGCATCAATTTGTGAGTACAACACAATCATAGCTGATAAAAGTCAAGTTGTATTGAAGCAGAAGTATTCTTTGAGGCAGTTAAATGTTAGCAACAGAGGTCACATACTGGCTGATGTTCCACTTGCTTTTGTCACTCAATGCAATCTCTTGATTCTTCTTCTTTCTTCTTCTTTCTTCTTTACAGCTCATGTTAAACATGTATCAGCATGGCAGTGTATGTGCTTTGTTATAATTCGGTACATATGTGTTCAGCCTTCTTTTTCCGCCCCTGCGTACTGTTGACTAAGGTTATGTTTTGCAATGGATTTTTGGCAATTTGCATTACTACAAATGTCAATGATGATTTTGAGTTCTGTTTTCACCTTGGCTCTCTGGAAGGGATATGGAGACATTTTATAGAAGATTATGTGTCACATGAAATGTTCAGCCACTGCTTGACACCCACATATGGAAAGAAAATGTTCTCTCGCCAAGGTCAAGGAGAATATCTTCACCGCGCGCCATCTTGCATCAAACACTGGCAGCTTGGATCAAAATGACCTACAACGCAGCTTCTTCTCGGTGGCCTGCTGCATCATATGCTGTATTAGTATATACAATCTGATTTAAGTATTCCTCAGAGGAAACGGGCAGATTTAATAAAAGCTAAATGTGGTTGCTCACTCAGCCAAAGAACAACACTCAGATCCGCTGCCAAGAACAAAACAGACACAAACCCAGTCAGAGCACCCTTCACTCTTTCATTTTCTACATGCATGAAGCTCCATTTGTGGAGGTGTCATTGTATATCTTTGACTGTGCCAATGTGGATGTGTGATTAATATGCAAAGCACATGTAGAAGAAATAAACCCCTGCTTCTCTCCGCCTCTACCACCCCTCCCCTCCTAAGCACTTACTGCATTTAACATTGAATAACCATTCAAATAATGTCTGTTGAGGAATCGTCCTGCATAAAGCACCACCTGTGTCGCATTGCTAGTCTTTTCACTGCTGATGTAAACAGAGGGGCACTAGATCACACGCTAACTCAAACACAAAAAACGCTTACATTCGCAAAACAGGTCAGCTGTAATCAGTAATCAATTCTCCCTCTACAGAACCACAGCTATGCCGTGGGGGAGATATTTGCTGAATAATTTGCAAACATCAGTAAAAGGGGGTAAGAGTGTACGTGGGAGTTGATTGGAGAGGTGACATTGCTGATTAAAGCGACGCTGACTGATGGAGCTTGGACTATATGTGATAGGTCACACCTCATCCCTTTTTACTGAACCAGGAAATAAGTGAGAGCCCGATGTTGTTAAAAGAAAAAAAAAATAAAGTGCCAGGATTCACAGGAACATCTTTAACCTGTCTCCTCAGCGATCAAATTAGCACTTTGCCATCCTCGTCCTGCACTCGCCATATTTAAATGAATTCAAATGGGGAGGAAAAGGCCGGCGCAGGGTGGGACTCTCGCAAAGCAATCAGTGGATCCATGATAATGAAATATTAGTGCCACAGCTCTCATGTCTTACGCAGTATGTGAACCCGGCTCCAGCTAAGACCCCCACGCCTCCACCAAGCTATGATTACCACCAGCGAGATGCACCACCAGCACATTTATTGATTAGAGGTGTAATGTGGATAGAATGCAGGCCTTTTCATGTTTTAGTAAGCAGCTGCAAAGAGAGCAGACATCAACAATACATACTGTTGCCTTTGTAACAGTGGTTCAATGGCAGGAACTTGATAAATCGTGTCATAGTACCACTTATAAAGTTTTCATGACTCCAATATATGATGTGCGTATATATTTAATGATTGGGATAAATAATTTAGGAGCTCAATGGCGTTATAACCCTCTGGGCGGCAGGTAAGGGAGGTTTACTATAGCTTAGAGGTCAAGGGTCAGTGACAATTGATTCATCAAATCAAATCAGAGTAAATTCACAAAGAGTTCTTACACATGTGATCCTGAATAGATGCTGGAACACACAGGATCCTTTTCGCAAAGAACATTCTTCACTTTCTAATGAAGATTCAGCCACCACATCTGATTTCTACCAATATTCTTTCATTGTTGGATGAAAAAATTAGTCTGAATCCTTCATTTGAAGAATGGATTAAATTTAGACTTCACTCTCACTTCACTATCAAGGAAGCACCTGAGTAAAATAGTGAATTATTATTAAGTGTGTAACATTTTACCCTAGTTAGCATTTATAACCATTATATAAACAGTTCATGCATGGCTTATAACACACTCTAATGTAGTTATAAGCAGATATAAGAATATGTGTAAGTGTTTGTTAATGTACAGCATGTGAAAATGTAACTTCTCCTATGAAGACATATTTTATTTAAGCACATGTTATTGTTTGTGACTGTTACTATTATTTTTTGGAGGAGGGTTTTTAATTCTGGTTAGTATTAAGCAGATCAGGTATCAGACAGAAATAATTGATTCACATTAAATACAGTCATAAAATTCCACTATTGGCTACATTTGGTCATTCAAGGAAGGCCACTGACATGTGCCCATGTTACCCGACAAAAAAATCAGTTCATTAGTAAAAAGCAAAAAATATTGAGGCAAAGCTTCAAGATGACACACAGATGTGTCAAAAATCAGGTCTCTCAAAAGAATCCACTTAATCAAGTCAGTATGCCGAGAGATGACTTTAATATAAACAACTTCAGTGCATAATTCACATCCAGTTCTAATACAGGAATTAGTGTACAATTATGTACATTTATGTAAGAGGTTGAATGCAGGGGTGCGGAGGGCACGATGGTGGATGTAGCACATTGACTGCAATGTATAGACACAATCATTCTGTAACCACAATATCTCCCTATCCTTAACCCAATGTGACTCACTTATATTGCGCAATGTGTCACACTTGTAATATGTTAACAAGAAGTATTCCCAGGTTTCCTGAATTATCCGTTATCAACTTTATGCCTGGCACTGTGGTGGGGATCAACTATGCTGTGAGCATAGCATAGGCTATGGCAGATGGAGCAGCTAAAAAATAACCATGATTATTTTGTATGAGGGCATGTTCACCATACCGTCACTGCAAGCTCCTGCACGCTCCAAAAGTAAAACAACTGTGTAGACGCAATGACGTTAGAGATGCAAAGGATACACCGGTTGTGTCCCCGAGGCTTCTTTTCCTGGACGGTGAAGGAGGCGACTGCAGAAATAGTTTCAGTTTGTTAAATGTTCTGACAAAGACAGAACATCTGGACTCAAAGCAGATAAAAACACGATCCATCTTGTTGAGTTGGCTCCTAACATTTAAATGCATAAAACGTTAACCTCTGCTTGAATTACAACGAGGAGATTTGAGAGCTCAGAGACTGTCAGGAAGATATGTGAAGAGTTTAAAGAGAATTGAGGAGGTTGAGTAAGTTTAATGTAGGACAGGTTCTGGGAACTCGTGACCCTTCAACCAGTGTTCTTAAATAAATTAGGTTTTGAACATTTCACAACCAGAATGAGAAACACTGGCTCTGGCCTCGGACAGAGGAATCATGTAGATTCAAAGTGTTTACTGAAAGAAAGCACGTCATTATGTTTGATATTTCCAGTTGGTCAATAACACCCATGTGTTCTTGAGGTTTTTGGAGAATGACCCGTTTAACAGAGTAAAAGTCAGGGTATCTTTGCCTATGTTGTATCAATTTTTACCATCATTTTTAAAAATTCTGTCTCCCCTTAATCCCTTAACTTTATGACCCTCTACAGCTGCATGCCACGGATAGGGTTCTATGTAACATGAAGACAAACAGTGTTTGGTCTAAACATCCTTCCGTGCTTCTAGTCAGAAGCAGCTGTCTACCATAAAGAGAACTCCTGGACAGGCTTTCAGCGGGGGCTCTTTCTAACTGTGAGGGATGGGCTGAGAGAAGACTGACATGCTACCTCACATCTGGAGGGCAGACTGTGGGGAAGAGCAAACAGACAACACTCCTTACCACAAACCTTAATACCACATGCACACACCGACATCCCTCAGCTGCTCAAACCTACAGACTCTTTATGGCATGTATTGATTGGTATTTTCATAGTTACAGCCATTGATTCCTTCACTAATAATAAGTATACCAAGGTAAGCACCGTGAGCAGTCACATGATCAGACGGGTTTTAAAATAACACTGCATCAGTAATACTGCACATGTCTTTGTCCCACACTTTGTCTCTCTTTGTAGATGGCACAGTGTTGTCCTGGTGAGCTACTGCCATACAGCTGGCCCATGCTTCCTCTACGCCCTGCCCTTGTCCCCTCGCCAGCACTGTCCGGGCCCTCCATCTGTGGTAAGTCATCAGGTACTCACTAGATCACACAACGTTCATCTGCCATTAAAACATAATATTCGCTAAAAACTACAGTGTCCAGATGTTGTGAAAGCCTATATATATATATATATAGATATATAGATATATATATATATATATAGATATAGATATATATAGATATATATAGATAGATAGATATAGATAGATAGATATACTTTATTAATCCCAAAAACTGGGAAATTAGATATATATATATATTATATATATATATCTATGAGTCAATTTAAGATTTACAGCTTCAGTAAGAACCGACTTCGAACTGGGTGCCACAGACGGAGGGTAAGGAAGTCAGGAAGTATTGAGAGACGGACTAAAACATCTGACATAGTTTCTGTCTCTCCATTAGATTTGTTGACAACTAGAAAAGGACAGAAAAACGTCAGCCCTGCCCTTTAAATGAATGCATACAGCATCTGTGTGCCTTTCCCCGGCCACTAATGATGTGAAAGTCGGCCGCACAGTTTGAGTCTTTGATGTACAGAAGTATTGTTCTGTTTGTATGGAGGAAAAGTGGACTGAATCCACCCACAGATCATTCCCTTAATAACATATCCCTGCCTCTCTCAAATCACCACGTCACAGTAGTCATAAGCAACTGAGGAATTTCAGATTCTGTGTCATGGCTGCCTGGAAGGGTTTCACCAAGATCAAAGCTGATGTGTGCTATTGTCCTCTTGACACCAAGTCTGTTGAAAACAAACTCAGTCCCTCTTGTGCCTTCATTATCAATTCACACATGCCCAGGATCTGTCTTGGAGAGATGTGAGGTCACTCATATTGTTGACATTAAATTTGTTACAGACATAGTATGTGATAAAACTATAAAAAAAGTATCATCATTACTTTTAATTACATCCAGGATGCTACACATACTTTGCAGTAGAGAGCTGATGAATATTTGGATCATGAAATCATGAAAAAAAGACAAAACAATTAGAAAACAGTGTAGTGTAAATGTATGCATACTCTGCATACACATTCTGACTGTGTGCATTTTGCTGGCATGTCATCTGCACACTATAGTAAATCCTGAGCTTGACAACAAGAAAACCGCGTGTAGGCCCGTGCATTCTGATGGCTGGGAACAATAAAGGAACACTGCAAAAATCCATGACATAATTATGTTATCATATAAGAGTTCATTTAATCTACAGTGGCGTGTAAACAAATATCCCAACCATGGCTTTGTGTGTATTTCCTGCTCCCAACTTGTCAAAGTATAATTGAAGAAGATCATTGAAGCTTGTAGTACAATAATGATAACTGATTGTATCATCGCCATCCAGTTCTGATACACGAGCAGCTCTAATGTGTCACCTTGGTGATCAGTTAGAGGAGCAGTGGAGCTCCGTGCAGCTCATCCTGCATCGTCCAAAGGGACATGGTATGCCGTATGCATGACAGAGAGCGTAATAGCTCCGACCAGCTTCTCCGCCCTGTAGAGGTGGGGGGGAAAAGACACTAAATCATGTTTCCCTCCTCTTCGCCTCTCCTGTTCATTTAGAACTGGAGACTAATTTATTCAACCTCTCTGAGGGTCTTTCAGCTCTTCTCTTCTCATTTGGCTCCTCGCTGGTGAAAGCGCACGGAGCTCCATCCGTTTAAAGGTAACACGCGCGGCAATAAATCCCAGCTTGGCATCTAAGAGGGCTTCCTCAGAACGCACCTGCCCTTGCAAATGCTCACACAGATTTTAATTCAGCAGTGTTGTACGGGCATGAACATTGCAGTGCATGTGGGTGGGAGTGGGAATTTGCACACACAAGGGGTATCCCGTGCAGTCTTCATTACCCAAAACAACTGTTTGCAGCACATTGGCCATTGTGAATCACAGAATTTTAATCTCATTCTCCCTGTGTGAAAGAGTCTAAAGTGCAGTGTGTGTTTACACTACATACACTCTATGCCCATTTCTCCACTGCTACGGATCATTACCATATTTTTCACAAATGCCTCGCTGCTTTCTATCTGGATTCAACTTTATTCCTCTGCTACAAATATCAGCTCCATATTCTAATAAGTCACACTGTATTAAAGGAATTAAAGTTGCCTTTATAATTGGTTTACTGATGCTTTATAGATCAGTTATAGGCCATTGCTCACTTTTGGGTTGCCAGGTTGTGAAATAAAATCTCTCTGGCTTTTAAGTTATTAAGTCAAGTCAATAGTTTCTCACTTTCGAATAGGCCAAACAGCCTGCAGCTGTTAAGGTTTATTATTTTTCATTAAATTATTAATAAAAAGGAAATCAACCAGCAAGTCTTCAGCTAGAGTACATTTTAATAATACATTAATGAAGGGTTATAACTGTCACATATGCAGCTATGCATGCTAAAAAGTTCTTTTTTCTAAAAAATGCCATAGTAAAATACCTTTACAAAGGGTGTCTGAACATGTCTTTTATCAGCTGCCAGCGTACATGCGCACATTTACTGTAAGGGTATCATCATCAATATGGAAATAATGCACTATCTCTGTGTTAGGTTCCATTTTAACCTGCCAGCTCCAAAAAATGTCCCACAGTAGTAAATGTTCCGAAAAACAACGTCAAACAGAATCCTAAAGATCTGATCTGATCATATCTGAAGCTCCCTTAAGTTCTTTAATGCGCATTTAAATAAGGATTGCAGCATTGATTCATTGAACTACTAAAAAAACAGAGGCAAAAAGTAGAAGAAAAAGAAACAGACATGAGCTGAGCTTGTCACAACATAGTGAGATGTTGTGGTTCTTGTATGTGTCTTATCTTCCTGTTTTATTTTGAAATCCACCCATCTCTCTCATTTCAGGTCACTTGTCCTTCCCATGTGTATCACCTGTTGTGATCCCTGATTGTCTCCACCTATTTCCCATCATTCAATCTACAGTATGTGTTTATAAGTTCTGTGTTTCCCTTCGTCCCGTGCTGAGGTGTTCCGTCATCCGTTTGTTCACCCAAGCCTTCAACCTGCCATAGCCAAAGTGTGTCCATGCGTAAGCTTGTGTCCTACCTCTAAAGAGTGAATTTCTGATGATGCTTTATCTGCCATATACAAAGTGTTTGCATTGATTTTATTGTCCTACCTTGAAAGAGAGATTTCTGTTGCTACTTTCTCAGTCATGCCTATTTATACATTAACAACAACAGATCTGCTGGCCCACAAATCGAACAAGTTAGAAAGCATCTCAGAACGGGCAAAATAAAACCCATTAGAATAAAAGATATGCTGGGTAGCCATCATATGCATGTAAAAGTGTAGTTAAAAGCAAATATATCACAGAGCTAAGAGATGTCTTCAGGGAAAGATCAGATATTGGGACGTCTCATCTCAGAAAGCAGACAAAGAGAGCTGAGCCACCTTCACCTTGACAGAGACATGAGCGTTTCAGGCAGGTTCTGTGCTGCTATTGTTTATGGTTCATTGACTTTTACGCTGTTTGTTTTCATTTGCATCCCTAATCAAATGCAAAGTAAGGTGTCGAAGGGACGGTAAGGCAAAATGAATGTGGTGACATAAAATAAAATCACCTTGCATTTCAATCCTACTACAGAAGTTCTAAGTATATTAGAGGCCAGGCTGAGATGGTTCAGACGTGTCCAGAGGAGAGATAGTGAATATATTGGTAGAAGGATGCTGGGTCTGGAACTGACAGGCAGGAGGTCTAGAGGAAGACCAAATAGGAGATAGATGGATGTAGTGAAAGAGGACATGAAGGTAGTTGGTGTGAGAGAAGATACAGAAGAAGGGTTAGATGGAGGCAACTGATTCACCGTGGCGACCCCTGAAGGGAGAAGAAGCTGGAGCCATCAGAATGATGTTGAGCTGGTGTAGTCTTTGTGTTCATCTCAATGTCAGATTGACATAAACTCTTTTGATAATAATTGACAATTTACACAAACAAAGTTTCACACTTCATATCAACAAAATAGTGTCGGTCCTAAACCTAACCTTACACTTAACCCGAGCACTAAACTAAATTAAACCCCATTAGCTAATCTTATAAAATGCTGCAGTAAATTTCACACAACCCAACTTGTAACCATGATCCACAGCATGTGCTTGAGTGTGTGCTCACTCGTGCTCAATACCGCTATAGCTTTAACAACTTCCAGATGGTCTCAAAGTGAGTATTTACTCGAGACTTTTAGCAACCAGTTTTTTCAGATCTAAGCACGTTTACATAGACACAACCGCTCTCTTCCACTCTTTAATCCGACAACAGTAGCACCGTGACAGTGTTGTTGAGTTTAAACCTTGAGAAATGTAGTGTTGATTTTTAATGCAAATACACTGGCCTGTTTGCAGTTATCAGTAGGAGACAGAAGAATAACCTGAAGGTCAGCGAGCAGTGTGAGGTCCTGCTGATGTTGGCTGCCTTTTCTAGCTGTGACCTCCCATATGGAAATGTGTTCCTGAAAGTGAAAGACCTCTATGAAATCCATGTAAAGCCTAAAGAATATAGATGCTGTCGAAATGCAGGGAAATCTGTATCATCTACAATATTTTAATTTGTTTGAAGGAGGTAGTCCCGTCTCTTTTTAAACAACTGTTTCATTGCTGGCTCACTAGAAATGATGATGCCACACTGGGAGAATATAATGGACTTTTAAGTGGTCTGGACGTTTTAGACGGAGTTGGACCTCTGCTTTCATTTTACAGTAAGAAAATGACAGCGTAGATAGGTTAGCACTAAAGAGAGATTTTCAGCTTAATGACCTTCCATAAATAGCAGAATTACCTAGCGGACATCAGACAAATCACTGCTGCAGCCATAAGCTTACTATACCTAAGCTCTCCCTGAGGACCAGTGAATAATGATTATAAAAATTGGCCTAATTGTCTTGATACCAGCATGTCTTATAAGGTTCACAGAACTACAAACAAACTGGTTAACGCGGCCCCCGGAGGCTTTCAGGTAAAATACAGACTGTGCTGTTTTTATTTGGAGGGAAATTGATAAAATGCACTGAACAGGAATGTGTAATTCATATTAGATGTCTCTGCCAGGTGCACTCGGACAATTCATTCAACAATGGACTAATCCTCATCCCCTTGAATCCCATCATGTTCCTGCCTTTTACACAAACCCACAAATTATAACATATATATATTGGTTAAAGGTCACCGATATGTAAAGTTTGGAAGTAGCCTGATTCCAGCAACATTGGAAGATGATTTCTCTTTTGAGCCCTAAAGACAGATGTTGATGGGGGCGAGATGGAGCGCAGCCCATTGCATTCATAAGCCTGCTGGGTAAGCTGGATGGAGCGGGAAATAAGCCATCAACTTTCACTTTCGCTAGTAGGTTATCAGTGTGCTGAACACTCCCCAGAACCACCTCCTCCCACTCCCACTTGCTGAGCACACTGTATGTCCAGACCCCATCTGGTGCCCGATGGCTGATTCTTCACACGCTGCTGTATTGTCTCCCTTTGGCCGGAGAAACAGACAGCGTTTTCCCACTGCAGTACTTTCCTCGTTTGGATCAAAACCAATCCAAAGGAAAATAAAATGGAAACCAAACAACGCATGCTCAGATCCAATATTCCTCCGACACATACCGTCTCTGTATGTAAAGTATCAATACACAAAATGTGTTTTTGGAGTGGAAACTTTAATGTCCCTGCTGGGGCTTGAACCTACAGTTGCCAGCTAATGCATAGTTTATGACCTCAGAGCGAGTGAGCGGAGCCTGAGGGGCTGGGGAGATCATCTACCCAGACACGGGTCACCTTAAATCCTCAGGTCAGTGTGTGTTTATTTCCCCCAAGGTGCCTATCATGATTTTACACACTGCTATCTTGTGAGGTAATTACACTTGCTACATGAGAATGGTGGGATGATTCCAAGACAGAGCTCACATTACTGACAACACTGCACAAAAAAAATATGCTAATATAATAATACTGTCTTCAAGCCAAGTTGAATGAAGTTATTGGAATAAAATACAGGTATGTGCACTCGGTCACTGAGCAAATCAAAATCCATGTTGTAGAAATGTGGAGGCTTTGTGTATTTTCCACATATAATCATCTGTACTGTTATGCCTTTTCTAAAAGATTTACTATTGTTTGTGAACATCTTGAATTATTGAAAAATTGGAACTTATTAAGCTGAATTAATTGATATATTTATTTTTATTTTTTATTTTTTTTTACCACTAGGGAGAAGTAAACAGGTCTCACTCTCCTTTCAGCTCTGGTTTTGGTCTCCACCAACTCCAACTTTCTTCACAAGCTAATATTTACAAGGAACATAATAAATGTATGATTACATATCTGTGTACAATCAAGACGTTTCAATATCTCCATCCAGGGTCTCAAAGAAAAAAGAAAGGATACACTTGTTGTAGCGACCAAGCTTCCAGTATTAAGTATATTCATATCTGAGATATACACACCAGTTGTCTCCTGTTGCTGAATATGAATATGGGATCTTTGAATCCACAGTCCGTCTATACAGGTGCTACAACAACAGATTAGAAACACTGTTGACTCAACATTTTGCAACATGATTTGTGGTAGATACAGAACTATCCAATATGTCAGAAGGAAGGCAGCAGCTTGAATCCACAACAAGGGTCAGTTTCAGAGTTGGATGATTATTCTGTGTGTGTCTGTCAAACGAGCAACACCATTTATGTCATTTGAGACATTTTTAAATCGCTGTATGATAGATAAGAACCATATATGTTTCGGCTAAAATAAATAATAAATAGTAGCATATAAACATAATAGAGGGAGGAAAGAGTTTTTTTTTCTGGAGCAGGTTCTTCACTAACTACTAGAGTGGAGGCTGTTACAGCTGCAGGTTAATGAACATGGTTGGAGATGGAATAACATGTTCAATTATGTAATGTTTAGATGTCATGGATCGGTCATGCATACGTGATTCTCGTACATACAGTATGCACACGTCTGAACACATGCATATGCTGTAATTATTCACGATCTCTCGCCGATGAATATCATATTATCATGATTTCAAACTCAGGATGTCATCGCTCTCCGTGAATAAGCTGATTATTTTTTATAAGTGAGCTAATGGATTTCTAGGGTGTAGTTGAAAGGAAATCCTATCGCCACTCTTAGCAGATTCAACATCTTTAGATGTCTGTCATTCTTAATCTGGATTTGTGCAGATTTCTGTTCAGTATTCAGCGTATCATTCCTGCAGTCTGATGGCTTTAACATATTTTATGTATTCATATAAACATAGACCAGCTCGCATTATGAAAACAGCTTTCCTCCTTTAATGCACCTATATAATTCCAGGTTCAGTTAAAGTCATGCAGTAACGGTAATGTCCGTGACACGGAGGTCAAACACGAGTCTGTTCACACCGGTATGCTTCGCTCCCGCTGCGGCTTCTGCCTTTTCAGTCTTGTAAAGGCAGACTGCTATGGGTGACTGTTCTATTTTCCCTCTCTGTGTGTCATGTGTGCACTCTCAGACCTTATTTCTGACAGTTCCCAGCTACTTGACTCCCCACATCCTCAGTGCCATGAGGTCAGACACCACCTTGGGTGCTTATCAGCCGACAGTGGCAGGAGCCCCTGAGTCAAAGGGAGGTCGCATCACCGAGGGAGAAAATGGTGAGGGGGGGGCCCCCCCCACTCCTCTGCAATGACACTGAATTATTGAGTGGGACTGGCTGTGGCTACATGCTCTCCAATCATCACTCTGCCAGCAAGGGCCCATAGGCACACTTTACAGTCTTGTGGAAAAAGCTAAAGACATTACACTCTGTTTAAAGACACACAAGTATTATTGTGCTTTGATGTCATTTTTTTTTTTTTTTTTTTTTGGATAGGGGGGGCACTTCACCTTGGGCTGCAGAAGTATGAGAAATTGAGATAGAAAAGAGAGGGGACAGAAACATGCTTACCCCTCCACTCAAGGCTAGTGGGATAAATTTGCTGAGTGTCTTAAAACCTTTGAAATTATTATAATTCTAAACAAATTCAGTCGGTGAGAAGTAGCAAATAGCTTAAGGGATTAGAATGTTTTAATTTGTAAAACAAATGGCTGGAACCAGATACAGAAAGTGCATGGATTGAGTTCTCAATGTGCTAATGAAAATGTCTCTATAGAAGGTTATATAGGGTTCACTCTCAGTCGGAACGAAGAGAAAACTCTTTATTCACAAGTTCTAACTTGTTAGCCTGAACACTGAAATATGTATTCTTATGACTGCTCACCAGACAAATGATGGGATAGGTAGTTTGCTGAAATGCTTAAAATGACATGCTGTAGGTTTATGATTACATGTTTTTATACCTGTTCTGTATGGCTCTACATTGACAGTCGGGTGTCATCACCTGGCTTTTTTTTAAAGAAGTCTCAAGTGATGATGCTCAAACGGTAGAATAACAAGATAGTTTCTCCATTAAAGCATTCATGGGTTGCACTCGGATGTTCCTACAGAACAAGTAGCTCCACCTCCACAAACCTGTATTAACTTCTGCATAATGTGGGTATGCTTTTTATGTCTATTATATGGATATATATGAATATGAATTCATGTTGTCTGTTTTAGACAGTTATTAGACAGAGCCCCTTCCAGTTCCAGATGCTTACTTAAAACCAGTTTAAATCAGTTTGAAGGACAACCATTTTAACCACTAGATGCTTCTGTGGCATGATGCTCAAGGTCACCCTTAATTTATTTATTTATTTTTGTTTTTTTTTCAGCCAAGATGGCGAGATGTCTCTGATAATCATAGTAGCATGTTATCAGATGGGGTGAAGCAATTCAGATCTAATCAGAGCATCGCGATAATGTTTTTTTTCCCTTCATCTGACATAAGGCAAGAAAAAGGAGGCCAGGTGAGCTTTTTCTCCGTAGTCAATCTCCTGTGGCAAAATGGAATCGCAGATGAATTCACACATAGTGCGGAAACTTTAAGATTAATGTGACTATTCCTACGTGAGACAGAATACCATGGTAACGCTCTGTGCTGCTGTCGAGATGCTGTTTATGGCCGCATAATTTTCAATGCATTTGTTGCTGATGGCTTAAGCTGCAGAGAAGGGGTAATATTATTTGAGAAAGAGACAAGCCTTCATTCCCCAGTATGTGCAGACAGAGAGCAGTGGCCACATGTCACTCTCACATTGTTAATCTTATCATTCACCTTGTTCACAAAGACAACTTTGAACAGCTCACAATGCATATTTTCTCATTCCTGAACAGATTTTTTATTTTATTTTTTTTCCTACTGAAGAAACACTCCATGTGAAGAGTGATTATAGTGTGTTCTGCGGATTATCCAGAGTTACAGGAAAAATCTATTCATGTCCATTATTCTGAGTTGGAGAATGCGGGTGTAAAAAACTCCAGATATCTCCGAACTTGGACAAATCAATCTAAAACTATCTGCATGACTAGACACTAGAGCAGAGGAGAGTGGGCACGTGTGTTGTCTGCTTTGTCATTAGGGTGAACAGACCTTTTAATTGGCGTTTTGCCTGATATTTTCATAATGTGTTTACTTAAAGTAAGTACGGCTTAAAACCAAAAGCCTTCAAGTCACGCTTTCACCACAACATCTGGCATATCATCATCTTATGAAGCTGATACTGCAATGTTAGTAAACTGCTGATTATATTCACATTCATCAGACTGATACCCACTCTGCTTTGAGGTCTTTGTTTGGTCTCCATTAACTCCTGAGGGAAATATCTATGTTCACCGGGTAGTCACTAACGTTGTCTGCCGTCTGTCTGCTGCCTGTTCGATGGGAGCAGTGAGACTGAACCCAGCTGATCTGTCCGTCCCGCGTCTTCTCTGGCTCAGCTGGAGTTTCAGTGTCCAGTGGAAATGTTTCAGAAACAGAGCATTTGTTCTTCACTGGAAGCATTTCTAAATTACAAATAAAGTTGTTTTGCTGATATATATATTTTTTGTATTTCATTAACATTAATACATATTTGCGGCTCATTTAAATGCGATTTTTAGCTGTACTTTAATGTGACAGCCGTATGTTGCTTCCAACTTCCTCTACAATCCCTTCTGAAATGTCTATACAGGCGATCTCACAGTGCAACAGCTGTCATTGGCCTGTAGTTTAGTTGATGTTGTCTGATATTATGCTGTAATCATGGAATAATTATCTTATCTGCAGCTCAACAGCTTGGTAATGACTGCTGGCAAACATAGTATTTATGAACTGGGATCAAACTTTTGCAGTGCATGTGTTAAGATAAATTCATCAATAAAATGCATGAAATGTATCACAGAAAGAAAAAAAAATTATTTCAACTAAATTCAACTAAACTACCAATTAAATATTTACGTACATTTACAAGTGATTCACACTTCAGGGATGCGCGCTGCTTTAGCAAAAATACACCGTGAAGACAAACACACTCTGCCCAGCATGACAGCAGATCTGTAAGTGACACTTTTCACATTCATATTTGATCCAAGACATTTGTTAGTGCTGCTAATCACGTACAGCTAAAAGAAATGTTTAGAATGTAATGGATGAGGTAAAATAAAGGTAATCCACAGTTAGCTGCTTTGTTAGGAGAATATAAACCTCAGAGTCTTTTCATTCATTTTTGTCTTTTTTTTCCAGTTCAAATCAAATGTGTTGTTTTGTTTTAAAGAGAACGATGGGTACAGTTTCAAAATGCTTTTTTAATATAGATATAATATATAAGGTATAATAACCTTTTTTTTCATTTTTGAAGCTGCTGTGGCCCAGTGAGTCTGGATGAAAATGACATTGACACCAGTTGGAGATAGATTATTAACCTCAGGGTGTAATGCTATTACAACAACTAAATGAACCTCTGTGGGAATTTTAGGTGGGTATTGTCCCCCCCGCACACACACACACACACACACACACACACACACCACTGTGTTCACAGAACACACATCCTTTATCACATTACTCACCCTCCGACTTGAAACGCTGAAATATGACACAGTATCCTCTGCGATGTGACGGCATAAAATAGCAGCTATTGTTCCGCAGTCCGCAGCAGAAGCATTAACAAAGGGATATGGACGGACACTTTAACCGAGCTCGGTCCCGCCTGTGTTTGAGTGACAGTGAAGAAGTGAGATGTCTTCATCTGCAGCTTCAAACAGGGATCAAATCCCCAACCCTCCCTCTCCCTGCTGCCTTATGTAGCATGGTCATCATAATTGACCAAAAGGGAATCATCCGTTGTATTTCATTATACAAACATGCCCTGATGACTGTATGATTTAATTGCCATATAATATATAGTATTATGTATTTTGCTATTATGATTCCTTTTTTTTTTTTTTTTTATCTATTTAATTTATTTTCAAACACAGGGGATTTTATGTTAAAGTTAGCCACATTTTAAGTGGACTGTCTCGGTAAATAGATGATACCTTCCTCTAATCCACGGAGGAGTTCAAGTGTGGTGGGCGGTTAGAATGCTGACAAGAGAACAGAAAATCCCTTGACATCTTATTTTTAGGCAGAGTAACCCCAGCGGAGCCCACAGCAGGCCAGAGCTGCAGAGCCCCGGGGGCAGAGGGCCCAGTGATGAGGCCCCAGTGACGGCTGATGTGTCCACATTTTCAGATGCACTCATCTCCCCAGCAGTATCTGTCTCTGCAGACATTCGGGCCGGGCGCTCTCCGAGCAATCAGAGGATTAAAATAATTGGGTGTGGAGTGAAACAGTACACTGCGTGAGAGCGGGAAGGGCATGCTGGGTCTAATTAGGAGACACTTGAAGGGATTCACTGCACATTCTGGCCGTATACACATAAGCAAATACACACACACACACACACATGCTGGCCACTCAGAGGCGCCACTGACGTGATGTGTAAGCGCTGACCACAAGATCCTTCATAATTGTCATTAATTTGATGTGCTGTGGGCTTGAAATAATCCTCATCCCGCGCTGCCATTCAGAGAGGATGCGGGAGTCCCACTGCCCCCATGTTTGGGTGAAGTAATTAAAATCGCTTCATATGGTGCGACTTTAATTCCTGCCGGTTTCTAACAAATATCAAACACCAGTTTGATTCCAATCATATCCACTTGCAAGAGACGCCCCTATGGCAGTTTTACGGCTGCAATCAAAACTAATTTACATGATGTGCTAGAGCATCTCTATCACACAGAAATATGTTTGGAATCATGCACATACTGTCACGAGGAGGAACTCTCGGGAGTTTTTATGTTTTCAAGAAGAGACACTTCTCTTTTCCCAGCGTGTCTCTTTATTCTTTCTCATGCTTTCCAAACACAAATGATTTTTTTTGCAAATAAAGGAAATACAAGAGAGAGGCAACACATTAACACTTTGAGGGCTTCAGTTTTCACTTCCTTTGTTTACAGGTTTTTGGAATAGTCACCACATGTTAGCAATGTATGTCATGTATTGTTATTGGTCTGTAGCATTATAGTGGCAATAATGTTTGTGCCTCAACAATCAACTCATAAATAATAATAATAAAATAAAATGTCTCAATGGGATGATTAGAAGGCATTAAGGACCATCATGCTTCTCAACTGTTTACCTCTGGGATGCATAACATGAATGTGTCATGTCAGGCATAAAACATATATAATATGTGTGCCATTCAGTGAAAAATATGAGCATTGTCTTAATGAAATGATCTTAATAGTGTCCACAAACTCTTGGTAGTTTGATAAGTGCAGAGTTGACTGTTTTGTTTTCTCCATTGGAAGCCTTTTCTCAAACTGCTGCAGCAGCCTCGGCCTCAGCGAATAACCTCAAAGTGGTATTTGGGTTGGGGTGGGTACACACGCATGCAATCGCTCACCCTGAAAGAACCCAGCACAGGGACTGATTGCTCTCTACTCGATTCAATGAGTGGCACTGCATCAGTCCACAGCATTTGTGTAAGGAGAGTCCCCCCCCACCCCACCCCACCCCCGCTAAATTAATTTACCCCATTTAACCATCAGATGTCAGCAACTAGCTGGCAGGCTGCACAGAGATAAAAGGCTGAGGGTAAAGGTTTGGGTTGGAGGGTGCTTCACTTACAACCGCTGTGCGGCTCTGGAGCTTCATTCTTCCATAGTGAGATGAATCAGGTGTAGGTGAGAGTAGCCTTTTGTCAAGCTGATCTATTTTATTTCACATATCTGCATTGATTTTTTACATCTAGCCATATAATCAGGTGTACAATGTGCTTGAAGGGTGTTAAAAGACATTCCTTAAGGGGTCAGTATGCTTGAAACTATGTTGTCTGACCACTTCTTCAAAACTTCAAAAGTCTCTCCATAAAACCTTTTAAGCACTTGGATTGTCTGTTGCAGTTTGTCAATCTGACATTTATGACCTGACCTTTATGGAGGAAGTTGGAGTGGGTGATTGGACAAACGCTTTTTTTGTGCCAAAACCTAACCAAACCTTTACAAATCAATATACACATTTTGTGACTTTGACATGAAAAGGACAACTTCTGCCAGTAGTCAAGATTTTCAAGATATTCAATCTTTGGCTGTGTTGATTTTCTGAAAAGAAAACACACCACACAGGAAAGCAGGGAAGCATTAACTCTCACCCTAATGTGCTCATGTCCACAATCTTCCCCTTACCTTAACCCAGGCAGTGTTGATGTCAGACAAATCTTCAAATCAGTGAATATGCCTTTTGAAATGTAAGATTTTTCCTCCATGTCACGCTTCCTTCCAGTAGTCAACACTGTTCTCTTTTAACCACCATCCAGTGAGCATTTCATTGTAAGTATACTGAGACCTTTACTTCAGGAAACTGAATGTTTTCTGTATAATTCAGACTTTCTACAAACACCGTAGGAAAAGCAGGTCAGCGGCATGAGAATAATCTTCAAAATGTCCTGTCATATCATGCCCTCTGTCTTCCCTCTCCAGCCACTAGGAGTCCTGCAGGGATGAAGTAATTGATTGTGCTGCTTGATGGGTGATAATATCTCGTTATGGCCATATGCATGGAGAGTCCCCCCAGTATTCTGTGCTCCCCTTGACTCCATGCCCTTGATAAAGTCTGCTCTGCATTATCTTCACTGGGAGCTACCGGAGCAGCCGGGGCCTTATCTCCAGTGACCTCGCAGACCAGGCATTAATCACCAACTGCAAAGAAAGAAATTAGCCTCAGAGCAATCTCCACACAATCTCCAAATGATTAACTCTCAGCCTACTCACTTCTGACATTGCTGCACAATGCCATACCTTTTTGAAGAAAATACCCTATGTGCTTGAAAAGGAGAAAGCACGGGGATACGCGTGATATCATAATGAGCTGCATTTGCAAATAGTTAGGAAGACAGAAGACATGCTGCTCTGCCTCTATTGCCTTCCTGATTGGTGCCGTGTTTATGAGAAAGATACAATTAGCTACACATAATGAAACCGATTTGCCAAATTATTTAGCGCACTGTTTAGTACAGTGTTAATGAAATTATACTTACCACATTCTTATCCTGCCTTCCATTAATGAATTATAGCTCATTATCAAATGTATGTCCAATGGTTTGTTGTGTAGAGACAACAATTATGTCCATTTGAGAATGAGGCAAATTAATAGGGTGGTTTAGAGTGCTTCTGTGTTATTAGTCTCTACAACCAATTTGTATAGAGAGCTGTAGTTTTATCAGTGCACAACAAAAGGTGTATGTTTAGTAGCAGGCAATTAGAGCTCAGAGAGGAAGCCCGAGGACTGAGGATAAAAAAAATCAAGCACAGCTTTTCAACTGGAATGGAAAGCACGCCTTTGAACACGGCATTCAAACAGTTCCTCCGCCCACCCGACTGAGCGGAAGAAGAGTGATTATTTAACATAGGCGACCCGTCTCTCCAGTGAGCTCATTTGCCTCCTTCCCCCACCTCCCTCCATCCCTCCCTCCCTCCCATTGCGCCGACCCTCTCGGCTGGAGCTCGCCTTGGGCACGGCTTGGCTCACGGCTGGACACAGATGCCCATGATGGATGCTCAAAGAGTTGACCCCATGACTGATGAGCCAACGGGCAAACAACACAGCGTCTAAAGTTCTCTGCCAAGTACAATATTGATTTCATGTTCTGTGCACTTTGGACACCACCCCCAACTCCAAACTCCCCCCCCCATCTGTCTTACATTGGAAGAAATTCAATAGATTTTTGTAGTGTGCTTTGCATTGTTGCTAAGGAGACAACATGGTAGAGCCTGGAGTTTCGGAGGAGCAGCTAAGCAATGCAGATAGGACTGCGTAGACTCCCACACATAGCTGTTGCTCAGGGGAAACATGGTACATGCAAGGTGAATCTATAGCAGCAGCTTTTGAAGAAGCAGGGAACAAATCAACTGACCTGCCGTGTTCCTTGAGGATCTTGTTCAAGGCTGCGTGCCTCACACTACTTCTTGCTTGAAAAATTGGAAGTAGCCTGCAAAGCTTCTCCATCAAGCTTTCAGCAGAAGTGTGAATTTATTTCGATACCAACACTTTTTCTTGCTTTGAAGTATCTGCTGCACTGCAGAAACGTACGGGCGTAGATGGAGCTCGCCTGATTCTGATGACTCAAATAATAAACAGTTGAATTGCGATATGAAGAGATTGAATCTAACCTTGCATTAATGAAAAGGAACATTTCACATGGTGTTTTTATGCAAGTAGAAAATGATCCGTGGCAATGGTGTCTAGCACCTTGGCCACTGTATTGTCAGAGCAATTTTAAAGGCAGCATGTGTGCACAGTGCTGGAAGCAAACACTTAGCACATTCAAAGGAAAGGCTGAGATTTTGAAATGATGAAATCACATTCACAGTGAGTGTTAAGTGGACTTATCTTTACAAAATACAATAAACTCTATTAAATATTAAAGCCAGGCATTTAAGGTAAATAAGACAGTTTGAGTGATTCAGACTGAGTTTTAGTTTGTGTGGGTGTATTTTAACACTGAGCGTTTTGCTATTTTCATTGGCTGTCCACACATTTGTGCAGTAGCATTCAGCACTGTACTCTTCACTGTAGCCCCTGCAGGGCCGCAGTGAGAGGAGGTGAATGTATTGTGATGGTGAACGAAGACAGTGTCTTTGGGGGCAGATGCAGTGTGACTTCACCTCTCAGTCATGGCTCACATTCATCATGAGCTAGTGTCTGGCTCTCGTGCTCTCCTCCAGAGAGCCGGATGAGGGGAATGCTGCGTGCCAGCCTTCTTTTTTGCCACAGCAGATGCCCTGAACTCAGGGTCCCCAGCAGGGCTGGTGTCATACAGACCCGACTCTCCATCCATCAGCCGCCGCCGCCTCGACAGCTCATGCCCTCACAACAGCCGTGCAATCCATTTGTCGCCTGCAGACAACATGTCTGAGATTCTCCTGCTGAAAGGCTTCCGATTGCCTTTTTTTTTTTTTTTTAAACATAAATCATAATTCATAGCAGCGGAGAATTTTTGGTATACATTCCATTTGTTGAAGTAGCACGAGTGCTTTTTCCAAGAATCTTTAGACCTACAGGGAATTAACCTCTTAACCCCAGCAGTGTTTGTGCCATATTCTGCCAAGTGAGTAAAGTAAATGGAACCATAAACCCTGCAAGTCAATAGCTGGTTGCAGATATTAGAAAAATATGTTGCTGCTAGGAGCTTAGTGACCACCAGGGGGCTCTGAGCTAGTGACAAGTGTAAGGTCATCTGCACATTTTTGTTGCACATAGATGATGAAAAAATGAAAAAGAAAGCAAATGCTATTTCCTGTTGTATAAAAATGCTCTGTAAATTGCTGCATTATTAACGAACAAACCAATAATCACGTTTAGTTACCACAATAATCTTTCTGTTTTTAGGACAAATGACATTGCTGTATATTTTAATGTATTTCTTTCTGTCAGATGACACCATTTATAGATACATATAGTGATGTAATCCAGCTGAGTTTGGAAGAGTAGGGGTGATGATAGAAAACTAAGGGGGACATGACCCCCCTTTCCTGGAAATTTTCCCCTTTGGTTTGACTCACAAAAGACATTTTTTAAAAGTCATATTTGATGCAGCAGTGGCCGAGATATCATAATAACATACAGTATTTTAACCACTTAAAATAAACCGTAATTAGTGAAACAAAGCTGGTTTAAGGTGGGACAGTGGGGGCATCTTTGGTGTTAGCCACAGGCACTCTTTCAGGAGCTGCAGATTGAAGCAGTGATAGTTCAAGCAGTTGTATGCAGCAGAGATGTTCATTAGTGTATTTGTGCCTATTGTCCCTTTCACTTCCACCCAATGCATCAGTCAGCGGCAGCCGCGTCGCTCCAGCTGGCGCTAAAGCAAACCAATTTGCAGATTTTAAAGATTTTCACGACTTCCAGCGAGATAATGATTTGGAACAAAATTGTTCAAACCAATCTGTCGTACAATGCAATTATTTATTTTGTCTACACAGTCATGGAAATATTTCTTTTTTTTTTTTTTTTGTCAATTGTGGCCCAACAACAGAGAGGCCACGGTTTGCTTTCTAACACACGAGCCTGCTCAGCTGCCTGTCAGCCTGTTTCCCACCCACGAGCGGTTTTACCTCAGCTCTAAATAAAAATGGATATATTAGGAGTGGCAGTGTGTGTAGGTCCGGCCCGGTGGTGCACATACACTACCACACACTATACACAACCTGACACCCTGCAGGAGTTTTACACATTTGATTTACATTTATCGATTACTCTGATATAAGCCATTAATCACATGGAAGGCTGACCTTTTTCCCTTCGGAACAACTGGAGCCAGCTCTTCATTTCCCAGACTGAGTGGAACAACGATACTGTAACACTAACAGGCTTGCTCTCTGACACACACACACACACAACACTACTGTATGTGAGAAAATGCCACCGGGGCGAGCTCATTTCACCGAGCAAAATATCAGCTGACATCAGGAAATGTTTGATCAAAACACACCTAATGGTTTTATTGACCACACGTTATGCATCTGTGTCTACCGCTCTGAATACAGAAAGTGTGATTAGAAATGATCTCACATTGCACCGTTTTTCCCTCCAGCTCATGCAGATTCACACAGACCGGAGGATGAACAGAAACAACAAACCACTGTTGACCTGAATCTCAGCATGTGTTCAGTATTTCGTACCATTTGTCGTGTCGATTTTAACATATTCAGCTGCATAATAATCACCGTATGTCATGCCTGAATATGATATAAAACATGACCTAAATTCCATCATGGATTTGGAACATCATTGAGAATACTGGAAATACACAAATACAGTGTTTTTAATGACGCAATGTTTAGATGCATTTACACTCATATGTCATACTGCATGAATAAAATGAAATGAAAAATAATTTGTAAAATGAAATGTTTAAATTATACCTAGTTCAAAAACACGAGGTATGTAAATTATAATATATTATAATTTATAAGTAAAAACATGTATTTCTCCACTGCCTTTAAATTTATTAGACCAAGTTTAATAACTTAATTGGATGAGAAAAATAAATACTCTGCTGGAGAGGTTAAGTTCTTCAATTTAATGCACTTTTAGAGCTGTTGTTTTGAGTCTAACGCTCCTTTGTATACATCTACCCCCAGAAAACCCTGAACAGACGTTGCTTCCCGATGGCTGTGCATTCAGTGTGTGACTATGTGTGTGTGTGTGTGTGTGTGTGTGTGTGTGTGTGTTTGAATAGGTAATCATAGAAACTTGGTGGGGCGCTTTGGATAGGAAGCGCTCTATCACTCCTGATGAGCAGGTTGGCATGTTGGAGATCACTGTACGTTTCCTGTTCCCAACTGAGAGTCGACATTGTTTGAAAAGAAACAAAACTCAACCACAATCTTCCACTAACTTTGGACTAAACGTAATCATTCTAAAATAAAATAAAGAACTTATAAAAGACAGAGTGTGTGCTACTGCCCCCATATTCCCTGGAAAAAATAAAAAAATGAGGACATTACCTCGGTGTCCTCTATGGTAGCTACACACTGCAAGCTATCATCACTATCATGAGCAAGGAGAATCTTAATATCAGTGTTAATCCTTATTTGAATAAATGTTAAATAAAAGTAATCTAATTTTAAGGCTTTTTTTTAAAACTCCTTTCAGCTCTAATGTCCTTCTTTTTTCTGCTCACCTTCGTGTGTGAACAGTAGATGAAACAGCTTCATCGGCTCCTAAGAGATGACATTAAAGAGAAGATACACAGTGGAAGCCTTTCACATTTCCCTGTGCGCTGTGCGCTCTGTTTCCGTCTCAGCCGACACCTCTGGAATGAGGAAAATTGGTGTAATTTGCATGAAGCGTTCCTTCATTTGTCTGACCAGGTTCTCGTCGTGCTGCGGCTGTCTGAAAGGCAAAAAGCTAATCACTTGCATATGATCAATTAGATCAAATCATTTCACCTTTGTATCACGGCAAAATTATTCTCACATACACTTTGATGGAGCTGATGGAGCGCACCCCCCCACCCCGCCTCCTCCTCCTGATATCCAGCAGGCGTACAATGATTTAAACTTGTTATCCTACTTATCCAATTTACCCTGCTATGGAATTTCTCAACATGAAATACCTGGTTTTTGTTTCTAAGTGTGTGTAGAAGCTCCTTGTTGGACCGGCTTATTCTAGCCATATGCCTCTTATACACATGTTTACTGTATGATTTACAAAGATGCACGCTTGTCATCTTGAGTGCTTTCCTCTGTAAAAAAGAAAAAAAAAAGATATTTATGGTTATCTGCACCTTCAACGTTTGCTGCTGCGTCTTCTTTCCCCTCCCTTCCTTTCCTTTTTTTCCCTCGAGCCCCTGTGCGTGCTTCCATCTTGTTTTCCAGACAAAGCTCCTTTTATCCCTACTCTGTCTGGTGCCCACCTGTTGGCTCTGCTTTCCATCACCCAGCCTGCAGTCAGGAGACACCAGTGGCTCTGGACCGCCCCACTGTGTCTTTGATCACTGATGTGACCTGCAGCAGACGTGCACTCGCCTTGGGGAGAGGAAAGCATGCAGCAAAACCCGTATCCACAGCGGAGGCGTGGAGGGGGAATCTCATCCCCCTGCAGGCTTTATATCAGGATGCCCCGGCCGTCCACCGCGAGGTCACATTGTCTGGCCTCTATGAAATGGCCCGCAGTGGCAGGCAACCACATGCAACTCCCAAACGCACCGCTGGGAAATGAGATGCCTCCGGTGGGTGACCTGTTGTGCGCAGCAACACTTCATACAGTGTGCTCTCGGCTGACACTGCAGGCTGTGTGGTGCCATTCAACTTCCTTTACTGGGGGGGAAATGACAAATGATGGAGTGTGATATGGAGGGAGGTTTGTGGACAGCTGGCATACAAACTTGCAAAGCCCAGAGGAGATGGATGACACATGGTGGAGTGCTGTACATTTGCTCTTCCACAAAGCCATTGGCTTTAACAGGCTGTGTGACATGTCTTCTAGTGAGGGAAAATCACATCTCACATTATTCATGATTTTATGAGAGTACTCGTTCCCAAATTATGGGAGCGTGATGTAAAAGTTCATATCGGCTACGCTTTCCAGGCCAAATCTTCACTTGGTTTTTCCAAGCCATTACATGCATGACATGGTCGGATTTATTACGTGCTGCTCATCGGAAAATATGAGCTCTATTTCAACTTAATTGAGACGGCAGATATGTGTAAGCTTGCTTAAATTACATCTCCTCAAAGGTGAGCATGCTAAATCACGAGCAGTCGTTAAGATTAAGATACTTTACGTGCCATATCTTTTCTAAATTAAGGCTGCAACCATGAGACAACAGCAACACCCATGTGGAGACCCGACTTAATATTTTCTAAAGGCAAGTGGCTAATTAAGGCCTTCGCCGAGCGGCGTTTCCTTAAACGATGAGTCAAGATCCTGAGGGGTCACACGCTTGTTTCTTCGTGTCTCTGGATGATTACCATTATTTTTTAATAAGGCTGGGTCTCATTTTGGCCTACTTCCATTGTCCTACAAAGCCACTACGCAGACACCACACACTTGGTCAAAAGAAACTTTTACACACACACACACACACACACAATGGACTTGCTATCAGGATAAAGCTAGCTGGTGAGCATAGCTAAAGTCAAATACACTTTTTTTGTATTATTATTTGTCATGGAAGAATATAATTTTTATGAATATCTTGATAATGAACTCTAATCAGTTTATCCCACATAAATGAGGCAGTAATCATAATAGAGAAAACAAAAAAAACAAGAACTAGTGTTGCTAAACCGTAACTAGCATTGAAATGCTAATGAACGGCTACTGATGGTCAAAACTCCACGGGGTACCATGAACTTCTTCTTACTTTCTTTTTTTTTCAAATCTGTAAATAAATAAATGACAGTAACGAAATAAAATTAAAAAATAAAATAGAATAAACAGCTAGTAGTCCTGCTAAAAGGTAACTAGCCTAGCTTAGCAGTGTATCATCTCATCCTAAATATCATCTTAGCTTCTGATCTCACAGACATTCACATGATTTGGCGAG
The DNA here is from genome assembly GCA_036937835.1 of Pampus argenteus. NCBI lineage: Eukaryota > Metazoa > Chordata > Actinopteri > Scombriformes > Stromateidae > Pampus > Pampus argenteus. Next base: position 17,040,642 of record CM072876.1, on the reverse strand, counting down.
GCTGCTACCTTTACATTTAATGTATTTGAATGTGTTACATTATGCATTTAATTATACGATCTATAGTAGATTCAAAAGGACAAGACACTAAGGCTAAAGAACGCTGCATATATCATGTGTTCCCTAAAGACTTTCTAAAGGCAGAATATCTGCATTTTTACATATTTTTTGTGGCTTATACACATTTTTAGTTCAATCTACAAATGTTTGGGAGGTGTTGAAGCCATATAATACAGCCATTACAACCTACGTGTCTGTTTTGCACTTTGCCCAGGGAGCCTGAAAGCTGCCTAATATTGTGAGAAATATCGTATTAATTACTATGTATTATAATCTGCGCATACAATATTACTTTGAAGAAATATTGTAGACTACAGTAATTTAGGAAAATGGCTACTTGAGACCGGATGAGTAAAAAGCAATTAAAATGCACTCATTAGAAGTCAGAATTTAAATTATAATGAAACAAAACCAAAGCGCTATTCATAATTCATCACATATTGAAATGCCTTTATTAAGGTGGCATAATAAAGGGGAGGTTTCAAACCGAGACACACTTACTGTATGTGCTTTATTGAAAAAAGACGTATTAACTATAACACCAGGCAAGTATAAAAAGACTCATGCTGGAAGCGGTGAGGACGAGAGCCGTGGATGTCTGTCTCTGAGATTTATCTGCAGAAGTCTGATGACATGCATTCTACTGAACACTGGTAGGATGCTGTGATAAAATGTGCCAAACTGTTGTTTGTGTTTGAGATTTGGAAATGTGTCACAACCTTAGTGGGCGGTGATGGTGATTATTGACCAGAGCCAAACCTACATAGTCTAACAAATAGTAGATTCTGCTAAAGGTGGACACTTCAAAGGCTGTGTGAGGAATTATGGGTAATTCTTTGTTCATCAAATGATAAATGGGATAACCTGGACTTCAGAGATGTTTAAGGGGATAATTAAGTAACGTTTTCTTTGCCAGAATGAAGAGAAACTTTGAAAAACGAAGAAGCGGCGTTACATGAAAATGGAAGGATCTGTGTAATTGCTAGTGCAGCTCCTTCCCGATGATGAAGCCTCTCGTGCTGCTAGGTTAAAGATCAAAGAAATCAGGTAGTGTCGCTCAGCAGTTCCTCTCCCAACAGCCATTGTGACAAACGCGTGTGTGTGTGTGTGTATATGTGTGTGTGTGTAACGGACAACTCAAGACTTGCTCTGCTGGATCTCCCGTGATGAATTATTCAGCTGCTCCGACATGGTGACAAAACGCATGGTGTCAGAAAACCAGACACGACTTCATCAGCAAAATGCTCTTCTCCCCCTCCTCTACCTCCTCCCCCTCCTCCTCCTCCTCCTCCTCCTCCTCCTCCTCCTCCTCCTCCTCCTCCTCCCCTCCTCCTCCTTCTTCTTCTGCTCTTCCTTCTCCACCAGCTCTCCCCTCTGCAGTAATTTCATTTTCACCTCCACTCAGGATCCCGTGAGTGAAAGTGCTGGTTCTGGGCGGGCGGACGGAGGAGGCCAACTAGGCTGGGTGTCCCTTTGTCCTTGCTGGCTGTGGAGCCTCAGACCATCCATCTCTGTCAGAGGCAAGCATCTCAGGAACCCCCTTCTCTCCTCCTCTACCTCCACTCACTCCGGAGGCCCTGTCTCACAGGCACGTCAGTGCTAAATGGAGCCTTTACACAGTATTGACTGGCCCCACAAGTCTCTCCACTGGCCATGCTGCTGGGCAGAGTGGGACGCAGCCTATCACATTTTTGACCCCCCTTCTTCCTGAGCTGGAGCGCGGTCACAGCAGGTAAAGGGAAGAATGATTACTAAAGCTTGGGGAGGCTGTGATGAAAATAAAGCGTGGCTCTTTCTCATAATGCAGCAGCAGCGGTGAAGTGCACACATGTGCACACACTGCTGTCACCTTGTGTGTCTGCGAGTCAATTATCAAGACATTGAACTGGCGTGATGATGTCTGTCTGCGCCTCAATATTTCTTCAAGAGCGCACAATGCTGCTGGCAAGTTGATCCGTAGCTGACCGGGACAGAAAAACTTACAAGGCATTTAAGCAATGCTAGTTTTCTTAATGGAAAGAAGCTACCGTATGTATGTAAAGCTACAGGTGATATAAGAACAAAACATCCTTCTTATTTTGCTGTTGTTTTGTTGTTTCAACTTAATGGATATTTCCTTTTTTAACAGAAACACAGTTTGTTTTTTCTCTGATTCTCTCCTTTTGTGCCTCATTTGGTGTTTTTTTTTCAATTGCTGTTAAGCTGCCGTCATTGAAACTCAACTCTGCCTGTGAAGATGGTTCACGTTAGATGTCTCCTCACAGCTCAAAGGGAACAATCCTCTCTTCTCACTGTGAAAACGAGGAAAACAATCAGCATAAAAAGCGCGCTTGAGATGTGCTCTAATGCTTCAGAAAGAAAATTGGACACTTTTATCTTTTTATGTCAACATCAACCCTCTAATTCCTGATATATTAATGCATTTAAATATTTTTTTTACATGTATTTTAATAATAAAGTACTAGTACAATATGCAGCATTTACTGTCATGGACTACTTAAACTGTAAAACATCATATTTAGTGGAATCAATTAATATTTTGTCGTTACCATAAAGTACATAATAAAAATTAGTTCAACCTAAAATATCTCGTTTTTATTTCAATACCTTTTCAGAACTCATTTATGAGTCCTTCTGATTTGTCTTTTGACTTTAAATGAGTTGAATGATCGAACAGTCGAGAGTTCATTCAAGCTTCTAAACAAACATGATTATCATGTTAGAAAACTGTATGTAGTTAATACATATCTGCCACAGCACAACAGCTCCGGGTTCTCTGTGTCAACTGTAAAAGGGACTCTGCAAATCAAGAAAATATAAATGACCACATTTCATCTGAATTAAATGTGGTCATTTAATATTTCAACCAACTACCTCAGCAGTTTCTTACTTTCTTACTTAGTAAATTTCAAGGATCTGAAGTCCACGTTTTGCACAGTGAAAGCAATGGAAAACAATGGTTTATTGTAAGGTAGAAAAAAATGCTTTGGAAGATATCTGGCAGTAAGAATATGATTTATAGAGATATAGATGCAAACAATATTGTTTGTGAAGTGTAGTCTTGGGGTCTGACATTGCTTGCTCTGTGTCCACCTCGGCGCTGCGCTAAGGGAAATCCTCCATCCTCCACTCCTTTCCTCTCCCTCTCTGTCTCTCTTCTGGAGCTCCCTCTGGAAGTCCTCTGTCATGAAAGCCAAAATCCCCTATTTCCCAAAAGGAGTGGGAATCAAAACCTGCTATTCATATTCCCAGCACAGACCTGCATCCATCAATCATCTCATCTAAAACTGGCTGAGGCTCAAAAGGAATTATTCTCTTTCTGGATTCCCTCTACATGTATTGAAGGGACGTGTCTCAGAACAAAAGGCGAGGAGTGCCGATAAATCCCTTAAGATAGAATGACATTAAGCCGTTAGAAGAAAATGGATCCGGCAACTGGGGCACTTTGAAAACTTCTGCCTCAACTTGGACAGAATTAAAAATGAAGATGCGTGTCGTTCTGAACAAATACTCACTTGTGTAATAGAAGAGGCATAATATGTTGCTTTTACAGTACATGCTGGCTGGAGGGGGGCTGAAGAATGCCTGCGCTCTAACAATATGACAGCCTCTCATTACATTACATGTTGGGACCATTACGAAGCTTCAAGTGGAGTCATGTCATGTAGCCACACTTAAAAAGTAAAACCATGTTTTCACTGTTTTGTTGTACAGCTTTCATTTCAGAAATATATGAATCGTATGTTATACCATCTGAACATAATGGATCAATATGACTGTGAAGAATGCAAAGTGCACAAGAACTTTTTACCCTCCTGGAAGCATGGCTGGATTCACCTGATAGCGGCGGCCCCGGGCAAAATACCTTCCTAGGAATCATGGAATCATATTTAATTTCCGTTTAACTTTATTAGAAACATGAAACAATAAACACTTTTTTTTTCATTTCTTTGAAAAAGGCAGCAGATCAGGGAGGTATAGTTTCATCTTCAAGGCTGGATTAGCAGCAGGTTGGTAATCAGCGGTTTTGAACTTTAAGCAGAAACACAGGATACGCTGATAGCCATCATGTGACTGTGAAGGTAGAGTTAAAAGCCAACCTCCAAATGTCCTTCAAAATAAAGGACAAAATATGTATAATGTTCTCCTCTGATCTGATGCCCTTATCAATATGATCATGATGTTTTATAATGTAACAGCGGTATGGTTAAGGTCTGGTTAAAATCACTTCTTTAAGATTAGCAAAACATCTTGTCTTAATAACATAAGTATGTTGGTTTTTTCTTAAAAGTAAATATATTGGTAAGTAATATGTGGAAAAGTGTCAGTCTACCAGTTCCAGCTCTCAGTCAGTAGCATCGCCATAAAAAGGTCCTCCTCTCATAACTTGCTTTCTAATAATAATGATATACCAAGATATAATTATGTGATATTATGTCATAAATATGACATACAAGACGCATAATTAGAAATAAACAAATTCTCATTTGCTTGATGAATCCATTTCGCTTTGTGCTTTTATAATATGTTGTTGACAGTATGTAAGTTCACTATCGAAGAAAATCCCCACTCAACATCATGCTGTTATTGTTATTGTTATTGTATTGTTATTGTTACTGTCAAGTCCCAATCTGACCTGATAAATGAACATAATCTGCAGCATTTGTTCTTTACTGCTCTGAGCTCACTTTTAGTTTTTATTCACCTGCTTCCACGTTCATTTGTTCAGTCAGATCATCTGCAGTTAATGCACAACATCTTCCTGTTAATGCCTCAGCATCTGAAGTACACAAAGACTCGTGAGATGTCATAAACTTATAACCCCGCGGATAAACCGGCCCACTGCAAACAACATGGGACTGACTGTCATTGGTGTTGCTGGACCCATCTCTGGCTTGCAGGTCTTACTACTCCAGATGGACAGTTTGCAACCGGGTCTGACTAATACTAGTACATACTGGGGGACATTGATCTGGCGTTATACTTTGCTGGCTCCTAATAACATGTTTAGTGTCACAACGTATTGATACGTTGGTGTTCTTGTGTTTTGTGTCTCGTGACTTCCTGTTTTATTTTGAAATGTACCCATCCTTTCATTTCAAATCACTTGTCCTTCCCGTGTGTGTCACCTGTTGCTGTGATTCCTGATTGACCTGTTCCCCATTAACCATCTGTGTGTCTATATAAGCTCTGTATCTCCCTTTGTCCTGTGTCCAAAGTGTTTCGCCTCATGTTCGATCACTCAAGTCATTTCTAAGCCACACTCTAGTTTTTGTTTCATTGTTGTTCAGTATTTAGTTAAATTATTGTTTTATAGCCTTTTGATTTTTCTTCTGAGAGTGATTTTCATTTCGATTTTTTGTATACTAGAGTTTTTCCTCCTTAGGAGTGTTTTTTTTGTTGCTGCATCACCTGCATCACCCAACACTTCCCATCTCCCATTAAACCATGGGCGCAATTTTGATCACATTTCAGATCACATTTTTTTCTGATTCCTGAGCAGATTTAAGGAGCAGGATTTTTATTCATGATGCACATCAAACATTATGATATTCCCAGGAAGTGTAAGTCACATAGAATCTGAAGATACTATGTGCATCATGTCTTTGTGTTCAGATTTATCTGACAGTTTAAAACTCATCTTCATCAACTCATCAACTCTCATTTTTTTCAACGTAACTATTTCAGAGGTGTTAGCACCACAAACACACTTCAGGCAGGATTCTGACATACATGTCTCTAATGCTGGACACATAAAATCAAAAGTATCCATATGAGAAGGCAGTAAATAATTGCAAAATTGTAATTTGGATCAATTTACCCCTCAAGTATTGTAAAAGATCTCCTCCAGACATATATACAGATTTTTGATGAACACAGTCTTCAGCAGGTGAATGTGAAAAATGTCAAACTCTGCTCATACAAAAGAAAACCAGATAAAACAAATAATAACAGCAAAGTGTGCATTCAAATGAGTAAATATATTAACACAACTACATGAAGGAGTGGTTTCCAACATTGACAATGTTTTTCATCACGCTTTTAATGTAATTCGCAACAAAACATCTAATTTCCTTTCATAAACAAGCTTCAGTTTGCTTCAGCAGCTCTGTCTACCAGTTATCAGGACTGCTCCAGCAACAGCCCTCCTTCTCGCTCAAATAAGCACTAATTAAGATGACCATCAAAGCGAGAAAAAAAAAAAAAAATCCGGTGCTCTCGCTATCTCTGGAGGTATTGAATGTGATCAGCATTGTGTTGCGGAGAGGGGTGTTTTGTCACTGCGCTGTGCGTCGTTAGCCATGTGCTGCTAACAAGCCGCGGGACTTCTGAGCCCTCAGTGAAAGGGCTGTGTGTTTTACTGAGGGGATGAGACGGAGGTCACTGCCAGAAGTGGCCTCCGCCTCTGTAGTGCTGCTCAGAGAGCGAGACGTCCTGGCAGTGCCTCCAACAGGACTTGGATGGAGGGTGGGGGGGGGTGATTAAAGACAACAAGAAAGCCTGGATACGGGAGGGCATGAGGGAAGCAGTCAAACTGTCAGCGTGGTCATAAAATAGATACTGCAGCAGCAAAGGACACCACTCACTCACTCACTCACTCACTGACAGCTCTCTGTCTGTCTCCCCTCGAGGTGAGCTGAAGGAGGCCGATGGCTTCTCCGTGCTCTGCTTTGTTGTCGGTGCCCAGATGCTGGATATTCCGTTTGCATCTATTTCAACTCATGGCCAACATGCTCTTCACTGGCCACTTCACACTCTGGAAACAAAGCAAGGGCCTCCTTTGTCATTCAGAGCCTTATGTGTGTCCATCTGCAGTCGCAAAGGTCAGCGATGGAGTGATATCACTGCTCTGCATGCTGCTTGTAATAACACTGTGGCAGCTTTGATGTATAATAAACACAATAGACATGAATGAAATGATAAAATCAAAGTTGATTAAATTCAGACTGAACTGATATGTTTGCTCTTAACGTCTGAGCAATCCTCAGAAACCTTTAATGGTTTTCTCGACCAGCACATTTTGAGTTTAGCAAATCTACTCCATTGGTCAAGATCCATAGCAAAGATCTACACAGTGCTGAAGAGAATCTATCTCTGTACACATCAGTCAGAAATGGCTTCTCCTGGTTATGTCTTCTCATCACTAGTTTAGCCTGTTAATGTAAAAAAAAAAAAGTCTTCAAAATATCAGTGTTTCTAGTGTATCATTTGATAAGTGTTGTCAGGAGAGGATCGGGGGGATTAGCAAACACGTGTCACTTTCTGTTCCTGAAAAACTGAAATGTTATCTTTCTGTGCAAAGACACATCAATAATCCCTTTGTTGTTCTGGCATCAACAACAACCATCCAGAGAGACTGGTTACAAAAAAAAAAAAAAAAAGGACTGGACGTTTAAAGCCTCACTTCCAAACTGTAGGATTTTTCTAGTGCACTTCTGCAAGAGCAGGCTGAGTGATATGAATAAATAATGGTCCTGCTGGTGCCAACAGCAGGCATTTCTTAATTTGAAAGAGTTTTTTTTAAACCCCTGTTCATTGCAGTTCAGTAGATTTTTAAGATATCAACACCATGAAAATATGAAATTGGCACTTGTAATATCCTGTCTTGAATTATATGTAGCACGGGAGCAGAAATCACTGACTGGATTCTGTCTTTCTGCTTGGCATCCCCCACTTTCCTCTTTTTTTTCTCCCCTTGCTCCCTGTCTGAATTACAATTTTTTCCCCTTGGAACATTCCTCTGGTACAGAAATGAAGACATCTTGAGCTCAACTTCAAACACACTCCTCAGTAAACAGCCACTGTGGAGAAAGTGTTTCATCTGTGCCTCTGGGATATTATTAAGCCTCCCTGGTAGCTCAGACTGCAGAGTACAGGATAAGAGTTAGCTTCTGTCTTTCCACCTCATGTCCTAATGACAACCCGGCAACCTGCTTTAGGATAACCACGCTATCTGTACACCTTTTTGTAGTGAAACATGCTGCGAGAAAGACATGCTTGAAAAACATTTTTTAAAATAGAAGGAGAAGAAGAAAGAGTTTCTAATTTTTTCATGATCACTGCGTGACGGTGGATCTGAGCTGCACAGATTTCGGGATAACCCGGGCAACTCAGTGGCTCTGACCTCTCTGTCACCCCCTGTCCTTAATACGTGTTCCTCTTCCTCACTCAAGATGTTGAATTTGAATGATGCAGCTCTGATAAGACCTGAGAGAAATTATTGGCCGGTTTATCCTCTTGAGATCGTGATATTTCATAGCAATCTGCGTATTTGGTGTTATTTGAGTGCAACGTTGACATTTCGACCTGTTGTGGTATAGGGAAATCTCATAATGTCCATAGTGAGCATGGTTCAGTCTGTGGAAAGCATAAAGTGATCAGATATTAGCAATGATGGTCTTGGAGATATTCTGTTCCTTGCCAGCGTACTGAATCGGTATATTCTCTGTGATGACACAAACAGCTCATCTATAAATGTTTCAAAATATGATGTGGGTTGATCTGCCTTCAGTACCTTGATGTGTTGTACTGAAACCATTATGGGTAGCATTTGGGTGATTGAAAGCAAATAAAAAGAGAATGCTTAAGATATGTATCGCCACAGATATTTATTTTCACACTGTCTGCCTGTAAATCAGCACTTGAAAAGCCAATTCGGAGAAATGCTTAATAATAGATGGTGAAAATGGAAAATGCTCAGAGCGTGACCGATTTGATTTCGAGACATACCAGCACATACAGTATGGGCCTACATGACAAATTACTTATACAGGAACAGAGATCACAAATTCCTTAGTTGTTCCAGTAGAAGTAATTATGCGTGAAAAAGACTCCCTGCTGCATTGCATTAAGCACCGCACCTGATCAGGACATCATCATTAACAGCTGATCATCATTATTAGCCATGATATTGATGCCTGTGTTGCTGTCAATCAGGTCTCAGTGTTGATATATAAGAGCGTGCCTGTTCCGCTCATCCCTAACGGCCACACCATTGATTGTAGCTGCTTTCGATTCATTAGATTAATGAGTGGGAACAGCAGACAGCAAGAGGCATGGTGGATTTCGTAAGGGTGCCCTAACCTAAACCCTGCAACAGATGTCACTCTTTCAGTCCTTCCTGTCAGTAGAAAATCTTCATTAAGAGTTTCAAAGGTGAGCCCCTGTGGCAAAGCACAAACAGCCAGCAGCAGTGGCGGAGGCACTGTGGATAAAACAACACAACCCCTTGTTTCCGAGCATAATATTAGCATACTCTCTATTATTCATGGAGTTCCTGGTTCAGAAATTGCCCCTTTTAAATTGTTTTAGGGAAGATATCTGTCCTGTGCAGGTATGTGAACTCGCTGAATAAAATATTTTCCTAGTTCCGGGGGAAACATTGGATTGTTTCATGTACAGAGATTTTCATGGGAAAAATTTATTGAAAACAAGAAATATATTCAAAGCATCAAATCTATTCTTGTGATATGTAAAGTACCTGTCTTCAAATACGGCTATGCTGAAAGAAATCCTGCCTATACTGAAAAAGGATGGGAATCAATGGTTCCCTATAGAATATAGTCTTTGCACCTTCCTATACATGAAAGTGTGCCTGTGTGAGAACATGCTTGCATATATGTGTGGGAGTGTGTATGTGTATACATCTGAGTGTTTTATGTTACTTTTACATGAGGAAGAGTGGGTCTTTAAAGGAACAAGACTACAAAGTAGCTGGGTGGAAACAACAACATACTAATCATTTCCTACAGTCTTCCCAATAGCGAAGGGGCTAAAAATAAAGTCTGTCCTGAAAGTGGCTCTTGAGGAAAGACCATACAATGGTTAAACAGAAAGTGAATTATTCTTTCGAAAGCATGAATATGATAAAAAAAAAAAAAAGTCATTACGATCTGACTATTTGGTTGTAAAACATTTTGAGAGCATTAGTTGGTGTAAGATTGTTTGGTCCTCTGTGGACATGTTGCTCTTTGGCCGTTAAATGTGTTTTTTGGATGTTATCATTATTATGCCGATGACACACTGCTCTATTTCCCTTTTCGTAAGACATCATGCTACCACTATGAAGCTGGGTACAACCTGCCTTGCTGCAATAAAATAATGGATGTCTCAAAATGTTATACAATATAGTAACAACTCTGAGTGGTCCAGATACTGTTCCACACATTTCATATTTAACAAGCCTAAATAAGGAACATTGCAAAAGTCAGACAACTCAGAAATCAAGTGTTCAGAGTTGTTAAGCCACACTAGAAGGGGGAGTGGAAAAAAAAAATATATATATATATATATATATATATATATATATATATATATATATATATTGAAATTAATCTAGATTAATTAAAGTTAAAATGGCTCATTCAGAAAAAAATACCTGAATACTGACCAAAAGTGTATATATGTAGTATAGTATAAAGTATAGTAACTTCTGAACAGAACAGGGACTTCTGGCTACTCCAAGGTCAAGGCTGAAAACCAAACGTGATGGAGCTTTTGCTGTCATTGCTGTTTGATGTGAACAGCCTCCCACAAAGTCTCAAATAAGCCAGCACCTCAGAACAAATCTATGGATGGTCTTTGGATATGTCTTGATTTTATACCTTTTATTATGTAGGTTGTACACTTGTTTATATATTGCCTTCTGAGTCTTTTTAGCTCTATTTTCCCCCCTTTGCTTCTTCTGATAAAGACTTTCTAACTTGTTGAAAAGTGGTATATAATTGAATTATCCCTGCTTGCTTGCTAGGGTGCTTTTTCTCTCTTTTTTTTTTAGAACTAGCTATTTTTGTTACACGTAGCTTTTCTAGCCTTCTAGCCTTTTCTAGTCTTCTTACATATTGATTGACATTACTCCTTCAGAATGATTGAACATTGAAGTTTTTTATAGAATCTTAATTAAACAAAGACTTGCCTTAGTGGTATAGAATGCAATAAAAGAAAGGATATGTTAAAAAACAGAAAACTACATTATTGTCACTGGAAATAATCTAATATAATGTATGACACATTACAATTTGGTGATATATAACATGCAATAATACATGAGGATGGATTTTTCCTTTTAAGGTCTGTGCCAGGCATCTGTCCTCCAACAATCTTACCTTATTCCTCCTTTAGTACTCTTTGACTGTGTCAGACCACCACTAATCTGTCTGCTCAATTAGTCAGCACCGACCTTTGCTTTGATGGCTGGGGCTCTGCCAAACCTAATTATATAAGTTTCAGTTTTGGGGCTTGTGTCAAAGAGCTTGTCATTTTTTTTGCACTTTGCCCAGGGAACAATTTCATCATGCTTCCAAGGAGGATTCTCTATGAATATCCAACTATTACTGGACTAGTATGAAGACGAATGGACAGGAACAAACTTGTACATTGGTTTCTTCCTGTGGAGGGTGTAGTCTTGGTTTCCTATATGTTGGTGTAGTTCAACTTTATTTGCAGCTATATTACTTCTAGTTCACACTGATAGATCCTACAGACAGCCTGTGGATCATATGTAACAGGGTTTAAGAGGTCTGTTGGAAATGTTGCCTGATTTAAGAGCACACCTAGGAATTGATTCGATCCCTGAACTATATAGTTGTCGATCACGCTGGCACACATCGGTTTGTATGCCAACACCTACAAAAGCTAGTTACGTTTTCGACTTTAAAAATCTCATAGTTGAGTATTTAGTTCAAGAACATGCAGTGAACTTTGATGAAACAAAAACAAATGCGCAACTATGTAGCAAAGCAAGCATTTTTGGACATGCTAGCAGCGTGGCTCGAGCAAAGGCAGTTTCGGTTGATTGGTCCACCACAGCAGTTTGAACTGAAATATCTCGACAATAACTGCATAGACAGCATATTACATTTAGCACAGACATTTATGGTCACCAGAGGATGAATAAGGAATCTGATGATCCCATTACTTTTCCTCTAGTGCCACCGTGAGGTGTTTTTCCCAGCTTGCCATACTTCTTCGTCTTTAAATCACTTTTGAGTACAGTGACTATTTGGCAGTATAGTACATCATCATGAGTAATTTACCAAAGCGCCTGTAAATCAAACAGTAGAAACTCTTAAGTGTGCTTTCAAATCAGTGTTCTGGTCTCACTTACACTGTATTGAGCATGTTCAAATGTCTGACCAGTGATCAGAATTCAGCATGAAAGACCAGGAGAAGCAAACCTCGTGGAAATAAGTATACTAAACTGTACTTGATATGTTTTTACCTTTGCTTATACTGTACACAAAACCACAGTAAAGTACCACTATTTCAGTAGGATAGTTGGGTATTCTTTCTACCCCTGGCAGTAAGATATTGTGAAATGTATTGCTGACACACACAGCTGAGCATATATATTCCAACAGAAGACAGTCAGAGTGATATTGATTTGAATTGGGAGACTGGGAGGTGGCAGCCAGCAAAGATTGAGCAAATGGAGGTGGAGAAGTGCTCAGTTGGTAATGTACCCAAACAATAAGCCCACTGATTGGCTAAGTGGATGACTGGATATGATCAACATTCCTGCTGTGGAGCAGAACGTTATTTTAAAATGATGTGCATTGAAGTTTCCACTGCTGTGAATGTTGGTTTGAAATAATCAGAAAAGATGAACTTTTAGGATTAACTTGAAGACACAGCCATGCAACAGATGCATTAGCATTAATTCTTGTAGCTCATGTGATCCAGCATCTCCCCTGTGGAATTTAGATTTATTTATTATTCCCCACATCCTGCACTTGGCTTCCACTATATTTACTCTCCTCCCTTTTTTTTACTGCATTGAATTCATTCTTGTTTTACTGGTAGAAAGCTCTCCAATGAGCTTTAGGACAGCTAAAGCCTGCCAATCCCCTGTGACTGAATAAACCTAGATTGTGTTGTGTTCATTTCATTATTAAAAGTGGTTGACATTGCACATATGGCCCATTATTTCAAACATAATACAGCAAGGCCATGCATCCTCTAATATTTAGGACTCCCACTTCTGAGCAGAGGTCTTCACATATAGCCGCAGTTGCAGCATTAGTACAGCATACATTATTCTGTGATTTGGTTGCATAGCATTTTACGAAAAAAAATCCAACGGTAGGATGCATCATGTATTTTTGTGCATTATCTCAAAGACTTTTATATCTGCCTGAGATGAAATAATGTTCTAAGGGCAAAATTACATTTAAATCCAACATTTCCACCTGCTCCTGGATAAAAGAGGGAAAACAAGAATGTTTGCAAAGTGAACATTAAGAAGCTGGGATCCAAGTGGAGAGAATTTTCTGGTCTGGTGGGGTCTTATTGTATAGCTCTCAGGTCCATGTGTTATTACATCTAATACCTGGGAGAATCTAAATGAACTCACTATTTGTGGACTGTCAAGTGCTGGAAAAATGACTGATGATGTATTACCACATTTTAAGTATCCTCCGGTTTATTTCAGAGCAGCTGTCACTGTCTTCAGATTCCTTTTGCATCTGGTCACTGTTCAAAAATGAAATCTACCCTCTGTTTCACTGAGGGTCAGTCATATGTGTTGTCATAGGCTGCTATATATTTTTTTCCATGTATTTTCTGCGTCTTCCTGTTTAACCTAATCAATCTAGAAAATAATCAACATATTAGTAAGTATATTAGTATATATTAGTGGTTAGTATTGCTCACTGATTAGTGTAATATATTATATATTATCATGGAAATTACACTGCAGTCTTTGAAATTCACTTCATTAAAAAAACATGCAGGTTCCATCACGTTTTACCGCATTTTAACACATAAATATATGATTTTATCTCCTTGAGATTATCTTATGATATTTTATCTAACAGAATGTAAGTATACTTGGTATATAGGGATAAAAGTGAAGCCAGGTTTGAACATTTTAAACATTTATACCCCGTCACATTACATTTGTCAGTTATAGCTTTCCGTTTTTCAAAGTGAGACCACGATAAAGCTCAGCAGAATATCAGCAACAAATCAAAGAGTCTCGAACATGGACGTTTGGATCGCAACTCGAGATGCTACCTTTCGAAGCATTCACCCACAGTTCATAGTCTTCATCGGCGAGTGTAACTGAGATAGACTAGGATGGGTCAGAGCCTCCATACTTCAATCAAAGTGTCTGTCAAGTCATCAAACAGCATCTGAATCTCTTTTTCTGGATTATGGAAACTGGTTTGGAGGCGTCTTCATCTGAAAATTGTTCGAGCTTTCAAAACAGACCGACTGTCACTGAAGATGCACCGATCTGCACTAAAATTGACCTAATAAAGTGTACCAGTTGTCAGCCATGATGTGACCAATGTCAATATAAAATGTAGAATATCTAATGTCATTTGCATTTAATCAGTCATAACAGATTGCCAACTCAGTTCCACAGCCCTGGCGTTATGTTCCTTTATATGAGATGACTGCAATCCAGTTCCAACCAGTGAGATATATCATCTCAATTCAGGGAAAGGACAGCTCTGGTATCAGATTGGTGCTTCATCATATCTCAGCCTATCCTACGTTAGGAAGCTGTCTGTCTATTTGGAACAGCTGTATTTAGAATTGTGTGGATGATATGTTGTGCGCTTAAGTCAGTGGACAGCAAGAGAAAGAATCAAAGAGGCCGCTCACATTTCAACGTCAGATGTCTCTGAGCTCACTCAGTTCAATTTAGTGATTACACAACAAACTAAGCTGTGGTCTTTGTTTCCGTTACAATATAGTAATAAGGCTCATTCAGCAGCATGGTATCACCCATATAACCCATACTCCACACTGAGGTCATGTGCCATCTAAGCCAGTTCCGTTTATGATGAAACCTTTGTGATATTGTTGAAAGCTCTGGAAAAACAAGAAAACCGACCTTGAGTGGAGATGACTTTGTCACGCATACAGATTTAATTTCAGTGTAGATTACTCTTGGTGCTGAAAGGCTGCGTGTACTTTTTTTCATATTATATATGCATGGATGAAATCCAGCGCTTTCTGAATCAATTGGGGTTTGTTAAGCAAAATACCTTCATGTTCACAAATTCCCAGATGCTCTTTACATTCTGCCATGCTCGATTTTTAGCACACCACCAGCAGGAGCAGCATCCTGTTTGGAAGTAGAGTGCTGCTTTAAGTGTGATGTCAGATAATGAGAAGATTAATCATCTGCTCGAAAGAGCAAGCCCACTGCGCCTGTCTCTGGAGGAAGTGGAGCTGCAGTGGGCTATAAAGAGAATGGTGGAGTCTACAGGGGACTCTGCACTCTCTGTACTCTCCCTGTGTATGCGCTTGCGGACTGGGAAAGAGATACTTTTCCATCCAGGCCATGCAACAAAAGAGTCCTGAGACCGGGCAGCCACTCAAAAGGCGTGTTGAGAGAAACCAATATCATTACCGGCAATGCAAGAGCATGTGTGCTGGAAAGGCCAACCAGTGAATGGAGCCTGATGGGTTTCTACTGAGGTCAAGAGGGGCAGCACTGTAACTATGCTGGCAGACTGCAGATGGTGGCGTCTCTTTGTTTTAGCCAGACTCTCATAACAGCGTGTGAATGAAGGTTCTCTTTTCCACCAAGCTGTTCACCTATATGAATACCTGACTGGAAACAGCCTCATTTGAAAGCAGTGTGCTTCCAGTCCTTATGCTCCCAGATCAAGTGTTTCACAGTGTTTCATGCTAGTCTGCAGTGTTACATTTTGTACGATATATTTGTATTAATCTAGATAAATATACACCTAAGTTGATGTAAACTATTTGTCTAATATTGTCTTTTCTTAAAAGAATACAAACTAAAATCCAGAAACTTATCGGTTTATATACAGTATATAAAATTAAAAAAAACAAGCAAAAAAAGATGAAATTAAAATAAATACATGAATAAAAAAAAACCCCAAAAAAAACAGTGTCCTATTCACACGGCTTGCAGACATGGAACATTAACATTCATTTGGAGTCATGTTTTTGGTCACCTGATGAATATAAATTCAATAGTCACTCTCTCAATATGTAAAATATGTGTCTCTTTAGCTGCTAAATGCGCAACTACGTTCAGTTTCTAATATGAGCAGGTGCTGTATAGTGGCTCTAATAGAGCTTCATTGAAAACAGGGGTGATGAGAGTAGTGAGTGTGAACAAAAACAGCAAGTTTTTGGACTAAACTGAAATTAATATATATATATATATATAGTTAAAAGATTGTCATTATAATCAGGTACAATGAAGTTTCACTGAAGGATACTACAACTAGAGTTGGGTGATCATTTTCTGTGGGTTTCTCACTAAAAACATTACATGTAATCATGTGATCAGTTGTTGATATAAAAGCTTTAATATTGCTTCAAAATGCCTTCAGTGACCTGAATCTGAAAATATTTTTGCTTCAACTTCTAAAAACAAAGATTCAAGGTATATATGGAATTGCATTGGAACAGTGACCTCTTTAGAAAGCAGAGTGTTGAAAGTGTTTATCCGGGGGACGCTGCCAGCCATGCTCAGTGGACCATAATCGCCAAATAAGCTCTCTCTCCTTGTCCTGATTTGACGAGAAGCCCTCGCGCCTTGGACTGTCACCCCTGACGATCACACAGAGTCGCTGCTCTATTACTGCACTCAAACAAACAGGTTACAACAGCAAATGCACTGAGTCATACAACGTCTCTGGCAGGGGCACAGACAGAAGTTTCTTTTGAAATGAAGATCAAAGCTACATTGGCAGCGTCGGGGCCTGGCGGTGCACAGAATATTCATGAATACGAGACATCTGTCAGCTACTAGACAGTGTTGCGGGTGAGGAGGGAGGGAGGTGACATTTGTCTCCCAACAATGAGGGATGGGCCTCAAATAGAGAAGTAAGTAAACACCCCATGAGCAAATGCATGTGTGCTTTAAGTTCACTCACGGGGTGTCTGGTCTTCTCGGGAGTTGAAAAAAAAAGTGTCTGCAAGGCCTTCATGTTCTTGCTCCAACAATATGTGCTCTATGAATCATGACAGTTTTGCATAATACCTATTTCACTGTGATTCTATCATATGGCCTCTTGTTTTGTTTTTTTTCTAAAATCATCTCCCTGAGTCTGCAGAACATCGTCCTTGCTCTAGGCGCCGTGAGTTCAATTTAAAGTCGCATGCAATGTCATCGCAGATTTAATTTGAATAGGGGCGAGGAGCGCAGGGGAAAGGGGAAATAACAACAAGGATCACACGCTCCGGTTACTATGGCACTTCTGAGAGCTGTAATTTATAGCAGAGGGTGGTCAGAGGCAGCGATGATGCTACAAAGTAAAACACACACCTGCTGGGAGGCTGGTCATCTGGGGATGCCAGGAGGTCTGGAGAGGTCACATCTGGAGCAGGATGACAGTCACTATCCTATTCCAAACACCTGTGATACCATGAAAAAAGAAATGTCAGCAAAATGGAACAACATTATTTTTCATTTTGTCTCATTTCTTTCTCCTCTTGGGTACCCAAGAGCCAGATTGCTACGTCTCTATATGTCATTCTTTTTTCTTTCTTTTTTGCAAAAATGAATTAACTGATTTGGAATAAAGCTCCAAGTAATTTGCCACATGGCACCGAGTGGAGCTCAGCTGGAGGTTGTTCCGTCTGTCTCGCTCCTGTTGCATGAACTCTTGCGTTGTTCTGCAGTTGTTGATGTGATGCCTTTGACGTTGTTTCGTGTTTCCTGTCAGAGTAATTGATGGTGACAGTGTCAGGAGACTTGAGACCAAACAAATTCATAACCCAGCAAAGTAGTAGTTGCCAAACTGCCTTGTCTTAGTATGAATATTTCATAGGTGTATACAAACATCGTGACACGGGATACACAATACTCTTGTTACTCTTTCATGAGTTAATTAGTCCCCCTAAGCAATTAGAATTTTTGATTAAGCAAACAATAAGCATGAAATGAGTTTCCTGAAACCTTTGCATCCGCAACATATGCGTCTCCACCGAGCAAAAATACAGAATGAACTGTGTATGCTTTGTATCCATATGAAGGCCTCGTGTTTAGCTATCTCTGCCAGTATAAGCAAACACTGTTCAAACTAATGTTGTAACCGAAGTGCAGGGGGTGGTGATGATGAGGAGAAATACAATCAAGCACCTCAACTCATGGCGGGATGACTTCATTATATACGCAAGCCAACAACACACACGGGGGCTAATTAAACTCATTCATCCACCCATCTAGGTGGAAAACCTCACAGTGGTCGTAGCTGTGGTGTTCTCGCACTGCACTGGAATGCGATGTCAGTTTCTTTAATGAGGGAGCTTAAAGGATAGGTTTGGAGTTTTAAAAGGCTAGAGTGGTGAAGCCTCAAGCTGGATTTTGTCCTCCCTTTGTTACAGTGTATTACAGCTCTGAAGGGAATCACTTCACGTCCAGTATTAAGAGCTGGAATGATTACAGAGACCACTAACTATTTCACCATATGTGAGGCTTGCATTGAGGTGGACTGAAACAAACCTTTCCCTCTGAGAATGAGTGGACAACATCAGACATTTAGAACATCATGGCGTCTTTATAGTACAACATTCTCTCCTCAGACAGTGTTTCCTTGTTGAGCAGCACTGCAGGGACAATAACACAAAGTACTGAAAAGACTTTGAAAGACTAACTATGAAAGATATCCACTTAATTTGACTGAATCTGAAGAGTCATACTAGGTTAGGATACAATTTCAAACACATTTTAGCACAGAACAAGAACTTTTTTTTTTGTTCCACTTACACTGTGAGTGCATTAGGAATGATTATAGCAAGTAAAACCTGTTTCACAATCATATGTGTACCTGGCTATTGTTTTAGGACAGACTTTAAATCTTTTAACACGTTGTATAAAGAGTATCGATTGTATAAACATTGACATGTATATAGATCAAAACTGATGGCTGTTATCAGGAAAATAATGGATTGGCAACTGTGTGGAAACGTTCTAGCTGTAAATAGCAGATACTGCATACTCAAATAAGACCAGGGAAGTACATTTATACTGCATGTCATATTGAACACAAAGGTAATTGAAAAATAATTCATTCAAATAATTCAAAAGGACATAATTAAACATTAAGCAAATTAAACTGTGTAGTTTACTCTGATGTACTAATAACGCATAATGTATGCATGTCAGTGTTCAATAAATAATAAATAAGGTCCAACTTGAAAATGAAGACTCAAACTTGTGGACTGTGTCTCAACCCGGTCCAACCCGGCTTTCTGTCCAGTGTTATCGTATAGTAACGCAGCAAAGCATTTATGCTATATTCAGTTTCAACTAACAACCAGCAGCCAGCATTTTCTTGACAAAAATGAAAGTCAAAATTATGTAATAATGTTAATAATATCCAGACTGAACAAAGCACAAACATCTAGTGCCAGAGGGAAACCTGGAAGTGTCTATGCAGACAATGGCGCATTGTTCTCAAGACCCTTTAAGTTCTAAATGAATATCGAGACCACATTTAACGCTCGTGGTTATTTAGAAATCATTGACTGATCAAAGTGTTGGACACAGGGACATGATGGAACCATAACCATCTATGCCCCCCCCCCCCCCCCCCCCCCCCCCCAGGTCGAAGAGCAAACATTTCTCTGACATGAGGGAATATTACTAGAAATTAATCATCTTTGATCAATAATCTACTGGCTGTTTTTAATAAAACATAATGGATTGATATTTGTTGAAAATGCCACACAAATCTTGTATAAAAAAAAAGGTTTTCTGTCTTGGTACATAAATGGTTCTATCTGATGTATTATTATCATTATTTATTATTATTATTACTCTTTGTTATCATCGAAGACAGTTTTTTGGAAAAAGCCGAGTGTCGACATGCACTGCAGCAAAAGACCGCAACAGAAGCTATTCTAGAGGAATCTTTCATGTTCTCTGTTGTTTTCTTATGTTTCATTGTGAAAGACACACTTTTTAATGCAATCAAATATTCTTAAAGCTCAAAAAGATTCTCCTTCTCCAGTATCCTGCAGTGATGATATTGATTTGGATCTTTGCACAAATGTTCTAGTGGTTTAATGACTGTTTCTTCATCCTAACCCCAAGATATACCACCATAAGATATGTGGGAAAATATAATAGTGTGCATAAAAATATTGGCCATATCCATAGAAAGACTACATTTGTCTACTTGGTTGCGAGAACTCCTTTCGCTGTGACCACTCAGAGTATAACTCCAGTTTAATTAACACTGAACTACACAGGAAGATGGTGTCACAGTACATCCACCTTCTTCCTCAACTCCTCATTTAAACATTGCACCGTGCGTATTGTAACAAGAAGAAGAAGAAAGCTGTGTCTTTAATTCCACGGCGCTGCTTTCCTCCGGTGTTCTTATTTTCCTTATTGGACTGATGTATATGCATGAGGAAGCATTGCATCAACCTCGGTGGCAAAATTACCCATAGAGGACTAAGGTCTGATATGACAGGTCACCCATCACATTTGTATTCATGAGCAGTTAAATGAATGAATTGATGAATAAATGCATAACAAGAATCCGCTAAATTGTTGCATAAATGTCAAAGGATGCGTGATCGGCTGGAGCTTTGTGATTTCAATTCGCGGGAGGGGAGAGGGGAGGGCTGATTGGCTGTGGGATGGTATAAATGGAAAGAAAAAAAACTGTTCAGTAGAAAAATGAAGCTTACTGGCTCCAACTATGATGAAGATATTATTTGTTGGGTTTTGAAACACGCATTTTGAGTGTAGAGAGCGTGAAAAGGACCTTTGAGCAGACTTCTGAGGGCTCCTACCTGCAGCCGACTGACAGGAGAGCAGCATGGCATTGTACACAGGCTATGCTGTTACTCACTCTGTTATCTCACTGGTTAGTCCTTTGTGTCTGCTAGGATGGAGACATAAGGGCTGTGTGAAACATCCAAAAGCAATCTGCTTTAACAAGATGGCTCAGTTTGTATACATGCTTATCACCCAGCCAGGCAGCAGGACCAGCATTTGACTGTTATTATTCATGATACAAGATGCCTTTGATCTGGGTTCTGGCGCTCTGCAAAACCCAGCCAAACCTTCTCGCAACAGAAACACACCCGGCACTCATGTTGCCAAGGCCACTCCTTTTAACAAGACGCGAGCTTTCATGTTACGTCTGGTTACTGCTGTGTTTTCAAATGGACGGTTTTCAATACTGGCAGGAAGAAGAGGAAAATGCTTCTTTGTCCGCCAAGGTGGGTGGGCCAACGGTTTGATTGACAGCTGAGCTGACAAAGTAGCATAATGTAAACAAACCCATGCTAACTGTAGCTGACACATGCTGCATTCATGCACAAATCAGCCCTGCAGAGAAGCCATTGATGGCCAGTCAATCCAGATAAATGGAAATTGAGTCTTAATTAGCTTAATTGAGCTATTTTTATTTTATTTTATAGCAGTTTCTTGAAAAGTGGAACTATGTGCAAACATACAGTGTCTATCCTTTTTTAATCAGCTAAATTGTTTGTAATTAGCATTATGCTACATTCACACCATATCAGACTGTATCTACAGCATACTCTGACAGTTATGATCAAGTTTTTAACAAACTGTGACAAACACTAGACACTAAACACAACAAAAGCAAATTAATACTCCAAGTCTATAAACTGGAGGCTTTCGATTTTCTTGCATTTTTTTCTGACAATAGATGAATGCAGCATTCATTTCCATAATGACGGCTGTCCCGGTTCAGCACTAGTATGACAACACTTCTGTCATCACTTGTAGATATCTCCCTGTAATTTGTTCAAAATGAGCACAGTACTTTATAAGGAATTTTCTAATAAACTTTATAAAAAAAATCATTAGGAAATTATTAGGAAACTACAGACCTCTAAAATAAAGCGTTGACAGAATTTCACTGTCTATGTAGATGGAACGCAAAAAGGCAGAGGCCACGTCATGAAATATAATCATTTCTCTTCCCTGGTCTTTTAAAATTAATCAGCTTGGTTGAGCTTTTGTTTGCTATAATTTTCCTGGATGACTTTTTAACATGATTAATGCAGGGCTGATGTCAGTATAAAGCTTGCCTAGGAAAATCTGTATGATTGATACGCATTTTTTTTATTATCAGTGCTCTGGAGACACGGATCAGACAGCTCCTGGAAATTCATGAGGTATTGGC
This sequence comes from Pampus argenteus, assembly GCA_036937835.1. Taxonomy (NCBI): domain Eukaryota; kingdom Metazoa; phylum Chordata; class Actinopteri; order Scombriformes; family Stromateidae; genus Pampus; species Pampus argenteus. Next base: position 17,018,473 of record CM072876.1, on the reverse strand, counting down.
AAACATTAGCCAAACTCCTGATATGAGTATCCTCCCATCAGAGAAGGGATTGAAGTCTGGAATGTCCACCGACTGATAAAAGTGACTGCTGTACTATAGCATCCTCCCATGTCCTGTAATTGGTCATGGCAGACAGGCCAGGCTGTGTGTGTGTGTGTTTGTGTGTATACGTGCTGGGGTACACAGCCCTTCAATCAATAGCAATTACAAAGTTGCATAGCTGATGGCTGAACTCACTAACAGAGTGTGTGTCAATGTGTGTCATGTTTCTCCGCGGGTCAACACGCTATCGCGGTTTTGTTCAGTCCAGGCTTGAATGGTGCTGGGATCGGTGATAAAAGGTAGAGCTTGTCTCAGCACTTCAACTAGAGCTTTACAGATTAGCATCAGATGGAGATGGAACATTCATTCACACGCCTTCTCGCATGGGAGTGTGTGCGGAAGCTGATGTTGTTGAAATAAAGCAGATTAAGCCATTAGTGAGACTGATAACACAAACACAGACTGCCACGGTAGCATAAAAACACAGCAGTCAATTACGCTGATAACCTGTATTATGCTACACTTCACTGCAGATTGATCAACAATAGTTAACCTATAAAAAAACCCAAAAAAACTCTGTTGAACACAAAACAGACACGCTGTAACCGAACACCAAATTCACTGTATATGTTCCCCGAGGAGTTCTCATCATAAGCAAACATGGTTTTATTTAAATTCAACATTTCAAAATGAAAGTAGTGTGTATCCCTGAGGCTAGTTCAACAAATACTTTGAGTGCATTTCCTGCCTTATAAAACACGCTTTGTTTACAGCAGGGGTTGTCTGTCTCAGTGGGCCAACCCAAGAACCTTTTCTCAGACACGACCTGTCGTGTTCTAAATGTGGAAATTGTTACAAAAGGTTTTTCATACAATCGGTGTGTTTGGGTCACTTTTGGTAGCATTTGGCAGAAGCTGGATGTTTCAACCATTTATCCCAATAAATCCTGCAAATGAAACCAACCAAACATGTTGTCTGACCATGTGACACCAGAACGACACATAAGGAGCGTTTTCCATTCAGCAGCAGTCATCGGGACGTCGTTTGTCTGTGCTTTTCCAAACCGTTACACATCACGGTTAACAATAATGATGTTTTATGATGTGACAGTGCTGTGGTTAAGATCTGGTTAGGTTTCCTTTATTCACTGACACTGCTTTCTAATAGCATTGCACCTGTGTGATGTGCGTATAATTACATTCTCATTTGTCCATTACTTTTTGGTATCTCATTTCAGCCATTTATCCGTTGTTGAACTGTTAAGACTTTTCTGCCCGCTTGCTATCTAAATTCTCAGTGTTCAGGCGATACAGCTGACTTTATTAGATGGTGGGAATAATGGAAAATTGTGTTTCTCAAAGGTGGAAATGGCCTTGAGACTTAATATTTTTGGAGCATAGCGGAATACATAAAATGTGCAAAGAAAATAAAAATTCCATTGCAGGTTTTTACAGGCTGTTTTTATGTAGCGCTGGTCAGGGAGAAACCTCTGTCATTTATGGTATGGGGATGACATTTACAGGTCGATAGCTGATCTTAATAGAAGTCCAGTATTGACAAACCAATATATCAGCCTGAATCACATAAGCTGCAGCATTTTCACTGGTTTTTTTTTTTTTGCTGCGTGCAGGTTGAGGCTTTGTGTAAAGCCTGTACATTCATGGTAAATATTCCGAACCAGACCTCAAACAGCTGCTTCAGAAGTGGTCAGTCAGTGTGTGTGTGTGTGTGTGTGTGTGTGTGTAAGTGACCAGGGTTTTTCCTGAGTGTGTTGCAGCAGCACACTGTTAAGCCCTGGAGAGAGACACACAACCTGCTATGCATCAGTCCCAGACCCCCTCAGCTGTCTCTCTTCAGCTTTAGTGGACATGGCAGCCTGCTCACATGCATTTTCCTCCAAGGGGACATTTACCCACCACACACACACAAACACACTCCCAACAGCACTCTCCCTGCACCGGCACGGATCAAAGCCATCCACACAGTAAATAAACATATCAAAATGGCTAACAAAAGAGGCAGTAACTGCTCTGGAAAAAAAAAAAAAGAAAAAGAAAAAGGGTTGATGAACAACAAAGTGAAGGCTGTTGGCTGTGGGATCACAGGCGGGAGCAGTCGGATGGGCGCGGTGTGAAGATGTGAAGGTAAACATGCAGGGAGAGGTTTCTGTAGCGAAGGCCACAGTCCACAGTGACGTCATCTAAGAGAGCAAGCGTGCACTAGAGGAGAAAATATAAGATGCAAAAATATTGATGTATGGGAGCTGGCTTTGAAATGCACCCTGGAGTCAACTACAAAGAGTCTATAAGGAGATTATAGTGCTAAATCAGCAGGTAGTTTTGATGGACAGGTAGGACAGGAGCAGGTGGTCTTTGGAATGGTTCTGTTACGGCCATGGCTGTAATTGTGTTTCATAGTGTTTCCCTCCTCCCCTTCTTTTTTCCTGTCTTGTCTCTGTCTGTGCGGCGTGGGCGTGGCTCCTGGTTGATTACTCAAACCTGGCGTGACTCTACTTACATCGAGTTAATCATCTGCAGGGTATCTACGTGTGACTTTCACCAGATTGTTGTTGAAACCTCCTCGGTATTTGCGTCAGGCCAGCTTTGTTAGTATTTCGAGTGATTTAGTTTTTCTTGCGATATATGTCCTCATCTGTGTGTCTGTGTCTCCTCTTGTGCTCCAGGACCATTACCACCTGCCTGTCTGTCAGCTTTGCAACACTTCAGTTCCAACCCAACTACACCTACCCCGTCACGCTGCCTTTTTTCACCTGCACCACAGCGGCTTTTCTCCCTCATCATCATTCACCTTTATCTTCGCCGGGCCCCCATTACACCTCCATCAGCCCAGATCCATCTCTATTCAATAAAACTCTTTTCTACACCGCTCATCTGTGTCCTGTGCTTGTGTGTCCTGGACAGTTTTGGACCAACAGCCTTCTTCTCTCTTCTGTGGAATACATTTGTATGCATAAACCTGGATTAAATGTGTTGACATTTGATCAAAATTGGCAAATTATTTCTACTTAATACATTCTGGATAATAAGTAGTTGTTTTTTGCTTCTCATTACATTTTACAGATGATGATTTGGTACACTTTTTTTTTTAATTCATTCATTCGTGTTCTTGTTATTAGCTATTATAAAATAATGGTTCAGATTAGTAGACATTCAGCACAATAACTAACACATTGTTACCAGCGGTGTTTTTTACTCACATTAATGCTTGATTTAAGGCCCCTTGAGACCAGGCATTTATATATTTAACTGCTATTTTTTTCATAGCATTGCCATGGTTTGCTGTGGTTAGACAAGTAGTTAAAAAAAGGAAAGAAAGTCTGTCTGATTTTTTCATTTTTCACTATTCTAGTGGTGTGTAGACTATCCCCATTCAACCCACTTCACACTCATCCCCACATTTACACTTTCTCTTCGGTTGGGGGCCGTTGTATTCACCCTCTGACCAGACAATGAGCTTTTGTAAACAACTGCACCAAGAAAACCTCCAGGGCCATCATTTAGAACTGATTTCATGCTAGGTGTTTCAGCTAAATGTACTCCAGTGTTAACAGACAGTTAAATGTATTTTATGCTCTCAGCTGTTCTAACAATAGTCCTCAATTTAGGAATGCATGGAGAGTAAAAGTCTCAAGTATCTGCTCCATGAAATCAATTTTACTTTCATAAATCTCCATTAAATCCTCATGTTTCAATCACATTCTGAGCAACATGCTGACAAAGAACCAACCAAGGATCACTAATCTGCCTACACAGGGCCAATGGTTAGCTGATCTCTGTTAGCTTGATGCTAGCGCTACATTTCCAGACTATAATTCTTACTTTTTTTTACACTATAATGTGTTTCATATTTTTATTAAATCATGCATTTATTTTGATCTTGACAATGCTAGAAAGTTTGATGATTTTAAGCTAGTATTCATGTTGGGTTTTAGGATTTTTTTAATGATAAAAATGTGTTCAATTCAAAAGATTGTGATATGTAGCACAACAAGCTAACAAACCACGATATTAGTCTTTGAGGTTGTTCTAGCTGTGAATCACCAAGGAGCGAGATATTGATTTTATAAAACAGTTATCAAATATTACGGTATAGAAATTATAGACACAATCTGATAAAAAAAAAAACTGTTGTATTAAATAACAACAATTTTATTACAATCCTAGGACACAAGACCTGACCCGGGACCTGTTTAGATCCACTGAGGTCAATCAGATCCAGGTAAGGAACCATTCCATTGCCGAGGATCCCGGGTCTGTTAATCATTATGTGTAATAGCGTGGATCCAAGAATTCCTGGACATGATCAGACATCACTAATCGTTCTTTTCCCAAACCTGTAGTCTTCAGCCTCAACTGATGTTGACTCAAAAGCCTTTCCTCTCGTTCACACATACAGTAGAACTCCCCAACATCTGGAAACACTCGCTGATGTGTACAACACAAGCTCACCTTGACCTTAGTAAACGAGTTGGCGAGTATCTTGCCAATGCTGAGTGTTGTTTGCTCCACTAATCACTTGAGGATTATATAGCTGTACTCTATACCATAGCCTAATCAATAATCCAAATGATGTACCATATGGAGCGCTATTACACGTTGCTTTTTAATTACATGCACTTATGATGCCAATAAACTGGACTCCCCTTTTCATCATAAATCACGAATGAATTATAGTTTCTGGGAAAAGAAATGACATTCAATAGAGGATCCAGAATTTCTATGTTCAGCACTTTATTTCACTATGAAAGCAAATCCATGCAGGTTAATTGTACGTGGTTTCTCCGTCTGGTTCTCAGTGTAACCTGTAGACAGTCAAATATTGAAATAAAGTGGTTCACCTCAGCAGGATGGAATACTTGTAGATGTATATTTGTCAGGAGAGAACAATCCAGTGATGTTTAAGAAATAAGCGCTGCATGTGGTTGTCCAAGCCTTCAGAATGCTGCCAGTGTGATTCATTGTTCTGAGCATCATGTTGGGGTTCTTTTTAATATGCCAATGAAATCTGGTTGATTCAACTGAGAAGCGGCCCCATGCCGAGTCCATGGCAAAGACCAGGGGCTGCTTTAATAGTTTCTGACAGGCAAATCAAAGATCAAGATGGAGTGCTGTACTAAATGGCAGGTCTTAATAATTACAGGGCAGGTGGGCTTCAGCCAGGCAGAAATAGTGGCTTGACTCGTAGCTGCATGGAATTTGGCTTAATAATTAATGAAGCAAAACCCGCTCCCTGCAGAGGCGGGAGAAACTGTTAGAAAATATACTTCACCTATGATGAAATATAGCCAAAGTTTGAAGAAATATTTCCATCTGCCACACGAGAGATGCATCTCCATCACTGCAAATGATCCGACCCCCCTCCCCCTCCCCTTAAACAATCTGAATGCTGTGTTAGAAACACGGAAAAAAAAAGCAAGGTTTTCTGTTGCAGGAAGATCTCCACCTGTAGTGATCCATTAAAACTCACCACTGGTGCCATTAATAAACGGAACTACAGCTCTGTTTTTTTTTTATTGCTCCTGCTAGGACACTTGCAACACAGAAAAGGAAAGTTCAGTGGTTTAACTAGTGGTGTATTTCTATGAAATGTCTGCTCTGTGACGAATTAAATCAACAGTGGCAAAAACAGAGCTGATAAACTGTGGCTGATTTTGCTATGAAAGTAAATAAAATAAAATAAAATAAAAAACTTCCTTTATGGGTAAATGCAATAAAAACCAGGAAATAACCAACCGATGTCAGAGTAATTTCCTCTTTAAAGTTCAGCGCTTGTTATGATACAAGTGGAAATACCACATCTGTCCTTAGTGTGAAGCAGGAATCCACCATTAGATTCACATGTAGCGTGAAACAACATGCTGTTGCTCAACCTGTGTATGTGAGGGATGAAAGTGAACCGGGTGTTTTCAATCGGAATGATGCAAATGAAGCTTGATACGTGCTGCGGACATGCATCTGCTTCGGTTCAACTGCAACAAGTGGCTTTTACTCTCAATCGCATATTATGTGATGAATCCGTCAAATAAAGTCGGACAAATTAATGACAGCAAAACTGCGGAGCGTTTGTGACTGGGACATATTCAAACTGAGAGGGACATGTGCTGACTCGCATGTTTCAGTGATGGAAACGCTTGTCCTGTCTGCACTGTACTGCTGTTATTGTTTCATACGTGGCTATTGTGTAGAGATATGAATTAAAAAAGGACATTATTTACAACGTTGGAAGGCTCTTTATTTAATTAAATCACAAAACATACTAATGGATTATCTCAAAGGACAAATTAGATCAAGAACCACATTTCAGGTAAAGAAGAATGTGTTTTACGATTCACAATAAACAAATGTAAAATAATGGTTTTATACCCCATTTATACATATATAGTTGTATACTATTGTATACTGTATTTATTTGTTGTTGTCTGTTATTTCTAAACCTGTTCACTTTTTTTAAAACTACACTCTCATCCTACGTTTTATGTCTCTACCTCTGTCTGTCATTATGTGCTGTCATTTCACACCAGCTTGAGAAAATATCCATGTGATAATTACATGATATTATTCTAATTTTGCATCACCAAGTCTCGCTTTTTCCAATGTCCTCTTCTTTAACATTTATATGTGTTACATTTATCTGTATTTGTATATATTTAATTTCATCCTACATTGCTCTTCCTAAACGATATTTCCTCATATGTACTGAAACGTGTTATAGCCGTCGACATCTGTCACCTCCACCTGATTTGCATTGTTTTTTTGATTGCATGTTTGAGTTCCGGACACCCTGCTGTTAAACACCATGTTCGTGTACTGAGCCTGACAAACAACAGGTTTTCTGTGTCAGAGTCAAACCAGGTTAACGTGTGGCCAGGCAGCAGAGAAGAGGCCACACACAGGTTTGTTTGAACTCTGACCTCTGAGAATTAGGTCCAGAATGAGGGCAGCGAGGCAGCATTCTGCTGATTTGCTGGAAGTGGAGGAAACATTGACCCAGCGGCTTCGGGATGGATTTTCTTCGCTGTGCCGAGCTGTAGCTTCCTGACTGATTACTGACTTCTGAAGCAAGGCAGACCGACCTTTCTCTCGAACATAAACACATATGGTGTGGATTTGTATCATATAAAGGCATGCATTCTTTGCTGCTTAACTGTTTTGGAGACAGCATTATCTTGAATTCTCCACTGATACAGTATTTATGTCTGGCATGCCGAAGCCACCGAGGAGCCAAAGAAATGACACAATTCTTCAAACAGCTTCTGTCCCACGAGTGGCCACAGCAAACAGTCCTGCTGCCTCAATGGCTGGTTATTGTGTGCCATTTTAAGAAAAAGGCCATTACATCTTCACCTGTGGGCCACGGGGAGAGCGGGGGATGAGGAGTGATGTGGCTGTCGGGTCTGTCAGCGGACCGCTTCCTGTTTGTCTCACGCTCTGTGTCCACTGAGACCAGCACACGATTTACTCTCTTTGTAGTTGAGGTGTGCATTTATCTCAAGGAGAGATGTCAAAGGTGTGACAGATGAGAAAAGGACCTAATATTTCCTTTAGCTGATGCCCAGTCCCCTACCACATACACTAACTGTTCTGTCCACATCCTCCATGTTTCCATTATGGATGTGGCTTTCAGAAATGTTTTGTTTTTAACGATTTCTGCTTTCTCCGAGTGGCGAAAACAATCCAGTAATGCAGCTTAAATATGAGTTCATTCACATAGAACTAAAATATCTGGTTGATGTTTTTTTTAATGTTACAGAGTCTCCAACATGGCAGTAAATGCTTTGGAAATTAACACCATTAAAACATACTGTAACCCAAATTAAAGTTTTAGCTGAAGCGCTTTCCTGGGACGGAGTATGTCTCACTGCAGAAATAGTGTCATCAGTAATTTATAACTTGATGCCTGGAGCAAGAGCTGCATTTTTTGTTTCCAACTTGGCAATATTGTTGCTACATTTATCAGCTTTTGATGGCCCATTAATTGTTCAAGTCAAGTAACATGACGAGGAGTCTGCAGCTATGCTAGGAGCATCCTCGTTTCCCTACGGACCAATATCCACAAATAGAAAAAAAAAAATAGATAGTCTCTAGAAAGTCTCAAATCTTGTTCTTCTGTGTTTTATATCATTGTAAATATGTGAATATTTTAAGGCTTATGGCTTGAGAGAACTTTGACATTCGACGACTTTGTGTATGCAAACCACATATATTTAAGGGTATCTATGATGTAAGTGTTTGTATGTCTATAATGTGCAAAATGAAATTGAATCAAAATGGAATTAACTCACTGAACATGAAAAAAAATAGTAACAACAATAATATTTGTATGGATTCATAAAAAAATCATATGGTTCATATAAGTACAGCGAGATGGAAAATTGTGATGAATTGTGTGTTTTGTTTTGTTTTTTTCTTTTGTCTGGGATGACTCAGCAAATATTTATCCATGAACAGCTCAGTCCAAAAGGCTGAAACCAGAGAACCAGAGAGTTCATCTGTGATTTCATACAGAACTAACGCACAGCTTGGACTTGTTCCACTAACATGAACAACAGACTGATCCTTCTCTAAAACATGCAGAACAACCCATATCACTGGGTCCTTTTTTATTTGCATTGTCACAGTCATGTTAACTGCCTTTTCCAGTGTATTTACTATCCTGCTATCCTCTGACATGACATAACAGAATGCAGGAGAAACCCCGTCTTTGGGTGTAGCAATGGGGAAAAGAGATAAACATTTCCATACAACTGTCCCACTGAAAGGTCAAAGAGAACAGAAACACATGACATTACACATGACGTTTACTCAAGTTTTTGGAGTTTGATCCATACTAGAAGCTAAAAGTCAGGATATCTCTGCCTCTGCTCCTTCAAATTTCTTCACCATTATATATCGTTGTCCCCCAACTCTATGAAAGTACGATATTGAATCACTACATTTTAGGAATGTTGTTGAGCAAATGTTCAAAGGAAGTTGATCTGAAGATATTCTGAATTACCAAACTGTCAAACTTGTGGTTAGAATTTGGAGGTAAAAAGATTTAAATAACCTTTTTACCTGTAACTGTAAACATTACAATATATTTCCCATAATTATGCCTAGAAGAATCTAGTATTATGATTTCAGACACCCCTAAAGTGGATCATACCATTTGTTAACGTCACGTCTGCTTGTCACACTCCAGCATCCTCATTTAAGCCTCTGCTTGCATCGCACAAGCTAATGGAGACGCTGTAGGTTTGTGTTTAATACGCTTTACTTTGTCAGCTGTTTTCTTTCCTTGAAAACAGTCTAATAATAAAAAAGAAAAAGTTTCCATATTCAACAGGATATTTTCTAGTGTTGCTCCGATTGATCAGCTGCCGATTATAATCGGCCGATATTGTCGTTAATGAATCTATGTCATAGATTCATTAACGGCAAGCTTACGTGCAGCCGCGGTGAGACGATATGTGATGAAGATTATCTGACGCTGTTCAACTCTGACACTGAAGAGGACGACTTCAGTGGCTTCAGTGCGCAGAAGAAATGAAGTGACAGTGGTTTGGTGTTCATTAGTTTTAAATGCTCAGGAGGAAGATAAATAGTGACGTGTGGCTTCATTTCATGAGAGAATGAAGCGACTTTAATAGTTGCGCAGTTGCGCAGTTGCGCTTTAACAGAGCTGTCACCTTTTCCTCCCGCACACTGCACAATAATGGTTTCAGTACGCAGGAGGAAAATCAATAAAACCATCAATGACTTTTCTGTTTTGTTTATCAGCACTTTTATTGCCGCGTTTGATGCTGCTTTTATTGCGGCACTGTTCGTAAACAATCAGTTCAGTATATGAATAAACACTTATGTATCGGGGTATGTATATATCGGCGGCTTATAGTCCGGTGCGGTTTATATGTGACAATATATATATTTCATTTAAATTTTAGTGGGTACGCCTTATATTTAGGGTATTTTCTATAGTCCAAAAAATACGGTATTTAAAATTTTAAATTCATTCTTTGATCGGCAGTGATCGGCAATCGGCCGATCAATTTTTTTGGTGATCGGTATCGGTGATCGGCCCAAAAAATGGCGATTGGAGCATCACTAATATTTTCCATAACACCATATGATTCTCAGCCCCTCTGTCTTAGGGAATTTTGAGACAAAGTCCTATCTCTCATCACTATATGGAATATTGACTGAGAAAAAAATATATATATATATATTTTACTCAGTGCTATTTTCAATGTAACAAATTTAGATTATTGGGTGGTCTATGCCTTTAATGGTACTAACACATTTGCCTACTTCTTGCATGTCGATCGTGTCTTTCGTGGGTCAGCATTGTGTGGAAATGATGGTGTGTGGGTCTGACTTGCTGACAGTTTGGCTCTAGAATACAACACCTGAAATAAGGAGAGAGAAGAAGAAAAGTAAAGAGAAACGCTATCAAAGACATGAACATCCTCAACAAATTTTAAGGAGGTTTGGCTATAAGTTGTCCTGAAACAGTATCATGCTGTGCAACAGTGTGGGAGTGTGGGAAATATGTCGGGTTGAAATCTTAAGGAGTCACATCTCATGGGTCAAAAAGTTCTGAACTGAAACTAAATCAATGCCACTGCAGGAAAGAAGTTTCTAAGAACAAACAAATCAAAATCAATCACAAGAAATCAAAAAAACAAACTGTGACTTAAAAACACACACACATAAAATATCTGAGGACAAAGTTCCCCAGGCGAGGTTTTCACTGGTGCTGCAGCCATAACTCACTGCAGACAGGAAGTTCTGCGGTGCAGCTGGAGTCGTTCTATAATCCTGATCTTTTTTAAAGCCTCTTTCCTTATGACGACACTATCACCTCATCCCAAAAGTTCCCCCATCTATCATCTCTTTTGGATTTTTTTTTTTTTTTTTGTATGAAGTGAACTTGCAGGTACAAATCAATATGAACTGATAGTAAATTCAAATATTCCATGTCTGCAGCTGCAAAAGGCATTGAGCAGGTTGTCCAGTTTAATCATGTAACAAGTAAATATCAGCAGGGGTTGCTGAATGCTAATAAGTAAAACAAAGTAAACAACACACAGTGCTGGGAAGTTGTGTAGTCAGGTGCCCTGCATCTGGTTGAGGCTGGTTTTTTTTATGCTATTTGAAGTTGATGATCGATACCAGTGACTCAGCATCTGGTCTGGTGCCAGAAATGTCAGGTGAAGCCTGCAGGGGTCCCACCAGCTGATCCCCCCGAAATCAGGCAAAAAAAAAACATCCCTTGGCAACATCTTCAAGTCTTTTTAGCTGCTGTCCAGATCAGTATTAGTGACACTGGGAATTTAACTTTATTTACAAATGTACAAGAAGCAACTTAAACAGACACAAACATATAGCTAATTACACAGGCAAGTATGTAAAGAAAATATATTTCTCTATATTGGTGTGAACAATAATGGACCATTATACAACATCTATATACTGGTTAGGCCGAAGTGAAACCAGAACTTCCAGGTTCTGTTCCACACTTTAGAATACTTGGAACAGACCTTACACAAGTGTCATGTTGTTCACTTTATATGATTACATAACGGCATTTAACATCAATGACTAATATATTACAACTTTAAAGTAACTTGCCTAAAACTGAAGATTTTCTGCTTCTGTTGGAATTCTATTCTTTGTTGAGCAGGATATTTTTCAGACACTACGCATGACTAACCCAGCTAGAAAGATATTTAATATCCAATCACATGGGGCAGGAGATCAGTGCTGCACTGCTTTCAGTGGGTCGAACCCTTTCTGCATGTTTGACCAGAGGTGCACCTGAAACCTGCAGAGTGGACTGCAACAAACACCGAGGCTGATAATTGAATTAAATCCACATAAAGCCAATACTGCCATTATTGCAAGCGCTATGTAAACGCTTTAACACGGTTATGTTAGTCATATAAAGGTAGAAATTGAGTGTACATAACATGATTAAGACACCAAGATTAGCTGTCAATCTTTTAAATTACTGTGACATACAAGCAGGGCGGATATAATACATGACCACCTGTACAGTCTGAATACAACAAATATTGTGGCACTCATAATATTCATACTGCATTTCATCAGTATCAGTATGAAACATAATAGAACTCTACACAATATGTTTAGGAATATTATTGTGTTACTATTTTACACTGTTGAAAATGTGAAAAATCTAATTTGCAAACATAAAACCATATTCTTCCTTTTTTTTTTTTTAAGTATAATGCGGGAATAATTCGCCTGGATTTCATGCATGTGACACGACTGCTGCTTAACAGAAAATGTAATTATAACCAGAAATCTAAATCCTAAAACAACTTCAGTCATCAATCTATAACTAGCCAAGCAGAGCTTTACACATTCTGTTCCTGTTAAGATTCGTGCTTTGACTCTCTTTGCCTCTTTGTGTGTCCGTTGTTTTTTTTTATTGTTGTTGTCTTTTGTTTTGTTTTGTTTTTTTATGAAGCACTTAATGACACCCCTGCTTGTTAAAAAGCGTTCCGAATAAATAACCTCGACTTGACAGCACCCTGACTTAGAATCATTTCAAACACGCAGCATTACAGATTGATGCATGCTGAGTGAACATTGAGGACAACAATATATCTACTGTTTGCTATCTCGCTAACTGACAGGAATGGAATTAAAAGTTTGTTGCCAAATGCACCTCGTGCATGATTAACTATCTTTGCTGTATTAAAACACACGCGCGTAGCCATCTGCCAAGTGCGATTGTGTTCAACCACTGAAACCATTTCATGAGAAAACTCATTTTCAGCCTCTTAATTATTTTTCATTACAGTGGGGCTGAGGAGTAGATTGGAATTGGACAGCAATTGCCCGGCCTGAGCGGTGAAACAATCCTGATGCATCAGTTTAGATGAAGTGTGACAGGGAGACATCTCGCCACTGTGCAGCGCCCATTAGCCTGTTTCCTCCTTTCTGATCGCCTAAAAACCCCTTTGGATTGTGGACAGTGCAAGGTCAGCGCAGCGGCCTTTTAGGGAGGCAGAGTGCCAGCGGCAATCTGCACAAGATGTCGATAACCTTGTCGCCAGCATTGCAACTGTCCTTAAGCGTGTCCGATTGTGAGTGGCTGTCACATTGCGGTGCACTTTCCCATTCTCCCGAAGCTGCCACTGGAACTAAAGGGTGCAGCTCCTGCAGGTTTAAGAAGGATGTGTTCAGCACAGCTTGTGAAGCTGCTGTTAGGATTATCTTTTTTTTCCCCCATCTGCGCTGTGATAGGAAATCTCCAAATGTACTATCATGGGCAGCGCTGCCAATCAATACGGCTCTATCTGCGAGAGGTAAAAAAGGCTTCAGTCCCCCCTGCCTGTTCCAAAATCTCGGTTGATCCTCCCTGCGATGGCCAATTTTGTGCAAGATAGTGTAAATATAAGAACACATATTGTGTCTGTGAACTTGGTGTACACATGTTCCAAATGTTCTATGCAGAATGAATCAAATACGCCTGTGTTTGTCTAAAATGAGACTTATGTTACTGTAGCCACAAGTGACCAAGACCCCTGTGGGACATTAAGTCAGATACATCGTACGGCGATAGTACAGATAGAGTCAAATCAGCAAACTGTCTCAGTAATGTCAGTTACACAGCAACAACCATATAATAATATTATCCAACACTAGCCATCATAAGCTATAGGTCATACCAGACCAATAAAGGCTGTAAGCTGGCTGTTCAAGCTGAAATGGGGTGTTCAATTGCTCTTTAATGTGTGATTATTTGTGCCTGGTGGACCTGGAAAAGAAAGAAAATACAGAAACATTCTACAGGATTTTCATCAGATAGCTTTCTCTGTGAGCAACCAGGAGTTCCTCTGGTTTTAATGGAATTTCCAGACAAGTGGCAGGAAAAGGCCTCGGGCCCTGCTGAGTGGTCTAAGGCTTGCTTTGCCTTGAAGACTCTGCTGCAGCAGCCAGGTTTCACACATGGATGGACATTGACCATGAAAGTAAAAACTAATGGTTCAGTTGCACCTGAGTGCTCGGATAGTGAGGGAGATCCTGTGTGTCTTCATTCTTCACCTTAACCCAGTTGTATCGAGGTCAGGCTTGGCGCCGGAATGCAGCTCCCTGTGTCAGACAGTTCAATAAAGGCTCAATAAAGATCCGGTGGCCTCTGATAACGCAGTTAGGGTCTTTATTATGAGAATGATGGGAGAAGAAAGAGTACTGAGAGCTGTGTTCAGTCAATCAGTTTACATGAGGAAGACTCATATCAGAGCAAACTCATGGAACCAATCAAGTGGCCTCCGCTTGAAACCTTACGGCCTCCAAACAGGCTCGTATCGCCTCAGCCTTGATATGTTATTGCTCTATTTAAGGAAAGGAAGGTTTATGATATCCTTTTGTAATAACGGAGGCTGTGATCAGTCATAAGGCGTCACTCTTCTTTTCATCAGTCTATGGCTGTTTGGCACAACCCAACATCTTGGAAAAAAAAACGGATCAAACTGAAAAGCAAACCTCGAACAAGAAAACAAGAAAATATGAATCCAGGATTCTTCTTACAGCCTTAAACAAGATTACAGCTGCACTAAAGGTTAAAACTAGTGGGTGTGTTTCTTCAGGTACCAACATATATTGAATCATTATCCTGGAATTCCAGTTTAAATGAATACATCAATGGGTCTTATCAGATGCCAAAACTTTAATAAGGTACTTTTTTAACTTTGGCAAGTTATCAGAGCAACAAATCTTCTAAATCGTGATAACTGGGAATGTAGAAATGTGGTTTAACTGAAAGGCATTTGTCTAATGCTTTACTGAATCTGATCTGTACATCAACTAAATGTCAAAGGTCGCTTTCATATCTGTGGCTCGTCACATTTGGTCTGGATGCAGAATAAAGCTAAACAACTAGTTACAGACCAAGAATTCGCTTTAATTTCAGTTTAGCTTATTAATTCTTACATATTGATTCATTCAACAGCTGGCTGCAAGCAACTGCAAAGTGCACCCGGCTACAGAAGATTTCTTGTATACGTAGTTGCTATTATAACATAGTATGGAGTGAAATACTGATTATTGACACAGAGAGAACAATAGAACATCACAGGGAAATGTGTTGTATTACAGCAGCTGCACAGCTGTGTACGGAGGATGATTGTTGAAGGTAAATTATGTCAGTATAGATAATCCAGAATAATACGTGCAGTAAATGAATTATGCCAGTAAATGGCCTTGTTGTCAGAGTAAAAACCCCTCTGGTTAACATTAATGGAGGGCTATTTTTATAAGGTTCTATCTGGTGAGAAGGGTGAAAAAAAAAAAAAAAAAAGAAAAAAACTTTTCTGCTCAAGAGCTGGGAGTATTGTCTAAGGGACAGCTGATCTGTATGCTTTACGGAAAAGAGAAGCCACTTACTCCATCATCGCAGAAATCCCTGCAGTACAGCCTTCCCTTGTACATTTACTGGCCTGAGTTCAGCCCCGTATCCCACCTGTCAAGACAGAGAGCTAAACATGTCCATCTTACTCCATTTGGTAAAAAACACAGAGGGAAAAACCAGAGAGGTGTGCTTCTCTCTCTCTACTTTTCCTTTTTTCTTCATTGTACGCTGATAGCAGGGGCGAGTGGGTTGCATATTTATTAATCATTTATGGGGGAGCTAATGCATTGCACTTGGAGGAAGAGTGCCCACTTTGGCTGTAATTACTCTGGCACGAGATCCAGCGTGGATTTCACATGGGAGGTCCCTTTCTGTCTTTCCGCTCGACTGTGTTCAATGATAAATATTTTTAGTGCACAGAATGCTTTTGCATTTAGAGAGCGGGGATTGAAAAATGGACAAGTCTCAGGATGGATTTTGGTGTCAGACATGTTATGCAAGAGCTTTAAAGCATCCTGTTGCATCAACTTTTTGATGTAGTGTGATAAAATTAGGGAGAAGGAGTCTCTCTCTCGGCTAGGTCCTATTGTGATTTCACAATGAGAAAAAAAAATCAATTCGAGTTTAATTCAAAAGCATCAGTTCTGTAATTATCAGAGCTCGAGTCTTTTGATAAGGTCTGCTACAGCGGAGAGGGTGTGGAAGCTTGTATTGAGAAAGTAGTGAATCATAAATATATACTACCATTGTTGGCTTCATAAACCTGCACACCCACATAGCTGTTTTACAATATTCTTGCTAATGAAACTTCTGTTCAGGAGTCCAGTGTAAAGATAAATTAATCTGCATCGTATGTGGTTCTAGAAGCTCACAGCAATAGCTGGTAAATGACTGCAGCTGCCGAGCTAACCGCTAACACGCTAGCAAGTTCCTTTCTGTTTTCTTGTTCTGAAAGGTGAAGCATAACCGACAGGAAAACCATGGGCTGTGTCAAAAACGTTCAATTCAGTGTGTAATTGAATGACCAAAACAATCAATTAGCACAGCTTTGAAGAGTAGCTCAACACCCCCTTTAAATGTTGATTTTGTTGACCTGCTACAGTGATGTACAGGTGTACTTAAGGACCCTCTGATATCACTGCTGGGGGTTGCAGGTACAAAAATAACCACACTGAATATAAGGATCAGTACCAGGGCATTTTAAAAAGGATGGGTATTGGCTAAAATAAATCTGATTAAATAATATGCAGCATTTTGCTTCAAAGAAATGTGAATGTTTCTTAACTTTATCAGCTCATCATGATTTCCCTATAGACACCTGTGTATTCTATCAGCCTCGAAGTTGTGTGTTGTATCTTAAGAAACTCGTCGTTTCTACACAGAGCATCACTGGTGAACAGTGCGACTATAACTGACAACGTTGCAGGATTTTTAATGTAACATTGACTGTGATCACCAGGACGAGATGTCATATCAGTTCCTGATCATTGCTGTCAGGTGAAGAGCGTCCCAGTGTGCACCAGAGCAAGTCCCAGAATCCCATAACTGATCCGATGGTTTTTATCATCCTCTCCCCTCTGAATCATATCACCTCTCTCATTTCTTCCCCCTCTACTCGATCCAATATGCTCTTATCTAGATGTAAAAAATAGCATCCTTCCCTCACTTCTTCACTCCTCTTATCTCTTACTCTGGCACTTGCCATTCTAAAGTAACAGAAATACTGTCAGGGTCTTACTGCTCTGACCCTTGTAACCCTCTCAAAATGGCTTTGATGGGGATTCAAGATCAAGTTGTATTTGTCAGTCTGTCAAATGTGACACCAACACCACTGGTTGTGGTGACACATATCTCAGACAGATGCATTAGTGCGCTGTGGCATACGCGACAAATTATTTTAAACTGCCATGCACTGTTTAATCTGATGTGAAAAGTGCTACACAAACCAGCACACTATCCTTTAAAACGATTGGCCTGATGAGGACATCATAATTAAAGGTTAACCCGGTTGCTTTCAAAAGTTCAGAAGCAATCGCTGTTGGCATCATTGAAGTGATTTTAATGAAGTTTATGACAGAGTGACACATTCCTACCCCTTCTGCACCATGGGACCTAATTTCTGGAAAAAATATGGTGCCGAAGTTTACCACAAGATTTCAGGAATAAGATTTACTTCACATTACGTTGATGGACATCTTAGAGGCATGACTCTATACAAAGTCGGTAAAAACACACACATGAGAAAGTTTGCAGGTTGAAACTTTGTCACCTTGAGGGAAAAATGTGCACTTGAAGTTTTTCATCTTCTCTTCATGAAAGCACAGGCATAAGGAGTCTGAAAGAAAATAAGAGAAAAAAGTTGTGATATTTGTAAGGATCTGAGTTGTTACATAAGCACATACAGATAACACACACAGGCAAAACAGTACATAGATGGTTTGTCATCAATAAACAGTCCAGTGGTTAAAGTCTTAAAAGACAACAGCAAGAATAATAAATATGACAGCGCCTTGTGGTGCTACATACTCCTCCATACTTTCACCGTATGTGTTATGTAAAATCCTGTCTATGCCAGGCGCTTGTGCTTTTAGTCATCTTTCAGTTTCAGTTTCTTGGCAGGGTGTTTGTTGCTTTTATTGGACAGTGTGAAGTCCAATCAGGAAAGAGAACATAAATAAATAAAAAAGCAGAAGCGTTATTCGATTAGACTTTGTTTTTTGACCCGTCGATGAGGTGGATTCTGGCTTTTATGTGGCTGCAGTGATAGCAGGGAGATGAAGCAGATGGGTTGGTTTAAATATGCCACAAAATAAATATAGACAAAATGAAGTACAAAGGTGAAATGACATTCATCTATAACTAATATTCAGAAGCAAAATGTTTTGAATAAAACATGCTGGCCAGATTATCATAATGAAGAAATGTTGATAATTATCTTATCTGGCAAGATGCTGATACTGAACGTATCAGTATAATGTCCTCGGTTGTGGTTATGGTTGGATCAAATATTTGACTTGACTTGGTTTAATACATAAAAACCCCACAGATGGGGTGCCCAGAACTTTGTTCCACCATCCACTTCATTCACCTCTCTATGTCTTCACTGTGGTCCATCAGTGCAGCACTTCATTCATTCCCTCATTGCCTGTGAACATAATCCAGGGCAGCAATAATGTTTGCCACCACAGCCTAATTGGGAAAACAGTTTAGTAACATATAAAGGTTACATCTACGGAGTTGACCTGAGAGGTGAAGCCTCAGAGTGTTCTGCTTGAACTTGTGCTAAAAGCTCCATTAGAGAGGAGACAGGAAGGGAAAACAAAGATGACAAGCTACAAAGGTCCCGGTCAGATTCAAACCAGGAACTTTACATTAAACCCTCATGCCACAAGAACACCTTCAGATTGAATCAATATGTCTTATAATGACTTCACTCACGCTTTACATGAGTAACTGTGACCTGAAGCATCGTTTAAGGCTTCTAGTCTATGCAGACTGATGGTAATGGGCTGCGAGAGCTGTCAAAACACAAAACTACACCAGATGGGCACCAGTGCAGACACTAACTGAAGCCTGAAGCTCATACTGTTGTGTGGGTTTTGCTCCGGGTCAGTGTTGACGAGTTATAAGGTGAGGTAGGTGGCCCACTCATAAGTCTAAACACACTAAATCCATGTATTTAACACAAAGCTTTTATAGAAGTGCTCGAGTGCTTATAGATGGATTTAAAAAAAGGTGAAATAGTCCGTTTGGAGTGGCACACTTACAACACAGCACCATATTCTCTGCTGTTGCACTGGAAGCCAGCGAGTGAGTAATGTAAATTCCAATTTCAGATGACAGGGAACAGTGAGCTGAATAATCCCACGCCGAGTATTTCATGGATGACCTTTCCAGCCTTCAGCATAAGCGGCAGTAATGTAAAAGGCAGATGGAAGCGAGAGTGATAGGGGTTCAAAGGGGGGTGAGCAGTGCCCTGTGGCTGCTGCCCCTAAAAAGCCATCGGATTTGTACCACCCTAATACTAGTACGAGTCTCTGGTGGCTTTTTAATATATCACAAGTGATGTGCTTAATTTGATAATGATTACATCAATATGTGACAGTGATTCCCCTTTCCTGAAATCCAGTGCGCCATTGAATTCCTCAGACGGGCTTTGAAAAGGTCTATCGTGTTACGAAATCAGAATGGGGAGAAGTTAAGCTTCTCTGCAGGACTTGGCACAGAGTGGGAGTTAATCTTGATAAATGTTGGATGTCTATATAAAAATGGCAAAAGTGTATTCAAGATAAGAAGCCATGCAAGTCATATCCTAGGTCTCAGATTCTTTGCACGCTGAATATACATGATTTCCCTTTTCTTCCTTTCTGCTGACCTAGAATGCCAGAGATGTGCTTTTCTTTCAAAGGTGTTATCTCTTTTTTTCACCTTAAACCTTGAAACTATTCTCCTCCATTGAGTATGGAAAACAAAGACATGTCCATACAGTAAAATAAGGTTGTCTGGCTTCAGAGGCTTTGACAAGGTGACTCATAAAGGGGTGTTGCAGATAGAGAGCAAGACACGCTGGGAGAGTCTGGAAACTCAATCCCCCTTTGCTCTGGCGCTGATGGATGTGCCGTGGTGGACCATCCGTCTGTGATGCAACCTCGTAAAGATGTCATTTACTCAAATCAAAGACAAAAAGGAGCCTGCTTTCCTTACCGGCAGACAGAAGGTCTTTGCGAGTGCACGTCTGTCAGAGATGGTGCAACAGGGTAGCAGATAAAGAGATCACAGGTAAAGTGGAAATCACTCACTCACCGGGAGTTGTTTTTTAACAGCCGTTAAATGATGCCTTCCTGGGAGTTTTTTTTCCTCCCGACCCCAAAGTCTCTCATTATGTCCCGTAGAGTCCTTTATGATCTCAGGCATGTTTCCCATGATGCCCCATCTGCCTGTCCTGCTGTGACAGAGGGCCCAGCCTCCTCACATTCCCACCGGACAGCTCCATCACTCACCTCTGACTGCAGCTATCTCTACATCAAAACAATGCCGTGCCAGAGTGAATTAGTATGTCCTTCACCTTGGGTGGAAACCTGTCATTACTTTACCCCGACTCCAGAGAAGAAGATGTGATTTACCACATGTTACAGGAAGTGCAACATTGGTATGTCCTTAAAAGCTGCAGGCGCTGTAATGTGTGAGGTTTATAGATGTCTGGCTCTTTTTCTTCACTATGGGGACAAATCTGAGCAAAACATTTCAATACATTTAGTTAACATGTTAATTTTATAGTTGCCTTTAGGTAATCCATCTCCTTCCTTTCTAACTAATCAAATTTTTGCAACAGCTGCTATAAATGATAATTTTCACTGTGTCCTCAATCACCATGTATTGCATTGACAGAGCATTATAAGGTGAACCAGAGTTCATGGAACTCTTGAGGTGATTACAATCATCGCTTGGTAAAACTGCAGTCTCACAGATTGTGTTCAAAAGAGCACAAACACTGAGGAACAGATGACGTTTAGTGGACACAATGTGAGGATTACATTGCTCCACCGTGACAGGATTATGTGACAATGGAGATAATTTGACTTAAGCATGAAATGCAAACTTCACTTCACAGCAGAAAACGTTCCTGTCATGCATAGACTTGTTCATTGGATTTAAGGCAAATTATAAAGTCAGAGGAAGTAAAACATACTTTTATTTATATCTCATTGTGCATATTTGTAGCGTAAGCTGCAAAAAGTGGTGATAGTCATGTCACCACTTTGTCACCATGGAAAGATTCCAATGTTTACGACATGCAAGCGCTCACATCTGAAAATTCAAGATATTAAGTTAATTAGTTAGTGAGTAAAGTTCAGGAGCAGAGCCACACCTCAACCACATAATGCCTACCTATACCTACCTTCCTTTCATCTATTTACCTTCCTACCTCATCCCTACCCCATCTACCCCTCCGCCCATCCTTAAACACATCCCTGCATCCTCTCTTCCCTCCTTCTCTCATCTCTTCTTATTCAAACCAGTGCAAACCTCTCCTATGTCTCATTCTGGGGCTCATAATCAGTTTGGGTGGAAGTTGGAACCATACTTAAGATGGAGCCCCTACACTGAGTTTCCCTCTCACCAGTTTTCATTAAATTCGTTCATTACTTTGGCTGATGTGAAGACATCCATGTTTGCTTGGTCAGGTACTTCCTTATTACTTGTCAAGGATGATATATCTGTTAATTACAACTTGAATGTTGACATGAAGACCTTTTACAAGTCAGATACTGGTAATTATGATAACTCCGGTATTACATATAAATCCCACTGTTGGCCTGGAGAGTGCATGGACAGCATGTTACAGCGAGGGGCTTTACTATGGTGGCGATGAGGTTAATAGTGCCATCTCAGGCGCCAAAACCAACCAGTATGATTCACCAGTGCAGTGACATGATCCCTCATTAGCTTCCCACTGTGAAACATCAACCAACCAAGCAGTTACAATCTCCAGGGATTAAAACTGGGTTCTGCAATGGGAAGCAAGTGCCTTGAAACTACACCACTTAACGGCAAAGTAAATCCCATGTGGTGCATTTGAATTGCGCAACAACACCTGAAGCAACACATTTAATGTCTTTTTAATAGATAGTTGGCAGTAGGGAGGTGACAGGAAATGAGGGTAGAATGTAATGTATATTCACCTCGGTGCAGGCGGATTTACCGTAGATCTACCTAAAAATATCTACAGATACTGTATGTATCAGTGCACATTTTGCAGAGCAAGACTGTAGACTACGAACTTGGAAAGGAACGTCACTTTTCTTGCTGTTATTCCATAACCTGCACATGTCAAAGCTACAAATATAAAGGTGCTGTGCATATCAAGGCACATTTTAAAAACGGTTAACAAGACATAATGGTCTGACAGTGATGACACTGACAAAAGCTACAGACTGAAATGAGAAGCATCTCCAGTATGACACAATCAGCCGGACATAATGCAAGATGTGTGTGTAGTGATAAATGATAGAGGTCTATTGTCTATTATAAAAATACTCCAATACAATATAAAGTCAGAAAAACGTACTTAATGTTTGTAACATTCAGCCACGGTGGTTGCCTTTTGGTTCTTAGACATTTTTTTTTAAATGTTTGTAGACATTTATGTCACGACATGAGACAAGGTGTATAACATCACTGATGATGGATGCACCTTTTCTCAGCCTCATGCACATTCATTAAAATATGCACACATGCATTCAGGATAATGTACACACATACAGTCCTACACAGCTGCAGGTAACAGCAATTACACATACCAGTCGAGGTATCATGACTTTCTCCTTGACAGTTCTGCTTTGACGACCTTGCTGCCGAATACAAACAGTTTAAAAAGCCCTTACTGCTGAGCAAAGAGAGTGGCGTGTCCTATGTGATACGGATCGATAGTGGGCCCCGGTGAAGTGCGCCTCCTTTATAGCCACTGAACCTGAGCTAGAAGGGTTAAAGGAACGAGGGAGGGCAAGGGCAGGCCTGGATGCAGACTTGATGAGGAGAAGTGGGGTATGGAGCCAGGATAAAGAAAGCCCAAGGCTGAGCCCCAGAAGGTAGCAGACAGTCTCACCCTCACAAGTTCTGGGAGGAGAAGAGAGAAACACATATCAAAACAGTCCATGAGAAAGATGGAAGCAAAAAAAAAAGAGAGATAATGTCCAAGGAAATCTTCAAGGATGTGTTCAAAAGGAAGAGAGAAAGTAGAAGGCCAACAGAAGGTGAAGGAGGAGGAATGAAAAGGAAGCTGCGTTAACGTTTCTGCTGGGTTTGTTGTGGAAAATAGGCAAGGCCTTTCATGAAGTGCTTAAAAGAGGAAGTGAGGTTCCTTGGCTGGCCTATAATCATACCTCTGAAGTCAACAAAATGGTAAAAAAAAAGAAACGAATCAAAACTGGAAGCAAGCAAAACGAGCGGCATTCCACGCTAAAGATTAATTGGATTGAAATAGACAAAATACATGTTCTTTTTGCAAAAAAACAACTGTGAAACCACTGAACCAAAAGCAGCTGTGATATAAAAATACAGCATCCAATCTAGTTTCCATGTGTTCTAAAAGCCCCAGTGAGGTCAGTTTACAAGTCCTAAATGTGTTTTCATATGGTCAGCCATGACGGAAAGCCAGGCGTGTGACATTTTGGGTCACTTGTGGGTGTTTTGTCAGGAGGAGCCAAGAGCTATGCGGCGGTAACCAGGAGATGGAAAAGCTGAAGCGGTGCTTGGAAAAGACAGGGGTAATTGGCCTGCAGCAGACATTGATGTTGTGCTGTGTGCGTGCTTCTCCCGAAAAGACAATGGACATTACCGGGGGCAACGCATGTCTATAAATAAGGCAGGAAGCACGGAAGGTAATATTGACCAGGACGAGGCAGTGTAGGAGTCCATTAGTCTTATAAAAAATGAAGGCAAGAGTTAGTGGTCAGGCTGACAAAAGCGGTAGTTGAACAATCAGGCAGTGTTATGCTGAAGACAATGCATACAAAGCCAGTGACCTGGACTGAATCTCCAAAACTTCTACTCTTTTTTTAGGAGTTGTTAATGGAAAAAAAAAAGAAAAAATAAATAAACTAGCTGAGATGCATCCACCAAATGCTGTTGCTTTCCTCCACACTGTATCCACTTCCATTCTCTTCATTTGAAAGGCTCATGAGTTGGAAGCACATTTCTGAAAGAGTGTTTTATTTTCCCGCGGGCAACCTCTAAGGAAGTTATATTTGGCACAAAAGGTTACATGGTCACATGGCATCTCATGCATTGCATATGGAGGACTGCAACGGAGGGGAGCAAGTTTCGCTTTGCAATTTAGCTATCATTATAATCAATCAACCAGATGCTACAGATTGCTAAATGAGACCTTTCACAATGTGATCAGTGCTTTTTGTCAAAGGACATGAAGGGTATGAATGTGGTGGTTGATGAGTATTTGGTCACAAAGAGAGGCTGAATAGAAAGCAATTTTAAGTCGTGCAACTCCTCCAAGTCTAAGTACAAGCCTGTTTTAATTTACCCAAAATAAACAGTTCTCTACAAAATGTTTTACTAGTAGTCACAGATTAACGGGGCGCCCTGTCAGAGCAAACCAAAGATTTTGACAGGGATTCATGGAACCCAAAACAACAAGAGATGTGGCTGTTTGGTGATTGCAGTGAGTAGAAAGTATCCATACTGATGTATTCCATTTTAAAATTTTTATTTCCAGTCTATCTTAGTCTGTCTAAGAAGGGGGGCACACTCTGTAGTCCTTGTTCTGAGCAAAGGCAACATTCTAAAATCCAGCCCAAGCTTATATAAAGTGGGCATCTTCCAGATTTTTAGTAGGAAAGATTACAGAGAACAAACTCGCTCCTTGCACAGAAGACATATGAGTATTCCTGAAAGAAATCTAAAGCAGTGACTAAAAGTGTGTAAGAACACAAGAGACACCTGACTATGTCTGACAAATGTATTCCAAATCATCATTATGTTGTTACATCATATACTTTTATATTTTGAGGTTGTGCACAATAAACAGAGATCAATACTCTGTGAGGTTATTTTACTTGCTCTCTATATCAAACCATACTATTCTACAGATGTCTTTATTAGATCAATATCATCTATATTTACAACATTTTCACACTGCCACATATCAGCTGTTTGGGCCACAAAGTGTAATCCATACGTAAGACAATACTTAGAGAAACAGTTGAGAAACTGTAGTGCCAAAGGAAAGGGCTGTGTGACATCAAGGTAAAGCGCTGAAGATGTTGTAAATATAGCGTACATTTAAACTGATATTGATTTTTATAGGTGGGTCTTTTTTTTTTAAGTGCACAGCAGTATGTTGCTTAGTGTTCGTGCCGCTACAGGTGCCTGCTTCTCCACACTGGGAGGGTGGGACCGCCATCTACTGCAGGCAATAAACTGACTGGATAAGTACCTCATACAATCTCACTTTGAAATACCTTTTACCTACGACAGAAATACATTTTCCATCCACCTGTTAATTCCAGTCTTCCCATATAAACCCAAAGCTTCCTGTAGATTTTTCACATTAAGTGCCTCGCGATAATGAGCAGGGAGATTTACTATAAAAAAAAAAGAGAAAGAAAGTGAGAGCAGCAGAGTGGTGAGCATGACGTGACTTTGTAATAATGATGCAATTTGAGTTGTGGAAAAATGAATTATGTAGACAATAGGTAAGCATGGAGGAAGTTTTGACTATACATTGAGTGGAAGCAGTCTGTTTCAAATAAAAGCCTGCTTCTCCGCTGCTGAGGCTTCAGAAGCAATTCATTTAGTTAGAACTGTATTAACAGTAACATATTATACTTCCTCCGTCTTGTTTTTCATTTATTGTAGTTACGGTACACATTCATAATACGCCAGGTCCCCATTATCCATCTATTTGTTCTGTGGTGCTGGTCATTTCCTGTACCTAATGTACCAAATACCATATTCCGTTTAACCAATAGCTACTATAATTACATCACACAGATTGCCAGTGCGAGTTTGTGGTTTTGGGGAAATCTGATAAAACCTCACATTCAGGGTCGTGCTAAATATATCAGCCACTGCTGTACTGCTGTACTGTACACGTATGGGAGTTCCTGGATAATGTCAAACAAGCTACAGGCTGACAGCTTGTAATTTAATGTCTCTATAATATGCACAGAGTTTGCTGCACATTTACAGCGTATGGTCACTGCACATATTATATGTTTATATTGTGCTGTGTGCTGGGGCTTTACACCTGTTTGTTTTTTTTGTAATTTATGACAATTAGGACAAACCTCATGATTGTGTTGGAGAGCTGCACAGCTTGTCAGTGTTTGCTAATAGAGGCAAGAGATTTATGAAGAAATGTGAGCTTGTACTACAAATGATAACATGTCCAGTTATCGCAAGACAGATTAAATGCAGCCTTCCCAGACTGAATCTGCTTACTTAGTGTTTGCCTTTGTGTAACTTGGCAGAATGCAGGACTGTTGCACAATCATTGTGTGGCTAGAGTGGAAGCAATACGGACATTTTTTTTCCACACAGGCACCATGCGGATGAAATAGATTTGGGAAGTTCTGATATCATGTGAAAAGTCAAGTTAAAGTTCTGCACAACTTCTTAAAATGTTATTTCTTTTTGATTTCTATATTTGGCCCAAGAACACCACATGTACATCCAGACGCAAAAAATGAGTAATGATTGTTTATTTGTTGAGCAAAAGGAAGTGGTTAATTATGCTGACAGCTTCTTCCTACAGAAAATTGATGAACTGCGTCTGTGTCCTGATGTAGTGCTGAGAAAGAAAACCCTAGTTAATCATACGCCAAGTGGCATGTTCACAATCTGCCTGCCTAGAGCTTCACATTCTCTGCTAATAAAAGCCAGTATACGGCTTACACTTATCGACTGCGTCACATTTGACTTTGCCTCAGCAAAACTTTAAGTAAACATTACAACCATGGAAATCATAACATACATTGTCAAATAGAGGGGTGTCTAATATATATATTAATTTGATAATGTCATGTATATATATATATATATATGTGTGTGTGTGTGTGTGTGTGTGTGTGTGTGTGTTGGTGTTTTGTTAAATTCTGTGTGTATATGAGAATTGAAGGTATTTCAATATAAAAATATGTAAATAATGTTTTCACTGATATTTTAAGTAAGAGTCTACAACCATGCTAGCAGCTCTGTGAAGATGCATTTTGGCAAAGGCTAGTGGTGTTTGGAGCTAAATGCTAATATGCTAAATGCTAACATTGGCATGCACAAGTCCATGGTGATGTTCAACATTTTGCTAATTAGCACAAATCAAACGCACAGTGCAGATAATGATGCATTAAGTCAAAAACCAAAGTATCAATGAATTCAAATTTGAACTGATTCAGTGACTAACAAACGTTACAGTTCATCCTGCGGGGTACATGAATGTCAAAACATCATATGTTTCACTGCAGAATGTCAACCTTATGATGACACTAGGGTAAAAGTCATGAAATGACCAAAGTTGGTAGGATTCATCCTCTTGGTGATGGAATGTCTGCGCAAAATCTTACAGCATTCCATCTGATACATGTTCAGGTACCGTATGATCTAACAGCGATTTAAACCAGAGACTGAAGCTCTGCTACAGTTAATCACCTCGTTGATCATACTGTTAAAGCTGTTATATATACACAGTAAAAGTCTACAACAGGGCTGTGCGTTTTCATGTTGATCTTCCGATATTTATATCGCCTTGTTAAAGTGTTGTAGTAAACGTTGGCTATATCCTATCATGAGTGTCGCTATACTATGGTGCAGTAAATGTTTTAATAGGCAATATAAGTCATAATTGATTGAATCTTATTTGTGTGTAAGCGAAGCTCTATAACCGATCTGAGCATATGCATTCTTTTTTATTATTATGATTTACAATTATGTGATTGTTTTATCTGAACGAGGAATGTGCAGTTTATCATCTCAAATGGCAAATCATTGTTCACAGCAAGACAGTGAGCAGAGAGAACGTTGTATCATGAGCTCTGGGAATGCGTTTGTTCCACAGGACAAAATACTTCATTTTATTTCATTCAATTGTTTCGCAGGTTTTTATTTAGGCTGTTTAGAATAGTGTGTCTGGTCTCAGGTGGTTTCCTCTCCGGTTAATAATAATACCTGCTGTTGATATTTTTCTTTGTGTATGGGCACATAGATGACTAGAACTATTACTACTATTAATTATGAGGAGGATAGCAGTGATAGTGGTAAAACTTAATCAATCACAATTTGGTAATAACATGGTAACAGTGGTGTAATAATGTATTACCTAGGTATACCCATTATTAATACCTTGTTATTACTTTGGTAAATACATGGTATTATTTAATTATTACCTCTTTATTAGAACAATCCTCATCATCATAATTAGAGAAGAGGTTGATATCTTTGCTAATTTGAAATACTGGAGGCACAATACTAAACTTTAAATCAGTGGTCTGTGGACTAGAATCAGGATGGAACCACTAGCCTGGCTGTGTCCAAAGCTAAGGCTAATGCTAATCAGGCATGAGAATAGGATTGGTGGTACTAATAAGGCTAAAAAGGTTCATCCCCATGGGAACATGCATGTGTTCGGCACTTTATGGTAATATCTGAATTCTATAGTGTACAAGTTTTGTCCTGGTGATAGCACCAGAAGAAAGGTCAGGGGGTCAGCAAAAATGTTTGGATTCATCCTTTAGGGACCATGAACAGCCACTGTAAATTTCTTAGTGATCCGGTTTGTTGTTTTTTTATATAGTTGTTGTTCATAAGGGGGGATGTTTTCCTGACAGTTGTTCCACATGAGGTGTTAGTTCTCCAAAATCATTAGTATTCATGCATCTGGAACCGTGAATATAACGCATTTTGTGGCAATCATTCCAGCAGCTGTTTAATGAAAAATATAGCCTGTTATAACTTTTTTGGTTGTTTTCAGCTTGTGCAATGGATTTAGATTAGGTAGTTGAGGGATGAGAGGAAACAGAGGGGGAGAAAGCTTATGGCTGGTACCAGGCATCCCTAGACCACAGGTCCACCCCTTGATCAATGACGTCTTTTGGTAATGAATACACTGTACTCACCAAAATTTACATTATATAATGCAAAAACATCACAAAAATAAGTTGGAAGGGGCGGAAGCAGAGCAGTCAGCCGATCAGACAGATTGTTATCAAACGTCCAGGGGCCCGTTTCACAAAATCGATTTACGAGCTCTGCTGACATGTAGATCACCAATGGTGCTTCTTTCCTGTCTTGCAAATGCTTATGATGAAATTATTTCCAAAGCATTCTATCACAACAGTCCCCTCACAGGCTTATGCATGGGCTACAAGTGTAGTGTTACCTTGGATTTGTTAAATATGTCAAAATTAAAATCACCCCGGCTTAGCAAAAGTTACTTAGCACAGAAGACAAATCCAAACAGACCAAAGCTGCTCTTTGTAAACGTCAGTCACAGTTTGCAGACTAAGTCTGCTGCAGTTTTCCTATGTGGTGGTGGATTATTATCAACATTACCTACAGTGCAACGAGCGATTGTTCCATGTCCTGTTCGACATATTTTTGCGAAGTTGCTAAATCCCGAGATCTCAATGATTTACTGTGGTAATGTTTAGTGTTATGATAATGGACAGAACCAATGGCCCTCTTTTTTTTCACTAAACAAGGCTAAAATGTTGTTCACTCTCATCCCACTAATTTTATTTTTAGTTATTCGCATGCATTTAGGGGACTGATCTGTTCATCTTAAATGCAGGTATCTTGAATTACAGTGCACACTACTTTGAAATAAAGGCAACATGATGTAAGACAACACAGAGAACAAGGCTCAGACTGCATGGCATTTCCCTCAGCACTTTAGAAATAGGAGCTGCATTCGATCAGTTTCACAGACATTTTTACGAGGAAGACTGACAGATACTGTATGTAATATTCAGTCAGTACTATATATATCCTGTCATCACTTTATTTTTTTTTCATTGTAAGTTTTCCTTCCATTTAATTAATGCAATGCTCCCGGACCATGTTAGTGCTATCCCCCATGCAGAAAAAACACACATCACTCATCAGCACAGAAATATCCACGTGCAGTTTCAGCTAAATAGTTCCTTTTCTCCAAAGAAACACCTTATTCCATTCTTTTATTTTATTTATGTTTCCCATTACTTTACCTGCCGCACAGAGTGGTGTTCAACTTTTACACTAATCTTTTAGCTCTTGGAACAGAAACATTATCTTGATACATCCTCTATTCCACAAAACATACCATTGTTCATGTTGCCCTTTGTGGACCTTGAAATTTGGCCCAAAGTCAAGTCCTGCTGTGTGTGTGACCAGCATAATATCAAAGGACTGCTTTGCTTATTTATTCCTTTTCCAACAGGTTAACGTCTAATACCTGCTGTCTGGCTATAATTAATAACTTATCAGTTGAAGGTGAACCAGTTATGCAGAGTGTCTTCTTTTTCTCACTATGTAGCACTCTGCTTCGCCTACTCAGTGCTTTCCCCAGTTTCATTTCCCCCATCCAATCTGACAGTATTGGTTATCATGCATTATAAGGCTTTGGCATGGGTTCCTGTTTAGTATACAGAAGCCATAGCGAGGACCTGATACTCCTTAATACCTCTGCTATTAAGAACCAAATCACATTGCAAACACTTCATTAAACAGCCTGAGGCGCTGTCATTGTTTAATGACATATCGATGAGTGTGTTCAGTGGACAACAGCCGCAACAGTGCTCTCTCTTTTTTTTTCCTCCGCTCCCTGGTGGTGTCATCTGTCACTCGATCTCCTGCTAATCGATGTCTCTGGAGAATGCTGCGGTAGCCCCACCGGTGACAAGGTGCATTAAAAATGTAGCGCTGTTATCTCTGCTGGGCTATTCATTAATTTTGCATGGTTTGGAGAGGTCCTCCAAAGCGTGCGGTCCGCAGCGCTCCTTGTCCTCTGTAAACATGAACTGTAGTCTCATCATCAGATATTTTGACACAAATCTCCACTAATAACAATTTATGAAATGGCTACATGTAATGTGAAAGGTGTTAGTAGTGTAGTGAGGAACCTACAAGAATCACAACAAGCTCTGCATTGTTTTCTGCTCTCATCTTTGATTTTAATTTCCACTTTCACCAGTAGCAGCAGGGCTGCAATTAAGACTTTTATTCATCCCTCAATGGGGAAATTATTTTTTTTATTTTACATGCATTTAACCCGGACACACACACATGCAATACAACGGCATAGACATGCAAATGTGGAGAGAGATGGTGGAGTGATTGGCAGCCAGCCAGACCAGCGCCCAGTGAACAGTTGGGGGGTCGGTGCCTTGCTCAAGGGCCCCTCGGCAGTGCCCAGGAGGTGAACTGGCACCTCTCCAGCTAACAGCCCACCTTCCATATTTTGGTCCATGTGGGACTTGAACCGCCACCCTCCGGTTTTCAATGCCGCCCCCTTAAAAATAAGTCTGTTCCCATACCGGGAGTCGAACCCGGGCCGCCTGGGTGAAAACCAGGAATCCTAACCGCTAGACCATATGGGAAACAATAAGCTTCTATGGGGGCTCAGGGCTCAAAGTGTAGGCCCCTACTGAGGCCCAGCACACAGATTCATAGATCCACAGTCCTTCAGCTAATCTTCCCTGTATTGTCAGCCAGTATTGCTAGACTGGAACTTCAGAGTAGTTGTGTCCAGAATAAAACATCACCAACAATATTAACTCTACAGTGGCTGCAGCCCACAAAGACACATATTAAAACTGCAACACAGGTCGTTGCAAGCATTGCAATGCATGAGCATTGTTTGTTGTTGTTGTTGATCAGGTTCAACTTCTTTGCTCATCATTCACAACTAGTGCAGCTGCATATAATATTACTTAACAGTATTTATTGATGTGAAATAGTGTTTAGTGTATTAAGTTAGTTTTTCTGAGTAATGTGTAGTGTACTTTCAAGTTCAATACTTCCATTGAAGAGTAGCTTGTAGGTTCACTAGCCACAGTTTGAAAGTAATAAGTGATATCCCCATCACTGGATATCAAACTCATATTAAATCTAAATCTCAGTAATATAGCCATATGGAGTATGTTAATGTATCATGAATTTCTACATCTTTTCCAAGATTCCGGGTGAAATGGTCACGAAAACTGAAAGCTTTGGGGAATTTGACATATCCACGAGCCATATCCAACAGCCTCGGGCGGAGAAAACTGGTGTACACATTCAACACTAACTCTATTGTTCATTTCACCTCCTGTCAAGATTATGCTAGCCCAGACATGCAGTCCAGGCCATCTAGAGGAAAAGATGTCCTGTCACCTTCACTGTAGCTGCCCATCTCCCTTAAAGCCTGTATCATTTAACATGTTTGGGCTAAGAGTTCAAAACAACACTAATGGCCTCTCTGAGATGTGGAAAAGCTTCCAAGGGGAGTATCTGTTTCACCCGCCCATCAGCAGCACTACCCAGCCCTGACTCTCTGAGGCGTCAAACTTCACATTATTTTGATGCTGCATAAATCACTGTGGCTGGCTCTGACAGAGGCCAGTGGGTGATCTCCTGGAGGTCAAGAGGGTGACACACTGGCTTTTGAAGGCAGGCCTGTGCAAGATGTCATATTAGAATTTCTCCCCTTTTACCTCACACCATGACTCTGCATGAACTTCCTGGCAGAGAGGTCACAACTTTTTCCTCTTTGGGTATACATCACATCAATAAATGCTGGAAAAACAGAATATTATTTTTGACGACTGACCAGCTCTGTTTTCATATTTCCATATTAGTTGTGGTTATTCTAAGTCT
Organism: Pampus argenteus; assembly: GCA_036937835.1. Classification (NCBI taxonomy): domain Eukaryota; kingdom Metazoa; phylum Chordata; class Actinopteri; order Scombriformes; family Stromateidae; genus Pampus; species Pampus argenteus. The sequence goes on along the minus strand of CM072876.1, from coordinate 16,985,707 downwards.
AATTCTGTTTTATGGTAAGATCTTTGAAAATAGGCCTTTTGAAAACGAAGCTGCTTGCACTGATCTGTGCCTGAATTTAGCAGTTAACTTGGAGTGTCGCATCTGCAGGCGGGAGCTGTCACCTGTGCTTGGCCAGACCCCAGAACTGCCTCGGCACTCCTCTCAGTCTCCCAGCTGTGCCCTGGTCACACACAATGTGGGGAAGATCATTAACACCCCTAGCATCCATCAGGAGCCTCTGCCTGAATGGTTCTTAGAATAAAGGCCCACACACTGCACATGCTGCCTGTACTGCCTCCAGTGAAGACAGAAAGCAACAAGACTGTCTTCATAAAATATCATGCAGCTATAACTGTGAATGTAAACATCAGCCAAAGCACGTTTTCTCTTTCTGCAAGGAATATTTAATCAGAGATTGTGTTCCACTTCTGCAGAGTGTGACATGAACAGCGTCAGATGTACAGGAAGCTGGAAACGAGGAGGGCAGTGAATGGGAGGAGTGAATGAGCCTGACTTCTGTTCCTTAAAGGAAAAATCCAATAAGACCCCATTCCTTACCCCATACCTGCGACAAGGCAGGTCATTTGTCATTGCCGTACAAGAGCACCGACATGAATGTTTTCTGATCTGGTGCCTTTATTGGAAATGTATTGTTAAAGTGTCCATTCTTAAACTGTTACACTAAGAAAGAGAAAAAGAGAAAGTCTTCATGGTTGAAAGATACCAACAACAACTTTAGAAACAGGTGGTGGTTTGGAGTTGATCTCTTTTGGCTAAACAACACCAACTTGTAGATGTAGTTGCTTCTTTCAGCATCAGCTGAGTTTAAGACCAAGCCAACATGAAGTCGTACATCTGGTCAAATGGTTTGTGGAAGGGACTGCCAATGGATTTCATTATATATGCATACATACACATTATGTGCAGTGAGTTGGGGAATAGTGACTGTAGAACAGCCTTGAAAAACTTCCTTCATATATGCTGCGTTGTGTCAAACACAATGACATCTTCACCGGCAACGCTGTGCTCTTGCAGCCACTTTATGACAGCAATATATTAGGGAATATGGTGTCTGCAAGATAGGTCAAGATATGTACAGATTTATCCTTCTGCAGTGGAGCAAAGAAAATGTTTAGCACACACCTGTGGTTCTACATCTGGAGTCTCGTAAAATATCACTGCAACAGATTTCCTGCAAGATGTGTCTTCTTTTTTTTTGTTCCTTTTGATGTATTGATCATAAATATCTCTCTCGAAGATGGGGAAAACTGAACCGGCTCCTTCCATTGAATTCTTTCTTTCTCAGACATTTCCCCATTGCAGGATGTTCACTCTTAAGCGTTAGTCACACTCCTAAACTGCATGCAGTGGTTCCGTTTTATACTGCTGGTTTCTGGGGAACGTATTCTAAACATGTGCAGTAGATCAGTGTCTATTGATTGTAGGGTAGTGGATGTGCAGCCACAACAAATTAGAAGAATGCGGACATCTGCATAGAGTATGCTCACCCACTCTCTGAAATTTACATCATGCTGACCCTTTCGGAACCTTGTGCACTTGCCGTTGTGGTTCAGCGAGCTTCAGATAGTGGAGTGGAATGTTAAGTGCAGTGCAGGTGAAGACACAGTCTTCACATTTCTAAAAAAAAACAAAAGTGACAAAGATGGATTTAAGTAGGATTGTTTGGTTTAGTGGTTTAGTTTTAAACTACTGAGCTGTCTCTTATTCTCTCTTTCTCTCACTTTAACAAAGGTGCCCTTGAGCAAGGCACTTAAACTCCACGCGGTTTGGTGAATGTGTTCAACTGTCATCAGCAGGAAACTCTGATTGCATTTTGCAACTCCCCAGTGTGAATGTGTGTAAGTGTCTGAATGTGAAATAGGGCATTACTGCAAAAGAGCAGACGTGCTCAGCACATCGGCCATGGCTAAATAGAGGTGAAACACATTAAGTCTGAAGGTGAATTCTAATTCTGATTATTTGCTAGAAGCATGAATACTTGTTCTTGTTCTCTGTGCTCTTGAAGTCACAAGCTACATGTTTTTATTTCTTTATGTATATTTTGTCCTTTGGTATGCTGAAGTGTGTTCTCAAAGATTCTTGAAGCTTTTGACTTCAGAATGGAAAATATGCTTTTTAGGTAAATTCACAGGGCATCAGGATTCACTGTCAACAAAAAAGGCACAAACATTATATGATATGGTTTGGCATCCCTTCATATCAGTGTTTGAAAAAATATCTTTTTTCATATCTGAGTTTCAGAGTGAAAAATATCTCTATTTCACTGTAGCCAAATTTCAACAATGCCAGAAAGGAGGCATTAATTAGTGTTGTACTAGAGATTAGACTGAAACTCTAACTCCTTCCTCGCCATTGATGAGATTTTCATTCATTTATGATGGAGCGCTTCCAAGCCACTGACGAGAATCAACATTTTGTTATACTGTAGGGGGCGCTGTTAAAGATCATCTGATAAAAATAGGTCACTGGAAGAAGAAGAAAGTGAGCGCAGCTCCAAACATTAATTTTCCAATCATAATTCCAAATCTGATTAGGATGAAGAGGAAAGCAGCCACTGCAGTCTGAAGGTCCAGAGGCCCCGGACATAGACGCCTGCTGCAGCCTGGACGTCCCACACACAGATGTCCACTGTAGCTGGGACACAGATGACAGCCACGTTCTTACACACGTAAATGTCTTGTTTCTCTGTGTTGTATTTTTGTTGCTGCATGTCACCTTTCACTCACACTTAAGCGCAAAGCATTCGAAAATCATCTATTTTGGATCTATAAATTATTCGAGATGACACCAGCTTTGGAGAGTAAGGCTCACAGCAGAGAAGGCTTACAGTATGGATTTATCCCACACCAATAACAATCTCCTAGCCTAGTGTTCAGGGCCCCACTATGCATTATTATTCATGAATCCTTGTTTCCCTCAGTGTCTTCTCCCCTGTCTGCCCCATTCAGTCTTCTGCTCAGGAAACACACGGACCATACTATGTACAAAACTTATGGAACACAGATTAATGCAGCGGCTCAGAAACCAACGTGGTCTGGTTGCTAATGCAAAGATCGGAATTTGATTGGCTGTTCCTCAAAACTACTCACATCCAAACTAAGACATTTGGATACATTTTATGATGATAGTTTTTGATATACAGCTTAACTTTTTAGTTAAGGCAGTACTTGGTTAATTCCAGTGAAGCAGTGTCTCCTCTGCCAGGTCCTAACAAAGTCCCGTTGTGCTTTTGAAATAGCACACTTCAATGTCGTGCCAGGTACTTTGGATCGTGATGGATTATCAGTAATGTACAGACGAGGGGGTCAGGCTTTATGGGAGATGGTGAGGGCAGGCTGCTGGAAGCAAGAAAGAAAAGCAAAAAAGCCAAATGAAATAGCAAAAACAAAATAATACCATGCACAAAACATCACCTTTATCATTGGCAATATGCTCACCAGAATTGATTTGACAAATAGTTTGCTTATTTGTTTTAAGAACACATGTATTAGCAGTAGCTGTGTTTTTATGGTTACAAGGGGACTATTGTTTATGGGCTGGAAACCTACAGTTTTCTTGTAATGAGGCAGCATGCCAGCTTCACACTATGCGAGATTTGATGAGCTCAGTTCGACAAAAGAAACAATTCACTGTTTGAAATATTTCTCTAACAGTACTGTTTGGAAATGGTTCCGAACACACTGAAATTATACTTTATACCTTAAGTACCCATTATGATATCAGCTGCTTTGTAAACTAGAGTCCAGTATTGTACATGTTCATTTTTGCCTGCACTAAACAACAGTGTTTTCTTTACTCATAGTCCATACATATGCAAACCACATGTCAAGTAAACTTTACAAGTTGCTGAGAACAAAACAAGTGCACCAGTATCACCTGGAAACAAGAGTAATATCATGAATATATGTCTTTGGGTTGGAGTTAGGGTTCGAGGGCATCAGTAGTTTGAAAAGACCTCACGTGGCCATGCAGATAATGACCAGCTTGTCAGAAAGGCGAAAGTAACGCAGTAACATTGTCGTAGCGCCACAAAACCTCTTAGGGAGGAGGTCAAGGTGGATGATGACCACCATCTTTCTCCAACCATACTGACAAAGTTTGTTACTGACAGACAATCTAATTTTGCTGATTTGAGCATCACATTATCAAAAATACAATAATATGTGTTTTGGAATTTATGGATTTTTCTAATTGTTTTTCCAGATATTTCCCAGCAGGGAAGTAACACGTACGATCTACAAACATATATTTATATAGTACATAATGTGACAGATACATTAACGATGTCTCAATAAAAGCCTCTTAAATGCTCTGCTTCTTTCTGCATCTAAGGAAGAGGTGTACTCTGCTGAGAGTGCAGTTTATCAACCTGCAATGTCAGGGAATTCTGATAGAGTACAACTTTAATCAGTGTCATACTAGTCAAATGCATTGTCATGTTGATGTGAAATTTGAAATGATCCCTTTTGGCCCTTCCATCTCATCCTGTGTGCTATGATAGGAGCTTAAGGCTTTGAACTCGTTTTAATGTTTGAGAGCAAATGATGCCTATACTGCAGTTTTCTTTTTCACCAGATGCAACTTAAACTCGGCTAACACTTCCAAGAATAAATGTCTTTACATCTTTACCTTTGCTTTCTAAGCATTCACAACACCTCTAATTATTCCTTCATGTTCAGTCTGCATGCCGTAATGGACCATCTGTCCATCCAACACTGTGGTCCAGAGGAAGCTATTGGCTGGATTGCAGTCAAATTTGATGTGGATATTTGTAGTCCCCATGATGAATTGTCTAAACCATTTGGTTTGTATCATAGTCACAGTCAGTGGAAAAAAAACTCTTAACACACAGTGACTAATTTAAGGTTGTTTAGCTTCCTCTCTGTCCAACAGTATCATATGCAGTACATATTCTGTCTATCGCTGAGTTTGAAGCTATTTTATAGTGTGTGTAATCCCCAAGTCTGCATGTTTTTATGGCTGCATCATTCTATCAAATCTAAACATTCAAAAAAAAAAAAAAAAAAAAGGTTCTGTGGGTTTGAACAGTGTATGCCTGCACAGAATTTATGCCGACTTGCACTGTGGTTATTTTGACACTGGAGCCTGCTGTTCATTTCCTGGTTCCTTCCAACAGGCAATGTTCTTTTCTTTAAGCGTGACCCTGATCTTTACCAGATCAAGTACTGTAGGTTGTTTTTTTTCTTTTAACCATGATGGTAAAGGTTCCTAACCTTAATGAAGTATTTACTTTAAAATTAAATATATCTTTCTTTATGCCTATATTACGTAGCAAATTGTGGGATATAAAAGCAAATGAGCTGGAGAGACGCATCGAAAGTCAAAAGATTCTAACTGCTGATGCTGCAGTTCGATGTCTTAAATACCTCACTGAAGGGGTGCTCCTTGAAGTAGTTGCATAAAAATCTAGCAACAGAAAGACTTTAACGTCTTTAAAACTAGACAAAATGGCAACAATTAAGCAGGTTGTTAATGAAAACTCATTATTTAAGATAGATTTACTTAAAATGAGTATTTTGGTCTCTTTATTGAGCTGAATTTAAGAATATATACATTAATCTAAGATTTATACTTAAATAAAAGCTTTTGACATGACACAACTTGCTTAAACTTTTATATCCTGTCTAGTTTTAAGACCCATTGCCCATTATCTTAAAATGAGATCACTTTTCAAATGCAAAACATGCTTGACAAGATGATTTCTTCTTTTTACACACAAATTAAGAGTCATTTCCCAGAAGGCTTTTTTTCACGTTATTAAAATTTCTTTCTTGCACTATAATAACAATTAAAAAAACTGTAAAGTTGAAAGATATCTACTTGATGTGCATTATGAAGGGATGTTTTACTGGGGCAGGATGAACATGTTTTCCCATTCTTAGAAACGGAAACAAAAAAAAAACAGCTATAAAACAATGAATGAAAGCAACATATAGATGTTAATATGGGTCTGGATGTGTCCCCGTCTTCTAACTGTCCAATATGTTGAGTCCAGAAAGAAGCCTTTAACATTCTGACGAGATGACTCAGAAATCAGATGTTGTACGATGCAACATTTGAGTCCAGGATTTTCTGCCATCTTATTCAAGATTTAGTCCATCAACTGCTGAGGAAAGATGCTCAGTCTTCTTCTCTGGCCACTTTGAAAACAGTCTAGAGGGATTATGGGTGAGTCATAGCCGTCCTACCGCTCATCATGTTCAGTGAAAGGCAGAAGCTGTGGAAGCAGTTGCTAGGAGCGGTTAAAGTTTTTTTTTCTGAAGAAAGATACAGCTTCATATAATTTGTCTTTCAGCGATCCGCACAGCTTCGTGCTTGTTGGCATTTCTCTGCTGTTATTTAATGTAGCTAGGTATATACAGTTGTATGAAAGAGTAGAGAGTACCCCTCTGAGGCTGTATAATAATTTACTTTATCTTCATAGGGAATGATTAAAGAGGCATGCCATTCATTTTCTAATCAAAGAGTACTGAGGTGTCAAGTTATAGTACAGTGACTAGGCTGTTCCAATCCTGATATGTTTTCCATGTTTCACTACACCCTCATGTCTCATGTGGCACCCTCATGGCAAATGTTTTAATGCAAGTAATGGCAAAACGATCAGTTCTTCGTTCATTACAAAGAATATGAATATACATTAGTATTGTTGAGTTTCGTGGAAACTGCAAGGTTGGACTTCTGGTCCTGTTTATGCATAAAACACACACGCACACACACACAAACAAGTCGAGCCCTTTAGAGAGGTCACATGGGCTGAGGTTTGAACAAAATGGAAGACAGTTATTACTGCAGTGTTTTATAGGAAAGTCTTATTTATGTGCTGCGGATTGCTCTGTGCTATGAATATGAAGTAGCTACAGTCTGATAAATGTGGGTTATATGAGGCTAGGAGGAGGTAATAGCTTAACTGAAGGTCAGTGATGGCTTGGTGATTGCACCACTATTCTCCAGACACATCTCTGGTAAAAAAAAAAAATAATGAAAAAATAATAAATAAATAAATAAATAATAAAAAAATGAGGGAACTAAACATGAGGAGGTTGAAGAGTACCTGAATGACTCGACCTCAGCCACAAGAGCTTCCTGGAAGACTTCTCAGACTTGACTCCTCTACATGAGAGGGCAGCCTCTAGCAGTGCATCAGAGAGTCTTATGGTCAATATGTTTCTCCCTTTATAAGATTCAGTAGTGTGTTGAGGTAAAATTTTAATCAGATTTTTAATTAAATTTTGCCTCATTGAAGATCTCTCCGGGAAATACATAATCATCTGCTGAATGATAAAGAAACAATCCGCATTGTCGATCCGCTTTGCAGTCTTTCAAGTATTACACATGGGCTGAATTAGTGGCCGCGCTGATATTTCGCCGATCGATATTTGCTGGTCCCCTGTGCTGTCCACCGTCTGAGAAAGTATAGCTGAAGGCTGTATTTTATTCACGGGCCCTCAGGCCTCTGCTTAACTGATGATTACCATTTTAACTAGTCCTCATAGAGCGCAGTCCAATCAATAGAAAAGGACATGGCTTTTATAGAAAATATGGATTTTTGTTACATAATGGGTTTGAGAAAGATGCCAGGATATCACATCAGGGCAACATATAAAAGAGACTCATATCAGGTCTTTTTAAGAGTGTTAGACATGCCTCTGATGTACAGAGACAGACTCATTATTCAACCCTGTATGCATGTGCGTCTGATATGCATGTCTGCCTCGTCTTCAGATCAGTGTCTTGACGAGTCCTCCCCCGTGGAAAATCACACCCTGCTATTGATCCCACTGTCACCATCAGCAGCAATAAACCACACTGGCTGTGGGTTTGATGAACTTGTTTTCTAAGTTGAAATAAAAAGGCACGATGATACATTTCATTTCAGAATTAATTAACGAAAATGACGTTTGTTGTTGTTTTTCCTACATTGAGCTCCTCATTATTTCGCCGACATCCTGAACAGAGATGGTAGAAGTCCTCCTATTTATAACTTTTGTTTTTCATTCATAACAGTCTTATCACACTGATAAGATAATGCTTTGTGAAAATTAAAAAAAGAGACGAGTGCAAAGAAATGCGGTTGATTGACATTTTTCTTTGTGCTGTAATGAATTCAATTTTTTCAAAAGAAGTATTATGCACTCTTTCATTTCATATATTCATCAATTTATAATTTAATTAATTTATTAATAACACACCATTTCCATACATGTGCTAGTGTTAGCCAGCTATGAGTTGGCGAGGCTATCGACAAATAGCTATTGCTGTCATATGACATTTGATATATAGTGTATATATATATAGATGTTAATATGGATCCGGATGTGTCCCTGTCTTCTAACTGCCCAATATGTTGAGTCCAGAAAGAAGCCTTTCACATTCTGACGAGATGACTCAGGAATCAGATGTTGTACGATGCAACATTTGAGTCCAGGATTTTCTGCCATCTTATTCAAGATTTAGTCCATCAACTGCTGAGGAAAGATGCTCAGTCTTCTTCACTGGCCACTTTGAAAACAGTCGAGAGGGATTATGGGTGAGTCACAGCTGTTCCTCCCACCCATCATGTTCAGTGAAAGGCAGAAGCTGTGGAAGCAGTTGCTAGGAGCGGTTAAAGTTTTTTTCTGAAGAAAGTTACAACTTCATATAATTTGTCTTTCAGCGATCCGCACAGCTTCGTGCTTATTGGCATTTTTCTGCTGTTATTTAATGTAGCTAGGTATATACAGTTGTATGAAAGAGTAGAGAGTACCCCTCTGAGGCTCTATAATAATTTACTTTATAATTTGCTACTCTATCTTCATAGGAAATGATTAAAGTGGCATGCCATTCATTTTCTAATCAAAGCTGAGGACTTGGGTGTTTTTCAGACAAAGACTGTAAGTCTTTGGTGATATTCACTTGTATGTAATTAAATAAGAGGTTAGAAAGAGGCTGTACGAAAATTTGGGCACCCTTGTCATTTTACTGATTTGAATACCTGTAACTACTTATTGGAATGTAAGATTGTTCTGATGAGCTGATTCAGCATTGATCTCCACACACAGTTGTATCCAATCATGTGAAAGGATATTTAAGGTGACCAATTTCAAGGTTGTTCTTCTCTTTGACTCTCCTCTGAAGACTGACGACATGGGGGCATCAAACCAACTCTTGAATGACCTGAAAACAAAGATTACTGAGCGTTATGATTCAGGGGAAGGCTACAAAAAGCTATCTCAGAGATTTTAGCTGTCAGCTTCCACTGTGAGGAACATAGTGAGGAAATAGACGGCTACAGGCACAGTTCTGGTTGAGGGCAGAAGTGGCCACGGAAAATATCAGAGAGGCAAAGGCGAAGGATGGTGAGAATGGTCAAAACAACCCACAGACCACCTCCAAAGACCTTTGAGATCATCTTGCATCAGATGGTGTGAATGTGTACAGGAGAATGATGCAGAGATATGCCGAAGCACATTTGGACGAGTCAGCTTCATGTTGGAACAAAGTCTGATGAGACAAAGATTGAGTTATTTGGGCATAACAAGCGCTGTTATGAATAGCGGCAGAAGAACACAGCATTCCAAGAAAAATACTTGTTGCCCACAGTAAAATTTGGTGGAGGTTCTATCATGCTGTGGGGCTGTGGGGCTGTGTGGCGAGTGCTGGTACCGGGAATCTTGTTAAAGTTGAGGGTCTCATGGATTCCATTCAGTACCAGCAGATTCTGGAGAATAATGTTTAATAATCCGACCCAAAGTTGAATTTACGGCGGGGCTGGATATTTAAACAAGACAATGATCCAAAACACTGCTGGAAATCTTCTCAGGCATTCATGCAGAGGAACAAATAGAATGTTGTGGAATGGCCGTCCCAGTCCCACAGACTTGAATATCATTGAAAACCTGAAGAGGGCTGTGGGGTGTAGGCTGTTTCCATGCTTGGGAACCATCAAACCTGACTGAACTAGAGATGTTTTGTAAGGAAGACAGGTCCAAAATACCTTCATCTAGAATCCAGATATTTATTACAGGCTATAGGAAGCGTCTGGTGGCTTTTCTTCTTTCCAAATTTATGCACGTGTCTAATATTGTTTTGATTCATATTTGCACCTTTACTGTTAATTCAATAAACCTCATTTCACCACTGAACTATTACTGTGTCCAACAGTTATTAGTTATAGTGGCTGATACAAACACCCAACGATTCATAAATTTAAAATAATAGAAATTGTCAGGGGTGCTCAAAAGTTTTCATACAAGTGTAGCTAACTGTACGTAATAGATACCCATGCTTCATCCTGTTTTTTCAACCTGGACGTTAGTGAACACAATGCCAGACCTATTTAAATGGAATATGCAGGAGGTAATTCAGAGGTCTGGAACCACATTACCAGGTTACTGCTGCATGCTGTCAATCATCCTGTCAGGATCCTCAATTATCCTAAATGGGCCATTAAATGAAGTTGTGCTTTTTTAAAGATGGCTGACCTTTAATTGACTTCAATGTTATGTTATATTTGCTGGTGCACTGGAAATATATTTTGATTTTCTAATCACAGCAAATCAGAGTTGTTCCAGAAATAAGACATGAGGTAGCAATCAATGTTGAGAATGCATGTTCATTTTTACATTAAGACATTGTTGTTGCGTTGGCCAATGGGATGCTCCACTGCAGGTAACTCCCCTACCAGAGTGCCATGCATTTACAGTCTTGAAACACTGTATCTGACTAAAATATGAAATGTAAAAGAGGATGATTTCTCCATGTAATAATCCGAGTAAATATCTGTCCATGCTTAGGTCTAAGAATGGTTGTATTGAAACAGGGCTGTATGATAATTTGTAAATATCACTGGCTTTATTTTATTCATGCTCAGGTTTTAATTAAATAACACTGCGATATTAATTATATCCTACTCCCTGGTTAAATCATATTATTGCATCTCTGTGAATGTCCTGGAAATGTAACACCGATCAGACTCCCGGGTCATAGATGAACTGAAAAACTTCCACCTCGAGTCTTCTGAATGTGTTTACTCTCTAAAGGCCGCTTCATGTTGCAGAGGATGTAATTTGTTTTGAAATCACGTTCCTATGAAACGCAAAATTAATTTCATGCTAAGTTTTGACCCTCAGTTGCATGATAAGTACATATACTCTGCAACAGTGTATGTTGTGAGTTGTGTTGTAAGTTTATCTGCAGAAAAAAGTCTGCCTGAGGGTCTAAGGTAATGCATCTGCAACTGACAACACTGTAATGGAAAGTCCGTTCTTGAGAAATATGACATGGGAATGTGCACAAAACATTCAAACCACCACACATAGATGTCTGGTGTTCATTTGAAACATTAAACATCTGGACATTGAAGCTGACCAAAGCTGATTGGACTGATTGGAAAGAGCACAAATTGCTTTTTCCGCCCTCATTCTTCTTTGTTGTTTTTTTTTCCAGCTTTGCTCTACATAGTGTGGAAAAGAGAGTCCTCAACTCAAGTTGCGGTGGAGTGGTGTTTCTTTTGAGGATGATTAATGAAGGCTCCTGCCCACAAAAACAGAAGTGTTCTTCCTCATCAGACAAGCGATGCTGATTAAGTTGCTGAAGTGTTCTCTGATTACTGGCTCACCTCTTATTCCTACTTTTTTTCCCCCTGTGTCTATGTATGTGCGTGGTGTCAGCGTTCATGTGATGAGCTGTGTTTTTGGATCGGCAGCTTCCTGCTCTCAGCCCGGCCTGTCCATCAATGTGACTGGGTCTGCTTCAACTTTCGCCATTGTGATATCCACACAGAGACCAGGCCAGGATTTGATGTGTGCTTTCCAACCCTCTGGCAACTAGACTCTATGCAAACCACTCATCAAATTCTCTTCCCATTGCGCCAGTGATGCTCCAGACACAAACCAATGCTCTGATGGTTCGCCAATACTGGCTGTTTACTAAACACTGCTTCAACTACCCTTAATAAAATGGCAGTATATGTGCAATATATGTTTGTTGGTCCCCCTGTCCAGTCAAATACGTTGAATTCATGGTCCTCACAGAATGAATTCTTCTCCTTTCATTGAGCTGTCCTGTTTCACCACAATCAGGCTAAAATGTCAACGTGGACAGATTGGCATGAAATTCACTAGACACATGTATACTCTAAAGTGGTGATATACTCTTGAGATTGAAATGACACCATAGGTATTGATAACTAACCAGAGGACAAGGTTCTGTAGGACTGAGAGCTTATCAAATCTTATCATTCTAGATTCAATATTAGTACAAAAACCATTCATTGTTATTTCATAATATGGGGGTGTAATGAGTTTGTATGCAAAGACCCAAAGTATCCCGGTGATTCTCCACCAATAATTAATCAGGCTGGGTCAAAATGCCATTCAGCAATTTCCTTAACATGTTTTTATCAGATCATTTTAGTTTCCCATGAAAATCAATGCTTTTATTTTAGAATGTAAAGCCTTTGAAACTCTATAGAGTTTTCAGGTTTGTGAGACATCAGCAGAGAGAAATGACCATGCAGCTAAATCTGAATGAACCAGCACTAAATATGATTCCACTAGAATAACCATACCAAACTAAAATGTGAAATAAACTTATATTGTGATAGTGCAAGCTTTCACAAAGGTCAGTCTAAAATGGAACTATATGGAGAGTGAAGCGGAGCTGCAGCATGTACATGCATAACGTATCACTGGAATCTCCCGAGGACTCTCCAAAGTGTTTGTACCGCTCACATAATTCATATTTGTTTACCCACTTATGTGGTCCTACTGGGAAATGATGATCACTCAAAACAATATTAGCACGTCAAATATTGTACCAAATTTTACAGGACCACTCCGGGACTCAGTTTGCAGAGCAAAACAAAGAGTCCCTATTGATTGTTCTCATGTTTGACCAAACAGCTGCTCTGCACCAGTGTCAATCAGTTTATTACTGTAAACACAGCTCTTCAACACATATTTTCCAGGTAAATACCAAACATCTCCTGCGTGCTACACATGTGGCCTTGTTTAAATTAGCTTTGTCCCTTGATTTCTCTTTTCAGTTTCATGACGACAGCAAAATGTTTGGATGTATTTATTTTCTTTTCTTTTAATGTTAATGAATTCTGTGTGATCGATACACACACATCACTTTAAAGCCATCTAAACTGAAGCTTTGAGCTGCATCAATCTTTCATTGTTTTCTTCACTTGGGGCTAAAAATCATGCATTGGAATAGTATAAATATTAATATGGCTACTTATATGCACATCCAGTAGAAAAGAAAAGGACTTAATGATTATTTGGATTTATGTTTTTGCCCACCAGTATTTGTTTTCCTTTTGGCTCAGGTTTTGGTCTCCACCAGTTCCTTGGGGAAATATATTCTTTAGCTGCTAAATTCAACACATTATTCACCAGCTAGTAAATAAGTTTGTTTGTCTACTGCTTTGTGCTGGACGGGTGTACAGTGGGCTTATCAGACTTTTCTTACTGGTAGCAACTTCCTGCTGCAGCTGGAAACAAGACTGATAAAAGCAATGTGACCAAAACAGTACATTTACAGGCCAGAAACCAAAATAATGAAGTTTTGAAAAAAAAGAAAAGTCTCTAAATTTAATGAGTTTAGTAAATTTAGACTGTTCAAGACAGTTGAACTGTGTTTGACTTGTATTGTTTCTCTCTACTACGAGAGTCTTCTGTCATGATTTACTCTGTCACCTGGTAACTTAGCAACTACATGTCGGTCATAGTGAAATTTTAAAATAGTGCATTTTAATTGGGTTAGATTAATACATATTTGATGGCAATGTGAATGGAAGCAAAATATTTAACATGAAGATGTATCAAATGGTAACAGTGACTTCAAGTGAACATGTGATCAAGCATAAATATGAACCTAAAATATGTATTTCCGTACTTTGATGTAAGACTAGTGTCTTACATCAAAGGTTCTAGACAGTGTTTACTTGCCAAAGTCACTCTGCATATAGTTTGCCTGATTTTGCAGTTGAAGTAAGGCAACAGGATTGGAAGAGAGGACCGGGTATGACGATAGGCAACAGGGCAAATTCTGCATAGTGTCTGTGAGGCAGTAAGGCTGGACATGCTTGAATTGTTTCGGTCACAATCTGCATTTGGCAGTCACAAATGCAATAGCAGGACCAGACAACCTGAGCCAGGAAACCTTGCAGGAACAAGAGACTGAGCTTAAACTTCCACAACATATTATCATTATTATCTGTCAAAAAAAATGCAGCCAAATATTTTGGATTAAGGTGGTTATGTGCTCCGGGAATATCCTCAATTCATTTGCATTTGTCTTGTTATATAAGCCTATGATTGTTTTTAGCCTGCATTCGTCATCGCCAGGATCAACGTGCTGGGACACTGGGAAAAAAACAGCAGAGCAGCTTTTGGAACAAGCCCCAGTTATGTAAAGAGTTTTGGATGAACACAGCCATCAGCACCTCAGTTGAGCTGGCAGCACATAGCTGTGTTTGAGTCGGTCAGCAGCACATCCCAGTGAAGCCAGTCTCTGACTTTACAGATATACTGTCTACAGAAAAATCTGTCACCACCTCCCCAGGCAGACCTGTGCTGATGAAAGACCCACCGGCCACATCCCAGGATGACAACGATTTAACAGCGGCCTCAAATGAAAAAGTACAACGCTGGATAAAAAATATAAAGGGATAAAAGTACATCTAATAGCGAAGGCCTCTGCCCTTGAAGCAAAGCCCAGTGAATGTATGTGGCCTATATGCTCTTATTGACCAAAAATAGATCTCTCCTCACAGTGCTGCCCTGGTGAAAGCAGGTTACCTGGTAATAAGACTATGTTGCCCCACTAGCAGCAGAGTGTGAAAGGCAAGTTTTGTCTGTAGGCCTTTGGTCACATGCCATAGAGATATGCACAGCTACTGACCATGGCAATCCATATATCACTCAAAACCATGAATGTCAACCATGGTGGTGCTAAAAGGAAAAGTCATGGCTCACCAAAATCATTAGGATTCATCATCTGGGGACCAAGAATAATAGAATAATAATAGAATAATAATTTAATATATTTTGCACATTGCTAAAGCATGCAAATGTGCAAGGAAAGATACAAGTTGAGTGTTTTGTGATGGTCACATTTTCATGAAATGAGCATTGGATAGTCATGGTCCCTATGAGTCATGATGTTTTACTTGAGTGACCACTGAACTTTCCTGTGGTGCCACCGAAGTATACACAGCTGTATTTGTCACATTTTTATTTGGCATCTTACTGTATACATTCAGAGAGCAGCTTTGTTATGTCTCTTTCTCCTAAACAGGGTTTGGCTGTTTAGTGTTCCAAAAAAGCTAATCAGATGAGAATCATATTACTCCAAACATCTCAACCAGCATAATCAAAATCCTTTGCATCCAAAACAATTTACTGCCAGTCTAAAAAAGCTTATTGTTTCCAGCTTCCATATTAACTGAAACAGAATCTCTACGTTCTAAAAGAACTCCATTTAACTCAGCAACAAAAGAAGAAAAAACATAAACACTGTCACTATGGAAACGATTATTATAGATAATCAAGAATTCAAGAATACTGAGTACTGAGGGAGAAAAGTGATTATAATATTGCATTATTATTAAAAACAACTATGATACCCGAAAAACCCACAGTTCATGCAGGATTCAAATTCTGACAAACAGGTCGAGCAATCAACAAAATTCAAAACACAGAATTGGAAGCTGAAGAAACGATTGGCCTGGACAGCCAGTGATTTATATGGTGAAAGAACATATACTAATGGGCTTCTTAAGTACGTGGCGCTCCATTACTTAGTGTTACATCAGTCAGTCTAAGCCATCACTGCGCTTGCCATATATCACACTATGTCAGTTTTGACAGCCTCTGCGTTTGTCAGGTTCAGGGCATTTAAGTGGTGACTTATTCTGACCAACCTGACACCTGGACCTGTGACTGCCATGCTGTGGCCTTTGTAAAAAAAAGAAGATAACACAAATAACACAGAAGTAGTTTATTTATCTCAGTTACTGACTTTGGTGTTACATAATTTCAGTGTTTGTTCGTCTCATTTCCGGCTTCTTACCCAAACTGAAAGGACTGTTTGATTGCATCTGCAATCTACTGCTATGCCTTGCTGCTTAGATACTGCTACAGTGCAACTCGAAGGCTGAATCTTAATGCCCTTGCAATCCTCGGTCGTGTGTACTTTACCGTATCTGAAGTGCTAACCATCATCACTTCTGCTAGGGTCCCTGGCTTTGAGGGGATAAAACAAGCTTTGGGACAAGTATTTAGATGTAAGCCCGGTATTATTAGTCCCTCGCCCTCACAAAGTGAAAGGAGTGAGGGACTATTAAAATTGAGCTGTTTATTATTATTATTTTTATTCCTGACACTCTTCGACGGGCATTTGCACCCCTTGCCCATGCTCAAAAAGTTGAAACGACATGGCAGGAACGGGCGGCCTTTTCCGAATCGGCGTTGAGGGGGGCGCGCCAGCGCCCCCTGTGCAAAATGACTCTCTAGCGCCCCCTAGACCGTTTCAAAAAAGCCATAGACAAAGTGGGCGACTTTCAAGTAGCCCCATGAAACTCGGGAAACATGTCAAGCATAAAAAAAAAAGGGCAGTTGCCTCTTGGGCCGACGCTCTAAGTCAAACAGGAAGTCGGCCATTTTGAACCGGGCGTTTTTTAGCCAAAACGAACTCGTCCTAGGGCTCTCGCACCACAGACTCCAAACTCGGCAAAAATCATCATCGGACGTAGCTGAGCTTAAGTTGTGCTCTGCGCATCGATTCGCCAGAGGGCGTAGCTCGTAGGGAGGCCTAAAGTTTTGGGCGGCGGACGCCGCTCGCCATAAACGCACGAACGCGTCTCACGGCCACAAAAAAAATCCTAGCCGCTTCAAATTCGGAACTTAGAACGGGTCTCCGGCCCTGAACGATCCTATGTATCAACGACCCGCGTCGCTCATGGCGCCCGCCCGTGGTAACAGGAAATGGTCGCTATTTACACTCACGTATACGGCGAGCGCACCGTTTACTCTGTCGCCTTCGTTTCACTTCTAAAAAACAGAAAACAAGTCGGTGAAGCTGCACCACAAACGGCGTGCCGCTAACAGTAACCGCCTTTGCGTGGCAGCCCGGCCATTTTGGGTCATTCGCCGCAAAATTACGTTTGCCTTTTTCACGCCTTTAAAAAAATCCTATCGCCTCCAAACTTCATACACAGGTGAAGGGTGGCGCCCTGTGTCGTTTGATAATGGCCACGCCCGTGGGCGTGGCTTAATGCCTCCACGCCGCCACCCTTTACGTTGCCCCATACTGACGACACATGCTTAATGCCATCAATTTCATTCCACTTCTAAAACACCCACAACCACTTGCTGAACCTCCATTATGAACGCCATGCAGCTACGTTCAATGGCGTCCGCGCGGCAGCGCGCCGTCTCTCAAATTTTTCGCCAAAAAATACGTTTGCCGTTTTGGCGGCTTTACGAAACACGTAGGATCACCAAATTTACCAGCCTAGCCAAGGCTCACACCATCTAACATCCCATGGAGCCACGCCCCTGTAAGGCAAAAAATGGCTCAACAGCGCCCCCTTGAAATCTTTAAAAACCCCTCCCCATAGGGGTTTTTATGGAGTTGGAAGATGAAAATCGGTACACATGTGTAGCGTCCCCAGATGAACAAAAAAGTCTCTTGCACCAATGGTCTATTCCAAACAGGAAGCCGGCCATTTTAAATTGAATTTTTCCCGGAGCGGCCGCTAACCATGACTCAGCAATAAACTTCGGCTGCCTTTTTAGTGGATTTAACAAAGTCGTAGGAACATGAAATTTCATACACACATCAACACTCACACCTTCTAACATGTTCTAGGGCCCCGCCCATGTGCGGTAAAAAATGGCTCCACAGCGTCCCCTTGAATTTTTCAAATACCCCTGCCCATAGGGGTTTTCATGGAGCAGGAACATGAAAATCGGTACACATGTGTAGACTAAGGAGATGGACAAAAAAGTCTCTTGCGCAAATTTACTTTTCCCAACAGGGAGTCGGCCATTTTGATTTTCATTTTCCCCATTGAAAAACATTGGGAATTTTCCCCATTGAAAACCAATGGAACTTTCCCCATTGAAAAGCAATGGCCTTTTTGCCCATTGAAAACCTATTGAAATCCTACAGATTCCTGCATTTCTCACCGTCGCATTTATTTTTCTAGCGTTGCAGCACGTCGGGCAGCGGCGGGCAGCATGAGCGGCGGGCGGCAGTAGCGAGGGACTACAACACCGCTTGCGGTTTTAATTAGGAATAATGTTTATATTGCAGGTCTCTGCACCTCTTCATTTACGAATGTTCAGTGCAGGAATTAGTGTGTGTGGAGGGTGGGGAAGTCAGGATCTGGACCTCATTTGACAAAATGACCTCTGTCGTTACCATAAATATGACCAGTGCTGAGATCTTGACTCTGTAATCTATGTCAGTATATTTGTTATGGGCTTCTGGGCTGAGTTAACATGAGCTCTCATGGATGTACAAATTCAGCTGGTAATAACACAGATTTTCTAAATGTCACTGCCGTCTCTGCACTACAAGCAAAGTTCAGGTTTTGTGAATGCTTCTGAATGCATATATATATATATATGGAGGTTTTGTGGATGAATTGTGCATTTGGACAGTCCACAGCAGTGTGTACTAATATGAACGTTGTGAAAGTTTGGACATGGATTCAGCTGAAATGATTTGGGTGTGTACATTTGTTTTTTGTTGATCAGAATTGAACATGTGAATTCATTTTGTGAAATATTGAGTGCTTGAAGTTCCAGGTCAGATATTAATTTTCTCTGAAAAAAAGAAATTGTTTAAAAAATGATACAATATCTACTTATTTTCTTATATGCTCAACTTCCCAAACTAACATACCATGTCAAGCATAACATCAAAATGCAAAAACCACAATTCAAATTCATTCGTCAAGTGTCACAAGTTTCAAGCCCTATGTTCCCATCAGTGACCTGGAAACAGACCGTCAAGTAAATGTAACTGTGTGTCTGGAGCCGTGTGGGGCTCAGATGTATTTCTACTTTGTTGGATTTACAGTACAGTGCTTAGTGCACTAAAAGAGACATGTTCATAGAGAATCAAACTGACATGTTGACTTCCTCTCCAGGACCTCAGAGAGCGGTGGCCTTATGATCTTTACATCTGCTACAGTAATACTCCAGCACATGCAGTTCACCCTGATCTCATGTTGACAATTCTCCAGAGTGCACAACTCCATCAAGAAGCACTGCAATCTACCAGACATGATGTAAGCATAGCATACAGCGTGTAATATGGGTGAAATACAAGAGTTCATTGCTCAAAATTCTAAAAGAGAATCAACTTGATATCGATAAAGAACTTGATACATACTTGATACCGAACTTGGGTGGCTGATTAGACAGACATGTTTAAACCTTCATCCTTTATACCAGCAGTTTTGCACTAACTCCACATCACTACTGGACACTTGTAGGTCACTGCTGGATTGGAGCAAGTATTCAGTTCCATTAGTGTGACTGTTTATTTATTTGACACCTTCAAACAGAACTGCATTGACTCTAGTATATTTGAATATAGAGCCTTTAAGTCCATTTTACAGCTACACTAACAGTGAAACAACGCAACCAGTGGAAATGACCCCCCAACTCTGCAGCTGCTCAAATCTATTTAGCTTTTTAACCTCTTTTAGCTCATTGTTTTGTTTTTTTACAGCCCGAAGACTCTCATCAATCTTCCAACAGCAACAGGCAGCTGCTATCAGCGAGAAGGCTCTGACATTAGTATATACTTTTTTCAGCCAATCAGGAGTCTTTTCATGTGGTTTCTGAGAGGTAGTCACATTTCTATATCCATTACAGTAGAGGGTACTGATTTTGCAGAGCTCAGACTTGGGGTGACCAATTAGCTTTGAAGAAAAGCTAGTTAGAAAAGCAAGTGGTACCTCGGCTGTGTATACTGTCAGAGCTGTAAACGTGTTTCTTGATGGTCCAATGACAGCACTTCTTACATGTGAAAAACCCACAGAGGTGGTTTACATACAGTTAACCCGGGTTCAAACATGAAACGTCAGGAGATCCTCTCTAAATGTGTTCATGGTCACGGACTCTGAGAGTCAGCAATCTCTGAAAGTGTGTCGGTGCATGGCTGAAGCAGGAGAAGGAATGTGGGCTTCAGATTAACCTGGAAACAGTGGTTCTCTCTGTCCTTCATCACTTGATGCCGTTCCAGCCCAAGAACCATGCAAAGATTAACCACATCAACACCCATCAACAGGTAGGGGGAAGATCTGTTGCGGAGATGTGGCCTCCTTTGTGTTCTAGCTAGTTAAAACATTGGGACAAAAGCCATAAGTCTCAGTCGAGTAAAGCCACACAAAATGCAGCAAAGGTTCCACAAACTAGCAACAACTCTCGCACTCAGCCACCTGTGGGCTGACCCAAGCTGTCAAATCAAGCTGTCAATCAAGCTGTCAAAGTAAATACAGCTTACCGCTGCTCGCTTTTATTTTGTCTCACATAAATCTCATATAAATCATTGCCGGAGCTGTAGCTACATGTTTTTTTTTGCAATGAACATATGATAGAGACATGCTGTGATTGGTTACGAGACCATTTTCAAGTAACAATTTATATTCTTTGGTTTGCGGTTGACAGTTTTTACATTGGTGCTCTGCAATAATGACTGTTCAAAGTTGTGCTTTACAAGTTTGTTGCAGTGAATCACACAACACTACAAGGCTACAGTTACAATGTGCAAGCGTCACTATCTCCTACAGCAGCTGCTGCTGCACCAGGCCTCGAGG
This sequence comes from Pampus argenteus, assembly GCA_036937835.1. NCBI lineage: Eukaryota > Metazoa > Chordata > Actinopteri > Scombriformes > Stromateidae > Pampus > Pampus argenteus. The sequence goes on along the minus strand of CM072876.1, from coordinate 16,964,841 downwards.
AATAGCAAAGAAACTCATAGAAGCACCTGAGCCGCAGCCCTAACCTCCCGTCGACCCCGCTCTCTCTCCGCCTACTCTTCTGTCAGACTATATACTATATACTGACTGCTTGCATCCCAAACTCAGAATGATTCAGGGATGATGGATCCTTTTCCTGCCAAAAAGACCTACCTTTACTTATGTGGGTGGAAAAGGGAGAGAGAGAAACAGAAACCCTGGCAAGCAAATCCTCTACTATATTTAATTAGATTTCTCTTGACAGACATTTCAGTTCATCTTAAAACAACAGAATTCATATTACACTTGTCTGTCAATGTAAATATATTAAATATAATGAATATAATGTTATGAATATAAGAGCTTAGCATTTTGGGGATACAATAGAAGCAGCGTTTTTGACTGTGTTTTTATTTGTCTGTAACACATGACAGTAGGCAAAAGAATCAAGTTTATGAATCTGCAATTTAGTAAAACTCTAATATGATACATACGATACATAGTTTGGGCACAATATGAAACAATAATTGTTACTGAGCACTGTTTCACCTCTCATTTTTGTCATTCATGAACTGCACTGAGCTATTACTGACAATGTACAGGTTGTCCTTATTCGTCATTATGACATTAGAGATTACATTTATTGCTAGTATTTTTTAATTTAATTTATTTATTTATTTTGTATTTCTCTCTGAAGAATTCCAGCATGACAGGTAAAACAACCAAGGATCAAATCCTGATGGCTTATCTGGACGAGGGCCAATATCAGATTTCATGCATTTCGACAACGTGCCAAATACGCCTCACCTCCCCCTGTTGTGTTCTTCTCACATATAGGACTGTATTAAGAGCCTAATTAAATATGAAATGTGTTTTGATGCTATTCTATATGGTTCTGTTTCTCTCATTACTTTCACACGTCTGTGATCCAACCTTTAAAAACAGCCCACAAATGGAAAATAGTATCATATTTCCAAAAAAAAAAAAGATCAATAATTTCCTAAAACAGCTGGGTGTTGTGGTTCTTATCAAACATTACTCACACAGTAGGAGGCAATGCATTTGTTGTGGATTATTGTCAGTGGATTAATCCACATTTGGTGTTCTAGTGAATATTTCTAGCAGGGCAGTGTCAAAATAAATGATCACACCTGTGTTCATGGCATAAAATTATTATAAAAATTGTATGCTACGTTTTCTTACTTCCTGGTGTGTTTCCACTGTGGGGCCCACAGCTCATTAGGGTCTTAGACTTTTAAAAATAGAAAAACATTTTTTTACTTTTAAAATGCATAATACAAAGAGTCATAATTATACTTGTTTGCATGCAGGTCTCTTGTTAACAGTTAGAGATCTCTTTAATAATGGTGGTCATCAGAGAAAATGCTTTTTGGGCTGCAGAGGTCTTTTTCTTTGCAGTACTGCAGTTGACCACTGGGGAAATTTGGCAGCAAGGGTGAGAGGCAGCACAGCAACAACAGTAGAGCTCAATGATGCAGGGGAATAAGATATATCAGGCTTTGATACAATAAGGTTATTAATCTCCTTACACGGGAGTCAGTGGAGAGTGCTATAAGTGCCAGGAACACCAAATAAATGCTAATGTCCGTGTGTCTGCTACATGTGTAAATAGCAGAGATAACTGTTTGCAGAGATGGAAGAACCTGAAGGACAACCATTTAAGCAGCACTCCATCAATCTGATGGAAGCCACTCTTGCGTAAAAGACATATGACAGCCTTCCAGTTTGCCAATGGCATTTAAAGAACTCTGAGAGCATGAGGAAAACGATTCTCTGATCTGAGGAGACAGAAATGAACCTCTTTGAATGGAACTCCAAGCACACCAGACACTGCTTATCACCTGGGTTTATACCATCTGTATGGCGAAGCACGACACTGACACAAAGCACGCAGTCAAGACGACTTCAGAGTCTCTGAATGTTCCTGAGTGGCCGAGAATCGAACCCCATCAAACATCTATGGAGACACCTGAAGATGGCAGGTCACAGATGCTCCTCCTCCAGTCTGACGGAGCTTGTAATGATCTGCCAGGACATGACTTACCCCAAGCAAGCTGTGATTGCTTCTGAATGGCTTCTACAAAGTACTGAAATAAGGGTCTGAATACTGAATATTAATGAGTGTTTTTTCGATTTTTATAAATTTGCTAAAGTTTCTAAAAACATCTTTTCACTTTGTCATTGTGGGTTATTGATGAGCAAAAAAAAAGCAACAATTTTATCCATTTAAAATTCAATTAACATAATAAAGTCTGCAAAAAAAGTGAAGGAGTCTGAATACTTTATGAGTCTATTATATATCTGTGCTGTGTTTACAAAAAGCAGATAAAACAGTTGACAAGAAAACAATTAATATTTTAAGTTTAAGCCATTACTACAAGGCGAAACCTACTTAAGAGAAATAGAGCAAAAGATCCCATCCTTCCAAACAGAAGCTGGAACACACTGTCAGGCAGAGTAAAAGCACATCGCTTCGTATCAGGCCAATCTTTTCATGGGATTTGTTGACAATGAGAATAATATAGATCACCATCCATATCATTTAAAAGATTCACTTCATAACATAAAGATTGAAAGTGAGATTTCAGAAAGAACAAACCATCCTTGGTGATTTTTATTCTTTAAAAGTACTGCTTGCATGCTCACATAGAAATGATGCACCCTTGGCAGGGCTTCAATGTGTGACAATTCTGGTTCGCTAACTAATCGTTCAGTGTGGGGGTGTGTAGGTGTATTTATTCTTAAAATAAATAAAATGAAAACAGAGTTAACAGTGTAGGCCTGGCTCCCCTGAGAAGCCCTGATCGTCTTCTCTAACTGATGTAGTGGGCCATTAGGAGAGGAGTCAGCAGGGTGGAGTGCAAGGAGCATCATTCCATTAAAAGTTACTGAGCTCTTAAAAACAGCCTATCGGCATGCAGGAGGTGCACTGCTGCACCTTTGCTGAACACAGAGTTATTCTGCCTCATTTAAACAAGTTTGATCCAGTGTTTTTTGTTTTTTTTCTGCCTCACATTGTGAAATTAATAATTAATATGTAATACTTTTCTGATTCACTTATCAATTTGGAAGGCACAAACAGAATCTGGAATGTGGTCTCGCCTGCCAGCGTTTACCCCTGAGGACACGGCCAGACTGGTGGAAAGTAATGAAAGAAACCGAGTAGTAATGTCCCTGAAATGATTTCATACAAACAGAATTCAGATGATTCTCTCGTGTTCGGAACTGAATGGAGCGCAATGTTCCAAGGAACACAAAAGAAGGATGGACTGTTAATTATTCCCAAACAAACTGGCATTTAATGGCTGCATATTGCCCAGACAAATAGAATGTACAGAGGTCCTTTAGAGCCAGGGGAGGAACCGATATGATACGGCTCAATTACAGAATTATTTATTTATACAAATAATTTGCTGTAATGGTAATTACTGTAGGTGTAGGGAAAGCAAATGAAATGCCTAGAGGTGCTTAAAGGATAAATCAGTGTTTTAAAACTTGCCATCAGTCCTGTAAGTAATAATTTGATTGTACTCAGCGAGTTAATTGCAGGGATTTAAAGAAAAGAAAAAAAACCCCACAACCATTCAGGTGATTATTCTGGTTGGAAACAAAACTTCACAGTTTACACATCGGCTTCCTGGCTCAGCTTTGATTGACTGTACTTTGAGTAGTTGAAGGATTTTTACCTCCAAATAAAGTTGTTTAGATTGTTTACAACCTGCCTGATCATCGCCTATTTTAATGAATAATTTAAATCCGGCCGAGGCACAATCGATTCAAATCTAGAAAGTAGCATGTATTGGTAAATAAATTAATAAAACATAATCCTTATTAGTGAGTATAAATACTACATCCAGCAGACACACCCTGTGAAGGTGAATCCAATATTCCTAATCTGTGGCCCTGTCACCATGAACGACACCTTTCACATCACACACAGCACTTTGACCTGCAATCAGTATTGATTAGTGCAGCTTTGAAGGTGACCTTTCATGTTTTTGTTATTTAAATACTGTTACGATGGCGGGTGTCCATTCTAAACATGGGCGAAGTTGTAAACTTTGAGGTAATCGTGTGTAAAAATTTTCCCTGCAAGTCAAAAGCCAGTCAAAAGTGGGAACATAGGGACGGGGTCCTTAAAGAGACAGGCCTGTTTCAGATGGAGACTGAACTGAGGGGCCACGTTGTTCGAACTGTAAATAATACAAAGATATTCCAGTTGATCCCCCGATTAAAACTACAGACCTGGAAACATGCACGATGTCCCTTTAGTCCCATTGAAAGTTACTGCAAAAACAAAAAGGGGAGACCTGTATGTCAACAGTTAAATAAACTCAATAAAATTACTTAAGGTCACTTAAAATCACTAAGAGTAGCCATTCAAATCATTTTAAAGAAAACATATTTACATGGATAATTCAGCAGTGAGTAGAATAACATGTTAACATAAGTTAAGTTAGAGGTGTGCTAAAATGATGCTACAGTAAAAATTAAAATTACTGAATCCAAAAAAAAAATCTAAATTTAGCAGCAGCGAGAATGAGAATATAGCTATATAGTACATATACTAATTTAAACGTTGTCTGAAGCTGCACATTCAGCAGTAACACTGTGTGGATGTGTTGTTAGGAGGCAGAGGGCTGCAGTGTTCAAGTAATGGCTGGGTGAAAATGGCTAAGACACATATTTGAACATATAATTTCATCAGTCAGAGTGCTCTGAGTCCTCAGCCTTCAGCAGACTGTCTCACACACACACACACACACGCATGCACACACACTGTGAAAAGGCAGAGTGAGCATCCAGTCTGCAGCCTACCAGGAGGTCTGTGCTGCACACACCGTGTCAAACCACTGGAAAATCACACAACACACTGTCATTTGGCAAAAGACGGCTGCCGCTTCATTTGAATGCATGCTTTCTGACAGCCTAATTAGACCAGGGCCTGTAATTGTCACTAATTGTCAGCATGTGACAGATCAGGCAGGAAATCCAATGAGCACAATGAAATCATAGACTCAAAGTATTACTGTGAATAAAAAAAGAACGAGAGGTTTGGGTGTTTCTAAGCCATGTAGGACTCAGGTTTATTTTATTTCATTTTATTTCTTAATTATATTTTTATTTATTTATTTAGTGGCTAAAGGTGTCTGGTCACATTTTACACGTCAGTGCCTGATTCCCTCGTACTATATAGGTGTTTAATTTGTGGGAATGTATGGTGTGTGTACACAATAACCGTATGTGATGAAAACCTTCTCATTAGTCTATAATGTGCTTCAACAAAACGCGCCACAAATAACACGAGCAAGAAAACATTGTCACCACTCTGTCAACACTCACGTTGCATTTACAAAAAACGTGTTAACAACAAATAAAAGACAACACACGTACGGCATGAATGCAACTTTTCTAATATGATGTTTATGTTGTCAAAGTGGTGAAGATTTTTGTTATGGTTTTTTTTGCCGAAAATGCATGAAGTCCTCTTGACTGTCCTACAAAAAGATATGAAAGAAACAGATTTATGTATTATTAAATGTCATACTCGCCCCTGTTGTTTTTCCAACAACCAAATAAATAAAGCGTTCTATGTGAGGTGGACTTGTTCCAGTTATGTGATACTCGTGTGGTAAAAGCTGGTGACTTACTGGTATGATGCAGCCACCTCTAAAATCAGCTCAAAAATAAAATAAACCAATATTTAGAGTTATTGATTAAAAAAACACTTTTTAGCTTTAGGTGAGTGGGAATTATTGCATCTTCTGTAGATTGTTTCTAATGAATCTTAAGTGGGTCAATTTAATTTTTGCTGTATGTGTAGTAGGGTCAGTACAAATACTCTTTTTTACCCTACTGTCCCTGAACATTCTCTTCTAATGAGTCCAAACACAATACTGGCACTGTGACAGTGGCTGACTATACTAACAAGCTTGTCGTCATTATTCTATGCTCTAATCCCAATTTAGAGAGGGAGGCCCACTGTTCACCACAAAGAATCAGTCATAATTCAACCGAAGCAGGGTCCCACAGCGCAAGACGACCAGGAGTGACCCATGAAAACTGTACTTAAAGAAAAGTATGACTCCATTAAGGCATAATGGTCACATCCCTAAAAATCATCCCTGACATTCAACTGAGCTAAAACTGGAAGCATTGTGCTAAATCCTATTAGCTTCTGTTCAATGCTAATCCATGAAACCAATAAGCGGCTATTAAAAGTTCAAAAATTCACTGGCCTGAAAAAGACGCACCAGTAACAGGATTACTGGTTATGAAACATGTTCATAGACAACCCACACTGGGAGGTATCTTCAGTCAAACGGTCACACCACACCATGAGAAATATAAAGAGAGTGCTTTAGTGTCTTTACTATATGCTGAATATGTATTCTGGAATAAGTCAAGCTTGTTTTTTGTTTTTTTCTTCATATAGGATAATTGGATAAAACTAATTAGAATTGTTTAGTTTATTATCAATATCATTCTGCAGTATGTAAGCCGGCCATGCTCTTCTGGCTATTCTGACCCACAATCCTCTGCTCAGGGGAAGAGCGCAGACAGATGACATTGACACCGCAATGACGGATTGCGACTGACTGCGACGGATGCATGAGAGAGAGGGTCAAGGGTCAAGGCGTTTGATAAAGTACTATGCCCCAATTGTATGCATACTGCATGCAACAATATGTACTTTCTACGGGCAGCAGCAGCATTAAAAGTAAAAAAAGTAAAAGTATGTATCCGACTGCCCACTTCATGTATCAGTTGCACAGGAGTGTGAAGGTGCAATTTTTCATTTTTTTATTTTTTAGATTTTTTAACACGTTATTGAGCGGCTGTGACCCTGGAGGTAGAGCAGGTTGTCCACTAATCAGAAGGTCAGTGGTTCAATCCCCCGACTCCTCCTGTCCACATCTTGATGTGTCCTTGGGCAAGATACTGAACCCTAAAAATTGTGGCAGCACCGTGCATGGTCGCTGCGAGTGTGTACATGTTGTGAATGAGCAGCAGAAACATTGTAAAGTGCTTTGGATAAAAGCGCTACAGAAAATGCAGCAATTTACAACTACTACTGCTGTACAACAACTTCCAAATGAAGGTGTCTTCAAAGAGACGCTGGTTGAAAGTGTGAGCCTGTTATCCCCATCAGTATGACTGACTCATCGCTTTTCATCGCACCTTTCAGAGCAGGCGGAGACTTCAGCCTTTTGACGTGGTCATATGTCAGAGGAATTACTTGAAGCATACTGAAATCCTGGGATAGATGGGTGATAAAGTTACTGTTTGTCTGAATCAAAAGAACCATTGTATTATCACCTATGCTGCGCTTTAGAGGGCTTTCAATGCCACAGCGGCACTGTATAATTAGGAATTTGTTCGTTCACAGGTCCCTCTGAGACACGCGTACCTGTGCCCATATCCCCAGAGGTGTCAGAGTGACCTTCTAGTTACAGGACGGTGAGTGCGCCCGCCCGCCCGCCAGGACGCCCCCGCTACCTGCTACCCTACATACTGCTGGAGTCCAGGCTGGCAAATGTACGATAAGCCTGTACTATTTTGTGTCTTGCGTGATGCATCAGAGGTAAAGTGACTGTGATGTTCATCTCCAGAGGTGGCTGAATCCCTGTACCAGGGAGCAAAGTGATAATTCACTTCTGAAGCCATTTTAGCACATACTACATTACTAGGCTGAAAAGATTGCTATGTCCATCTTTGGGTCCAATGCACCAAGACAATTACAGAAGTAAGCCATGCATATCAGTCATGCGCTGCCTTGAAATAAAGCCCAGCCATCACTTCTCATATAATGCACCGATATAACCTTGTTTGGGAAATTGGACACTGAGGCAGTTATTTATTACTCATCACCTCTAACTCATTATATACTGGTGTCACCTTTCATTTCTAAAAATCTCCATATTCTATTTCACTTTAGAACTGGATGATGAGTATAGGCACGGTGGTCTTCTGTGGCATGTGTATTCCAAACTGTTGTTTCATCTTTTATATAAAATTTATATTTACCGTTTCACTTGTTTTAAACTCTGCTCCTACCAGTGTGGTGGTGAATAAAGTTGAAATAGAGATGTTGGTCTGTCTGTGTGGGTTATGCTTGGAGATGATGTTTACAGTAGAAATCCAACATTGATGAGATGAGCTCTGAACAGGTTTCTGCTGTCAGAATCTAGCATTTTGTACACCAAACTTTTTTTCTTTTTTATCTGCTCAAGTACTTTACTAGTGTATTTCCAAATGATGCTACTTTATACTACATATATATATATATATATATATATATATATATATATATATATATATTGTAATTTCTACTCCACTACATTTATCTGACAGCTTTAGTTACTGTTCAGATGCAGATTTGACTCAATGGATAATAGAAGAAGCTTTTAAAATACAACACATTGTTAAAGATGAAACCAGTGGTTTCAACCTTTTAGTCTTCTGACGTCTCACTAAAAGCAGTGTTTCACATGTCTATGAGTTGGTAACAGCTCCACCAAATAGTGATTTTTACCTCTAAACTTCTCACATGGTTTCATTTCAATAATTTTTCAATCATCTCATGACCCCTCAGATTTATCTGGTGACCCTTTGGAGGGGCCCGACCCCTAGGTTGGGAACCACTGGACTACAACAGTAACATGCTGCTTCAGTATTAATAATCTAATGATGTCATATATAATAATATATCAGTCACTACTGTTACTGCAGTACTTTAACTACATCAAGATCACTATACTTATGTACTGTTACTGCAGTACTTTAACTACATCAAGATCACTATACTTATGTACTGTTACTGCAGTACTTTAACTACATCATGATCACTATACTTATGTACTGTTACTGCAGTACTTTAACTACATCAAGATCATAATACTTATGTACTGTTACTGCAGTACTTTAACTACATCAAGATCACAATACTTATGTACTGTTACTGCAGTATTTTAACTACATCAAGATCACTATACTTATGTACTGTTACTGCAGTACTTTAACTACATCATGATCACTATACTTATGTACTGTTACTGCAGTACTTTAACTACATCAAGATCACTATACTTATGAACTGTTACTGCAGTACTTTAACTACATCAAGATCATAATACTTATGTACTGTTACTGCAGTACTTTAACTACATCAAGATCACAATACTTATGTACTGTTACTGCAGTACTTTAACTACATCATGATCACTATACTTATGAACTGTTACTGCAGTACTTTAACTACATCAAGATCATAATACTTATGTACTGTTACTGCAGTACTTTAACTACATCAAGATCACAATACTTATGTACTGTTACTGCAGTACTTTAACTATATCAAGATCACTATACTAATGTACTGTTACTGCAGTACTTTAACTACATCAAGATCACAATACTTATGTACTGTTACTGCAGTATTTTAACTACATCAAGATCACTATACTTATGTACTGTTACTGCGGTACTTTAACTACATCAAGATCACTATACTTATGTACTGTTACTGCGGTACTTTAACTACATCAAGATCACTATACTTACGTACTGTTACTGCAGTACTTTAACTACATCAAGATCACTATACTTATGTACTGTTACTGCAGTACTTTAACTACATCAAGATCACTATACTAATGTACTGTTACTGCAGTACTTTAACTACATCAAGATCACAATACTTATGTACTGTTACTGCAGTATTTTAACTACATCAAGATCACTATACTTATGTACTGTTACTGCAGTACTTTAACTACATCAAGATCACTATACTTATGTACTGTTACTGCGGTACTTTAACTACATCAAGATCACTATACTTACGTACTGTTACTGCAGTACTTTAACTACATCAAGATCACTATACTTATGTACTGTTACTGCAGTACTTTAACTACATCAAGATCACTATACTTATGTACTGTTACTGCGGTACTTTAACTACATCAAGATCACTATACTTATGTACTGTTACTGCGGTACTTTAACTACATCAAGATCACTATACTTATGTACTGTTACTGCAGTACTTTAACTACATCAAGATCACAGTACTTATGTACTGTTACTGCAGTACTTTAACTACATCAAGATCACTATACTTATGTACTGTTACTGCAGTACTTTAACTACATCAAGATCACTATACTTATGTACTGTTACTGCAGTACTTTAACTACATCAAGATCACAATACTTATGTACTGTTACTGCAGTACTTTAACTACATCAAGATCACAATACTTATGTACTGTTACTGCAGTACTTTAACTACACCAAGATCACTATACTTATGTGCTGTTACTGCAGTACTTTAACTACATCAAGATCACTATACTTATGTACTGTTACTGCAGTACTTTAACTACATCAAGATCACTATACTTATGTACTGTTACTGCAGTACTTTAACTATATCAAGATCACTATACTTATGTACTGTTACTGCAGTACTTTAACTACATCAAGATCACTATACTTATGTACTGTTACTGCGGTACTTTAACTACATCAAGATCACTATACTTACGTACTGTTACTGCAGTACTTTAACTACATCAAGATCACTATACTTATGTACTGTTACTGCAGTACTTTAACTACATCAAGATCACTATACTTATGTACTGTTACTGCGGTACTTTAACTACATCAAGATCACTATACTTATGTACTGTTACTGCGGTACTTTAACTACATCAAGATCACTATACTTATGTACTGTTACTGCAGTACTTTAACTACATCAAGATCACAGTACTTATGTACTGTTACTGCAGTACTTTAACTACATCAAGATCACTATACTTATGTACTGTTACTGCAGTACTTTAACTACATCAAGATCACTATACTTATGTACTGTTACTGCAGTACTTTAACTACATCAAGATCACAATACTTATGTACTGTTACTGCAGTACTTTAACTACATCAAGATCACAATACTTATGTACTGTTACTGCAGTACTTTAACTACACCAAGATCACTATACTTATGTACTGTTACTGCAGTACTTTAACTACATCAAGATCACAATACTTATGTACTGTTACTGCAGTACTTTAACTACATCAAGATCACAATACTTATGTACTGTTACTGCAGTACTTTAACTACACCAAGATCACTATACTTATGTGCTGTTACTGCAGTACTTTAACTACATCAAGATCACAATACTTATGTACTGTTACTGCAGTACTTTAACTACACCAAGATCACTATACTTATGTGCTGTTACTGCAGTACTTTAACTACATCAAGATCACTATACTTATGTACTGTTACTGCAGTACTTTAACTACATCAAGATCACTATACTTATGTACTGTTACTGCAGAAACAAGTCATTGTAAACATTTTAACAAGTGACCAGTGCTTGATATTCTGGTAAAAATCTGTGGCTTCCTGCATTTAGTTGGTTGATATCAGCTCCCATTCTGCTCCTGCTCCAGTTCAGCCTACAGTAGGACATTTTATTCCTTTAAGCTATGGGAAGTTTTTTTTTTTTTCTTTTTGTGTAATTTCTACAAACATTTCTGTATTCATTCATTTGTTCATTTTTAACTTGACTTTTGATTATTTTTTGTGGTTTCAGTTACATTTAAATAGTTTAATTAAGGCTGGGGTAATGTTTGGGCCATGGTGTATATTATTTCCTTTAAAAAAGCAAACATGGTTAATTTCACACACGTGCATCACATGAAAACAAGACATGCAAAATGCTAATGTTTATAGATTTCCTGAGGTAAGGCTGACAGGAACAGTGAGATACTCAAACGTACCACACAAACCTAATAACTTCCATTATATCGATGTGCTTAGAATGTTTAAATGATGTATCATTTGATATTGATATTAGAATTAGTACACTAAATCCCCAGGTTTAGTGTACTTTTGAAAATAAACAGATTGAGCTGTAACAGATCACACACTCTCAGTGGAAACAGCGTGTTTCCTGCCTCCTCCGCTCGTCTCCTCGGGGCGACTCTCCCTGGACACAACTGGGCCACTTTTCACAACTTCCTAAAGTGAAAAAGAAGGCATCCCCCAGGTTCAAAGACCCAAGAGCAGTCAATGAGAGCCTTACTACAGCCTAATGAGGATTAATACCGTATACAGAAGAAGCACATGGCAAAAATATCAGGCCCCCTGGGATATGGACTAAATATGAACTACTCAGCCCTCAAGGATCGCAACAGAAGGATCTGAAAGGTTTGTTTATTGTGTGCCATTAGGAAAATACATACAGAAATGAAACATTAGGAGAGGATCAATGAAGAAATTCAGTATCTGGAAGAGAGGTGGAAATTCGGCATCTTTTGATCGTGTTTAGTTCTGAATTATGAGATACTGTGTCATGATTAATATTACTATAACTTATCTTACAAGTCTAAACTCATATTTGATACCTTGGTATTACAACGTCTGTGTTTTTTGACCCGAGATCCCGTTCCAATTTTTTCATACTAAGAATCTGTCAAAATAAAGCCTGAGCCTGTAATTAGAAAATAAAATGTCTATAACAGCATAACCTATATAACCTATTAAAACCGAGTTTTAATGGCTTCCTGCTTTGTTTTTGTTTCTTTGTTGTTGTTTTTTTGTTTTGTTTTTTTTTTTGTTCTGTCTGTCATTTATGTGTATTTGCTGTTAATATTGTGGGTTAGGGTTCGTTATCGTCACCATATTTTATTATTTATTTATTATCATTGTAACCTGTATTTTTGTATTTATTTTGGGCTTCCTGACAGCATAATGTGCAATTGCTAAACAGGTGTACTGCTAGCAGATTTTAATTTGCTGGATCTTCTTTCTAGTTGAACAAACATGTGGGCACAAAAGCTAAGAAATGTATGCTGGAACAGAGCCACAGAGTCCATTCTGAGTTGGCTGGACTTCCAAGTTTCTCTCATGATTTCCTTCTATCCTTTCTAAAGCATCCCAAGGTTCAGGGAATGAAGCAAAAGGTTTTGTGAACTCAAGCCTCCAGCTGGCCAAGGCCAAACAGATGGCTCCAGAGGAGGCTGTTCACAACACAACATCACACAGTCACACGGCAAGAGAAAGTGGCCGTGACAAAGCCTGGAAATAAACATACTGATCATTGCTTTGGTTACATGTGTGTGATTTGGCCTGACTGTTGGCAGTCCTGCTCTGGTGCTCATTTGCACAGCTGGGCGGCTCTAAAGGGCACCAGGACCGGCGCGGTGGTCAGCCAAAGCTTCGACCCGCGGCCCCGCCTTTACTCCCAGCAGACTCATCTACATTGTGCTCCCTGTGCACTCTCCATACTTGCAGTCTAGGCAGCAATCCAAGAGATGTCGGTGTTGCAGCAGAGCGGTGCTTCTCATACATACTGTAAATATAGGTGTAAACAGCGGCTGTGATATATATATATATATATATTTTTTTTTTTACCTGTATTAGGTCATGACTTGCTGAGCACAAACTTCAGGTATATGTTTCATACACTCAATCTGTAGTACACATTTACACCAGGGAGCTGCCTGCTATAGCCACAGTTTTATAGTTTCCCTATTTTGCAGTTTTCAGCAGAGCAGTTGGAGGCTTATTGTCTTAATGAGGGAAAACTCTCGCTTACCAGACTGAGCCGGAGGAAAACCGGCAATCACCAGTCTCTACATAATCTCCGAGCTTCTGTCGCGAAATTAAAATTGATGCAAATTATGTAATAATTCTAAATATTACCCTACTATAACACTTGGTGTGCACAGTCTCCCATCAGAGAATGTTCTAAGGTAAACTTTTCCAATCAGGAGCTGACAGGTGAAACACTGAGTCCCCCCCCCCCGACTGACGGAATTATGGCATTGCGACGTTAGCGGCGCTGTCATAAACACCCTTGTGTATTAATTGTGTTCCCGTCACACACAAGTTAATTACAACCACCCCGGATGAGGCTGTGGGGTCCACTCCCCTTTCCTCTCATTGTGTCACATTTAATTTCATTTCAGCAAACATTTAAATAGGTGCCGAGCTTGTTGTCTTTGCAGCTTTGGATCACTGTCATTCTGCCAAACGAGCACAACAAATGCACTCTCCACCCAGTCCCATCCAGCACAAGCTGTGTTTCACATCGACACAAACTCAATTATTGTCAGTAATTACAAGTATCTTGGGGTGTTTGAGTGGAGGCTGAATTACAAAAGCTGCAAAACATGGATTAAATAGCTTGAGCTCTTGATGGGAGGAAAGGGGGCAGTTAAACTGTCTCTCACGCTCAGCGTCTGTAAAGCTGGTGGTGTAGCCAGTAGGTTGTGCTTTATTGGAAGTGTCTTTGTGGTCAATTTGAACAAGTATCTGTTCTTCTTTACCCACAGAGCAGAAGAAAAGCCAGTGTGCTTCCTGCTTCACAGACATGCACTCGCAGCCAGCTACCCTTTGGACTTGCAGACAGAGTCCTGGCAAACCTCAGTGATGTGTGATTGCTCACAGTCTCCAAAAGGGCTATAGGCCATATGGGGATAAAACGCATGTTCTTCACACTATAACATTTGTCAAATTTGCAGTTCATGAAAGACAAGTCTACTCCTTTCCATACAGAGAGGAGGCATCTTTTGAGAAAACTCTGGGGACTCTCTAGAAGTCCACAGAACTCGAGACGCCTTGCATCCATTGGAGGATCCCTTCATAATGTTCACTTACAATATAAGTAATGGGGACACAATCCACAGTCCTTCTGAGCAGAAATATGTTTAAAAGATTATCTGAGTTTATCTGAAGCAAATATGAAGCTTCAGCATCCAAATGAGTCAAATCCAGTAGATATGTTTCAACGTTACAGTGTTTTCGTATCAAAGTTCCTCTTTTTTGTTCCTATACTTCCACCACAGCTCAACAGGGAAACACAAAGAGGGAGTTTGATGCTAAACAGACTGTAAATGTGTCAGATATCCACTTGATGTGACTAACTCACACTGATGAAGCCTCATAGAAGCTTCACATCTACTTTAAATGACTGTGTGGACACACTGTGGATTTTGGCCTCCATCACTTACACTGAAAGAACATTTGATGGAGATCTTTCAATAGCCAGTATGAACAGGAGGAATGATTACAGCGAGGAAAGCCTCTTTCACTGTTCACATGTAGTAGACAGTCTCTGCTTTCTCATGAATCTGTAGTTCTGTGTGTGCGTGTGTGTGTTGAACTATACTAATGAACCAATGATGTCGCCAATTTGTTTTCCACGTCGTCATTCTTTTAACAGTCTCTGCACCTCATTAGATGCACGTCGTGGAGACCAGAGTGAACAACTAGCTGTCGCTCGCACCGCGCCAGAGGACATTTGTGTGAAGTTGAGCTTTGCTAAACTTTCCCCTGTAGTGTAACTCAGCAGGGTGCACCAGGCTGGAAACGCGGGTCTCATTCACACTGAATAGCAGCTGTTTGAGTCCACATGTGTGAATATGTGTGAACAGCCGGGTTCGGTTATAACATCATATATGTTATTGTTCTACTAATTGTGTGAATTCTCCTGTTGAGGCCGGGCTCCCCTTTAAGTGATGATTTCACCATCTTCAGTGTCGACCTTCAGTGTTTCACTGACATTTTCATTTCCGTATTTTTACCTGAAAATAAGATTTTATGATCAATCGAAGGCCAGTGTGTTTCAGCTGATTACAGCTGTTATAGTTATACTTCCATAAGAGATATTCATGGCAGTACTATGGAAACTGGAAATCACTGAGCACTGACTTTGCCTCTTGGAGGTCATAATTTCCTCACACTGTAACAGGCTAATTATTGTGGTTCGTGTTAGTTTCTAATGTATCTTGTTCCTTTCTCTCTCCTACAGTGTGAAGAGGGTGTGAATGTTGGATCGATTTCAGAAAGATACAGAAATGTTTCGGCCTTTTCACAAGACAATAAGAAAAACAGAATCACCACACACACTGTGTGTGTGTGAGGGCGGCTGATAATTCATGGTGAGCAGATGAAAAACTGGATTAATGATTGTGATCATATACTCACATGTATGCATCTGGAATCACAAGTGTGCTTCACTGTTGCCTTTCTGCATTCTGCAGAAATATTTGCTTATCTGAATATATCAGATTAAAAATGTTATAGCGGAAACGTTGAAAAGGCTTTGGGTAGGAAACAGGTTACAATTAGGTCAGTGTGCTGGAATTGCAGAGATCTGAAATAAAAAACCCCTGAGGGTGTGTTTTCTTTTGAGACTGCTGCAGCGCACCACTTCTAAAATAGCCCGCTCTGTTAGGAAATTGGAATAACTAATATAATAATACAGTATAATAATGATTTATAGTCTAAAGCAAAGGGGGGTTTTAGTTCTTCTAATAGCCTTATTGGTTTGTGGACAAAGTTAAATTCATTAAAAAATAACTGAACATGCCACAAAAGATTTATTAAATTGCACTTTCAGTCAAATATGCAATCACGCAGAACAAAGAAGTGCTGCTGTAAATGTGCCCTCGCGTGTGTTACAGTCACATTATAAACCATTCATTTCTGGTGGTCGGTATGTGAGTGCCATATAACGCCAGCCAACTCTGGCTTGTGAGGCTTATCATCACATCTGCCCATCAAACCAAAACACGCATGAGTCACTTCCTCAGAGGCGTGGGGGGGAAAACACCTCGGAGCTAACACACCTCTGCCTTTTATACAAGCTCCTGCTTCACTAGCTCAGCGCCGGCTCCCCTTTCTGCAGCAGGAAGCAGCTCCTACAAGAAGAGCTTTTAATGTGAGAGACACATGCAGGCTGTCCCGAGAGAGCAGAGTAATCTGATTTAAATTCAGCCAGCGGGGTCATTATCACATGTTAAGCAGCCCAGGACTCCAGAGCAACTGTGCAGCATAGAGATATACAGCATGACAGCATAAACATATGCATGCAGACGTATACATACTGCACAGCACATGGTGTTTAGATTTGCTTTACTGGTATGAGCATAATTAAGTGCAGTATTGAACGTTTTATAATGTAAGTGTAATAATGAAGACTTTATTAAAGAAAAGACAGACAACAGATGGTGTGCACCTTACTGCAAACCGTAATAAAAGATAAACACACTGTTTATCTAGATCAAGATGATCCTATCTATGACAGGTGATCAGGTGATCAGGTGATGAGGGACGGAATAATGGAACTACTGTAGATATCCGGGGCCCCAACATGTGGAAGGCCCTCAAAAGGCCTGGATTAGTGTTGGCTGAAAGAATCGTTTGATTGACGATTTCTTGAAAATCTAAAACAACATCATTTATTTCATTAAATAAAAAACATGTTTTTCTCCAAGTAATACACTGAAATATATATATAGTAAATATATATAGTATATATATATATATATATATATATATATATATATATATAAGTAAACTCTGATCAGCAATAGCTCAGTTTTATTCAAACTTTAATGTCGTATTTAAATTTCACTTGGTATTCTCAAACTTTTATTTGAAACTCACAAGTTTTCATTGCGTATAAACAACACTGAGCCTGCCGCTGTATCCGCCTGCAGTACATCACGACTATCTCGCTGCAGAAGCGCGTCCTGCTGCACACAGAATCCAGAGGCAACAGCAGCGATACACACAGCCCTGACCCACTTTTCCAACTGACTAGCAGTGAAGTGTTTGCTCCTCAGCTGAGTGGAAAGGAGGGCTGGTGGGGAGGCTCGACAAAGGAACATCTTCTGTAGCTCACCTCCATCACCTCAGGTCAGAAGCACACACACAAACACATGCACGCGCACACACCTCAGCATGGAAAACGTCAGGCTGTCAGGAAGCCTGACGGACACACTGCCTGGCGAAGCAGCACTCCATCTGAGAGGCCTTCGCTGTCACAGCACCTTCTCACTATTACTGAGCTAATCACTTAGCCTGTCCACTACCCAGCAGTCCTCTCTGCTATTCATCACATTTGCATGGGGTTTTTTGGGTATTTTTTTTGTTTTTTTCTCCTCTCCCTCTATTTCTTCTCTCTCCTCTCTCTTTTAGCTGGGCATTAAAGAGCTTTGTCCACAAAATAAGAATTGTGATAATTAATGGCACAACATGTTTCTCATTTAAAATCTAATCTAAAGGAGGTGGACACAAATTATACAGCCTAATTGAAAAGCTAAAAGCAATAAAACAACTCCCCGGAACCTTAATGTGATTCTTGAATGGGTGGGGAATGAAGTAAAGGGGCTCGGAGTTGGGTAATATCAGCGGTGGTAATGTAGCTTCAATAACCTTCCTCTTAGTGCCTACACGGAGCATCTGAATCACCGTCTGTGGACACATTGTTGGAGGGCAAAATAAAGGCGCATTGTGCTGCGGTGCTAATAATATAATCATTATCAGTGTTATAATAAGGGTAACTTTGTGCTTGTTGCCAAAACTTTGCAGCCGAAACATTTCAATATTGAATTGAAATATTCTGAGAAAATGGAAATATGGAGAGTTAAAATGGAAGTGCTCGGAATAAGTTGAAGCAACTGAATGAAGATGGAATGACGGTGTAAGTGTAAGCATTTAGTGAAGCCGAAGAATCATTTGAAGTGAAAGTTTACCTTAGTTTAAAAAGAGTAAAAGAGATGAAAACAGTGGAACTGTAAGCTGTCGTGCAAGTGCTGGAAGCTGCAGGGTGACAGATGAGAGCAGTTGAAATGTCTGTTGAGGAGTAGCTACAAAAGACGCGGCTAAAAGCTCTGGAAAAGGCTAGTAAATAGAGCCTTGAGTTAGACTAGTTTTATAAAAAGGCTGCTGAGGGGAAGGCAAGATGAAAAACATGTTAGCAATAACTGATAAAATAAACCAACATAAAAACCTTTTTTTTAGGAAGCATTGCAGGTTAAATATTGTTGAAATCAACCTCTTTCCAGAACAAGTAATAAGTAAACATGTGAAGAGAACATAACTGAGCATGGATGGCTATTGCATAGAATTTTAATAGTATGTGGTTTTGCTTCGAGCAGAGCTTTTAATCTTTACCAAATCTCCAGGCAGACACACACGATTCTAAAGTTTAAGGAAAAGAACAGGGGGGCACATTTTGAAGCCGGGATGCTGAGACACAAGGAGCTGACCCTCACCATTCTGCACCTCCGTACTTCCATTGAATTCTAGCAAAAGTGTTTCTCACAGTCGGCCTGTTCTCAGACGTGTTCAGACAGTGGGGAGAAAGAGAAACCTGCAGGCTAATTATCCCTGACCTGGGTGGATTTAGAGGACCTGCCAGGCATCTTCTGATTGGTCCTCTCACCAGCTGTCGAGACTGGGATTAGTGAGGACAGCGAGGAGGGTGGACAAACCCCTGTGGTGAGCCGGTCAGACCTCCACCCCACCCAGCAAGTATAGCAATAGGCGCCTTTATCAGGGTGCAGATGGAAATGGCTGCAGAGTGTGGTATGTGGTTACCTATTATGCTTGTCTTTTGTTGAAAGATGGCACTGGTGGGGGAGACTGGAGAGGGGGGTTTCATCTTTTTCTAAGGCAGGCTTGAAAGCTTCAGGGTGTGTGATCTAACTCTCACTCCTGCTGAGTGTTTGATACTAGAGGGCTTCAAAGGTCCAAAATAGTACCTGTAACTTGTAGTGTCGAAGACAGGCCTCATCCAGGCTTGAGTCATGACTGGAGCTGAGCCTGAACACACAAGAAGAAAATCTCCAAAGTGCATTTCACAGACCCAACTTCAATCCACCCCTTTTTTTTTTTTTTTTTTTAAAAAGAGAGAAATCTGAGGATCCCACAAACATTTGAGGAAGACATGTTGGGTTCCCACCATGCATCGAATGAAGGGAAATTATAATTCTATGGTTTTCATGACTGCCTCAGATTGTTCACTTGAATCATTAGAAGCCCTGATATACTCCTACATGGAAACAGATGCTGATGCAGGACGAGGTGGGCATGTTCACACTTCTGCAGTTTCGTGCATACATCTTTAAGCTTAAAGGGTCCGGAGGAACCTAGTAATTCTTATTTCAATTCATTGCATGACCGATACAGCAAAAATAAGGTATGGTAGTGTTGAATCCCCTTTTTTACATTACAAGTTTTTCAGACTTCAGTTTTGTTACTATTAATTCTAACTGTTATTGTGTATCTGTTGGTACCCAGTATTTACAGAAATACTGAGTGTAATGTATTTGACCTTTCCTTTAAAATGTCCTTTTGTTACTCTTTTGGATTGTTTGGATGTGGTCAGATCCTCAGCTTTTCCAGGCATTTGCTGTGTGACCCTGTGCACCACCCACCCAGACTCCATTAGTAGATGTCCCATCCCAGTGTACAGAACAGCTCAGCAGGGTAATGAGTGCAGTCCTCAGAGTAGCGAGTTAATGTGTTTTTATTGCTGTGGTGAAGCTAATAGAGTTGTGATGAGTCCTCACCTGCCACAGGCAGACATGGGGGAAAGGGAAAAAAAGCCACAGTCTCCCACAGGGCTCAGGGCTGTCTGTGGGCAAGAGTGGAGCTAACAGATAAAGCATTTTGCATTAACACATGCAATAGAATGACAACAAAAATAAAAAATATATATAAAACACACTTTATATCTTTCCACTACACCTCTCTCTTTGCTAGTTTCTTATAGTCGTTTCTGCTCTTGCTTGAATTTTCCATAGATAAGTGGATACGAGAGGGAGTCACACGGAGACACACACATTAAGGGTCTATTTGTGGGAATTATTCCGTCCTTATTTCCCTTCACTGACATTATTTGGCTGATTTTCTTTCCCGGATGACTACTTTTCACTCATCCACCCTCCATAAATTCTCCAATTATTGATCGTTACATTACCCTAGAATGCTCCTTATTAACGCTAAATCCCATTGTTTAAAACACACAACGACGTAATACTACAAAAGACCCACATTACCTCCATTACCTATATGACTTCATTCTGTTTTAGTCACAGTGGGGGTTAGGAAGGTTACTTCCACAGTGTCATCTGCTACACAACACTGAACAGCTGCTCCAAATGATACGTGCTAATGGAATAAACTAAAGAACCGACACTCACCGTGTGATTTTCTTACTTTGTTTCATTTGGATAAGTTCCTTTCCAAAATCCAAAGATATGCAGTTAAAGCAACATTCAATTCTAATTTAGGCCTTATTGTGTAGCATATTAGCACACTCTACTACCAGTATTAGCCTTTTTTAAAATGGCACCAATTTCTAGTCAGTTGTAATGAGTTTACTAAATGTGCTCGTACTGCTAATACTGCTAATAAGAGAGAGCCAGTTATCTACCCAGACAGCAGGAAATACCCACCAACCCCTGCATTACAACAATAGGTTCATATCTAAATGGAAGGTGTCCCTGTCCCTCTGTCTGTCTGTATTAATGTCTGTGTGTCTGTCTGTGTGTCTGTCTGTCTGTCTGTGTCCATGTCTGTCTGTCTGTCTGTCTGTCTGTCTGTATGCATGTCTGTCTGTCTGTGTACATGTCTGTCTGTCTGTGTGCCTGTCTGTCTGTCTGCCTGTATGTATGCATGTCTGTCTGTCTGTCTGTCTGTTTGTCTGTATGTATGCATGTCTGTCTGTCTGTCTGTCTGCCTGTCTGTCTGTATGCATGTCTGTCTGTCTGTCTGTCTGTCTGTATGTATGCATGTCTGTCTGTCTGTCTGTCTGTATGTATGCATGTCTGTCTGTCTGTCTGTCTGTCTGTATGTATGTATGTATGCATGTCTGTCTGTCTGTCTGTCTGTCTGTATGCATGTCTGTCTGTCTGTCTGTCTGTCTGTCTGTCTGTCTGTCTGTATGCATGTCTGTCTGTCTGTCTGTCTGTCTGTATGTATGCATGTCTGTCTGTCTGTCTGTCTGTCTGTCTGTATGTATGTATGTATGCATGTCTGTCTGTCTGTCTGTCTGTCTGTCTGTATGCATGTCTGTCTGTCTGTCTGTCTGCCTGTATGTATGCATGTCTGTCTGTCTGTCTGTCTGCCTGTCTGTCTGTCTGTATGTATGCATGTCTGTCTGTCTGCCTGTCTGTCTGTATGCATGTCTGTCTGCCTGTCTGTCTGTCTTTTTGTCTATCTCTCTCTATGCATATCTGTCTGTCTGTCTGTCTGTCTGTCTGTCTGTATGCATGTCTGTCTGTCTGTCTGTCTGTACACAATAAAATAAATCATTATATGTAATGTGTGACAGTAAAAGTTCCTCTGCACATCCTGGTTACATGGAAGTCTTTGTTCTTAACGTTTTCTTCCTCTTCTTTCTCTTCCTTCTTCTCCTGCTGCTTTTTAGCCTCTTCCAACTGCTTCTACTCCTTTGTGTTAAAGGCGAGCTGTTATAAAAGGAAAAGACAGGACGAGACATTTTATACAGCATTTCCTGTCCAAAAGCTAATCCTTACTCTGAATCTGTTAGAATTCAACGAGCCATTATTATCAAGTCAAAGGATCATCAGAAGCAGCGCTCCTGAAGCTGCTCTTTTCTCTCCTTATCTGTCTGGCTCATCCTCTTCTTCCAGTTCTCCTCCTTCTCGAGCCCCATGTGGAGGCTCTTCTCTCTCTCTCCAGCTCTTCAGATCCAGGGTCTCCACATGGGCTCTGGTACGAGCCTGTTTCCATTTGGTGACCCTTCTGATGAGCTTGTCCTTTTGTTTAAGCTCTTTTTTGAGCTCTGCTGCAGGAAGCCAAGCTGCTCCTTCAGTGATTCGACTTCACTGATGGCTGAGTTGTGTTGCTGCACTGCAGCTGGCCTGCACAGACTTGACACGACACCACCAAACTGCATGTGTCCAAATGATTGAAAGACATAAACCTATATGTTGTAGCTAAAATATACCCATATTCTGACTCTGATATGCACAAATGCACAAACTGTGTATTCCAAAGAATAGCAATAGCAATGCTGGAGTAACATTAAGTACATTTACTGTGTATTTTATAATTACTGTAAGTATGATTCAATTATTTTTACTTTTTCTCTAGTATATTTATTTGACAACTGTAGTTGGTTACTTCACATGATATTATGTTACATAAAAACATATGATCGGTTTATAACATATGATGCATTTTGAAAGGTTAAGCTGTCCAGCAGTATACAAAACAGTATATACCAACATAATAATGAGATGATAATATGGGATTAACAGGTGAATTTCTGCTGTATATGGAGTCATTTTACTTTTAATTTAACTCAATTGTGCTGATTATACTTTAATTTCCCAGTTTTTGGGATTAATAAAGTATATCTATCTATCTACTTTTGTACTTTTACTTAAATACGGTTTTGAATGCAGGATTGATATTTACCCCTTACTTTTACTTTATTTATATTTAAAGTGTTTACTTAAAAGACCTGGTTGGGTCATTATCCTCCACATATGCTTGGTTAGTGATGTTACAATGCAAATATCACTTAATAATAAATCATTCCTTTCTGTTTGTATGTATGAAAAAAGCTTTTGAGCGCATTTTGTCAACATTTGCATCCATTTAAACTGCATGCACTTATGGAAAAATATTTATACTATATTTTTGTAAAAAAAAAAAAAAAAAAACAATCTATGAATGTATCTGTATGACCATTTAAACGCTAACATAGTTATGGTCTGCAGGCTACTTTTCATGGATTACATTCATATAATTTAATAAATGTCAATAAGCTATATCAAATGTCAGGAAATAGCAGCCCTATAGGCCCAAACCAGCACTAATACAAACATATGTGGCCCCAAGATACGAGCCGAAATATTACTTCTCATAGTTTGCATTAAGTATTATGTCATTATGTAAGTATATCTAGTGCAGATAACCATGTGAATACAAGGCTCATGTTAACCCTTGTTGCTCGGAATAACAATGACTAAAGAAAGCATGTGAGAAGAATACACACTGATAGTAAACAATGACAGTGGTCATCAGAAACAGACTGTATCAATTCAATGAATTATTCTTAAATGAATTAAAATAATACTCGAATAAACAAAACATATTGGAAACATGCAGGTCTGTTTCTGCACTGTGACAGCTTCATGGTTGAACACAAGATGAACTCTGCACCATATGTTATATCTTATAACATAATAATACATATTACCATATATGTTGTCATGTAACGTGTGCTGTTTACTGCTGTTTATTTTGCTTCATGTCATTTGACTGCGTTTTATCGTTTTAGAACTCACTACTTTGACACTTTTTTTTTTTTATTTACTTATTTTTCTATGAGCAGCCATGCTGTTGTTGTATATTGTAAAAAAAATATATATATATATAATAATTTCATAATTTAAAAACACTGTCATTGAACATAATCCAGACTTTGCAGAATACATTCAACATCAACATTTTCTGGAGATTTTGAGGTTGCGGCTGGCTCATATATTTGCAGATTAACCATTGGAAATTGTTGCAACGATATCAACATATTGCTGTAACAGCCTCAATTCTTCTGGAAAGGCTTTCTATATGTCTTTCTATAAGAAGTCTCAAGTCCTTCCACACCAAACTGGTTCACGAGGGTAATGTCATGTTAAGACAGGAAAGGTTCTTCCCCAAACTGTTGCCTCAAACTTGACAGCACGCTATTCTCTAAAATATTGAACGCTTTAGGTTCTGTTATTTACGTTTTGGGTGTGTCCACTTTTCCTCTGTATACCTTGTGTACTTTGACCTCTGGTAGTGAAGTTTTGACAGTACCCAGAGGGTTTCTCTTTGATGTACTGGAGACAAGAGGGTGAGCAATGGTATAGTAAGTTTTAGTAGTTGTACAACGTTAGAAAAAAAATAACATGGGGCAGGGTGTTCTATTGCACCAGTAAAGCACCATCAGCCGTTCGTTTTAGGTTGGAATTCTCCTTTAACTCCAGCAGTGTGCAGGTGCCTGTGTAAAGTAAAACGTAGAATAGTTTTGAGCCAAATAATCACTGTATGACAAATCACTCAACAGTTACATGACACGGTTCATTCGACACGGTACCAAAGCAACGTGACTTTTCAGCGAAAAAGTTTCTTTTGCCAAAATGTAATCAGTTTGGAATTAATTTAATCCCCGATTCATAGGGCGAAGAGTAATATGTCTTTTCCTTAATCATTGTGTCTCCTGCAGAGTTCAATAACATGCTACATTCCTCCTTTCCGACGTCTCAGCCTGTGTGCACAGAAAAGCCTTTCATTCCCCGTCATATCGCTCTGACAACAGTGTAAAATGCATGGAACATCTATGCACAGCCCAGCAGTCAGTTGGTTCAGCCCCAACAATAATCCACCTCAGATCTCCCTAATTCTGTTAAAACAACAGATCAGGGTAGCCGAGTCTGACAGGAAGATTCTAACAGCTTATCTGCCACCTTTCCAGCGATAGATGAGAAATATATTGTTCTCTAATCTGGGTTGTTTGATTATATATATGTGTGTGTGTGTGTGTGTGTGCAAAGACTCATGTATAGTTTACAATGACTGTGCACATTCTGTATGATATCAGAATTTAATTTTCGTTTTATTTTGACTGTGTCTTTATGATGATCTCTGTGCTGATGCTCGATGTCGCTGCTGCCACCATTTCTGCCACGATCGCAACATCAACAATGTTGTGCAAAAATGGAAGTTCAAGGAAAATATTCCAGTGTCAACAAGTGATCATTAGGCCCCTAGCGGATAGAGGGTTTAACCCTCCATGTATACATAAAGCCATTGTCTATATGTACATGTTGGTAAAAAGCAAGTGGCTTCATTTATTATCATTGAACTACGATCGTTGGACTTCAAATCATAGATATTTACAGAGATCATCCTTATCTATTGAAACCTAAAGTAATATTTGAGATAGCAGTAAGCTTAATATATATTAAAACATATTTGTTTAAAGTGAAGTTCAGAAAAAATACATTTATTTTATATTTTCTCTGTAAATCATGAGGCTTTATGATGTCAGTGCTAAAGCAGTGAAACAGTAATACATGGTTGTTTTGGCAGTGACAAGAGGAACAGTTAATTCTTTATCTGCGGGAAATAAACACTTTAGCAGAGTTATACAAAGTATTTTAGTATAAACTCCATGTCAGGATATAACAGGACATCAGGGAACATGTTGATTGGCTGAAATAATAACTTTGTAAGTTTGTTTGTACCCTTTTTTTTTTATTATTTCTTTTTTGATCGCACACCGAGAACGATCAGCTAGAAGACTGCGAGGCGATTTGGATTACAAACACACACTGCACCTTTAAACCAGCATGTTACATTAGTGCATCTAGTACAGACAGAGGAATAAAACCCAGGAAAGAATATCTGATGTATGCTATGGCTAACGTATGCAGGGAGAAAGACATGCCAAAAGAATATGGAAAAACTGAAGCAGCGACAGTGAGAGAATACACATAAAGGCTGGGACGACCCAGTGAAGTACCAAGAATACTCAAGAAAGGAAAGAAAGACAAATGAAGGGAAGAAGGGAAGTTGAAGATTAGAACAGAAGATCAAAAAAATGCAGAGGAGGGAAGAAACCGGTCGAAATGTTTGAATACTGGATGTACTGAAGCACAGACTTCCTCTCCGTGTCAGAACGGCCCTTCTTCTTTTTCACAACACGCTAATGAACTAAATAAACAAAAAGTACAAAACTATAAAGAGAATCGCTGTCACGAGTAGGCGTGTTCAAATCTACCAAACTAGTGTGTGAATAAGTTCACTGAGTTATCAGCAAAAATGTTTTATAAAGTTTGGTTCTGTGTATATTAAAACTAATGAATTCTTTGGAATCAGTATGACCAACTTTATGCCCATTACAAAGAAAGATTGGATTCAAAATACAATGAATCTTATAAATTGCACTAATTATTATTTATTTACCCCGTCAAAACTTTTTTTTAAAAATAAAATCGAAAAAAAAAATTAACTGTAAAATTACCAGAAATGTGTAAATGTAATGTGATTGTGATGTGTGCACAATTATACAAAAAATTGGATATTATAATTTACTTTAGATCTGCCACCTGATGAATCAGAGTCAAATATCCACTTGTCCACTTCTGCTTTAACTTCGGAGTATTTCGATGCTGAATGTTTCAGTCACTTTATCAGTGTTGTAAAACCAAAACCATGAGCTACCATGACGCCTTTCACATCACACAAAGTAACTTGATCCACTGTAAATATTAGAAACATTGATTGGTGCAGCTTATGGATTGTCGTTTCACTGCATTTTCAATGAAATCTGTTGACAGTGAGGTCTGTGGATAACTCAGAGTAACCTGGGCCGTGTTACGAGACAGACATATTGCTGTTGAGTTTATTTGTTTGTCTCTTTTTCAAATGTTCAGTTCTCTGTGGTCATAAGATCTACAAATTAAAATTCTTTCTATTCCGTCATGAGCTGGCAGCAGAAATGTCAGAGCGGGGCAAATAAAAACTCTTTGCATGGCTAGAAGAATGTGTTTTTTGTGTCAAGTGTTTAGTGGTCATGAAGGTGCTTGTATTAGCTTTTTTTTGTTTTTTACCACTCGCTGAACTGAGACTGAGCATGAATCTGACACTGCAGCAGACCACCTCCACTCACACACTCACACCTGCCTATTTCACAGCTATGAACTCAACTCAGCTTAACCTCCACGTGCACTGACGGTTGAACAGGTTGCATTTATATTGTGATTCAAAGCTCTTCTGGCTCATCTCTCTTGGTGGAAGCATTTTTTTTTTTTCAGTGTTTGCATTCAGTCACAGAGCATCCTGGATCCTGTCCATACTGTTTCCATCATGCCCTGCCCTCATAAGCCGGGGCCTCAGTGCTGAATAGCACCTCATTGAACATACTGTGGTTAGACATATAAGCTGGCCATTTATCTGTGTTTGCCCTGAAATACAGCACTGTTCATAACCCCCCCCCCCTCTACTCTGAAAGTGGGATTATGTCTCCTAAGGGGCTGCTAAGTCTCTAAACCCCAATTACTGTGCTACCATTTGATTTATGGGTTTATTTTTAATGACACATTAAAATGCAATTAGCATCTGTATCCAGAACAAACTGTGTGCATCCAATGAAGGACTTTGAGGGGGAAAAAATGACATGGATTCTCTTTCACTACATCGTCTCTTTGGCACACTGGTCTCTTTTAGCGCTTACTTTAAATGAAACAGCACTTCCTTTAATGGGAGTCCATTACATATATTGACTTCTGTAACAGTACAGCAGAGTAGGAAAGTCCTCAGAAAGAGAGAAATCCAGCCTGATTTACTGGGCCAACACACACACACACACGTAGCCACGCGCTGTACAAAATTATGTTGAGTGTTAACAAAATAATTGATTTTTCAAAAGTATTATGATCCAGACTGACATGGATGCAGCGACGTCTGCCACCACTGACCTCAGGAATTTACACTTGCTTTAATATGCTCGAAAAACACTCGCAGTCAATGCAGCTACTGACCTACGCAGCACAGCAGAAGACAGTGTGCTTTAGAAAAGTCAGCTTTGGACACGGCGAAAGGCAGAAATAGCAGCGAGATCAGCAGCTTGCATTCCAGCATGCTGTGCTGCATGCTGATTGAGCTGCCAGTATTGTATTCTCATAAAAAATGGATTGGCTTTATACAGGCACACAGAATATCTTTGATAATCTTCCTGCTCTCTGGTTTTAAGGGCAGTTTTATCGGCCTGCTGGTTCCGCTTTTGATATTCTGGCAAGTTAACCAAAGATAACTTAACTCCTTAGCAGCTTCCAGGGGCCAATTTAGCTCCTTACGTCTGCAAATGCTGCTGTAAAATCAGTTCATTCCAATGGAATCACCACAATCAAACGATCCTTGTTCAGGGTGCGTTCTTAGATGTAGCCTACACACAAAAATACAATTAGCCATAGAAAACATGTTAAAAGTGGTTAAATGGCTGCATCTTTGGGTATGAATGTTAACTGCCAACAGTATCAGTTTACACGTTTAACACTTTTATACAACACTCATTTTGGCACAGATCGATCGGATGCTCGGGGCATTCGGAGCCGCTTTCTCTTTGACCCTCCTTCTGCTCTACAAGCTTACACTGAGCATCAAAACTGGTCTTTGGCAAGGCCTTTAGATATAAACCTCCTGTTGAGATCAGTTGTTTTTATCGGTGTGATGTATTTGCCTGTCTAATATCATTGCAGTGAACATAATCTCACTGCCTGATACGGTGAAACAAACCTTTTTTATTAGAACTGTAATCAAAAATAATTCAGATAAAAATAAAAACCTCAAAGATCTTGTTTCCACAATTAAATCGAATCGTGCAAAGCAGTGATTATATGAATTATATGTGTCTAAATCATAGGGGAAATGCTGTTTGGCAATGTTTGAGCCCTCATTTATTGGCTGTGTGGAGGATAAATTTACCAAATGTCTTCATCGATCTGTTCTGCCCCTCTGAACACAGCACGGAGCACATGCTCCACGTCGATATCAGATGAACACATCATTTCATAAGAATCAAGCATATCATTCCTAAATGAGATATCCAGAAAAGAAATGACTCTGTAAAGTTGTGTGACTCGGCTCGCCACCTTCACTTGGGTGTGTGCTTGAAGACCACGCAGGTCACGCCGGCGGCTGCAACACACGACAGCTGTCAGGCATAGAAGTCCATCGGAGTTGACGTGCTGTGGAATAGTAGAGACAAGCCTGTATAGGTTGATAATCAATATACCAAACTCAGTAATACGGTGCCTTCTGGTTACTTTGAACCAGATTGAACATTCAGATGTGTCATGTATGCTTTTGGGGTTTATGTCAGTAAAGATTCAGTTATGTTTATATCTGTTTTGTTTGCATCAAACTGCATTAACTATATATATATATATATATATATATATACTTAAGTTATATAACAGTGCAAGTATGAGGCTGTTACTTTTGTGTTCTTGCTCATTGGCCAAAGGATGTGACTGGACAAGACATCGTTACTGACAACAGTGTGAATGTAGCTGGAAATAAGCATCCATGATGCACTAATCTTTAGACATAAAGACACGTTTTGCCAGTTACTCATATACCTCACCTGCACAAAAGCTCAAAACTGCCTTTATACTTTATCTACATCTCAAAACATAAAAAACGGACATATGGCGGGAGTGGGAAAAATGACATAGACTATGTTAGACAAATCAGAGTTAACAAAGAGAAGTGACCTGGGTGAATGCGGAAGATCAAGAGGATCATCCACACGGCTGAGTTAGTGCCTGGTGACAGCTTGAGTGAGTGGACTGACCCACTACAAGACAGCAGCGTCAGCGGAAATGACATGAATACAATTGATCTTGACTCCGCCGTTGAAGCGACCTTGTATATAAAGTCTGACAAAAAGGGTCAGCAGCTTCTTCCAACGAGGGGCGATTCTGCTTTCAGCTCCAGATAAAAAAAAGAAAAAAAAGAAAAAGGAAATGCCACATTAGATTGGAGAGGACACTGCTATCACCACAGAAAGAAATCCCAAATCCCCTTGTGCTACCGTTAAGCAATAAACACAGGTGGAACATATGGGCGCTGCAGACTAATGTAATCACTTATGCAAATACACAATATAAAATTCGGAGGATTAATTGCAGCCTGAGCGCGTGCCGCTAGACATGTCCAGACTTTCTCCTGTACAGATGGAGATCAGGAGGATGTTTTCATCAAGCTTGTCTCTGATTTCACACATTCACTGTTTCCTTTTTTAAAGCTTCCTGCCTTTATGTATAGGATCAGCTGAATCTGAGTAGAACTGACATCTATACGAGAGTGATCAAATAAAAAGTGTGTTTTTAATAGCGATTTAAAGTAGTAGCCCCAGTATCCACAGATACAGTGAGTCATTCCAGAGTGTAGGAGCCCTGATTGCACCATCACCTTTGCGGGCTCCATGGAATGATGAAGATACATTTTGCATATTGCACAGGAGAACATACAGTACAGCAGAGGGTGCAGCTCAGTACTATAACACGCTGCAAAAGCCTATTAGAGCTGTTAAAGAGGTTCGCAAAGAAAATCAACATACATTATATTTATTTTTTTATTCATTATTTATTTTCGTTTGCACACTATATGCACACAAAGATATTCGCATATATAAAAATGCACTTTTACGTTCATTTACTCATCTGTGCATGATTTTAAAGTGAAGATAAACGGTCAGAAGATAAACGAGGGACAGTATATCTGCTTAATGTTTAGACTTTGGTAAAAATTGGGGGGGGGGGGGGGGGGGGGGTGAATCTTTAGTTCTTTATTTCACTTTAATTACAGCCTAACAGGCTAGCTATCTAACTAACTTGCTAACTAGCATTACTCTGTGATGAAGTGATAGGAGTACCCGAAGCAAACCCTTCTTTTCTATACTGCAGGAAGACAAAGTGCAGAGTGTGCAGCAGTCATGGATGTATTAAGACAGTGCCACCACTCAGCCTTGATTTGATTATCTTAGTGTTCACATGTGGTACTGAAACAAATAAAATAAAAAAATCCCTTCTGCCCTTTAAAGCTTTTTCCTCCCGTTATAAATGAGACGTCTATAAAACTGTTGACAGGACTCCAAACAAGAGCAATTATTGCATTGTAATATTAATCCATGAGGGTTTTATATATTTGTACAAATTTTCCAGAGCTGTGAAACGTGATTTTAAAGTGTGTGACTTCATCTCAATGTTAAGATGTCCAGCAGGAGAAACACTACTGCACATGTACAGAGGGCCGAACAATGTGGGAGGAAATCTGGAAGCTTTTTTTTTGGCTTATGTGCTCAGTAAGCAATTTTATTTTTCATATTTGCGTCCAATTGGCTTTCTTATTTTTATCCAGTTCTTATAATAAATGGCAGGAGCTCGAGTTGTTGTTGAATATAGAGTAACGTCTGGTGGGAATCTGTGCTAATGATAGCAAACAAAACTAACTGGCTTCTGTCTCTGACTAGAATACAAACTTAGCAGAATGATGGGTCCCCCCGCATAATAATGAATGAATGTTGCAAATATGGATATGTCTCTTATGGACATATGTCTGATATGGACCTGTTCAAAAAGTTAAAGATGTCTTGTATTAGCACCAAATATATAAGTGATATATAATATGTATAGATGTCCCAAATGCAGCATATAAATAAAATAAAATCTGAACTCCAGAGATTGAAAAAAGCACTCAACTAATACCAAACAGTGTAAGTTAGTCTTTAAATAACTCTTACATCATTATAAATCTGAGCGACGGATACCCAGCAAGTTATTAGGATGATCAATGAAGCCGTTAGAGTCAAATGAATAATTAACATAGATTAAGATTTCCTGGTCAATATATGAGAAAGATTATATTTGAGATTTTTTTTTTCCCAACCTGATTATTGTGTTGTTTGTCTCCCATCAGTCTTGAATTGCAAAGCCACGCAGAAGGTAATATTTGGAGGAGTCTTTGGTCAGAGACTCCTTCGATCAATCATACAAATTACCCCTCACCTT
This sequence comes from Pampus argenteus, assembly GCA_036937835.1. Lineage (NCBI taxonomy): Eukaryota > Metazoa > Chordata > Actinopteri > Scombriformes > Stromateidae > Pampus > Pampus argenteus. The sequence goes on along the minus strand of CM072876.1, from coordinate 16,932,397 downwards.
GCAATATTTATGATAATGCAACCAATGACACAGTGTTAATTGCATCCATTCCTCACCTCTTCTGATGGTCTGACACATGGATCAGGAAGAAGCCAGTTTCCTTTCCCTGCTGCTCACACTCAATCCATCATCTTCTATCCTTTGTGTGTGATGAATGTTACATTTATGGAGCATTATTTCAGTTGTTTGTAGCCCTAACACCATCCCAGTTCAGCTGTTCATGTGAAATTAGACTTCTGTTTTGGCAAAACAAAATACAAACAGCAACTGTTGTCTTCATGTGCAACTATAGTCTGCATCAGTTAAATTTGTTTGCGGGTTAATGTGATGCTGGATGTTTTCCTTCATATTTTATGGATTCATTTTTTTCCCAATGTCTTTCATTGGATATCCCTCATGATAACTAAAGTAAAGTTTGGGTGTAGCTTGTCTAATAAAAAGCGATTAGTGGTAAGAAAACAATACATTATAACCTGAATCTACATTAATACTGTAAGTAATTACATCAAAATTATAAATGGATACAAATGCTAATTCTTTGAATCTGGTGGTTGAAACATGGAGAGAGACAGTGAGACAATGCTTTTAGAAGGTTTAAATAACTCAAAGTAACAAACACGTCCTCATAATTAAATGATCACATACAGTAGGTCGTTTGTACCTGCACCCCAGAACACCCTATAATCTACTACGCCATCCAGCAGCCGCAGTAGTTATGATCTGGGGAAGAGGTGCACGACCCATAGGAGCGTAATACGCCACTTTCCAAAGCCATTATAAATCACTGGTTAAAATAATTGAGTTTTATGGTTTGACAATCATGCTGTTAAGGTTCGGTTAGGTTTAGGCAAAGAGGGAAAGATCATGGTTCGGGTTGAAATGATCACTTGAAATGTGGTTTCTACTTCTTTAAACTTATGCAACCTTTGTTGTCATGGTTATGGTTTAAAATGTCCTGACACACAGCTGGAAACATGACACTCAGGGTTGGGAAAGGGATGCGAACAGTGTTTGGTCTGTAACTAAGTTCGCTTTTTGGTCACTAGATGGCGTGAACGTTACTATAGGTTGTTTCTGCCGGCTGAATTTTCTTGTGACAAAGTAACAGTTTACTATACTATATAAATGTTCAATGACCTACAGCAGAAAGAGTATATATTAGTGATGGGTCTGGCAACTAAATAAATACGATACTGTAAATAAATACGATCTTTATGACTCAAACATGAGGAATTCTCTTTTACAACTATATATTATGTATATTAATATACACATTATAGTGCTCTGTTGGACAGGAAGAGTTCGCATGATCGTTATGATATTTTTTCGGTAAATAATTAGTAGATGATTAGAAAAGTATGCTCTCCCCGTCGGGGAATCGAACCCCGGTCTTCCGCGTGACAGGCGGAGATACTGTCCACTATACTAACGAGGACTGCTGTGTTAGGGAAACTCAGGACGTCAACAGGCCAATGGCAAAGTTCCAACACATATCTACAATAATTGGAATACTTGTCGAGACATTTGAATAAAGAAGTCAGATATCACCCTCATGGTGGCGCTAGAAAAGAAAAAACACCGATGCGTCGATGCATGCGTCGAGCCCGTGGAGAGAAACCGTGTATCGCTTTGCTAAAGTCCCGATACACAAACTGTTTACTGTTCACATTCAGCAACAGCTATGAAGCAGCCTCAGGCAAAAAGAAAGGTTTCCACCGTGTGGACCATTTAGATGTCATATCAGAAAATAAGGTATTTGTTTTAATGTCCTTGTTGTTTCATCCTGTTCCTCTCAGAGTTTCCACCTGTTCTATCTGAATTCAAAATCATTTCAAAGTGACTCTTAGTTCAGTTTAGTATTCGTATTATTTTCTGCAGGTTAAATGTCGAATTTTCTACAACTGGAGAAGTTGCATCAAAAAAACAAGATAACAGACTCAACTTCAAAAGGCTGGAAAAAAGTATTTTTATTTAAAAAAAGTAAAAATCCCGGTCTACAAGCATCCGCTCTCACAACACGTTCACTTAGATTTTCACATAATGATACATGTTCACGTTATTTGACTCTAAATTTAAATGAAGATATGAAATAGTACAACAAAAATTATAATGACTTAAATTATATGATTGTATATAATTGGTCATCGTATCAGTGTCTGTCAACTAGGTTGCCTGTAGGGATATCTAAGACCCAGCAGGTGTCAGTATTCGGTGATACAGTATCGACACAGTATCAATACAGTTTCGCAATGTGTCTGAGAGCACTAGTCAATATACTTTTTTGTGTTTGTTTTAAATGTAATGTGTTTTTTTATTACACATGATAATATTAGCTCAAGAAATTGAGTGCAAAACTGAATCTTTGAAAAACGAATTCCAGAATATCGGTATGTAATAATGGTAATATGTGGTAGTATTTGGTATGTCCCTCTTTTGCTTTATTGATAGCATGCACTCAACTGGCATGGACTCCACAGACAGAACATAATACTGGGTTAAAAACTAGAAACAACATGGAGTTAGTGGCGGCACATGGGATAAAGACATAACCATCATTGTCATTCTTGGGTATGAATGATATATATTAATATACACATTATAGTGCTCTGTTGGACAGGAAGAGTACGCATGATCGTTATGATATTTTTTCGGTAAATAATTAGTAGATGATTAGAAAAGAATGCTCTCCCCGTCGGGGAATCGAACCCCGGTCTTCCGCGTGACAGGCGGAGATACTGTCCACTATACTAACGAGGACTGCTGTGCTGGAGGGTTTCAGGATGTCAACAGGCCAATGGCAAAGTTTCAACACATATCTAAGAAATTTATACTTGTCGAGACATTTGAATAAAGAAGTCAAATATCACCCTCATGGTGGCGCTAGAAAAGAAAAAGCATCACCAAAACCTGAATATACATCACCCATATGAAAGTAAAATAAAACAAAAACCCGATGATCCCTTTTTTTTTCTTCCTTAAATCACAGTAAATTAAGTTACATAAATCAGGTTTACTCAATAAAATATTTAGTCCAAGTTTTACTATGAAACTTGTAAAAGTCTAGGAATTGGATATATATGAGGTTTCAGCATGCATCAAAGCTTTCTTCTGAAAGAATATATTACGGAAAATTGGAAAAACGTAACATTTCAACACTGATGTCTGCACATGGTGGGGGGGTAAGAACTGGTTTTGTGACAGTCAAACTGGGGTGAAACTTGCTGGAAGACAGCCACTAATTCAGTTATTCCATACTTTAAAATCACTCCGCATGGATATTCCAAGTTATAAAACTGAAATGAATTATTGCCTGTCAAGCAGGTATGTTGACTGAGATTTTATTGCTAGAGGAAAGAAGACAGCAAAACTTTTGCTTCCCGAGTCAACTCTCTAAACATCAGCAGAACAGCACTTTAATCTTCAGGCAATCATGAATTTAGTTGACCTTTCCCATAAATCACAGCTGAGTGATCTGATCAAACTCAGCTGTGATTCGGAAAAAGTTTGTGGTACAATGCAGAGCGTCTATATTTGTGTGGAGAAAGCATTTCTGTGGTGACGGCTGCGTGTTCTTTCTCCCATACACTCAATTTCCCCTACAGATGTGCACAACAGCTGACAGCTGCGCCACTGGTTAAAATAGAATGAGCAATTGCAGGCAAACATTCCTTGTTAACAATTACAGTCGAACAGTGATCTGAAGGTTAATTTGGTAATCAGTGAATGTGCAGTAATGATAGCTGTAATAAATTATGCCAACAGGAGACATTTATCATTGAATCAAACAAAAGGATTTTTCCCAGCTGACGCCTGACAGGACGCAAATGGAACCGATTTGAAAATTAGCAAATAAGATGAGAAAAGTATATATATATATATATATATATATATATATATATATATGTGTGTGTGTGTATATAAATGATCAAATATGGTTTAATCTCCAGCATAAAGTTAAATACATACATATATGTAAGTGTTCATCAGTAAGTGTTACAATGTACCCGTCAAAATAAAAGTCTGCATTTAAACCACGAAGATTTTAAGAATTTAAAACACCATAGTGATAACTGAGTGCAACATAAGGACAATGCAAGTCTCACACACATAAAGTCACCAAGCACTTTATCAGGAACACCTGTCTAATGCAATCCAATGCAACAGAAGCTAGTACATATTCAGTTTGTGTTGACACTGTAGAAAACGATCTGCTTTAAAATATGCAAACATTCATTGTGGAAACGTGACTGGATGCAAATTGCACGTAAAAAAAAGTCAAACCCACGAGCTGCCCATCCCCCCACCCCGGCCTGCCAGGCACTTATTGTGCACTGCAGAATCATGCAATAGGAAGCTAACTGTTAGGGATCCTGGTCTGATATGTGGCAGAAATGCCTCATTTACCTGTATCTTTGCCACCCAGGCGAGATCAAAATCAAACCAGGGCTGCCTGTTTACATAGCCTTAAGACTGTCGATGACTCTTCAGCACCATGCAAGAACACTTTATGTGCAAACATACTCTGAAACCTAGTTTACATTCAATATACCACATCAAGGTCATTAGGGGACATGTAGGCTATACATCATAGCTGGTGGCTGGGAGCACTTATTCAAAGGGGGAGCGAAAGCATTCGAGAGCAGCCTGGTTTTCCATTGTGAGCTTTCTCAGCTGCTGCTTTACTACATCAGCTCACCTCAGAGCAGCAACTCTTCACTCATTTGCTAAAATAAACTTCCTTAACAGTTCTGTCTATCTGAAGGACACGACAAAGTGAACACTTGTGCCCCGATGTGTGTTCCAAATTCAGAAAGTGGAGAGCCCTTTTCTCTCTTTTTTTGTTTCTCGGCGGTCTCTTCCATTAGACCCATAGGGTGAACACCATGTTTGGATCAATACAAGCCCCATTAGGGACCCCCATTGGGTCTGGCTTCTGAGCATCGACCTGCCCACCCCGGTGAAGAGACCCTACAGGCCCCATCGGCTGCTGCAGCATCTTTCTCCGTCGAGCTGCGGCTCCTAAAGGTACATCACGCGCATTACTGACCTCTCATGCATTCCAGCTGAGCACTGTTATTACACTGATTACTGGATAGTGTGCAAAGCGCATTTATCTTTTTGTTTTTTTTTAACTCAAGCTTCCTGTGAGAGGACGGCTAAGCAGCTGTTTGCTAGGACCGGACTATTTTCAGAGTGAGAGCTGCAATGAATTGAAGCTGATTTCAGAGGCGTTCAAATGCTGTGCAAATGTGTTTGGACAAAATAAAGCAGGGCTGGGACAGATGTTAACGATCGCTGTTCGTTTTATGAAAATCTGCAAGTCTCCACAGTCTAATCACTCCTAATTTGATGGCATATCACGCACGTTATATATCAGTTGGTAAGTAATCTCCAGGCAGCACTTCCACTACCCGCGATTGCATAAATACTCATCTATTGTTTTGTTCGTCCATCTCCGCTCACCCAAGCCTTTGGGAGCTTCCGTCTATTCATTCGCCATGAATAATGCGGCACATCTCATGTCAGATGGAAAGATAATGGTGTCACAATGCTGGCCCCACATCTCCCGCTCAGCACAATTTACAATAGGCCATTCTGTGATTTCCCTGGCACTTCATGCCTCACATTGCTGCCCAGTGAGAGGGTGATTTGCAGAGAAGCATGTTCTGACCTTCCACAGGCATACGCCCACACAAATCACTCTTGTTGACCCCTGACTGCTGGGATGCTAGTGATCAGTCCTGATTGGTCTGGTTTGCTTGCTTCCTGTGGTTCTGCTGACAAGATGCTGGGTGCAGTGTTGCCTTAAGGGACATTGACTGGCTGTTTTGTACATGCAATGACAATGAACTCTGTTCTTGATCGTCACAGCGCTGGCCATCATGATATAGAAAAGAAGGATGGATACATAAGGCATAAGACATACATTAAACAGAGACATATCTGAAATCAATACTGCATGAATCATCCTGGACTTGGCTTTTGGCCCTTATTATTCCTTTCTACATTTTGAAGCAACCTCCTGGCTATTGTTTCATATTGAGTTTTACGCATGGAAGTTCATTCTTGACCTTTGGATCAGTATGTGGGGCAGCACATCTCAACTCAAGGACCATTTACAAGTGGCCATGTCATTGAGGAGAAGTATATAGATAGAAGGAGGTGAAGTGAGGGAAAGAAGAGTGGATGATGAGAATAGTGCCCAGATACTTACACCCAGGACCAGTAGGATCTGAAGTGTTGGACGGTCAAACATCTAGACATATTTAACACCTTAAGATTTCTACTGGTCAACACCAAACCAAAACTACTCACAAGAACAACGGAGAAGAGGTCAAAGGTCATCAAGGATGACATTTACATTCACCACTAGAGACCATCCTATGTACAACCACTTGTGTGCCAATCGTCCATGATATACCTGCAAAATAATAATTTAACAAACTTTAAAGGCAAAATATTGAACATGAGTGGAGGCTTCAACAACAGGCTGAAACTAGACTCGAGTTTACTGTACAACATAAGTAATAATGTATCTCCAGGACGTTATTAAGACTCATATTTTGACTTATTTGGTTCTCTTTATTACCACTGAAATACATGTGAAAATATGACTTTTTATTTATTTATGCGTGCCTACTGATAATACAGCAAAGACTATCATAATTTCACTATCATAACAGGAATTATCAAACACTGCCCAACTGTTAACCTTCTTGTTGTCTTTGCATTAAGAGGCTTTAACAGTATTTTGTTTTGCTGCTGTAATATTGTACTGTCTGCACGGCCAGATAAACCAGCTACGGGGCCCCGGGGAAGAGATGAACTGCTGGGCTCCTAAAACACCCCGATCCTTCCGATCCTTCAGCTGTACAGTTTTTCAGTGTTTTTCTACAGTTTTTCTTGCTGCAGGTTTTCAGCGTTATCCAGTTATTAATCCAGCTGTATTCATAACCGAAAATTTCATTCCTTCAAGTGAAGTTTTTCTTCAAGTGAAACTTAATTATTTACTGTAACTTCCTTATCTCGTAACTTCATTAATAATTAGTGGTGCCCTTTGTTTAGTAATATATCATGCATGAATACCTCTATTTCTGATTTAATGTTATTTTTTACTCTTCATATTTTATATGGCTATATATGCATGATGTATATGGTATTCTAGTTGTTTTAAGGTTATATATCTGCCCCATTTAATATACTATACTGCATCTATCCTTCTTTTTTAAAGATATAAGAATTAATTTTACAAGTAAAAAAAAAAAAAACATACTAAAACATAGAATAAAGTATATTTTTTATAAATATATCTTTAGAGGGGACAAAGTAGATGATAAAAGAGGGTTTTTGAAAATCCAGTATATTAAAACAAACCAGTTTAAAGGCAACTGCATTATACATCGGTCTGTAATAGTAGTGATGAGTGTACTGACGTAGTGATGTTCACACATATGTACATAAAACAAAAACACACTCAAAATACAGAACACAATTAGAGTTACATGTATATGTATATGCAAAGATGAAAACAAAACAATGAAACAATGAGCTGAATATACATATGACGCTTTAATTTGAAATATGACAGGATACAAACGCTTTACTTGTTTCCTTAATGTTTCTGGTTATAACTGAATTGAATCTATATACTTGAATCTATATAAGATTGTAGTAGTAGTGTAGTACATTAGTTTATGTGGTAGATTTTTGAGGGAGCTTCCACAGCTGGAAACAGAACTGAGCTTCTCGCAGCAAGCGAGCTGATGGCGGCAGCACCATCACTCATTCTGCTCCACCGTGTCTTTGAAGAAACCGTTGTATCTGCCAAATCCATCAACCTTTCCCACAGAGGCATTTGCCAGCCTGTGAAACTGATCATCTACCTTGGGGATTGTGGACCATAGCGGGCGGAGCCATATTTTACTGCCTCCTTAAATACTTAATGCAGGAAGGTGCCACAGGCCCGGCCATAAAAAGGACCCCATGAATCCAAGGAAGCCGGGCCACTCTCGATCAGCCGAAAGCATCCCGAGACATTTGATGAATCTGACTTTAGCTGCGACACTTAATCAGGATGAAATTAAGTTTCAGGAAGAAAACCAGAAGAGTGAGTGTAGTATTGTTAAAGGTAAGGCTGCCAGGTTTGCATTAGAAACACATTATCCTTTGATTTGCCAAAGAAAATTGATTGTTTTCATTATCCTAACAGGGAGCACACAGACAATGTGATAAGCCAGACATCTTTATGAAAGACAGAAATAAGATCGACTATTTAATACATGTTAAAACCTCTTTTAATCTGCCGTTTGCTTCAAAGATCCTCGCGTACCGTTCCAGAGAAGCACAGCTTTATAACTTGTATGCTGTATTCTGTACAGACTGTAAAGCTCCTTGAGGCAAATTTATGACATTGAGCTGTATGAATAAAAATGACTTGTATAGTGGAGCTCCTAAACTTAAAATGCAATACATACTGCTCCTTAAATTATTATGGCAACTTCTAATAACATTAAAAATAGTTGTTAATAATTTCATAATAGGAAGAATTACTTTTCTCTCCACTGAAAGAACGTTGCCAGCAGGTCATTTGGAAATAACTTTCTTAAGCTGATGTGAATGTACATTTGGACACACCTACTCATTCAAGGATTTTCTTTTCCATTCATTAAGTATTTTCTACATTATAGAACAATACTGAAGACAGTGAAACTATAAAATAACAATATGGAATCGTGTAGTAAAGCAAAATATGTCTTTATTATATTATATTATATTATATTATATTATATTATATTATATTATATTATATTATATTATATTATATTATATTATATTATATTATATTATATTATATTATATTCTTCTGTTTGCCTTGATGTAGTCGCCTGGAATGCTTTTCCAACAGTATGAAGCCACACGCAACCATCAATATCATGTAATCACAGTATTCTTATTATTAATTTCATTTTATAATAAATAATATCCTACTATCTAATGCACATAACAACTTAAAATAAAATATGCGAGTTGATTTGAATATGTTGGCTGCTGAGGACAGAGTTGTCCTGTTGTTATCTTAGCTCAACCCGAGTGTGTTTCTAAGCTGTAACAAAGACACTGTTAGTTTGTTGCCGAGCTGTACTAAAAGCTGAGACATATTATATGATTTCCAGCCAACATAAGTCATTGTGATTAACCATGAGCGGCTGTCAGTGAATCCTCGTCATTCTGAAGAACATGACATCTCTTCACGAGGGTAAGTTAAGTGTCCTTCTTGTCCCTCTTTCTCTCACTCTGTCCTCCATGTTCATTCTTGTTTCTTTCTGAGCCTTGAAGCCTTCTGCTGATTAGAGCGGGGAACATTTGAAGGCATCACAAACTCTGTTAGCCTGCGATCTCTTTATTCACAGTGTATTTTTGTATTTTTTAACATCAGTTTTGCAAAGCAGTTGCTGTTCACACTAAGTTTTGCTGGCAGGCATAATATGGCAGGATATTATAATCAACACATTTACATTGACCACCTGTGAAAGGGCATAACCCTTGAGAATTATTATTTTTTATCAACATATCGTTAAATATACTCGGCATATTCGAAATGTCATGTCCATAAAGCTGTCTTGTGTTTTTAAATGTAAAACTACTACTTTACAGTATATGTCTGCAATTTATAATTGTTATTAATATGAATAAGAGAAAACTTTTCAGTTGTTTATTGTAACATTACAGTAATAAACTGTTAATGTAGATTTACAGTAGCAACACCATAAAAATACAGTGCAGGCCCATCTACGGTATCACACTGTAAACCCTCCACAGCAGAACGCTGTAATCACTTTTACACTGACTGTTAAAGTAAGTGACAGTAGTGACACTGTAAAGATACAGTAAAAAATCTGGCCGCTGCTGCCGGTAATTTACTGTAATTTTATGGGGAAATTTGTTGCAGTGAAGTGTTGCCATTGCAGATATTGCAGAGAGCAGCGATTGGCAGCGTTCTTGGCTGGCAATATGGTTTAGAAATGTTAATGTTGACTGTCTAGGAAGGAAAGCTTTCCTGCCCAAGAATGTTATCTTTTGATATTTTTCTTACAGCTTTCACTGCTGATTATCTAAATAATACAACATAAATTAAAAAAAAAAAGTTTTCACTCCAATTACTTCTGACCTACCTCAACTAAAAAATACTTTATTTTTCTTTGCTTGATTTGTTGTTTAAAAGGAATAATAAAAAATAAAAATAAAAAGCCACAGTTCAGATGCCCTTGTACCTGTCACTCAGGCTTCTTAATTACCTCTAGTTCTACTGTAATCATTCATCCTGATCTGCCGATCAGAGGAATTTGAGTACTTTATGCTGGAAATATGATGTTTACTCTCCTAATAAGGGGACCAGAGAGAAGGTTAAACTGAGAGATGATGTTTGATCTTCAGATTATTTTGTTGACATGTGACACATGGAGCCCGAGTAGCTTTTTATTCAGGATTACACACAACATTAAAGGGAAAATGAAGGCAAAGTTATGTTGTTTGCTGAGTCAAAAAACGGCTCAATTTGACTTTGAAATATTATTTTATTTTGAAATTTATTTTATTCTTTTACTGTGATAATGACAGTGCAGCTACTGTTACAGAGTTATGACAGTGACTTGTGTTGTTGCTCTATACTTAAAGTGATTACTCTAACCTTAATGTGACTTGTTTACTGTATTTCAACATCAGTACGCAGTTTCAGAATTGTAGCCATTTATATACATTAGACTTGTTATGTCTTGAACTGATGAGAGATACCTATTTTTCCACATTTAAATGCTTAAAGCTGCAATCATATGAAACCGTGCCCTGCAACCTGCTGTATGTGTGTAGTGCTGTTGGTTATGTGCATGCATGTCACTAATCATGTTTGCACAGGGCCTTAACACCCTAACCCTGGTTATCCTACAGGCTGCATTGTCTATGTATTATTCAATTATGAAACATGCATAAAATGACTGATAATCTCATACTGAGCAAAACTTTCTACCATATCTACAACATAATGAGGATGGAATGCTTCCTCCTTCCTACAGGCGAGTCAGCGGCTAAACTTTTGATGAAGCACCAACTCAAGGATACGGGGCCCTTTTCCCCAGAATTCACATCTATTTTTCTTCAAGACAAGAGCAACAGGATAAGCGTGAAAAGTCTACTTTGTTGCATCTGTAAATACCACATTATATTTCCCTGAAGGATACACCTGAACCGAGAAACGCGAAGCCTTTGTTTTCTAAATGGGTCATGATCTGTTTTCTCTGTGGGCTCCAACAGGTAAACCATTAGTCAGACGTGCACGTACCTCCTAATCAATTTACACAGTTTAAAACCATTCATCTCCATATCCCTGTTTGACTTCTATATTAGATGCAAAATGTCAGATGCTGTAATAATGCTGAAGCAAGGCTCGGGATTATTGCAGAATGGCCAAATACAAATGATTTCTTTCCCCGTTATCTTCCTCCGGCGGTCTGCCAGGTTTCTGTGTTTTTCTGTGGCAGTACATCGGTGTGTTGTAGAGATGTAGATGAAGATAGTTTGTACTCTGATATATAAAGATCATTATGTACAGTATGTGTATAAAGCTCATCAGATGTTGATTAGCTGATTCATTAGATTTGTAATGTAATCTACTGGAAACTAACTTCTATGACGGCTTTTGCCTACACAAAGGATACTCTGCTATCTGAATCTCAAAAAAGAACATGCAGCGAAAAGACATTTTGACTTGTGAAAGATGCTCTGGGAATCGGCTTGCTGTTTTAGTCATGTTCATTTCTGTGCGTTCAGCACAGAGGTAGATTGGAGATGTGTTGAGATTAACACAAAGACCCCTGAAAGGAGGAGAGATACTCCAAAGCTGTCACACTGCATCAATGTAACATCTATAGATCTAGAAAAAAGACACAGCTTGAAAAACAGCTTTGTGACTTGTGTAACTATAGCCTGACTGGTCACGTATATTTGAGTTTAAGAAACATAATAACGATAATAACAATATGCTGGCAATATATATATTTTTTTCAACCTGTATGATGGCGACAGTACTGCCCTCACACACATCTTTGGCTTCTCTGTGCTGCAATTTCTTGTTACATATCAATTATATGCTGCAATAAGCTAAAGCTTTATTAATACTTCTGCATTTAGGAGTTATGCTAAACAGTGTCTGATGCTGGTGGACATACAGTATGCTGACGGCGACTGCTCATTCTGTATCGCAGTGAACGTAAAGAATAATCTCATATCCAGTGATGAAAACACGTGGATCTTCCTGCTGTTCTTTGTATCACAAAGTCAATGAAGGAACATAAACACGGTTCATTTGGGGAACATAATTACAACAAACTACTGTTCCATCAAATATATCTGTTGTTATCAGAGGGTGAAATTCAATGCTGGAAGACAAATCTCTGCTTCATCTAACAGCTTGATATTGTCTGATATGAGTCTACGCGATTTATGAGGTCAGCATTATTAAGCGCTCAAAAAAAAATGAAAATGTGTTCATATTTGGTAATCCTGCTGAGGAATGAGGCCCTTTGAGAGAAGATAATGTGCATCTCTGGTTATCATCCCATGCTACCAAATAAATGATGACAATGATGCATGCAAAGATATAACACTGTAATGTATTTTAATGTTAGAGAATGAAATGATAAGTGGATTAGGGCAATGAATCCATGGTGATGTTGGTGACGGCTGTCAAAGACTTGCATAATATCTGTTCCTAATGTCATTATCAGTGTGAAAAGAATACCACTGGGTTTTACCAGTGAGACTTACTGCAGGTAAAGTGCGAGTTACCACATGTTCAGCCTAATGCAATAAGTGGTACAGTGCAGGGGAGAGACTCTACTGTCACCATCATCAGACACTGAAAACACAAGAGTAGGAGACACACAAAACAAACACTAAAATATGTATGATCAGCATAACTTCATGTAACTTTCCCACTGCAGCCGGCCGAGATGCGCAGGTGTTCATATCTCAGAGATAACATTTAATGCACATCGCCCGTAGGAATAATGAGCTCTTGTCTCTTTTGATGAGTTTGAATAAGTTCCCTTAAAGTGCCTTCATTGCAGCTACAGTCATTATTATGGATGACTATTAAAGTATGTAAATGAAAGAATATCTACAGTGTTGATATCTGGCTAATCTCTGGAGATGACAGGAACAGAAAACAGACTCAGAATAAAGTAAACAATCTCAACACAGGGTCCATTTATCAGCTGCTGGAGCTTTTTAATCATATCACGTAATGTTCATCAGCAGATGGAGTTTGTTCAGTTGTCATGGAATTGAACAGTTATCTTACTTTGTACAGTGTGTGTGTGTGTCTGTGTGTGTTTGAATTGTTTAGTTGTAAGAAAAGATTTCATTGGAACTACTTTCTGCTAAAGAAACAGTCACATTGAAAACTTACTACGTGTAACAGAGAAACCCTGCGTCTGGAAACAGAGGTGTTGGTGCAGTCTTTTTTTTTTTTCTAAATGTCATGGGTAATTTGGGCGAACCAACCCTTTAAGTTGTTTTGGCTCCTGAGCTGCAGCTCGGCTTAGCTGTCTAAGTACTTTAATCCTAAGATTTCTTTGACAGTTACAAGTAAGAGGAACAAATGTTTGAAAGCCAGTCATATATAGTTACAGTCAGGTTAATCCATTATTATAAGCATTGATCTTTCACATTTAATTACAAACAGAGGCACTATTTCCTTCTCCACGTTGAGAATTGTGGTGCCGTACCAACCACGGATCAGACTGTGCAGCATAAGCTAACAGGAAGTAAAGAGTAGCCACAGAGAAACAAATGGCCGGAAGCCAAATTCATGGGAAAACCAAACTTGTGCTTTGCAGAGACAGTCGAGCGGGCTCAGAGACATCATGGTGAGCCACTGCTGGACTTACCAAGGTAAACATTAGAACTGCTGAAAGATGTCACAGAAAGAAATCCGTCGAAGCTCTTTTCACTCACTTGGAATTTCTGGAGGATTAAATGATGAAACTGGAAACTTTGGAGGACTGTTTGGACAGTTCTGTCTGTCTTATCACGTATGCATCTACAAACACATTCGCCGGCATGTCGACATGGTCTCGCAAGCCCACACACACACACACACACACACACACACACACACACGCACACACACACAATGCTCAGGGGTAGCAGTAATTATAATCCAGAAGAAGATGACTAATAGAAAACAAATTGGTGTTCGTTTGTTAACAAAACTGCAACATTTGTTTTCCATGAAGAAGACAAGACCCATACTTAGTTTTAATAATAGAGTTTTTTTTTTTAGTTTTTTTTTAAACATCCGTGTAAATCATTTACTCCTCTTCCATACATGCATGAGTCTTCTGCAGTGCAGTGCCAGTAGTGCTGCGTTCTGGAGCTCGCTGCACATTACAGCCTCAAGAGTTTGACCACGTGGAGCAGCGGCAGAAAAAAATTAAATAAATTACAGTAAAAGCAGGGCTTAGTGGGAAAAACAAAGATTGATATTCATAGAAATAAAGAGTGGACTGTGTGTGACGTCACTGTTGGTTTGCACAGCTAATGGTTGGCGCCATGTTTTGTAAATAACATTAAACTTAATCGTATATGTTCCAACTAGAGTCCGAGTCAGTGTGTGTCCAAAAGAGACATAAAACCTATTATAAGTCTTCAAATCTTATTAATGGAGCAATAATTTTCTAAATGACCACCAGCACTCATTAGAGGGTGTGAACTTAGCGACTGAGACCGAGATGACTGGATGAAGATAATTATTCATTCAGTATTTCTAGAGAGAAGTCGAAGCCTTTTGAATGGGAGCCAGTTGGAGCAGCCAGCAGTGGCTCCAACGTTTTTAATGATCCTGACAGTATTTCCTCTGTTTGCTTCATTACTTAATTTTTAATTTTATTATTGATTAATAAATCATTTCTTAAAGGTTCATATAAGTGTGTGTTGCCAGGTTGTGTGAGGTCCCTTTGACTGATTGGACAACTTACCTTCCAGAAAAAGGTCACAGTGGATCTGGACCGAAATCCATTTTCCAACTTATTAAAAAAAGTTATTAATGAACTGAAATTAAAACGACATTATTGCCCAACAGAAAAGATAAACACCAGTACAAGGAACAACCTCAAATGTTTGATGTTTGATTGCTCAAGAAAAAAAAAGTTAAATGCTACTTTTACTGTGTAATTCTTTTTAGATTTAATTTGGAAACAACACTTTTTCCCCTCAGTGTCTAAATGTAGCCAGTAAACAACAGTCCAATTACTGGACTGAATGTGACAAATACTTAAGAGCTTAAAAACAGAAATCATTTCCCCCACAGTTTAAGTGACATCAGCATCACTCAGTTTTGTGTTTTATATTTCGTAAGTCTAATTACTGTTAACCTCTTAACAACACCCCCAACTTTATTTCAACAAGACTAAAATGTCAGTTTTTCATGACGAAAAAAAGGATTTAAGATAGTTCAGTAAAGTTCACTAAAACTCATGTGGATAAAAACACTGCAAAGGACACCCACAACTTCTATAGAGATTGTATTATATTTCCAAAAATATATGTACAGTCTATTACAAAGGTTACAAAGCAAAAAGAATTGTCTATGTAACAAGAAATTGTCTAATTAAATGACCTTACAGTTCTGCTGTTGGGGAAAATACTTTTGACCAGTGAATATTCTCAATACTCAGCACAGAAAAATAAATAATAAATCGACAATTTGTATCACTGTACAACAAACTAAAAGGCAGAAATCAAAAGGAAGTCAAAGTAAAGATGGAAATCCTATCAGCCGTCTTTGGTCCTAAATGAAAAATTATGTACAACTGAAATCTTGTGGGTGACAATAATTCATCTGCGAGATAGAAAAATATAGTGCATTTTCAATGTATTCAGAGCTCTCTACTGAGTAATATGTGTAAAAAAAACAATATAAATAAAATGTACAAGTTTTACAATTAGAACATATACAAAGATTCCCTCAAATCTCGGCTCTTTCAGACACAATCAACAGTGCTGCACTCTTTGGAATTATCCACCACCTCTCCAAAGCGGTGAAACACATTTCCAACTGCTGAACCACAAGATTTGAAAAATAACTTCATACTCTATCTGCTAGTTCTGATTCCAACCTTCTACATCGGGCAAGGTTTTTTATTTTTATTTTTTTTGTCTTTTTAAATTTGTTTTAATTCTTTTTGTGTTTTGGCTTAAATACAGCCACAGCAAAACTTATTTTTTTTTTTTTTTTGTCCAGAACTGAGCAACCTGAAGTTCAGAATGGGTGTGAAACAAGCTGAAAGTGACAGTAAAGTGACTTTTGTTGGTGAAGGTTACAGATGATTTGGATGTTGAATCGATTGTATCCTGGCCTTAATCTCAATTTGGCTCAAACTGTTGTTTTCACAAGAAAAAAGGGGACATATGCCTTCTACCTCAGGGTCTAAGGGGGCCTCCATGGGCCCACCGTTTAAAAATCAGAGCAGGGTGGTAGAGGGAGGAGGCGGAGCTGAGAGTGCTGCCTGTGAACTGGGGAGTTTTGTGCTGACTCAATGACTTTATGCCTGTATTCAATTCAAAGGTCTGGCGAAGGTCCAATTGCTGAGCTTTGCTGTATGGATAAACGGGGTGGGGGTGGGGGGGTGAGACTCAGGGGCTCAGAACTGGTCAGGGCTAATTCCTGGTGTCTCCTTACAAAGGTGAGTCCCACAGTGAAAATGATCTAAAGATGCAGCCACACTAAGCCAGTGTATCCTCACGTATCTGCTCTCATGAGCTGGAATCATGTCACGGAGGTGGTTAGCCTAGCTTAGCATAAAGACTGGATGCTGAAAACAGCTCACCTGGCTCCGTCTGAAGCTTAAAATCACCTCAATTAACACCTCTGCAGTGCTGGGTGCACATATGACAAGCTGTCGTTCAATGAGGCCCAAGTGTACATCCAAAACTTAAATAAATAATCTTTTCCAATCCATGTAGACATTCCTATGCAACTACACTGAAGAAGTTAAATCAATAGAATTGGTTCTGACTTATCAAATGTGAATATTTACTTTGTTTTAATAGTTTAGTTTTCTTTTCTGTATTTTCTGGCATTTTATAAACCAAACGATGAGTTAATGAACTGAGAAAATCGTCAGAAGGTTAATCAATAATGAAAATGTATGTATGGATAAGGGTCAGGCCGTCTGTTGCCTTCAGAGGCAACAGACCTTAGTGTCACACAACCTTCGTCAGTGTCTAGACAGGCTTAAGTCTTCTTTGTTTTCCTCGCCTTTCAGGTTTATCAACCCTGGAGATTGTTTTGAAAAGGCTTCACACCGGCTCAGTGTGGACAGAGGGCCACAACACAGAGATGTGTTTTCAAATGTATCTGGCTAAATGTAGACACAATGTACAGACTGGCAAAAGCTGCTAATGGTTTTACCGTGAGCTCAAAGTTCACTTCTAGAGCTGGTTATGCTTCATCTATAAATTTGAGATGAAAAAAGCCAAAGTGAATGAATGTTACTTTGAATGTCTACTGTGGATTTATCTCTCAGGTTACAGCGGCAGCAGTTATAATGGTTTCTCCTGTGAACACCGCTGCTCTCGACTGTTGAATGACTACACTTTCTTATCAAAGAATACTGCACTGAAAACATACTTAAAATCGAAATCTTTTCTTCTTTTTTTTTTTTTTTTTTGCGTTGGAAGTGGAGACAGATGGCACCAAATGGGTTGATTGGCTTTTAGCACGTCTTCTGCAAACCCCCCGCCCCCCCCCCCCTGCCAGCCCCCCGTCTTCTCTTCTCCATACAAAGCCGTATGGAAAGAAAAGAGGAGCAATCTTAAGAGACACTTTAGTGCATGTTCTGTCACATCTTCGCCTGTGAAGGATGAGCGGTGGAGAAGCATGAATAAACAAGGGCGCTGCTTTGCTGCCTGCTGGGATTTAACAGCACGGTCCACATCTGACTCTGGCCCGATTGTTTGGTCCCACATTTTCATAACCAAACCCTGAAGGGGCTCTTTGATTTCTGGTGTGATGTCAGAAAATGATGTCAGCATGGCTAATTGGCACCTCTCTGGCGTTTTGAATGGTGCTTCTTTCTTCTCCGCCGCCACTCCGTTCAACCTTTCCATGCCATGTTAGATACTCATCAAAAAACGTTTAGCATATCATAGCGGTAAAATACGACATGATTATTTCATTTGATGACTTGACACGGCAGTTTTTCCGAGTGCCGAGTTGCATTCCTTTCACTTTCTGGCTGTGACTGAATCTCTCCGAATGGTTCGTCTCGGCACAGCACACACAAACACCTAGCACCTTTAAAATCTCAGGTGAGGATCGTTTCTACCTGGTAATTATTGCTCTGTTTAGTCCGTCTCTTCTTCTCTGACTGTGTCACTCGTGGCATTAAACTGTGTCCTTGCACTTGATTTCACCTGTTCAAGTTACAGATAAAAAGACACAATACACTAGTCACACTACAAGTAAAACAAAAATAACACGTAGGGAGCTCGTCCCAGTCGGCCAACCTCAAAATGAACCGGCAGAAAGCGTTGCCATTCAAGTGCCTAAAATAGTGGCAACACTTAATCTAACACATTTTAAGGCAGTAATACGTCTAGAGCTTCCACCTTTCTCGGACCCATCCTTAAAAATTGGATTTGCAGCTGAACAATGCACCAAAACAAACACTAAGTGCAACATTTTAGGCAAAATGATGGCAAAACAATTTGCGGCGGCTTCAATACAATCTTTCAAACAGTGCTGAAACATGCTACTCAGTAACCAAGTAACTGTTGTGAAACTCAACCGTTTCCTGTAGTGAACACTAAGAC
Source organism: Pampus argenteus (assembly GCA_036937835.1). NCBI lineage: Eukaryota > Metazoa > Chordata > Actinopteri > Scombriformes > Stromateidae > Pampus > Pampus argenteus. The sequence continues at coordinate 16,913,527 of CM072876.1, read as the reverse complement.
AGAGGATATTGCTACTCTGATATAAAAGTATGGTGATTCGCTCCTTGTGTCTCCTCAGTGTTGCACTCTTTCAAAAAAAAAAATAATCCCAAAATAATAAAAAAATATGAAAAGTTGAAACCACATCAAAAACCCACTCCGGTAAGCATTTTCACTTCAGCAGCACATGAAGGAAAATACCAGTCACTGCAAACAGTTCAAACAGTCCAGCATGTCTCAGCACAAAAAGTACCTTTGAAACTGCACTGAAAAAAGTTCCCTCTGCGTTTGGATAAAGGAGAGTTTACCCTGTTGTAAAGTCCAAATAGAAGGAAAAAAACAACTCTTGTATGTGCCACAACCTGTCACTGTGGCAGACACACAAAAAATAATTAGAAAACAAGAGAAGTGACCACAAAAAAAAGAAAAAGAAAATAAACACTGCAACTAGACAATTAGTTTTTTGTTCTTTTTTAAAGAAAACCCATAGCTAATGTGTGCACTTAAATCATTCATTAAAAACATAAAGTCCTTTCCACTGCGCCATTTGATATGTGGTTGAGTTCGTAAGCGCTTCTAAAAAAGGAGAAGAAAAAAAACAAAACAAGTAAGTCGTCTCGTCCAGGTAGTTTCATTGTTTTTTTTGTTGTTTTTTTGCCCTTTCCCTCTCTTTAGTGCCCTTCGAAGAGGCAGACCACAATCCTTCACTGAGGAACAAAGGAATGATTTCACTCCAGACACAGCCGGAAGAGTCAGACATGACAGATGTCCGTTTACTTTGACGATTGTCCCGGGTTCCGTCCCAGGCGCTGCTCCAGATAAGTTCTGTTTTTGTTTTTCGCCCCGGTCCGAGGCGGCCCGTCGCAGTCCATCACACCTGAACACCCGTGCCGTGAAGATGCAGCATCTGGGCTCTCATAGTCTGTATGCTGCTCATGATCTTTTTCTGATGTCCCACCAGCGTGATCCCCAAGCTCATCACGTCCCTGCAAGACAGGACAACACATCAATCAAAGCACCGGACCATAGTATGGGGCAAAACAAGTAAGATTTACAGCCTCAGCTTTTTCATTATTGTGAGTGAGGGGTAAAAAGGCAGCCAAACACAGCGGCCTTGTTTATGAATCTCAATAATAAATTTAACAATTTCAAGGATGATGTAGGAAAAAATAAAGTTTCCTTTTTATTGTTAAGAATGTTTGGAAAGTTTATTAGAACTCTTGAACAATTTTATGTGGATGTGAAGATGGATGTTGACATCTGATGGTCATTGGAAGTTTAGTGTAATAACTTTAAGGCAAACCACAGTCTGGGCCGATGCTCATATTCAGCTGCTCTCAGCTAGTAAGAATGTAATAAACAGCAAAGAGTTCACACAAGTTCATGAACATTCAGATACATTCATTAGAATGTTTGTTATGGAATTACTGGAGACACTATAATTATTGTGTTGTTGTTTTTCACAGATCTTGTGTTCACATTTTTAAAAACCTACATACAACATGAAAATGTGATTCATAGGTAAGTGCAGAGCATCCGACTTGATTTATAAAATGACTCAACATAATCACACCACTTTGCTGCTGAGGTAAAGGTAAATATGGAGGATGTTTACATTAAAAAGTGTATCAATAAAAAGAGAGGCTTCTGAGTAATAAAACTTGGAAGATCATAAATATTGGCATGTCTCTAATATAAGATAATATTTCAAATAAAGGCCCCATTCTCTCTGAAGATGACGCAAATAAAGGCCACTATTTCAAAATGTAAGTTACAAAAACTCATGGGATGGTAGTTTATCAAAACTCTACCTGAATGCAAAACGCAACAAAGTTGATTGGTTTACTTGGGTTTAGAAGGACGAAAGGAAAATGCAGACCCTTCAAGGACTTCATCTTCATCTACTTACTCGATTGACATCCTGGCCACAGATTCCAAGGAACTGTAGCCAGCTGCTGTGAAGTTGTCTCGGTATCGCTCCATCTTGATGGCTTCCAGCCACTCTCCCACTGAGCGGAAAGCAGTGAAGTCTGGTGTGCTCTGATCTAACAGTGGACTAATTGGTCTGCGGGATGAGCACAGAAAGATGTTTATGTCTAATGTGAAAAGGAAATGTTCCGCTGAAAACACAATCAAGCAGGCGACGAGACAAAGCGACGACCAAAGACATCCAGCCGTGCAGTAAATTGCATGGGGGGGCGGGGGGGTGGTCGAGCTGATTGGAGGCTTTAATCAATACAAAATTCACAAACAGATGCAGCGTGTCAGCTTTCGGCTTCTGAAAATTGTTTTTGTTAAAATGTTCTCAATCTGAATATATTCGCCCTCATACAGTCCCCGTATAATAAAGGGCTTTTTAACCAGTAGCAACTTCTGAGTCTCAATCTCACGTGTGAAAGTGTCCTGAGTGCAAATAGAATTCATCTGACAAACATCAGAGTGAAGTCTGGAGTTCCCACTGCACTTTAAAGTACCAGGAACCTCATTATAGAGATTGATTTAAAAGCCCCGCTATTGACCATAAAGCCATGGAAGCTGCGTTGGGGTATCGATCCCCCGGGATTCATCTTTCATCTGGGAACTACAAAGGCTTAAATCATCCTCTAGATACTTTGAATCATCCACTAATGTGCTAAAATAAAAGTAAAACTTTATTGTATGGCGCCACATTTTTAAAACGATTCATTCAGGGTTTTATATTCCTCACCTTGTACATGTTCCCACTGGAGTTTTCAATGTGTTGGGATTGCGGATCATCTTATCAAGGATGCCGACTATCTGATCAAATTTGGGACGTTCGGCCCTGTCTTTCTGCCAGCAGTCCAGCATGAGCTGGTGCAGGCCTGGAGGACAGTCCATTGGGGCTGGAAGACGGTAGCCCTCCTCTATAGCCTTAATGACCTGGAGGATATAAAACAGATCGAGTCATTAGTATCAACCTAATCCCAACTCTTTACTAGTATCCTTTATTACCCTTAACCATTTGGTATCATAGTTAGGGCTACTTTGAGAAAGCCTTTAGTGCCACCCAAACTCTAACTCTTACTGACAAAGTGAATAATGTGCCGCTCTTCGGGACACTTTCATCCTTTAATCACCGACGTTGTAAACAGCTTAATCATTTCATGGTTACCTACAGCAGACGTTGTGCATCATGGACTTTCAGGCCTAACCAGATTTGATGGTCGTGTGCCAGTTTTGGGAACGTAACGACTCAAAGCAGAGTGATTCAAACCAGCTGATGAGCTTTGAGTACCAATTGTGGAGCGACAGGTTTCTCTTTATACCATGTTCCATCATGCCGATATGCAGATATTGAGTAACTTTTTTTACATAAATGAGGCTTCTCTTTTCTCACTGGGTTCTAGCCTTCAGTAAGTGCTAAAAGCAGCAGCTAGGCTTTTAACCAGCTTTTGAGGAGATGAGATCATATTATGCTCATCCTTATCCCTCTTTACTGGCTGACTGTGAGTTTTAGAATTGATTTCAAGATTTCACTGATAACCTTTTTTGCACTACAAAAACCAGGCTTCTGTTTATATTATCGCTGTATGTTGTTTCTTACATGCCACAGCCTTGGCTTGTTTCCAATGTCTGAACAAAAGGGCTATATTTATACAGCTCTGATGAATAATAGAACATATCTTTCTGCAGAGCCTTTAAACCTAATCTATTGTCACTTTACATCATGCATGCAGTTCAGCACAGAGTTCATTAAAAGTCAATGCCGTGAGAACAGGAGGTGCAGCAGGTACTTTGATTTGAGCCTCTAACTCCCCGTCCTTTATTGTGTGGATAAGGAGCTGTGTACATTTTTCTGCATATATTCATCAGCTAATCCTGTCAGGGCCGCTCAGACGAGAACGAGTCACGGAGGGAAAAGTGTCAAAACACTGAAACTGTTGGGAAAAATGCAAATAATCTTCCTGCATTCCTGGAGGATGTTTGCTGACATCTCGACAAAGCGCAAAAAAAAAAAAAAAAAATTCTGACACTGATGTCTGTCAAGTAGCAGAACATCAGAACACCACATACCCCACTTTCATGCCTTGGTTTAGCATTTCTAACACCCGATTTTTCAATCAGCCGGCCTCTGCTTAAGACCACCAGAGATTCTTAACCATTCTTTAGCTCTGATGCTATGGATGCTAAACTATGGAGTGGCATATAGGAATCTTTAGGCCAGAACTCGCTTGCCTTCCACCATCAATCAAAATATGTCAAGTGTCAGACAATAAGGAACAGCTTCAAGTGGTCTGGCGCAGTTGGACTCCCTCAGTGGGAGTTGGCATGAAAGCAGGCGACAACACTCAGAGAACTACGGTTAAGTCGATCATTATAGCAATTTGTCACATGCGTTCTTTTTTTTTTCAGAAGAAAAGTGTGGGCAACGTCAGAAGTCAGCTCTTACAATTTATACTTGATGGTATGACAAAAATCATAATCCTGATTATGAATCTTGATTACCTGATTGAGTTTTAGACATATAATTTGTCCTATTCATTCTCTGATTGGATTTTTTTGCACCAAATGGATGACTAAAGTCTTCAAATTTCCCTTCCAGCTCAAGTGTGTTGAGGTTTCGAACATCAGCGGAAATGTGGGAGCAATTCCTGGAAATGGAAGCACTGGGACTGTTGTTTCAGTTATTCAGAGCTGTGTTTCTACTAATGGCTAGAGTGGCAAAGGTTTCTGGAGTTGACTGATGTGTGACGGTATTCATTTTTATCATTTATTACTTTGGGATACAGCTTTAACCTAAAGAGAGGTGACACTAGCTTTAGAAACGTTACATATTCATTTTTCCCATGTATCCAACATAAATCTTGTACTGCATTTCTTAATCTGTTGTACGACTAACACATCTTTCAAGAAGTGAGCAGTGAAGCATTGAGGCCTCTATATGTTTGATTTAAAGGGGTACTCCAGAGATTTAGGTAATTCAAAACAAAACAGCTGTGAAAATTGAAGAAGCTGAGGCTGAGATGTCCAGACATTGGGACCATTTTGACTATGTATTGATAACTGCTGGATCCTACATCCCTTCAAATGGTTCACTGTGTTTTGACTTCTATGTCTAAAACAAAGCAAGATGTGCAAAGCAAATTAAAACGATATGAGCTGGTTACTGCGTAGCTGCTTCACCGCTGCTACTCACACTGGTTCGCATTACCATAAGTGGCTATAAAGTTCTGAAGACGTTTGAACCATGAGCATTCTACATGACAGGTGTTTTCTACCTTTTCCACCTGTCTAGTAAAAACATCAAATCCACATTCTCAGGACTTCATTTTTATTGTGTATAGTGTCCCATTTCAAGACTGTTTCTCTTTCAAATGGATTCAAACTGCGTAGTTATACAGCAGAGAGACATCTTGGACTAATTAAGCCCAAGGTTACCGTCCCCACCGAGCTGTTCTCATGAGGCTTCTCAAAGAAGAACCACAAACTGGGATTTGTGTCTGTGATTCTCTCTGCTTTAGTGGGATGACTTCATTAGGAATAATTAGGGATGAATCTGGGGAAAATCTTGCTTTCTCATAATTCGTAGCCCCTTTGAGATGGTAGTTTCTCAGAGGGTAATTTTCCTAGATTGAGAGTAATGTATAATCTCCACTAGACTAGACTGATATTCTTAATATGTTATTTGGGAGCAATAAATGATTTATAGTTTTGAAACTAATCAAATAAAAAGCAAAAAGTTGTAAAATGCCCATTACAAGTTGTTTTGTCACTAAACTTTTATAACTAAAACCCAGACAGAGAAAAGCAGCAAAATATAATCACAATATATGTTGGGTATTGTTGCTCAATAAATGACTTAAACAATGAAATGAATATTAATGTGCTGCAGCAAGCAAACCGATGAGAATATGGGTTTAAGTGACAATATGCAACGACATGTGTTATGATAACAAATAGCAAAGTCAATATATAAAGATCTATTACATCTCCACTACAATGTTAATAATGTCATTTTAAATAAAGGTTTTAATCTTCAGCCATGAGGTAATCCCTAAACTGAAACACAAACAGTTTGTATTATAACTTCATATCAGGTAGTAACTCACATCTTGATTGGACATGTCCCAGTAAGGCCGTTCCCCATAGGACATGACCTCCCACATGACAATGCCATAACTCCACACGTCACTTGCAGAGGTGAATTTACGATACTGGATGGCCTCTGGCGCGGTCCATCGGACGGGTATTTTGCCTCCCTGTTCAGTAAAATGCAGGTCAGTGGCAAATTCATTATATCCATCTTCCTCTATCATCAGTCAGTGAGAGTTTTACAATCACACACAGAGTCAAGATACAGAAAATAAAACAACTTTGCCCCCAAAAAAGAGAAATTGCGAACACTTCCCAATGAGACACTAGTTATAAAGGCATTATAAGTGGTGATTAATGCTTTAATAATACTTTATTGGTCAGTTATAACTCATTTAAAATAAGACGTCTTTATTTAAAATATTAGCATGATATCAAGTGTAATATTAGACTATTTATTCCATATTTTCCTAATAGCAATTACCTTGTTTTCATTAGTAGGCTTCTAAACACGGGTTTATTTCTTCTTTAAAAATCCCCTTTTTCATTGCCCAAATATTATTATTTTTTCTATTTTCTCTTCTTTCTTCATTGGATTTTGACATCGATAGTTGTCTCATTTGAAGAATTATTGATGGTGTTATTGTCTCTGGTGTTTGTGATATTGCTCCTCTACTGATTGTTGCAGCCTGTCTCGTATTCATATGTGAATTTGATAGTGAGTCAGAAACATTGTATTTTTATAATAAGCACAGAGTTGATAATGTGCAGGAATTCAACACAACCTGGCATACTGAAAGTGGCTTATAACTCATCTATACAGCATTAGTAAATAATAAGTTCATAAAGTTACAACTTCATAAAGTGTGCTTTATTAGAAAGTGGTACTGAAACATTGCTTGTTTTGAACGGTGCAGACTGCACCCGTAGTTCTGCTCTATTTTCATGCAGCGGCTGTGACTTGATTAGAGAATTCAGCCAGGACTCTAGGTAGAGAAGGCAAGCGCTTTAATTGACTCACAGTTGTTGTGTAGACAGCCTCGGGATCGTCGTCTATCACTCTTGACAGGCCGAAGTCAGACACTTTACATACGAGATTGCTGTTGACAAGAATGTTTCGCGCAGCCAGATCTCGATGGACGTATCCCATATCGGACAGATATCTCATTCCCGCCGCTATGCCCCGCAGCATCCCGACCAGCTGGATGACTGTGAACTGACCATCATGTTTCTGCACAGCACAGAGAAAAACACAGGCAGGTCAGCCATCTTTACTGACCATGAGGGAAATGTAGGTCACAGCACTGCAGCAGCTCTAGCACAAGATTTATGATATTTATGCGATGCACAGTTCATACTGCAGACTGCCTGCTGTCTGGGACACTTCTAGAAAATGCAAAGAAAAGTTTTTCTTTTCTTTTTTTTTCTTTTTTTTAAAAATGCTGCTTTGAAGGTGATACTCACCCTGAGGAAAGCATCTAATGAGCCGTTCTCCATGTACTCAATGACAATCATCACTGGCTTTCCTGGAGAAAAAAAAAAGAGACAAAGATGGACACGAAAGACGGATGATTAATTGATAACTAAAATCCGGTTGCTTATAAAACTTCCCACAATGAACAAGAATATCGAAACTGCTTCCAAGTGAGTTTCAGCTGCGTGTTTCATTGGTTTTTAATTAAAAGTTACCATCTGCTCCTTTTATTACACTGTCTAAATGAGAAAATGTTAAACAGGGAGTGCGGTTAATTTAATCAGATATAATGTCACTCTAAGTACGGTGCCTTTACCTCCCAAAGCTAAACAACTTAATGAAAACGATCGCACAGGATTTCTGAACCGTCGCACGCCGTCGACGTGGAGTTCACGGTGTGTAGCTTTGTGTCTGTGTCACTGTTGTGGGTAATTTTAAAGAAGAATTCACAGAAGGTGATCACCTTTTGGAGTTTAATTACGATATTCTGAGTCCACATTTGCTTGTCAGGCTCAGAGATGTTCGTGGTTCATCTATCATCATATCTATACATTCATACATCACATCCCCTCACCCTCTAACAGGTGTCTTTTAATTAATACACAGTTGTCTTTTGTCCATTCATTCATAACAATATGTATAACTGTTTTTTTCCCTAGCAGATTTTCTTTCTCTGCCTCTATCTGCTGAGGATTAAAAGTTGAAGGTCGAACATTTAAACGAGCAGAAAAGACTAACTGCACACACACTGCCCTAAGACTGCATAACGTAGGACAGCGCACATAATCATAAGCCAATAAGAGTGTACGTTTCTACTACAGTCACCTTCGAGTGTGATTACCTCTTGTCACGACTCCCTCTAGATGCACAACATTGGGATGGTCGAACTGTCCCATGATGCTGGCCTCGCACAGGAAGTCCCGCCTCTGCTTCTCCGTGTAGCCCACTTTTAACGTCTTGATGGCGACCGACACGTCTCGCTTCCCGGGCAGCTTCAGCCGGCCGCTGCACACCTCCCCGAACTCTCCTGTGTGGCATAAAACAATTCATGAGTGTGGATGAAAAAAAAATAAATAAACCAAGCACTTCACAATGACAAATTTATTAGTGTATTTTGAGACAAAGCAGCTGTGCTGTGGTGGAATACAAATTAGAGTGCGACATCTTGTTATACTCAGGGGAGTGTAACCGAGACCTATAATAAGACATGCTAGAGATGCATAGATACTGTCATTGACCGCCTCTGTAAAACTCATGTGGCAGCAGTTTTTCAGCTGTGGGAATCTTTGCTCCAGCTTCTACGAGACACGGCCCACACATTAATTGCAATGAACTTTTTCCCCTCTTTGCAAATGCGCTATCAATATACAATGCATAAAGCTGTGTCCCTATTCAAGGTGTAAATATTGTGCTGTCAGTGTGATATATGAGAGCACAGAGTGACTAAACAGAAAGAGCTGAGAGACAGAGGATGGGCTCACCTGCTCCAATAACCCGCTCAATTTTAATGCAGGAGGCATCCAGCTCCTTGGCAAATTGATGGACAGCCCTGTTTGGGTCCTCGTAGGTTTCAGGGTCAATGTACGTTTTGGTGCCTGGAAATTTAACTGTAGAAAGGTAAGAGGATTACTGTTACGATTAAATATGGACACTGCGCACCAGCGGGCACTTGACAGGCAAACGAGCACACTAAGAGCAATAATTCAGAGAGAATAGCTGAACAGTCAGTGGTCGGTGTCAAGCGGGTTTTCACGCAGGAAAATTCATCACAAAAAGGAAGCTAAGATTTGAGTAACCCGTGCGGTTATCTTTCACCTCCCTGCAGCTGGGACTACCTCGCTGAAAGAGAAGTATGACTCACAGGTCGTGTTGGTTCATATATTTATCATACTAATAACTCAAGAGATAGGAAAAGATTTTTGTACCCTCTACTTCTGTATTTTCAGTTTGCTTTACTCTTTTAAATCTTAAATCTAACAGCGTGGCCCACTTGATTGCGACCGCTGACAGCAATAAACTTTATGGCCAACAGTTCACCTTCAGCCTTTTAATGAAAGGCAAGAAAAGGCCATAATCATTTTTATTTTATGTATTGAGAAATGATGGAACAGAGTTTAAATATGGCTAAATTCTGTCCGAAGTAAAGCGAATGAGATAAAATCAAGACGATTGTCAAAGTAAAACTTGTCAATACTATACATTCAGTAGAATTACATTCAGATTCAATTTTTTTCCATAATTTTAACACCCTGCGGTTTCTTTCATTCATGCAGGCTGCACTTCCATCATGATTGGTGCGGGTTTTGAGTCTGACGGCTACCCTGCAGACACTATCAGGCCTTTAAGAAACCACTGTAGATAATTCCATATTCTTTGAATAGATCGCCAATTGAACATTAGTCAGATATAAAGAACAATCTTTCTACAACACATGCAAATGCAATATTATATATCATATATAAATGTGGAAAGCAAGACAACCATTGTCAGTACAATGTCATAATGTATTCTTTGGCAGAGTTATGATTATTTATACATGGCATTGAATATACATATCAACAGTATATCAATGGCATTATATATATTAAATATTGTGTCCGCCTCTCTTCTGAAAGCATCCGGCCTTGATTACAAATATCACCGCCTCAGGCATGAGTTTGGGGATTTTCTTAAAATTGGTATCCGACCAATTTCAAATAATGATACAGGAGCAGTTCATGAATATCCATGAAGTGAGAGCAGAAGTAGTTTGTAGAAAATGAGGAAAACAAACAGGGCTAGAAAAAGCACCAGAGATGGTGCTATGCGGTTATCATTTTACACGGTGCCTCGAATTAACAGCAAATTACAGTATTATGCACTATGAAGTTAACAGACCACTCATGGGGGCTATTACACGATGCATTTTAAATTCCAGGGATAACAATATAACCTGTCAACTTTAAAATGTTACGAAATCGGATGAACACTGGAACCAGCGCATCAAACATCAAATCAGCGCGAGTGAGTCCAGCTGGAGAGATGCTTTTTCTCTGTATGGATCAGACATGTTTGCCAATCCAAATGGTGTAAATACAACTAATACATTGTGCAGGGACGCCGGCAGCTGAGATTTCCCTCCACTTGCTGCTATAATTGCTTCGTCCATCCGAGATGTCAGTGGATCTGATATGAGATGTCTTATCACAACTTCCTTACTGCTACATGGCAGACAAATTGGGTGTACTTGTTTTGCACACTGTCGCCTTGGCAGCCTCTCGTCATTTGATATTGTACAGCAGATTCCTCTATTAAGCCCAACGCTGGCCTTGTTTGTGTTTTCTCCCACTTATTTTATTCTTTTTTTTTTTTTTTTTTTAAATATCCTTCAGCAGGTGGGACCTGTGAGCTGCTGAGGTGGAGAGCTGTCGGATACTTAGCAGCAGCCAACCTGGGGGTTCACCAGCACTGCCTCTGCTTTAGCTGTATGCTTGGTGACACCCCTGACCCTTTGTTTCCAAATCAGCAGTTTGCCTACAGTGCGGATCATTACGGCTCCACTCTGGGAAACTGTCTGCAGCTGTATCTCCAGAGGCATCATTAGGGAGTGGTGTATCAGTGCTAGAAAAAAAAAACCCTGCTTACTGATAGAAAGGCGACGAGAAGCAGCACCTACGACAAAGCAAACTGTGTGTACACCAGAAACTCTGTGTCGCTCCCTAAAACTGTGTGGCTTTTGCATTTTTGAAAGAGAGCACTCCTTTCTCACGGGTCAAGCTCTGCTCCCTCCCTGACAGCTGTCACTTTCATGCGTTTGTAGTTTCCTGACTTCTTCATCTGGACAGCTTGAGTCTAGCCAATCAGTAGCAGATGTTAGCCTGATTGTTCCTGGCTTCGACTCAAATCAAATGAACAATTGTGTCCGTGGGTGCTAATGGGTTTTAAGGCATCCTTCCTGCTCAGTATGCAGTGATTGAGTTGTCTGTGTAATGTGTGTACATATATATTCATACATATGTGTGCCTTTGGGCTGATGTAGGCAGGCACTCACACTGGAAATAGAGCTCCTCGTCTCCCTCCTGATCCGCTTTGCTGTACCCGCAGTGCCTGCGTGAGGGGAGAGGAAGAGAGTGGCAGAATCAACTGATTGTGCGGAGGAAATAAATGCCCTAAATTACAAGAATTTTAATGCGGCAACTAATGCCGTGCATGACAAATCTCTTAGGAATACCCAGCTGAGAAGCACAAGCTGTGAATCCAACAGTCTAGTCTGAGAAAATAGCTGGAGTATCTAATCATGTAACATATCAAATAATACATGCACTGTATAGGACCGTTCAACATGTCTTGTAATATTCATTTGTAATATTAACGTGTTGAAGGTTCCCTCAAGCAGGTGGTCAAGGTTGAACAAAGCGATGAGGCGAGAAGGTGGAATTCCACAAGTGATGAACATGCACTTACTGGACATAACATTACACAAGTGTAGCATGTTTCTGCATACAGTTTAACCCCTTCAAGCCCAGGCTGCTGATTCAATCCTCACATATACTACTACTTCATATAATGTATGATTAGATTATGATTTAGATTTTTGCCGTGCTATGAATATCTGCTATGGCATCGCAGATATCTGTATATGGAGCAGCTCAGGAAAGTGTCAATGTTCCAGAAATATAAGAACCTTGTGGATGGATCATTGTGAGGCTTAAAAAAAATACTGATAATAATATAATTAATAAACCTATTTTTAAGGATTTTTTTTTTTTCCCGAAAAGAAAAGTGGAAATAACATAAACCTCTAGTGACATTAATTGTCCGTGAAACTCCCATGTTTCCATGTAGAGGAACTTTTTTTTTCTTTTTTTAAACTTTAAAAAAGAGAATTTACAAGTAGGTCAAACACACCCCTAAGCAGCATCTCAGTGTGGGAAACTTAATTTGGGATGTATGTGTTTTGTGTTTTGGCGCTACATTTCCCATAGTGCTTTGAGTGATGTCAACAGAAAATTGCAATGTTTGTATATATATATTTAAATATTACATTATTGCTGTGCATTAGCTGCTGGCTGTTCTAGCTTGCAGTGTAACCACGGATGTACAGACAACAATCAACCAGATTACTTTTGTAACTAATGAAAAATTGATAATTGTAAAAGCTATAAAGATATATGATAAGATATAGATTTACATGATTTTTAAGAAAAGACGCTTATCTTTGATTGGTCTGGTCTGTACGTTCTGGTTTGTCTGACTTGAGGATGAACAGCGAGCTCTGATGAAGTGTCGTTGGTGCAGATGAAAACACAGATGAAGTATGTGAGGGCATGGCGATAATGACAGTGGGCAGGGTGCTTTATGATGATGGAAAAAAAAAATAGAAAAAAAGCAGTGCCATACTTCATCCTGCCCTCAGGATTTCACACACTCACACACAGGAATACTGAGACAAAGCGTTCTCGCTCTGGAGTACTTGTCTCATAATGGCTCTGCAGAAATAGCTTAAAAATTTTGTTGGGGCTAAGAGGGGGGGGAAAAAATGATCACATCACATCCCATTAGCACAGCATGCCACAAGATGATGGGTGCACGTGTGTGCGCGTGTGACGACTCCACAGACGTGGAGGCCTGTGAGTGACAGAAAGGCTAATTGACAAGCGCAGACTCACAGGAGCGGAGAGTCAATGGGGCCCGCGAGAGCGTACCTTCTCCCGATGATGAAGCCGAACACCATGAACACCAGGATGATGGTCCCCGCCACGGCCACCACCGCTATGATGATGACGGGGTTCTGCTCGCTGGAGACAATCGCAGCTGATGAAAAGGACACACACACACACACAGACACAGACATGCAGAAAAACAGAAATGCTCAGTGTGAACTTCAAGCACATCAAAGACCACAATCTGCAGGACATAATTGAGCCCAATGAGCAGCGTGGAGATTGATAACCCCCCTCCTCTCCTTCCCTCTGAGAGAGTAGAGGAGGGACGGTTCTATTTTTGAGCCGTCCTTATACACACGGCTCTACTGTTTCAGAAAGTGGGCTTAATAGTCCCAGACGGCGACGGCGATGCCCTTCATCTCAAACAAAGACACATTCAGGTTGGATTGTTTCCCATTCAGAGCTCTCACAGTGCTCAGACTGTTTGCGTTGACAAACTGCCGATTGCTTCGAAGAATGGCTTTCCCGTAGCATCCTATAAAGTCAGTGCAAGCGGTGTATGAGGAGGGAATTCATGCATTTTAAATCAAGTGGATCTGCACTGTGTAAATACGTGAAAAGAGAATGATTTTTTGTTGTTTTTTTATTTTTTATTAAGCTTTATCAGGGATGAAAAATTCATCGGCTGTTCCTCATTCAGGTTTGAATATGTAACAATTGTCTGTTTTGGGAGGAACTACTCAACTGTCATTTTTTTTTTTCTTCTTGAGGCTGGTAGGTTCAAGGACACGCTGACTGGACCGTAAACTTCTGACCTTGTTACAGGACACACTCATGCATGTGGTATGAGTAATTAGAGTGTCCTATTATGCAGACGTGCTGGGTGTAACGTGGGAGTAAAGAAATGAATGGAAACGCAAGTCAGAATGGGGCTTTCAAATGAAAGATATACAAAGAATGAAAAATATAAATACTAATAGATACCAGACACTCTTTATGACGAGGTTTTATTGACTTTATTAATATATTATATATGACTTTATAATTTACTAATGATTTAATATGAAGTTTTACCCCAAATTAATATTCCTTTAACCTTTACAGTATTTAGTAGTAGTGTTTGGTCCCATTTTGACATTTGAAAGTAATAATAATAATAATCTGATTGACATTCTTTCAGCCTGAAATGCTGACTTTTCCAAGAATATATAAAACTGGGAATATGTAAACATGATTTACTTTTGTGAGTCTGGTATAAATATAGGGTGTTCTGGGTCAAATATGACCCACATTTATTCACTGGGGGAGTGGAACAGAGCATCCGAGGGGAGCCTTGACACTGTCACAAGAACTGGATGTGTTCCTACCCTGGTGGAAATGTGCACCTGCAAACAAGCCTATAGAAAGCAACAAATCAAACCCATGTAGCAGAAGGCAGCTCTCATAGGATTATAAAAAGTACCCGAGCCCCTATTTCACTGATTTGATGGAGTGGAAGGAGTGATTTGGTGGATGTGTTATTCCGAGATGAAAAAGGAGACGGTGAGTTGAAGAGAAAGTATCAGACGACGACAACATAGCGGCCACGGCAGCACAGTAGTCCGAAGCTCGCCCTGCAGTCCCACAGCGTGTACAAATATATAATGCATAATGTGAGCGTTGATAGAACACATGCCATGTTATTACTGAAACACATTAGAAAAGCTGCATGAAAAACAGAGTAACACTAAAGAACTGGTCACTGACAGCAGTTTAAGCTCTGTTCATGGAAGCCTGAAAGATGACAAAGATCATTTGTGGTCATGTGTCTCCTCATAATGCTACACATTATGATCCAAAAGACAAACACCTCGCAGCACCAATCCCTCACCTGAACTCACACTAACACGCTGTGTCACCCGGGGCAAAGCTAACGTAAGTGATTAGATTCAAATGAGTTTATCCTCACGACGCTACGGTAGCTTGTCCTTGTGCTTAGTGATTTTTCCCCATGATGTTTTGTTACCATAAAGTCAAATCAATTTGTGTTTGCTTTGCTTGAAAGGCAAATAATTTCCCTGGGCTATTACTACAGTAGCTGGAAACATTAACAGATTTGTGCATATATTTCGGAGTCTGAAAGCCTTGTGTTCCAACATGATGTGCTGATATACTGCTGTGGTCAAACTAAAACTAATAGCCTTGGTGGGATTTTAATTCAAAAGATGATGACAGATGCAACTTTGCGAGAAATTAATAAGCAGAGTTTAGAGTTACCCTGACTCTAAATGAAAAGCATAATAAAGGAGAGATGTGAATCCTCCTTTCCTGCCGCAGCGCTGGATCTTTCCTTAAATGGTGTTGGAATATTCCTCACACATCTCATCCATGGTCCATTTTACTACCACGGCCCACTGATAAACTGATATCCATTTCATAAGCGCTTTTACATTTATTTTTTGATTTTCCACTTCAACATGCTCTTTTAGATTAGAATCGCATATGCAAAAAAATAAAAAATAAAAAAAAGCTTATTTCACTGATTGAATCTTCACATAAAATCAATGAAAAGCATTGATTTTGAGGATTATAAGTGATGAATATGGGAATGTCCTATTAAAGACGATGTTTTAGCAGCAGAGTTATCAGTTCTAAACACATAACGTGTGACTGAGGAAGCGTGTGTTGTTGCAGGACCCTTACCTGTGGCCTCTTCCTTGGTGGTTATCTCTAATCTGGGGCCGTAGGTGCCGTATCCTGCCTCCGTGAAGGCCCTGATCTGGAACACGTAGGCCGTGCTGGGCTTCAGGTTGTTCACGGTTGCTGAGGTGGACTTGGACCTCACCGTGGAGTAAATCCTGTCCTTCTGATCCTGTGGAATAAATGACCTTTTAGTCCAAAGTGAAGTTTTCACCGTTTGGGTG
The DNA here is from genome assembly GCA_036937835.1 of Pampus argenteus. Lineage (NCBI taxonomy): Eukaryota > Metazoa > Chordata > Actinopteri > Scombriformes > Stromateidae > Pampus > Pampus argenteus. Next base: position 16,897,472 of record CM072876.1, on the reverse strand, counting down.
GAAACATCCGTATAAAAGTCTGGTTTATAATTGAGTCCTATTGTGTGTGTGTTAAACGTCTTTGCTTGGAAACTACTAAATGTACTTCAGAGGATGTAATTACCTGCACTTTGTAAGTGAAATGAATATGACTTAACCACCATTTCATCCAACTGGATACATAATATGCTGATATGAGATGAAATCATTGAAACGTTTTAATATTTAATCATCATTTTTATATTTCACAGGATGTAGGCTACATAGTGGCCAAGGCCTTTATTTATAGCAAAGAGAACTGGGTCTTTGAAACATGGTTATATTAGAGACAGGCCTCCCTGATCTATATTAAAGTATATTTAATCATATGTACGTAAAACATATCCATATTTTCTGATCTTTTTCTGATCTGTTTTCTGATCCTATTGTGTTGATCAGTTCTGAATAATCTAAACCTCTAATCTTAACAGCACTAATTCCACCAATACAACAACAGTTAAGTCATACTCACCAAGTCTGTTCTGCTCTTGTTTACTTTTTAAAACATTCTTTTCATTGATTTATTCAAATCCTGAATATGGAAAGACTTTCTGCACAGTTTCACATCGTTTCACATTAAAATAATTTAGCATATGAGCTAGCACAGAGAGATCTCTAATCCTCGCCTATGGTTATATGTAGTTTAGGCCTTGCCACGTAGACAACATGAACGCATGGAAATATCTTCTCCGTCAAAGAATCCATTTGGATGCAGAGGCCGCACGCATTGTGTACTTTGTTGTTGATCTCTAAATGTTTTCCTTGGCAAAAGTCCAAATGGAATGCCAGGGTCTGTTAGAGGTGTAGTCGTTGTTTCCAATTTTCCACTTTTACAGCTGGGCAGACCACAGCCACAGTACGTGACACAGGAGACTGATTCGTCAGTGTGTGCGAGAGGCTGTGGCCGGCAGGACTGGCATCAGAGCTCTGCTACCCTGCCTTTGATTTGCTGGGTTAAATCTGCTCCATTAAACCTTGCTGTAAAAAGCTGATGTGTTCAGACTTGAAACACGGGGAAGCAGGGGCTTAATCTATGCGGAAGGGGAAGGGAGATAACAGTAACAGATTGCTAATTCTGGCAGTGCAGCAGCCACAGATTGTGTGTGTGTGCTAACGTGCATGGGGGCTGCTGTGAAGGACTACAGCCTGATTAAAATCTTATGAGCATCTCATTCATTATTGCAATTATGAGACAAAGAAGGCACTTGCAGAATCTTGTGAATTCCACTCACAGCAGGATGCAGATAGACTACAAAATGAAGAGTTGACAAAAGTGAATGTGAAGCTAAGAGATGGATGGGAAGGAGTTTCAGGAAGAGACAAAAAACAAACACATCTACTGCAAACTCACTTTTTCGTAGTACTTGATTTCGTATTCGGTGATGACGCCGTTGGGTTGATGGGGCTCTTGCCACGAGAGCTGGATGCTGCGCTGCTGAACCTTCTCCTTGATGACCTCGCTGACCTGGGACGGAGCTGTTTAGACAAGAATATGTCAATAAGTGGAAGGCAAAATCCTCTCTGCACGCATACGACACACGCATACAACGAGCCACAAATTAGCCGCGGCCACTCCTCCGCCGACACTCAGCGGCCCTCGCCAGCTGATGAATATTCACAGGGACGCTTCCAAATGTTTACGCCTCATGATCGAAATTTCAATTACAGTGCAAACGGCGGAAGATCCCAGTGTTACCCCCCCCAGCCAGTGGAAAGCTGCAACGTGTAGATTGTGATTGACAATTCGGTACAATTATTTTCAACATTTCTACTGGAACAAGCAGGCACTTACTCTCCCCGATGACAGAGCTATTCAAAGAGCCTCTTAGAGGAAGAGGAGTGTACCTGTAACCTCCTGACACCAGTCTTATGCACAATAATTATCTCTGGCTCTTTGCATGACTCATTTTAAGTGTCTGGCTGCCAGGATTAAGTGCTACCACATTTAAATGAGCTAAACAGTGCGCACACAGATGTGTGTTTTTTATTTTTTATCTGTCAATACCCAACAGTAAATGATGGTAGCTGAACTTAGCAACCTTGTGTAGAATGGCCTTAAGTCGCTAGCTACGGCTAACGCTGCTATAGCACTGAATACTTCTCCTGCTCCTGTTGCTAGCTACCTCAGTGCTAACACTTGTGATTTTACTACTAATAATACCAAGGCTACTGCTAATGCTCAAATAATATTACTACAACTACCAGTGCTGCCGAAACTATTGCTACTAAATTGACATGCACTGACATGAAAATCTACACAGAACCATATAGTGAAATGTATTTTAAGGATGGTATGAAGTGTATATTACGTGTTAGCACACAACTACAAGACCAAACAACGTTAGCATTCCTTTGGAGTTGTGTTTCTGTCCATCTGACAAAACACAATATCTATGTCTTTAGCTGCTAAAGTCTTCGCTACGTTTAGCTCGTCGCTAACTGTCTCCGTCTGTTGTCTGGTGTTGGACAGGTAGTGTATAGATGCTATAGATAACATTTTTGCAGTGATTAGTCATTAGCGCTTGTTGTTTCTAGTACAACTCCCATTTCCTTTACATCATTATCATCATCTCGATAATAATCACTATCATTTATCAGCACTTTTCTTCTTACAGAGTGAGGTAAGCTTTTTGGATTACTAAACCTGACCCCAAGGAGATGATGCTCACAAAAAATATAGTTAAAATCTGCAATCTAAACATCCCAAAAATCCCTTCTGTAAACAAACTGTGGAATTTTGATGACTCATGCAGCTCTCGGGGCGTAACATATTAATTAACACGTCTTAGCAAGTTTGGAAAAGCGTCTTGGGGATGACTTTAACTCCACTTGTCAGAAGCTGTACTGGGATTTGTTTTCCTGGGTGTTTCACCAAATAGTAAAGAAAAAAGCTTGGACTGAGGAATTCTCACATAAAAAGGTGATGTGAATGGAGAATGGAGCTGTAAGGATACAAACTTGGTTGATCATCTCGTTTTGAGCAGTTTACAAAGGATGAAACTGAGCAATAAGCTTACATGCCATTTGGCAAAGTAGTATGTTCCAACAGCCTTCAACTGTACAGTCAATCAGTGACAAAGATATATAGTTTTAATACTGAACAAACAACAAGAGACAAATCCCTTTTTCCCCTGTGCTAGCTGAAGCTGCTGAAGAGCTGAAGGGTCTGTGCCATGCTCAGTGACCCATTGGGAGTGGACCTCTGTAGCCTTAATGCAGCCTGACCCCGGATTGTTTTAAAATGACCTGCCACTAATGACTCCGGCTGGATTAAAACCTCATTAGGCCTCATCGACATTCCTGACAGTAATGCGCACGACAGCGGACACCCAAGACCTTGTCAAAAAAAAACTTGCTGTTGTGACATGTCCCCTTATAATCCACCCAAAACACAGAACAATGTATCCCTTTTCAGCGCGAGTCGGCCGGTCAAAGGGACGATTGAGTTTTCTCTCTCGAGTCACAACAAGCAGTTAGTGCAGCTTAACTTCATCCAATTTGGCTGCTTTCTCTGCCCCGATCCAGACAGCGTCCTTGAAATATGGACCTTTCTCTCCTAGATCCTAAGTCTTGTTTGGAGTTTATGGGCACTAAACGATGCTTCTTGTCTCTGTTTACTCTTTTAATCTGGCATTTGCTTTCATCCCCTCAGGATGTTTTACACTACCCTGCAAGTGCACTGTGAGACAATACTTCAGGATATGTATTTACACTGTTAGGAACTCGTAGACTCTGACAAAGTTTCTTTAGTTTCTTATAGGCCCATATTTACTTACACAATACAATTCTCTTCCTTTTCTTATCTTCGCGGTGTCATGAGACAAGTTATGCTACAAGGTGTGTTGTCAGTGTTGTTTTTGTATGTTTTCAACTTGAAGGGATGACTCAATGGTGATTCAGCGGCATTCTGGTTATACAGCATTCTCTTTAAGACATACACTTTATATATTATGTTGTGTATGTGAGATGCTTTGAGATTTTCAAATCAATCAAGGATGTTGATTTACTTCGATGTTGTTAATGATATAATCCAGATCTAAAAAAAAAAATGTCTTTGCTTTAATCTGAATTCTTAAAAAATAAATAACAATTGATGGAACAGAGGAATAGCAATCCTGTTTTTTTTTGTCTGAATTGCATAAGCTCCAAAAATATTGGATCCTAAACTTTCCACAATACAACTCGATACTCTGTAGTTAGGCCAGGGGGAGGAGGGGTCTCAAACTACAAACCCAGAATCCAGATGCAGCGTTTTGAATGTTGATTAAAATTGATATTTGTGATATTCTGACCTTCATGCCCCGGTATGGGTCAAGCCAGCCTGATAAATAACTGGTATGAGGAAAGTTACAAAAAAACACAGCAGCATTGTTTAGTTTGTGTTTACAATTCTGGCCTTTTATTTACTGAAATTAACATTTGGCATATACTGCATATGTATATGAGTTTTGTCACTCTGTGCTAATTATAAAAATGATGGCTCTTGGTGAGAGGAAGCACTCTTCACTCTTAAAACCACATACTTGTCAGGGATACTGCCTGAGCCACAGAGCCAGTGCACAGTATGATGAGCTACTTTCTCACACAGCTTCTTCTCCCTCCAGAGTGTGACACAAGCTCAGGCACCAGATCTGCCCCATTTACCCCCCTTTGGCCCACAGCTGTAGTAGCAATGACTCAGCCCGGCCCCGCCCCCTCCATCGTTCCTTCACCCTGCCATGGGTGACAGATAGCCGGGGCCCTGTGTTTCCACGGAGATCATGAGATCGGTGAACAGCATTAGGAGACGTTGTGTTCCACAGGCTAAAAGGTGATCATTCCAGGAAGGTGATTTTCAGAATGGAAAAGCAGTCACTCTCCATTTCTCGGGGCTGTGCATGAAGACCAGAGTTGAGCATTAATTCTAAGAAAAACCTGCTCCTCCGGCTCTGTCTGTCTCCCCCGCGGATCGCTCAGGCGGCACTGTGTGACAGCCATTAATGAACGACTTGATATCATGGAGACCAGAACCAGTCAGCCACTCTCAGACTTTTCACATACCTGTGGGGCTTAGCACAGCGGAAAATTGTATAATTGTTATGCTGCTCTTAAAGAGACTGTTTGGAGCTGCATTTGTGCATTCATCTTGCAATATTAGAAAATGTGCTAGTGACCCTGAACACCTTCTCCTGTAAAGCTAACTGATCCAGAAGCCACTCTCCACCGTGCTCTGCATATGAATATCTTGTGAATATATTAGACGGTGTGTTTTTAATATCCTCTTTTTTTCACTGAGCCGGCTGATTTTGACTCTGAGGCGAACGGCAGAACGGAGGTAGTTCATTACACAAGCACCTTTCTCTGTGTCCATGCTCACCTCATGGACCGTACCGATGCTATAAACTCATATATTAATTACTGCAGTTTTCAAGATGTGCTCGTGTACCACTTCTGTGTTAAAGTCTACATGATCACTGCAGTTTTTTTTTTTTTAAACAGTAGATACAATGTCTCCTTGAGAAAAAAAAAAAACTAGAAAATAAAATCCTCTGGGCCCAATACAGGCAAGTAAACACATTTAGAGCATGTCTTCCTTACAATATCAAACAAGGAACAAGAAACAACAAGACTGGCAACAGTACGGTCCCTGGCTGGGTTGAGTCTAACGAGGTACGACGTAATCAAAATGACTTCTACTTGATGTTGTCACTCCCATAACAGAGCAAAGAGTCAGTGCTGTTAAACGTTTGCAGCTCAGAAGAAACATACTGTATATTTCAGCTTCAAAGCCTGCATGATGCAACTTGCTTGTGTCTTGGTTTAGAACGGGGGTTGCAAACTACTGGCCTGGAGGCCTACGTTTTGCTTACGGTTGAATAAAATACACTTTAGTTGAAAATAAAGACTTCACTCGTTCAGAAACATTGTTTGCATGAGTTGAGAATTGTACACGGGTCGCTGGATTCAACCCCCCCCCCCTGACCTCCATACCCTCAACCGTTCTGTTTCAGTGTCAAACTGTTGCCTGCATAGAGCATGCAATCTGCATTTTAAGACAAAGCCCTCATTTCACCACATTTTATGCAGCTGGTTTTTACAGCTGGAGTGCCAGCGTATGTTGCGTGGAACGTGTGGGTGTTTGCTTGCCTGTGTGAACCCTGTGTGGGTGGATGTTATCTAACCCCGAGCTACTCTCTACCTGTCTGGCTGCGGAGCTGGCCAGACTGAAACTAGCTTGCAGCTTAGTTCTAGAGGCCTTTCATCCACTCGTCGGGAAACGCAACTTGAGCTTACTTGAAATAAAAGAATTCCCTTTAGTTTCTTTTCGCACGCAGTGTGTGCTCAGTGGTTCGGAGTGTAGAAGATGGAGGACAATAATAGGACAACTGTCAAAACTGGTGTGATGAGTTTCTAGCTCTTGGGCTACAGAGCCAGTGTCTCATCAGTAGCACTGAGACACGTCCCCTCTGCTTAGACCCAAACAAGGAGAAAAGGGGGACTGATGCAGTCCGAAGCCCTTTTCCTTTTGTGAGGCAACCATGGCTTTAACTTGCATGGGTGTTTTTAGAAGAGTTACAAGGCCTCATCCAAAGACTTAGTCAAACTTAACATAATTATCACATGACTATGCACTATTGTTAAAGGTGTGACTCACAGTGAATCCACTATGAAGGTTTAATGACTCTGCGGTTCCTCTCAGCTCTACAAAGCTTGTAGCCTCTTCCAGCTCATTGTTCGGGTTTTCCAGTCTGAAAACTCCACTCTCATCAGCAAGAATCTCAACCTACCCCTTGCACATGTCTATATAGATCAAGCTCAGTCTTTCACAAGCTCACCATTAGAAAGATCATGTTGATTTTGGCTGGACATTGTGGCCAAAACTGCAGTGTCCTCCCATCAAAGACTTAACGAAGGGTATCATGTTTTGATGATTCCTATATACTGCGAACACTTTGACGAGAAGTGCACTAAATACCCTTAAACTAAGCGTGTTTGAAAATAGAGTTTTAAAGGGCCTGGCAGAGGACAGAGTGCTCACTGCATAACAATGCCGGGCGAGGCGGGGACACCTTTAGTGACCATGCAGGGGAGGTCAAAGGTGTCTCCGTTTGAAAGCAATTAGCTAGGCCTGATTTGAAGGAGACCTCGGCAGAGTCTTTCATGTTCTATAGGGCTGACAGCTCCAGAGGTGATGGGATGATTATTAATACATATCTGATGCTTTCAATGCTGACAGCTCAACACAGCCATCAAATTTCTCCTCATTATTTCCAGGTTCAAGGACCCAACCATCATATAGTCACATCAATTCTCTGGCTCAAAAGAAAGGTATCAAATCCAATTCTCTTTGCCTCAGAGCTTTTCTTAAGTGTAACAGTCAACAGTGAGGTGTGATAAGAGTCGTGCTTATCAAATGACGGCCGGATGTGTCTGGCCATAAAGGAGGCGCATTAGATGTCAATGAGTATTTCTTCAGTTAATAAAATCCTTCCTCGAACCCTCCCTGTGCTCAAGCAAGTACATGTTTTTTTGTTTTTTTTTGGTGTGTAATATGCTGAGTGCGTCACCCATACCTGACATCTTAACTATAGCTCTGTGCGTTAGCGCAAAGCCAGGAATCAGAATCACAGTGGAAGGTCAGTGGGAGAAATTGCATCCATGCAACACTGACATGCACACACAAGGCGCACTGTGCATGATTGGCCCTTCAATGCCTCCTGACAAGGAGTTTATTTGAACCAGCGGTGCTGCTCCACACTGCGCGTTCTCATATAATATCGAAATGCCATTCAGTGGTGTAACAGATGCAGAAATCATTGGTCAGCTTTGTTACATAATTGTTAAGCCAGCAGGGACCTCGCTTATTGGAGAAGCACTCTGCTTTCCCGTGTCAGTGCCCAAATTAGGGAGCAGGGCTGGCAGCCTATCATCAGCGGCTCTTAGTACACTCCCTGATTTCTTCAAGTCAACTAGAATTGGGGCTGCAATAGCCATACTTATTTCTCCCCCATGTGGGGCATGAATAGAGTCATCCTGACTCCATTGTACCATAGTCTAAATTTACATAATTATAGAGCAGTAATGACGAAATGATGGCCCTGTTCACACTGGGTACTAAAATGCATCTCGGGGTGATCCTGTCTCATGTCTACATCCTGGTGTACCCAAAACACACTGAGAAGATATAAGGCTGACAGTATTTGGCTTTTACAGATTTTCACAGAAAAACAGACAATACAATGTCCCAATTCAATAGTGCCATGTATAAAACACAATTAAAGCCCAAGCAATACTGGATAATACCAATATGGATATTTTTTTTAATAGTAAAAATGATCCAATAGTGATATTGGTTGACATGTTAAATGTTTGATCTCAGAGAAATTAAATTTAAAATAAATGTTTTTGATTGATATATGACATATATTAATCAAAAACATTTTACACTGGAGAAAACTGTGTAATGGTATCATTGTCTTTGGTATTTCTATACTACAGTTTCCTCTAATGCAAATACTAATATATCTGCTATGATAATATCCTTACACATCACAATATAACAACATATGCTGTAAATTTAGTTGATAACAGATCACATAATTCATTTGGATTTGATGGTCCCACCCAAATTCAGAGGTGCTCAAGGACACATGACAACATACATTCAAGCTGTGGCTCCAGCCGTATGTTTGAGGATAAATTTAAATTTAATACTGTGTTTCTTGTCACATAACAATAAATAAAGCATATCTGATCACAAGCATTTAGTCGGGACATATTTTTATAATGCCAGATGTAAACTGTAATTTCCTCCCCTGTCTCGCAGAAACCAAGGTCATAATTATTAGCCGGACAGATGGAAAATAGCAATATGACTCAAAAAACAATGATATGGAGCATGGGAGCATAAATGTGTACAACAGCTTGATTGTGCCAAAACCAAGTATTTACCACAGACATAAAACTGAGCCTCTTGATTAAAAAAAAACAAAAAAAAACTGTTCACATAAGAAACAGTTTGTAATGAACGTCCCAGGCTGCCAAATAAGAGCATTTGTTGACTTTTTCTGGCAATCATAATTATAGTGAAGCTACACAGCAGGCCAGCGTGTGTGTGTGCTGGATGTAATGTGATGTGAGGTGGCGTGGTGGGATGGAGCTAAACGCTTTGAGATGCAGACTTGTTTCAGGGAGGTCGCTGGAAATAAATGACAGGGTCAAAAACAGAAGAAAAGCTCCGCGAGCTTGTAAATAAACCTTGGTTTTGTTCACAGACGGCTTTCCATCAGACCCTACTTAATCAGAGTAAATCACCGAGAACTGCCTGGCTGCATGATGTACAGCCTGATATCCTCATTCTTAATTGCAGAATTTCCTGAGATCTGCAAAATCTATTGCCCCCCCCCTCAGATGAAGTCATAAAAATATACCATGCTTGTCCAAATCTCTTTTGCTGGTGAGCTGTGTTGTAATGATGCTATCTAACTCAGGCTCAGCACACGGACTGTCAGAGAGAATACGCTGTGAAACAAACAGGCACAGGCCAGATGAGAAATGAAAGCACTGGTACTTGTTATAATGTACACGCTTGGCTTTGCTTATCCGCTGCCTCGCTGACCTTTCTGCTACAAGCAGCTGCAAGGCATGTCTTTTCAAATACATAACCAAGCTAAGCAGAGATATGAGTTTGCATACACAGTGGCTTTATCGTTTATCTTAATAAAACAAAGACTGTGGAGTGAAAAGGCACAGAGCTGATTACGGCGCGGTGACTGTGAATATTTACAGGAGCTCCTAAGCAGCCAAACGGCCTTCCACCTCTTCGCTTCCCTTAAATGTCAAAGCGCAGCCCGAGGCCCCATGCGTTTCAATCTGAAACCCTGATTGGACATCTGAGCTCTATAGGGATTAATAAGTGCGATAATTCACAAAATGCACTGTGCTGCAGACAGATGGCACACACCGGGTCACAATCCTGAGGCGCTGCTATTATTTTGAGGTTTCAACCCATATAGTCACACTTATCTGTGTGGCTTCACACAGAGGCAGCTGCTCTTAACGCTGCTCTCCTTCCCTTATTATCAGCAAAACAAAAAAACAAGAAAAAAACAACTAATGTTTGGCATCCAGCGAAGGAGAAATATTAGAATTTCAAATTAAACCCGCCGCCACCTTTTTGCAGAATGTGGAGACATACGATCACTGAGGGCTGGCATCATAAACATCCATTTATTATAGAAATACCTCTGTCATCAGGAAGATCATCATATTAATCAGTGCTCATATGCTCTTTAATCACAGTCTTGGACAGACTCCATTGCAGGGGAATCATATCCAGGGCCTCTCCAGCCGCCTCTGTAATTTTGCACAGAGCCGTCTGCTCCAACACACTCTGCTGATTGCCAACAGATCGAGGCCGGGCCCGCACCTCTCCCAGACGCCGTACCCCGCTCGTATGGCTGTGGACAGTTGTGTAAAGTGGCAAATGTGTTCCCCTGGTGCTGTGGGCGGGTTGCTGAGCACCTTGAATCTGTCAACAAGTTCAGTACGCTGCTGGGTGAAGTGATAGCCACGCATTCTGCATTAGCAAGCAGGACAAATCTGCCAGAGTGCCAACACACCTCGTTCTAAGGGCATCGCCTTCATTTTGAAACAAAAAATAAACTGGTTGGAGACAACAACAGGCAACGCTTAACCCCTTCAACCCCACTGACCCACAGTGACCCTGATATTGTGTTTAAATGTTAAATATTATATATATATAGTTTTTTTCAGAAAAATATGTCAGAAATGTGAATATTTGCTGGATTTCTTGGATTGACATAAGCTGATACAATATAGATAAATTATGATACTGTCGCATGTGGTGAAGATTAGGTCACATTCAAGCTGGCAATTCAGAGGTATATAAATAAAAATAATCACACACTGATCCTATAAATGCCTCCTTCAAAGCTCCGCCTAGCTATGCTTACTTCAGCTTGAGAAAACACAAACTGGATGGTGATAATGACCTTGTGTGGGAGAAGTATAGACGTCTAACTCATGCCTGGACTTTCAGTTTGAGTGCATCTGCAGGAAATCGAGCAGTGCATAGCCAGAGTAAATGCACCTGGTGATAAAGGATAAGCCTGGAACGCCCAGCCGGCTCAGCGGCAGCCCTGTAATCAAGGGGACGGCCTGATGCTGGCAGCCGCGCTCATGATGAGTAACCCCCAAGCCAGACACTCCAGACAGGCCTCCAGCCAAAAGGCATGTGGGAGAGAGAGAGAGAGAGAGGGAAAAAAACGATTGCACAAAAGCCTACTTAGTGGCTGACTGTAGTTTTGGGGATTGGCTTTTTTGTGTCTGTCATCAGCGGTGAGCTTTTCTATCACTCATCTGTCTGCTATGAGCTCACTTGATGTCTTCTTTATGCTCAGACAAAAAAAAGCCAATGACAGGACGTGAAGGGAACCAGACGGCAACGCACCAACGCTCACGACTGGGTGTGTCGCGCTCGACAGAAACACACAGCAGGCATGTTTGTCCTGGAGGAATACTTTACAGTGGCGTTAGCTCATGTGTATCACTGTGTAGAAAGTGTTGATCCTTTAAATGATTGACCTCCAGAGCCACACCCTTTCTTTTTTTATGTTCTTACTTCTAACTTATAGAAGCAGCAAACTGATTATGATTGATGACTCGGCTTATGGATATTGTAGGATTTAAAATAAATAAATAAATAAATAATTAACAAGTGTCATGTTTGAGCTGTTTGCGGTGCTAAAAATGAGAGCTGTTTATTCCTCAGCATAAGCTGCCCTCAACCCCTCCGAACTGTTTTCAACCGAAACTGTGCTGAGTGATCGACTGCTTGTAGAGACAAAGCCAGCTCTCAGGTTGCCCGGCTGAACTCAGCACAGATCGGCCCCCGGCTCCCACTGCTCTACAAAGGCACATCTAGTGTCCTTTGTCCCACCTACGCCCACCCACTGCCACCGCTGGCTTCCACGGTAAGCGACTGGCCATAATCGCCGGGCACAGACTCAGATTGACTGCGTGGAGAGACGTCCGGACCTGCTAGATAAACAAGCACCCAGAGAAAGTAGAGCTGAAATCCTCTTTTCCTATTCTCTTCTGGAGGAAGGGGATAATAAAAAATGCCAGCGCATATGAGGGACTCCCACCAAACATGACCTTTGACCGGGGACAGAGAGCTACAGGAGGGCTGGCTGAGGTGGGAGATGCAGCTGTTTGTCACTGTGCTTGCTCTGAGATAAAGGGATAATCTGCAGACTTTGCAATGTTGAAATTAAAAATGAAAACAGCTTTCACAGATGTACCTTTAAAGCAGGTAAAACAGGTAACTAACCTGGTGACCCCAAAAGGTCATTTGTTTATTGGGTTTTTTTATTTTTTATTTTTATTTGCAACATTGTCCAGAGAAAGGTCTAACAGAGATGTTAAAGCGCAGCTACCTCTGTATAAAATCTTGCCTAAATATATTATTTATTTACCTTATCTCACAGCACATATTACTTATTACACTACACTCTATGGTACATATTCCTAAATAAATCTGTTTCAGCATGCAACCACAAACTAATTATCATCCAAAAAGTTGGATCATTATATTAATGGATGGAAACGCGTCATGCTTTAAAATGTCGTTTCACATCAATGTTCAACAGTCATACAGGGAGAAATACAGTGTTAGAAGATACAGACTAGAATCTCTCACAGCCGCAACACTCCTTCCACCAGACTCATGACTTTCACTCTCTCTCCACTCCACTTTCCCTCTCACTGTTGCTCTCTCTACCTGTGCAGAAAACCCACAGTTGACAGCAGCAACTTCACATCAGCTCTCGGTGGACTGTCAAAAATCTGGGAAATGTAGGAAATAACTTACTCATTTTGAGGGAAAAATATATATATATATATATATATATATATTTCCTCCATTAATTCAAATATATAGGACACCCCAGCTACAAATATTATTATTATACAATATTATATTATACAAACAGTATCTAAAGCTTATGTTTAAATGCACAAATTTGAGCAGAAATGTTTATTAAAAAAAAAAAAACATCTGCAGCTTCTTTGAAAGTTATTGTTATTGTCTGTGAAATTATTAGTTATCCATGAATATGAAGGGAATATGTGCGAGTGCTGCGTGAACAAAGCTTCATTCTTCAACAGTCTGAGCCCTGGCTCACTATCATTATAATGATGTCATTATTGCGAGATAATTAGCCTTGAAAAATGTATCTTGGGAAACAATCTCACATCTCGTACTTTCTCCAAAGTGTCTCTGTTTTGCTTCCAACTATATATATATATATTGGACTTGATAATGACTCTTTTTCTTCTTTGGCTGGTTACAGGAATTTACTTGACAATATCCACCATGATCACTTTTCTTTAGTGTATGTAATACGGACAACAGACAGTCTAATGAGATGTCAGAGATCATTAGTGAAGCTGAACAGAGAATAGCGGTGATACAGAGAAGGGCTTCAAAACACTAGTATGAGCTGAGCAACATAATACGTCCAGCACGCTCAAGGTGGCACCTTGTCTCATTAAGCAATCCTGCAAGGTAGTTTTTTTTGGTTTTTTTTAACAGCTCTATTAGCTGTGTAATGTTTTCTCATTTTGGCTGTTTCATGGCTTTGTGGTGAGCACGCGGAGCCGCTTAAAACGACAGAAACAGGGAACGGTCAAATAAAACTGCGGGCTGAGCAGATGAATCGCTTTCCCTACTGGGTAAGAAAGACGTCTGTGGAAAGTACTGCACCCCCTTGAAGTCAGCGGACTGATTAAAGTTTGGAGATTGTCCAGACTCAAAGTAAAAAAGAAAGCTCAATCTGTACTTAACTGCTTTTTTTTTTTCTTTTTTCTTTTAGATGGGAATCATATTTCTATTTTCTTTAAGAGGGAAGAGAAGCAGGTACAGCGCAAAGAGAAGCTGTCAAAGTGGTTCTGTGCCGAGAAGAAATACAAAAGCTTTTTTTTTTTTTAATCTTCCCCTGCTGCAAATGCCATGCTCTCATCAAATAAATTCTCAGCCTACACATGGAAATAATCAGTAGTAAATGCCTCCAACACATTGTGTTGTCTCCTAAAACACTCGGCCTAACCCGACTGCCATTAGTCACACAGGGACAATTGAAAAAGCTGCCTTTGTAAATCCGTCTGAATTGCCTTAATCCTTCACTATTAAACTCCAGAATAGTTGGTGGGACCATTCACATCTATATAGGCGGCTGCTCTGCTCTGCTCTGCGCTGCGCTGCCTAGCAGAACCTTGTGGATTGAGGCTCAGAAAAAGCAGCAGCAGGGGGTGAGAGGGGTGCTGGCTGTTTGTGATGCAGATTCCCCACTACAAGAGGACCACCAGCAGTGCGGAGCGCAAACACACATGCACACTCATATAGTATGTTGGTTTGTCAGTATATCAGGCTAAAAGTCATAAACCAGCCGGTCAGCGTTGTCCCCAGCTGATGTGATGGATGTAGGTTTAGGATTTTACTGTAAATGTGTCAACTTTCCTCAGCCTGAAAGATTCTACTCTATATTGGTGTTAAGTTAGCGCTGGATATCAAACAACATACTGTTTTTTGGGTCCTGCTTGAAATGTTCTGCACTGTCAAGCACTGAAATCACTGCCTGCTAATGTATGATATGTCTGATTAAACAACACTGAATACAGTTTGTTTTCCTATGTGAAGTAAAAGAAAAAGTTTTGTGGTTGTGTTTATATTACTGGATCCCAAAGTTGACATTTAGGTGTCATATTTATCTTTATGCTGCTCCCCATTCCTTCAAGGTTCAACTCTTAAGATCTTCACCAAAGATGAACTTAACACAACAGATTCATGCAAATGTGTGTAAGTGGCATGGCAGAGCCTTGGATAATGGGTCAAAAACACCCTGACAAACATGAAAACAAATTCATGAATGACACAAAACTCATATCAACTTTTCCCAAAACAACATCAACCCCCCCAAAAAACTTAAGGCTATGAATATTATGGCAGCTTTTACTTTTTTCATCTGACAAAAGTAGAAAAACAGGCTCGGAGGGTTTTTCAAAAGTAGTGACACAAATATGTCATACGAGAAATATAAATCTGAGTTAATGGCTGTGAGTATACACAGACTAAACTCCCTCCATGAAGGATAACAGCACCATCTGAAATTGGGTAAAAGCAGCTTAAAATCGGGTCGCAAATTGAGATACGAAGCCTAACATCCTGTTTACGGCCTGCAAGGTGTCACATCATTGTTGGCCTTTGTGTATTGGCCGCAGGATTTGCCATTACTGTAATTGGTGATTTGTGTCTGATAGGCAGCGAGGGAGATGAGGCTTAAGACTTAGTGGGAGGGCCTGGACAAGAGTTTGCTTTTCAGGGTGCTGAGCTTCTCCCGAACCCCATCCCAATTACTTCCCGAACAATGACAGACAGCGGCTTTTTGCCTCTTTGTGTCAAGACGTCCGGCGTGTTTACTTTGCGTACCTCCAATCCACTTTGTCACCAGTTAATTGGAGAGTTATTCTGATGCAAATGTCAGACATGTTCACACGATTATAAAGCGAGCTACCTTCAGTTAGGTAGAGGTGAGAAAAAATTGTCACACGCTGCACATTTCGGACTCCGAGGCTAAATTTATCTTGTGTCATCAACCGCGATTTAATTAAAGCCGAGGATGTTATCTGTAATATGTCAGATTAACAAGCCCATACAGATGGAATACATACAGGGGATGCATTTAGTCGCTGAATCTTACGAGCCACGTGTAATTTAAGATTTTGAATAGTTTACAAAATCAAAAAAAAAAAAAAAAATGTAATGACATTAATAAGTGATTATCTCTCTTCCTGGCCACTATATAGAGGAGTGTTTATACAAGAAACGCTGAGGTCTCTGCACGCTTTTAATTTCATCTCTCATCTAGATGTCTGCTGCCAAAGTATACTGGTCTTAACACATTGTGACATACTTTTTGGCAGTATTCAACAGTGAGCCACCAGTGTTGATAGGGAGACGATTTCCGAGGAATTTACAAATTTAATTAGCTCTGTCTCTAAGGATACGAGCTCTTCCAACTTTCATTTAGATGTAATCTTTCTTTGGAGAATACATTTCAGCACACAGTTCTCACAGAAGAATCGCTCTCCTCGGCCTCGCTACTTGACAACTACTTGTACCTTACTGGGAAACAGACAACAATTACTGCCAAAGATGTAAAAATGTACAGTTCAGCTAGTATAAAGAAGACGATGCACTAAAGAGCATTAGGGTGGTTTGGTTTAAGAACAAAAACACATACCACAACACAAAGCAACCTTTGAAACCTTGTTAAAAACAGCTGTAGCTGACGTCTTATCTTTAAAGGTACCTGGTCTAAAGTAGACTCTAGTAATAGTACAGTAATACAAGAGCAGTGAACTGAAATATAAAAAGCAAACATTAAGTTCTTCTTCTGTTTCTAGGCTATTTTGCACCATCATTCAATTCCAGAGGAAGAGGCAGGAACGTAGAGGGCGTCTACACCAACAATAACCTTAAATGATCCTCAGTAGTATGAAAGCATTCTGGGAAAGGTACAAATACAATAAATGAGGTAAAAGTGGGAAAGGCAAGAGGAAAAAGAAAGTGCACCAAAAAAAAAAAACTACATCCACCTGCCTGTAAGTTGGTTTTTCAGGATTTCTCATTTTCTAATTTATCTATTTCCAACTAAAACGCGTTGCGCTCTTGCATTTTGTCAGCGTCTGTTTTCTCCCAGCGGGACTCATGTTGCTTCAGTTCGACCAAACCCGCTGCCACTTTGTCCAAGGATGCGTCAGAATGAGCAGAGAGGACGGAGGGGTGGAGATAGTCGACTTTAAGTAAAGCTCTCGGCCCTGTTAGCTTGTCACAGCATCGCTCGCGCCCTCACTAACTTCCTCTAGCCCAGATGTGAAGCCCATCTGCTCTGCAGCCAATAACCAGCGTCCTTTTTAGATCCTCAGCTGCCATAATCTTTTTACTGTTGTTTTATACCAAATAATTAAAAGCATCCAACCAGATGGCTGTCATACACTCCCTCTGTTCTGATAACAAAAAGGGTTCGGTACAGCGCTGGTTTAAAGTACAGCGGAGGAAGCTAGCAGGTGTGCAGGACTAAACTGAGTCTCGGTCAGGCCCTGAAAGAATTCGAGGCGACAGCTTTCCGGGGTTGAAAGGTTGCCCGTAATTGCCAGCGGCCTGTTTGAGTGCAGGCAAATGGACTTTCTGAATTTTTTTTTTTTTTCCCTTCCTTTCTCCAAAGCCAAAGTGGTCTGCCACAAACTCATTATGATTTCCAAGTGTGATGATCTGAATAAAAGGGGAGGGGGGTGAAGCAGGGGGTTGAAGACATAATTAGTTTTCCTCACTGCAGGAGACAGTATGCTGATGAGACAATGAAAGACGGGAAAAAAAAGGCGAGCTGTCAATCTCCCCCGATTCTTTCATCTCACAAAGCACCAGTGAGTAATGCTCACAGACCCCTAAAAAAATCTCCACACACCCTGCAACCGCAATCGTGTTACGCAACGCAAACCTCTGCCAATCCTACAAACCATAAACCATTTCATAGACTTTGAGGAGGAAGAAAAACAAACCGACCGGAGAAGAAAGGCTTTCTAGCAAAACGTGATGTAGGTCAAGCTCAGTCACAGCGCCAGAAATGAATAAAAAAAAAAAGCATATCAAATGGATCTGATACAGCGGTCAAAATAATCAAAGTTCTGATGAGTAAAGCCCACTTCGGAGTGGAATACACATTTATCAACTGACTTAAAGGAAATGCAGGAGTAACCTTTAGGAGCAGCTTTTAACATCACATGATTAATCACATGTAGTATCCTCGACGCTCGAATAGCCAAGAAGACAGAAGGATTACGTCTACATCCGCCCCCGCTGTTCATCCTTACACACATTCCTACACAGTGATTATTATTCTTTAACAGCATGCGCGCTGGTCATTTTGAAAAGGGAATATTTAACATCAACAGTAGTGATTAACACATGGTAAAATAAATCTGAATTATGTCTATTTATATCTATATTGAACAGCTCCAAAACATGTCTCACGGCTGTACAACTAACAGGGCCCAGCCTATGTGTCAAGCAGATTGTTGACATTTGAATATGTACTAATAAACAATATGAATAAAAATTAAAAGGTCTTCAGAGCAGAGTTAGAGAGTAATTCTCTATGGTTTCACTCTATACATAATTTTATCCATTAGTACAGATTTAAATTTTAATTCTTTCAACAGTCAAAAACTACAAGCAGGACTTCCTTTTATCTCAAAAAGCATTCGACTCGCACCGGTTAAATGCATGCTCAGGCTGCTTTTGTTCTTCTGCTGTGTGAGCTTAATGGAACGTGCCCTCTCCAGCTAGCATGCTAACACTCTCTAGGCAAAGAAAACAATGCCACCGCACCGCCAGACAAAATGCCATTGCCTACAGGACACAGCGATCAAACTTGAGCTATTGACTGGGGATTGCTGCTGTGTGTATGTTTGTGTGTGTGTTCAGTTTTTGACCAGGGAATTCACCCCTATTGGGCACCTATGGCATGCAACTCTGCTTGGCTTTTATTACCCTTGGAAGTCCTTTTAACTCCTTCGGCAGGAAATGAAACACTCGAATGGCTCTATTGCAAAGTGCCGGAGCCATTTGCAGCCAGGGCCGTGACATTCCCGAGCATGTGTTCCATATAAAGAGAGGCTCTGGGAGTCACAGGTGCATGCTGGTGGGGTGCGTGTGGTATGTGTGTGTGTGTGTGTGTGTGTGTGTGTTTTTCCATGAAAGTATATGCGAGTCAGGAGGGAGAAGATAAAGAGAGAGAAGGAAAGAAAGTATTTTGGTGTTTACTGAGGCCTTACACTCACCCGTGGGCAGTAAAATGGAGAGCTGCTGCATTCCAGAGCCAAAGCCAGCTGCCTTCACTGACCGGACAACGCTTGAAATCACACAGTGCAACTTTTAAGTTAGAATTTTTCAGAGAGGTCAATGACGGCTCATTTTTATTTATTTTTTATTTTTTGTCTATCTTCATCATTGATTGTTCTGTAGGATATTTTGAGGTAAACATTTGCCTTTTAATTAGCAGAAGAACCTTTTCAAAAGTTATATAGTCTCACTCCAATAAGCATGTTTTTTTTTGTTTTTTTTTGTGTGTGCACCTGATCCACAGAACAGATTTTATGATTCATAAAAACTTCAGCTTCATCAAATGCTTTCCAAACTCTCACAAGCTGCGAGAGAAAAAGATCATCAGCATTTGAAGTGAGAAGATGAATAATCAGGCGCGACAGTGAGGGAGCTTTTGTTGTTCAACTTGAGAACACGGTGCACTCCCAGGGCTTCGCTGCGATGCTAAATATGTACGTTCTCATCGCAGCTCTTTTGTTCTCGGGTCAGGCTGTTATTTGTCCCACGCTTCATCTGCCGCACCAGACTGACTACCTTAATTAGCGGCGCTCACTGAGAGACATTAATAAGTGTCCAACAAACCTGAGACCAAATATATTAGAGTTCCATTTTGGTCGACAGTGACATTTCTCATCAAATACCCCTCAGGTCTGTAATTTCTACTGAGCGAATATTCCCTGCTCGTAATCTGTCAGCCTGTGGTGGCTCAGGAGCCTTCATTTGCTCATGCATGTTTGTTTTTTTAATTATTATTATTATTATTTTATTCTTACTTAGCTCCAGTGGTATAAAGCCATGCAGATATGTTTCAGTTTTATTTGCCCCTTGTTCCACAGTTCAGTTTAAAGTGTTTAAAATCACTGTAAAGCAACTAAACATCTAATCTTTCAAGGCTTTTAGCACCAAAAAGAACATTTCATACACGTCCATTATACTGAGGGTATACAAATAATACCAACAGTTTTGCATCTGCATTGAGGAACTGTTCTTTTGTTAAACTTATTTTGAATGATTTGCCCTGAGGAAGCATCTAGCTGGGTTTTTCACCACTGTATCTTTAAGTGACTTATTATAAAGTAGGAAAATGACCCAGGCTGGATATGTTCAGCTTCAGCATTCTGAATGAAACGCTCGTGTTTCCTCAGAGACTTTTAGTCTGCTTCCTCGTAAAGACAAATTTGGTGACAGATGGATCATAATAATGAGTGTGATAATTTTGTATGTTTAAGGAATTTTGGCGGATGATTTCATCCAAAGTGACTTGCAAGTAATTCTGCGAGCTGAACCTTTAACTCAGTGGTCTATCAGTCTACTCAGCCAGCCTGTCGCCAACAAGTAAACATGCAGTCTATTCAAACATTTTTCAATGTCTGAGCTCCCTTCTTTACGCCTGCAGAGAAATCCTTATTTGTTTACAGAGGGGGTTTAAGATATCGTTAAATACACACACACACACACACACACACACACACAAATTTAATATTCTGCAAACACTGATAAGTGCAACAATGCTCAGGGAAAGTTGCCCAGCGGCCAAATTCTGCAAAAATGAGTCGTCAAATGTCTCGGCTGATAAATGAGAGCTGCTGATGTCTGTGAGAGGAAAAAAAATGTGATTCCAGAAAGGTAAGAATCTGACTGAAAAGCTGAGCTGCTATGTGGAAGGTAAGAAAAAAAAACCCCTGAATAATTAAAAGCTGTGTGCTCCGAGGGAACACCGTCCATAAGATGAGGCTGAATGTGAATCAGCCTTTTTTAACTTCCAGCTGAGACCAAAACATCAGAATGCTGCAACTTTTCAGACGCTTTTCAGAAGTGAACTAATAAGAGCTCGTCTGAGCACAGAAACAAAGATAATCAATAGAAAATGGGAGAGAGAGAGTCAAAGAAAAACAGAAAATTAATAGTGAGTTGCAATTATAGTAATAACAGTAATGTTGCTGCAATTAGAAATAATCTAGTTGATAATATGTTTGGCTTTATACCAGCAGGAGTAAAAAATAAATATTTGGGTTTTTTTGGGTTTTTTTGGCGTGATTTTAGTTTCAGCATTAACTCTTTCTCTTCTTTGAATAGGTGAGGGAATATTTTAATAATCAATATTATTTTTTTAGCTGTTAGAATGAATGAACATATTTAGACGTTTTTTTGCTGATGTTTTGAATTTCCTTTAGGTCCACTACAAAATTCTGTAATAATAATTATATTTCATTACATTTTCATTGTTCCATTATTTGATTGTGACAGAACAGGTGAGTCTGTAAAATCTCCAATAATACAAAAAAGTCCAACAATACAGCATGCAGATTCCCCTAAAATTAATAATAACTTATTAATGCTACCCAGAAGAAGAACCCCTTTCACACACTATATAAGAAAAGGTTTTCTACATTGATTAGCGCTATATTAACATGCATACTCATGTCGTGTCGTGTCTGCTATTATTCTATATGCTTCCTTTTTAACAAAAACCTACTGAAGATGTATATTTATTAGGTGATAAATATATACTTTCTCTACGATCAGTAATTTCCCAAAACAGCTGGGCACTTTAGTTTTTAAGCAAATGTAACAGTGTGACTGATTGATATGTTTTTTAATAGTTGTCGGACAGCAGTGGAGAGAATACACTTGTTAACAGATCAATTCATTGTTGATGTTTGATCTTTTCACAGGATTTGTTGACAATAAGAAAGATATAGAATATCAGCGGACTAATCCTTTAAAGGCTATCAACACAACGTAGCAGCTATTTGCAACTACTGGCTCTCATGTTGGTGGAGGCCTAGTCTTAACTATAGCCCTTTATGCATGTCTCTGCCTGTGTCCTTTCCAAGGCAGTGAAACAGCCCGTTGCTCCGACAGGCTGCCTGCATTGAGAGAAAAGGACTGTCCAATGGCTGCGATAGGGACCGAGTGAAGGGGAAAGAGGCAACGCCGGCTTCTATGAGGGAGGGCTCATTCAAGCACAGCAGATTCAGGGGGATTTAGGGAGCTCGTCTGCCAGCAATAAAAGGCTGAAACAGGATACTTGGTGAGATTAATTACCTAGATAGGCCACGATAATGCCATTTAAATGGGAAAGTAATTAAAGTGCACCTTCCATGAAAATTATTCATTGCTGACGGATTGGGTGACAGACAAATCAGGAGGCATTTACAGAAAAGCTACAGGTTAAGTGCTCCGAGCTGCTGCTCTGAGACCACCACAGTTTTATTGCAGCTGTTGAATCTCACTGCTTTGCCCAGCTCTCATCAAATTACGGGGAGCATGTGGAGCTGGATGGAGGGGGTGAAAAGAATGGGCTCCCAGGTAACGTAAAACCAGGGACAAATGCTACAAAGGAGGATCCGCTTAACTAGAAAATTACACTGGCTGGCACTAGTCAGTGGGGACTCTTCAGAATCAATCAATCCTTCTGTTTAAGGCCACCATGGCAGATTAGAAAACAAAAAAAGGGATAGATCAATGACCTTATTGTTCTCTTAGTGTTACTTTCACAAATCTGTGAGCAATATCCATTTAGCAATGATAAAGTGTCAATAAAGCGGGCCTTATAGATTACTACCGAGGAGCTCGGGTATCAATTTGCACCTCTCAACATTTCATATTTTTATGATCATTGTTGCCTTATAGAGGTAAATAATGATCCAACTCCTTGAACTCCAGACAGTAAACTGCTGGAGGACGCTGAAGCAGACTTTGACTGAAGCAATGAAAGAATCTTTGCGTCTCACGGAATGCAAAGGCAGAGAGGCTTTTCACATCAAAGTGAAATGCTTAGCTTACATTCTTGTGTGCGTCAATGCTTTTTATTTTTTTATTTTTTTATTTTTCTTTTGCACAGAGAGTTTGGACTAAAGGGAATATAGCCCGTTGTTCTCTTTGAATGTTTAAGTAGCTTTATACTTGAGGGGAACTATAACATTATCCTACATTCTCAGTGTCGCACAACAAACGAAGCGGAGGGTGACTAAAAATAACCACGGACGATAACTTATTTTGCTGATTTTGAAATTCCTCTGATGTAAAAACTGTTTCACTTCAGTATTTACACAAAAGGCTCAATTAAAACATGAGTGATATCTCTGTCCGATGAGATGTTTTAGCATTCGGATCCATTTCTAACTCGCCAGTCTGCATCCCCCTTTTTAGACATTAATGCGATGCTAATTTTACATGTTGAGCTCAAATGCCACTTTTACATAAAAGCCAGAATGGCAATCAGACTAGGTCAGACCTGATAACATTTCCCTCACTTATACTAACATTTTCAATGCTAGCACTTGGCATGAATAGCATTATGAATGCAGCTTGTACGCAAATAGGAAGTAAACACTTACAAACACGGTGTATTCAAGTGTCGTTCAATGTGGGTGCAGCACTATTGGAGGTTATAAAATACACTTCCATTTTATCAGTACACCGTCATGTTTATGACGGTCATTAATTAAGGCTTTAATGAATAAAGTATTTTTTTTTTTTAAGTCCATTGCTGATGCAGCCTGTGAGAGGAGCACCGGGTGCTAACAGAAAGCTGAATACTTCAGGCAATGTTACGTATTCAGTGTCAGAAAAGGAGCTTTTAAAATGATGTTTCTGTAAACAACTGCCAAGGCAATCTTTGCATTCTGAGGCATTCCTAGTCAAACTTGACACAGTCTAAATCAGGCACGCTGACTAAGTCACACCCGCTGTTTTCAGCTCTGACTCTCCCATGAAGCCTGTGAATACTTCACAGCACAGCTCAACTATTGTAAAAGTTGCTATCTGGTGTAACGGGCTTTGTGCTGCTGGCTAATAAAGCAGTCAACATTAATATCAATTTCCACAGACTCTTCCTCTCTCTCATTATACTGTTTATACCTCTTGCTGATGGTACCTAAACCCCAATGCACTGGCCTCAAACTGAATGTGAAAACACAGCATGTATATATACACACACACACACACACACAGGTCGTGTAGCCTTTCCCCCATAACCAATTTCAAATCCTATTTCATTGCCCTTCTCCACAGTGATTTTTCTGGCACAGAGATGTGAACACCCGCTTGAATAAATATTAATGGTTATTCTATGAGCAGTGCCCACTCACAAGTGTGCTGGAAGAACAAAGGCCTTGTTTACAAGTGTGCTTGAGGAAAGCTAAGGCACGGAGGGCCTCTGAGGGGCGGCTCTGTGGCGCTGTCGACTCACAATGGAGTGCTGATTGAAACACACTCTTAACTTCCAGCGTATGGCGACGGCAAAGACAACGAAAATCCTCGATGCGACGAATTCCCATTCAAAGCGCTGCGAGGAATGGAGCTGGAGAAATCAAGCTTATGAACTCGCAGCCTCTACTTAAACTCATTTAAGACAGAGCTGAGAGGTAATTAGGTTTCTGGGAACAATAAGCACTCAGCACCTTGTGTAGCTCCAGCCTCGCTTCAGACATTTCCTTTGGTGCAATTAGGGGAGGTGTGAATTCCTCATCAGATGGATCACCATCTGCATTCACACACTGCATGTTCGTTCCCCCAGTCCCCAGCGACGAGCCTATGTACATGCTGATTATCATGCAGGAGGTGGCGATGGGAGGCATGGAGATAGATAGCTTCTCTTTTTTAAGGTTTTTTCCACTGCTATGGGGCTCCAGCGCCTCACCACGCAAAGGTTAATCAATTCTGAATGATGAGCCATAAAAGCTTTAATAATGCAGTCATTCTCTAATGAGTGGTCCTGCATGCTTGCTCAGGAAGGGCTGATTGTTTTAGGAAGCTCTGACGTCCCAATTACAAAAACGCCCAAGCAGTCCCTAACAGCCCAGAGAAGGCTGGACACAGTGAGAGTCCAGTGAGCAGGACAATGAGCGCTGCAGCGTGGAGCTAATGTCTGCTCAAGAAGGGAAACAAGACAGAGTGTTCGCTCAGCATCAATTACCTCTGCCTACTGACTTGCACGATAGCCAAAACTTATGGAAGTTATGACTGTGTCGGCCACCTTCCTCAGGTCACAAAATACCCGAAACGTTGCATTCTTTTTTATTCGACCATGAAGATCATCGTGTTATACTATTGCCACTGACTTGCAATGGTAAGAATGAGACCATGTTGACCAAACACCCCCTTCCACTAAAGCTCATGGCCAAATATTCTGCGGGGTTGACTGAATAATTGCCACATGTAATTATGAGTGACACTATAATTTGGCCGGACGACCCCTCGGCACATCGCAGCTCGTGTCTCTGTCTCCAACACTCTCACACAACTACACCTCTCTCGTCCTCTCTCTGTTTTCCACAGACACATACATCTAGTAAACTGAGATGTCGATTATACAATAAATCATTTTGTTCTTAGATTACTAATTTTTTGGTAGTGAAGCGCAGTCTAATTTAAATATTGAAATAAAATAAAAAAGCAGCAGGTGAGCAGCTTTATATAACACTAAACTATGTCAATGACTAAAGTAGCACCGTATGAAGACAGCAGGACATGACTGGCCGTCACATGGAAGAGGTCGGGTGTAATTAGCCAGAAGCTATAATAAAACATTAAGCAAAAGCTTCAGTGCTCTCGCTGCAGCCGGGCTTCTTTTAATCACCATAGTCACTACACTCTTTTGGGCCAACTGTGTTTCATGGATGCTCGAGCGTGAAAGAGGAATCTTGTTGGGTGGATCCATAGAAATAATGAATGAAAAAAGCTTTGGAGTTTGTCACCACAAAATACAGCATTTTAATTACAGTGCATTCCCTCGAGAGCGAGCTGCAAACACAGTACAGGCTCTTAAGGTACCAGGGGGAGTCTGCATCACTGCTAAGCTAATAATGTTTGCAGCTGTAGTGCTGATACACACATTAAATTAATCTGGGTAATATACATACTTGAAATATTATGGATCATATCAAACTATGGTCATTAATGCTAATGGGGAATCATTACCGTACTTTGCATGTGAGAGGTTTTCAAAATTAAACTGTCAATCGCTGTGTTCCTTAATGCCTAATGCTCTCTCAGCTGGAGCAGAAGATGAGCTCTACGCCATCATTTATCATACTCTGTTCGCTGTGCATCGACTGGTGTGAGCCGCACGCTTTCCAAAAGAAGCTTTAAAGGGATAGTTCAACATTTCCAGAAAAACACGTACGGCTCTCTTTCCAGTACTGAGATGAGAAGATCAATACCAACCTAGAGCTGGATGCAGGATTTGGGTAACCTATCTTAGCATAAAGGCCAGAGTATTTCTTAACGGACAGTTTATATATTTTTTTAAATTATAAAGTTAACATTTCCTTTCCCAGCAGTTGGATAAAAGGGAGGCTTCCACCCCACAGAAGCACAACATTATCAAATATTAATCCTTTCATACAGTAGTCCTTACCTGCTTGACCAGTGGCGATGCTAACGGCCGCAAACAGCCTCTGCGTGCGGCTCAGATCTGACACCCCATTGACAGCCTCCACCTCAAAAGTGTAGTTGGCGTGGGCGAGCAGATCCATGATGGTCACATAAGTGTCCACTAATCCTGACTGCGCGGGGGAGTATCCCACATTAGGCCCACACGGCACACACTCTTCAGGTTCCCAGCTGCAGCGCCGGCATATAACCCTGTAGGTAACGTCATTGCGGCCGCCCGTGTCTGCCGGTGGGCTCCATTCCAGGGTAACGGTGGTCTGGTTGATGTTGTAGACCAGGTTCTGTGGCGCTGAGGGAGGTCCTGTCAGAGGTGGACACACAGAGGAAGCCAGAATTAAATAACTGAGAGCCAAGTAAAGTGACAGCCAAGAGTGTGACTGGATCTGTGCTTTCTTTGAGTAGAAAAAAAAAAAACGTATGCCAGCTCCAGCCCGAGAGCCAAATACTGACACTCAATTATAATAAGACTCAGACCCAGAAAAAATAGTACAGGTACACTGAAAGGAAGTGAGCTCTGGCAGGCGCCAAGGTCAGCGTTAGAAAGCTGTAAAATCAAAGAGTGGAGCCCAGAGTTTCAAAGGGATGAATAATTTCATTGTCAGAGTTCATGCAGCACAGTTTTATGTCACTGTTTTTATGAATTGTCATTAACAAGGCAGTGTAGTCGTCTAACCCCACACTCCACATCCATCTCATTGCACCATCAGCACTCTACACACTGTAAAATCTAGTAGTCCGTCTCATATTTATCGTTGGAGAGTGATTGTTAACTCGAAATTTGCCAATGAAACATGACACATTATGTTTTTGAGGTCATTATGGCATATCATAACATATATTGCCTGTCAACACATCTTGCATTCATTTTTTTTGGAGTTGTTTTTGGTCACCTGACAAATGTATGTGCAATATTCACTCTTCTTTAAGCTTTACTTTTGGTCTCCACCAAACAAACAAATAAAAAGTAAAAATCGGTGCTGAACGGAAAGCATACAGTGAGTTTATTAGAGCTTATGTTTTGTTCATAATATCTGACTGCTAGAATTAGGTTGATAAGAGCTGTGGTACTGAATATAAATGTGTATAAAAGAGGCTACAAAACTCTGCGTAGCTGAGAGCAATTGCAGAGTTGGGTGGTAATTCATTCATATTCAACACGGATATAAAAATATTGATACGTGGAGCTGTCCTTTAACAGTGAAATAGTCAAATGGTGGGTTTTTTTACAGCATGCAAACACCGCTGGTGATCCATCCACATGGATTAAAGTTACTGTTAACAGCACAAAATCTGCAGCTGCAGATTGAAATGAAATGACTGAGACATGGTTACACGGTCGGACGAACGCTGAGACACAAACAGTCTCTCAGTCTTCCTGTTCTCCAGAAATATACCACTATCCCAGCTGCAGACAGCGGCCTCACTGCGTTTCCTTCTAAAGGTATATCATGTCGACAGCCAGGCTTTTTTTGGAGACATAAAAGTTAATGTCTTTCCAAAAAAAAAAAAAAAAAAAAAAATTAAAGCTTGGCTCACCCACACAATTTATGAACGAGATTTAAAGCTTGATTATCGCCACCCTGTAACCGCCATATACAGTTTCACTTGACATACAATAGCAACTAACTCTGTGGCATCAAAAGAGCGCAGGACTGCAGACCATTTCCCTGTAAACGTTCACATAATGGCCAAAGAGATTAGCTCATCTCGTAAAACAGCGAATAACAAATTGCTGCTTTCATCTTTCAAATTCCAGCCTGTTGGCTTTTACAACTCAGATGTTAATATAGATAAACTCCGCTTACCGCGGTAAAGATTAAATGACTTCTATTCTTTGTTTATGAATGTTTTAAGAACATCTTCATTTTGTTCACTGGGAGAACGAAACTGTCAGGAAATATTCTTTTGAGGAATCATTAAAACTGTCACATCAACTAACAAAATAGGTCATGCATATGCATAGAGCCAAAACTGCTATTGCAATATTCGGGCTCATTAATACAGCACTTAGTTGTTTTCCCTCTGTTTCAGCCATTAGAACTAAAGGCTCAATGGAGACATCCATATTCATGATTATCGGCTAAGATAAGAGACAGACTGTGGACTGGGAAGATGAAAGAGCCACCTGTGGCAGGTGAAGTGGAGAGGAGTGACTGCTGATAGCGCCACTCGACTTCAGCCTTGGCACTGACACTCGACCCACGCTCTCCATCTTCCTCACGGACAAAGGGAAGGTGTGCTTCCACACATACACGCGCACACGTGTGCACTCACACACACATACACACACACACACACCTCCCACCCCAGGCCCAAACCTCAATGACGTTTTATTCTAGCATCTGCAAGGCCACGGTAAGCGACGATAACATCTCATTTTGCCTGTGCCACTCTTATTTGGGTCTCAGGTGCCAAAGATGAAAGACACGATTTCTCTGCAACAAGATGCAAAAAGGAAATTAGATTAGACTGACCCTGGATCTGTGTGACCTTTGTCTGTTTCTGAGATGCACACAACGCTGTAAGCTGCGCTTTTCCTCTTTTGAAGATCTCTGTTTGCCAAACAAAGCGCAGATTACGGAACTAAAACTCGCTTTTTTCGGAACTTCTCTCTCTCTCGAGCGCTTGTTTTTCATTCTTCACAGGACAACATCCGCTGCTTTTCACATGTACAATGCCACATGTGCAAACACCACATTCAAGGAGAGTTTCAGAAAAGGTATAAACACTTTCTGTCTGTAGTCATGGTCAGACGACACATTATACTTCATTTGAAGAACACCAAACCCTCCAGTCCTCTTCTTCCCTCTTCTTCCTTGGCGTCTCTTTGTTTCTCCATATGTCTGGACTGAGGAATACGAAACTCTGGCCCTACTTCACCTGCAGCACAGATTTGCACCACATCCTGAGCTCTCCACTGTCTCTCTGTCTGCTCATCCTTATAGCTCAAGGGCTCGTCGCTCTCCCTCTTCTTTCTACCTTTTTTTTTTTCTTCCTGTCTCTCACTCCCCCACTCTGTCTTATCTTTTCGTGTTCTCTCCTCTCACCCCTCCTCCCAGTCAAGTTTCATTTCACGGATTAGCCTGCCAGAGTCCCCACAGCCTGAAACGTCTCAATCACTCGCTCGCTTCCCTCCAACGCTGCCGCTGTGACCAAGCATGGGTTAGTGTGTGTGCGGGGGTGTTTTTGTTGTCGTGCATAAATATGAAGTATGTGCGTGCACGGTTTATGTTTCCTGTTAAATCATTTGCATGCTAACATGGCAGAGATTCTAAAGCAGAGCCCGTGATTATGCGAAATGAAAAAAGGAAACCCAATGTGTAAAAGCAGTGAGAAAAAAAGTCTTCCGATACACTGAAATATCCACTATATCCAAAAATCTACCATATAGAACACATAATATAGTAGCTAGTATATATAGTATAATAGTTTTTAGGTCATGTTTCAAAACCCATGTCGACTCTGTGCAGAGTTGTGAGACCTGAGTAAATCCAAGCTTAAGAGAGAAGAATCTGGCGCTTATCGGCCTTGAGAGGTGCTCGGGGTTGCCTTAACCCTCCACAGCCTATTAGCTGGCTGTGCTCTAATTGGGGAGCAGTGGGGAGAGGGGTGGCAGGGGTGAGTGGTATTCAAATCGCCCATGAGGTAATCCTCACTCTACAAATGTGTGTTGTGACCCCGTGACCCAGTCTCTAATGATGGGGCTGCAGCAAAACCTGTACGAGGGAAGCCATGCAGAAGAGTTTTTTGGCAGAAGGGCCCTGCGACTTCTGTTGTTGGAATAACCAAACTTCCAATACTGCTTCAGTACTGCTTCAATACCACTTCACTCAATTCAATATTAGATCTGCGATTTGCACCAATTGTGTGCTGCAAGCTGAAATTCCATTTCAGCCTCGTCTCTGTAGACTGCATGATGGCACACGGAGAGGAATAAAAAAACTGAAGGAAAGAATCATGTGGAAGATACACATACGCAGACTAATAATATACAAACAAATCTACATAAATGAAGTTCTGATGCCAAATCACATTCAATGAGAGCATTGCGTAACTACATGTCTGTAAAACAATACGTCCTGGAACAATGACATCTACTTCCTATATTATATTTCCTACCCTGCTGTGTAGAATAGCCCTTTGATATTATAGTTGATATTACAATACATATTCTTCAACGAATCTGCTAAATTACATTCAAACTAACTTGGGCTATTGGGAACCCCGACTCGTTTTTGGATCCAGGCACTCCTGGTGGGTTAATCCAGTCCTGACCAAAGCAATTACCAAGATCTGGGACATGGCTACAATGAAGTCTGACAACGAACAATCAGGCAATTTAGACCACTTTACCTGAAGGTAAAACTGAATGTGAATGTTGGCAAAATACCATCATTTAACAAGACAAAACAGAATGAAGGGAAGTGGAATTTCCCTTGAAGTGAATCTGGGTGTGAACTTCAGCAGAATGAAAAAGAATGTGGAGTATATATATATATATATATATATATATATCTTTTAGGTTTTTGAACTGAACACTGGCTCTGATATGTGGTAGCAACGTTAGCCCCCTACATTCTATCACAGTCCCTTAGCAACTCCAGGCAGGATGAACCCGATGATAGACGGCGACTTGTTGAGGTGTCGGCGGGGGCTGGGAGGAAGAGACGACTGCTCACGACTGCCCTTCCTGGCCCTGAGCTTGCACCAGCACTGCTCACAGCTGTTGCATGATTGATGCCCACTCCCCAACCTGTCAACAGCTCCAGTCTGTGCCCTGCCTCTGGAGAAAACGCCTCCCCATATATGTCATTTTCTCATAATTTTGCATATGAATGGGTTGGACAAACATTCAACAAAACAAAAGTATTTCTTCCTTCCACCCCCTCTCAAAACATAGCACATGGGAAACAATGTATTCGGTGCTATGTTTTTTGGAACTTCTTCCCTCATCTTTATTCAGCTTGGATTTGGCTTTTCATGTCCCCCACATTACATCTTCATCTCATTTCCTCTCAAATCCTCATAGACGCATTCTTAATCTCTATGTGCCAGAGATCCATCTCACTGTTTTGCTAAGGCCTACGATATGGTAGCTTTACAAACCCCTATTTAAAAAAAATCTGTCAATCAAGCTATTTGTTCAGGCAGTGCAAATTCATTTTCAATTACTATTCACTCCTGGCCTGGATAAAGCTTGAAAAAAAGGAAATCACAGTGACTATTGGTCACACTGACTTAATCCAGTGATGAATGAGGAAATGCACGTACAGAAAGCCGTGCAAAATTATTCTGAGTGAATGTAGAGGAGGGCGAAGCTATTCATACAAGTTAAAAATACATATTTACACATAATGGTATGGGGTCATCAAGTATAGACCCGAAGTTAATGAAAATGAATAATGGAAAGTGTGCATTAGGCAACTTCAGTAATTACTGCGCTACTTGGCCAAGGTGATTATCCAGAAGGGAACAGCCAGAGGACACTGCAAAGAAGTGGGAACTTTCTTACCGCCGCATGTGTGTCCTGCCCTTGATCAGTAGGATATGTTAGAGTGAAGCGTTAACATCCGATTAGGATGGTTGGAGAAGTGAGTAATGGACCTGTCTTTTAGAACAAGATGTGTATGGTTGCCCCTGTGCTACACGGAGAGATTGGTGATCTGTGGTCTTTGGCCGGCCTCAAATTTGCTTAGCCTGAGCTATGTCCTTGTTTGTGTCAGATGTTTCTGGGAACGGAGTTGAAAAGATGTTTTTTTGTAAAAGAACATTATAATATATAATGTCTCGATTCATTAGACGATAGGTCCACGTGAGGACATTTTACACTTTGACGACTTTAACAATTTGACCCATTTTGAAAAACAATAAAAAATTTTTTTTTTTTTTTAATAATCAAGATGAATCTCACCACAAGCAGCAAACAAACACGTCCCATATACCGTATTTTGTGATAAAACTAGAGCTGCAATGACGACAGTAAACTGAATGTGTTTGAGGTGCGGACTGTTGCTCGGGACATTTGAGGCTACATCTTTGCCTTGAAGGAAATGGTGATCGCCGTTTGTCACAATTTTCTGACTAATCAGAAACTAATCGATTAATCAGAAAAATAATAGCGGGATTAATAATGAAAACAAGCATGGCATGCAGCCCCAGATAAAACCATTAGAATGTTGATTGGTGACATGCTAAACATAGCGTCATTAATCTAACTTTTCGTTTGTAGGAGGAAGACTGTGCTATCTCTCTTTTTTTTCCAAAGGTGACATCATCTTTCTAGAAATGACAAATGTTAACAATGCCTTCAAGCTATTTAAAATTGCCCTGTGGAGTATTCTTATAAACAAGCAAAGTTTCTGCTGAGAGCATTTCTTCCATATTTGCCGAGCACATGGTGAGAACAGCCAGCTAAAATGCAAACGAGAAGGCCGATGTTTTAATGATGGATGATGTTTGCAGGAAATCATAGCTCAACCTCTTCTTATTCAAGTTACAATCTTTTTTTTATTTTTTAATTTTTTTTTCTTGCAACCACTCTATCTCGCCCAGTTTTAAAATTAAAATATTCTTTCCTGATAATGTATTTCCACTGGTATAATACAACTTGCAGAGACATCATTCTTCCACAAGGGTGGAATTAAATAAAAAAAAAGGAAAAAAAGGTGCAAATTTGTACCAAATAATTCACGACTGACACACACGCACACACACACACACGCGCGCGTGTGGCAACATGAACACACCTGTGTACTGAAGATATGTTGAAATAAATGGGAAAAGCATCGGGCAGGCAGGGACAGACATGTTGCTCTATGAGCTGCTTTACTGACACTCATAAATGAGTTGATATGAAATTTACAACATTAAATCCAATCTGCAGTCGGTATACTCCTGTCTTTGATTCTCTGATTCGATGCATAGACAAGCCAATGCAGCGTTATAAAATTCTACTATTTGCATAATATCTCAGCAGCAGCCTCTCTCTGTGTCACACACACACACACACACACACACACACATTAGAGATTCTCACTTGGCCTAGTTTGGGTGTTCAGAGAAAAAAAAGCAGCACAGCTCAGGATGTGAAGCAGGCTGATTTCCTGCACATGCATATGTGTTTTTGATGAGTTTTAATCAACAGAAAATGGTACAAAATAAATGAACACAATCTAAACTGTTAATTTGCCCATCTCCTTCTTAATAGATGTGTTGGGAAAAAAAAAGAAAAAAGAATGACGTAACAGTGTGAGCAGCAGCCAGAAACCTGCGGGCCTATCCAGGAGACTTGTGATATATTTTCAGTAGGATAAAGACACACAGATAAGGTGCTCAGATTACGTTTAGGGGTGCTGTTTACCTCAAGAGATAAAGGAGAGTGCTAACATTTCCCCTGTGCACAGTAGCAGACAGCAACAGGAGCACAAACAAACAAACAAACAAACAAACAAAAAAAAAGATTCTAGCAGTGAAATAAACATGTTTAACAATGGATTTAGAAAGCAAATGAGCCCCACCCTTCAGACTGAATCCCCCCGGCCTGTGTAAATAAGCCATCAATGGCTGTCACATAACTGTTACACTGGCCAGGACAAATGAAGACGCAGGGTGCTGCCTGCGCTGCCGCTGCTGACTGTAATTGCAATCTTTCAGACGGGAAATGGCAAATTGCTCCTCTCATCATTAGCAACAAGCTAAGACAGAAAACAGACATGCAAGCCTGCAAACATAATTATAATGACATACTGGGAGGCAGAGGAACTGCCATGGAACACATCTGGGGCTTTCATGAGACTACTGCAGACTAACTGAGCAGGACTGCCATGTAGTTTTTTATCCCCCTGCATGTGTGGCTGTTTAAATTCACATGCGCTGTGTTTACCTAGCAACGGCATGGCAGACTTACTTGTGCAGGCCACAGAGGGAGGGTCAGAGAGTGCTCGGTAGTAGCCATCCTCGCAGTCGCAGCGCCAGGAGCCCTCGCGGTCGTTAAAGCTGTGGGCCGGACAGCGAGAGCACTGAAGGTCCTGGGAGGAAGACTTGTAGAAACCACGACCGCACGCTGTGGAAGAGAATAAAAAAAAGGGTTAAAGGCTGAGAGATGGAGACAAAGACAGAAACAGAAAGTCAAACTAGTACAGAGTCAAGTGAGAATGTCCGGTTGCCCCAACAGTTCAGCGTAGTGACATTTGTGGACATGGAAAAGTAAAGTGCAGTACTCGTAAAAGTTTGCATGTTCTTATTTTGAAAATGAAATGAATAGAAGATTTTTGGTTTGTGGCCATTTAAAATGACTCAACGCGTCCCTACATGTCTATGAGTTTCATCAGAGTGATTTTCTTTTCAAAACATCTCAGATCGCTTCATTTGAATATTTTTTGAGGCCCAAAAAAAAACAACTTTTCACTACAAATAATCAAACTTTAATAAAAACTCACCTTTTAAAGGAAAAGAAAAAAAAACGATTTGGCGCAGCACGTTTTTTTCTGCCTTCCTGTCTCATTAATCATCTCGTGACCCTGCTCAAGGGTTATTTTAGGGAGTTTTTCTCCTCATCCGCACCGAGCACAGAGGGGGTGTTGTATGCTGGACAGATTGTAAAGCGCCCTGTGGCAAATTTGGGATTTGTGATATTGGGCTATACAAATAAAATTGACTTGACTTCACTCGGAAAGTATTGAAAACTGTCAGCTATGAACGATGGCCACTGGCTTGCCTTCCTACTCGTTATTTCACACTGTGTTTTGTTTGGGGAAAAAGTGGGAACTCATTCTTGCACCTGCCTCCCTTAACGTCTTGATCCAGCCATGCTAAGATACCCACCCCTAACCAGAAATACAACCTGTGTTCACACAGCGCTTTGTATTTAGTAAAGCCCAGCTGAGCCAGGTTCACACAGGATTATATTCACCGAGGATATCAGCAATTATAACAAATCAGTGGATGTCTCCGGGTGATATTAGTCCTGCGCAAACACCATTTGACAGAGTCTTCACTTTCTACCTGAATTCCCATCATTAGTAGGGCATGACAGAACAAACCACTGTGTTTTCATCTCCATGCAGCCAGGATTCGAATGAACCTGCCCCCCTCGGGCTTCATCAAGCAACGCCGCGGCAAAAGTCTCATGTTGAATCATTCGCCGAAAGACGGATTTCGCCACTGATGATTCCTCAAGACAGTGAAGGCGTCTGACCTGTTTATAACAAGTCCTATCTCTGAGAGGAAACATGTGTCAGTGGACTAGCGATTAGTGTACACTGACACATGTTTCCTCTCAGCATTTTACATTTTACCAAGTAGGTAAGCAAACCTAAGACTGATATGTCTAATCAGAAAGAGCTCCTCGCTGCCTGTGTGGCGAGAGAGTAAATTAAACCAACTAACTCATCCAATCACCAGTTCTTCTGAAATTCTGACGTCCCAAACGAGCCATAAAAACAAGAAAGGAAATACAAAAAAAAAACAACAACCCTGTCACATGCCTTTGTTAAGTTAATTTTTAAATACTAAAAAGGAGTAACATGTCTATTCTGGGTCTGGCTATTTTAGCTTCCAAGTAGTTTAAAGTCCCCCAAGATAAGCCACACTGACCCCGCTGCGTGTGCAAAACAGAGCTAAGCCTAGTGAATAACTGCTATCTAGGCCACATGATTTCTTAAACAATCTGCAAGAAATCTATACTTCTGCGAATAGCTCTGCATACAAACTATCAAATTAGACTGGAAATGCATTTTTCATGAGTCACTGGGGAATGTGAGCAGTGATTTTCATACTGGGTCCCCACCCAATTTTCAGATCTCAATTCTGCTCTGCTATTTTTTTTTTTTTTTACTTTTTTCCCTTTTTCTCTGTGGAATTTAAAAATACTGGCCACTCCCTGTTGAGACGGGGCCAGAATAAGAAGGGATCAGAGTTTTCCAGTTTTCACTCTTCCACAGCGGCATGGAGAGTAGGCTGAGGAACGGGGTATCCCTATTTCAGCTACATGAAAGCCCTGTCATTCTCCATTTATCGCACTGACACAGCCTTGTGAAACAAGATCTTTTCTTTTTTTTTTTTTCAAGAGGAAAAAGACATGATTATATCTCTAATCTTTCTTTACCTTTTTTTTTTGAGCCAGTAATTGAAAACAGAGCTACGAGGAAGCTGCGAGCGGCGGGTCTTGAATGCTGACCGGGGGGTGAATCATACTGTATACATACGCAAAGACAACAAGTGCTTACTCATCACATTTGGCAGCTTTGAGTGTATGTGCAGCTCTGAAGAGCGCTAACATTCGACAAACAGCACAGTAAAGCCCGTCTCTTTGCAGTATCTGATACACTGTGTGTACACTCCCCCCGTGGATGTTGATAATGACACTGAAGCGCTTTCTCCAGCAGGTTAAAGATTGGCCAGATCCAGTATAAGACGCTGCTTTCTCCCACCATGCCAGGCTGTTTAAACATTCTGATAAGCCAGCATGTCTGTTTGCCTTTGGGTTTTCTGAGAGCTCATCTGCTGGGTGGCCAGTGTGTGTGTGGAGGAGGAGAAGCCCGACAGGGACCGGAGACGTTCCCCACTGCGACCACCACTCCAGTGGATGAGAGGATCCACAGAACAGATTAGGACGAGGGTAAGGCCTGGGAGGGGAGGTCTTTTGGAAGTAAACACAACTATAAAAGGGAAATTCTAGTTCATTGCACATTATTTTTGGAGCTTTCACTGTGATTTCTACTCATTTTGATTATGCGTCTTCTCCCCCAACATTGATTTCAATACCAAAGCTCAAAATAGCAACTGAGTACCTACTTTTTTCCTAAAAGTTATACAACTTGTATAACTATTATTATAACTATAATAGGGGATATTCACACAACAACGTCTGTTTTAGGCTTGTGAAATGTTTAAATTATATCTCTTCAACAAACCACTCCATCTTTTTCTCAACAAAGAAACAGCAAAGTAGCACTCTGCAGTTGCTAAAATGTCAGCATTAGTAAAATGTAATATCAGTTCTCCTTTTCTAAGCTGTTAAAGGTGCGAGAAATGTCTAAATCTAGTTATGGAAAAAGTTCACGAAATCAATGTGTAGTTAGTTTTAGTTTTAAATGCATTTGGCAGAGAGGAGATGTTTTCACCAGGTTAGCTACTTTTCATCTGCAGTCACTGGGCAGGTAAAATAAGCCACTGTTAACAGTTGAGGCCTATTACTGCCTTTACAATACAATGCAAGTGGTTCAGTATCAGCGTCAATGTTAGCTAAATACAGTACAGTAAATGAACAGGCAAGTACAAAAAGAAAAACAGTCAGCTGATCATTTTTCTTGCATTTTTCTTGATATGATCATAACCGGAAAAAACAAAAAAACAAAAACAAACCTCTGTTGTAATGAACTGGACTTTGACCTTTGACTCAAGCTCGTGAGTTCATTTCTCATGTGTTTTTTTTTTTTTCAATGACTGATGTGTTTATCAGTGTGTCCGACTCGAGTTCGGAACCCCGAAGACATTTACAGAAGCAACAAAGCGGCAAATGAGGCCTCAAAATCAAATTCTTGTATGACGCGGGCAACAAAGTGTTCCTGTAGCTCTCCCAACCACTGCCAGCGCAATGAGTGACAAGTACAAACACAGCCGTCCCGGCACAGCATTCCTGCCCCAGCAGCAGCGAACACCGGCTTGCTGCTGGCTGGTTCCCACTTTACTGGCACCAGATGCTCACGAGACACTGTTAAACCCAGATACTGAGGTGGGATGATAGAGAGTGAGAGGTTCTTTGTTGACTGTCCCCGCAACAACACCTCGCTTCTGAGTGGAAATATCTAACAAAGCAATTACACTAAGTCTTCACCCAGTAGCCTTCTTACCTGACAGAATGACTGACACCTTACTGGCAAACACTGACACGCAAACATGTTAAAACACTGTACAACACCTGAGACCTTTTCACAACTGGCGCTGACTTTGACAAGAAGACTTGCAGTCCGACGTGTAATTACATTTTTAAGGATCAAGTGTGCAAGAGTGATTTCTTGGTCTTCTTCTGGACAAAAAAGCTCAGCGGCAGAAACAACAGTCGTCTTGTTGATGACACTGAGAAATTAGTCAGGCCACAACTGGGCTGAGATTAAACAGAGTGGGGAAATGAATATACAGAGCCAGCATCTGTAACTTCCCTTCCAGTGGTCAAGCACTTTTATTCAGTGATGTGTGTGTGTGTGTGTGTGTGTGTGTGTGGAAGGGGATGCTGCAGTCAGCAATTTTATACACAGGGAGGAAGAAGAGCCTGAGAAAGGAGAGATCCTGAGAGCGGTGGGATGAAGCTAATCAAACGCTCCTGTGACTATAGTGTCTCAATCACAGCCCAGAGAGTCAAACAAAGTCTCCTTATCTTAAGCAGACACGCATACACAAAAAAAATGGAGGGGGACGGATTTCTGTATTTTCGTAAGATCTTGGTTTATTTCTTTTTTTCCTCCGAGCTGAGCTTCTTAACATTCTTGAATTGCATCCAATTTCTCTCACACTCTGGCAGTGTCATGACACTCTGGGTGAGGGACAGACAAGAAGAGGGGAGGGGGGGGGGAGTGGCAGTGACTCGACCGTCTGACATATCCCTTCCCGGCCAAAATAGAAAATAATTATTTCCCTTGTCTGGGGGTGACGCCATGGCACTCAGTGGGTTTTTTTTTTCTTGAGTTAATCTTGTGCCTCTTGCTGACAGATTGGATTCCAAATTTGCCCTTTCGTGTCCTATGCCGTTTTTCTAGTCTTCTATGTATTCACTGCAGCCGGTTATTGAATCTTGCTGAAACTCTTTGAGTACCAACTGAAACGTGTCCGTAGCATCAAGTATCAAAACCGAGGGGTTTGTGATTGATAGAGACATAAAGATGTGGCATTTGTATCCTCATGAAAGTATAATTTGAGTTTTAGATATGAAAAAAAAGTAATGATTTTGGTATCTGGACCGAAACTCCGGTGCCGTAATGGAAAGAAGATTCCAAACAATGTCTAAACCGAGAACCGACTTCATTGCTAGTTTGCTTACAACCTGCTAATCCAGTTAAGGTCACTGTTGACATCAACTGCTATGGGGTGATGCTACAGTATGACACATTTCCAGTTTTTATACAGTTTTCGAGTTTTCTATACAAGTAAAGTTTTAAGTTTAGTATTCTCAGAAGCTGGAAAACAAGCTTCCTTGCTTACTTACAACCCACAAATCCAATCAAGGTTACTGTCCTTATTACAGAGGGGAGTAACTGCTCCAAGAAGGGCAGCTGGGATATTGAGTTTCTCCCCATCTGTCTCAATATTCTGACTCATTGTAGGCTGCAGTATGGGGCTGTGGGAGATTCCCTCAGTTTTTTGCCAGTGAGAATGACTAGTCTGTCTCCACGGTCCTAGCATGATGAGTCCTGTCAGGGCCGAGCACCCCCACCCCACCCCCTTCTCCGGCTGCCCTCCCGTCCGGCCTGATTATGTGTTAAATCCGCCCATGTGTCGGGGTGGATGTGGAAAGAATGCGCGCTGAACGAAGCCGAGCGGGGCTGCGGAGACCCGGAGAGAGCGGCCTGGAGATAGCACCCCATTAGAGTGATAAAAGAGGCAGAGGGAGGAGAGCAGCCGACAGGACCAACATGCAGGCCCCGTCGCTGATGAATGCCAGGTGGAACGGGTCAAGCGTGATAAAGGAAACAGTTTATTTTCTTATTTGAAAAAGACACCATTGCTTTCCGTAAAACGGTCGCCATGGCTGCTGCCGCTGCGATAGGGAAATGTCTTTCTAAATATCAAGTCTAAACACAGGCCTGGCGAGATGTGGAGCCTGTCGCCTGTGGTTTACATGAGTATGTTTCCTCCCACTGTCTTTTCCTCTGCCTGCTTGATTCTGACATCCACTGCTGCGTGGTCCCAGACGCATACTTTTGGATAGTGATCTTTTTTTTTCTACGCTGGGTTTGCTGATATGAATTTTAGTACAGACAAAACAGAACTTATTTGGTGATAAATGACTTGGGGCACGAGAAGCTACAGATTTACTGTGTACCAACTACTTTGTGCTAATTTGGGAATATGCACAACTAAAGCACAAGATGACTCAGGAAAAGACCAGGGGGTTAATATGGTTAATAGGAGGTTAATCTGACCACAATTATTGTCAAGTAAAAAGCAGCTGTAAGGAACCATTGATTTGAAATGATCGGAAACTCTTGACAGCAGGTCACTCGGTCATATGTCAGTAAGAAACAGAGACATTCTCTCCCTCAGACCTGTCTGATCACATCTATTACATTGCAATCGGATGTTAAAACTTCCATAAAACACTCTCTGTCAGCGGTTTCAGAATGCCCTGCGTCTAGCTGGATGTTCAGACAGCCATGAAATGCTATTTTAAACTCAACTCCTATTTCATGTTTTTGCGGTTTTACTTTCAGGGCATACGATTAGGACCATGACCATGCGTTACGACTACGGAGAAGGATGTCAATAGCTCACACGGAGCTTATTTCTTATGCATTAATGTAGCCTGAGGCTTATGTGTGTAGCTCTGATTAGATGTGACTTATGTTCTTTGCCTCAGTAAATAGTAGACCTCGCTGTGGACATTCATCAGGCTCTGTTTACTACATTTTATGCATGCTGAACTATTGCTGCATCTCTTTTATGGACTGAAGCCTGTGGTGTTTTCCCCTGCAATATACGAGGCAGTACATCTTGTGAGTAATTTCAGAGAAAGGCAGGCAGACAGACCCAGGAAAAATCCTAGCTGAGTGTATTTCTTCTACTTGAAAAGTCAAAGGACAACTCAATTGATCTCAACTTGCGAGTGATATGTGGAATTTCGAGGCTGCAAAGGTTTTGGAGAAATCAAGTGCAACTTGAAGGGAGACATGAGTTTTGTTTATACCTTTGCATCAACTAAACCACGTTCAGCTTTTTTACTGACAGGATTCATTTCATGCTAAA
This sequence comes from Pampus argenteus, assembly GCA_036937835.1. Taxonomy (NCBI): domain Eukaryota; kingdom Metazoa; phylum Chordata; class Actinopteri; order Scombriformes; family Stromateidae; genus Pampus; species Pampus argenteus. Next base: position 16,856,149 of record CM072876.1, on the reverse strand, counting down.
GAATTCCTGTGGCTTGCGCTCTAATTTTTTCATATTCAAACACGTTTTGGGTTTTGAGTCTGATCACAGAAGCAACAAAGGAAGCAGCAGGTGCTTGTCGAATCTTCTTTTTCCTCTGAGCCTACTGCAGTGCTCTATATCTGTTTTTTTTTTTTTTTTTCATTAAAGAAGGAGATGCTCAGCAGCTGGGTTTTTGCCCGCAGACATGTTAATCTCCCACCTATGAGAGTCGAGGCGCCTACCCAGCTCCTGGAAACAGAGGCAGAGCACACAAAGAAGAGGCAAAGAACTGAGGCCATGCTGAAAATCTCTTCACGGGACGGAGATAGAGTTTCAATGTCAAAGCCCTTCCGAACAACGCTAACATCTCCCATGGGTTTCGGAGGAAGCACTGAAGCTAGGACATGGCTACAATGGGGTCAAAAAAAAAATGTTTTAAATGTCTAAAAAAATCTGATGTCATGTTGTTCTGGATCCCCCTTCCACCCCACACATACTTGGAATGGCTCTGTCTGGCTGCTGCTGCACTCCACACATACAGACAACCGGCCCATTCATCCGAGGTACCTGTGCTTAGCAGGAGATAAGTAGCTTTCCATGAGAAACAAAGAGAAGATTAGCATTCCCTTACACTGTGTTGGAGGGCATGCAGCTTTGCCCTCTAAGCAGAGAAAACCCGAAGGAAGTGTCTGATTGGTTGTACACAGCAAAGATCAAAGACAGCCACCGATTAAGTTCTACTAAAATCAGCCGGTTCACTAAATTTAGCCTAAAACCATTTGGAATTAAACGGCAAACTAACGAACAAGTCAAGATTACTGTCACTTAGGATGATCTCTGTTTATATTTATATTTATATATATATATAAATATATGAATGGAAAAACTATATACAGTAAACAACAATCTTTAGCCTCATTGCACATTTCTAAAAGTTCTAAAATTATTTTCTCGCTTCTAATCGTATCTAGCCATGTAAATAGTTTTGGCTTCAGCTGCTTAGATTCTAAAGATCGTTCTCTGAGATTCTCCCACAACAAAACGGAGGTCAATGGAGAAATAGTCCCTGTAAAAAGCAGGAATAACCAGGACACTAGCTATGAAAAATAAACTTCTCTAATGTAGTTTTTTCAAATTGTTGAGTATAACAATAAGAATTTCATGTATCTCCATTCAATCTCCATGGCTAGATACTATTCAAGTTAAGTTGAGCATTTTAGTCAATTTTAATTTGAAATTTAAACTAATCTTCAAATGTGGGGGGAAAAACCCCCACAAAACATTCAATGTGAAACATTCGTAGCAAGTTCAGAATTTGCAGCGTATAACTCAGAAGGCTTTGCCCTGTCCCTCAGTGGGGGGTGATCATGAAATGCACCGTAACTCTGATTACCTCTTTTGTTTATCCATAAATTAGACTGTTGTGGAGAAAATGGAGGAAACGAGTAAACCATGCGTATGAATCTGAGACCTTAGAATCACTGCGCCTGCAAAGGTTATGAGAGAAACACACAGGAGGAAGTAATATGATCTCACAGAAGACAAGTGTTTCAGCTGCTTTCCAGTCACTGCTGACATCGATAGAAATTACAAACAACAAACTTGAACACCTGTTTTCTCTTTCAGCTCTCCTGCTGATTTACTGCATGGATTTGGAGGTGGAAAATGAAGGGCGTTTTAAAATTAAACCCATTACATCAGAGAATTTACGGCCTTTCGCTCCGCCTGAGTAGAAGCTCCATCATGAGTCTGCACAAAGTCCTCCTAAGAGGTCTCTGCGTCTTTAAGTTATCGTGCGGAGTGAGCTTTCTTGAAATGGATTCTCAGTGACATGGAAGATGTCCCTGCCTAATCGCCTTTTGTTTAGTTCATTTAACTCACATGGAAACAAGAGAGAGGAGCCTTAAGGCCAGCCAGGCGGCTACCTTTAATGGATGAGGTGGTGAGCTCTGCTAAAAGACACAGCAGATGAGGCGAGGACTCTGTATTCTGGGGATGAAAGCACAGGGTCCAAAGGTCTGTCTGATCCAAAGCCCCCTGCAGCCCAAGCGAAATCGCCAGTAAAAATGTCCCCAGTCAGCAACTGAGCATTATCTCTGAATTGTGCCAATGCCTACCAACCCTCCTGACCCAGCCCCCGCCCACCCTGATCCACCCCCCCCTACCCCCCTCGTCTGGTCCCAGAGCTGTGACAGAAAGGAATGGAACAATGTCAAACCAGCCGCTCATCACTGCGGTGGCCAGGCCCCCCCATGGCTCCCCCCGACACATAAAGACAGCTTGGCCTCAGATGCCCACGAGTGGTTGTGCAAATCTGGGCTGCTCTTATATATTTATCGTTTATAGCTAGCGGTATCAAGTTTTCTAGTCCTTCTAGATAGATAGAAAATGACTCACAGACATTCTCATGATGTTCTGGCAATGTGCATTTTCCACTATTTGCTGACATTTTATAGACCAAACACTTCATCAAATAATCCCGAAACATCGTCCGCAGACTCAGTAATGAAAAGAAAGCAGCAGTAGTTGCTGCCCTAAACTTATTTATCGTGTTTATTTCAAAATGAAACTGAATACCCAAAAAAGAGTACTCGCTGGAAGAAACGGCAGAATTTCCTGCAACAGAGCAACCCTAAGCACATTTTAAGTTCTGCTTCCTCTACTCTGGATGTAAGTGGAAAGAAAGTGTGAAGTTATGTAATAAGTTATCGATTTCCCTCTTAAAGGAAGATTGAAGTACAGAGCCAGCGGTCTGAAGCCTCCCAGAGGAGAAGCTCCACTGACAACAGGACCCTCCCTGCTGCCTCTTAAGGTGGCGAGACCTCGAGCCGAGTCACATATCACTTTCACCCTCATGCCACGGGGACGTAACGCAGAACACCAAAGGCATTGTCTTCTGACATGGAGTTCGCCTGTCTGATCACATCTCTCTCAAGCAGTCAGCAGGCAAGCAATTACAAAAAAAGACATCTGTGCCACAGTTTGGATAGCTAAAAAGGGCAAAAGCTTAGAATTGCAGGAGGTATGGAAGCAGGGATCGATGAAGATGTCTGAACCTGTTAGTGCAAGTGGAGATGAGGGCAGCAGCACATGGGGGGAGGGCTCTTTTGTCATGCAGGGAGAGGGGGCCGGAGAGGTGACTCTTCTGGCGATCAGGGGTCAACTGCTGCGATCATCCATCTTCCGTCTTGACAGTGTCCTGTCAGCCGGTGCGCTCGCGTTACTAAGCACAACAGGCAGGCCTCCATTGTGGCGCTGCGCTGGTCTGCAGCCATGTGTAAATGAAGTTAATATTCACTGACCTTATGCATGGCAAAAAGTGGACCCTGGTGTCACTTTGGAAATAACACTATCTGACACAAAGGTCTCCCTTTTAGAGGCTTAACAAAGTCTCTTACCAGTATAGCTGACCATATGCCTTTGTTTGTGCGTGAAAGAGGAATGTTTGCTTGGATTCTGTCTATTCATGTGATGCAACAGAAGGTCTCAAATTTGGACTGGCAGGTCAGATTCCAAGACCTGGATACTGATATGTCATCATTCTCCAGTTAATCCTCGACTACTTGAAACAGCGTAAAAGATCAGATTAATGCAATTTATGACAAAAAATCCCATCTTCTTAGAGTCAAACCAGGATGTATATATGTATGTATAATACTCCTGTGAATAAAGGGAGTGAAAATATCAACGTGTCAAGTGTAAAGGGTTACTAGTGTATAGGAAAATAACTATAAGATTGTTTTTTGATGCTTCTAAACAAGGTTTGTATGCCTACCACAGCTGAGTGGATTGAGCTTTCCCATCAGCTACTTGATATTCATGTATGCAGTCAGTTGCTGTAGCTTATCAGCAGAGGTGAGACACAAACCTATTACTAGTGACCAGACGCTGGCAGCCTCTTGTCCTTCTTAAAGCTTAGTTTTCTGTGCTTAGATAGTGTGTTTTAGATCCAGCCTCACTTTAATGTGATATCAATAAACCCGAGAACCAGTTGGAGCAAATAATTAACGACGGCAAGGCTTTTGTTTCTTTGCCTTTACCTCAGCATACAAATTAGAGCGCTTTCATATGAATATGACTTTGAGACAAATATTTACTAAGCCAAGCAACTAAATAAGCCTCCGTGTATATAAAATGAGGCATTTGTACTTCATTTGACATGTTGACAGGGCAGGGACCAGCTCAAGCAAGACGTCCATGTATCCCGGGAAACAACTTATTTCCCCGCTGTTACTTCTCATTCAGAAGTGTGTATTTAAAAAAGGGGGACGCTGGATGTGGAAAATAAATACTCGTTATTATAGCCTGTCAAATTGGAATTCTCTTCATCTTCTGAAGAAGTAGCTTTGTGTAAGTCTCTACTAATGAGGAGGAATTAGATTTATTGATATTGTCTCTTCACGAAGACAAGTCTACATGACCAGATCCTGTTCTTAGTAGCGTCATGTCCACTGAAATGTAACACCCTTCTCAGTGTTCCCTTTCTTGCATAAACTTATGATGCAATCATTATTTCTATTGTTTTGTCCACCTTCATATAGTATACAGAGCACAGAGAACCTTCTTTTCTGGGGCAACATTGAAAATCCTCCAGTAACTGAAGTAGAGACAATGAAGTGGGTCCACAAAGAAAGTGAATGACAGCAGTTGATGACAGAGTTGAGTGAAAGCACTGAAAATCTAAATGAGAAATGTGTAATCCAATGATCTGAAACAATTATTTGAGTATTCAATTAAATGGTTGACAGAAAATTACATTGTGACAATCGATAAATTGTTTTAGTATTTTTTTTTAAGGCACAAATATGAAATAATCACTGGCTTTGGGTTTTTCTCTCTGATGGTAAAGTGAATATTTTCAGGGTCGGGACTGAAAAATAACATTTTAAAATGTCACCTTGAGCTGACTCCAAATGCTAAAAGAAAACTAATGTGAAAACAGTGAAACGTGCCAATCGTCAACTTCCCGTAGCGCAAGTCATGATGATGACTTTGAATTGGTGGTTTTGTCCATTTCATTCAGAATGGTATAAAACAGAAAAAGGAAGCATATTTGATTTGGTATTTTACTTGATAAATGACTTCAATAATTAATCATTTGATTCGCTCACCACTGAGTTTTTTCTATTATGTGTGTTTCATGTCTCAAAGTCTTCCCCTAAGTGATCAATTTTTAGGATAATACCACATCTGTGAGTGTGGCTGCTACCTGCAAGGCCAGGACAACAAGGAGGAAAAGTCGTGGGCTGTGGAAGAATGCTACTATTCACAGGAAGCAGACGCAAGCAGTGACAGGATCAGCTCCCATCCATCACCAATTTATTTCAATCTTGACTGATTTAGGTCCATTTAGCTCTCTTGTGGATTCCAAGCACACCTGTCATTTGCATAATTAAACTCTGGAGCAGTTGTAAAAGACATCCATTTGGTATATAAAAGTCACACCTTATCAATCAGGGAAGCGTCAAGATGTATGAGGACCTCCTGACTCCTGGCTTCCTGGCTTCATTTGAAATGCTAAGTGCAGTTTTTTCTGCAGGCCTGGCCTGCCCAGACCGCCTGGTGGCTTCCATACACGCTAGCTGTCGTGGTCAGACCCCGACTGTTCAGTCCTTTCCCTCCAGGGCTCAATCATCAATCAGTCTCCAACTAACTTCTGTCCAACTCTCTGACAGTCAAGATGGATGGTGCCAGCGTCTACAGGATGCTGTATCCTCTCATTAATTCGCCTGTTAGCATGCACCGATAGCAGCGAGATACAGCATGTTTTATCTGTTTTCCACCAGATAGAGGCTTCTCTCTTTTTTTTGGTGAGGGTCAACAGTTAATCATTTCTCAGGCACTGGTTACTTAGTACCACAATGATGTGATGTGTCAAAATCGGACAACATACATTCCCGGGATTGAGTGAAACAAAGGCGCCAGTGTCCTCCTACAAGAGCCCTCTCTCTGTCCAAATGACTCTGTGGCTCCATTGCAACCAGAAGCCAGTGCTAAACAGCACCAGCGAATGAATGGGCGCTATTTTCACAACACGCACTTCTTCGCAAAATGAACCCCCCGTGCAGGCTGCGGGGACACTTCAACTGGCCTTTTTCAACACCCATTACACTGAGACCACTGAACGCAGCGGGCGGAAAAGAAGAGTGACATTTACTGCCACAGATTGCCACACAAAGAGTTAAAGAGAGACAGGGGAGGGAGAAGGGTGGTGGTAGTGGTGGGAGGGGGGGTGTTAGGGTTGAAAAGACAAGGGGTCCCTCTTCGTTGACGGTGATGAATGAGTGGATCACAACACGTTTCGGAGGAGGCCTTTTGCATCCACACAGGGGGCTCCTCAAATGACATGACTGACAGCTCCACTCCCAAACTCCACCTGCACCCACCCTGTGTAATCATAATCATAGCACATACTGCAGATACTAACCAACTGAGTGTAAAAGAGTCAGATTGCTTCAAAAGAAGCGACAGTTGGGTGATTTAATGGTGTCTTAAACCTCTTATTTCAACATGTTTTCGATGTTGGAAGGAAGTTGGAAGGCTACATCCGAAAATGTTTTTTCCATTCGATCACCTACACCTGAAAATATGTTTGAACAGTTATATGAATATGTACTTTGGTGGTGGCTAGTTATAAAGTAAGTCCTGGCTACAGCACCTTAATGGCCTAATCAAGAGGATTCGATCCTCAACGGATCAACTTTTGTTACATTCTAAAACCAGCACACCTACTTCTTACAGTCATCGGCTACTCTCTCGAGCAGTCTTTTATCAATCCTCACCCAACTACTTTTTTACTTTTCACGTGCAGAACCAAGTCCAACACTACGACTGCTTTTTTTTTGTGTGATTCTTTGCGTCTGGCCCTCTCCGTGACAACATTCTTTTCGCCTTCTTTTTTTTTTCGCCTTCAAGTGAACCAATTTGGAACACGTATAAACACTTTATCCCTTAGACGTGTTCAAACTGCACACTGTACGAACTAGTTCATTTAAGGCGCGCTGAACCCCTTTATAGTTACGACGTAGAATCACCATGAGGCACCATTAGAGAAAGTCTGTTACTGAAAGACTTTTACAGCGCTGAGACAAGTCAAGACATCCGAGAGCCAGGATCCTACATCTTTAACAGTCACAGCCACTTGGACTTATTGCTCTGCTGTTCAGCTGATAGAAATACCTTGAATAGCTTTTAGATTGTTCTGGGGGAAACTACTGAATGGACAATTTAATGTCGGTGGAGCCGCTGGAAGAAGTGCTGATGGTGCACCGTGATTCTCATTTTATTTAGATTAACTACCCCTTAATACAAAGGCTTCTCATGCCTCAGTGGAGATAAAGCTCATAAAGGTGCAGTGTCAAGACTGGAATCTGATCCACATACACATTAAAGAGTCTTCTTCTTCTTCAGGCTTTTTACAACCTAAGGGGTAGGGTAGTCATTGTACTGCTGCCTATATCTACATATACCTATATTTGTTTAAGTGACATGTGAACAGATTCATTAACACAGAGATGTAACAGTCTTCTGTTGTGAATGGCTGTGCACCAGGACATAATAAGAAAAGGTAGCTTAAAGTTACTTGGCTGTTATGCTGCATCGTTCTCCTTGTGGAAATAAATCACGGGCTTTCTTTCTACCTACGGGCACAACCGGATCTCCCGTCTATGCATATTAAAACAACAAAAACAATAAACAGGAACTCCGGGAAACTGAGGGCCGGGTAGAGCGTGGAGATGGCCGGGTTTTATGGAATGCACGGCGGAGATGTTGTCACTTAACTTAAAGCAGCATATTTTCCTTTTTTTTTTTTTTTTCAGGAAAAGGGCAAGGCATGCTGTAGTACAGTTGGTGTTTCCACACACACACACACACACACACACACACACACTACAGCAGTATGTGTCAGGAACTGCAACAGCAAATTCTGTATCATGATCCTAATATGTCATCTTTGCTACTTTGTTAAATCTGTACATTATGAATGATCAGAAACACAGATTTATATCCACCAAACATGCATGTTACATTGATACCTTCAGCAGGAATTAGTTGTAGTATCTGGTTTTTGGTTCTTTTTTTTATTTTTTGCTTTTTGTTATTTGAACTGGCACACTTGACGTTTCAGAGCGCACAGCTTCCTTGATCAAAGATTATAACTTAGAATTTTGCATTGTTTTAATGAAAGATGCGTGACTCATTTTCAGCCTGAGTGTTAAATAACATATTGGCCCAACATGTTGTGTGGTCAGGAGGAGGAGGAGGAGGTAGGGTGCGGGGACTACATACACATTAATCCACATATTATTGATCCACATACACATTAAGGAGCCTTAATCTTCAGGCTTTTAACAACCTAATGGGCAAGGTATTCACTATACTGCTGCCTATATCTACATGCACATGAACAAATTAATTACCACAGAGATGTTACAGTCTTCTGTTGTGATGGCTGTGCACCAGGACATAATACGGAAAGGTATCTTAAAGTTACTTTGACAAGCCAGAGCTTTCGGCTGTTACGCTGCATCGTTTTCCCCGTGGAAATAAATCACGGGCTTTCTTTCCACCTAAGGGCACAACCGGATCTCCCATCTATGCATATTAAAACAACAAAAACAATAAAAAAGGAACTCTGCGGGCTTGAATCAGCGATCGCCTACATCAGAGACGTAGCACAACTTGAGGCGGGCTGTGTTGCTCTAAATTACATGGCCTAATATATTTCATTAACACCTCCCTCAGTGGGTCCCTAATGGATGACAGCATGGCATAAAAGCTTGTCTGCCAGGGACACTAATTTGTTCTTAGATGCATTCCCTTCAATTATTACTGGCTGCTCCTGGCTCCTCATAAGCTGCTTAGATTGAGGTTGCCCACTTTGCAAAAAAGAAAAAAAAAAAAAAAAAAGAGGCTTGGCTGACAAGGCAGGCCACTTAAGTTCTGTGACCTAAGTCACCCCCCTTTAATCCATAGTGATTTTTATCTTACAAGTCAGGTGGCCGCTGAAAATAATCCTCTGAGCGTTCAGAGTGACAGAAAGTATGTTATTGTTAATTGTAGTGGTACAATCCTGCACCACAATGAAAAAAATGAGCCCTGCAGAGGCTGTATTTGCCCTTCCTGTTAGGCTCCTTCATAAATATCCCGAGAGCTAAAAAGCCACAGTACGGCAGCTATTTGTTTTCCTTCTCTGTCAGGGCTGTTCGGCCGGGGCAGCGAGATACTGAGAGACTGGCTGGACTTCCTCTAGACCTGTATATTCTGCTAGCGATTGTCTTGGATCCCTGCCAGTAGGTAACAGAGCAGTGTTTGAGTTGAGGAGCTAAACTCCAGTTATTATTTAATCCCAGTGTCAACAGAATCGTGGCTATAAATTACAAGCCTTGTAATCAATTAACGCGGATTCCAATTATTACATTGCGGATGCCTGGACTCAATACTTTATTCATCTTTACTGCTGTCAAATCAACTGCTCTAATCCCATTTGCCAACACAACTATTCAGCCAGCGATGCTTAAATTGTCATTTACCTGCTTTGCATAATCAAATCACAAATACTCCCCGGTTTATTGCCTGTGTTCTGTTGTTTGTTTGTTTGTTTGTTTGTTTTCTCTTGGCACACCTTTTGTTGTGTGAAATTCCAGGATGCCCCTGACGGATTTCTAAAAAGTTAGTTCAATATGAAAACAACTCTGGGAATTCTAATGAGTAAATTAAATTACTACAAAAAATAAAAATAAAAATATATATCTTTCACTGTTATGAAAAAGAAAGTACAGGCACTCACGTTCGCATGCATCTCCTTTCTGATGAAATCCCGCTTTGCATATACATTTCCCAATGGGCACCAGCCATTCCCCTTCGGCGCTGCAGTGCATCTTTGGAGAGTTGTCGGCCTCCTCCTCTGCGTCGCTCACGCACATGCCCTCGACCTCCACCAGCGAGGAGAACTCTGATCCCGTCACGGTGTCTGGGAACGTGGCCAGGTTCTCAATGATAGACCAGCACTTCTTGTAATAAACTTTGACAGAGACCAGGGCGATACACGCCCCTACATCCTGGAAGGCCAGGTAAAAACCTCGCCTGGACAGCGGGCCAATAATACGCACTTCAGTATTCAGCTTCATCTTCCTCTCGCCCAGGTCGCCCTGGGTGAAGCTTTCATCTGCGGCGATCGTGTCAATTTTCACGTACTGGTTCTCCCGCAAGCTCCTGCCCACCTCTGAATCAGTTTCCTGGTAATACAAGTTGAACGTCTCCTTGCAAGTGCCCACCACACCAGGTAGACTGTTACAATCCCTCAAGGTGAACTTCAGTTCTACAAAAATTCTCTGGGCATCGCCCTTCTCTATCCAGTTAGTCCGAAGCCAGTTATTCTGATTGGGCTCCATGACTTGGCAAACTTGGTATGTGCGAATGGGTGTATAGTTCTCATCCAAGCCGCTGATTTCTTCCCACTGAAAGAAAGAAGACATACATTTGTATATGAATGCAGGCCATTAGGGAAAGCCACCATGTTAAATCTAAAATGTAAAAACCGCCAGACTGAGATCCACATAAAGACGTCTAATGACTGGCAATCAAACCTAGACTGGAAGTGATTACAGTGCAATGAATATGACAAACGTGTATGAAATATAGTCATTTCAGACAGCTCCATATACAATAAAAAGCAGTGAATGACGGGAGATCAGCAGTGGCAGTTTTATGGCACCTAGACATCTTTAAAGAACGTCTGCGCTCAGTTTATCTGCTTTTACTCACATTATTTATTTAAAAAGTTTCGCAGCCTGCCTGTTTTTAATCAGACTAGCGGGTTGGAAGTGCTTAGCTAAAGGCCTTTGTGATCCGACTGTCAAAAGCCGGCAGAGTTTAGTTGCAGAAACAACCTCTTGCATTCCTTATCTGGTATTATGGGAAGACTTTTGTGAAGAGAGAAATAAAGGCTACTGATCCTCATGTATATTTAACATCTTTCTGAAATATTATTATTCCAATCACAAATGTGGGATATCAGAGACAGCTGGAAAAAAATATACATAAATATATATATATATATATATATATATATATATATATATATATATATATATATATAGAGAGAGAGAGAGAGAGAGAGATATTCAGTGTTTGTACCAGTGATGCAGATATTCGTACACTTACCCCATTGGGAGGATAGGAGATCCACTCCAGTTCTGTCTGCTGTGCCTTGGAGTCCAGCAGAATCACTAGTGACAGGAAACCGAGAGGCAGGTGGTTAAATCTCACCGGAGCACCGGGGCTGGGTATTACTGATAGGCCACACATCTATATCTATAGCATATACCCCTGACCTCATTTCTAGCAGCAGCAGCTAAAGCAAAACATGCAATAAGAATATTGAGTGTGCTGCAGCAGACATGTCCTCATATTCTGCGGGGGAACTTTTTTTTTTACTGTATAAAGAGTCTAGAAACAGAGACGGCTCAGAATCTTTACGCACATTTAATCTTTTATATTATATATTTATTGCTGGTTTATTTTACACATCAGTTCATTAAAACTATTTATTATTATTATTTATTTTTTTTGGAGTTGCGTTCAGGTCAAACGAGCGGCGTCTGCCTCCATCCCGACGCGCACACGGACGGGTTTATGTGCAGCTCGAAGCGGTCAGGAAACCCCAGTGGAAGCCTCTATGAGCGGACGGCTTGTTTTCAGCTTCAACCTGCGAAGCCTGCTTTATGTTCTGGAAGTGTGCGAGAGTCTAACGCGTTCATGGAAATATATATTATATAATAATATAAAGTTGTTGTTGTTTTTTTTTAAATTATGATTAATGTCAGCAAAGCGCTCCGTGACGAGAGATTTAGGACGCCAGTCAGGACGCACCGCTATAAAACAAACAAACAAACAATAATAATAATAATAATAATAATACATGCTCTAGTTATATCTCATATGACATGTGTGATGTGGAGGTTATACGATGCATATAAAGACCGAGGATTTACAACCCATACCAGCCATCACATCCACGCCGCGCATGATTATTACACTGTTACACCTATCGTGTGATTTTTCTGTTTTTACGCATTAACATAATGCCGCTGATTTAAATGGGACCCGCTGCATTTAAAGTGCTACTCTTTTGCCATTTTGACTTATTGAAATCCTCTTTATTGTGCGAGTGTGTGTGTGTTTTAAGTGTGTGAGACGCGTTACGGCTCCGCGTCAATCTGCCGTATTTTCCTTTCCAGGGTTCGAGAGCAGACAGGACTGTTAGAGCCGAGGCCACTCTGGAGGAAACGAGCGCGTCCAGATAGACGGCTCACTCTCGGCCATCGAGCCGAGCCTGCTGGGACGATCGATGAGCTGATCTTACCTAGTTTGTCGTGATAGATTGATAATCTATAATGAGCAGGCTAGTTATGCCAATGGCGCACTGGCGATGAAGTATGGCATAAACTAAGCTTTCTGCGTAATCCGTGTTTGTGTTTTCACCGTGTGCGCACAGCGTTCGATTGCCGTGCGTAAAAACACCGAGCAGCCCGGGAGCAGATAGCGCTGTCATCCCGGCACACTGGCCTCATCTGACCGCAGCAGGACGCATGAAACATCGACTTTAAACATAATTAAGTTATTAAAATAATAATAATAATAATAAGAGTATACTGTGGAAGGCTATACCGCAGGATGCTGGATGTGGACGCGTCTGGTAATTTAGCTGTAGATGGGATGGAAGAGAGTGCAAACTTTAAGAACTTACCTTCCTTCGCATTCTGTGCTTCCACGCTGTCTACATAACAGCATACATGAAGGCAAAATGTAATCCACACACACGGGATAGACGCGGAGAGCATGGTGCAGCCGTGGGTTTCAGTGTAGACCGTGAACTCGCTTTGCCACCGTCTCGCGTGCTTCCCATTGACGACACTAAACCGGCTCTATGTACAACAATCCGCTGTGCCCCACTCAAATAGCGTCTGCTGCCGGTGGGAGGAGACTGTGGCTCCGGTGATGTCAGTCAAGGCGACGAGCGGAGGGTTTGTCCAATCGGAAGCGAGGAAAGGAAACGTCACGCACAGTGAGGGCCAGTAGGTGCGCGGAGGTGGAGGCGTTTTTTTGGGGGGGAAACGCGCGGCGGAGGAGATGTTGTCACAACTTAGAGCAGATATTTTTGGTTTTCTTCAGGAAAAGGGCAAGGCATGGTGTAGTACAGTTGGTGTCTACACACACACACACAGAGACACACACACACACACGCACGCTGTAGATTGTAAGTGATCTATCCACCTAACACACATATTAATGCATTAATACCTTCAGCTGTTTCTGTTTCTTATCTTTGGTGTTTTATTATTTCCAGAGCTCACTGCTTCCTGGATCAAAGATCATAAATAATGTTGCATTATTTGAATGAATGATGTGTGACTCACTGTGAGCCTGAGTGTTAAACAGCATATCGGGCCAACATGCTGGGTGGTCAGCAGGAGGAGGTGGTGGAGGAGGGGGGGTGGGGGAGCAACCTGTTACTGAGGCAAACTAGGCCCCTCATGCACAAGCTGGGTTATTTTATAGCCAATGATTTTTATGGCATTTAAAATGCTGTAAAATATAAACCATTATAAGTGTTGTTGTTTTTGCTAATATGCAACTACTTAACAAAACCTCGTATCTGGACAGCGTGAAACCAACAATAAAATGCCTTCAGTTGACAAATTACAGTACAAACCAAGTGAAACATGATTCTCTGGAAAAAAATAGATAGAAATACATCGAATGCTCTGATTCATCTGATAAAGTGCAACAGTCAAACAGCCAACTAGTGGCCAAAATTATAATAATAATAATAATAAAAACCTTTATTAAGAGTGATGTCATCTTCAAACACAGGTTGTATTTGCTCAACACCGATTTGTGTGTGTGTGTGTGTGATTATTTACTTTCAAGAGCAGATGTCATAGTGCTTTACAATAAAAGACAAAAAGACAGGACGCAATGTTATGATAAAATAGAGATAAAATAGATATGAATATTCCTCACCCTGCCCGCTGGTGTTACCTCTATGACTCCAAAGTCCACAGCAAGCTGTAAATGAATCCACAGCTGTCAGCGTGGAGCGGTTCTTCCACCCAAACACTGTAGAAGTTAGGTAAATGACATTTCTATAACCCAAAGATCATCATCGTTTGTTCAATAATGTTTTACAATATGTGCAATCATATAATGCCCTCCGTCTTTACACTTTGGCTTTGGATAAGAGAAAAAAAAAAAAAGTTTAATTAGGGAAAAAGGGAGGAAGGGAGCAGGAAGGGAGCAGGGAGTAGGCAGAAATAAAATGAGAGTGTCAGTTGAAAAGTTTCTGGCAGAGTGTTAAAGGTTTCATTCAGCGTTGCCTTTTAGACAGTATATAGAGAGACATTAAATGTTTGTATCTTACCTTAAGTAAGGGAAAGTCCTACTGTGACAGGCCATTCACGCAATAGGACCTGATTCATTATTACACTGCTGCTCGAGAGACTTTTACCAGAGAGATGGAACCACCGGGGGTCTTAAACAGCAAACAAAGATAAACAAAACAAACGCACCCACCCCCCCTTCCCACACACACACACACACACACACACACACGATTTAAAAACCTAAAGTTAATTTTCCACTTTCTCAGATGACTTGGCATATCGCTTAAAAATGAAAGCATAAAGCACAGCTCATTATCCCTTCATATATATATATATATATATATATATATATATATATATATATATATACAGCTTTTGTTGCAGGTCACTAATTAATCTCCATTACCTCCCAACAAGCAAAACAGCTGTAATTATGGCCCACAAATATTGATTAATAAACTGTGTACATACATACACTTCAGAGCTTATTTACCTTTGCTTTTTTTCTGTGTGTGTGTGTGTGTGTGTGTGTGTTTGTTTGTTTGTTTGGCCTGTTTATTATGCAAATTGCAGCTAATCCTTTTTGTCCTTGATACACAGTTGAATCCTGCGCGGAACTCTATCACTAATGATTGTTGAATTAATCTGGATTAATGTTTCCTTTATCATAAGCTGTCTGCATGAAACGGTGGAGCGGTGGAAAGTCCTTTCATCCAGCAGCATCTGGACATTTGTAGTTCAGAGTGAAAAAAATGATTTAATAGATTTTGATGCACTTTTTACTGTAAACAAGTTAGCATGCTATTGTGAGCATATAGCATCCCTTGGTTCGATTCCATCCCACTTCCCTTGTTTCCAGTCTGCCTCTTCACTGTCTACTATCTAATAAAGGAGAAAAGGCCACAAAAAAGGCTGGAACGCCAGAATTACAGTTAATTATCTCCATGGCGACACCCCCGTTGCTTAGGGTTTTAAGATGACGACCATGGACGATGTTCAACTCTGACTCCTGTCTATCTCTGTCTACAAAAAGCATGAAATGATGTCATGACAGTCCTGGATCAGGGCTGGTTGGTTTGAAATAGGAATAAAGGAACCAAAAACATCTTGCTGCAGTCACTCTGTCCTCTTAACTCTCCGAGTATCTGAACAACAGCCTTTAATGCTTGACTAATGTGAAGTATGAAGCTGTCTGTTTCGCCTCATTGTACTGTACCTAACATGTTCAGCGTTGCCATGGCGTTCTCTAATTAAAGCGTCGCTGTTATCCTCATATGGAAGTGACACTAAGCATTAAAGGTATTATGCTCTGCTCTGACAGTAATGAGGCTGGTTTCGCCTCGCCTTGTTGTTGTCAAATTGATTGGCTAACAGATAAAAGTAAGACGTGTGCCACATGTCAGAAGGTCATGTAGAGATAGTTAAAGCTGCGAAAGCCTCAGCGTGCACAGGCAACAGTGGAGCCTTTTCAGGCTAATTCGGGTTCAGTAGGCGGTCTGTCATAGCAGGCAACAATGATGAGGGAGTGCCTGGAGGAAGACGCAGCTGTCGCAGCAAGGATCGCTGAGGCAATCTGTGGACTGACAAACACTTAACGGAGCCAGTTAGTGTTTCTAGGACCCCCAGTTGTGCAGATATCACTGACATGGAAACAACTTGACTTACACACAGCATAGGAGCAGTTCACACCCGTCTCACTTATCTTTATATTATTATTATTACTTTGGAAATGACACCTGTTAACACTCAAACGTCTCAAATTCTAGTCAGTACTTTAAATTACATCACGCCACAATACGGTTACTTACATTAATGAATTCAACCCGGTTCTTCCGTAGTGTCATTATACTTGCATGCTATGAAACACAGTGTGTGTGTGTGTTTCCAAGATGGTCCAACTTAAAAACTGAAGAAAAAAACATCCATAGTTTAAAAAAAAAAGGTATAAAATAAATTATGATATAAAATAAACTATGATAAAAAAAAAAAAAGGATTTAGTGTAGAAGTTTAACACGGGTCACAAACGATGACATCAAAATAAAAGTACATTCAATAGTGTAAGTGAGCTGATGCCCTGATTTCAGTTAAGATTATATACTGTAAGTTTCAAGTCTCTACATGTTGAATGCACTGAAATGAAAGGCTCCTTTCACATTCTAACAGACACAGCATTACTGTGTGCTGTCAAAATGACAGAGAAAACAATGCGGTAGACTCGATTCTACATGTGACAACAGACACCCAGCACTAAGAAGGTCTATGAATGGCCTGAAATAGTAAAGCCATTATCCATACATTATAAACACTATTATAACCGCATATGTTGGCTCTTAAAATACTGAAATCAGCCTATAAAACACACTCTTTGTATAGCTTTTTTTGGTTAAAAAAATATATAAAAAAAAAATATATATATATTTGTATAACATGTAAAATGTAGTTTAAATGACTAAGTGGTCCTGCTGTACCCCCTACTAATACATTAGTTAAAAAGTACATGTAGTGTAACCTCACTTTGCATCTTGTACCTACATATACATTCAGTACTGGTACACCATACAAAGCATCGCATTGGGAGGAATCAGGCTGTAGTTTTATTTGTCTGTACTGTGATTCTATTTTATTTTTCCTCTCAAAAAACATTTAGACAACATAATAAACTCAAATAAAACACAACAGATTTAACATTCCATATTAGATATATTTCAATAAAATGCTTTTTTTTCCTGGAAACAGAATGTGAACTGCATTTTCAGAACATATGAAGCACGAGAGTTCATTTGTAAGCATGGAGATTGTTGTTAAACATAATTTTTTTTTTTTTTAGGTTAGGTTTTCTTTATTTGTCTCCACCAGGGAAGAATTTGTCTTAGAGATAGGGACGGTTACAGCACCATAAATCACATATTTTATTTTAATATTAAGGTTAATTTTCTGCTTGTCTGTGCATCTCATGACCTTTGTCAGCAGGTGAAAATAACTGAGCAAACTCCACCAATCCACTAAAAAAGTTTGTGAGATACATTTGAAATTTCTGTAAAAAAAAAAAAAGTTAGTAAGAAGGTTTTGAGCTGAGATGTATATCTGTCAAAGTAAAGTTAAATGAATGTATGCTTTTAAGATCCTGATCCTTTACACTGCACCAGGTTTCCCCTCCTCAACCAGCTCTGATTAATTTGCCTTCATGAGTGGCCAATCCAATACAACAAATTAACTTTTAGTGTTCTTGGTGGGCTTTTAATTCTTCAAAAGACCGGTAAAAACATTTACACATACACGAACATATACGATGTGAAGCCGTTTCCTTCCCAGACAGATCTGTTCAACATTCATCCAGTGTCCTCATCAGCAGGCAGGACTTAACTCCGCTCTCAATGTCCTCTCCCTGCGGCCTCGAATTACACGTCGAAGAGAGAGTCCCACCGACTGCAGAGATGAGTAAAGAAGTTGGAAATACTTATGTACACAGTTGTATCTTGTTCCTGTGCATTTCATAGGCCGTGTCAGAAAGTAGCAAACAACCTGGGCACCGTGCAGGCTGATCCTGGCATCCAGCAGGCAGGGTAGGCGCAGTCTGAAGTCTGCCTGTCAGGCCCTGGAGGAAAACACCACCCAGAGCTTTAATAGCGACCATGCGAAGCAGCCCAGAGGCCCTGTCAAGTGGCGGTTTGGTTGTGCAAGCAGGCAATTTGCTTCTTTTTATAGATTGGTAATATGGAATGCCCGTCCCAGAGGAAATCTCAAGTGTTGAAAATTCAACTGGTATTGTTGTGGGGCAGCTCAAAGCCATTTGCACCTGACACCTTTCTGTTGATATAATCACATTCCTGCTGGAGTCTGTCTGCGACTCAAGTGAAGTTTTTAAAAAATGCAAAGGCGTCGGGGGGGAAAGAGTAATCATTCCACTCAACATTTCCCCTGTGTTTAAACTCACATGCGCCTTGGGTCACAATTATGAAAATTGGTTAATCAGGAGACAAGGAAGTACTCCAGAAATCCACATTTCTTTGTGATCCAATTAGGCGATTCAAAGAGAGGAATATGCGGTTGTATTTATTAAGCACATTTCTGTCTGGCGTGTTGCTCTAGTTTTTAGTTGTGTAGGTATTGTGCGGCAGAAGTTTGGTGTGTTGTATCTTAGTTAATAGGTCACACGGTGTGTGATGTTGCAACTTCAGAGTGAACAAGGTACTTTAACTAATTTTTGCCGCAGAACAGATTTTTTTTTTTTTTGCTGTAATTACAGGAAGAACAGCAGCCAGAATGAAAAATGAGACACAAATATTACTAATGGAGCCTCAAATGACTCGACATTCTCACTATTCCATGTAGTAGTTGAAGTATGGACATTAAAGACAATCCTTTTAATTCCGGTTTGATATTTCCATGCAAATGAAAACGAATTCAAGCGCTGACTAATCAGCCTCGCTCACATCAGACACTGCTTTCATAGTCCACTTTCAGATGATTCCAGGATCACGGCTGCTTGTTCACTTTAAAGTCCTTATACAAACATCACTTCCAGTTAGTGGAACGCCACAACGCCGCAGTGTGTCGCGCCGACGACTGCTTTATTTCCTGTGTCACTGCTCGTTTCAATGCGATGTGGGATTGTTGAAATCAGTGTTGACAAATGAAGATATCCAGATGTCTGCACTTATAGGAAACATGTGGTCAGTTTCACCCGATGTCATTCATGCGCGGCGGCAGGGCCGCCTCTACCCACCGTCACTCCGCTGTTTGTTTATTTGGAAGTGATTAAAACGGCGTCCCCCCGTAGCTCGGTCCCACAGTCGAGACTTCTGGAAATAAAAAATCACAGAAATGATCCCAGTGAAACACGAGGAGCGGAGGAAGTCAGGAACGCCTGCTTCAATGCAAATGTGTCTGCAGTCATACTAGCAGCTAGCAACATGCTTTTCTTTATCCCAAAGCAGAGCGTATGCATGCAAACTCCAAAGGGCCAATGTTAAAAAACATTCAAACGTATCATCCAATAAATAATCAGCAGCATGTATTAATTGCAAATGTAATACATTATTAAAAGTCAAATCATCATTATGTTATGTATGTTTTTTTTGGAGTTTTCATACAGTCACTTTAGTTTTATTTCAAAGGGATATAATCACAAGTAAAAGTGTTATAAATATGAAATGCCATCATGAAACAGAAACACAGTGATTTTGTCACCTCAACAAATGCTAGCATATTTTTATTAATGTTTAATGGGAAATGACCCGTGGTGGCTGTAGTTGTAGAGGTTCCAGAAGGAAGCAAACGGTGATCACGACTGTTACCAATTAGATGTTTCCAACCCAAACCATGACCTGTCCTCTCATCACCATAGCTGCAACATATAAGGAAACAGGCTAATCATATAAATCCTTTTTTTGCAATGGAAATTCTTCAGTTTCCTGGCATCAGGAGCATCTCTGCCTTTGATGCATCTTGGCCTCAAAGGCACATTTTGCTTATGCTGGCATGTCTGCGTCCAAAGTTTATGTGGAATCGCTTCTAAAAATGTTGAGTTATATTGACTCTGAAAACACTTTAAGTAGGAAACAATGCCACGAGGAAACAATTAAATGGGATTAAAAGAGGGACATTTCTAAATAATAATAGCTCATTTCACAATAAGTTGAGATTTACTGGTTGATTTTTTTTTTTCCCATTTAGTCACATGATTGGTTTTATAATGCATCTATACAGCTGGAGGCGCAACTGAAAACACAGTTCAGCGAGAGGATTGTTCAGCTGCTCATTCAGCTATAAATCTCTTTTTATGAAGTGAAATAGGATTAACAAGGGGAGGGGGGGCAGGGGGGCTCCTATCGCCCCTTCTCAGGTACTGAACATGTCAGACTGTTAGGTATACTGTATATCACCCAGACCCAAATGCAGCCACAGTGTAGAGTTACTTCACTGTCTCCTATAAATGAACTTCCTCAGTGAGAGCTCGGCGTTTGGAGTACAGGGTGAAGGATTCAGTTAGGGTTTCCATGGCATGAAAGAGAAGAAGGTGGCCCCCTTGAATCTGAAGGATGCTCAGCAGAAAGGTGTTTTATTTCACTGTTTCTCCAGCTGCCTGCGCCGCAGTGCTGACAGCATCCAGTTCTGCTAATGTTTGGCCTGCCTGCGTGTCTCCCGGGCAGGCTGTCCAACGGCTGTTCTCAGCCCAGACCTGAGAAATAGATGTCCTCTTCTTCTTTTTTACTATTGCTCTTTAATCAGCTGCCCGTACAATAGGTGGTTGTGTTAACATGCATCTGAAGCACATTCATTTCTGTGTCCCTCCACTCTATCCAATGTGTAAATCTTACTGCTTTTTGGCATTTTAGTGTTTTTCTCTGTTTTGTAACAACATCCAACAGGCAAAAGCCATTTTGAAATGACTTCACTGCAGTGAACAACACATAATTAGCATACCTAACGGCATGCAAAGATATTAATGTCCACGGAAATACCAGAAACATACAGAAAAGTTCCTGCCCTTTGTTCCTTTTTGACCCAAACACGTGCATTCACGAGTGCTGCTCAGAGGCACGCAGAAGCCAGAATATAACCTTCAACTCAAGCAACATTCTGCAAGCAAGTATCAAACAAAGCACCCAAAATGCCAAACTCTATTTGCTCGTAAAAATAACAATAATATAATATAATAATGATAATGACAACTTAACTTATATTTATACAGCACAAGAACTAGTTACAAAGCATATTGCGAAAGGCATAAAACCAACAAGTGTGGTGCAATAAAAAAATAAAAAATAAAAAAAATAATTCTAATTAGAAGTGACATTTAAGAGATGAACATATGCACTAAAAGCAGAGAACAAAAAGCAATTTAAAGATATGAAATAATGTGTTTTTAAAGCGTGCCTGATCCTGACTGCAGAGGCCTGGTGTCCTCTGCAGTAGAAGTGTGAAGGATATGTATTGTGTATGTAATTGTTTTTAATAGAGCTGTAGAGAAGACAAAATCAATGCAAAATCTAAACTTTAAGGCTAAGTTCAAGTTTAGAATGGGCTCACATCCAAGGTTGACTAAATTCCTCCCACAAGACCAAGGTACAATTAAGATGCAAGATTCATATTTTTTACTTATTTATTTATTTTCTGCTAGCCATAAATATCACTCAGAATAATCCATACTACAGCATGTCATAGGAACAGAGTGAACTGAAATTTGAAATCTAGCAAATAGTGATGCCTCACGTCAGCCAAAGCGCTCCCTTCAAGGCAGTGAACCCTACGTTAGCTGGATACGGTGTATGTGTAACCCCTACTCGAACAATTCTGTGCTCACACGACCTTCTCGAGAGCACGAGGGCACGTTCGGGGCGGTGTTTTACCTCTGTGCAGGAGACTAGAGTTCACATCCTTCCATAGAACTGAAATGAATGTTTGCCTTTTTTAAACTGTTAAACTGTGATCGTTCCTTAACCTCAAATCAAATGTATTTTTATTCTAAAGACGTTAACAGACAGTGCTGTCAGATGTGGCTGTTTAACCCAGTAGTTATTTATTAGAGAGACAGACTGCATTTAGTTAGAGATGTCTTAATGAACTTAATGTGATGAAATTTAACAAAATCCTTTGTTTTCTTTGTAAATGTTTCTTTTTTCTGTGTGACATTTAGTAAAAAACGGGATTCAAGTAGCTAAAAATGTCTCCATGGCAAAAAAAACCAAAAACAAAACGCAGCACAGAGAATGGCCACAGCTGCGTCACAAATAGAAGAGAGAAGATTTGCAATCTTTTCTTGTATATGTTACAAAATGTTGGAGAAGATGCGTGTAGAATACTCTGCAGCAGCCCTGAGAGAAACCGGCTGTAACATCAATCACCACTGGGCTCTCTTAACCTCCTTCCTCATCACCACTCGTTTCAACCGCAGTACATCAGCACTGACTGACGTGGAATATGGGTAGTCATCCTTTAACACCAGCTCCAGCCTGTGTATATATATTCATGAGACAACACTGACAAGCTCCAAACTTTCCGGCTCGTGTCTTTCATTAAAAACACCCCTTGTGCACTTTTGACTCCAGATTTAGTCCCCCCACCCCACCCCACATCAGGGAAACAAGAGGGATTATGTAAGATTTAAAGGGATCGGCCCACATCTAGCCCCGACCGCTCCGCTCCTTTTCATCTTCTGATTGGGATAATTATTGGTTGGAGGAGTGAGCATGGAGAAATGTTAGAAATGTTGAGTGGATCGTGGCTTTGAAGCACTCATACACAACTCCGTCTGAAGAGTTGGAGGACATCATACGTTCATTTTCAGCTTTTGTTTTCCGTCTGTTTACCTCGCTGTGGTCTTGCTGACACACTCACTCACTCTGATTAGCCTGTAAGTCAACGGTCAGCAGTTAGGTTCAACGGCGGGCCAGATTTTTTATTTGAAGACAGTTAACCTGTGTTCTAATGTTTTGTTAATTTCTTTTAATTTGTGTCAGAATAAAATAGATTTAGAATCATTGTTTAGGATAGTATAATTGTACCCATTAGTAACTGAGGGCTAATAGACTTATTAGTCATTTTGGCTCATCGGGGTGTGTTTGTTTTGTTATCTACAGTAGATTTGTGAAAACTTTTGATGCATCGGCCATAGGTTAAAGCAGACCAACGGGCTGTGAAATACAATACACAAAGTCCAGTTTATATAACAGACTCTGAAAGCTTTTCACACACCAAAACACTGCGCAGAAGTTTATAATAATGTTACACCGGGGGGGGTTTAAAGTTATCACAGTGAATAATGTTATCTTTTGTTATGACAATGGTGAGGTAAACAGTAGAAAACTTTGCCATCATAGTACAAAGTAATCCGCCAGGAATGTGCACGTGTTCAACTTTCCACCAGGAAAGTTGAGTGTGGTTCAACTGGTTCCACTCTGCCAGTCCTCTACTTTGGCACCCAGCTATGAGGTGACTGCACCCATTCAAATGAATGAGAAAAGCTGCATTGTTTTCCTAAGTCGGTCTGATTTTGGGCATAAGCTGGCAAAGAAATGTATTAAAGGAAGTTGAGAGTCCGGATCTCGATCTCATTAAGGAGTGTTATTGGCCGCTAATAATTCTGCGCGTGCAAGTATTCCTGATTTGACCATTCTGCACGAGCTCCTTTTGACAAATATGTAAGACGAGCCCTTAAACTTCTCTCACAATTATAGCTTTAGATTGACCGCGCTGACCTTTAAGACGTACAGAATGCTGCACTGAAATGTACCAACAGTGTATTATTTGGATGCAAATGTTGAGGATGCAGTTGTACCATTGTAATTTAGCCCTGGACTGTGTTTACATTGTCATTAATGTGCTGGTGGCGTACTTTGACTCGAGCCCACTTCCCAGAGCGATGGAATTAGCATGTGGAAATATGCTGCTTTTTTTGTGACTTTGGATTTTTCGCAGCTATCAGAAGCACAGAGGCAAGACTCTGTTTGTTGTCCTGTGATGCAGATAAAAAGACAAGGGGAAGATGTGCGGCTCAGGAAAAGTCTGAAAGCTGTACTAAAGAATCTGTTGCAGCTCACATTTTATCTGCATGGTTTCAATAAAATGAAAAAGTAGTTCTTAGAAACTTGCAAAATATGGAACATAACATGCAACTTGTGTCCTTGGTTGACATAATAACACCTTAGGTTGCATTCAGATATGATGGATATTGTGCAACCACATGACTTTTTGTTTTTCTCTTGATTTCATAACAATGTTCTAGGAGTAAATCTTTCAGTGGTTAATGGCTTTTATACTGAACCCAGGAGGCTTTCCCACTTCTTCTTTTTTTCTCCAAGTGCTATGATGACTATCTAGTCATATATCGTCATGCTTAAGGCTCATTGGAACTAGTAGCTTTGCATGTTTAGTCTAACAGCAGCAGAGCCCAGTGAGTGAGGAAATGAACATTGTATGTAAGAAAGGCAGAAAAAGCAATGGTCTTCTAAAAAAAAAAAAGGATTTCAACAAGAAAGAGGGAAGTAAAAAATAAGTTAAATAGGCAGTCAAGTGCAGACACAGTGAAAGGGATTAAACAGAGATTTAACAGAGATATAGGTACTTGTGAAACAATATATGTGAGGAGGAGAGTGTCTTTTTATACAGTCTATAAAATATGAAAACTAACACGTTACGTATTCATTATGAAATAATAAATGAACTGCATAAAAGCAGAAAAGAGCGGCAGAAACTTTTTAACAACTAATAAAGTTGCAGTAAAACCTTTGCAACCCATTGGATAGGAGGTGGGGCTTGAATAGGTCTACATTGTCTACATTCCAAAAAAAGAAAAAAAGTTCATTTTCCGGGGTCTACAGCTGGGTCACCCACTCCTCCTGAAAAAAAAAAAAAAAGAGCCGGCATGTTTTATTACTTCCCTATAGTAAATCCATATGGATTCACACCTTTGAATCCATTACAGCTGGCTGTCACCAAACACATCCAGTGTGAAACAGTGTGAAGCCTGTAACCCGCCATGTTTCATGCAGAAATCCCTCCACTGTGCCAATAAGCATTTCCAAGAGAAAGCGGTAATGGGTTTATTAAAGGCTGTTATGGGATGTCGAGAAGGAAGAGATGTACGAGACATAAGTGCAACAAGGAAACATATTCTGAGACGGTCATTCTAAAACTAGAAATACACAGCATCAAATCCACTGTATCCAGTATGGATGCTTCATTTAAACATTGTTTAATCGCCACCACACTGTGGATTCTACACACAATAATAAAACACCTTAACAATTTAAACTTAAGGGTGTGTTTGCTACATATATGAATGGTGGAAGAGACTGTCAGGGTTCCAGACATCAGAAACATGGGACATTATGACCATTCACATCAATGTTGATAGATGAAAACCAACAAGACATTTTCATTGGTCTGATCACTGATAAATCACCGTGTCTCTGTATAGCGGGGTATTTATTTCTCCAAAGGACACTAGTCAAATCGATTCGACGTGAATGTATAAATTATTGCGATTTCAGTTCAACTTTAGCGAACTCCTCTGAAAAGTTTGTAAGCGGTGCAAACACAAAACAGTGGAGGTGTAGGTGTGCGGAACCCGAAATGTCGAGTGTGTGCAGCAGGTCATACGGGCTGTATGACTAGAAATCAGACGTGCAGTTTTAAAAGAAGAACCTGAGGGGAATCAGAAGGCATAAAAGCAATAAAAAAGTGACAGCATGATTTGTGTGTAAGAGGATAAATTTGAGGATGTCGACTGCAGACGCAGGATGAGACAGAGATACGGATCAGTTTATGATCCCAAAGATGCTCCGAGAAGAAGAAGAAGAAAGCTTGACCTGAGTCAGGATTGACATGACGGGGTACCGCACATGAATTTACAATAATTGGAAAAGCTATACTTCATACAATGTTATCAGATAATTAAATCTCAAAACAATTGTGCTTTACGTCTTCTTACGTGTCCAATTGAACATGTGAAATGGAAACTGCCACTCCGACACACAAAAGGGCCAAAGGCAGACGTATCGCAACATCAGAGGATTACAAAGAACAAGAGAAGCACTTATTCCTCATTTCTTTGCTTAATAATAGCCACCGTATAACAAAGGCGACGTGAAAAAAAAAAAACACACTTTATAGACTGGAGCCGGTGTAAAGTTATATTTGCCGTTAAATTGAAATCCTGTTTTCTTTCACGTAATAGATAAGGCATCTAGAATCATAATAAGTCACTTTAACAGCTCATCAACTTTACAGTAGCTGCTGATACGCGCGCCGCTGTATATTCCTGTGGCTGGAGGGATAATGTTGAGCCTGTCAAAACGGCTGAAACATGAGTGACATCCCATGACAGCGATTAAAAGACTCCCGAGCATCTCTCTCCACACAGGTTATGAAGATGAGGGGAATAAAATGCATGGCTTTTTGAAAAACGCTCCTTCTTTTTTTTCTTTTTTTTCCTCTGTGGTTTTGCACAATAATTGTTTTTTCCACACCCTTGGGCTAGTCATCAGTGTAGCTGCCACATCACCACATGATATTCATGATAATCCCATTAGTCTCTCTTCTGCTGCAGTGTTTTCGGAGTTCAAAACTTTTGCACAATGCGACGCAGTGGATACAGTGTTTTGAAATGTGGATTGCCTCTGTGGTTGCTTGTCAGGGCTTGATGATCCTTTGAGACTTACAGCTTTTTTTGGGGGGGGTTTCTGCGTCTCATAACTTAAGGCAAGCAGATGAGCACGCTTGAATCCAAGTCTTGCACAGGCACGCCGATCACAGCCCTGGCCCTCCTCCCTCTGTGGGGAGCATACATATAATATATGTATGCAGGTCACATCCATCCACATAGCTTTGAGAGGTCAAACAGAGCTGCCCGCTGCGCCTCATATATACGGGAAAGAGACAGTTCCCCCGCTGCACAGTTTATGGGAGAGAAAATATGTTGCCTCCACAAATATGCAACTAATTGAGGCAGTAGTGGAAACGCTGCTGTGGTTCATTAATACTGCAGCATGAGTGTTCACTGACCACTGCTGGCGGGGGGGACATTTCACTTTGATTAGATTTTGTGGAGTCTATTGACTATAATATTGTCTAGCCAGTAAAATGCTTTTGAATATGTGCTATCGCTTCAAAATCACTCTTGGCATTCTTTCATGAGGTCGTCACCTGGAATACTTTTAGTCTTGAAGGAGTTCTCCCACATATGCCGAGCACTCGTTGGCTACTTTTCCTTCACTCTGGCGGTCGATATTATCCCAAACCATCTCGAATCGGTTTAGGTGGGATGAGTGTGGAGGCCAGATCGTCTGATTCAGCACTCTATCAGTCTCCATCAGGGTCAAATAGTTCTTAAATCGCAAAGTACATGTGGTTACTTGTGTTTACTACATGAATCCATTTGTGTCATTTTATAGTTTTGATGTCTTAAGTATTGTTCTGCACTGTAGAAAATAGTAAGAATAAAGACAAATCCCTGAATAAACTTTTGACTGGTACTGTATATCATAAGGAAAGAATATGACTTTTTATGTAACTTCATAGACTGTTCTAGGCTATTGTTCTGAGTAAATACCTTGTCTGTGCTGGCTTTTCCTCATAACATGATCCCAACAACAACATACGTGTAATTAAAGTTGGTCATTAGCAAGCAGGTCCAGGTTCCACCTTTCAGAATTCAGGCTGACACAAGCTGTATTGTAGTATGATGTAAACTTTACACATCAACTTTCACCAACACTGAAGTAACTGAACAGAGAGAAAGAAGCGAGTCACTTTAACTGAATGTGATCCTGCTGTCATGAGTGCATTGAACAGAAAAACGTCCCTTTAACCGAACCTGTTGTTGGCTTCCTCGCTTCTCTCCTTTGATTGTTGCCATTGTTTCTTATCTTTCAGATCCTGATAAATATCTCTCTTTGCATTCTTTCCTTTCATGACCTGTCATCGAGGATTCAGCCATGAAAGTGCACGCTGTGAGAGTGGGGTGCGTCCACTTTCTGAGTGTGTCCCTCCCACAGTGTTTGCACAGTTTTCACCTTCTCTCACTCACTCTCTCTCTCTTTCTCTGTCCCCACATGTCTTTCGCAGCAGTTCATAATCATTCGCTTAGAATTCCACATATCACACACTGACATCTGTCACATACAATCATTCATCGTTTTGATGTCTCGCAAAACTAAGTAGCTCAGACATTCCATCAGATTGCTGTCAACTTTATTTTTACCTGCAGTTTGTCATCAGGAGAATTAGAGCACAACTCGCAGACACTGCAGCTTCACTGCTTTCCCTTTGGAATTTATTTCAGGTCATTTTTTCCTGGCAAATACCAACAATCTGCTCAGCTGCTGTTCAAACCTGAAATGGGACACTTCTCATGCCAGGGACTCTAAGGGGGGCACGGGCCAAAATCTCCATAAAGAGCACTTGTAAGATTCCCTGGTGGCTCAGTTGGCTGAGGTGTAATTGCGACATATCAAAGACAAATTTAGCTTATTGTTGCTTTATCTTTCTTTTTTCCCCCCCCTATATCTCATTGCACTGTGAGCTGCTCCAGAGGTGCTTGCAGGTCATGGAGGTGTGACACTAGCCTCAGAGAAGTGTTGTTGTTGGATCTGCCGGTTGCTCAGAAGGTCTGTTCATCCAGAGCGAAACATTTCAACAGCTACGGGCCAGATTGTTGGGAAACGTGATACAGCTTTTAATGGTCCCCAGAGGACAATTCTTGATGATGTTGATGACCCTCTGACCCTCTATCAGCATCACTGTCAGGCTAAAATTTCAAAGTCTAATATAGAGATTGTAATGACATTACTAAGCACATTAATGCTCCCCAGAGGATGAACCCACAAGGGTTTATCTGTGGGGGGTAAACCCTATTGATTTTAATGGCCGCTTCAGGTTGGTTTCTTTGAACCAACCTGAAGACAAACTTTGTTAACCCCGTGATCATGAGGCATATTTTGGTAAAATACATATGTATAAATAACCCTTAAAACCCTCATGCCTATATTTCATTCTTTGTCTTAGCCTTTAATAAATGAGCCATTTTATTGCTTATGAATTCAAAGTAAAATGCTTCAAAAGTCAAAAGACCAGGGTTCAACCTCAGATCGTTGTGGATCGTGTCCACAACGGTCTGATGGCAGCCTCGG
Organism: Pampus argenteus; assembly: GCA_036937835.1. Lineage (NCBI taxonomy): Eukaryota > Metazoa > Chordata > Actinopteri > Scombriformes > Stromateidae > Pampus > Pampus argenteus. The sequence continues at coordinate 16,827,128 of CM072876.1, read as the reverse complement.
TTGCCGAGGTTGTTGCTAAGTTTGTTGATGTTGCCCGTTTGCATAAATCATGTAGAAATGCGTTTGAGTAAGTTTCCATTTAGAGTAAGCTTAAAAAAAATGTAAAACATGTAAAGATATTCCAGTAAAGATATTCCAAAAATATAGATATGTAAATGTTAATAGTATGTCCACTTTAAAATAACATTGACTGTTGCTAGGAGATGGAGGTCTCTGGTGTCAAGTGTGACACCAGAGACACACACACACGCACACCCCAACAATGTCACGAGACTTGTGCATTTGCTTCTGACAGAGATACTAACTCTGATCAACCAGCATCACCCTCATAAGGCTCGACTGCTTTCACACGATTTTTCTATTTTCATCTCAAAGTTTTTTTTATGATTTATGTTATATCAGAATCGGGGGTGAGCATGAGACCTATGTATATTCCCTACTGCAGTACGCCCCCTCAGAGCATATGGGTATGTCGTTTAGCTAATAGCCTCTCAGATGACAAGCATAAGCAGTTGGACCATTTCTGCTGTTTCGGTTTGAAAGAAACACCAACAACACACACATACAAGTGCGTTTACTATATACTCACAGTTGGTTAATATATCGCATGGAATTTGGAAGGCGCAGCTCTGACTTTGGCAAAGAATCCCAGATGACAGCTTGGTTTACTTGGATGCTTTCCACTTTATATGTTATACCACTTTTTAATAAAATGTTCTGTGCTTTTTATAGCTCCGCAACCATCCTGGATAGAGGATGTGGATGCGCTTAATATTTGTTGTTGAGCTTTTAAGTATACGATTGCAGCAAATCAGTAGAGATCCGAGAAGATGAACACACATTTCATTTTGATTGTTGCCCTGATATTTGAGCTTGGGCATTTTCTACTGGAAATACATTCTATACTTAAAGCTGGTCATAAAATAAGTATATTTATTAACGATGGATCAAATGATTAATTAATGTAAAAATAGTTCATAGTTAAAAACCCCTAAAAATATCACCAACTCTGTGGTTCTCCTCAGCTCTACTGAGCGTTTTAGCATTTTTTTAGCTCATTGCTTTGGTTTAAAACCAATAATGTCGGTAAGTGGTTTAACGATGTTAGTTAATATAGTGTATCTAACTTTACCTTTATATCTCTTAAGAGCAAGGCTGCTGGAAAATGCTCCGGGGTCTCAAATTAAGTCTGTGAAAACGACCTTTAAACCACATTATAAACTGAAATTATAGGGATCTTAAGGTGACACCTGCCCTATCGAGTACACACTTTGGAGAAAGGCCCAGAGTTAAATTTTTAGTTTCATGGCGTTAAATATTTCAGAACATATTATACATAATCAAATTACAAACTACACACTAACATATAGATACACAAATGCACAGTGCATAGTGAGAAATAGATGGTGGGTGGTGCGGTTGACAGGGACCGACATACAGTATAATCCTTCACCCCTCGTAACAGGTTAATCATAGTAGGTTAATCTGGCCCTGCTAAAATGACATATTTCATACTATTACCAATCAACCACGTCCACGTGGTTATTGCTGGATATACTGCACAGTGAGACAGTACAAAGATGACTATAAATCACTGTGAATAATTGAATTTGTCTTTAACTGCTGGCTGCCAGCACAAATCATAATTTTACTTGCATTTGGCAAATTTTACAGATGTGTTTGCAATTAATAAGCTCTCATTTCCTTACAGATGCATTGCTTATCAATTTGCCCCGCTTTGAGAAAAATGATGGAATGTGAATATGGGGATATCATTAAAGCTCTCAGTCTGTGCTCATTCTGCTGTGAGGTATTCAGGAAGTCCTACAGTAAGGAACGCTGTGTTCGTCTGACAATGAGCATCCAGCCACTCCTCCCACAGGGCTTCCTTTGTTTGTTTGAATCTGCTACTGGTCCACCTTATGGAAGTTGGCTGCCTGAAGAACGAGAGCTGTTTATGGAACATTTTCCACAGGCCGGGGAGGGGCTCGATACTCACAGGACTTCCCTCCCCCAGTTCTCCCAGCAGGTAGCAATGCAGTAACAGCCCAGTTTGCTGCTCTGTCCACCTGTGGCTCCAACGCCTCCCTCCCCCACTTATCTGTAGTCCCTGTGAAGAGGTTTCTGCATGTACTTGGTGTAAAGAACAGTACTCGGGAGTGCATCATGTAACCTGCCATCATCGTCTGCAGACCCTGTTTACATCCAACATCTGGGTGACACAGAATACATGACGTCAGCTTTCCACAGAAAGTCTTTGCGCCAGTCCAGACCTGCTTTTTAAATTTCCAGTGGGTAACAGGAGGATTTAGGTTGCATCTCTACACTATGATCCCTCCCTTACTCACTTGTCTGCTACGACTCCAATCCGTCTGTTTCTTGTAAGTATGTAACAGGAAAGGCAAAGGTGTTTTACTCATTTGGCTGAAGCTGTGACTCACTGTCAGTGTTGCTGTGCTGCTAATACAGTATATCCTGAACAGCTGCGATCAGGCATGCTTTATTCGACAAATCGGCACAAACAAGTATTAACATATTTGCAGAGATACTAGCACATTATTTTCAGCGCCGCAAGGTGGCAACAACAGGGCCCTGTAATTACTGTGACATCAGTATGTGGCAAAAACCTTCTTCTTTCTGCCTTCCCAGTGTTGGTGTTTCTTTTTACAATATAAACCAAATAATAATAATAATAACTTAGTAGCATTAATCTACCAAGAATGTTGTCTTGCGTGTATTTTATTGTCCATTTTATTTATTTATTTTTTTGCCTGACCACTTTTGCATGTATATGTCCACATGCAAATGAGATGAGATGAGATGAGGTGAGGTGACATGACATGGGATGATATGATATGATATGATATGATATGATATTATATGATATGATATGATAGGATATGATATCATATGATATGATATGATATCATATGATATGATACGATACGATACGATACGATACGAGGTGAGGTGAGGTGAGGTGAGGTGAGGTGAGGTGAGATGAGATGAGATGAGATGAGATGAGATGAGATGAGATGAGATGAGATGAGGTGACATGACATGGCATGGGATGACATGGGATGATATGAGATGAGATGAGATGAGATGAGATGAGATGAGATGAGATGAGATGAGATGAGATGAGATGAGATGAGATGAGAAGAGATGAGATATCAGGTTTTCAGCTCTCAACAACAATGGAAATACAGTATAAGGCTGGGAAGAATGTTGCCCATTGACCAGCTAATGAATTAAATTACCCAATATTAAATTAAATGCTATTACTGCCTTTTAATTCTGATTATGTAAAAGCAATTTGAACATAAACTCACTATCCCCGACGCTGATTTGGTCATTTTACAATTTTTTTGTCACTATTATTTCACAGATTGTGATTACCCAAAATTAAAGGATCAGCCAGCAAAATTCATGTGTGTTTAACTATTTCAGCTCAAAACTTGCCATTAAATGAGTCAGCGAGGAAAGAATAGCACTTAATCTGTCTGATTAGGCAATGATTATGTCATTATACACGCTGTCAATAATATTTCAAGTGGCAAAAGTGGACCAATGATGTTTGTAAGCCGACAGCACAACACAGGAGGCCTGGTTTCTTTTTATTCAATTATTCCACACTCACCATGTGCACTGAGAAAATAATTGCATTTTCATGTTCCATTATTCATAATTTTGTGCCGAAAAAAAAAAAACGAAAAAAGAAAAACATTGGTGCTAATCAGGTTCAAATAAACGTGATTGAGTAAGTGGATGGGTGTATTGTGGTGTGGAACAGACATTGCAATAATGAGCATGGCACTTGGGAGTTACAGTAAATCAGCCAGGAGCTTGCCCATTGCTAATTTATGCACTGTGCTTTCTGAGGCCGCGGTGATGTCTGCTGGATCAGGCACTCTGCTCTAAACTCCCATTGGTCACATGGCACTTATCTCAAAGAGGATTATCATTAACCTCTGCATACTGGACAAATTCCCTACCCGGCTCCCTCATTGTCTCCACCTAATTATCCCCAAGTTTAATTGGCTAAATAAATCACTGCTCGGCCTTAACAGCTTTGTGGGGTGTATGTCTTGAACTAAATAGGCAAAAGGATATTGAATCCTGAGGTCATCTAGACTTATTGGCGAAACAGCAGGGTTAGCCGAGTTAGGATAGGATAGCTTTCTCCAGCTAGCTGACTGAAAGCCAAATCAGGGAATGCTGAGGTTGAGTTTGGACCAGTGGAGAATACACTTCACTGAGGTGCAGAGCAGTTCACTGTGGGGTTCAGTTTATAGTGTTGTGATAGAGTTTTAAAGGATAATTCTGGTGGGTTACAATTTGGGTCTAAAGGCTTTTTATACACTATCCATCTCACAGTTGCCAATACATTTCACTCTAAACCAAAACTGTCAACATGAAGAAAAGTCAAGGGATCACCAGCGACATTAACAGTCTTTCTCTGGGGACTATGCAGGTCTCTATAAAATGGCAGTTAATCAAATGTTGAGATATTTGAATATTGACCAAAGCGGTGCACACACTGATGTCAAAGCTGCCATGAGTCTGCCCGCGTGGTTAAAACAGTACCTGCATTGTGACAAACACATGTACGCAGTAAAGAGATAATATGTTTTGTACAATGGTTGTTACTGATTGGAATGTTGGATACATCTGCAAAAATAAGACCAAAAGAACTGGATTAAAGGTGTCACATCAACACCCTTTATCAGGCACCAGTGATGGAAGAAGTACTCGATCATTTACTTAAATGAAAGTACTAATATAGCAATGTAAACATACTTCATTAGAAGTAAGGTGTAGTTAAAGTACTGCAGTAACAGTACATAAGTATAGTGATCTTGATGTAGTTAAAGTACTGCAGTAACAGTACATAAGTATAGTGATCTTGATGTAGTTAAAGTACTGCAGTAATAGTACATAAGTATAGTGATCTTGATGTAGTTAAAGTACTGCAGTAACAGTACATAAGTATAGTGATCTTGATGTAGTTAAAGTACTGCAGTAACAGTACATAAGTATAGTGATCTTGGTGTAGTTAAAGTACTGCAGTAACAGTACATAAGTATTATGATCTTGGTGTAGTTAAAGTACTGCAGTAACAGTACATAAGTATAGTGATCTTGATGTAGTTAAAGTACTGCAGTAACAGTACATAAGTATTGTGATCTTGATGTAGTTAAAGTACTGCAGTAACAGTACATAAGATGTAGTTAAAGTACTACAGTAACAGTACATAAGTATAGTGATCTTGATGTAGTTAAAGTACTGCAGTAACAGTATATAAGTATAGTGATCTTGATGTAGTTAAAGTACTGCAGTAACAGTACATAAGTATAGTGATCTTGATGTAGTTAAAGTACTGCAGTAACAGTACATAAGTATTGTGATCTTGATGTAGTTAAAGTACTACAGTAACAGTACATAAGTATAGTGATCTTGATGTAGTTAAAGTACTACAGTAACAGTACATAAGTATAGTGATCTTGATGTAGTTAAAGTACTGCAGTAACAATAGTGACTGATATATTATTATATATGACATCATTAGATTATTACCGTATTTTTCAGGCTATAAAGCACATCTAAAAGCGCAATAAGCGAAAACAAAACGTGGGTTGGAAGTCGAACTTTATTCAACTAATTTACAATAACTCAGTTGTAGTTTAACACAAAAATACAAGTTTAAGTGTGCGATTTCCGCATCAAACATCCCTCTCAACATTGTTCAGTTTTAACACAAAAATACAAAACCGTTGTTCAGAGTTTAACAGTTGGGTGATTTTAGGATCCAGCAGCCAGCAGAGGTTAGTAAACACAACCAAAGGTCACACATAAGGCGCACTGTTGATTTTAGAGAAAATGTAATGATTTTAGATGTGCCTTATAGTCCGAAAAATACGGTAATACTGAAGCATCAGTGTTAGAGCAGCATGTTACTGTTGTAGCTGCTGGAGGTGGAGCTAGTTTCAACTACTTTATATACAGTTAGCTAGTTTAGTCCAGTGGTTCCCAACCTAGGGGTCGGGCCCTCAAAAGGGTCACCAGATAAATCTGAAGGGTCGAGAGATGATTAATGGGAGAGGAAAGAAGGAAAAAACTGAGGTCTGATACACAAATCTGTTTTTTTTTTCTCGGTTTTTTACTAATCTTTGATTTTTTTTATTGAGAATGAAACCATGTATGTGTTGTATTTTAAAAGCTTCTTATATTATCCATTGAGTCAAATCTGCATCTGAACAGTAACTAAAGCTGTCAGATAAATGTAGTGGAGTAGAAAGTACAATATTTCCCTCTGAAATGTAGCCGAGTTGAAGTATAAAGTAGCATCAGATGATAATACTCAAATAAAGTCCAAATATCACTGTAGTGCACATGAAAAGAAATACCCAGGAGTGATGTGATTATACCTTAGCTTAACACAAAAAAGGCGGATTTTGTGAACCTGTGGATGTAACAGTATTCAGTGCGCACATATCAAGTGGTAAATACATTGTCAAGCATGAACCTGGAAATCCAGCAGCAAGATTGAAGGCACGAGTCACATCTCATTTTTTTGCCGCAGTGGTTTTAAACGCTGTCAATAGGCCTGTACCGGCGGATAGACGCAACCCGCGGTGCATCTCTGAAAATACCTTTCTAGATCTGTCACAGATGAAACCCATGTTTAATAAAGGCAGTGTGCTGTCAGCTCATAACCAGAGAGAGCTTTTCACACCATAACGGCTTATCCAGTGGGATTTTCCTGTGTCTATGCATCTGCTTAAGATCTCCTTCAAAAATGGGATTTCTCTCTCTCCCTCTTTTTTTTTTTTTTTTGTCTCTTTGTGAGGCAGGAAGTCCAATGTTTAGGTGAACAGCATGAGTCGTGTTGTGTGTGGGAGTGTATGTTAGGGAGTAAATTGCTTTGACACATACTTTACCAACTATTTCTTTGCGATAGAAACCAATGAATAAAAATCAGAAGCTATTTGCCGTCCAGAACTGAACGGTGAAGGACAGAAGAGGCTCTTTTAATCCATGTAATGGGGTATTGACTTTGACCCCAGGGGGAATATATTTGCAGACATAGGATGACACTTTTTTTTTACTTACACTACAGTTCAAGCAATAGAACAATCAAAATGGATCTACACCTCTATTTTGCTCACCTTTACTCTCAATCATTTAGGATTCTGACACAACTGCAGAGAAGCTATTTATTAGACAGGCTTAAAAAAGTGTATTCTGTACCCGTTAAATGGTAAAAATATAGCCTCTCACATACATCTCATCATACATTTTCATTTTAGTCACATCCTGTACAGTATGTACCCTATTCATATTCTATATTTACAAAAGCAAATCAGGTTTTTAAGAAACGTAATAACATACAGATTACATTTCGCTTCATCAGCTTTTTTTTGCAGTGCCGGGAGGGGCCTCGGAGAAACACGTAACTCATTTGTGATCTGGATTGAGTCATTTGTGCTGTCAAGTTGAGTGAATTTCCCTTCATGCCTTACTCTCATCCTGCGTACACTGTCACTACGGATCGCTTGGATTTCAGGAGGTCTTATTTTGATCTCGGACTAAGATATGTGGGTATACTTCAGGTTTTGGCTTGTAAGCACAACACTGTGTTATCTCTGCGATCCCTTAAACATACTCAAAGTGGACCTAACAAGTTTTACCCGCTCTTCATTCACCACACATCAGCACATCACACATCACACATCACACATCGCTGACTTCCAGCTGACTGATGCGTTTGGGGCCCTATACCTGAAGAAAAGTAGATAAATCGAGAGAACATTTTGTTTGTTTTTTTCCTCCGTGACCCCCTCACGAATTTCACAGGGTTTTAAAGTTAAAGTAAATGACTCCAGCTAGTATTTTAAACCTGTACATGGAGCTTTCTTTGAAGCGTGGCTCCTAATGCGCAGGTTTTGTTAGCAGAACTTTATTTCTGCGTCCAGTCCAGCCGTCACTCGGCAGCAGGGGCCGTCTACGTGCTGCAGTGGAAGTGGAACCATAAAATATTATTTGCTTTTTTTCTCATACTTGATATTATTTCTGTCATATTTCTTCCAGCATGAAACATTGGAGCTCTTCAAATCTACAACTCCAATAATAAACATATACAGTAGAATTATCACCTATCAATGTCAACAAAAACTGGAAATGTATACGCTTCGTAAAAGAAGCGCTTATGGCAGGGCTGGTATGGGGTATGGGGTTACATTAGATTGCACAGGTTTTCCTCATAAAGTGCTCTGTGAGTGTATATATGTATTTAATACTATATGTTATTGTACTATAAAAAGTGAAAATAGATGAGTGTGAGGGTAAAACACACGTGTTCAAGTTAAAATGGATGTGAGTAGATTCAGTCGCGGCTTGTGCAGCTCTTCATCATAAAGAATTCACAGAAACAACAACAACAAAAGAGCTCAACAGAATGAATCTCTGTAAATAAGGAAGAATCTGCAGGATTGTGGGTGTCTGTGAGCATAACAAAAACTGAAGGCATGCAATTCCACATATACTGTAATATGCAAATGATGAGTAAAAAGCTTCTTTTGTGAGGGTTGTAAAAATATGATACTGAATACTGTAGTCTAAGGTGCTCAAATTAAAATCAGCACGTGGTCTAGTTTGGTGTGTGTTGCCCACACAGCTTATAAACAGAAAAAAAATAAAATAAAAAATCACCTGTGGACAGACTGGCTGCTGTTGGTTGAATAGCATTTATGATTGTGTTGATTGCCACAGTCAAAATCCCATGTCAAAGTTTGTTTTAATTATACAAAACAGGTGTTGCAGAGCAAGAGACAGATAACAGAATCATCAACCGCATTTGCAACACAATGAACATAATACGACAGATTTGTCCATCATTTAAAAGACTTTGCATAATTGCGCTCCCATTGAATAATTCTCCATAATTACTCATGCACCAATGCTCACCAAGAATAGAGCAGCGTGCAGTAAACCGGCCAGCGGCAAAGTATATTTTCTGTAATTGCCGTCCAGTCTTTTTAACCTCCAATTTGAAAGGTCAAATGCATTTAAATTAGCATTGTATTTTTTGAATTCTCATTTGGATGTTACATTGTTGGACAAAAATGTAAGAAAATGATATCAAATCAAACTAGAAAAAAAAAAAAAAAAAGGAGCCATTCACACGGAGCCAAGGTGAAACAAGGCGGCCGTTTGGTTTGGTCCTGCCCACTCACGCAGTAGTGATTTTCTTTCTATTCTTAAAATAATTGAAGGTTTGGTTGGAGTTCAAGTCGATTCAACTGCTGTGTGACCTGAAAGCTGTTCATTACACACTTTAAAAATGCATTAATGCAAATACAAGCTTTTTTAAATTTAACGCTCCCCCTTCTCTCAGAGCAGCAACAGAGAAACTTGTGATTAAACTGTGCTCTTTTTCTTGTCAAGGTAGTAGATGAATCCAGGTCCATTTGGCCTGGAGAACCTGCTTAAGCCGTGGTCAAGCTCCAGTCAGTTCTTGGCAGCCCCACAGGGCCCATGAGGTCTGGCTGAGGTGTTTTGAGCCCCAGCATTGTCAATTTCAGATTCCTGTCTGGGAGAGGTAGGAGCAGACACGGCTGCTTTTTCCCCTCCTATTTCTCTCTTTGAGCAGGTGCCAACACCTGAAGGTAAACAACATACAGGAGGGCAGCGGGGTCAGAGCTGCGTCTGGACTCAGCCTCTCCCCACAGACCGGGGCTGTCAGATCCTGGATTTGGCCTGTCTGGAGCGCTGAGAGGAGCTGAGCAGCCGCAGCAACCTGGGCTGACACCACGTCAAGGGCCGGGGCAGGGACTGTCATGGAGCCTCCTGAATCCCGGGCTCAGTTTTAGCATGCGGAGCCCGTGCAGCTGAGCTCATGTTTTAGAGGCCCCTGCAGTCAAAGGCTGACAGCGGCTTTGCAGGGCTAAATGGCTGGCCAAATGAACCCATAATCCCTCGCTCAAAATTTATGGGCAAGGAAGAGGACACGGGGGCCTCCGGCAGCTCACAGGTTGGCGCCCGGGAATATCAAGACCGGGGACAAGCAGAACCTTGTATCAGCAGTCTCATCTGTAGCCCTGCAGGTGCCCTCCCACACGGAAAACTGCCGTGGACGCATGCGGGGCTGAAATAACAGCGGCTGTGTTCCTGCTGCAGACCGGAGAAACAAAATACACCGTCAAAATAGTCAGTATCAGTATCAGTGTTGCGGCAATCCATAAAACATATGAAGAGTGAATTGGGTTTCTGCACAGCAACCTCCTCTGAACAGGCAGGGGCACCGTCAGCAGAATGGAAATTTTCCCTTCAGATATTCACACTACTTCATCTGCAAACACAGCTTTGGCATCTTTTCTCTCATATTTGTCACCGTGACAGTCGCATACACACATTTCTCTCCGCTTGAAGAAGTTTTTCATCACTTCATATACTGTCCACGCATAAGTGTTAAATATCTTATACATACGTAGTTATGTTTTCATTTCAGGTGTGACACTTCTGATGTCAAAATATCATTACTTCACATACACTACACATATACACACATAACTCATTAAGCTTCTTTTACAGCTTAAAATGATTCAAACTATACGACTAGTTAACTGTACTGTACTCCACACTACCTCTTTATTTATTATTATTTATTATTATTTCTTTATTATTTCTTTAAAGATCAGTTATTAACAGTTAAAACCAACTCCTTTTAGGTGATGTTTATGTGTCCTATGTGCTAATAATCCAGTTATTACCACATAGAACAGTGCAATAACTGGATTAGTTGCAGTTAATTAATGTTTGTAATGCATTAGCGTCAGACAGAAGATATATATTTATTATAAACAGATTTTTATCCAGATGCTCAACAGACCTTTGATCAGAATCAGTTCATACAAGCATTGTCACTAATGCGTGGCTTAAATCTGAAAACGTTTGAGGAGGTAAACAAGTCCGAACTAACACAGTGCAGAATTTACAGTGTGTGTCATCATATGGACTAAGCCAGCTGGCTTAGCCTCCTGGCAATAACTGAACCGCTCCATTATGAGACATTAAGGTTAGAATTGGCCGTCTTTCTGTTAAACAGCTCTCAGCTTGCTCCCCCATGTCCCACAGTCAAGGAATAAGTGCAAAACAAAAAATGGCCACACAGAGTTTCTCTTCAGGGCAGTGACAATGCAAACCCACACATGGAAACACAAACACACAGTCATGTTTCCATCACTTCAGAGGACATTACTTTCCTGGAGATGTATCCAAACCCTAACCATAACTACTACTTGCCTAACCCTAACCTGTTTTTACTTTACACTAACCTTAACATAACCCTGACTATAGTTCATGTAACTTTAAACCCAATCCTCACCCTAATCATTGATTTATGTTAAGGGGACTTTCTTATTGTCCCCATAAGGGAGACAAGTCCCCCACAACATGACTGCATAAACAGATGTACGTCCCCACAACGTAAGGAATATCTGGACCACACACACACACACACACACAGAGAATCAGCTATGTAGTGTGTCAGCAGCTTGTGTCTTTGTAGGTCAGAGAAACGTTGCACAACATGCAGAGAAATAAGAAGACGGAGGAATTCAAATCCTGTTTTTACTGCAGCCTGTTCATCAAATTTAAACTTTGTTACAATAAGTTTGCAAAGATACCAATATAACCACAGACAAAACAACTTATGAATGCTTATATATGTGTCACTTTTTTGTTTTTTTCTGAGCAACATAAACATGTCCTGACAAAAGTTCTGGAGATGTTTCCGGATACTGGCTGCTGCGTAGAGCAGCACTGGGTTGTTTGGGATAAACAGGGTAGAAGAAGACATCAGAATGAACGAAACTGAACGTAGTCAAACTTCATCAACAGCAAAGCCAAGAAAAACAGACAAACCGGCCACACTGTTTGACAGGAGAGCCCCGAGAAACGCAGTGCAAAACAAAAACAGCACAGCGATGACTGCTTCGCATCAAAGATGTCACGGTAGTAAAATAATAAAACAGGAACCTGGGAACTGGTGAATCTCCACTAACGATGATGTTATATGACCTATTCAGTTACAGTAGATTTTAAGGATTGGAGAAAATTAGTGAAAATAAGTGTTCTGCCTCTCTGGTGCTTCTTCGTACTCTGCCTGACTGCAACACACTCAAATGAGAAGGTGAAGGGATCACAATTAGTAATTTTTTTTTTTTTCATTATGTCTCTCCAGCACTCTGATCCAAACAACAACTATTTTATTCAGTCCTGCTGTTTGGTGATCTTTTGACATTTTCTTCGAGTGACATTATGAGTTTGACATGTGTGCTTCAGAGAAATTTGGTATCCACATCCATTGTTATAATGTCAAATATAATCACCGTGTTGTGTGTAGCTAATTAGATCTAGTTTTGGAAAATATAAGGTCAGGCCTGTGAATATTCTCATTCATCCAGGTCATAGTTATCTCAAGGAGATTAAATCAGTTCATGTGTTCACCATGAACTGATGAAGCCTCTTGGATGAGAGGTGAAACGTCTTCAAAGACAAAATGCCAAGTCCAGTTGCGTTCGATTTAATCTCCTTGAGATAAAAATATACGGTCATAAACCAAAGTGAAATTTTGAGCTAATGGTGGTTTTAGATGAAAAATGGCAGCGATCACTAAAGTCGTGATAATCCATCCAATACAGGACCGACTGATCAACACTGCAATCACTGGAGCTGAAGTTAAATGAAGTGTTGAACTGACTGTCGGGTGTCCGTCTTCACGTTTGTCCAAGTGAACAAGCACCGTGAATGTGACCGGCTTTGATGACTTAAGCAAAGCAAACTGCAGGTTTAAAGACTGTGACATGTGGCATTTTGAAGTTTGCAGCTCATTCTTATTGAACCCAACCCAGATCAGGAAGTTTGCTCTGTCTTCTGGGAGAAAGTGATGCAGCAAGGTTTCCCATTCCCAGGTGGCCAGTAGCATGGTTAGAGAGAGATTAGGGTTGCTTGTAGAGCAGCTTTAATGTGGGGCACCGGACAAGCACCCCAGCCTGACCTTTTCACATCCCTAGTGGGCCAATTGTCCTGCAAATCACCAACATGGCAAGGATCATGTTTGAGCAAGAGCTTAGCAGCTCAGGAGGCCTGCAGGACGCTACTTGATGACTTATTAGAAACAGAACGAGGCGTAGAAAATAGAATAGCTTTGCTCAGTCCCGCCCTCCATACGGCTGCAGATGGCTCCCACACTCACCCTGTTCCCATGGTACTTGATTAGTTTGTCATGTTGTAATACGGACATGTGGGAATGCTGACAGCTAAACTGTGTAAATGAGACAACTGACTGTATCAAGTGGTGTGTGGTTATCTATTCGGTGAGTGTGTTCGCCTCTAGCTTTGGAGCCTTTTTTCTCGTCTGGGTTCATTTGGACAGATTAGAACAATGTAATTTGAACTAACAGCCTGCAGTTTGTTAGCTGAGCGAATTGGCTGATACGAAATTTTGTTCACTCCAGCTGTTCACCCTTTGTTCATTTAGTCTACGAATTTCGCTTCAGCTCGATATGGCCTGATAAAGCGCCGTAGGTATTAGATTGGGATAGTGGTGGTGTAAAACAAAAAAAATGTCCACCTTTACTCAGTAATATTATAAACATCTTTCTGTACAAATTCCCTTTAAATTACCCATGAAAACTATTTGACTATTTATAAGACGAGAGCGGAAGGACTTGCTGTTGCTGAATCATGCACAGTTATAGAAACAGTATAAATCAATAGTCTCAAACTCATATTTGTCCTTGTTTTCAACAGTAAAAACTGTTCAAAAGGTTTAGAAAGGATTTTGGTGTCAGATGCACGATGGTAGATCTGAGCGCTGCTTATGCTGGTAAGTATTGTAGATCAGGGCAACGTGGCTAAATGTGGAATAAAAAGCCAGTTTTCATGCTCAGATTTTGCAGTTTTGATGAAAGAAAATCAAATTACTTGAGAAAGAAAACTGGGGGTGGAAATCTATGCCAGTTATAACAATCAAGTCTTGGGGCAAATAGTGTGAGGCCTCTGGTTTGAAGCCTTTTTAGAGTAGTTGAATGATTTATGAGGCAGAAAGTCAGTAATTGTTAACTTACTTCCAAACAGCACTCACAATATTTCACTGTCTTCCTCTTGTGTTGCCGGGTTCAGGCAGTCCTTGCATGTGCATGTCAGATTCTCCAGGGGTGCAATCATTATTGTGCTTGTGTGATAATTCAGCACTTTGTTCCATATGATCAATAAGTCTGAACCCTCCTAAATGTAAGATGATTTTGACAGTGATGACACAGTCTGAATCAGATTTGGAAGAAATCCGATTATTCGCGTACTGTCACAGTCTGCCCCCCTTTCACCTACCTCTAAGTAATTTTCCATTCCCTCTCCACTCACCTGCCAGCCACGCCCCCCTCATCAGACCTACTCCCCTCACCTGCTTCCCATCACCAATCAAGCTAGGATTTAAGCTCTCCCTGCTCACTCACTCTCTGTCAGATTGTTCTACATGCTCCTGCAAGACTTTCCAGCACTCTTCTTCGGATTGATCTCCCGCTGCCGACTTTGCCTGCCTTGGACCAACCTGTTTGCTGTACTCCCGGTAACCGACCCTGCCTTCTGTCTTCGACCACGAGCTTCTGATCTCTCTGGATTCTGCCAGCTGGTGTCGGCCCAGCTACTGGTGGCTAGCTCCTGGTACGTCTGCCTCAACTCCTGCCTACCTGCTTGCTGGACTGGTGTTCCCAGCCTAAGGCCCCAGACTTTCCCTGTGCCCAGAGAGACTGATTCCTGCGTGTGCTGCATTTGGGTTCTAATTACACCCGTTACAGTACAATCTGAACAGAAATGGACCCAGCGCACCCTTCTTCGCCGCAGTCCCGGCTCAAGAGGATCGAAGACGCACTTCAGCAACACGAGGAAAGATTCGCCTCCATTACAGCTGACATCCAGCAGGCTACGGGGAACCAGACACAAGGGTTAGCTATGCTAGCTAACCAGGTCCAGCAGCTGGCAGCAGCCTTTACCCAATCTGCAGCTGCTTCGGCTGCTGCTCTACCAGCACCACCCCCGCCTGCTGCTGTTCCCATTCCTTCGGGTCTACTGCCGGAGCCCCGGGTGGGACCTCCAGAACGATACGCTGGAGATCCGGAAGGCTGTAACCCCTTCATCACCAACTGCTCCATCCTCTTTGCTCTGCAGCCCCAGACCTTCGCTTCAGAGGAGGCCAAAGTGGCGTTTGCCATCAACCACCTGACAGGTCGAGCCCGCCTGTGGGGAACAGCAGAGTGGGAACGCCAGACCACTGCCTGCTCCTCCTTCCAAGCCTTCACCATGGAGCTTCGTAAGGTGTTTGGCATAGCATCCCTCGGTCCAGACGTCACAGGGGGTCTGATGGACTTGAGCCAAGGTGAACAAACTGTCGCCAACTACGCCATTGAGTTCCGCATCAGGGCCCGTCAGAGTTACTGGAACGAGGCTGCCATTTGCGATGCTTATCTGCGGGGTCTGGAGGACTACATTAAAGACGAGTTGGTCTCTCACAACCTTCCCTCTTCTCTGGATGAACTTATTGAACTTACATCCCGGATTGATCGCCGCGTGCAGGCAAGACGCCAAGAGAGGCGGCAAGGACAGGCAAACCAGCGCCTGCTGGGCCGACCACGTGTTCCTCCAGAGACTTTGGGTACCTCTAGTGGTCAGGGAAGAGAGGCCGTACCCATGCAGGTGGGCCGCACCAGTCTCACTCCTACGGAGCGGGAGCGCCGTCGCCAGGGGAAACTCTGCCTCTACTGTGGTCAAGCAGGTCACTTCATCTCACAGTGTCCAGCAAAAGTAGAGGGGGAAGTACTGGTGAGTCGTCCCTCTGAGCTATTCCTCCGAAAACGATCCTTATGCCATGTTCAGCTGTTACTGGCGGAGGGTTCCCAAACCCTCGCCACCTTCATTGACTCTGGTTCTGATGTCAGCCTCATCGATAAGGACCTGGCCCAGCAACTAGGCATCAACTGCATACCACTGCCTGCCCCGGTTCCTGTCAATGCCCTCGATGGTCATCTCCTGGGGAGAGTGACTCACCAGACCACACCCATCCGCATGCTTATGTCCGGTAACCACCATGAGACAATCCAGTTTCACATTCTGCAGTCTCCTCGAATCCCTCTCATCCTGGGATTCCCGTGGCTCCTTCGCCATAACCCTCATGTCGACTGGGCGACGGGGTCAATCCTGGGGTGGGGGTCATCTTGTCATCAAGTGTGTCTCCAACAAGCAGCTGCTCCCCAGCTGTCCCGATGTCCCAGTCCTCTGCTTGACCTGTCAGGGGTGCCGGTGGAATACCATGACTTCAGGGAGGTCTTCAGCAAGGTTAAGGCAACCTCATTGCCCCCACACCGGCCATATGACTGTGCCATCGACCTGCACCCCGGCTCTACTCCTCCTAGGGGGCGCCTGTACTCACTGTCAGCTCCGGAGAGGGAGGCCATGGAGACCTACATTAATGACTCTTTGGCAGCAGGCATTATCCGTCCCTCCTCGTCCCCTGTTAGTGCTGGCTTCTTCTTTGTCCAGAAGAAAGATAAATCTCTTCGGCCCTGTATTGATTATCGAGGCCTGAATGACATAACTGTAAAGAACCGCTACCCCCTCCCTCTCATCTCCTCTGCCTTTGAGCTCCTGGAGGGGGCCACCATATTTTCCAAATTGGACCTTCGCAACGCCTACCATTTGGTCCGCATCCGGGAGGGGGATGAGTGGAAGACAGCCTTCATCACCCCCACTGGACACTACGAGTATCTAGTCATGCCCTTCGGCCTCACCAACGCCCCTGCTGTCTTCCAGGCCCTGGTTAATGACGTGCTCCGGGACATGTTGAATAAGTACGTGTTTGTTTACCTGGATGACATACTGATCTTTTCCAAGACCAAGGAGGAACACGTCCACCACGTCCAGGCAGTTCTCCAGCGGCTCCTTGAGAACTCTCTCTTTGTCAAAGCCGAGAAGTGCGAGTTTCACTCCTCGTCTGTGTCCTTCTTGGGTTTCATCGTGGGTCCTGGGAGCATCCAGATGGACCCTGCCAAGGTGTCAGCTGTTTCAGATTGGCCCACTCCTGACTCTCGCAAACAACTGCAACGGTTCCTGGGCTTCGCCAACTTTTACCGGAGGTTCATCAGGGGTTACAGCATGGTAGCCGCTCCTCTCACGGCTCTGACTTCCTCCAAGGTGCCCTTCCAGTGGTCATCCGCAGCCGATGAGGCCTTCCGGTCCCTCAAAGCCAGGTTCACGTCAGCCCCTATCCTCCAAATGCCTGACCCAGAAAGGCAATTTGTGGTGGAGGTGGACGCCTCTGACGTGGGAGTAGGAGGGGTGCTCTCCCAGCGGTCAGCCAAAGACCAGAAGCTCCATCCATGCGCCTTCTTCTCCCGACGACTGATCCCAGCTGAGAGGAATTACGACATCGGCAATCGAGAGCTTCTGGCAGTCAAACTGGCTCTGGAGGAGTGGCGTCACTGGCTGGAAGGAACTGCAATGCCGTTTTTGGTCTGGACTGACCACAAGAATCTGGAATACATTCGGTCAGCCAAGAGGCTGAACTCCCGACAGGCCAGATGGGCTCTGTTTCTGACCAGATTTAACTTTTCCCTCTCCTACCGGCCGGGGTCCCGCAACGTGAAGCCTGATGCCCTGTCCCGGCAGTTTTTGAGAGAGGAGGACTCGGCTGCCAGTTCCGACACCATTCTCCCCTCCTCTAGTCTGATAGCATCACTCAGCTGGGAGGTGGAGGAAAGAATTAAGGCAGCTTTAGAAGATCAGCCTGGGCCCAGCTCATGTCCTCCTAACCGCCTGTTCGTCCCCGCTCCCCTACGGTCCGACGTCCTCCAGTGGGCCCACAACTCCCTGCTCACCTGTCACCCTGGGATCCAGCGGACCAAAGAGGTGGTGCAGCAAAGATTTTGGTGGGCGACTCTGGCCGAAGACACCCGGGAGTTTGTGAACGCCTGCCCAGTATGCAACCAGCACAAACCCTCACACAAGGCCCCTGCTGGATTCCTGCATCCGTTGCCAGTGCCCCACCGGCCCTGGTCCCACATCTCCCTAGACTTTGTTACCGGTCTGCCACTGTCCAACGGCCACACCACTATTCTCACAGTGGTAGATCGGTTCAGCAAGATGGCACATTTCGTGCCCCTGCCCAAGCTTCCCTCAGCCAAGGAGACAGCTGAACTGGTTCTGCTACATGTGTTCCGACTGCATGGTTTCCCTACTGACGTGGTCTCCGACCGGGGGCCCCAATTCACCTCCGTTTTCTGGAGGGAGTTCTGCACGCTGGTAGGGGCCACCGTCAGTTTGTCATCCGGGTTCCACCCCCAGTCCAACGGCCAGTCTGAGAGGATGAATCAGGAGATGGAGACTGCTTTACGCTGCATGGTCTCTCAAAACCCCTCATCCTGGTCCCAGTGGCTTCTGTGGGTGGAATACGCCCATAACACCCTGACCAGCTCTGCAACTGGACTCTCTCCATTTCAGTGTGCCTACGGGTTCCAACCCCCACTCTTTCCCGCCCTGGAGAAGGAGGTTTCCTGCCCATCAGTGCAAGCCTTCATCCGTCGCTGCCGCAGGACCTGGACTCAGGCCCGAACCACCCTTCTTCGCTCCACCGACCGCTACTCCACCACGGCCAACCGTCGTCGATCTAAAGCTCCGACTTTTCAAGTTGGCCAGAAGGTGTGGTTGTCTACCCGGGATCTACCCTTACGCGTAGAATCGAAGAAGTTGGCTCCCAGATTTATTGGACCTTTTGAGGTTCAAAAGGTCATCAACCCTGCGGCAGTGAGGCTCAAGCTACCCAGGTCCATGCGGGTCCACCCCACTTTCCATGTGTCCAAGGTCAAACCCGTCCGTGAGAGCCCCCTGGTCCCCGCTGCTGCTCCCCCGCCCCCACCCCGCATCATCGATGGGGGTCCCGCCTACACCGTCCGTCGTCTCCTTCGTTCCCGTCGCCGGGGAAGGGGTCTCCAGTACCTGGTGGATTGGGAGGGGTATGGTCCTGAGGAAAGGTCCTGGGTCCCTGCACGGCATATTTTGGATGCTTCCCTCATCAGGGAGTTTCATCGATGTCACCCAGATCAACCGGCTAGGTCCTCGAGACCCTCTAGGAGTACTACCAGTCCGCCTCCCTGTTCACCCGAGGTCTCTGACCACAACTCTGAGTATGAGGAAACCCCTTCGGAGGAGGAGGCACCTTCTGAAGCAGGGGAGGAGGAGGACATGGTGCTTTCAGAGGAATATTAACCTCCTCCGGGCCCTCGCCACCCTCCCGACTCAGCAATTCATCTTTAAGGACGTCAGGAGCCGTCCCTTGAGGGGGAGGTTCTGTCACAGTCTGCCCCCCTTTCACCTACCTCTAAGTAATTTTCCATTCCCTCTCCACTCACCTGCCAGCCACGCCCCCCTCATCAGACCTACTCCCCTCACCTGCTTCCCATCACCAATCAAGCTAGGATTTAAGCTCTCCCTGCTCACTCACTCTCTGTCAGATTGTTCTACATGCTCCTGCAAGACTTTCCAGCACTCTTCTTCGGATTGATCTCCCGCTGCCGACTTTGCCTGCCTTGGACCAACCTGTTTGCTGTACTCCCGGTAACCGACCCTGCCTTCTGTCTTCGACCACGAGCTTCTGATCTCTCTGGATTCTGCCAGCTGGTGTCGGCCCAGCTACTGGTGGCTAGCTCCTGGTACGTCTGCCTCAACTCCTGCCTACCTGCTTGCTGGACTGGTGTTCCCAGCCTAAGGCCCCAGACTTTCCCTGTGCCCAGAGAGACTGATTCCTGCGTGTGCTGCATTTGGGTTCTAATTACACCCGTTACACGTACATTCGTCTCATCGATCTTGCGAAAAACCGACACCGTCGTCTGTCATGAATGATCCAATCACATCTCTGTTGTGATCTCGTAAGATGGCCTCTCTCAACACTCACAACCGTTAATGAACACTGTGAGTATGTTTCACAACCTTCCTCAGGTTCCTCGGGACCAGGTATATCCCGGTGGTCTGACACACCTTTGGGCCATTACAAGTTTTATTTTTAATATTAATATATATATATATATATATATATATATATATAGACTGTCAGCTACTGCAGGTGCTCACTCAGTCAGTCAGCACCACCAAGTTTTTGTAGCCTCAACTTCAGCTGACTATTCTAAGGCTAACAAGCTAACGTTAGCATTGGCGAAGCAGTGACTGTTGTAGCAGGTGCCCCTAAATCACATATGTTGATGTTCAAGTGACAGCGCCCTCTAGTGGTTGTAGTAATGACGACGGGAGCAGTAACGTAGTAAAGCAGTAACTCAGGTGATGTTGTTATTTAGAGACGACGTCCATGCAGGGAGGTTGGGGTGGATGGATGGGTCAACAAAACATCTGATTTTTAACACAGTTTGTTGTCTGCTTACAATCACAAGTGCAGAACTTGTTTTATTTGGCACGATTTATGGTACAAAATGCTCCCTGTAACTTATTTGTCTATCATTAGGGTGTATAGTGTACCTGTGGCATGTACAGTGTGAGTTGGTAAGCACATGGATGGACAACTATTTAGTTATAACTGGGTGCACAAGATACAGGCTGGCTTTGTGAAAGAGTTGAATCCTGCAGGAAGAAAGGAAGGCGTTTTAGATCCAGACAGTGATGGAAAATACCAGGTTTTCTGGGTATAAGAAGACAGAATTTGTCATCTGATACCTTGCAGTTGCTGCTTGAGAAGCTTAGCATGACAAAAGGGAACTGAGTGCAATTCCCAGTCTTAACTGATGCTTATACTCAGCTATTTCTTCAAGCGTATTTAACTGTTATGAACACCAGAGTAGGGTAAATTACCTGAAGTAAGTCAATTTTGTTTAGCTAAGGTTACAGAGAGGGTGATCAGATTTGTTTTGACGTCTCTTCAATGGCCAGACAGAGCGAGGGCAGACACATGTGCAGGTATTCCGCCTCTTCTGCTCCATCACCTCCAAGACGCATTCCTCTGCAGAGCAGCTGTCATGATTCTTCTGCTGTGTGTCTTGTGAAGACATGGCTCCAAATGCGTCGGCAGATCATCACTATTTCAACTATTTAGCCCCGAACAGCTCTGACTTTCCTTTTGTTGTGAATAGGTCAAAATGGTGCTGTAATTGAAGATAAAGTTGTGCAGGTTGAATAAAGTGCATATAGCTCAGTCAGACCAAAATCTGTCTCTTTACAGCATGGGTAGGGTTGTAGCACGGCTAGCAGGCTAACAACAGCAGTTCACAATGTCATAAATTATACAGCGTTTAATTAGAAAACAGTTTATTGTCAGTGGTTGGACATTGGAGAGCCAAGTTCAATTAGATTAAACTCCGTGTGAAGTGAAGTGAACGCGTCATACATTGACATGAATGGGAAGCCAATTTCAGCCTGACTGCAACGTTACACTATATGACACCACGAGAGCAGGGAGCAGCACAACCATGTAAATAAATCACTGTGTGAAGCAGAGACTCAGTTAAAAAACAAGTCAGGACCGACTCGGCGGCGGTGAGGAAGAACAAATGAATTCATCCACACCCAAAAACTGTTCATCTTAAAACGTAAAAGTTTGCGCTATGTGTTGTTGTTGCAGCTTTCTAAGATTTCCACAGTGGAAAGCACATGGGAATAGTGCCACCACACCATATACAGTACAGGATGAAAGATGCCGCTCGGCACTGTGTTCCCTTATTTCTGTAACGTGACTGATGAATTAAAAGATGAACTGAAACTCTTGACTGATATTAATGATTTAACACACAGCGTGGGTTACAAAAACGCCGAACCGAGATGATGACGTCATTATAACCAGGAAAACCCGAGAATCTGTCCACACAAACATCCAGAACTGCAGCCTTGCATTCATCTCCATATACCAACAAGCTTTCATTGGCACAAGAAAACTACAGAGGCTATATGACAATACACTTGAGGGGTTTCTGGTCAACACTTCAAAACAAAAGATTCATGCCGTGCTTGTCAAACACTACCTACGGCTCTCCTCCAACTACCTGATGTTAAACCTCGAGCAGCAGTCGAGACAGAAAAATGAAAAATGCTTATTTCTTTTAAGGGTACGGCAGATTTATGATCAAGTCAAACTATGGAATCAGAAATGTCAGTTTTATTTGACTATAAACTTAAGTGCAAAGTAGCGCCAGCTTTCGTTGTACCCCTCGGTACAATGACAATAAAGATGATTCTGACTATAAAATTAAAATGATTATAAATATGACCCTCCCTTTCCCCGCCCCTTTCTTACAGCTGCTTTTGGAAAAGCTACGTGACATGTTCACACTCACTGTTGTGAAAGAGTTCCCGGATATACTATTAATCTGACGAGACGAGTCCTCATCCTCGAAGCCTTTTGTCTTGTGAAATACTTCCATTAAAGCAAAGCTTTTCTGTGGAGCCACACACGCAGCCTCTCTCCTGTCAAAACGCTCCAAATGAATTTTTTCTCCGACAGTAATGTTTGTATGACGCTTGTGAAACGTGAGCTATTACAAAGCCCGTATAGATTGCTGTATTGAAGGAAATAGATAAGTGTCTGTTTGGTCAGATGCAACATAGAGATAGACGACAAGCTGTATAAAAAAAATTCACTTTTGAGTGAAAACAATTGTGATTCTGATTTTGACCAGATTTCTGCAACGTATGACCTAATGGCTGGAGAAGCTCTGTTGTCAGAGATACTGTGAACCTTTCATTATGGGGATTTCAAAATCCTCGTAGTGTATGCAGTCGCTGAGTCACTGACGTTTAAAAATTAAAAATAAAAAAAACAACCAACAACCTGTGAAGCACGTAGAATTACTCAAGATCTGCTGTAATAACAGGATTGAGCACTAATGTGTTTTTGACCTGGGTCTGCGTACAAGGTGCCAACCTGGGATTTACAGATCAACGGTGTTATTAGCTTGTTGACTGCGTGTTCACTATCCCATGTCATGGTGTGCACAGGGTTTGCGTATGAAGACGCTTGACTAAGTTGTCGTGCTGCATTGTAAACTGTCTGCAGTGCCTCATCACTGCTGTAGGTGGTCCACCACTTGGCAGCAGATAAAGTCTTTTTTTATTTTTTTTATTTTACTTCCCCTGCAGTCTGAGATTAATTAAAATTCATGCAAGCTGCGTGCTGCTGTTTCTCTTCATAATTTATCCATAACCCAAGATACTAAATAATAATAATCTTGCTTTAAAGGGGTGAAATTTAAAAATTCATGATAGCTTAATTAAATGTCTGTGTGTATGTTATTTCAAAGCCCAGTGTGCTCTTGTGCACTTTGGCCGAACCCAAAATATCTTATAATGAGACATTTCAGCTTCTATATTGGTGTTCATTTTATCTACGTGTGTGTGTGTGTGTGTGTGTGTGTGTGTGTGTAATTGTGGGTATACTGAATGTGTTTGGGGATTTTGTGTATATGTGGGTGAGTGGGTGGGCATCCTTGTTTGAAGTTGGGATTGACCCAACAATTAAAGCAACAAACAATCTCCATATGGGGGACATGCTGATGGGGTGAAAAAAGACATTTGTGTTAAACAAAGTCAAAATCTTTGGCTGTTTTGGTCGTATGTGATGACTGCGGCGAGTTAAACGTGCAGAAGAAGGCAGACGATGGAGCGCTCCAGTTTAAAACAGTTAAATCACAATCACTCCACACTTTTGTGCAGTCAGTTGAGATTACAGCCACCACAGCCCACACTGCATAAACAGCTTAACTTTAATGTCTGCATAAGCTTTCGACAAAGGTCCCTTTGTGCTGAAAAATACAATAGCCTTTTGCCCATGACCAAAAATACAATCATATGAAGCTCCAAAGCTGCAGGTGACAGAGGCAGCAGCTTACCACAGCCAAATAAAAGTAAGTGACCCATTGGGGTGCTTTGTGTGTTGGCTGTGGTAGTGAATGGTAAGGGCACAGAGTCTTTGCTGCAGTAGCTGCAAGTCTCAGCACTTTGAGTCGATGTAGCAGTGGAGGATTGACGGGAGGCCGCCCGAGCCCCGCCGGGCTGTTTGTTAGTGTAAGGCATCTGCTCTGTTTGTCAGAGAGATGCCCCTGGCACCGCACCCGCCTTCTCCAGCAACACAATGTGCAGCATGGCAGCAGGTCACCTCTGCAGGGCCCGCAGCATCCAGCTACACACAGAGCTGCAGAGAGAACGGAAGAGGGGAAGAGAAAAGAGAGCAAATGTTCAGCGTGACTGAAAGTGTCGTGATTCCACCAGTGAAGAACAAAATGTTTCCTAATTAACACGATGAGCAAAACGCAGCGTGCGGTCTTCAAACATCTGCATCGATGACACCGAGGATGAAGCTGGAATGAAATTCTAAAGCTACACAACCAAACATACTGTATGTTACCTTATATGAAACTAACATGTAAATAGAACACATATTTTTGTTGCTATAGGTTTGTAATAAAGCAAATGAAACAAGCCGCACTAATTAATAATTTTAATATGCATAAGTGAAAGGTATCCCATAGAGAATTATTACCTTCCCTCTGTAACTCTGCAGAATGTTTTTACGTCTTTCAGCTCATTGTGTTTGTTTTATGGGATGCAACTGTACTGATTTGGTTCATTTTCACTGCTCTCATCAACCTTGTTTTGAGCTGAAGCGTATTGATGAACCCACTGCACACTACCTGCCCAGCTCCACACAGCACACACACTATCTAGTGGAGCACTCAGCAGCTAAAGTGCCAGATATTTTTCTTACAGTGAATAGTGGTGAGGTTGTCAGAAACACTGTATGCAGTGAGAACACTGTTTGCATCAGAGTGCACCAAGGTTCTGGGAACATGGCGACATCCCGACAACAAAGTCCAACGGGGAACAAACACGAGCAGTCAGATGATCACACAGTTGAAATTCAGGTCTACAACACTTCATTTGGACCTGAAATATTGTTAATATTGTTGTTAATATTAATATTGTTCTTTGTGCAGGTGTTCACACGGCTACAGTTTAGATTTTAATTCTCATCCAGATAACCTGAGTGGCTCTGTGTATCAAAAGTGAAACTGCTACTGGTTTCCATTCCTGGAATGGACATATGATTGTCTCAGGTGTTTGTGATTTGTCTCGTTTTTGGTCTGTTTAAACCAGCAGGAGGCTGCAGTATGAGCATGATTTCATATAGTGTATTTGATACCTGACGATAGTCCACGACTTGATGTTGAGTTTCCAATAAACTCGCCAGCGTACGTGAATTCACTTTCTCAAACAAGCGTGAGTCCAAAGCAGACGAGACTTGTTTTTTATTTTTACTTTGAGCATGTCAGGACTGCTGTCAGTTTCTATAAGTCTGGTTTTGATCTCAGAATGCAAAAGATATGGCTCTTACTTATTTCATAAAAGGACCCGCAGCATGATACAGATGAACAGGCTGGCGTGTGTTAAATGTGTAAATGAGTAAGATGTAAGTACCGAGAGAAAGACAGACTGCAGGATTATATTGATTGGAGGCTGATTGTGTTTGAGACTGACTGATCTGATTTATTGAGCGTGCACATCATCAGCGTGAGCGATTACGAGCCGACTCTGTGCGGTCACGCTGATCTCCGCGTGCTCCGGCCCTCCGTCTCTCTGGACGTCTGGCGGTTGTATATTCAGAGGATGGAACTCATGTCAGGAAATGGACGTCCGTCTGGCATCCAGGGGACGAGCAGGGCATACCAAAGCCTGAACCTGAGCCTCTCGCCGGAGGATTGAGAAAACTTCAACGTTGTTTACGCTCCACTGACTTTCTGTCTGCTTCCTCGAGACTCGGCCTGTGATTGAGCGTGGCTGGGAGGGGAAAGTGCATGCATGTCCGGGCCACAGGAAACACGAAAATCTCAGATTGCGTTGAGAGCTGTGTTTATGTTTCTCACTCGATACTCTTGATCTGCTGCACTGTGATTTTTAGCCATTCCTTTGGCTGTCTCGCTGTCCCCTCCTCGCTTACACACCCCCATACCTGGTTACACATGTCACACTCTGCCTTAGGAAGCATATATTTATGTTTCCCCTAAACCCCTCCATCTAAACAAGAGGCTTTGGCTGCCTGTTGCACATGTTTTGTCTTACACTAGCTAAATACACAGCGGGAAAGAGATACGAAACGCCACCCTGCAATTCATATTGCAAATCAGTGCTAATTGTCTTCTCACGGTAAACACACAATACTAAAACAAGTATAGTGTGACAGCAGAGGGATTTAATCTGCGACATTGAAACTATGGTTTTCCTGATATAACAACGACGCATAAGGCAACAGTGGCAGGAATCATTCATGTGAGACGTGATACGTTAAAGATGTGAGATGACTTTGTTTCAGATTAGAAAGAAAAGGCAACGATTACACCTGAATTCCCCCGGTACGTCACACAGGACAACCAATTAACAGGTCTGCGTGCACAGGGCTGCGACAGCGAGGTGACAATGTGAATAAAATTACACCTGACTGCTGAACATCAACCAGTGTGCACTCAGGAGAGAGCCTCCCTCCTCCTGTTTTTCATTAAAGGAATAATTCAATATTTAATAAAATACATTCATGTGCTTTCTTTTTTTTTTTTTCCAAAAGTGAGATGAGAATATTAAAATGTGCATGAACTATTTTTATGATGAGCATGCAGTTCTCTTTCAAAATGACTGGGTGGATAAATAAACTGTTGTTTTATCGGGAATCAAACCGTCATATTTCCCTGTCTGTTTATGTATGGATTGAACCAACAAAATGCAATGCGTTCACTAATGAACACTAGTGATTGTTTTGAAGTTTGGACAGAGCCATCTACCTTAAGTCCTTATGCTAAGCTAGGCTAATCATTTATTGCCTCCAGCTCAGTACTCAACACACAACACTGTATCGATCATATCATCTTGAGAAAAAAAACCCATCTAATTATGTATTTAGTATAACAAGGAATAACTTTATTTTCATAGTTTTATCTATCATTTCTATCAGTTATTATCCCATTAGTCACTATTAGGCTTCATTGCTATAGGGGCAGGAACCAGTTCCACTCAGTCAGGCATTAAGCTGTGACAGATTAGACATTGTGGGCCATCATTTTAAAGTTCACCAGTAAGAATAACCTGTCTGATCGTCACGTTGCGCCCATCTGACTTGTTCTGACATCTCAGCAAATAAATTAGCACGCAATTATTATCCCTGATGGGAGAATTGTCCTTTCATTCTGAAGATGTGTTCCTATTGAGAAATTAGAAAGAGGAAAAACAAGGCAGACGTGTCACACGAGGCTGGAAGCTCTTGCTAATGCTTTGCATCACTGAGAACCTGCTCTTTATTGTTTGTTTGAACTGCTTCTCTCTGAACTCTCCCTTCATCCATTTCATCATCTGGCAGAGAGCCGGCACATTAAAAGAAGCTCTTTTGCTGTTGTATTAAATCACAGTGAGGAACCGAAGCCCGTCACGGAACGCAGTCGACTCCGTCACCACTCACACCGAAGACACATACTGTTCATTCCTCGTATGTGTTCTAAGTATACAAAAACGACATGATGGAGCCTGTGAGCAGCTGCTCGGGCTGAAGCGTCTACACGCAACGTTCTGCTCCGGGCGGTGCTGCGCAGCCGACCTTGACCTCTGACCTCCCAGTGATAGGGAAAAGAGAATTTCCCCTCTGGGATCAATACAATGATGACATCGCACTGCATCTAACGTGTTTAACAGGCAATTGCCTTGACTTTATCCGCCTGCATGCTTCACGACCTTGTGCCAATTACGTTTTGTTTTGCGCCGCGGTTGACAGCTGGTCTCGTCTTCTTTATGTAACATCTGTGTCATGATCAGCAGACCATGAAACAGCAGATGATGAACAATTAAAGAAAAATGACAGCGTTTTAACCCCCGGATCTGATTTTTCACTTATCAGTAATAACAGTGAACTTAAAAACAAGTCAGAAGCACATTCAATAATATGATTAGGCGGGTCGTGTCCAATTCAAACATCCATGACGGTTTACAGATTACCTTCTTTACTTACTACAGTATAGTTGTGTGCAACAGTTTTTTGTGCAATGAGGGATCAATCTAGAGAGCTTTTTCTGAATGGGAGGATGCAGTACGACCACGTGTAAGTGGAACAGCAGCTCGGCCTGGCTCTGGTGATTACACTCTGTCACAAACACACCTGAAAAATAAAAAAATAACCTGAATGTTTTTCATCATTCAGCAGTTCGAGGAGGGTCTATAGGAGGTGAAGTCGAGCGAGGTCCACAAAACACCTGCAATTACCTTCAAATTATGGATCTTTGGCCAAGTGATCCTAGTAAGTCCTGAGTCCAGATTATTATTATTTTTTTTAGTTTGGAGTTGTTGTTTTTTTTTTTTGTCAAATAAAATGGTTTAAAAAATCTAGATAAAAATATGTCAGACTTCTCATGTTTCTCATCCCATGGTTATTATTGTAGTGACTCACATCTCAGCAATGACTTGCAAATAAGCCAAAACTGACGAAAATTATGGTAAGACACAGGTTGCAATAAACTGCAAAGTTTATAGGTGTCTCCCTGTATCTCCGCTTCCTCTGTGTGTGTGTGTGTGTGTGTGTGCGTGCGTGTGTGTGTGTGTGTCTGTGTTTTTCAGGCCACCCTGGTAGAGAGGTTTCATTAGGCACATTTCATCCCAGTGATATCACAAACTCCTTGACCTCCTTGACCCTACAATCTCCCACACAGACTAAAAGCAAACCGAGCACACAAAAAAAACCCACCAAGGCTGGAATGAATAAAGTTCAAAGATGGTTTACCGAAGTTTAAGAACCTTTATATATGTTTCTACACATACATCAGTGTTACATTATACTTTTAACGTGTCTTAAATATGTGATTCACAAATAGACTTGGTTTAATTTTTGTTATTCAAGATCAGAAGAACCGAAAAAGAGACAGAATGCCCATCAGGTTCTCTCCTCTCCAGTGTGTGTGTGTGTGTGGTGAACAGTTATTTCAGAATTTCACGAGGCTCAAATTCTGCTGAGGGACAAAACCTCCCCATTATGTCGTCCCCACACACGTGATGTTCAAATGATGGAAGCAAAACAATAGGTGTGGACGAAAAGGCAAAGTTTCCCTGTTGTCACCGAAGGGACTAACTGCAGTGTTTGATTTCAGCCTGATAGCCGATCCTCCTGAGGCACACAATTAATATTTAACTTGATAGGCCGGTGAGGCATGCCTTGAGAAAAGTGAGGGCACATAACAATAGAAGCAATTTAAACGTGCAAAAGGAAACTATTGAAAACTGAGGATCATAAGTCATCTATCGGCAATTGAAAGGGCCAGTGTGCCGAGCCGCGGACTCCACATTCAATTAAAAATGTGCCGTTTTATCCCCTCAGCTGCTTGTATCTATTGCTCTTTGTGAAGCAGCCATGTTCATATCCATTACTCATATGTGAAGCGAGGCTGCGTGCCGCCTCAGCGTAGGGCATTCTCCGGCTGCCAGATTCAATCAGGGGAACTTATATTGTTTGCAAATAAGTGTAACGCTTGTAATTCCCATTTAATTGATTATTCATCCTTCAGTGACCTTTGACTTTTTCTTTCCTTTCAACTCCTCCTTTGAGTGAAATCCAACCATCTCCTCCAAATTATTCTTGGAAGCTCCCCCAGAGAGTTTGACATTTTGCCCTTTCCATGCCCAGTCATATCTGGAAGTAAACATTCCAGTGAATGAAGGACGCTGCATTCCGGCGTTCAGGTTTCACCAACGCAGAGCTGCGGAAAATGTGCACGCACGTACACGAGGCATGTGTGCCACTGTGTGTTTCAGCGTGGGCAAACGTTTTTACATAGCATTTTACTGATATATGTCTTCATATATGAATACTTTGTTTAAAGGATCAGTTCACCCAAATTACAAAAAACATTCATATATATATATATATATTAATATTACACTATACACTATGTTTTATCATGACACAACCAAACATTTGAATGGTTTAAAGTGTAAAGATAAAACAAGTAAACACATCAGGAGACATGGAAAGATTTGATCTTCTTTTTTAATGTTAGTTTTCAATGCTGAGAGGACCACACAACAACTTCCATCCTCTCCCATTGTATCGGGATGCATTTAGAAATCTCAGAGACAGATATTTTGAAACTATGGATGGATTCCACCAGGGGTAATTGAGAGAAAAAAGATTTGCTTTTGGATGAACAGATCTTTAATTTTCACAAAATAAAACGTGTAAAATTGAAAGTTTGCAGAATTCCGCAAATTTCACTTCCTCCTGCCAAATATCAATACTGTTAATAACACTGATCAGCAAAGTATTGTGTCTTGACTGGCTCAATATGTGTCATGAAAAAGCCATTACACACAACAGATGTGTGTTTAGATGAATTCTCCTTTTTTTTTTTTTTTTTCTGCCCAGAAGAATCTAATGAGTGGTTGCTGAAATGAGCAGATTAGAGGCTGTCACTCTATGTGTGATTTTGCAACTAATTTGCAATCGTGGTACTGGGTCAATATTTGCATTGGCTGATATATTCTTTTCTCCTCTCCTTCCCTCTTTGTTAAACTGTCAGAAGTTGATGTCTTTGTCAGAGGCGTTTTGAATGGCGTCAGGACCTGCCTCCGGCTCCGGCTCCAGCGGGCTGCATTGAAGGCGATCTGAGATATAATTACAGCACATGGGAAACTTAAAAGTTGTCATCAGCTTCAGTAGATATAATTGATACAGACTGTTCCAAAGATGCATTATCTTGTCGTTTGTACTAAGAAGCATTACCTTTTCAGTTCTCCAAATGATTGCATACATGGATGTATTTACACTACATGGAAAGTCCATTTCCCCACATTCCCTATAAATAATTCCTTTCTCCAGGAGAACTATATATACTTTAACAATTTTCTAAAATTCATAGGCTTTTACTGAAACGATGGGATTATGGCTTTGTGATGGAGTCTTTCTTTATCTATTTTGACTGTCTACATGCCCGAAACTTGCAGGCTGGTCTAAATCGGGCCGAGAGACTATAAACATTTTTGCAGCCGCCCTGTGCATTTGAACTGTCAGCTTCCAACCTTTCTCGCTCATGCCTCCCTGCTATATTTCTATTCCTGTGGCTCTAAAAATATCCCGGGGCCATCAGATTCTCAGCCCCTCTCAAAGACTTGCTGCTGTGGCATGGAGAGAGCCGTGAAACACGCCATTAGATAGATTTGAAGAAGACAGATGACCTGCGCCAGGCAGCGCTGAGTGTGTGTGTGTGTGTGAGCAGGGGTGGGGTTTGGCCAGAGAGATATCCGACTATCAAGGAGCCATTTGGAAGAGGCTGTCACTGAGAGGGAGCGCAGTTCCCCGGCAGATAGGCTGGGGGGGGTGGGGGACATTAGCGTGAAAGGCACACAGGGCGGCTTTGGGGTTGTTGGAGGGGGAGTGATGTGCCTCTCAAATGGAACTCAGGGGACGATTAATACACGACCAGAGGCATGGGGTGGGAGCTGCTTGGTGCGGGGTGTGGAGGGTCGGGGTCATGGAGGGGAGTTAATGCTGCTTATCAGGATCACAGGGAGGCTTTGGGAGGCTGGGATGAGACCAATTTAACACATGGAGACACACACTCAACACTGGAATCAGCCGGAGATAGGCTAGATTGATGATTTCTCCATTTGTGTATCCCTTGACAGAGAGCCCAAATCCTGACGTTGCTTCGTGGCTAGCTGCTGTTCCTCTAGCTTCTGTAACGCAACAGGTTCCTTTAATCTGTCTTTATGAGTTTCTGTGAGAACCCAGACTAGAAGTTTTGGAAATGGAACTAAAAGAAGTCCATCTTCAGCCAAAATCATCCAGAGCATCCAGGATCCTCGCTCACTAGAATGGCAATAAAATCATTTCATCATGCAGCTCTTTCAGGCATTCCAGTAGTTTAATGTAGATGCAAAGGAATATGTAATTGTATCATTATCACATGCGTTTCATAAAAATCGCTAAGAGTTCACGTTCTGCAACCATATATTTCAGAGGCTGTAGCGGGCTTTTAAGTTTTTAAAACTAGAATGGAGATATCGATATCATATGAAACTAGATGATACGGTATCCATTAGTACCACGTGGTTGATAATAGTAGCAGGCAACAGGCTTTAATATAAAATGTATATTACTATAACTGTTATAATCCTGAGGAGCAAACCACACAACTCACAAAATTTCCGATCCGAACACGAGGAACAATTTAGCAAGAAGAAAACATTGCAGCTGTGAGGCTGAGTGACCTGATTGCTGTATTTGCTCGTCAACGTATAAATATTGATCATACAACCGAGCTTGAGGGCCAGATGAGAACAGCATTACTTATGGTACGTTTAGCAGGAAAACAACAGTCACATTTCCACAAACATTTTCAGGCAGGTTTGGTTTCATAGATGCTGTTGTGCCTGCGTTTCTCAGTCTTCCGTGCAATAGGTAGCATGTGTGTAGATGTCAACAAAGGTAAAGCTCTAGTTTCAGTGGAGCTGGTTGGTTAAATATGTGTCATTTCTACAAATTGCAGCGTGTGGGTGGACCTGACCGGAGTCAGGCAGCTTTTTCATTATTTCCCTTCTTGTTTCAGGACATCTTCAAACCTCCCATACAAAACAACTTTACTGAGGCTGAACAGTCCACAGAGTGCGCTTCAAGTCCTGAAGAGTCTGCTGCATCTAGGTCGAGTGCATCTAGAGGAGCGGCTCTTCCCACAACCCCATCCCCTAAACAAAACAGGAGGAGCACCAATCCAGCGAGCGAGGCCTTTTTAACATGGGCAGAAATTTATTTTGTATATTTATATTTAGGTGTTTTGGGGTTTTTTTTCCATTTATTTATGTGCATATATTTACTTTAAATGTACACATTTTTCAGTTTCTCTTTGAATTTTGAAAGTGGAGCCTTGAGATAATAAATGAATGAAACATAACAGCAGATTTCTAATTTGTCATCATACTGCATTTTTCCACAAATTACTGTAAATAATTAAATTCCTGAGACATACAAACAAATTAAAACAATTTAGTTTGCTGCTACTATGGGTAATATAGGTGCCATGTTTGACAAGAAAAATAATAATATTAAAAATGCATGGAATAAACAATATGACATCTCTGCTGCATTGATTTTCATCAAACATGTTACAAATGCTTTCATTTTTCTTTCTTTTTTTTATTTATTTTTTTTACTTACAAATGGAGTGAACAACACAATGTACTGCTGGGTAAGGTCACATTACAGGAACAAACAATAATACATTATATACAACAGTAATACATTTATTAGCATACATAAACACTACAGCTACTGAGAAGAAGGGGTGTGGAAACTGACATGACCATAAGTTGGTTTCCTCCACATTACTTTATATGTGAAATCTCTGCTGTTTAATAGCGTATTGAGGTCGGTCTGTCCTGCTGTTACTACAGACATGTCTGAACTAGCCACAGCCGCTCCACTCTCCCATGGACAAAAATATCAAATACACTACACTGACATTAAACATTAAATCTTTTTTTTTTTTCTATTTTCTTATCTAGACTCATGGAGTAAACTCTGGGCTTTGTTCCAGTGTGATTCCAAATGATATTTTCTGACTTTTTGAAACAGAACCAGGATGTCCTGTCCTGGTTTCACTCCTCCTCTCTGTTGGCCCTCTCTGCTCCGCCTGCACAGGCATGGTTCTGGTCTGGAAGTGAGACGACCCGCGCAGTGTTGCAAGGAGGAATCTCTGGAACATAGCAGCCCGCAGATGCTCCCCAAAGAGCCGGATAAGCTCCTCTATCACAGAAGACATAAGCACCCACTTCAGTCTTCCTGTACTTGGAGAGGAGAATGCAAATGAGCGGGCTGTTCTCTGTAAATAAAAAACAAGAGCTGAATAAACCCTCCTAATTCAGCAATTCATTCAGGAAACTCACCTCAGCTGCCTAATGAGCTGGCTAATTTGTCTC
Organism: Pampus argenteus; assembly: GCA_036937835.1. Classification (NCBI taxonomy): domain Eukaryota; kingdom Metazoa; phylum Chordata; class Actinopteri; order Scombriformes; family Stromateidae; genus Pampus; species Pampus argenteus. The sequence continues at coordinate 16,793,090 of CM072876.1, read as the reverse complement.
AGATTCAGTTTTGCAAGAAGCAGCCGTGTTTGTGTTTATCTGATAGCGCTTGTTTGGTTTGGGAGAGGAGGGGAGGTGGTGAGAAGGCTTTCTGCGTCATTCTGCACACCAGCTGGAGACCAGTAGGAGCTGGACAAACCTCCCTTCTTCTCATCTTCCCTCTCAGCACAGTCGCCCGACTGCGAGCCGTATGTATCCGCCAGCTCTCCTGCGATGTGGAAGACGGTCATTACGAGAACAAGTGATTTCTCTTTCAGCCTGGTTCATGGGTCAATTGCTCTCTCCCTTTCTATTTCATGGCAGAGTTGGTGGGATTGAAGCTCTCCTCTAACCTGAGCTCTCCATTCCCACGCATTCTTTGGGGCTATTGAATCCTCCGGAGCCTCACAGTTTGCACTTGTGCTTTTGCAGCATTGTGTTTTACTTTATTGATCCTAACGAGGCGGCGATTTGTGTCATCCGAACAGGCCGGGCGCCCTGTTTGTCCAGATTTATGTGCCCTGCCTTTAGTGAAAATCCCTTCCCAGTAAAATCTTTAACACCCCTCGCTGTCCTCTTATTGAATAACTGTCAGCTGTCTTTTGATGACAGAGTTTAGAGCTTTACTCCTCTCCTCTGCGGCTGCACAGCTCTCACCACACACATCCTCAATAAAGGCAAATACATAACTGGCCATGAAAACGCAGGATCCTGTCTGGGTTTTTGTTTTTTTTTGGTGTGCGCATAGTCAATATGACAAAGCATAATTCTCATTTAATGAGGGCTGGAGCTGTCTAGGGTTCGTCGTCTTTCTCAGCACATTTTTACAGCCACTATTTTTCAAACAATAGATGTTTTTTTGTTGTTGTTTTTTTTTCCTTTCGTTCTCCATATACGGAGAATTTCTGAAAGTTTCTGCTGTGTTTGATCACAAAGGAAATAAAAATGATCTGTTGATGGGAATAAAACAATGTGTGGTGTGTTATAGAAACCTAACAATGTCAGCATGAAGGTTTGGCTTTCCTGGTGGTCACATACTATTAGAAACAGTTCAATTGGGATGCTTTTGACAGAATTTGTAGATAGTCAAGTATGTTGTAACTAGTGGTGGGCTGAAACGGCGTTAACGCGCTGTGATAATGTGAGACGTTTATCGAGCAATATAAAAAATACTGCCGTTAATCTATTATCAAAATTGGGTTTGGAGCTGGGTCCTATAATAAGCAAACATGACTCTTACTGTGATATTTTGGCGCGGATGTATACATATTTGCACTGTAGGGGGTGAGAACTAGTTTTCGAACCTCTACGTGCCTGTGAATTACCCGAACTACCACACCAAACGTGATAGTCTATCATGATGCAGCCACGAACCACAAGGCTTGCTTCAGGGAAAATTCACTTTTAAGAAGCTTCCCGATGGTGGCATCAAATCAAATCAAATCAAATAAAATTTTATTTATATAGCCCAAAATCACAAAATGCATTTGTCTCAGAGGGCTTTACAATCTGTACAGGGAGTGACACCCTCTGTCCTTAGACCCTCGATTCGAGTGAGGAAAAACTTGCCCACCAAAAAACCTTTTAACAGGGAAAAAGGTGGAAGAAACCTCAGGAAGAGCCACAGAGGAGGGATCCCTCTCCCAGGACGGACAGACGTGCAATGATGTCACATGTACAGAACAAATCAACACACACATATTGTACACTCACAATGAATAATAGTGAATTACAATCAACAAGACTAAGGTTGTGTTCATCTTATGCAATGCAGAACTGGTTTACTGTAGGAGTTCTTCCAGTCTCAAATACCACCTGAACACAAAGCATCCCTTTGCTATAAGCAGTCACTGATGCATTTTGTCTCCTGTTCTAATGCATCCCCTGGCTTAAGAAAACCCGTTCTCAAAGACTTACTTTTGGTCAGTACTTGGGTATTTCGCATTCTGAACGAGCCATTTTAATCTAGATTAATCTAGATTCATTTCAAGATTTCAGTGAGATTAATCTAAATTTAAAAATAAATTATCTATGCCTACCACTAGTTGTAATCAAGCTGTTGCATGCAAGCTCTTGTATCTATAATAGCTAAAAGTAAAGTCAGTGTGTCGTTCAATGTCAAAGCCTCACAAAATAGATCCTGGGATTGATCCGGGGTCTTACTTTCATTGTTTTGTCCATACTGTTGGTAATTCTAATTTTGCATGCAGCGTCATGGCTAAAAAGCCAAAAACACAAGGGCTCAAATCAGACCCTGGACTTGCCGTAGACGTCCTGTGCACTGAGGGATCGTTCCAGACATTCCAGACTTTCAATGTTGCCTCCAAATAAAATTGTCTAGACCCTCTGGAATAAAAAACGGTTGGCTTGTTTACAGCTTTGTAGCTCTGTCACCATGTTCCCAGATCTCAGCAATGACTTTGTAATCTGATCAACTGGATTTAATGGCATCTTAAACCATCTAATGTTGTGCAAGGAATACATGTAGTGTGTCATATCAGTGTGTCTGTGTGTTTCAGACTGTTGTCTCATTTCAACAGTCCTGACATGAACTGTCTGTCAGTGAGGGATGCCTGTTGTTTTTCTAATGGATTCCCTGCATCTTACTGTACGTCAAGGCAGCTTTAAAATACATTAATAAGTTGATTTAGCAATAGAGGAAAAACAAACATTGTGGTTGAGAAAGCCAAATGTATTTGAGCTGTGGGCGCGCTGCTTTATTTCTGCACAGGATCAGGCACGACTGTTACATCCATTAGCCTGAAAATGTCTTCAGTATAATTTACATCCATTTATATGTGAATTGTGAATTGTCAAGCTGCAGTTTAACATTTGAGCTCTATAGAAGATTATCTGTGTGATTCAAATCATTTTTCTGCATTCTGTCTGCTATCAAGTAGTTCAAAGAGCTTCCACTCTGTGCAGTTAAACAGTTCAACTTCCTGTGTCCTGTGAGGGCTCCTGTAGTTTAGCCAATGTTCTTTGTACTGAAGGTTTGCGTGTTGACAGCAGCTCATCTCATTCTATACTGGAGCTGCAACAATCAGTCGATTATTCGACAATGAAATAATTAGAATAAATGGCAAACTTTTGATAGGTTATGAGAGTTTGATGATTGTGATGGACACTTTTCACTGTTTTCTGATGTTTTATTAACTTAACGATTCATCAGTTAATAAAGAAAATAATCATCTTTAGTCAACAATGAAAACAATCGTTAGACAGAAACGTGTCCCGCAGTGGCAGTGTGTTATATGGCGTCCTTCCTCCCTGAGCTGTAACTAACATCTAAAGCCAGTGTATCTTTCAAACAACAGATGTTTCTATTCGCTTTTATATGGAGAGTTTTATAGTGTGTCTGTTGACTTTGATCAGGAGCAACAGAAATAAAGAAATAAAAAAATAAAAAACAGGAGGTAAGACTTGTGTATGAAACCCAGAGATAAAAGAAAGAACGTAGATTTTAACTTATCAATGTTGATGTCAACTTTTCTGGTGGTCTCACACGCTGTATAAATATTTGCTGATTTCTTTTTACGGAATTTATGGATTGCAATCAAACTGCACGCAAACAAAGCTCTTCGTCCTGTTCTAGCTGAAAATACAACCCACAGGTGGTCTGTGTACTTTAAAGCGTCACTAAACTATTCTTACTGATGCTGCTGCAGTCTTGATGTTGTCCTCAAGCAGGAACACGGGTTTTACTGAACGCGGTCGAATATTAAAAAAAGCAATATGAGCTAAAAATGCATGCTGCTCATGTATGTATGTGTAAGTCTGACAAATCATGTCTTCTACATGGAATCATTTCAATATATTTTAACTTGTTAACACTAATAGGACGTATCTACAAAATGATATGAAGAGATAAACATATTTTATTTTTGAAATATATATTATTTATTATGTTATATTTATTTTCTGTAAATTATATTTCCCAATATAAATGTCTAAATGCTGCTTCAAGGCCGTCTCCCTACTACCAGGAATAACATTTTGATGGATATCAATCATCAATACGTTCTGAATACTGAGCAAAATGTGTCTGCAGCACAGCGAGGAATAGAATATGTATCAATGTTTTCAAAATGTGTCAAAGTTGGGGTCGAATGTTTGATCAGATTTTTGAAATAATCAAACGTAAATGCAGGATATGGTGGAATATAAAACTGATGGCAGTGATGATGGACAGTGTTGGTAGCAAACAACAAACAAACAAACAAACAAACAACAAAAGAACCTGCCACACGTCCTGTGTGTCAGAGCGTCTTCACAATGCTCCCACACACTGTGAGAATCTGAATATGTTGTTGTTTACTTACAGTACGGATGCACTTTGTGTGTGGTTTATTTCACTGAATGCATAAAATGTGTGACTCCAACACACACACACACACACACACACAGAGTGCAGTGAGTACATCACATGAGTCCTCACTCATTCACCCCACATGTGTTTGTGTGTTTTTGTAACAAGGACGGAAAACAAGCGAAGCTGGTCGGACTGCTTCCCCACCACGTGGAGGCGAGCGTTGTCATCGTACGCCACATTGTTTGCGTTTGTCCGCCATTATTCAGTCAACACGGCGAGGTAGCGCTGATCCCAGAGGAGCTCCGAGAACATAAACCGTACGGCCCCTGAGTTGAGTCATATTATAATTTAGAGCCTCGTTTCTCCTTCTTCTTCTTCTTCTTGTGTTTTCAGGGAGAGGGGTCAGTGCCTGTTATTACCTCATCTTGTTCCTGTCCAGGCCCCCCACCCCCACCCCCGCCCCCACACCTCGCACTGACCCTCACTTCTGAAGGCATTTGTGTAAACACAGCTGTGCTGTTGACTTTAAAGCCTGTCGCTCCTTTGATACCCCCCCAACCCCACCCCACCCCACTCTCTGAAATATTGCAGGGTGTGCCCCCCCCCCCCAAGTAAGAATACACATGTATACTCCAGCAAACAAAAGCTGCCATTAAAGTTGCATCAGGCCCTGACAGGTAACAGGATCTCCTTGAAGCTCAGGTGCAACAAGTCACACTGTGATTTAGCATCGACAAACAAGGACGAATGCTGCTGCCGGGGGAGAAGTGAGCAATTTACACTCTGTGTACATTACTGCTGGCTGCCTGATAGCAAACTGTCTGTGCACACATGACTCTTCAAGGGTGTCGATGTTTGGTGACATTTTCACTCAGGGAAGAGAAAAGTGAGCAGGAGGCTCGTAAAAGACATAACAAATATATATACGGGACAACTTTGGTCTAATTATTCACTTCAACTTCATATTTTAAGTTGAACCAGCGTCACATGTTTTATAATGTAAAACATCCCCCAGCCCCAGTAGTCATCTGCTTATTATATACTCATTTCTTCTTTATCCTGTTTATTTATATATTTATAATTACTGATTTAATTTTTCTTTTCTTTTCCTCCATACATTCAGACACATGCCCAGTAGGCCCTCACCCTTATCAGAGGTGAACGGCAGCCACATTGTAAAATGAACATTCATACATACAACATAAAATAAACAATGCAGAGGTTACATTTCAACACTTGATCAGCAATGGTCAACACTTGATCAGCAATGCTTTAGTAGATTCTCAGAACGTTTCCCTAACAGTGAACTAATTATAAGACGTCATTCAATCTCTTACTGTTGCACGACCGCATTCATACTGCTGCTGAGTGACGAGCAACAAAAACCAGCTACATTATGATACAGTCACTGCTATAATATGCCTGGTGAAGGCCAGAATGTAGCTATCTAAATGAATGTATGCTGACCAGAGAAGTATAATATACACTAGTATATGTCAGTGTGTATGAAATCCAAGTCTTTCTGATATTGAACTGATATATTTTATTTGTTTGGTAGCGTTCTCTTACTTTTGATGCCTTCGTGAAGTTTCTAATGTTTGTATCGGGTGGAGGCAGTGACTCAGACACCAGCTGGTCTGAATGGCTACCAGTACAAGTAAGCAGAAAATCTGGTTTTTGTTTTTGTTTTGCTAAATTTGGTGGAACAACCCTTTAACCCAGTCATTCAGGCCTATAAAATTACAGGGTGGTGACATCACCGAAAGCATTAAGATGCAATGCAAGGAGTGTGTGTGTGTGTGTGTGTGTGTGTGTGTGCTGATGTGGTATGGCAGAAGTGTGTAAGCCATCCACAGGAATCAGCTCTGATTGTAAGGCTTATTAATTAATAACATCCCATGAAGCCAAAGGCATTAAGCAGATTATGGAGGCAACAAGCTCCAAAGGCACATGTGTAACCCGACACACCCAACCGGATCTCAGCACTCAGCATCTGGCTGCAGAAACAGGGAAATGTGCTGTTAGTTGACTTCCAAAACAAACCCTTACTTGATGGTATTCTGTATTCTCATATTTGGTTTGGCTGAAGCCCAGGTGATTGATGTGGCAGCAAACCTGAATGAGAGAGGCTGCATGTTGTGTTGATGGTCTACTTCACTCCATAATCAGGTGTGTGTGTGTGTGTGTGTGTGTGTGATTGATTCTCTCAGTTGCTTTCCTCTACGACGCGTGCATGTGTATTTTTCAAGGTCTTGCTACTGTTTCGGATTACCTGGCTGGTTAGGAAATGCCTCCCAGTGTGTGTTTTTGTTTTGTTTTTTTGTTGTTGTTTTTTTCAGTTCCTCCGTGTGCTGAAAAGACAGATATCTCCATCTACGATATTCAAATTTGTTCCAGAAAAATAAAATGCTGCTGCAGAAAAACTGAAAAAAAAAAAATATATATATATCTATTCAATTTCAAATTGGGTCCGGAGCTCTGCATGCACACCGTGGACTCTTCTTAAATCTGGTCTTGTAAATTATGACTTCGCTCTTGAGTAAAGGATGCTGTCACTATCACAAACATATTTTACCGTTCTTATTTCCAAGCTCACCATGTCTGCGCGCATGAAAAGAAAAAGCATTTGGTTTTAACTGGCCAGAGTATATTATGATCATTACCATTTTGGATTTAGTGAAAGTACGGGTATTGCACGAGTGAAAAAAATGTGAAAATAAATCACAGTTAAAGAGAATATAAATACCAGCTGTCACACTCCAGAGGACATGCTAAAAGCAGTCCGTTTATGAAGTGTCACTGATAATGAGAGCCCACGCGTTTCCATTTTTCAATCAGGCTGCAGAGAGATGGGGAAGTGCTGGAGGTGAGGCAGGAAGATTCCCCGCTCAGAGATGTTTTCACACATGATCTGTCATCAGCAGCAGTGTCAACACCGACAGCTGCCAGAGCAGAAATTCTCTCTCAATCAATTGTGTGAAATACTTTGTAGGATTCAGAGAATTTGTAGCTCCGCAACAGTAAGATGAAGTCTAGAGAGAATCATGTATGAGAGCCTACGTGTGCTGCTTAGTTAAAGGATCGTTCCAGTTCATTACAACAAGCATCGTGTTTATGGAGTTTTGGCCATCATCCCTGCTGATGATAACAACACTGTATTCATCATGATCTCAGCAATATATTTACACATCATAGAAGCATCAGTTAAGATGCAGTTTCAGAACTCCCAGTTCTAAGTTTAAATTTGAAAAATGTCATGAGTGAGTTATTAGTTTTATCTTCATTTTACAAGCTGCTACTGTCCAACGTTTTATCATTTTTCCCCAGCTGTGAGTAGCTTCTCCATTTCCATTATGTGATCAGGTGATTTTAGTATGCATGTACTGTATTTTATTTCATCATTGTTATGTGTGAATACACTGTAAAATATGTATTTGAAGCCTAAAACTTAGATTTTAACTAATAAAGAAATGAATAATGGTGATTGTGTGTGATAAAGACAGAAAATACAGGTCACATTTTCTTTTCAGACTCATGTTTGTTTCTCAGCTAGATTCAGAGAAACTTCAGGGGCCATAAAGAATCCACAGGTATCATCTTCCATAGTGGGCCGGTTCCGTATCGAGTGTGATATCGGAGTCAGCAGCGTTTCCACTCGGATGGAATATTTAACGTGTTTGATGTAAGGTGGGCACCCATTTCTGTGCATGTTTCCCCCAGCATAAATAAATCCTGGGCCCAGGATCTCATGTGAGGGGAAACAGAGATCTGCTCCTGAGATCATCGGTGGAGTCTCCTGGGTCCGGCCGCGACAGCCTGCAGGAAGGAGGCCTGGCAAGGCGGCCATAATGACCAAACACAGCGCTGATTGGACATCTTGCATGCATTAAGGCGGGTTAGATGATGCACTGTGTCCTTCAGCCCATGAGATCCGATAACAAAGCCAAGCTGTATAGGGTAAGGCGATCCCAGCGCAGGGCCACGGCTGCAGGCCGCTGCCTCTGCTCCCAAAGAAACACCTCTCTGTTCCACAGCCATGAAAGTGGAGACCTCGAGATGCACACAATAAAGAGTCACATGTGGACGCAGACATGTGGAGAGCACGCAGGGGGACAGATGAAGAGCTGGCTTTAAAGGGTCCTTCCATACGCGAAGGACCCTTTAAAGCCAGCAATCAGCTGCGCAGTTTAAACAAGTCATTCAAATTGGAACATAACATTGTGAATTTCATCAATGAAGTCTTATCTCATCAGTTCAGTGTTAAAATAGTAATACAACTCAGATGTTGATTCTTTAGATATTGTGATGTTGATGTCAGTGGATGTACATATTAGAAAAACAAAAGCAATCATCTATTTTTATTTTGCTATGATGAGTGTTTTATTTAAATATTTTTTTAATTTTCACTAAACTGTCAGTTTTGTGGTTTTTTTTGGGTTTTTTTTGTATAATTGGCAACCACAACAAAGGTCTTAGTTCCAAAGAATGAACTGAAATAAATATGTGTTCAATCTGTAGTACATTTATTGTGTCATTCCAAACGATGTCTATTCTATATAATTATAGTATATTATATATTTATATATATATATATATATATATGTGTGTGTGTGTGTGTGTGTTTAATTTATTATTTATTTATTTTATTTTTTTCAAATGTAAAAAAAAATAACATTTTATATTGTGCATGTTGCATTGATTTAATGCAAACCCTAAAACTGACATTAGCGCTGTAATGGAGACCAAATGGCAGGCAGACAGAAACGAACTGTAACTGTAACCAACAGGAAATAACTCCTCCTGAAGCCACATTTCCATGAACATATTTCTGGCATATTCATAGGCATATTTCTTTACTTTTACAATAGCAGGGTTTCACCCCTGCTTCCAGCCGTTATGCTACGCTGAAGTAAACATAACCTGACTAAACTACATATTTAACACACAGACATGAGATTGATATTGATCCTTTCATCTTACTCTTGCAAAGAAACTGAATTATTGCGTATCCTAAAATATTAAGCAATTATTATATTGTGTAAATTTAATGCCAACCTTAAAACTGACATTATCAGGCTAATGGAGACTGAAATGTAGCATAGTTGAAGAATTACCCATAAAGAACTTCATAGTACTATCAACATGTCCAATCTGTCATTTCTCAATACTACATGATAGAAAACAGTCAAGACCTGTATATGTTATATTATAAATATATTTATATTGTATAAAAATAGTGAACAACAGAATCTCACTGCGGAATCCATTCATAAGCTGTTTGGTGGTTTTAAGCCAGCATGGATGAGAAGTCCCTACAATATCAACAATCCCATAACTACTGTACAAATTCTATCGGAACAATACGACTGAGGCTCCAGAAAAGCTGTAGAAAGACAAACACTACCACAGTGTGTTCACACAAGTTCATTTAGAAAAATGAATTATTGGAAATGGCAACGAGATACCATGATTGAGGAAAAAAAAACGACACTATGTTTAGGTTTGTGTGCTTATAGTCAAAAAGTCGAGAACGGCGACTAAATGGACCGTGTGATGAGAATGTTTTGTCACCTGCTGTTTCCAAAGTCAAAAAGTGAAATTTTAAACCTCACACTTACCCGTAAGGAAAATATAGGGAACATGTTCTTTCTTAATTAATCATTGGAAACTGTATTCTTTGTATTTGTTGAACAGTATACTTGTCTGCGAACAAAAGTTACTTTTTTGCACGTGCAGCTGACCTGCTGAGCTAAAGACTCTAGGTTACACTAGCAATTAGTAGTAATTAATTCACTGGAAGTCCACCAATGACACGCTGTGCCTACAGTATAATTAGCCTCAAATTACATAGTTGCTTTCAGGAAACTTTCAGGAAACTTTCAGGAAACGACGACATTATTAAGAAATTGGAGAACCATAAAATGCAGAGTTACCTCATCTCTTTGGGAAGTTGCATGAAAACGAACATTTACTGTAGATTGAAATGTACTTATTAAGTCCAGCTGTCCTAATATTGAGTCTAAGTCATGGTTTATACGGTTCCCTTAATGTTTTTAATCTGACACTCCCAGCAGAAAGTGAAGTATGCATACCTAACAAATATTCAGGGGGGGGATATAGGATGGATTAGTGAGGATGGGGTTCCCCTTTTTTGCAGCCTAACGCTGTAAAACAGCCGGCGAAACTGGCGCATGTTATATGTGCAGTGCTGCTTTAAAAGACAAGCTTACAGGATCAGAGGGTTTAGATTCATATATTAATGTTCTCAGACTGTCATCCACACAATACATCTGAAGTTACAGGAGTACAGGAGGCGCCTCGGTGCAGCAGTCACTGTGGACGTTAGACATTCTTTAAGCGCCCCAGCGTCTCAGCACACTTTATCTCCTTATAGTATATCCATATGTTGCTCACACACATTAAAAAACACCCACAATGCATCCACTGTGCTGCTGTTAGAATAGTAAGATTTGATCACACATGTTGAGATTGTGTAACATTTCAGAATACATTTTTTAACCTATTTGAAACAATAAATAGTGTGTCATCACTCACAAGAACTGAAAAACTAATTTTAACTTGCCGAGCATAGTTTAAATGACATGAATACAGTGAACGTTATCCTTATAATGTTGAAACTCTGATGCATAAATATATATATATATATAACTCAACCACTGTCTCCCTGTTTAACATTTATAATCGATATTTAAACATGTAATAAATGGTTTACAACACACTATTATCTAGTATGTATGTATGTAAGTGTTTATTAATAAACCTTTTGTACAACCATAAGTCCTCCAGTATAACAGATAAGACACGTTAATATAGTCGGACACTGTTTCCATATAGACTGGTTTAAAGCCATATATATATATATATATATATATATGTATATATATAATTATTTACAGGGAAGTATTTGTGTTTTATTTTACTTTATATTCCAAGAGAAATATTATATTTTTACTTCTCTATATTCTCTTATCCTGTCAGAGTTAAAGCACTTAAATAATGATCAGCAGAGGAAATGTGTTCTCTTGTATGAGTTGAGCTCCAAAATTGCAATATCCATAAAGTCCTGTAATACATTAATAATATAATAGCATCTTTCCTTAGACCTTTCCTAACCAGTAAAGACTGTGAGAAATCCCTCTATTTCTGACAATGAACTGATTCATCATCAAAACATAATTAATATATATGACCAATAATGATAATAATCATTAGTTGCAGCCCTGCAGTGCTTTATATTGGACACAAATTCCATACTGATACTTTGTGTATCATATCTAAGCGTTACATTTTGTGATTAACTGTTAATATGAAAATAAACTCAGTCTATAAAATAAAAAAATAAATAAAATAAAATAAAATATAGTTGTAATATAAAACTCAAATATTCTGAGGAAAAAGAGTCAAAGAAACATTTAAATCAAACATTTTAGTACATGCTGCAGGTTCATACAGTAAGCCTGTAAGTCTGTTTCACCCTTCATGTGTGTATGAAGGCCCTGAAAACCTCCACAGCCACCAGCTAACGGCATTCAGATCAGCGTCTTTGTGTTCAGGCCTCATGTCTTTGCAGCATGTACAGATGGACGGTGGTATTATTCCTGACAGAAAAACACACACACGCTCCGTCTTTTTATGGCTGTAATCAGCTGGCAGCACTTTCCACCCAACGGCGCCTGGGTTTATATATATATCGACATTTTTACACCCAAAGATCATATCTACCGGTAACAACAACCGCATGGGTTTACAAGGATGTATTTTATATGGAGCCTGTCTTGTGATGACATGCGTGGGAAAGACAAATGGCGGCGCTACAGTTCCTATTCAGCCACAAGAAGAAAAGAGAAACATACGTCTGGCCATTAATTATCTGGCGCAGAGCAGCAGATTTAGTTTGAGGGGAAACAAAAGGTGTCTTTTGGTGAGATTTGTCTCTTGGCTCTGAGCTGACTTCTTAGTAAGGATCTATTGTTCTGCTGCAGAGACACAAGAGACTCACTGAGGCTAACAGAAATCCCCTCCCCTCCCCTCAAAGAGCTGAATGATAAGTACGTGGTCTGCTTCACAGCTACCAGTTGATTCTACACAAAGACTTCTGTGGTTGTTTGTGTTTCATTTATTTCCATGAGGAAACAAAGACAGTGGTGATGCGTCTTCGTGATCAAAGTATAAGCATTTAGAGTATTACTTCCACTCACATTAACACTTATTAAGTTGATATGGCAAATTATTGAAGAGCTATACGTTTGGCAGATATGCAGCGACATTAGCTTTCATTTGGAGACTGATTATTGTTAATATTCTCCTCTCCTTTAAGGTTTTCTTTGGTCTCCACCAACTCCTGAAGGAAATATTACAAGAGGATAAAAAGCTCTATAACTGAAGGGTTTGATAATACAAGGACTATTAAATGTCAGTAAGGTCAAATAAAGTAATTAGATCTACTGTTAAGATAAAAAATATTGATTAGTACAGCACACGAGTATTTCCTCCATCGCTGTATGTTATAGCCTACTATACTACAGTGATATAGGGACCCAATACTGACTGTTGCAAGGTCTTTGAAGGAGAGCAAATTCAATTTTTTCAGAAAAAAAAAATGACTCTTTTTAATATCTGCCAAGAATGTAATGTTGGTTAGGTCAGGTCTGAGTTAGCAGGATTTCTATTTCAAAAACTTAAAGAGATTTAAATAAAATTTGTGAGGCCGTGGGCCAAGAAACTGTTTTGTTATGAATCTAAATCCAAGTGTAGTTTAATAAAAACTTATCAGACACAATTTCTGTATCAAACGGCGATTTATCACAGTGTGTATTCCTGCAGAATTTATGAGCTGGTGAATGCAGTTTGGCATGGTGTTCAGGTTGCTACTGGAGTGTGTGTGCTGCAGCTCCCTGTGAGCCCCCTCCTCCATCCCCCCGACTCTTCATCCAGGACCCTCACCCACCTCTCCCTAACTCCCCCCCCCTCCTACCCTTCCAGCCAGCTCTGGGCTGAATGAAAGAGAAAATAAAGAGATCTAAATGTCAGCAGGGAGCTGAGTGCATTCCTCTCGCCGCGTCCCGAGACCGGTCACCCAGAACAACTTGTGATCCTGGGACAAAGCTGACGACAGCAGGTGGTCATATAAAGAAATTTTCCTCTCAGAATTAGATCTTATCCCAGGAAAGTGCCATTGAGTCATAGATAATACCCCCCATCCTGCTGGGTCCAGAAGGATTTTCATTTCAATTTCTTTACACAACGATGCTTTTCATCTTGACCAGGGTGAGATGACAGTGCTGCAGCTAGGAAAATAATGGGAAGCAGTTGAAAGACAGAATTATTCCGTGGACCTGCAACATTGTTTGGAATGCCCCACTGTTTCCATTCATGTACATTTGTGGCATTCTCAGATGCAATGAAAAATCCCTCTCTCTCTCTCTCTCTCTCTCTCTCTCTCTTTCTCTCTCTCTCTCACACACACACACACTCACAGTCACGCACAGATAGTGACAGATATAATCAGACAGGAGTGGTACCTATCCACAAACACACACACACACACACACACAAACACACACACACACACCTACACACACAAGCTTTAATCCAAACAGGGCTGGTATTTTATAATTTCATCTCCTCTGTCTCCTCTTTCCCATTCCCTGTTTTCTAGGGGGTGTATAAATGATGCATGAGGATGAAAATGTCACCCCCAAAATAAAGAGAAAGCAATTTTGTCACATAGAAAACGGTCATTTTTTAACTTTTTCTTCAGCTTTTGTAGCTCTGCTGTCAGAGATCTGATGTATGACCAGTGTTGGTCATACAGTGAGGCCACGTGGTGTTATCTTAATTTATTATCTTATATTCTAGGAGCAACACATTTAATATAGGACGTCATAACAGATAAACTGTCAAAGACCTGGCTTAACATTCAACATGGACTCTGACCTTTGCATCAAATTAGTCTTGTTAAAGACAAATTCTAGGTTATTGTTTTTAAAGTGTGAGCTACTTATCAATATATTGATTATTGATCTGAGGAAATTGCAACGCGGGCAAGAAACACGAGAAGTCAGATGAACAGATGGGTTGTAAAACAAGCCAACAGTTTAGTAAGATGTTAACCAGTGGTGCCCAAACGGGGATCAGGTCCCTGTATGAGGTTTCAAAATAAATCTGAAGGGTAACATGATAATCAGAGACATAAGAAAGTAAAATGTACCGTATGTATTTCTTTGTTACATTCTGGGCATTGTGTCATTATTTCATACCTGACAAGTACAGAGGTGACAGGAAATAAGGAAATAAGGAAAGAGAGAGAGAGAGAGGTGATGAATAGAATGGAATAAATGTCTTCAGGCAGACTCAAACTAGGGACATTGTAATTAAACCCACAGGCCAGCAGAACACCTCAGAAACATATATATTGCTTTTTTCAAAAAATCATATTTACTTTTTACAAGTTTTCCTGACTATAACTGTAGTTGTTTCTTTAAATTAAATTAAATTAAATTAAATTAAATTAACTGTCTTCAGGTCAGATGAGACATTCTGACATCAGGAATCACTCGTTGATTGACTCCACTAGAAGACCACTAAAACCTGTCATGTTATAAAGAAGGTATTGTCTAATTTAAAATTTAAATTGCTAATAAATCCAGAATCAGTGATATAAACCAGGTAAAACTGAAAGAAATTAGCTATATATATTCTATTGTATGTGGCTAAGTTGTATAAGATGAAATTTAATTTTTAATTTAAAAAGAAGAAAGTTTGAAGACAGACATCTAGATTTTTGGATTAGTGGAGGCACCCAGTCTCATCTGTCAATGATGGATTATTATTAACATTTTGGGTATAATTTTTTTCAGCTTTACCTGGTTTATATCACTGATTGTATATAAATAATAAGGAAAAAAATCATCAAGAAAGTATATCTGAATAAAATCAAGAGTGAGGAGATGCAACCAAACACATCTTCTTTCATCTCATTCGTTAACTGATATAAAGGACAAGAGCAAACCTTTTTTTCTCCCCATTCGTTCACTCATGCTTCTTTATACTGGACCTGTATCTTCTCTTCGGCCATTGGTTGTCACTATTTTATTCTAGAGGCTATGGATGTGGATCTTCATCCTCCCGCAGATTCAGCCTCACCTGTACTATCTACCTGCCTCATCTACCTGTCTCATCTACATGTCTTATCTACCTGTCTTATCTACCTGTCTCATCTACCTGCCTCATTTACCTGCCTTATCTACCTGCCTTATCTACCTGTCTTATGTACCTGCCTTATCTACCTGTCTTATCTACCTGCCTTATCTACCTGTCTTAACTACCTGTCTTATCTACCTGTCTTATCTACCTGTCTTATGTACCTGCCTTATCTACCTGTCTTAACTACCTGTCTTATCTACCTGTCTTATCTACCTGCCTTATCTACCTGTCTTATCTACCTGCCTTATCTACCTGTCTTATGTACCTGCCTTATCTACCTGTCTTATCTACCTGCCATATCTACCTGTCTTATGTACCTGCCTTATCTACCTGTCTTAACTACCTGTCTTATCTACCTGTCTTATCTACCTGCCATATCTACCTGTCTTATGTACCTGCCATATCTACCTGTCTTATCTACCTGCCTTATCTACCTGTCTTATCTACCTGCCATATCTACCTGTCTTATGTACCTGCCTTATCTACCTGTCTTAACTACCTGTCTTATCTACCTGTCTTATCTACCTGCCTTATCTACCTGTCTTATCTACCTGCCTTATCTACCTGTCTTATGTACCTGCCTTATCTACCTGTCTTAACTACCTGTCTTATCTACCTGTCTTGACTACCTGTCTTATCTACCTGTCTTATCTACCTGCCTTATCTACCTGTCTTAACTACCTGTCTTATCTACCTGTCTTGACTACCTGTCTTATCTACCTGCCTTATCTACCTGTCTTAACTACCTGTCTTATCTACCTGTCTTATCTACCTGCCATATCTACCTGTCTTAGCTACCTGTCTTATGTACCTGTCTTAACTACCTGTCTTATCCACCTGTCTTATCTACCTGCCATATCTACCTGCCTTATCTACCTGTCTTAACTACCTGTCTTATCTACCTGTCTTGACTACCTGTCTTATCTACCTGCCTTATCTACCTGTCTTAACTACCTGTCTTATCTACCTGCCATATCTACCTGTCTTATCTACCTGTCTTATGTACCTGTCTTAACTACCTGTCTTATCCACCTGTCTTATCTACCTGTCTTATCTACCTGCCATATCTACCTGTCTTAACTACCTGTCTTACCTACCTGTCTTATCTACCTGTCTTATCTACCTGCCATATCTACCTGTCTTATCTACCTGCCTTATCTACCTGTCTTACCTACCTGTCTTCACTACCTGCCATATCTACCTGCCTTATCTACCTGTCTTAACTACCTGTCTTACCTACCTGTCTTATCTACCTGTCTTATCTACCTGCCATATCTACCTGTCTTATCTACCTGCCATATCTACCTGTCTTATCTACCTGCCTTATCTACCTGTCTTATCTACCTGTCTTATCTACCTGTCTTCTCCATGGTGAGAAGAGGATTGGCGGCACCTGGAAGTTGCCTGATGCCATCTCGATCATATTCTTCAAGTTTACAATCTGTCTCTAATTTTATCATCCTGATTTTTCATATATTGTCATTATGCTATTGTGGTCTATTCTTTTTTTTTTTTTTTTTTTGCATACAGCAACAATATCCTCCCGAAAAAGAAGACTGTCCTCCTAAGAAAAACAACACAACACAACAGGTTGTAATGACAGTCACAAACAACATATAGTTAGTCTGAGTGACAGACGCCATATGGCAGCCATAGTAATTATGACCCAGAGCAGTGGTGCAGTTCAGATGGAGTCTGCATAAGTTGATAAATGTCCTCATTCACCCAACAGTGGACTTTGCCACAGGAGACCAATGTTTGTTTCCTGTTTCCAACTGTGAGTCAGGAGGGTTTAAAAAAAAAAAAAAAGTAACTATGGGGACTTCCAGTCATGTGATGCACAAGGTAGCAGCTTGAATCTAAACTATTCAGCAATTCACAAAATCCAGATTTACCAAATACCTGAAGGTAGTGAAGTTAAGAATATATAAGCGTTGGTGACTTTTTGGTAAAAACTGAAATCAAAGTATCACCAAAACATTCATTATTGTAGCCATGACAGCAAAGGTGGCCTAACGTTAAAGAAGTAGTAACTTTAACCCAAAGTGATCATTTTAACCCCGACCACGATGTTTCTCTAAACCTAACCAGATCTTAACCACAGCACTCACATCATTATTGTTAACAGTGATGTGTAACGGTTTGGAAAAGCACAGACGAATGACGTCCTGATGACTGCTGCTGAATAGAAAGCGCTCCTTATGTGTCGTTCTGGTGTCACATGGTCAGACCACATGTTTGGTTGTTTATTTTTTAGGACTTGTTGTAAAAAGAAAATGCAACGGTTTTGTTGTTCTATGAACTGTAATGGATGTTTGCAACAGAAGGTTTAGGGTTCATTGTTTTTAAACCTGACTGATCTTCTGACTGCTTGTGGTTCTCGCCACAGAAAACTTCCTTTTCAGCTGTGTTGTCTTTCCATATTATTTTCCAATACACACGTCAACAAAACTACACAAGAACATCCCAAGTTGCAATAAACCTGGCGTTCCCTTTAAAATGAGCCTGCGTGTAATTAAGTGGATGGCTATTTCAGGCTTCATGGGAGAATATGTTTGACTTTAATGACAACCTCTTGGTTCTACGTTACACCTATAAGGTTTCTCTAACAAAGACAAGCATGAGGACCAATTCATGTTCAAAAATGAAAACATACACTTTGAAGGAAAAACTCCTTCGTGGTCTCATCAATATAATTTTTCATGGTAAGCAGCACACCAGGCTCTTTTGCCTTTCCCCCGACTGTTTTGACATCCATTCATTCCACTGAGTAGCCATTCTATTTTCGATCCGTGCCTATTTTCCACTGTGACTCCCCAATTTACACAACATGTAGACAACTTGTGACTTCACCCTACAGACTAAAGTGAATATTTGAAAAGCTCAAAACGTGGTTTCATTTTTCTGATGGATAGCTTCGCTGGAAACTGTAAACTGTGGTTTCCAATCCCTTCGTGCGCTGAAAGCACAGTTTGAACTCTAAACTGTGGATGAGTCATAAACCTAAAAGGCATGTTCAGGAGAGTATAAAAGCCTCGAGCATGGTCGTTCTCAAGGCCGTATTTACTGCTAGGACCGTGCTGTTGTGTGTTTCACTCAGACTTGATGTCATCAGGGTTCATAGAGATCCAAGAACATGCTCTTAACCTCAGCTCTTAGTCTCATGGAATATATTATCGTGTTTCATTCAAAATTAGGTTTACCTCAAATGCAACACCAGCCAGCCAACTTTAGCTCCACATGCATGTGTATGATATTATGTGGGTTCAACCCAGCTTGACTTAAAATACATCCAGCCCGCAATATGAAAAAATGTATGTCGCTACTGTGTGTGTTTTAAATTATTGTACATCAGTGGTATTGTCTGTCGTCTCCAGAATCCCAAAGCTAGGCACCACTAAAGCTCCAAATGGAATGAGCAGTTTCCAGTGTTGGGCACAAATGCATTGATGATGAGATGCAGTAATGTGATTACTTTTTTCAATAACAAGTAATGTAAGAGATAATCTGAATTTCAGCATTTACAGGAGTTGGATGGAGGATTGATTGAATTTTGTGTTCAGTGAACAGGCTGGTTTTGGGACGTGCTAGCTTGTGTACGGGGTGTTAGCTTCCACCAAAAGAGAAGCAGGATGTTCGTCAAAAGCTCCAAAGTTGTCTCATATATAATACATAGAATGTCTTCTTGCCTTGGTAACCTAGCCACTGATAAGCAATAATCATAAATGATGTGGTTTTGTTCAGAGTTGGAGGCTTTAATGTGAGGACTTCTGGAGTGCTACGGTCATCAAGACACCTCCAAACGCTATCGCTAACGTTATTTTGGCTATTTGTTATTTGCATTTCTATATTGATGTGTTAAAAAAAAAGAAAAAAAAAAAGCATCTGCCAAATTAACAAATATGAAAGTAAACAGATGTGACGTTTGGGTCTGAAATTTGATGGAAAGCAACAGTGTGGCTAATTAGCAAAATATTGTAATTTCCTTTTAACTAAATGTGTTAATTTATTGTAGATGCTTGTTATTTTTAAAACTGAGATGATGATTAGCATAGAGAGTCCTGATGTCAGCTTCTGCTAACCTCAGTTCCTCTAAATCCTGCAATTTAATGTGAGTATTTGTTTCATCAATCTTTCTGAAAAAAGAAAAAAATATATATATTCCTGGAGTTTTCTGTTCATATTTCTAGACAAATTGGCTTCCACTACAGCACGAATTGAAATGTGATTTTAGTTAATAACCACTAACACTAACACGTTTCTAATATCTATTTTTTTTCTTTCAGTTTTATAGCTGTAATTGCTGCTGTCTGAAACATCTAGTTTGCTTAAAGGCAGCTAAAAGACATTTGACTAAACAACAATAATATATTAATATTGAAGAATTTTTTTGTTTTTATTTTTTTTTTGTTAAACAAAACATCCTTATCTCAACATATTGAATGAACTAAACCACAGCATATTGTTGAATATGGTTACATTCCAAGGCTGGATTTTTAGTTGCTTCTATTATTACAAATGTGATTTTTTTTTTTATTTTAAAGAAACTTTTGAAACATAGGTCTATTTCACTTCAGCTTCATATCTAATGCAATAAATATATTGTTTAGTATCTGTGTTAAATAAACAATAATTATAATATAAGCAGTTTTACAGTAGCAATGTGGTAAGTGACTTATAATCGTAATAGAGCATTAATACAGTGTAAAGAGTAATGCATCATGCATGGAAGCTCTCCTCCTCTCCTCTCTATCTGCACACTGGTCACATGGGGCCTGAGCCAGCCAATCTGCTATCCCAGCTTCACCTTTCCTGGATCATTTGCTGGCTAACACCTGATACTTTCACGTTGCTAACTCACAGGCTGCCCACAATTGCCTTGCCAAATGGCCTGAGACCACCTATTCTGCAGGTCCCTATTGTAGATCAGTTGAACCCCATCCAGGAGCAAACTCAGCCTAATTGACCCCATATGTTCTCCCAGAGTTCAGGTCCACCCACTGGCAATATCTATGGTTCAGTACCGAAATCGTTTAAATGCAGACTTTATAGTCTCAGCGATCAAAGACACAGAGATGGTACTGATCAGGAGGCAACAAGTCCAAGATAAAAGACAGCTTCGCTTTTGTCACCCAAAAAACAGAAAATTCGGATGAATAGACTGAAATCCCATAGCGTTTAAAAATGCCATAAATAACATTACACGCATGAAATTATCAGACTCATTTCAAAAGATGAAAAGACATTTTAATATGTGGAGTGTTTATCTTGTCGCTACAGCGTGTCCTGCAGCCTGTGTCGTGTTCAAAGGCTGTAGGCCTTAAAAAAGACGTGTCTGCCGGGGAGAAGGGACAAGCGGCAGTTGGCAGGACTGTTGGGAGTCAGAGAATATTGGCAGCTGCACAGTGTGGAGGAGCCTTCACTTTCAATTGTAATTTATTTGCAGGTTGTTAAGGGAATTTGTTGCAACAATCAGGGACATTTGCTAATAAACACATTCCCATTTTGCTGCTCTTTATAGAAGATAAAAATGATTTAACCAGTTCAAGAAAGTTTTACATTTGCTGTTTTAAACATCTGGTAATATAAGCCTGGGGGGAGGGGGGGCACACAGGATATCGCATGTTTTATGTTTCTGGCAGAAGCAACAGACATTTCTTTGGGATACACTACAAAAAAAAATCTCCATCTTAACATTTTGTCTGTTGAGCCATGAAAATCTTATTTTCTTAAAACAACAAGGGAAGAAAATCAGCCAGTGGGGTTATATTTCACCCATTTCTAATACTCAGTAATATTCCTCTGATTCAGGCTACAATCTGTGCTATTCGGCTTTGTTTCAACATATTCAATAAATTGCATTGAGAACAATGAAGACTCAGTGTGGTTGGAACAAAAAAAAAAGAGGTCTTGATGGCAAAATCTATAATGGCATTGTTAAAGGATAAGACTGGCATTTGACCGAAACCAAGAATGTGTTAGTCTGTCTCTCGATACTTTACGACTTCACTTATGGCTCTCATCTCTAAACCCATATTTACTGAAGATGTAAATCACAAATATATAATTTCACTTTTTATTTTTTTTAATGGTTATTAGTAATTTCATAAAACAGCAGGAACAACAGGAAGAAATACAGTGCATTGGGGACTATTTGCAGATTTGCGGATTATACATGCTGTTAAGTGTCAGGATTCGGATTAATTGATGTCACTGAGGTCATGCCTTCAGTATTTGTTATTGGTGTGTGCAAAGTTAATGTACCACTAAAAACATATGCGGGTATTTTATGAGATGATTCCAGTAATTTTAGACTCAGCTGGGGACATCTACTGAGAATTTACAGACCCTTTTAATAGTCAAAGTGTGTTTGTCCTTATTTACTAAAGGGAGTAAATTCCCCACTAGCCTTTACTAAAGGGAAGTACACTGGTAAAATGCAAGAAAAGCGACACCACTGAACTTTATACTGAATATCTCCCTCACTTATTTTTTAGAACCTATTCAATCACTGCTGTGTTTATTGAGCTGATGACATTAAGTTTCTTCACATGCAGCCTTCCTCATGCGGGACGAACGCAGGCCTGCAGTTTGTAAAGTGTATTTTCTTCAACCGGTACTCCAACTTCAGCCACAGAAATCACTTTCCAAACATCCAACGGCATGTGTCAAAACAGCCTGGAATCAAACTTTATTCATCTGAAAATGTTGCACCCCTGACCGAAAATTAGCAACAGTGTGAGAAAATATTCTTTAGTATGTTTAAATATGACTACGTTCAGGTTATCTACAGATTTAAATGGTTTCATTTAAAAAACTTAACCCATTAAACCAAAACTGATCTGTTCACTGACAATAACAAAAATATATAATATTGCCAGTGGTCATCTGGACTGATTGTTGTGCCATGTACATAGCCATGTACTCCTGCGCACTGAAGTATTGACATAAAAAGCACCCCAAACTGAAACTCGTCAAACCACCAAAATCTTAAGATAAACATCACCATAAATGGCTTTTTATTTGTTTTAACATGACCATAAGGACATGGCGCTTGTGTGTGTGGGAGTGAGAGCCAGAACTTCAAAAGGATTCATGAGTGCATACATACAACTTGGCCACTGCGGCAAACCTCCCATAGTGCCGGAGGACAGCAGAGCTTGCAAAATAGCTGCCTCAAACTGCTCCTCCAACACTGCCGGACAGACAATCTGGAACAAATTGTGATCTAACTCTTACTGGAATTTGAAAGAGTTGCCCATGAAAATATGAACAATTGAAGGGGGGGGGGTGTCGAAGTGAATACAAGTCAAAGCCGTACGAGCAGTCAAAGATGTAAAAGTTGTCAAACTTGATAATAAAAGTTTATTAGGGTGCGTCATTATGCTTATTATAACACAGCAGAAGGACTACACATATTTATCACTGTAGTTTTGCAGCTTTACTTTTATTTACCTCGTTAATCAGTCCACATCATCTATGCTCACTCACTCATCATTCAGTAAGTGTAAAGTGAATTTAACGGCTTCCTATTGGGACATATATTGATCAATCAATCAAATTTTATTTATATAGCCCAAAATCACAAAATACATTTGTCTCAGAGGGCTTTACAATCTGTACAGGGAGTGACACCCTCTGTCCTTAGACCCTCGATTAGTGAGGAAAAACTTGCCCACCAAAAAACCTTTTAACAGGGAAAAAGGTGGAAGAAACCTCAGGAAGAGCCACAGAGGAGGGATCCCTCTCCCAGGACGGACAGACGTGCAATGATGTCACATGTACAGAACAAATCAACACACACATATTGTACACTCACAATGAATTATAATGAATGAATATATGTATATTATATATATTGGAGCAGATAGTATGCTCTGTCGGTGGCTTCAGTCTGTAAAGACTGTAAAGACTTTTCTCTAAACTGGCACAAATAGGACCATGGACCCCCATCCAAGAAGATTTCTGCTTTTAGATGTTTTATTACAGAAAGTGTACGAAACACATGACCACAATAGTTACTTATGGAAGTTACTTAGCCTTATAATCCTATGTCCAGAAAAAACTGCATTGTTTCAGTATGATATGTACCCCTCAAAAAATAATGTTTCTGTTATTTTGGCAGCAATACCTGTGGGTTCCAATTAACTTTACTGAGTTAGTTTGAAATTCTTGTGTCAAATATTAAATTCAGTCACGTTGAGGTTATGGTAATTGTTTCCATTTTTACATAGACGACTTGTAAGGTGAGAGAACAGTTGTCCAGTTTTTATGTACGGAGTAAGGAATAAGGAATAGTTCACTCAAAGTATGTAGTTGTCTCACTGTGTAGTCTGCAGGCCAGTATTCAAAATCAGCCCAGCTCCCTGAAAGAAATTCAATATGAGTGTGTCCAAAAATGTGTAACTATTCATTTACCTTTGCAAATGTATATGAAACATGAAAAGCCGAAAGAAATCCATAACAAGCTGAAAGTAATCTATACACTACATCGTCACCAGGTCACACATGACAATATCCGTCTTACTCCTGGTCATTTCTTCTCATTAAATTGATGCTGTTTGAGTCATGTTGGATCTGTGGAGCCTGATGGAGGACTCATTCTCTCATTCTCAGGCCAGTGCACTCAAACAGTGAGCAGCTCTGTCCCCTTGACAGGCGGTGATGGAGTGGCCTTTAGGCCGGCTGACCAGTGCACACGATGGATGGGACAGCGCAGAGGCACCATGTGACGCTCTCCTGCAGAGGTATTTCCTGGTCTTTCAGCCATCATTCTTCTTCACATTGTAAAACTGTTTTTTTTTACCCACACAACTGAATACATGAATATTTGTCCTGCTTCTCTTCCAATTCTTACATTCAGCACCTGCATCTACAGGCCTGGTGTCATGTAGGACTGCAGCAGAGAAAAATAGATTTTACAAACAAGAAGGAACGCAATGGTAGCTAGTTTGAAATAAAATAAGAAGAATGTGATCATTTGCATGATAGCAAGACAGAGGTTTCAATCAAAAATAAATAAATAAATAAATAAATAAAACATTTGATTGCCACTCATGTCTGCAAATTGCATTGCCTAAAACACCACAGTGGTGCTTAGCAACAAGGATGAAAGCAGAATGAAATACACAACAACCACTGGCTGGCTGATATTGTCCATCTGGACCCATCTGAGATTTCTGCCTCCACCTCAATATAGTGGAGGTGAATGAATGTTTGTGTGTGTGTGTTCAGAGAACTGATAAACTGATAACTAATTAACACACAGTTTCTCCTTTGTTTTACCTGTAAATGAACAGAGTTGGGAAAAAGAAGAACAGTTTGTGGTTTTTACAGGGAGTTGTGTGGTGGAACTACTTCTTGACGAACAAGCCTAGTGTCTCTGGCTGTTACGCGTGTTGTCAGATATGGTCGGTGAGCACAGGTTCCAGTTTTGGTCTCATATAGGGCAAGCTCCAAAAAACACTGTAACCTTCCCTTCCTGTATTGCACTTCAATAGTGACTTTCATTAGACTTTCTCTGCTTAGAAAACACTCTTGTCTTTCAAACTACACATGACATTACAACAGCTGCTCACAACACATCTAGCAATACACGATCAGTTTAAGTAAGAAATACAAAAGAAAAGTCAGTACATAGAATACTCAGATTTAAGGACAGGCTCACAGTTTCTCAAATGTGTCTTAAAAGTCAGGTGAACACACTCCTCACATGATACCATACAGTAAGTATTACAGGTAATCACCATATAATTAAACAACTCCATTAGTGAAGACAAATACTTCAACAACAGAATAAGTATTGCCTACATCTTGTGCAGTTGCCAAGGAAACCTAAGAGCAGCATGAACACAAGCGAGTGTCAGCGTGTGAAACATTTCCAGCAACATGAAGCATTCAAACTGTGAGTTATTCATCTTAACAAGCCCTTAACTCATGACACATGAGTGGCAAAGCCAGTGTAATGCCTTCTGCAGTCCATACTGGTTATTATTATTTTAATCAGTATTGAAACAAGCAAGTAAACAAACACTTCATCCGTTTAGTTGGAAACAGTAGCGGTGGCGGCGCTGCTCTGAATTCAAATCTGTGAAATGGTAATCTCTTTTCATGGTCCAGGCCTCCTTGCTTTTGTCCTCAGAGGGACTCCCACTGAGATCCGTGACTTGATTTGAATAAGAGGCACAGAGTTGGCACCTCGCTGCAGAGGGAGCACTCGAGAGATAGAGTCAGAGCAGATAGATAGTGTGACATGGCAGGTTTTTTGTACGTCAAATACACCTGTCCTCTGGGAAACGCGGTCACTTTATTCCAGTAGATTCTGGCAGCTCTGCACAACAGAGGCTTCAAATGGGAAACTCCATAGATTAGTAAAGCAATCAGAAAGTCTGTAATTGCTTTATTCCGAAGCTGGTTGAGAGAGACTAAACATCTACACATGCAGTTTTCTCAGAATAGAGTAGCCCTTCGCTGCCGTTTAAGGAATAGTTTGCGTAGAATTGCTTGTAAGATTCAGTTTGTCACTCAGTGAAAGTAACCAAAATTGAATTTTGGATAAAATGGTCATTCCACTATATCAGTAGAGACTGTTTACTTTTGTTTATTGCAATGTGTCTGCAAAATCGAAAACCTACATCCAACCACAGCCATGAACTTTTCTGAAGGATTTTTTTAGTTACGTGGTTAAATTGTACAAACTTGTCCAGTTCGAAACGTTCGACGGTACATTCAAAGACAAGAAAGAGGAACAAAGTGAAATGATACAATATGAAATATTATCACCATGTATAGTTATAATGGATGAACATTTAGGCTATTTACACATCCAGCAGACACAGAGCAACATTAGCATTCGTTAGCTGCTATATATTTGATTTTCTTTTCTAAGCTGAGAAAATCAAATATATAGCAGCTAGCGAATGCTAATGTACTGTATTTACTAGAACATTTTTGTCGGCTGATACAGCTGGAAACAAGTCTGATGAATATTGCTCAACCTTCTTCACTAGCTAATCGCTAGTCGCTACTTCTTTTCTGCCTATTGGTGTAATTCTTTTTATGTTAATCACTACAAGTTACACCTTTCATATTACATTAAGTCATTGGATCTATTGGAATCAATGTGCATCAATTGCATCAATGTGGGATGCAAAGGATTACCATAAATACAGAAATTATACGCGTGTGGAGACGACGGTAAAAAACAAACTTCCAAAAGTAGCTATAAGTAGCTCTCAAACAAAGATTACTTCTCTGCCAGTGTGTCAGGCCTTGAGCCAAATTACTTTTTTAAAGCTTGAATAAGAAGCAGGAGTGGTTGACTTGTGAGCGGTTATTGATTTAAATGGCGGTCAGTCTGTTCTATCTGTTGAATATCTGTGTGTTTGGGGCACACTCCAGGAATAAGAGGGCCGTTACAATCTCTCCAAGGCTGCTGTCAGCCTGCCTTATTGATGCCCATGCCACCACCGACTCACTGACTGATTGCTGGATGAACATCCCCCTGATTGATGTGACAGACAATTGGCCTGATGTTCCGCCCCCCCACCACCCTCAACCCCTTCCCCCTCCCCTGCCATCCCTCTCACAAAGCAGAACTCAGGGTAGACAGTGAGCGTGAGTGACGTGGTGTGTTTTCACTGCAGCAACCCTGGAGACTGACTTCAAAACTTTTAGGGGGTTGGGGTTTATCCAACAGGCCGGCTGGCATCAGCAGCAGATTGGTGCAATTGGTCCAGTGCTGAAAAGAGACTTTTAGCCCCAAAAGACATTTTGTTGATGAATTCAAGCAGCAACCGAGTCTATAGGGAATGGAATGAATGAGCAGTTGTCTGCACAGGGTCCATGCCTGCTGTTGCTTTTGAACTCTTACCAAACAGCAAAATTTTGTCAGGTCTAATACTGTCGAAGGCATTCAAATTGTCCTCTGTGTCAGTGGGCTGATGAATAGTTAAAGAATGCGCCTTATTTCTTATCCAGGGGCCACTGTATAATTCCCTGTTGGAGCTGTTGCTTATCTGTCAAAGCCATTGTGTTCACATTCATGTTGCCATGTCAAGTTCTTTCATTCAGGGTGTCAGGGGCTCCAGCGATACGCTATTAAAGTTGTGTTATCTGGTAGAACCGGGCCATGGATGTGACACTTTTCACAGCCTCTTCTGTCAAGGCAGGCAGGGTGGTGGGCTGCTGTTGTCACCGAGGAGGAAGACATCAGGACCAAAGGATGAGGTGCTGCCAGTCCCAGATCCTGTCCAGCCTCAGTGTGCTTCTAATGAACAAGGTTGCAATAAAAGTTGTATGATGATGTCAAAAGGCCAGTGTGTTGGTTCACTCAGGGGCTTCACTAATCTCCAAGAATTTGTGTTTTACATGATTCTGTAGTTTTGACAGCACTTTCTGAAACATTCATTGTGTTGCACTCAGAATGATATAGTTGTTCCTTACTTTTGCTACCTAAAACTGATGCAATTCCGACATGTTTTCAGTAAATTGGAAAAATTGTTGAATATTACATAACACACTGTGGTGATCTGACAAGTACCTTGTCAGAAGCATACTGAGGCCTTTAATGAAGTCATGTAATTTGAAAGGTGTTGTTCTTTTCTCTTTTAACAAGCAAACTCTCACATTCATGGAAGAATTATACTTTCCTTTTTTTTTTGTTTTTTTTAATACTTTTTTCTTTTCTTTGAATAATGATGAGGAAATAAAAAAACATCTGAACAGGAACAGATAAGATGAGAAAAAGAGACAAAAATGTTATCTTCAGTGTGTAGCTAAAAGTCTGTGGCTACCCAAACACTGCAGGCCACGAGAGCACTGCCCAAGGCCAGAAGTGTACATTCATACTATAGTGTAAATATGTAATAGTATCATCAACGAATAATGTAATATAAGCACCAAAATCAAAGTCATTAGGAAACGCTGGAACTTTTTACACCACCTGTTTTCTGTGTAATGTCCTGTAGGCATGAATCAAATGCAACACAACTAAATGCAACAATGACAATTGACTTTCTAACTCTGTAAAAGCAGAATACTCTGCCTTACACTTGTGTAACACTGCTACAGGCTCTCAGCAGATGGTTGCGGTGTAATCAGACCAGACGCTGAACTCTTTGCCCACTTTTATCCAGATGGAGGCTCAGGATTGGGCCCATGCACAGAACTAACACCTTGCTCCTGGACCTGCCTGTAGACCAGGAAACTCTGAGTTATAAAATAAGTAAAAGAAAGTGGCTGTTGGCTGTGACATCGGACATGGCAGCTCTTCTGTTTGATGGTTGCCTCTCTTCGGAAGCCATCTGCAGTACTTCCAGGGCAACAGTTTTAATGTGTGTGTTTCTATGCTGCTTTTAACAGTAAAATTCACTCTAAAATTATTTATTTACTTTTTTAAATGCTGGAATATAGTGTGAACATTTTTAATCCCTTATTTGTCAACATTTTATCTCATATATTAATGTGTAAGCACAGAAGGAGTTACAGTCATTTTGGACAATTTTGCACTGTACCATTTAAAGCCAGATGGCATTCTGTGTCAATGTCTGAGATTGTGTGCAGAAGACCATAGTTTGCATCGTGTCATAAACCTGCAACAACATTTTTATTAACTGTAACCACAATACTGTATTTCCCCAACCTTTACCAAGTCTAGCACAGAAAGCAAGACATTTAAAAATTAAAAATATTAAAACTAGTGTTGCTCCGATTGATCAGCTGCCGATCATGATCGGCCGATATTGTCTAAAAATAGCCTGATCGGCGATCGGAAAAACATGCCGATCAGGAAGCCGATCACATGACGTACATTATTAGCGACGTTTCAAACTTTCTGAATGTTAAGATTAATATTTTTATTTTGTTCGTTCGTGCTTTTTCCGTGGTCGGGTCGCGGGGGCAGCATCTTCAACAGGGAAGCCCAGACTTCCCTCTCCCCAGCCACTTCTGCCAGAGCCAGCTTCTGCAACTGGGGGTCGGACCGCCAGGGTTCCCGCCTCCGACTGCCGCCCATCTCTCTTCGCACCTTTCTAAGGGGTTCCCCCCCTGAGACCCCTCCCATGGGTGGTGCACCCATGGGAATTTATTTTGAAACATAGTTATTGTTGATATTGGTGACATAGATATTGTTCTCAAAGGCTACAGTAAAATAAAGGCATTCTGTACATTTGAAGATTTTGACTGTTTTTTATAGTTAATTATTTAAAATTTTTAATTCATTCTTTGATCGGCAGTGATCGGCAATCGGCAGATCAAGTTTTTTGGTGATCGGTATCGGCGATCGGCCCAAAAAATGGTGATCGGAGCATCACTAATTAAAACTATTCTAGGGTTTTGTAGAATCTTACAAGATTTTGTGAGCCGACAGGCTTGTAATGTTTGCTTTGTGACCCAGTAACTGACAATATAATGACAATAAGATACTATAGATAAATACTTAGACAGCTAGTGTTGACTATTAGTATGTTCCATTTGTAGTAATATACAAACAGATTTAACACATTTGCACATGTCATGACAGACTGACAGTACAATACAATATATCCACTGGCTGTAATATTAGGGGTTCTACCATAAACCTACAGAGAGATACCTGAAAGACAGAAAGATAAATATGAGCTACATTGGTTGTGGTGCACTGAAATCAATCAGAAAACCGGAGGAAACAATTGACTGACACACCATGAATACCAATTTTATCTCAACATGTAGGAATTGGTATTGATGTGGGACAATAACGGTTGTCGAAGATTCCCAGTCACAGAGGAAGATAGCCACCCACAGAATCTATGAAAGATGATTCAAGGTCCCAAAGGAAATTTGTCTTGGTCTCTTCTTTATTTTCCTGCTTGAAGAAAGGAAGGAAAATACATCAAAATGAGAAATGAGGGCAGATGTAGGCCAC
Organism: Pampus argenteus; assembly: GCA_036937835.1. Taxonomy (NCBI): domain Eukaryota; kingdom Metazoa; phylum Chordata; class Actinopteri; order Scombriformes; family Stromateidae; genus Pampus; species Pampus argenteus. The sequence continues at coordinate 16,762,668 of CM072876.1, read as the reverse complement.
GAGCGGAGAAGATGCTTAATCAAACTGCTGATGTCAGTTGCGTGAGTGCAGATAGGGCACATCTTAATTGCTGTCATTGTCTTTTTTTTGTTTGAATTATTTCTTATGGAACAAAAACAGAAACATACTTTTATACAGTCAGTAACCTAATCATTAGCGTGTTTGTTGTCTGTATGGCTTGAATCCATAAGCAAAAAACATTTAGTGAGACCCAGCCTGTGAATGGGGACACATTTATTTTCCCTGTTTATTTCCATCTAAAGCAGATTCCCTCAGCAGAAGGTGTCCCGGGGATCCGCAGGCTGTCCTTTGACACTGGCCTCGTCCCCATTTTCAAAGTCAATTTAACCATCCTGACGCTTGGCGTGCCAGCAAGGAGAACCAAAGAACAGACATCACCGAGAAAGCTCCATGGCAACTCATCAGCAGCGGCTTGGAGAGGTTTCCCGCCAGTTTTATCAGTAAACAACCAATGAATATGCTGTTAAACAAACAGCCGTCCAAACAGGACCACCATGCCTAACGTCATTATGACTGTGTCCTCGGCTCGTCGACAGAAAGAAAGCTCCAGCCTTGTCTCAGGAACCCTTGTGGGGATTTAACCATAGCAGAATTCTGAGCTGACTTGGACCGCATCCCAGAAAGCAGCAGAGTTAATAGCCTTTCTCTCTATTGAATAATGTTTTGAATCTGTAATGCGCAGTTTAATGTTCCTCTGAGAGAACTTCATTTCCACTACTACAGAATGGTGAAATAGTGACCTTTATATATATATATATATATATATATATATATATATATATATATATATATATATGGAATTATATATATATTAATGAAGGGAAGGTTGAAGACACCATCCATCTAGGTTCTAGACAGTAATACATCTCTGGACATCATCATGATCGCTGTGGTGCTGCGCAGCATTATTATAATCCTGCTGGCTAAGTGTTTAGCTAAGTGTTTCCATCCAGGGTTACTTATACAGACGCCAGGGGTTGTGTTGAAAGTTCAACTAATTAACTCAACTAAATTCGACAAACTAAAGTTAAAAAATATTTTTGATTCAAATTATATGTCCACATATTTGTGTAAATAAGTAAAACAACAATTAAAAATGGGGTTAAAAAATTGGGGTGAAGATGATTAATGTACAATAACCAGTAGATTACCCATCAATCTGAGTCACCACATGTTGCAATTAAAAGTGTGTAAAACTTGTAATTAGCAAGAGAGTAGAAAGGGTGAAATAGTCTGTTAAAAAAAAAAAAGATAAATGATAAATGGTTGATCATTATGGTAATGGTTAATTGGTTGAAATAGCGAATAGTAATGGAAAAATGATTGAAAGGTTCAGCTTCTGTCACCACTGAGTGTTAATGATACGAATGCAAACCTGACATGAGGAAAAGAAAAACCACTCTCCCCCTGAAACTGGAGTGGTCACACAGAAGGTGCAAAAATGCCTCAAGAAATGTCCAAACATGGTTACTGTGCAATCAATAAAATATGTCCTGAATTTCACAGGGGAATGAAGGAATGAATAAATTAATGGCAAAAAAGAAAAGAGACTTGAACCAAATCGCAGCAAATCCCATGATACATGGTAGAAGAGTAATATATGTGTAGTATAAAATCCCAACTACCAACTACAATGGATGGTTATGACATTTCCTACAGTCATCATATTAGTCCACAGGATGAGTTCTACAGATTTAGGTAAACTCTGACTTTTGAGTTTATGAAAATGAAATGAATTGTTGCTATGGTTCAACTCGCAGCACTGTATGAATACTGCTTGATGAGTTCCAGACACATTTGTCTCTGAAACCCTTAAATTAAAGAGAAAATACTGAAGACATGACCTTGACGTTGTCAATGGTAGCTGGTTGCTTATGTTCGTATCAATAGCGCAGTGTCTGTTCGGAATGTGCCTGTTTGGAACAGATTGCTTAGCCTCCGGTATTATACAAAACTCCATCCATTTTAGTACACTGCACTTCCTCCTCTTGGGTCCTGACCTTTTAAGTAAGATGAACAGTTGTCAAGAAAATTGAAGGACAGACATACATATATGCATTTTGTTTAATAGCCTACATACAGACACAGACAGAAAATCCATGCACACACAGCTGCTGATGAATGCCAATTTCGGGGAAAATTATTGTCGAATACAACACAAATGGAGGAATACCAGAAAGAGTTGTCTATTCTTCATTCATCCCACAAGTTTGTTTTGCGGTTTGCAATGACCGCTGGTCTCATATGGCTGCTAATGTGACTAGACTTTTAGGCATTTCCTTAATTTGTTTAGCCATTACGCCATAGCTATCACTGCTAATGCTTACTGCCGGGTTTCTTCTAGTGTATTTATATGTGTACTTTAAATGAGAAGGATTCTTTCCTAAACAGATGTTAACTCTTCTTTCTTGTGATTCATATTGTACTTGATTTATATTACTGTTATTTATATTTACTGCTTACAAAGTCATTTCCAATATAGTAAAATAATTAAAGTGAATAAAATCAATATTTTTATAATAACAATATATCAAATGACAGCGTGTAATGTGAGAGGCTCATAGTGATGAATTATCAGTGACTCTGCAGCTCTCCTCGGCTTTACAGAGCTTTATATGGTTTCAGCTCGGTTTAACTGAGCTGAAACCAGTTAACTCAAACGTTACTGTTTTGGTTCTCTCTCAGCTCTCTTATGGCGTCGGTTTCAGCTGTTTTCAGAGAAAAAGCTCTAAAAACCGACTGAACGCTACCTGCAATAGCAAAGAGACACAGTTAGCTGTAGACTAGCTGGTGAACATAGTGGAGGATTTAGGAGTTTAACAGTCATATATTTCCCTCAGGAGTTGATAGAGAGCAGTAACAGATCTACAAGAGAATGACTGTTGAACTTACACCTGTCTGGTAGACAGGAACATGACTCCAAATAAAAGATAATGTTGGTTCTGTAAATGTGTGTAAAAAGTGTTTTCTAATCCATATCAATTTAAAACGTGATATGTCAGTGGTATGTTTGGTGGTTTCCACTGCCCCCAAGTGGCCAAAATAATCAGTTATTGCAGGTTTAAGTATCAAAGTTCACTTGACTTTGTAGTTGTCGAGGGCTTTCAACCACATTTTCATCCGTACTCAGTTGTCAATGAGATCTGTTACTGTACTGTAAGCACAGTAGCTGTTATAGTTTTATCCATAGTACTTCTAGGACTTCTTGTATGTGTGAGAAAAAGAGAAAGAAGAGCCAGCAGGAGAAAAGCTGAAAGCATTGTATTGGTTTGTTGTGCTATAGTTTTCGCTCTTCACACTTATCACTTCTGATAATGTCGAAGAACACTACACAGTCAAAATATTACAGTTTCCATATATTTATACATGAATCTGAATCAGTACATTTAAATTTAATGTTAATTTACCATCTTGATGACAAGTGGGAAAACATTAAACAAGAGGGGGCTCAAATTTATGCTCCGGGCCCCATAAAGGCTAGGACTGGCCCTGCAGGTGAAAAACCAAAGGTGGTTTTCGCACCCTAACACTCAATAAAATGTGAAGCTATCATGAAGTGGAATTAGTTTGGATCATTGTGGTGTTACATCAGTTGTCATCTGTACGTCTGCAAGGACCGAGACAGACATTATTTACATTGCAAATGTCATAGATCCTGGCTTTAAAGTATTTTTCCGAGGCATAAACACTTCTAAAGCCTTAATCCTGCTCCACTTGTTGTTTTGTTTCCACTCTGGCTCAGACGGTATTTGGTGTCTTCGGGCTGCAGCATCTCTGCCTGAGCCTGTCCACATGCCACGCATGACTGTTGGGGCCACCTGTTGAAATAGTGGGTGGCTAATTCTAGTAGTGCCTTCAGACTCCCTCTCCATTACACACCATCTGACAGACCACCAGCTACACCAACCAACCAACCACCATTCCCCCACCCCGCATCCACACAACCTCCCCCCCCAACTCCTGTGTACCCCCAGCCGGCACCCTGTTATGGCAGTCCCCTTTGATTGATGGAGTATCCTTACTCAGGGTTAATTTACACTCCTGAATAATGCATGGAATGATGCCACCACTCCATTCTGCAGCTCACCATGGGGTGAGGCTTCTGCGCTGGAGGAATCAAGATGTTTTCCTTTCCTTCCTCTGCTCATCCTATAGTAGTTATCACTGGAGGCAGGGAGCTTTTTTTAGGCCGGTTGGAGTAGGCCAAAATGTTCTTTTGTTATTTATTATTGAGCTGGTGAGAATGGTAAACTCCATCAGTGTACCATGAATTAATAACACGCAGGACATTTCAACTAGGATATGTTTTTACTTCAACTCTTTTTCACCTAGAAATTGTCACGTTTCATCACTGATTTTGGGCCAGCGCCTGTAAAACTGTGGCGTCTGGATGTTTCATGTTGTATATGAAAGTTGTGGGTTTCATAAGAACTTTTTGTGGCATCATTTTTTTCATTATAAGCTAAAGGCCATTGCCTGCCCTTCATATGATACTTGCTATTTAAATAATAACAGGGATATACGTGCAAATCAGACTTTTCAAAATCCGTGCAAAACTCAAGGTACAGTTATGATCTGTATATCTGTTTTATTTTGACACCTGTCTGGCGAGTTAGTTCTAGTCAACAAAAGATGGATTTTCTCTGCTGTTTTCATTTAGCTGTCAACGTATCTGTCTTATACATTATTCATTGACACACTTCAGACTTTTTGTTTTGAAATATTGCTTTATTTAGTGTTAATCTCCTTTAATAGTGATACAAGTTATCTAAGTCTTTGTTAGCAAAGTAACACTGCTGGTGGTCATGGTATGAGTGACAGTCGGCTGATTTTCAGTCACTCATACAGAGTGAACAAGCTCTACATCATTGCATCAATAAAAGATAAAGTGTAAAATCAGCTTCATCACTCCTGGAGCTCTACTCAGACATGTACACTCCCCTGCACCTCTCGCCTGTCTTTGATGTCCAACACTCGGGGGGCGGGGTCAGGGTGTAAAGACTGGCCCTGACGAAAAGGACAATCTGATGATTGATGGCGGCTCTGCCAGCCACAGACACAGGAACACCCCTGAAAGCCAACATGTGCCACTCTTTTTACTGAGTGCGAGGCACCCTGCTATTTCTGTCCCCCTCTCCTCTGTGTCTCCATTTTTGATAAATGACAATTGTGCTGCTCAGCACTTTCCCAGTCGGGACTTTATCCAGTCCCTACGGGGAAGGGTGTATCCCAGTGTCCAGACAATAAGAAACATCTCCCAACTAAAGGAGCTGATGCTCAACAAACAAAACAAAAAAAAAGTCAGCTGCATCACGTGAACTTCATATAGCTAAAGATAAGGCTCCGTCGTTGTTATAACTAAGATGAGGATGTTAAGGTTGGGTGAATACAGGAAGAATTCTTCTTTGTCGAAATAATATCCAGACACTTTTTCTAATAAAAGATATTTGTACCCTCAAACCACATGATATTAAAAGAATTGGTTATTAATTATTAAATTAAAGTATCTCAAACACATCAACTGTATTTCAGTGCCAGTACTCATTCTGCTCAATACAATTCAACATCCTTTGGGCGCTCATATTTACAGCAAGGATAATCTGAACAAGCCTTTATTTAGTTGATCTATCAATGGTTTCAATGGTTACAATGTCTCTGCACAGAACATCAGAGTCATCAATGATTATCTACACTCTGATGAAGACACTGCGAGGTCCAAACCGCTCAGCGTTTTGAACCATGCAGGCTTTTAAAGTCAAGAGTGCTGGAAGAACATTCCTGTTTGGTGTGCAGCTTTCTCACCTTCAGGAAAAGCATCAACTAGCTGAAAATCAAGGAGCATTTAGCAGCTAAAGAGACCAAACCAGAGATATTATAATATTGCACTTACATTAATTGGGCAACCAGAAACATAAATTAATACAAATAGTGTTTTGTGTCTACTGGATGTGTAAATAAATAATTGTAGTCTATAAAAGGTGATAATACTTCAATACTGAGTGATAAGCTTTAAGTATGCAAATATTACAGTTGCACAGGTAACAAAATTTAATAATGTTGAAATCCGCAATACTTGTTAAATTATACAATTCAGCTACAAGATAGCTGTCATGTTTTTCAAGAATGTCGCTGATTTTAGAGTTGACATTCAGACATTGTTCTGAAAATGTCTTCTGAAATCTGTCCGATGTCCCCGGAAGAAACAAACAAACAAACAAACAAAAAAAAACAAAGGAAAAGAAAAGTTGAGAGTTATTGCCATTAGTAATTGAGTCATTTTACAGCTCAGATGATGGGTTTATGGTGCTGGGTAAAGTGTCAATCTTGCAGCGAGGCTGTGCTTATTGTCCAACTGAGAGACCACCAATCATCTCCCAGCCGATGCATTGTTACAGAGTATTGACATGCTTCATAAATCAGAGCTATTGGATTGCCAGCTGCTATTTTTACAGTCAGTGACATGACCTGCCTGCCAGGGGCTTCACATCCTGGTGAGAGTGTATTGACCTGATGCTTTGAGGCCGAGAACAGTCAGGAGAACACACCATTATTTCTCCCAAACACACACTAAGACACATATACGAGTATATTATGCACACCCACATACATTCCAGTATATAATAATATGGTTTATTCTATCTCCTGCACATTCTTTAAAACCTAAATACTAAACAGTGACACACCACTCCTCTCCTAGTCTTTTTTCCCCCCTACTCTTTATCCATCAACAAGCCTTGCCTTCGTTACCGAGCAGGGGAATACAGTTAAAACAAGTCTTCCATCTGTCCACAGCCATTATGCTCCCCATTAGGTGGGACATCTTCATTTCCATCGGGAAGAAATGTGACCGGATTGAGCTGACTCCTGTGCACTGATGGAGAGAGACAATAGACTGTCAGGTGTCCGGTTCCGTTCACGCCACCCAGCCATCCATTTTCATTAGGCATGTCAAGAAGCGGCCGGCATATTTTCTATTGGACTTCCACACATAATTTGTTCCAAATACGAGAGCCGCCATCAAAATGTGACAGCTCGCGTCGGGAAAAGGGGAGCAGGAGGGAGATTGCGTGGTTGCACGGTCGCCTTTTTGGAAAAAAAAAAAAGCCTCTCTGATTCCGTCGAACAATTTCTCATCTTGTGAGATTCAGTGTTGGCCCAGAAGTGTCGTTTTGCAACATTATATGCATTTGTCATCTATTTAAGCAGGAGGAGATGTAGCAAATATAATTTATTAATCTCTGTTGATGGAAATTAAAGCAAAGTTAAGGTGCGGCGATGGCACGACCCGCCGCTTTTTCTAAATTCAATGAAATATTTCTCCAATCTCGCCTCCAAAGAGTGAAAAATGATTCCTTCACAATAATATCACCGGTGTAAACAATTACAAACAAATTGTCAAACAGCAAATCTAACAAACAGTTGCTCTCATTACCCGTTCACATACCCGTGGATTTCATTAAAGCCAAATGTAGTCATGCTACTGCTGTGAATCCATTAAGATTCATGGCCTTCACCAAGATAAACCAACTGTACTTTTTGCTTTGTGTTGCCATAGTAACTAAGGTCTAAATTTTTGAAACATCTAAAGTTTTCTAATGGTTGGTGCCTTAACCAGTGGGCCATCATCACCTTATAAAGTTTCAGTTTACACATTCAGTAGAAACAAAGCAACATCATCATTCATTTAGAATTGTGTTTCTGGCTAATTGTAAATCTCAACCAACTCCTGAGAAAAAAACAACATCTAGCTCTAGCTGTTAAATTCTATACCATATTTACCAGCTGAGCAGGGAGTGTACAGTGTTTTTCAGTGAGATCAGCGGTGAGACCATACAGCAAATTTCCAAACCATAGAACTAAGACTAGACAGATGAATAGATTTATTCACTCAGTCCCAGACATACAACATTATCAAGGATAAAAACACAATAAAGCTAAAAGCTTATTTCCACTGTGGTCCTATAATTAAACCATATGCAGGTTATAAAACTCTATTAAGCTTTTTAGCATTAGCATTGGATACAGACCTCTGACCCTAACACAAAACGATTCTGAACTGAACAGTCATCCATCTATTATACTTCAAGCTTTTGTATGCACGCCGGTGTGGCAGTCATCATCTGGATTGATCATTAAAATAGTGTGGCAGTTTCACTCGATGCAGCTCAGACCCTGCTGTGCGAGTACAGGGCCCCTCTGACACATTACCCACACACACACTTAGCAGACAGCTCTCCATCTAACGACTCTCTATGCACTTGCTCAAAGTCATCTTGCTGACACGCGTGCACTCAACCCAATTAATATGCCACGACTTCACTTGACTGCTTCTGACTGGAAATCAGATATCGGCCCTGCTAATTTGAACGATATACAGAGCAACGCTGCACATGACAGCCGCTTCCAGTTGTTGTCACGTATGTAACGACCGGCATCGGAGCACGAATAAAAATAGCTCCATACAGGGCACGGCGTGTGGAGTTTCTGAAGCACTTCACTGGCTTGTCATGGTTAATTCGTATTTGTTTTTTTTTATGTTTTTTTATGATCATTTTTTGTGACATTTTTGCTCTGCTGGACAGCGACAGCAGGGAGTGACAGCAGAGACGGCACAGATAGAAGGGATGACATGCAACAAAGGTCACGAAGAAGGGATATGTCACGTACCTCAACCAACTGTCAGCACATCCCGTTCACGCTGATTTCTATTCTTAAACTTGCAGACATTTCGCCTTTCCTTCTAAACTTTGTGTTTTGTATTTTGTTCTCTCAAGGCCTCCCTGTTTCTCTCACCTGTAATTTACTCTATTAATAATTATAACAGCAATTACATCACTACAGAGAGTGCAGCTTCTTAACAGGTCTACACTGGAATACTGTAACCGAAGAACCATATAACTGTATCAACACAAAGTTATAGCTGCCATAGTTTTGGACTGATGACTCGTTCATAATCAGTTCAAGTCCTAATAAACAAATGAGGACTAAAATTGTTTAAATGAAAAGTATGATTTATTACCTCTATATTCATAGATCTGCTGTTCTCTGATAACACCAGATAAACCAGTCTCACTACACTAAAAATGTTAGCACGTTAGCTGATCCAGGTTTCCGACTGCTGGCTAATTCACACAGGAAGGTCTTCAACTGGAATGATATTGTAGTACTGCCAAAAAAAAAACAATATTATGATTATATAACTATGCACATGTTATGAACAATTCCAAGACCTGCTCTCTGCCACCAGGTCCTCTGTGCTCCCTGTAAGCATTGTATCCCAAATATGATTAAAAATAGAAAATGACTCATAACCAAGACAGTGGCATACACGTAAATGAACTCAGTGGTGCACACAGTGTGGCATGCCATTTAGCAATTTCACGGTCATGGCTGTGCATCAAAACTGCTGCGTCATGACAATAGAGCCCCAGGTGTTGGGAGCTGCAAATGTAAAAGCTTTCATGTTCGGGGCGCAGGTTGCGTCAGTGTGCTGTACCGGTGTTTAAATGTAACGTCTAAAAGAAGATTCACTTTTAAGTGCAATTTGGCAAAGTCAAAAAAAATTCAGTTCTTTCGGTTTAAACGGTGAGTCGAGCTTTCTCAAAACCTGCAACACGCCAATGTTTCACACTGTTATGTCTGAACCAAGCCCCCCCCCAATGCAAAGCCTCCATGTAAGCTGGCTCCTGATGCTGAAGGAAAATAAAGCAGCGGACAGCGAGTTAGCCAAGAGAAACAACGGACACTGCTGTCACTGGACAGGATGAGGGCTGAGCTCTATGGGAGCCACAGCAGGCAAATACAACAGGCAGGTGCATCATTTCGCAGGACGTGGTTCAAACTTTGACTTGGTTGTCTGTCTGTGCGAGTGTGTGTGCGAGTGTGTGTGTGTGTGCTTGCATGAGGCATGGAAGGTCACTGTAACACCCACCATAAAAAGTCAGTCAAGGAGATAGGCGTGTTGAAATGGCTAGTAGGGAAGGTTTAATTACAAGCCTTTACCTAAGCATGACTTCAGCCTGTGGACCTTGGAGCAGCCTGAGTTTGAATTAAATCTCTCTCATCCTAACATAAGGGGGAATTTCCTGGAAAACATCTGCAGCGTGTTAGGTAGAAAACTATTGCAGTATTTACACAGCTAGATCAATAGAACTCAGCGGGGAACTTTTTTCTATGACCCACGCTAACAGATGACAAGGTCAGTGCTGGTTGGTCAATACATACATATATGCATCCTCAGTTCAGATCAATCCACTAACTAAGCTGGGTCATGTGTACTGTATGTGTAACTCCCAGTCATGATAACAGGATGCTCATTACACTGTACGTGTCTGATCAAGCTACTGATGGCCCTTATGATAATTACATAACCGCAAAGAGCGCTGAAGCAGCAGGATTATTATGGTGTGAGCTGAGGGTAAAGTATGTCTATACTGGAGAGTTTCATCCCAGAATACACTGTCCTTCATGACATGTACCGCAAAGCCAACATAAGACGATGGCTGACATCAAAGCAGTGCCGGTGATTTTTAAATAATGAATTAAATGTAAGACCTCCACTTGAAATCTTGTACTTTTCCAAATCCAATCATCTTGTTCTGTGACACTGACTGATCCAGTTATTCAGTGCACTCAGAGGCTCTGCAGCGACTGGTCTGTTATGACCAGTAGTTAATGTTGGCTGTGGTTATCAGACTGTGTGTAACTGACCCGTTTAGCAATTATAATAAATCCTGTAATTATTTAAATGTACATAATTTAATGTCTATGTCCCTTTTTGCAGATATCACAACAAATACTTCCTACAATGGAAATGAGATATTACGCTTGCAGGTTGCTATGTTTTATTAGCCCAGTTCATCCTAAACCAACTCAATGATTGTGTTGCTTCTATGACTTGAAGCCTGGGAACTTGTTCGTTTCTTCTAGTTCTGACAGCCTGGAGGTTTGTTTTGGATCATTAACTTGCTTTCATACACAGAGAACAGTAAGTAATCAGCTAAAGTTTGGATAACTGTAGGAGATGTTTGCAATCAACTTTCAAGGCTTTGTTTATTTATTATGTATTTATTGTTGGTTTATCCAATAGGGACAGATAGAGTGTAAATAGACAAACTGAGAACAGCTCTCTGATGCAAGTTTGTGTTTATAGCGGTGTATTACTTAATTCCTGACATTTTTCATTTTTGGTTACCTAAACATTTTTGTAGCTCTGGCAGTTGAACCATTTAAGGTTATTGATTTAACTGCTTACTAACTTTTGACCAGTACTGTATATACTGTATATAGTTTTCACATTTAGTTTACATATTTGAAGAATGTACTTGATTTTAGAATTTGCATGCTCGTTCACGTCTCTGTCTTGCCAAATAACAATGGAAAAATAATGGCAAACAATGGCAAAAATAATAATAACATGGATTATGTTATACGCTGTGTTGTAGCGTGTATTCAATTTTGTCGGCTGCTCTTTTGTCACAGGCCCCTATATTTTCATACCCATCACCAATGGTCTTTGGCAGCACACACATAAATATTTTCACACTGTTCAGGACAAATGAATCCTTTCAACTTTTCCTTTACAGGCAGCGCAGTGGAGGACACGCTCCTCAGCCAAAAGAAAAACCTCTCCGAGTGCGTGTGAACCTGCAAAAACAAGGCCATGTTGCTCATAGGTCATGTCAAACCAAAAAGCAATGATACCCATGTCACAATATGCATCTCACCCTGTGAAATGCTTGCCCACTCATGTTAGAGATATACAGACAGGCAGGCGGACAAAGATGTGAGCATGTAGCGCATGGAATCATTTTCATGGTCCAAAAACATGGAGACCACCCCCCCCCTCCCCTCCCCCGTCTTATCATGAGCTCAGACAATATCGTCTTGTTACTCAGCGGCTGTCACGCTGAGAGATAGCGAGGTGGGGAATGTGAGTCAGGAACAGCTTCTTTATGATAGTATATTTAGGTAGTACACCCACACATGTATGCAACAGCCTGGTTAAAGAAAAGCAGTATAAGAAGCAACAGCCTGGTAAACAATACATCTTGTAGCAAGATCAGAGCTGTAATGACAGTAAACAACGAAACGAAAGAAAGAGACAAAGAGCATTGAAATGCACAGAGGCACAAATCCACAGTGCATTCAGATAAATAGTCCTGAATAAAAGAGAATGAAGTGTATGCCCTTGGTTGGTATTTCTCATTTGGCGCAGGCTAATCGCTAACAGGCGAGCCGCTGAAACGAGCCGATGTGAGAAAAAAAAAAAAAAAAAAAAGACCCAGGACTAGACTTTTATTCATGCTATATGAGCTCCGAGGCAACAATGTTATGTCGCTATGTTGCTAAGTTACAATTCACGATTTTATTATAGATAAACAACTTGGACTGACGCAGTTCATAAAAAAGTATTAAGAATTTATGTTGCGGTATCGAGTTGTTGAGTGGGCCACATGTCAGGTTTTTTAGCACCTCGTTAAAAGTCAAACACGACATGAATTATGCATCGCTGAAATATTGTTCCCCTGCCCTCGTTGTGTTTCGGGGGATATTGTTGGGTGCACAGACAAATCTAAGAGCCACTTGAGTTGTTCCATTTAGAAGCAGTTTACATACATATGTAAAGAGGGCTACGGGCAAATTAGACATAAGTAACACAGGAGGGGCGTAAAGAATTAGTCATTAGTGGGGCTGAATTGTGACTGCTGAGAAACGTGTTGCAGTTTGCTGACAGGAAACGGAGTAAAATCTGTAGTAAACTTCAACAGCTCGAAGTCTCATTTCTGATCTTCTCACACTCTGTAAATCATGTCACTGGGAAACTGCTCGGATCTAGCACTCAGTAAATCACACTCCCACTCCCGGAAAGGTTCAAGTTTGGAGGTTAAGCAGCAGACAGGCTCCCATGATCCCTTTGGGTCACATTTTTATCTTGAAGAAAAAGACAAGGTAGTTCAAAAAGCAGTCTTCAGTACGGGTGACTGGAAGAGGACAGACTGAATTTTATTTTGAGCTTATTTCATTGCTGCTTTTTGATGATAAAATAAAACTGAGTGAATCTTTCACTCACTGGCACTCCATCCACACTAAAAGAGCATTTTTCACCGTTGAAAATTTTTGGTTTTTTTAAAGACAAAATGTGTTGTACTGTGAACTGTGAAAGATTTGTTTGCTTTTTTCAAAACAGCTTACTCTTTTTTGTGCTTTTCTACAACCAATCAAATAATGCAGGTGCTAACTTACATATTCTGATATTCATGCTGTTGGATGACTGCAGCAGTAAAAAGTAGTGATTTGATCTAAAACAACTTTATTTCCACTTTGGTCTGTTCTATATACTATGAATATATAGTATGTGCACCAACTTAATGTTGATTTCTTGGAGTGCAGCGACATCACTAAAAGTATCAGACAGGTTGTAAACAAACTTACAGTTTAGTTTAGCTCCCACTTTATAGAGTTGCAACTGAAGGTACGCATACACAATCCAGAATAATCCCTCACTGCACAGGAACACTGTAAATATGCACAATGACAAGTACAGTAGATCAGTTAAAACAGGCGTTTCATCTGTTAAATGCAAAATGAAGATGTCAGTGACAACACCTTTATCAAACTTTACACTGTTGAGACCACAGCCTAAACTTCTTCCCCGGAGTTTCTGTGCTCTCTCGCCCAGCAGGTTCTTGTGGACTGTGTCTGCTGCTGTGGTCCTGCGTGGCGTCTACTGCATGTGTTGTCGCCGTCATCATTGTTGCCATATCCCCATTACAGTTTATAGTTATGTAATGATTTGCTGCTACTGTAATAATTCATCATTCATTGTAACCTATTCTTATCATCAACTGTAATTCATTATTATTCATTGTACAATATGTGGAGTGTACAATATGTGTGTGTTGATTTGTTCTGTACATGTGACATCATTGCACGTCTGTCCGTCCTGGGAGAGGGATCCCTCCTCTGTGGCTCTTCCTGAGGTTTCTTCCACCTTTTTTCCTGTTAAAAGGTTTTTTGGTGGGCAAGTTTTTCCTCACTCTAATCGAGGGTCTAAGGACAGAGGGTGTCACTCCCTGTACAGATTGTAAAGCCCTCTGAGACAAATGTATTTTGTGATTTTGGGCTATATAAATAAAATTTGATTTGATTTGATTTGATTTGTACATAAAGACAGACAAAGCAAGGTGTGATATTACCTGTAACCGTTTCATCTTTTACACTCTGCTACCTTAGACCCAAGATAATGCAAGTGCTGCACACTTAGGCTAATATTAGCTACTTTAGCTATCAAATCAAATCAAATCAAATTTTATTTATATAGCCCAAAATCACAAAATACATTTGTCTCAGAGGGCTTTACAATCTGTACAGGGAGTGACACCCTCTGTCCTTAGACCCTCGATTCGAGTGAGGAAAAACTTGCCCACCAAAAAACCTTTTAACAGGAAAAAAGGTGGAAGAAACCTCAGGAAGAGCCACAGAGGAGGGATCCCTCTCCCAGGACGAACAGACGTGCAATGATGTCACATGTACAGAACAAATCAACACACACATATTGTACACTCCACATATTGTACAATGAATAATAATGAATTACAGTTGATGATAAGAATAGGTTACAATGAATGATGAATTATTACAGTAGCAGCAAATCATTACATAACTATAAACTGTAATGGGGATATGGCAACAATGATGACGGCGACAACACATGCAGTAGACGCCACGCAGGACCACAGCAGCAGACACAGTCCACAAGAACCTGCTGGGCGAGAGAGCACAGAAACTCCGGGGAAGAAGTTTAATTAGTAGCATGATAGATAGATGGATTAGATAGATGGATAGATAAGGAGAGAGAGAGAATGAGAGAGAGCGAGAGAGTATGTGAGTCCCCCAGCAGTCTAGTTCTATGGCAGCATAACTAAGGGATGACCTGAGCCAGCCCTAATTATAAGCTTTATCAAACAGGAAAGTCTTAAGTCTACTCTTAAAGGTGTTGATCGTGTCTGCCTCCCGAACACAGAGTGGTAGTTTATTCCACAGAAGAGGAGCTTGATAGCTGAAAGCTCTGGCTCCCAATCTACTTTTAGACACTATAGGAACCACAAGGAACCCACCATCCTGGGAGCGCAATGTTCTAGTGGGGTGGTAAGGTACTATGAGCTCTTTTAAATATGATGGTGCCTGACCATGAAGAGCTTTGTAAGTTAGGAGAAGAATTTTAAATTCTATTCTAGATTTAACAGGTAGCCAGTGCAAGGAAGCCAAAATGGGAGAGATGTGATCTCTGATTTTGGTTCCTGTCAGAACACGTGCAGCAGCGTTCTGAATCAGCTGCAAACTCTTAAGAGACTTATTAGAGCAGCCTGATAGCAAAATGTAGTGCTAACAGGGCAGGTACAATTATAAAGTCATCAAACTTACATAATAATATTTATATAATATAATATATATATAATATAATATCTATCTCAGGTTTGCTAACATTATCCACCGTAGGCAAGGCAGGGCAAGTTTATTTGTATAGAACATTTTAACAACAAGGCATTTCAGAGACATCAGGGCAGAGTGTAAAAGTCAATATAAAATGACATTTAATACAATTATAAAAAGTTACATTGGAAACAAAAACGAGCTAAAATAGAAGGTAGACAGATGAAGCAGGAGAATGAAATCAAAGCGATAAAACAGGAGAATAAAAGTTAGAGTGTCGTGTGAGGTATGAATCAAAAACCTAAAATTTTATTTCATAAAAGGCAGCGGCAAACTGGAAAGTCTTCAGCTCTGATTTAAAACATTTAAAAGAAGTGAGAGTTGCAGCAGACCTGCAGTTTTCTGGCAGTTTGTGGAGAATAAAATCTGATCGCTGCTTCTCCATGTTCAGTTTTGACTCTTGGGGACAGAAAGCAGACTTGTTCCAGACCACATGAGAGGTCTGGATGCTTCATAATGCAGCAGCAGATCAGAAATGTATTCTGGCCCTAAACCATTCAGTGCTTTATAAACCAACAGTAGTATAAAAATCGATTCTTGTGGTACCATTCTTATGGTAAAATATTTTGTTTTCCATAATCTGAGCCAGTGGGAGCATTTAGATGTTGAACAGAAGAGGCCCCAGAATGGAGCCTTGGGGAACTCCAATGTCATGTGGGAGCCCTGATGTGTAATTACCTATAGACACAAAATAGTCCCTACCCTTTTAAGTAGGATTCAAAATAATTTAATACTAACACTAAAATTCTGCCTGTCTGTTTTTATGTGGATGTCATCAAGATCTTGACAAAAGCAGTCTCAGTGGTGTAGTCTGAATCAACAGTTGTTTATTACCAAGAAGTTACTTTACTGATTTTACTTAAAAATGGGAGGTTTGATATGGGACTGTAATTGCTCATTACTAAGCCATCTAGATTATTCTTTTTTAAGAGTGGTGTGATGAGACCAGTTTTCAGGGCCTGTGGAAAAACACAGCAAATATGTTATGTGAAACATATGTGTTTACAGTGTGTAAGAGATCTGTAATGATTTGAAACATAAGATAACTGGTCATACCTGGTCAAGTAAGGCTGTAACAGTTACACCCCTGCGTGTAAGATAAAAGGTATTTGAGATAATCTCAGGTTTACATTTGTCCACATTAATGTGGACATGGCCTCTGTTGTGTTTTGTGCCGCTTTAGTGTGAGGAATGTGACAAAGAGACAGACTGGACTCTTCACTCACACCCACAACATATGACATCCTATCATTTTACTCAGAGAAACATCCTCTGAAAGGTTATGAGAAGTGCCTTTGAAGTGTGATGTTAGTTATCTGTAGGATGTGCTATCTGGTGTGAGTGACATGGATTACAAGGCTTTAATACCACATTTAAAGATATGAGCAAAATCAAGGGTGCAAAAATACCAGTGGATGTAAAGATGTGTAATAACGCTGGCCTATTAAATCCATCAACAAAGGTCGACAACAGAAGTTGTAAAGGTTCAAAGTAAAAAGAATTGCAGTGATTTGACCTGATCAGTTTTTTGTATGTTTTTTTTTTCATTTGTATAGAAGGATGTTGATAGAAAAAGACATTCTTTACTGGCTGTGGGTGGCACATGTGTTTGGTCATGTGCTCAAATACCAGAAAAGCACAGACCAAAAGCCTGCTTTGCATTGCAAAATGAAAACACTGCTTGTCAGTTTAGATGTGGGGTGGGAAAGTTGGGTGGTGTGGAGGGTGGGGGGGGGGTTGGCGGTTGTCAGCACTCACGCCTGCGGAGAGTCCATCTCGACAAATCGTTTGTGTCAGCTGAGGGATGGAACGTGAGGCTCTGTTGTGGTTTTGAAGTACAGATCAATGTCAGGCGTGAAGTACCAGCTCGGCGCTATGAAGGATGAAGGGAAGGGTGGGGGGGGTGGTAGGGGGCGAAGGATCGAGGGACCCGGAATTTAAATGACGTCGACTTCTTCCCCCGGTTGTCCCCCAGCAGACCTCGGTGGCTGAGACCGGTGAGAACAGCAGCAGGGAGGGGGGAGGTGTCTGGTTTCAGCCGCTCAGGCGTGTTGTTTGGGAGCCTCGGAGCGCATGATTTTAGGGTCATGAGCTCACATCTCAGGAGAGCTCCAGCTGCCTCCCTGCTGGTCATGACCACCCCCCACCCCACCTACACCTACACACACACACACACACACACACATCTTCTGCACCTTGAGTAGGCACCAAGAACTGACGTGATTCTGTTCAAGATTACACTGATGCAAGGTTTACACTACAGATAGAATATAAAGCGTGATGTCCCTCTTACTGGGATATTGATGTATTTAACCATTTGTTCTGGTTATTACAGTGTACTGTCATTGTAACATGACAATGCAAGCAGCTCTCAAATTCACCACAGCCATGTTTGTTTACTCTGTGTTGTCTGGCTTTGCCTTTCATACAACAACCTCATCACTGCAGTGCTGTACGGCAGCCAACTCCATCATAACTCTGATTTCAGCCTCTCATCAGCACATGAATGTACCATGACTCAGAGATAGACTAAATAAGCTGCAAGTCCCATAGCTAGCAAAACAGGTCTTTGATGAAGACCACAAGATGCAGTTTTATTTTTATTATTTTGTCACACATGACTGATCTATCTAGAATAAAGAACAGGTCAGTTGGACAGAATGAGACAGTTACACCTGGTAGTTCCTGTAGCTGTAACAACTAATCTCTACATAAGAACAACGACCTGTTTTAATACATCCATAGAGTATATCTCCATGTAGATAACAATACAAACAGCTAAACAGTTAGGCTGACTCATACTAGTATTTCCTGGCACACCTAACAGCAGCAGGACGACTGTTTGACTATTACAAAAACACTGATCTAGCTCTTCGACAATAAAGTTTGGTTCGCAACTCAAAGTCAAAGTTGCAGAAAGACGTAGCCAAAATGTCTGAAACGTTGTTTAAATATAAACCACAAGTATTTAAACCTGGTGTATTTTCCCTAAATGTGGTTATCTGGAACAACTATCAACTGCATGTGGATCTACATCCCAAGCTGCCTCCAACAGCTTGCCCCCTTTTCATCATGCAGGAAATTTGATGATGCTGTGCAAAAATTAAATTAATGTCACTCTTATTCTACTGGGGATGTGACTCTTTTCTTCTTGTCCTTCTAGAAAAGGACCCCAGATTGTGGTCAGTGATTCAGAGTTGGTTCTTGCGTATTCTCTCCAGCTGTGTAAAATAACTTTATTTAACCATTGTCTGAAAACCGGGGGACTTGTTAACTTTCCAGTGTTTCCATCAAATAAAACGTCTCTAAGCTGCGATTCCTTACCAGACATGAGGACTTTCTAAACGACGTAAGAGAGAAAAAGGATTTGTTCTGAACAACAAAAAAAGCACAAGGTCTTCATCAAAGGACATAGATAGTAGAAGTTGTCCTTTCAGACATTAAACCAAGTCAAGAAGAGATGAGTGCAGTTACCCTCAGCAACCTTACATCGATCACAGAGGGTTGAGATACAGGGATACATTGTATTTAATGTCTTTTGGGGTTAATGTGGACAGTGGATTAGTTGAAATTGGACGAGTTGAGCGAGTCCTCTACAACAACAAAGCAAGTTATCATGACAAAAACATTATTATGTATTAATATATATATATATATAATAAGAAAGACACAGGCATTTCAGACACTTTGCAGCCTGCCATCCACTTGACATCTTGCAGTGCTATAATAAAGTTTCGCAGTCATTATTCAGTTTTTATTCAGACAGCCACAAGAGGTTACTTGTCAGGAAACGCTGTTATTTTCTGATGAGAAAAGTATCCAAATGAATCAGCTTAAGCAAGCTTTGTTTTCCTCATGGGCTTGCAAATTCACATAAAACCGCTCTAAAATAGACATCTAATGTGTATAAAATGCATTAATGAAAATGTGCATATTTATATAGTATTCATTGTATTATATACTGTTGAGTAAAAGTCGGACATTGCTATTCACAGCAGTGCGCCATGAGCTTGTCAGTCATATGTGTGGGATGAGTTTCTGAATGTAAGGAGCACAAGGAGATAATGGATAATGATCATTAACTAATGCTGAGTTCGATATGTTCAAGTGTATATCTGCCAGCATAAGGACATATATCCATAGCAACAGGTGTTATCAGGCTCCCGTCATATAGCAATATAACTGTAGGATAGTTTTCACTCATGTACAGCATGTTAAATTCCATAGATAGATTAATAGATTTTGTATTTATTTTCAGAATTAAAACCATACTTCCTGTTTTCAAGCAGTGTAGTAGCATCTGAATGAAGTCAGCCTGACAAGCACCATGGTATACAAGTAAAAACAAAGTGAACACAACATATTGATCCTTGTTGATACACAATACCAACACATCTCATGGAAGTTCACATTTTTTGTTTGTTTCAAATATTATAATTTGCTCACCATGGCAACATGGTGTTGTAATGCAACATGCTAATTTGTGATGTTATAACGAGACACAGGTACTTTTTAAATACAGTACCAGTCAAAGGTCTGGACACATCTTCATATTCACTGGTACTGTAGGTAAATTGATACGTTATAACAACAAATGTTTTAACATCATGTTTGTGCTGGTGGCAGAAATCCTTTGCTGTAGTTAAAGGTAATTATATGAAATGAATACAGTGATGTTTTATTAGATAACTTACTGTGTGTCCGGTATATATACATATAATATACACCAACATAAATTCATACCGTATTCTACAGCATGTGTGTCACACCAAGCGGAACATGGTACATTTACTATAACAACAGTTTCACATAACATATTTGCTGTTGTGTTTGACGTTGCTCATATTTTCACAAGGACATGTGAGGCTGTTTGCCTCCTTTCCTGCGTTTTCCAGTTGATAAACTGTGTGCTCTCAGCTGGTCCCTCAGCCTCTGCTGACTTGTGCTGTGTTGAAGCCTGCGTGACGTGCTTTAAGAATCCAAACTGCGCCCGACACATTGAACCTTTGACCTTTAGCAATGAAGCGGCACCGCTGTGCCACTGCCAAGAAAGACATTCTCAGATGAGTCACTGTTTTGTCAGACCCTGCAATTTCCCTGATGCTTAGGATTCTGTCACTCTCATCATGCTGAATTAGACTACAGCACTGAAAAGAGAATCTCTAATCGGTGGCAGCAGTCCAGAAAATCAGTCTTGCTGTCTGTCTAGTGAGATGAACACAAAATATATCAAAGCTGAGCCAATCAAAAGGTGCATCTATGATGTAAAAGTGATATTAGAAGAGGAAAGACGCATTCATGAAAACTTTAGATGCACACTTTAAAGGCACAAAATTGGCACCAAATATTTGGAAGGGCCCTTTGTGGTTGTTATTGAGTACAGATGTAAGGCAGCTACATTTTTGGCATTTGAAACGCATTTGTTTGCCTCTAAAGTAAAAAGAATAAATGATGGGTTCATTCAAGGCCAGAGTGGAAATAAAAAAAAGAAAAAAGGGAAATTTAAAATAGCAGTCCACCAAACCTTATCTGAAGCTGTGAGATTCATCAGAAACACCTCTTCATGTGACACAGTCTCCTATGACACCGTCACACTGTCAAAACTATATAACTGAGACTACACACAACAACTCAAGTCATATCAGCAGATTAATAAATGAGATATGCTGATATTTAATACGGCTCCATTTGCATTGTGTTACATTAGGGTTTTTTTCATGCTTCACACTCTCTACTAACTGCAACCATTAGCGTGAGATTACAATTCAAAGTGAAGAGTGTAGCAGTAAACACAGCATCAGTGTAATTAATTTTAGTGTCTGTTCTTCTTTCATTGAGTCCCTCTGTAACAAAGTTCTGCGATAATCACACAGACTAAATACTTTGAGTATTTTGGTTAATTAGCATCTGATTAAACCGGAGCAGTAAAACGAAGATAAATAACATTAAATAAATGTCCTCTGCCGACCGCTTCAGCTGTAAAGGGACATTCAGACTAACATTAGCTGTGCGACAAAAGTCCTCTCATTCATTTAAATGGGGACAATGCATTGACACAGTGGGGTTCCCTGTGTATGGAGTAGGGTCCAAAAGTCTGAGACCATTTGACTTTTGGACCCTACTGGACATGCAATCACACATTCCTGGTGAATTACTTTGCAATGTGAAAGCCGTATTTGACTGTTTATCTCACAAATGCACGATGAAAGATAAAACCGGTGCTGCCTTGATTACTTTCAAGAGATGCAAAATCATGTCTGCAAGGAATTTCAAACTGCTGCAGGGTATTTTGGCATCTGATAAGCCCTTAAATGCATTAATATGTAGCTCAAAGTGGACTTCCTGGATTGTATTTCATTGTCTCACTTTAAACAACGTGCCCCCACCAAGTGAAAGCGAAAACTGGTGTTTTCACTTAATCCACTCCTGGATCCTGAATCCCGTCTGCTGCCCTGATCGCTCTAGCCGTAGCTAACAGTGATGCTGCTGTTAAACGTAGAGCTACTTATTCTGAGTCAGCGACAGTCCGTTTCGGGTCAAGTGTTAAAAGTAAGGAGGTGTGCAGGGAGATGGAGAGACAGAAGTGAAGGAGATGACAGCCACTCAGAACCACACTGGGTCGCTCACTTGACTGGGCACAGCACAGCTTTTTTTTTCCCAGCAATATCCCAATTTGTATGGCAGCCTACAGGGAACTTTCCCAGTATTCCCAATAGCCAGCCAGAATCACGCTTTGTTCTCAACTGTATATTACAAAGCAGTACATTTTTGCATCCTGATATACTAATCTGCCTCCTCGCTTCTGCTGATTATCTACCCTAATTAGCTAGTTTACTTTTCCTATTGTGAAAATGAAATTCTTGTCAACTGCAGACCCCTGTAAGCTGTGCCAGAAACCTGTCAGTGATCTCACACCTCATTGGACACCAATAAGAAAAAAATAAATAAATAAATGAATATCCATTTAAGTTGCAGGAAAGAGGAAATAAAGAAAAGGGTGCACTAATGAAGACAATATGATGATAAAACTTGTAATATAGTTGCCTAGGCTCTCAAATGGTGTCCAAATGTTCAATAATATCCTTAAATATGGCACAAAAGAGCAACAGTTATGCAGTTCAGCAGCAAAGTGATATCTTCATTAGACCCTGGAAAGTCATAACACTGTAACTCATAACTCTGCTTTTCCCCTCGCAGCAACTGAGTACATAATTTCCCCATCATAAATGATGTGGGGGTCCCCCCTGCTCATCTGCAGCTAATGGATGGTTGCCTGGATGAAGACGCGCAGCAATGAATATGCTGGAGCCATTACTCTGTCTCACTGTGACCTTTACACAGGGGATGCAAAGCGAAACACATGTTCTCTAACAAGAATGCTTTTTCTGCAGCTCCTATTTATCTCGTGGGTCTCATAAAGTCGTTGCCTTTGTTGTTTATGGTGACCCTTAGCTTCTCAAGCCGGCTCCTGTGACAGTGAATTTTGTTGCCTCATTACGGTGATAAAATAAAAAAAAAAGTGAAGCCAGGACTTCGTGTCCGTGCTGAACTCGTGTTACATTAGTATTCAGACGTCTCCACTCGCACATATAGGAAGCAAACTCAAAATTTAGGCCAGTAGTTAGCAGCGCTGTGTATAAATAATTCAGTGTGCTGATGCCTCGCGTACTGTACTGTGAAGCCCAGGTTAAACATAAATAAAAAGATAAAAACTGCAGCCCGCTGACTAACAGTATTTGAGGGTTTTTGCTGGTTCTTACCTGATTTGACGTTTTTATATCAGTCTGTATTGGCTGAGTCAACTCCAAACGCCATGGAAAAATAAAAGCACGTCAGCAAGAATCTAAAAAGAAACCGTCCTCTCATCTAACGGACACCCTGAAAGGGGGAGTGAATGGATGGAGACACAATGTACACTCTCTTGTGTTTGGTTGAATGAAACAATACAATGTTACTTGATAAACACGTTTCTTTCACTGCAACTTTAAATGACTTTTATACATATAAAATGTCCAGATTCCCAATATTTCAATTTCCCAAACATACATTTTCCAGAAGAACTGACAGAAAACGCTAACTTCAGACTACATGATATGTTTGTCTGATACTCACTGTGTCAAATTAGGCGATTTATAGTCCTACATTATTGCAGTGACTTGGCTTGACATGACAGACTACAAGTTGGTACCCAACCAATCATAGCTTTACCATGTTTTACGACTTGAGTAATGTCAACAGAAAGGAGCTTCCAGGAACAAGAATGGAAACAAACAATGGCACCCAAAGCAGTGTGTATGGTAGCACCACAAACTTTTTCCTCTGTTTCACAGTTCCAGCTCGCAGCATGAGCATCAACAATGACATCATCCCTTGTTCGCTTCAGTAGGTTACAGTTCGGGATGTGGTTGTCGTCCACTGTGATACGCTACACCGGAGGAAACCATCCGCTGTTCCTGATGCCCACTATTGGCCCTTCATCAGCCTGTTGGCTGGGCTAAATTTAGAATCTGAACCAGGCATAAGTCATTCTTCTAAACGTATCCTCTCATTTCTCAGGGACAACACTCTACTTTATAAGCTCAAGATATTACAATCAAAAGTAACAGCTTTATCCAACAGCTCTAACTGTGTGCTGGGAGCTCTGCTAGCAGAATGTTTAACAGCTATAAACAACAAATCCTCCAAATTTAACAACTAAATGCATCTTTGGTGCAGAACGACACACAGAAGCGTTTCCTCTATCAGCAGGGTGACATTGTCTGTCAGTGCTTTGCAAAACCATTTCAAATAACTGTTAAACTATACTATAAATACATGTTATATCATGAGAGGATACATATCAAGGGCTTTCTCACTATAGTTAAGGAAAAGATGGTGGTTTGGGTTAACATTACTTCCAATCCTAGCTATGCGTTTTGGAAACAGGTGATTGTTGACTCATTCATCCACCTTCTACATGAACTTCTTTGTTCTATAATAACATCACCTTATTTGCCCCAGCAGCTGCTACAGAGGGCTTCTGTCACTTGAAAGTAAATTCACATCATGTCGGGCCACTTGCTGAAACAACTGAAACCGTCTATGATGCCAGCTGGGGACATGTCTTTCTCCCCTTATATTCTGTCTGCCTCTCTACTGTCTACTATCAAACAGCAAAAACAACTTTAATCAAACCCATAGAGGAAACAAACATACTGTAAACACACTATAGAACAGTAGTAAACAGTTATAAACAGCTGAGCTGCTCTGTTGTATCTGCTACCTGCACATTTTGATGCCGTTCTTCATGTTTTATATTTTTAATTGTTCTGCTTCTCTGCACGTAGCTACATAGAATCATTTTACTCGGTGATGACCTTTAATTACTGTAGCAGTAATATGAATCTATTGCTACCTTTGAACTATAAGCTGTTAATTTTGTAATAGCATGAATTTCAATCTATTGCAGGGGAATGAAATTAAACAAAATCTATAACCGGGTATGAAATTTATTTCATATTATATTCTACAGTTTCTGTGTTTACAGTCAGTACTATGAGACAACACATCCTGTTTATATAGTTAACACATAGTGTGCAGCAGTGCGTCTGTGTTACTCTCCTCTGCTTGACGGACATCTGAGTGGTATTATATTAAATCATGGTGATTTTTACTAATAAATGCTACACCAAAATCTTCCTTCCCTCTTTGATAGCAAGCATAATAATTAAGAGGAAACCTCTTTGGAGTTGGTGGGTTATCAGAGGGAAGGAGCACAGGGCGGCTGAATCGAACAGTTGAGCGGGAGCATCAGAGGTCTCAGAAACAGCTTTGTGGTCATTTGTATGCTGTGAACGCTGCAGGCAAAGGTTACAAAAATAACAGTGGAATGAAATCCACTATTACATATTATCACCACTGACCAAATTGATATCATGTCACAGTAACAGTGTACTATCACACTATTGAAAAAAAATGAGGTGGGTTGGAAACATTCAAGGGTATGATGTGTATGCATTTGAAAAAACTGAATGTAATGACTTCTGCGTCTCTTCTCGAGTCAACATTTCTAAGAATTCCAGTATTTCATTTATTCTGTAATAGAAAATAAAAAGGGTCCTTCGGGGTGCTGTTGGTTCTTTATTCCCGTTTGACGTCTTCATCCTCAGTTAACGTCGCACTGTCATATAACAAGGCACATAACTCCTCCTTGCATTTGATGTAGACAAGACCTCCAAAAGCTATTTGTAGAACGTGCAAAATAAATTAACATGAAATACACAACACATGGAACAAAAAGAAGGTTTGAGTGAAAATAAAACATGATCTATACATAATTGGTGAATGAGATCTTTATAAGCTTGAAAGAGTCACGCTCTGAACCCTGATAAGACGCTCCAACACATCAGACACATCAGATATTCTTGTAATAGAAGTTGTCTTAACAAATGAAACAAGCTAATTAAACGATATTAGATCAAAGGACCGAAATGGTCTAAGAACAGAGGAGGAGACAGCAGGGATGTACTGCAATAAAAAAAATTAAAAAAAAGCTCCAGTTAGTCTCAATTTGTCAACCACACATAGGAATACATTATTATATACATTATTTGCTTTTTTTGTCCCCATAGGGGAGGCAAATCCCCTCAACATGACTGTGTTAAACACACACACACACACGCACACATTATAATATAGTATGAGGACACATATGCAAATTAGTGTTCCTGGATTACTTTATGATGTCACAACTAATTGTGAGTTTAAATAGTTCCACTTTAATGCTTCATGCTTCATTCCATTCACTTGACCTACAGTCAGACATTTGGTGATCGAACTGAGAGAAAGTCACGTTACACAAACTTGTTTCTACTTGTTGTCAGTTGAGTTTAGTTAAGTTGGTGTTTTTCTGATACTCGTGGAAGATCAGAAAACATCAAACATGTTTCGCAATTTCATGAAGTGGACCCAGGGGATGTCCAATGATAATGACGTAAGTAACCAACGCTACAAATATCTGCCCTTCCTTCTGTTGATGTGTGAATATTTTCCATGATAATACAGAGTAGTTGATTGCTCAAAAAATAAAATAAAATGTTTTCATCTTGAGTCAAACCAAACCAAGTCAGTGATTATTCCAAATTCATTGAATTTATTGTTATTTTTTGCAGCAAACTGGGAGCCAAAGTAGACCTGATGGCTGTCTGGACATACAGACAGCCAAGACTGCTGCATTGATCCAACACGCAGAAAGGCTGTGCACTTTGGAGAAAGCACGTAATAATGCTGTTCTGGAGAGAATGGGACTCTGCAGACAAGATGTCACCTATCCTTCACCTCAACCACCAAGAACCTCAAAATCCTCTCGACCATCTCGACTCGACCCTCTTGGAGATGCATCTCATCTAAATATAGAACATCTCAAGGGGAACCACAAGAGCCCTGAATATCTGGATGTGGAGGAGGATGATTTCTTCTGGGATGAAGTCCTTTTCTGCAGTCAGATAGCTGCACAACAAGCAGCTCAAAAAGCAGACAGTGACTCAAGTCCTACTGCTTCCATCAGTGTTGTATCCAGCCTCAGCTCTGTGGATACACACACTCCCAGGGATCTGAGGGACATTTCTCTGATGAGAAGCCCTGTTGAGGTGACACTGTTGAGTCCCACTCCTCCTCCTCCCCGAGTGAACCCCATAACCAGGAGAAGAGTGTCTCGTCTCCCTGTGTTTTCCTCTGCGTCAGGTCAGTCCTGTAAAAACATACTGTTGAATGGATAGTTTTTCTTTATGGGAATCCCAGTTGTGGGAACCCCTGTCAGATATTGATATGTGATGATTTGAATACAGTAATCTGGTAGAAATTTGAGTAATTCTTTTTTTTTTTTTTTTGTCAACAGACAATCAGACAAATGAATTAGGTCTCCAGTCAGCTAAAAACAAGGTCGAGGCTATTGTGGAAAATCTGGAGCGCTTCCGACACGGCTCCATCCCTTCACCTCGACCTCCAGCAGCCGCCAGGAAGATAACAGCGGTGGAGCCAAAGACGTCCAAGATGGAACCTTTAGCTCCAACCCCTCCGACGGTTCCCCATAACAAAAAGAGAGGAACTCGACGTGGAACAGTTCTGCACCGGGCAAAGGCTGCCAATGGAGCTGGTAAGTTCCTCTAAACACGTCTTGAATAATTATTAAGTTTTTAAAACGAATAATAAACCTACAGGAAGTACAATGCTTTGAATGAAAACAAATGTGAGTAAAGAAAATGTTTCTGTTTTAACAGGCATGAAGACCACCGGTGACCGCAGCCTCCAGACTGGGAAGGCCAAGAAAGATGAGCTTCAGCCGTTGAGTAAACCTGCGGAGAGCCTGTCTCTCTCCTTCCGGCTGCTCTCATCAGACGACTGGTAAGACTGACACTGACGCTAGAGAGCAGCCTGTGTATCAGTGGATGCAAAACTTACCATAAAGCACTAAACTGAGCTTAATTATACTCTATACTAGTAGTTTAGAGTTATTGTGTTGTTCTTGAAGAGATGTACAGTGCTGCTAATCTATTCTTGTCATGTAAACATACAGGATGAAGAAAACAGAGGGCCTGAAGATAATTCAGGCTCTAGCGAGGTACAATCCAGACATCCTGACACCCAAACTCCATGAAGTGTGTCTGGCCCTCATAGAGGAGGTATAGTAGACGCTTTACTCTTCGCTTTTTTGTGTTCCATGTAGTTCTCATGTGTCTATGAGTGCGCAAACTACTAATAATGTTTATTCTCACTACACAGGTAAACAACCTGCGCTCTGTAGTGTCCTGTGCAGCTATCAACACCTTGGGTGACATGTATCTTCACCTACAAAAGACCATGGACCCAGAGGTAGAAAGAACAGGACGGACCTTGCTGTTGAAACTGGCATCGACCACAAATGCCTTTGTTCATCAGCAGGTGAATCTGGCTCTGGACGCCATGGTGGAAAACTGCAGCCATGGTCGCAATGTGAACACGCTGGTCAAAACAGGGCTGAGGTAAGAGGAGAGAAGAAGTGCCATTTATTTTATGTTATTTATTCATCATATTGATAAATGAAATTATATGAAACCTAGACTCTTAATGTATTTGTCTCATATTCCCGTGTCTTTTGTTCCACAGTCACCGCTGTGTTGCAGTAAGAGGGAGCATGGCGCTACACCTGCACCAGGTGGCTGAAAGATGTGGATCAGTTTACATCTTGACAGCAGGGAGATGCTTCACAGAGCGATTCCTCATTGCTGTCTCCAAAATGTTGGAGGATGGTGCACCAGAAGTGAGGTGGGTCGTCAAGTCTAAAAATGTAGTTTACAAGTTCACTCTTGGTTGTGCTTTTTGAGCATTGCGCTGAATGACAAATGTATTCCGTTTCAGGCATCCCGGACAAATGATCCTCCAGGAACTGGCCCTCCACAAAGACTTCATGGACACTTGGGCAAAGACCATCCCAGAAAAGGATCGACGTCCCCTGGACAAGATCCTGAAGGCCAAGAAGTGAAGAGTGGCCGATTAGGGCAGCACGGTGGCTCAGTGGTTAGCACTGTTGCCTCACAGCAATAAGGTCCTGGGTTGGAATCACAGCCGTCCCAGGTCCTTGTTCTGTGTGGAGTTTGCTCCCCGTGTTTGCGTGGGTTTTCTCTGGGTACTCCAGTTTCCTCCCACATAAATTTGTTTACAATTTGCAATTATGACAATTCAATGATATAAATGACAATAAATACAAAATCTGAATCATAATTACCAATGTATGTCTTTGTGGACACTGAAGGCTCAAACACTTTAAAAGCCATAATTGATGCACCTCATTCGATTTCAAGGAATTTGAACCTTTTTGTGTTTCCGTGGACCAGCACATTTTTAAAAAACATGCACATTCAGTAAACATGGTCACAAAAACAGGTTCTTATGCCGTTTAGTGTATAGCATATAAAATTAAAGACTTTAGAAGACATTACATTGACTTATATTCATCTCCTTAACTTAACCCTGAATGTACCTTAACTTTAAATCAAGTCTTCACCCCAAAATTAATTATTTGCTTATTTGTCCCCATAGGGGAGGCAAATCCCCACAACATGACTGTGTTGAACACACACACACATACACACACACACACACACATAATAATAATATAGTATGAGGACACATATGCAAATTAGTGTTCCTGGATTACTTTATGATGTCACAACTAATTGTGAGTTTACATAGTTCCACTTTAATGCTTCATGTTCCATTCCATTCACTTGACCTACAGTCAGACATTTGGTGATCGAACTGAGAGAAAGTCACGTTACACAAAGTTGTTTCTACTTGTTGTCAGTTGAGTTTAGTTAAGTTGGTGTTTTTCTGATACTCGTGGAAGATCAGAAAACATCAAACATGTTTCGCAATTTCATGAAGTGGACCCAGGGGATGTCCAATGATAATGACGTAAGTAACCAACTCTACAAATATCTGCCCTTCCTTCTGTTGATGTGTGAATATTTTCCATGATAATACAGAGTAGTTGATTGCTCAAAAAATAAAATAAAATGTTTTCATCTTGAGTCAAACCAAACCAAGTCAGTGATTATTCCAAATTTATTGAATTTATTGTTATTTTTTGCAGCAAACTGGGAGCCAAAGTAGACCTGATGGCTGTCTGGACATACAGACAGCCAAGACTGCTGCATTGATCCAACACGCAGAAAGGCTGTGCACTTTGGAGAAAGCACGTAATAATGCTGTTCTGGAGAGAATGGGACTCTGCAGACAAGATGTCACCTATCCTTCACCTCAACCACCAAGAACCTCAAAATCCTCTCGACCATCTCGACTCGACCCTCTTGGAGATGCATCTCATCTAAATATAGAACATCTCAAGAGGAACCATAAGAGCCCTGAATATCTGGATGTGGAGGAGGATGATTCCTTCTGGGATGAAGTCCTTCTCTGCAGTCAGATAGCTGCACAACAAGCAGCTCAAAAAGCAGACAGGGACTCAAGTCCTACTGCTTCCATCAGTGTTGTGTCCAGCCTCAGCTCTGTGGATACACACACTCCCAGGGATCTGAGGGACATTTCTCTGATGAGAAGCCCTGTTGAGGTGACACTGTTGAGTCCCACTCCGCCTCCTCCCCGAGTGAACCCCATAACCAGGAGAAGAGTGTCTCGTCTCCCTGTGTTTTCCTCTGCGTCAGGTCAGTCCTGTAAAAACATACTGTTGAATGGATAGTTTTCCTTTATGGGAATCCCAGTTGTGGGAACCCCTGTCAGATATTGATATATATGTGATGATTTGTATAAAGTAATGTGGTAGAAATTTGAGTAATTCTTTTTTTTTTTTGTTTTGTCAACAGACAATCAGACAAATGAATTAGGTCTCCAGTCAGCTAAAAACAAGGTCGAGGCTATTGTGGAAAATCTGGAGCGCTTCCGACACGGCTCCATCCCTTCACCTCGACCTCCAGCAGCCGCCAGGAAGATAACAGCGGTGGAGCCAAAGACGTCCAAGATGGAACCTTTAGCTCCAACCCCTCCGACGGTTCCCCAAAACAAAAAGAGAGGAACTTGACGTGGAACAGTTCTTCACTCGGCAAAGGCTGCCAATGTAGCTGGTAAGTTCCTCTAAACATGTCTTGAATACTTGTAAGTTTTTAAAAAGAATTATAAACCTACAGGAAGTACAATGCTTTGAATGAAAACAAATGTGAGTAAAGAAAATTTTTCTGTTTTAACAGGCATGAAGACCACCGGTGACCGCAGCCTCCAGACTGGGAAGGCCAAGAAAGATGAGCTTCAGCCGTTGAGTAAACCTGCGGAGAGCCTGTCTCTCTCCTTCCGGCTGCTCTCATCAGACGACTGGTAAGACTGACACTGACGCTAGAGAGCAGCCTGTGTATCAGTTGATGCAAAACTTACCATAAAGCACTAAACTGAGCTCAATTATACTCTATACTAGTAGTTTAGAGTTATTGTGTTGTTCTTGAAGAGATGTACAGTGCTGCTAATCTATTCTTGTCATGTAAACATACAGGATGAAGAAAACAGAGGGCCT
Organism: Pampus argenteus; assembly: GCA_036937835.1. NCBI lineage: Eukaryota > Metazoa > Chordata > Actinopteri > Scombriformes > Stromateidae > Pampus > Pampus argenteus. The sequence continues at coordinate 16,731,116 of CM072876.1, read as the reverse complement.
GAAGATAATTCAGGCTCTAGCGAGGTACAATCCAGACATTCTGACACCCAAACTCCATGAAGTGTGTCTGGCCCTCATAGAGGAGGTATAGTAGACGCTTTACTCTTTGCTTTTTTGTGTTCCATGTAGTTCTCATGTGTCTATGAGTGTGCAAACTACTAATAATGTTTATTCTCACTACACAGGTAAACAACCTGCGCTCTGTAGTGTCCTGTGCAGCTATCAACACCTTGGGTGACATGTACCTTCACCTACAAAAGACCATGGACCCAGAGGTAGAAAGAACAGGACGGACCTTGCTGTTGAAACTGGCATCGACCACAAATGCCTTTGTTCATCAGCAGGTGAATCTGGCTCTGGACGCCATGGTGGAAAACTGCAGCCATGGTCGCAATGTGACCACGCTGGTCAACACAGGGCTGAGGTAAGAGGAGAGAAGAAGTGCCATTTATTTTATTTTATTTATTTATCATATTGATAAATGAAATGATATGAAACCTAGACTCTTAACGTATTTGTCTCATATTCCCCTGTCTTTTGTTCCACAGTCACCGCTGTGTTGCAGTAAGAGGGAGCATGGCGCTACACCTGCACCAGGTGGCTGAAAGATGTGGATCAGTTCACATCTTGACAGCAGGGAGATGCTTCACAGAGCGATTCCTCATTGCTGTCTCCAAAATGTTGGAGGATGGTGAACCAGAAGTGAGGTGGGTCGTCAAGTCTAAAAATGTAGTTTACAAGTTTACTCTTGGTTGTGCTTTTTGAGCATTGCGCTAAATGACAAATGTATTCCGTTTCAGGCATCCCGGACAAATGATCCTCCAGGAACTGGCCCTCCACAAAGACTTCATGGACACTTGGGCAAAGACCATCCCAGAAAAGGATCGACGTCCCCTGGACAAGATCCTGAAGGCCAAGAAGTGAAGAGTGGCCGATTAGGGCAGCACGGTGGCTCAGTGGTTAGCACTGTTGCCTCACAGCAATAAGGTCCTGGGTTGGAATCACAGCCGTCCCAGGTCCTTGTTCTGTGTGGAGTTTGCTCCCCGTGTTTGCGTGGGTTTTCTCTGGGTACTCCAGTTTCCTCCCACATAAATTTGTTTACAATTTGCAATTATGACAATTCAATGATATAAATGACAATAAATACAAAATCTGAATCATAATTACCAATGTATGTCTGATAAACAAATTTACTCTCTGCAAACATTTTTGAAAGATCAATTGAGGATTGCCTTAAAAAAATCGCCTCCAGTACTGTGAATACAGCACAAAACACACCCATACTTACACATCTCTTTAAACTGTGAACGATTCACAAAACTTTCTATGGAGTAAGTGCCAACAAAAGGGATAATGTCTACATTTAATGTAAAAGCATTCAAAAATTGAAAGTCTTTGTCTAACTCTGATATGATGATAAAAAAACTATATTCAAGCTACATAAAGATACTTAAATATGTGAATATATAAGACATGTAATGGTAAAACTAACAAAAATAAGGCAGGATGTGCATGCAGGAAATATGTAGCAGAAGAACTCCAAAGTAAAGCTTTGCACACAGTCCAGACATATTATCACCTAAGCAATATAATAATAACAAATCAAAGTATAATTAGAAATAAAATAGGATATCCTAAACCACTATTAGATCTAAAATATGCTACAGTAAAGTCAAACCATCAGGTCACCTGCTGTCACGACTTCACACGTCTCTCGTAACATGGATGTTCTCCAGAATCTCGTGGAGTTTCTAGGTAATACATGATTCCCTGGTGCTCTACTCCTTTACCTTTTAAGACATCAGACCCCTTTATGTCATGTAACATGAGGCTATGGAAGCTGTCAGGACAATGCATCCTTATTTCCCGCTGTTGGACTCAAGTTTGTCAAAAGTACAGCTTCTTATACTGAAAATGATATTTTGGATGTGTTTAAGTTGACTTGTATGAGGTACTTATCCATAGTCAGTTTATAACCTGCAGTAGATTACGGTCCATCCGCAACTGGTCTCATTAACAAGTGCTGACACCCCTCCCCCCAACGGACGGTATGGACGTTGTTGTCCCACACAGCCTGCACAGCAGTCTCTTGCACTACGGATTTATGTTGCACATTGTTTGTTATTTGTTACACTGTGATTGTTTTAGTTATTTACATTTTTTATCTATACATATGTTTTCTTATATATGTGTATTTACATATTGTTTACATTTATATCTGTAGATCATATAAATATTACTTACAACTTATATCTGTACATATATTTTACATTTGTATATACTTAGTACGGTTATGTGCCGTTTCTTTTTTCTTTTGTGTTGTTTGTTGAGCGTCAATTGCACCAAAATAAGTTCCTTGGAAGTTTTTTAAAAAACTAACTTGACAATAAAAAAATCTATTTATTGAATGCACCAAATTCGCTGCTGCATCATTTGCTCAGTTGTGTAGCCTATGAATTTAAACACACTAGTTTGGTTTTTGCAGCTTGTAAGCTGGTTAGTTTACCGGAGCTGAAGCTACCTAACTTAAATCACGAAAAGTTAAAGATTTTTATTTCTATTTTTAGTTTGAAATGAAGTTTGGTCTAAAGCATGTGGTTGTGCGGTTTCAAAGGGGCTTTACACTTATTTTTGAAATAAGTTACTTCATTAATCATTTTTCAAACGTTTTATTATTCACATTAAAACCTGTTGTATTCTTTGCACAGTCCTTTTGAGGTCTATAACAAGCACATATACATTAAGTCTTGACGGGAGTCCCGATTTCCTTTTCTACGTTTCACTTTTTTCATCAAGCAGTTGATGTAGCTATCTACGGCTCGTTAGCTGCCGTTAGCCAACGAAACAGCTAGCTTGTTGTAGAGGCCAGGAAGGACTTTTAAGGACTGGCTTCACCGTCCGGGCTGGACCCACCGTGTGACTATGGTGGCGTGAACTCCTCTCAATAATAAAAAGTTAACAACATAATTTAAATGAAACAACCGGGAAAATTAGCTTCTTTGTATTGTTGCTAATGATAGCAGACTGGTTAGCCAGCAGCCCACAAGTTCTGTTAACAAACAAACAAGATGACCAACAGCAAAAAATGCAGTGTGACATTAAGACATGGATACTTCATCTCCATGAAAGAAAGAAGACATCAAATGATGTGTCACATACACCTCTCTATGTGTGTCTATTTGGTCACAAATTTCTCTCCGTGGTTGTTGTGTGAAATAATCTCCTCAACCAGAATGCAGCAAAAAAGACCGTATAATGTGCTGTATGTAGTTTTCGTGGACACTGAAAGGCTCAAACGCTTTAAAAGCCATAATTGATGCACCTCATTCGATTTCAAGGAATTTGAACCTTTTTGTGTTTCCGTGGACCAGCACATTTTTAAAAAACATGCACATTCAGTAAACATGGTCACAAAAACAGGTTCTTATGCCGTTCAGTGTATAGCATATAAAATTGAAGACTTTAGAAGACATTACATTGACTTATATTCATCTCCTTAACATAACAATGAATGTACCTTAACTTTAATTATAGAAAAGTGTATTTGTAAAATAACACTTGTTTTGTTGGTTGATTTATCTTACCAGTTGAACCTTGTTGCAGAAAGCTGGTGCAAATTGAAACAACTAAAGACAAAGCTTGACTTTTACAATGCTGATTTTAAGTCTGTGAATATTCTCATTCATCCAGGTCATAGTTATCTCAAGTAGATTAAATCGATCGCAACTGGACTTGGTTATTTGTCTTGAAGACGTTTCACCTCTCATCCAAGAGGCTTCATCAGTTCATGCTCGCTCGACTAGGCTGGGACTAGTCCAACTAGCTGGTGTAGAAACCCAGGTATTTAACCTCTGTGGAGGCAGTCACATAGCCAGTGATGTCATTGGCTCATTAACACTCCATGTGCCCAACGACAGTCGTTTAGTGACAGTCGTTGGGGGTGGTGAAAGTTAGTTTCGACTTCGTTAGTGTTCTATTGTGTTATAACGACAGTCGTTAGAGTCACATGGGGTCTTTTGTGAATGGCTGTTGTTCTTCGAGGCTAAACTCCTGAATCTCCTGGGAATAGATGAAAGGGTAGCATTGTAAATTGGAGATAGATGGTGTCTCAGACCTCCTCCTCTGTTTAGGGATGGTTTTTCTAATTTCACATAGATGGCTTCTTTTACTCCTCTTTCAAACCATCTATCCTCTCTGTCCAGGATGTGAACATTGTTGTCATCAAAAGAGTGAGCTTTCTCCTTGAGGTGTAAGTAGACTGCAGAGTCTAGGCCTGAGGAGTTGGACCTCCGGTGTTGGTACATGCGCTTGTGCAATGGTTGCTTAGTTTCCCCAATGTAGAGGTCTTTGCATTCCTCATTGCACTGAACTGCATACACCAGGTTGTTTTTCCGAGTGTGTGGTGTTCTGTCTTTGGGGTGAACCAGTCTCTGTCTGAGTGTGTTGCTGGGTTTGAAATACACAGGGATACGGTGTTTATTAGGTTATTGTAGGGAAACAAATGAAGTACGTTGAGAGTGAACGTTTTTTGCCTTGGCAGACACATTCAATAAAATTGTTCAAGGTACGTGTTACATTTCTGGTAAAACATACTGTATTTTACATTGTAAATAAGCTATATGTGTTTTGGGTTTTTTTTAGAATTAGTCGCTTCCAAATACAACGGATGCAAAATAAGCAAATACGTACATGATGAATTCGCCTGAACGTGGTGAAGCGATGTGATGAAATTCTCGCTTCTCCTTCTCGCTCTTTGTAGTCGCGGCTTATGCGAGAGTCTTGATGTCTGTAGCAATAAACATGACTAATCACTTGCAACTTAGCTCCGTCCCTTGATATATGCCCTTTGAGGCTAGGCTGCGAGCACAGCTAGGTGTTGCTCATCGCGTTGATTTGGTACACAAACATCGAATTATTTCACCCAACTATCTGGAAGCATTAATTATTCATTGGCACCCCCTCCCCCTCCTCCCTAACTCACCTCCCTCCCTCCTGTGTATGTGCTGCATAGCAGGACTGACCTATATTGCATTTCATAGGAGAGACAGTGGGTTTTTCATCAGCAGAGCAGAGAGGGATTTGAATCATTCCCCAGTGTGACCTCATCCTTATGACTGCATCCTCACCCCATTATCATGAAGTGACCCAGATTTCAACAAACTCCTGGGCTGAGAGAAAGACTCGCTCTGTGGCAGGTCTGTGTGGAACATACAAATGCAGCTCCCTCTTATTGACAACTTCACTTTAGTTTAAAGCTTTCAATCTTCACATACCTATAACAAAGCCGGTGACAATCGGTTGCAGCACACACGGAGTGAGACTTTTGGGAGGTGAAGGTAGCAGGGGTTTTGGGGGTGTTGCAAAGGAGTGTGTGAGATCAGTGGTAAATCCATCGTAATCTCCCTGTAAGCTACAGACCTGCTCTATAGAGGCCTCATAAGCAGGAGATGGTCCGTTATAACTGGGCCTTTCATCCAGGCAAAGGAGATTACATCTTAAGGAATGCTCCGCTTTCTGAAGTTCTACACAGAGCTCAAACAATGCCTCATTCTAGTCACATCCACATCAAGCAGACGCATCGCAGACCTTCAGAACTAACACTTATATAATCTGCTTCAGACCTATATTTCCACAGAGCTGAAAAACACTGCTGAATGCTGCCGGTGACAAGTTTGCATCCCGAGCGAGCCGCGAGCATCTTAAGAAGCCGGAGCACTTCTCGAGGGCTACACAACAGCAAATGTGAACACATTTGTCTAACATTAGCATCTTACATCTCATCAAAATATTTCTTTATGAGATAAGATGTACAGATATTGTATTTCACTTCATTTCTGAAGGAACAGCAGAGGAACTTTGTATTGTTTGTTTTTCCAGACTTGTCTTCCTTGCAGCAGGGTGAAGGTATGAAGGGTTTTCTCTTGTTTTAGGGGAATATTCACTTTCTTTAGAAGACTATCTTTGACATGTTGGTAAATACTGTGTGCAGCATTTGAAACTGTCTGTTTTGATGTCTTCTCCCCCAACTGGAAACAGGAATGAGGCCTTACAGAAGAAGTTGTTCTCACCTTTAGTTCCACAATGAGGGCATCCTTCATCCATTTACTGCCACACCTTTTGGCTTGCTAGGAGCAATGTAATTTAGTCTTTCCACCCATCCATCCATTCATCCATCTGTTTAACATTTGGTTTCAAAGCAAAATATTTTGACAGTTACCCGCCAGATTGCTCCAGAGAGGATGATTAATGATTTCGGTGACTCCCCTGACCTTTCCACTAGCGAAAAAATCAGATCAAAATTTCCACTTAAGCACTTTTATGCACAACGAGGAATCTCAAAAAAATACTGGCCAAGTGTTCGTGAAACATGCTGTAGAAATTCAAAAATAGTCATACCGAGAGGATGAATCTTTATTGCCAACATGATGCCAAAACTTCCACTTGTTTGAAAGAATTATAAGACTAAGGAATATGATTGGCCAGGTTTATGGTCTCCACAGAACAAACCATCTCTGTTTTAGAAGCTCTCTCAGCTTTGCTCTGCTGCAAAGCGGTATCTCTAAACTACAGGCAGGTTGCCATGACGTTGAATATAAATATTCATAATCCCCAGAGGATGGTTCCAAATGATTTTGGTGACCCCAATCAACGATCAAGCCAAAAGTCCTGCCAAGTTTAGATGTTATTGGGTTGTTTGTTTTCTTTCCTCTCAGAGGAGATGAATAGACAGATAGTCCCAAGAGGAAGCTGATTACAGACTATAATTAAATAACAGTATTTTATAAGCCAATCCCACTGTAATATTAAATTAGTTTGGAATACTTTCATATAACTTTTGACTCGTAGTATTCCTTGCAATGTAGAGATGGTTTAGACCAGGTTTTAGACCATGTCCAAGTCTAAATGTAACTAAACATTTAGAAAATATATAACTAAAAACCTTTTTTTTTTTAGTTTCACAGGTGTTTCATTTTTCCTTATAAACTATATGCACCTACAAATGCAATCAGCATTCTTTTTCTTGCACTAAATCTACTATGTATGAGGTCTAATTCATTGACCACTGAGAGGTTAGATTTATGATCTACATCTACAAAAAAGACACCAAGACAGAGAGCAGCTCACAGGGGAATAGCCTAGCCCCAAAATATTAATGGGAAGATTTTATTAATATGAGCAATGATGGAAAGCTGTCAGTGATGATGGATGATGTCGGAGGTAAACAGTCACACGGGTCTCCTCTGTGTCACCATTCATCTGGCTCCATAACAGCTGTGGTGCTTCTTGCCAAAAGGGGTGTGGGTTCGTCAGGTCTCTGAGGGGCTGCGATGTGAACGCTGTCTGTACCTCCAACATCATTACAAGCTGTTTAGGGAAGAGCCAGCTCAGCAGCACCAGCAGCACACTCATCCTCTCTGTGCTCATACCACTGCTGCTCTGCTGGTTTAACTCACATTTACTCCGTTATGTCCAATTAGTCTTGTAATCACGCCGCCGTAATTGCTGCAGCTATCGCAGCTTATACTACAAAGCAACATTCGACACAACATATTGATCGCATCTACGCTGGATGGCCTTAATGTTAGATCTCGTTGCACAAAACTTCTGTTTTCAACTCGACTGAATGTAATTGTCATCAAAGCGGTATGCTCATCATTAGACAAGAGTTAGGGGGATGACTTTTACATAGAATGTCCAATAAGATCCACATGAACATAATTCGGAGCAGATGGTGATAAATGTTCATTGTTTACCAGACAGTGCCAAGCCAGTGGGACTGATCCCAGGAAATGTGATAGGAGGCTGTCAGTTATTGTTTATTAAATCAGTCACATATTGACTTGACAAGCTGGAATCTTATAAAATCATTCCATCCATTGTGCTATTAGTGTCCTTCAATTTTCCCACCAATTCATGAAATCCAGGATATGCAAGGTCACTCTTAAGGTCACGTCTTACATTTAACAATAGTTAAAATGTTTAACTTGATTTATGAATGGCTACGTGCCACCTTGGGTTCAAATTTAAATAGCGGCTATCAAAATAAAGGCGGTGGTCTAAATGGAAGTTCATGGTTATTTTTCATTTTTATTTTTCTAAGTTATTTAGTTCTTGAAAGCTGCAGTAATTAATGTTTTTATGTCCAATCTGAAAAGTGTCAATCGCTTAGCTCACTGCTTTGGTTTCCAGTAACATAAGAGAAGAGGTTTTAGTCAAAGGGCTCAGATCAACTAGTAAACATAGTGGAGAATTTAGCAGACATATCATTTTAGAGACATGTTTTTTTCATAATTAGATCACATTTAATTATTACACATTAACTGAAGAAAGTGCAAAATAAAAATCCTCAACAACATATCAACATATTTAGCCTTCTGTCCAGTTTCAGCCACAGATCATGATAAAAGGAACAATATTAAACTTGTGCATCCTATAGCACTATATCCTTTCTGTCCATAAAGTGAGAAGAGTAAAATAACTCCATCTGCTGATGGAGTCAGAATGCTTTGGACCAAATGAGCAAGTGGAGACCGAGCAGAGTCTGAGTTTGTACTCGGCCATGGAGGCTGCATTTGGCGCCGTGGTCTCAGTTCTAGGTCCTCTTGCCTGTTTGTCTCTGAGCTTTTTAACATCATCAGCAAGCAGACTCCATCTGCTGATGAAAACTGCGGCAAGAGTTCCGAAGCAGACGAGTGGGAGGACATTGATTTGGAACTGTTTATGTTGTGGGGAAAGGACGTTAATATCAATGCACCTCAAATTGTTCAAACCCACCTGAAAGTTGCGTGTCTGTTCTATCCTTTGCATATTGACAAGATTCCCATTTCATATTTAATTTTGCCCCAGTACAGGTACACATTTATGGATACCATCAATCAATCAATCAAATTTTACTTGTATAGCCACAAATCACAAAATACATTTGTCTCAGAGGGCTTTACAATCTGTACAGGGAGTGACACCCTCTGTCCTTAGACCCTCGCCTCGGGTGAGGAAAAACTTGCCCACCATGCATGTATTAAGTGGACTTCATGCCCACCATGTTGAAATAAAACACATTTTGCTGACGTGGCCTATTATCTCGACTCCGCCAGAGAGACGCTGCAGTCTGCATGATGACACCATACTGTGGACACTATGTATTAGATAAACTACCTCGGCAACCCTGCTTTGTTTGTAATATTAGCGCAGATATGATTATGACATCCGTGATGGATGACATAACAGGAGCGGTGCAGCAGACTCCAGAGCGGGAAGCCTGGTGGCGGTGAGGGAGGTCAGGGTTGAGTCGCCGCTCTGCACATGCTCCGTCATGTGAACACAGAGAAGAACACAAAAAAATGTGAGACTGACAGGGACAAAATGAGGCAGAAAATTCATTAGCCGTGCATATGTGCTGGGTCTTATTTGTCATACACTGCTGCAGATTTATCCTTCTGCCCAGGGATGTGTTTTTTTCCCCCTCAGTGCTTCTTTTCCAACATCCCACACTTACAACACTCACTGGTGTCATTCCATTTTACAGCTTGTATGTTTAACTGATGTGCAATCGTATTGTGTTAAACCCGCTCATTTTTTTCTCTCTCTTTCGAGAGGTTTTTTTTTTTTCTCATTCCTCCTTCTTTTCTTCACTTTTTTTTTTTCAGCATGTTGCAACGTGTCATACAGAGGCCAGATATTTAGAGTAAAGAGAGTGAGGTTCTGAAGTGGTGCTCAAGAGATGTCTGCATAATTCCAGCAGACAGATGAATAGGATCTTTCAGTCTGCAGCGCTGTCAATCTGACTACTTTGAAGTGTGCCAACTTCACAAGATACCCCAAACAAAAAAAAAAAAGGGGGAAAAAAGAAATGGTGTTGGGGATCCGGGGAGAGAAAGTTGATGTCTGTATCCTACATAAAAACATGATGGGGTTTCTCCAAAACTTTTCAGCAGGAGCTTTATTTATGGGCCTAATGAGTCACAGGCACAAAGCTGGAGGAAAAGGATTGGTTGAAACGTTCCCGTTGATCTGTCACAGCAGAATTATTGTGGCGCAACAAGGCTGTTATTTTAATTTGCATTTGTAGAGTTTCAGATGGGGGGTTTCAGCCAAAACTCCTGCAAAGTGCTGCGTCGTCAAGCAAGCAAGTGTCATGGGAATTGAATCACTTAACCAGAGCTGAAGAGGAGGAGGATTACAAAGTGCACTCTACATACCTTTCCTTATCATTATGAATAACCTGTAATTTAAAGGGGGAAAAAAAATCCCATATGCTATTATCCTATTTCACACCATTAAATTATATTCTTTTTTTCTACCGAAGAGGTTAAGTCCTGGTTTCTCGTGTGTCGGTAATCTTGAAAACCCCATGCTGAATGACTGTTGACATTCAGTATCTGTCCAGACTGAAAGGATTCAGAACGCCCACAGACGCGTCGGGAACAATGGAGAAGCAAATGAGAAGACCTTTCACACCCCGCAGAGGCTAAGAGGGCAATGGAGGGGAAAGTAACAGTGAAGAGAGACCATTCAGTTATTATTCAAATTAATGTTACAGGTGACATATGCACACAGAAAAAACTAGAGAGGACAGCAGCTCCATGCTGGAGGCTGCACAACCTTTTCCAGTCGCTCTAACTTCACAATTAAAACGCTCCCCGCATCAATTGAGCTGAATCCTTCACGTGACATTCATTACATTAGACTTAAAGGAGTCCATTACAGAGGTACAAAGCTGATTTATTGTATACACCATCCCACGCATACCTCAGCGCTGTGTACAGCTTTGCACATGTTTCATTTCTGGTATTTTTAGTTGACGTTGAATCGTTGTGTTAATTACAGCTGAGGAAAGTGATGCACATACAAAGCAAACAGCGCGACTCAAAGCCTCAGTGAGGTATACTGTTAGACAAACTAATTAAACATGTTATTTCCAAGACAGGGAACACTTTGAAGACAGGGTAGGTAATGTGTTTAAGACGCTGTAATATTTGTTGAAATTATCAATGAATCAGATGCCTTGACAATAACATTTGAAAGAAAATTTAAGCAGGAATAAACATAGTGTAGATGATGACTGATATGACACTTAAGGACTTCCGATTATGACAGTGACAATGATCGTTCAGTGCTTGTGAAAAGAAGAAAAGAATGGAAAGCAGGAGTTCTTAGATATAGAGAAATAGTAAGCAGGCATAGTATAAAATGCAACAATATAATCCCTGTTGAATTCCTCATGGGTCCAGCCAAATAATCAACCATCTCACTTGAGAGTCTGCAAGGCCTTATTACTAGGAAATCCCTGTGTAATCCTTCTGAACTGGCTTAAAAAAAAACAGTACATTGCTTGTTGATATCATTATGGGTTTGGATTTTCGTGCAAGCCTGAAACCTAGACAGACAGAAGAGGGCCAGCGTGTAGAAAAATAAAGCATTAAACACCACACCATGAAGATGTATTAATATGTGATATTTGCCTCTTTCACATAAACAGGGAAGAGTTTTGCTTCGACTTCAGCTATGTGATATTGCAGTATTTGAAAGTGAAGACTGTATTGTGGTATTTATACACATATGTAATATTAATAGTAATTTAAACCCTTATGAGAAGAATTTAAGATAGCAGGGGGAGTCGAAAAGTCGGCATTTGAGGCACTTTACGCCCTGAATGTAAAATAGGGTGTCTTGGTGACACTGGAATATTATCAACTCACATACTGATACTCTGTTTAAGACAGGCTGGTACACAGAGAGGACCTTGTTCTGTGGAAGACGCATTAAACAGATAGCAGACTCTATTACAGACCTGTATCACCTGTAGAATGTTAATAGTATACAATCTTTCACCTTGCCTCAGAGAGCAGTTATGTGTATGCTGCAGCACACACCAGTAATTTCCGATCGATGTCTAAAGGTCTGCTCTACTTAATTCCAAAACAACAGAGAGCAGAAGTTAAACTGAAATAAAATCTCAAACATCATCTGTCTGTGCTTTCCAAACTTCCTCGCCTGAAAAAAAAATATGACAACTTAATAAAGTGATATATCACTGTCTCTCTCTGTTGGACTGAGGGCAGACTGGACGCTGCAGTGACTCACTGTCGCCTCTCGAGGTACGAAAGTGGTATTACTACACAGGATGGGCCGGGGCTAGCTGGTTAGCATGCTAACTTCAGTAGATATTTCTGCAACAAAGTACATAGTTATCCTCAAAACTCAAAACTGTTTTTTCTTCACATTCTGTTGAATATGTCAGTTAGTTTTTGCATGTTTTAAACTAGAATTCTGGGCAAATCTTACACATTAAATAGACACTTGAGTTAGCTTGAACAATCCAATTAAATATATACAATTTATTCATCAGACACTCTTGTGTTCAAATGCCTAACAATGGCTAACCTCTCAGAGGTTAAAGAGCCCTCCATTAAATCTCATAACACATTTCCCCCTCCTGAACTGCTCTTCGACAATAGAACTAATAAATGATCTTGCAGGTCAGGCGAATACAAGACGGCGCAGTGTGGCTTATCAAGCATCCTTCAGAGGTTAATCATTCTTATTCAGCTATGAAATGAATAGAACTTTTACCTATAGAAAGTGTACAAGATTAAAATGTTGGTCCTGGATCAGACCTTTCTAAACAATTACTTGACTAAATGTCTCCCACTTATGTGACATTGTGGGGACTGGGTCCTCATGCGAGCCTGTCAACCAACTCGCTGATGCCGCCCTACAGTGAAAACGTTGAACCCTGGATGACTCATGGGATTGTCAGCGAGGTGCCGCTGACGCAGTGGTGAGCAGATTGCAGGCCTGGAGGATAGAGGCTGATTGACAGTGCTGAAATGTTGACAGCAACACTTACTGCAGGGCAGGTTCATGAGCCACTGGTCAGGAAGAGACAGTGTGCTTCAAAGAGATGTCAGAGCAGATCACCGCGGACTGGTGACAAATCTGGTCACTGGTTGTGAAATACACAGGGGTCACAGAAGAGCGAAATGACTACATCTACAGGGGGTTGATATGATTGTTGACCAATAGCAAACAACTGAAGAAGTCCTTTATCAGATGTGGAAGTTTGAGCTTTTAGCCACAGTACGCTAGCAGCTCTATGGATGGCAATGTTAGATAGTTGATCCACTACGTACAGACATTGATGGTCCCCAGAGGATAAAGCATCCTGACTTGATAATCATCTAACTTTTTCACGAGCACCACCAGGTTGACAACTACGGATTACCCTGATATTTGGTTAAAGGGTATTTCCAGTATTTTTCAACTTTATTTTCCCAAAATGAGATTGCTTCAGCTGCACAGGCTGCAATGTAATCATTGGGGGAAATTGCAGCTTTCAAAGACGGTTATTGTGTGATACAGTGTCTAACAGCGAAAAGCAAACACAGGCCTGTGGCAGCATTATGGCGAACTGCATAACTACATTTTTACATCTGAGTCTGTGGATAACTCACCGTCTGTTGATGCTAGAGACGTAGTAACTTGATAAACTTAAATGGTTCATGTCTGGGAGTTTCCAAATTGCAAGAATGTTGATAAGAACTGTAAATCTAGGTGTAACATTTACACAGCTCTTATCCATGTTTGGCAGCAACAAGCAACAGCTGCAACAAGTCCCACTCTACAGAAAAGGTTTTCGTCTTCATTCAACAGGACAGGAGAGCAGTGACTGCAGGAGCAAACCGTTACTGTACGTTGGCGTTCCTGACAGTCCTGTTGCCTTTCTGCCTCTTTCATTTGTCTTAGCTTGTATTCCAGCTCAAATAAATACGGTTGACGTGAAATGACTCATGATCACCCTCAGTAGTGTACAGGATAATCAGTCATTGTACTTAGTTTTCCTAACAGTCTAACCACAGTGAAAATCATACCTTTTTGTACAAACCTAGAGTCTCTACCATGGTTGTAGACTCTTATTCTTGTTGCAGTTTACTTTCCAGGCTTTAGCCAAAAGAGTTTGTAAAAGTAAAAGTAAATAAAAAGAAACTACTGCAGTATGTTATCTCACATGTGTTTACTAGTCTTTAGAAAATATGACCTCTTTGTTTATAGTAATTACAGGCCACCATATGTGGAGATGGAGGTGAATTTGTGGCTCAGTGGCAGACTAGTGGAGGTTAGTCAAGGACATAGATCACATCAAGTCAAGTCATCAACAAAATACGACAGATAGTAAGTAGTGTTACAAGCAATTACTCTGTATGCAGAACATAATAAATAATAATAAAATGCTTATTGTATCTTGACTCATACCTTTGTCATGTTTCACTTAATATTTGCACTTCATACATTTAGCTGATACACTATTCCACTTAACGCTAACTGTGAATCACTCAAATTAAGTTGGCTAAAAAAGTTTTAGATTGTAGCCTGCAAAGTACATCGAGATTAGTCCAGCGTTGTGGAGTAATTATGGAGTAATCACGGAGTAATAGTCTGTACTAACAATGCACCAGTGCAGTACGTATATACATACATGTAGGTATAGTGGAAGAAGATGTGAAGTTATAGAATAATGGGGGTAACAGTTCAGGAACTTACAAAAAACTTTTTTGATAGTGGGCACCTACTACAGGCTACGTACTGATCCATAATCTGGACGTTTGGGAGGAATCTAGAGAGAATTTATCCTAGTTATTTTTTATATGGTATGTAAGACCTACTAAGCAATAAGTTTTAGAGGAGTTTATGAAGAGAACTTGTACTGTACTTATTATTTAACTACTCGATAGGCCACCGATTCCATTAATTCTTCTTATGACTTCTGCAGCACTATTTCAACACATTATCAACACAATATGAATAAACACAAACTATAAAACACATCAGGTTAGATATATTTGGTGATGATGGGTGATGTCGATGTTGGTAACGTATATTCTGCAAGACTACTATTTTTTTTAAATAGAGTACTGTTAATGCATACAGTATATTCACAAATTTTAGAATAAATCTGTAAGAACATGCCAGCATGTACTTTCCCTTTTGTGTGAAACAAATAGCCCACACAATATTCCAGGCACTTACGTTATTACCAAACAACTCCTGTAAAGTGGGGTTGATTAACATGAACCATGTAAGTGCTTCAAATAACTATTACCTAATATGCTAAAGCTCGTTTAGCTCCTTGCCAAAGAATGCTTAATAAGACAGATGGCTTATTGCCTTCTGTAGCCTTGCATTTTTCATATAGAGGCCAGTCTCACTAGCCAGTAGGCCATCTGTAGCCTTACTGTACGATAACACACAAACTGTTTACCTTTAAAGCAACATAAATGATTTCATGTCAAATGTACTGTGAATCAATTGTTCCCACTCTGGCATTGTTGAATTAGAATAGACCAGGTGTAAAAGTCCATAAATATGAATATGTATTACTCTGCAAGTACTACTGATACTAGTAAGGGTGTCAAGATTTCAGTTTTTAGAACGGGGGATTAGCTCAAATGGTAGAGCGCTCGCTTAGCATGCGAGAGGTAGCGGGATCGATGCCCGCATCCTCCAGCCAATATCTTTCTTTAATTTCCCTTCGGGGATAAAGTTATCTATCTATCTATTCAAGTTAGCAGCCGCCCCCGCCCTTTCCTTCCGCCGTTGATGAACCTTCATAATTCTTATTTAACACATCATCTCTGCTACTACTTCCAATATAAATACGTCTGCACTTGACATGCAAATTATATTATTATTGACTACTATTATGACTACATCTTTTTCTGTGACGACATGATTGTTGCAACAAAAACAGTTTTTCACATAATAAATCCTGGATCATAAAAAATCAGAAAAACATACTTAATCAGTCTTCAGCTGTGAGACTAAACTCATTCAGGCATGGTTAAATAAGGAAATAAAAGAAAGGGACTATAAGGAGAAGGTAAAGAGGCTCTTCTAGGACGGCAAAGCCAGGGATGCCTGGAAAGGTGTTAAGGCACCGGCTGCCCTCTCAAATAACCAACCCACATCCTACCTATGAGCAGAGGAATGTGTGGAGTTTGCAGAGAGCCTGAGCAACTTCTACTGGAGGTCTGACAAGCATAACTTCACACAGGAGAGGGAGTAGGTGACCATCAACGTCTTGTCAAATGCACACATTAACACCAACATAGAGTTTCACCCAAGGGATGTTGAAAGAGTGCTCAGGAGAATAAATCCTAACAAAGCTCCAGGGCCTGATACTATCGTCTATTGAAGGTCTGTCATAAGCAGCTGGCTGAGATTCTGTAATCTCTTCAACTACTCACTGTCTGAACACTCCATACCAGCCATATGGAAATCTTCCATCATCTGCCCAGTCCCCAAGAAAAATAACCCCGCCTGCAATAATGATCTTCACCCTGTCGCCTTAATATGTCTGGTGATGAAGAGCTTTGAAAGCTTCATTCCACCCCTACAGAGGTTTGCCTACAAGCAGCAGAGAGGTGAGGATGATGCAGTGCTGACTCTGACTGCACCACACCCACACACATCTGGAGAAGCCCAAATCATTTGTCAGGACACGACAAGGTTCTATCATCTCACCAGTTCTGTTCGCTCTGTACACAGACGACTGATGATAGGGTTACTAACTCCAACAACCGTGTCAGTAGGAACATCCACAGTTTTGCCGGATGGTGTGAGAACAACCACCTGGACCTAAATCGCAGTAAAACCAAAGAAATGCTGGTGGACTTCAGGCGTGACCAGGTCACTGCCACGACTCTGGAGGTAAATGGCCAGACAATAGAGCGTGTAGAGGAGTATAAACACCTTGACACAACCATCGATCATAATATCACCCTTAAGACTAATGGTGAGCTAATACTCTCCAAGTGCCAACAACACCTGTTCTTCTTCAGGAAAGTTCAGGTCCAGCCATCAGTCCTGCAGGCTTTTTACACAGATCGTTTGCAGAATCCATACTGACCGTCAATATCAAAGCATGGTTCGTAGAGATGAATGGCGTAAACCTGAACCACCTCAGCAGGATTGTAAATATCAGCAGTATGATTATCAGGTGGGAACAGGAGCCACTCGGAAGCATCCATAAGAAAGGGAAAGTAAAGAAGTAACACCACAGACACCCTCCACGCCTACAACCTCATGTCCTCTGGATGCTGATAAAGGCCCCTGCATCTTAGGATCAGAAAGCCACAGCCAGCTTTGTATCTACCTCCATTTGTCTACTGAACTCATAACTCTTTCCACCCTTACTGTCCTGTCAATTACTTAAGCTGCTTTCACACGTTCACTGCATCCCAGAAGATGTCCAGAAATCACCCGGCAGAGCCGTATGAGTGAACGCAAATGTCCGAATTAGTTGGACTGGACGTTAAACAGCCTTTACCCTGCCATCTCCATAGTACAAAATCTGTGTGATGTCTGATGGAGAATCCCCAGCAAATGAGTGTGTTGAGTGGGCGTGTTGATGAGGTTTCTATAATGCGGCTGGTGCTGGATAAAAAGTAAATACACAGCAAAACTTGTAACTAATAAAATTACTGCATTTTGTTGTCATTTATGGTCACCGTCACAGTAACGTCCGTGTGTGTGTGTGTGTGTGTGTGTGTGTGTGTGTGTGTGTGTGTAGAGAAGAGGAGAGACAAGACAGTGAACCAGCAAAAACAATAAGATTAATTTAATCTGTTCAAAAGATGGACAGACGCCAGTAGGTATGAATGCGTCTGACATGGACATTCTCCTGTTGTAAATAAAAACAAATAATAATAATAATAATAATAACAACAATGTATTCAGACAGAATAATATGCTGCCAGGATAACATTTTCTATTAACATGATGAGAAAATTATATTAATTAACATATCTGGCACAGTACAGTACAGTACAGTAACATGTTTTTATGCAGTAGAAATCTTTTGTGTGTAAAAACGATGACGAAACAGAAACCGATACAAACATGCCATTCAATCAAATTCAATGGAGGGAGTTTTTTTGGCCTCCACAATAGAAACAGTTTGAGAGCCCTGCTGTTAATTATTATCGAAAATTCTGACTGCTTAATAAAAAATAAAAAAGATGACATCTGACATTAACACCAATCAGCAGTTCTAATCATATGTGACATGAGTTGATGGATGAATTATTGTTACACATGATGAACTGTCAATAATTTATCACCATACCTAACCATGACATACATACATCAGTGAGTGAGTGACATTAGCTTGATCGTTACGATGGCACTATGAAATATAAAAGAACTGAAATTGCTTACTGGTGCTAGAATTCCAAAATCCTCATGACAGAAAAAAGTAATCATAACAACTGCTGTTCCTACTAATAGTTCCCATCAAATTTGGTCCTATGCTATATTATTAATCTATGATCACATTTAATTGAATTGACACACAGGGGATAAAGAGTCCGTAACGATGGAAATTAATGGTGGTATTTGATATCCCCATTACAGATTATAGTTAGTTAATGATTTGCTGCTGTGCATCTGTGTCTCTATCACAAGTTTCACTGTTACTGTAGTAATTCATCGTTCATTGTAAACCATTCTCATTTTATCATCTATTGTAATTCATTATTATTCATTGTGAGTGTACAATATGTGTGTGTTGATTTGTTCTGTACATGTGACATCATTGCACGTCTGTCCGTCCTGGGAGAGGGATCCCTCCTCTGTGGCTCTTCCTGAGGTTTCTTCCACCTTTTTCCCTGTTAAAATGTTTTTTGGTGGGCAAGTTTTTCCTCACTAGAATCGAGGGTCTAAGGACAGAGGGTGTCACTCCCTGTACAGACTGTAAAGCCCTCTGAGACAAATGTATTTTGTGATTTTGGGCTATATAAATAAAATTTGATTTGATTTTGATTTGATTTCCTGTCTTCTAACAGAAAATCAGGGAGATGTGATGCTTATTCACTCTGTACTTCTTACACAGATGAAACCTAGATCCATAGTGAACCTATGTGTTGTGTGTTACTTGTTGATAATTCCTTTATGGTTGCATCATGACTGAGCACTGTTAAAAGTCAAGTTTATTGCAAGTACAGTAGAGTGGTTATAAAAGCCAGAGCAGCGGCGGCTCTATTGACTCAGCCAGTGGAAACCTTTGAATGTGCTGCTACCCCAAAGAAGAGCGAGGCGAGGCTATCTCAAACACAGCACCAGCTAATTAGTTTGACGGCCTTTAGATTCCATTCAAGCAGACTGGCAGCTTAGCAACCGCACTGTAAAATCGCCAAATAGCATTCTTTGTCATAGAATTACAAGTTGTCAGGAAACAAAATGATACTATAGCTATACTTATTAATATTCTATCAATATTTTAATTCTAACAATGGGTCAAATTACCGTGTGATGCGAAACGCCTAGCAACAAACAGCAACAGACAAAGTTAGCAACTAGCTGATGGGATGTAAAGTGTGAAGTAATAAAGCTTAAAATAATAAGGCATATAAAAAGTTTTTAATACATAAGATAAATGTTGCATTTATAGCTTGTTCCACTGCCCCATGACAAAATATATATTTATATATATATAAATATATATATATATTTATATATATATATATATATATATATTCTTGTCCATATTTAAATGATTCTGTCTTTAGTTATTTTCATTCTGATCTGTTTTATAATTATTAAAACACTATATGCTATTTGCTTCATCATCTTGTCTGAACACACACCTTTCAACAGTAAACACAGCAGACCAACACTCCTCTTGTATTTTAGATGAAGCCGCACACATAGACAACTACAAGACTGCTGTTACAGTAGATGATCTACAGGTGGTGAATGTATTGTCCAGCTTTAAGAAGCCATGCAGGAATAGAAATAAGCCAGAGCTGCCCTTGCAGAAGGAAAATACAGATTATTTCTAATGAGGTTTGTTAACAAATATTAACTTCATTCTTAAAGCCAAAATAACATAAATAAATAAAGTACTCAGTAGTTCCCCACCAGAGGTTGATATATACATATTGTATATATGTTCAGAACTGAAGTTAACTGAGTGAGTAAAATATGAAAAGTCTAAATATTTGAAACATTTTAGGAACTTTCTTCATGTAAATAAATAAGCAACACAAATGAAATTCACCTCTGTTGTATTAAGCAGAAATCTCAGAGATCTCTCAGAACCTGGGCAAATAAAACCACATCTGCGATCTGACTTTTTTTTTTTTTTTTTTTTGTAATTTGGATGAACTGATCCTTTAATCTGGGAAAATGTCTCTCTTTCACTCATTCTCATTTTCCATCCAACTCAAGTGTCTTCAGTTCCAGGTGTACTCTGAGGGTAACAAAGCCAGGAGTGCAGCTAATGAAATACTTTCAGTGCAGTCAATTCCACACTTAGTGCCTACTCACTTCATTATCCTGCAGGTGGCCCATTCTCACTGTGAACCCAGGTCTGGCTTTAGCCAGCTGACAACTCCATTTTACACCTATGATGTGCAGGGCAGACATTTTCTGCATTCTGTACCTGCCTCTTTCTATTTATAAAAGGTGTTTATTTTTTGCCAGGCTACGAGATTTATTCCTACCTGCAATTTGTGGCCAGGTTTGAAATGGTTCACCCTCTAATTACACGACTGCTTCTGGCACAAGGAAAGCGAGGGGGGAAAATCACAAGGTGTTCCATTTTAACGTGACCTCTGAGTGAATAATGGGGTCCTTCAAATTGGCATTCTCACACACCATACGACGCGGATTTAACATGGCTGAGCTCTCAGCGGGTCCTCTGGCAAACAGGAATGTGACACTTCTGGGTACAAAGTATTGGCTTTGCACACTGTAAATGTGGGTGGGGGATGTTCTCGCTAAGTATGAAAAGATGCTATGAAGTATTATCAAACAAGCACAACACTGTAGATGCAGAAGTCTGTGCAAAGTCTGCATGGTGTATCAATCTATACAACGGACACAGTACAGTAAAAGAAATAAACACATTGTATGTTCCTTTCAGTTCACCCTTAACTCCTTTGTCCTGTGACATTCACGAGCTATTACATTGTAGACATTAAGTAAGTTCACAAGTGTTGATTAATTGTACATCCATTTTAAATGTACATTTTTACGGTTTAAACTGTTACTTAATCATTTCTACTTATTGAAAAGCACACATCTACATATTTGACAGTTGTGTTCTGTGCATCAAGTGTAAATGGTCCTCAAAATGACGCTGGTGTGAGCGAGGACGTCAGCGTTTGGTGACTTAAACTCCTCCGTCCTCACGTCTCCTCATAGGACGCGCTGAAGGAAGCCATTAGCAGGATGAAAAATATGACTACTATTGGATGTGCTGTCATTTACAACAGATATTCAACGTTTCTCAAGGACCCATTCTAACAACTTTGGTTCCTCGAGGTCGACTTTTTATTTCGATATTGAAATATCTGAGCAACTATCGAATTTTTGGACCACACATTCATGGTTCCATATCAGGAGGATGAAGCGTAATAACTAGTCATCGGGTCAAAATTTCATTTTCGTTTTATTTATTACTACTTGGTTTATGATCAAATACCTGCAACCAGCCTCAGCTATGCTTCTACGGTCAGTGCTAATTAGTGATATGTTTAGCATTATACCTGCTAAACATCAATGTAAGCATCCGATGTGAGCATTTAGTTCATCCTTAAGTCTTGTTGACTGCCGCTTACTGGTGCTGCTGATTCTCACACTTTAGATACGATCTACTCTGGTAAAAAAAAATAAAAAATAAAAAATAAAAGACCAGTTTTAAAATCTTGAAAGGAAAAAAAAAATCAAGGTTAAATATTAAAACAGCTGGATTCACACAAGTAAATCTTTGGAATAGCTGGGAGTGCATCAACCTTGGACCAGTACCTAATTGTTCTTTATATATCTAAAGGGACGCTGAATCAGAAACTGCTTGTATAGATCATTTTGCAACCACAGTACCTCTGGTTTGGTTGTGCATTCACATTCACAACAAGCGCTTTTGAGCGTGTTTGCGTGCAGTCAAACAACATGGGTTCTTGTCCTTGTCACTGCACCAGCAACTTCTGCTGGTTGGTCGAGGCGTCTGTAGGGGGGAGGGAAGGGAAAAGCATGAGGTTCCCATACAGTACACCCTCCTGGTGAAGCTCAGTGCTGGCAAATGAAAAGAAGCAGCTGGCGACACCATGTGTCTTAGAGGTCATGCGTCTGTAAACAGTTCTCCCCAGACCAGCAGCAGCTTTAGAGGTAACAGAGACTGCACGCCTACATACTGTCTTAGCAGTATTGGTGAATGTATGTCACCTAGTAACAACATCAACAACAAATTTAAATACAGAAATGCCAAAGATATATTTTGTAGTCATTTAGAAACAGTAACACAATTTCTTTGTTCATCAGTTTGCTAACCAGAGAGCACTGAGAGGATTTTTTTTTTCACTGTAAAATAATATTGGTATAAAGGAATCAATAAATCAATTTGTACAATTTGTATTGTGTAATTGTACACAGTAAAATGTAATCCTGTCAATCTGTGCAATATAACAGTTTATATATGAGTAGGATTAATTGTGTCCTGTGTGTCTTTTTAATTGTTTTATTACTAAGTCACATAGCCTGCAGTCACCGCTCCTGTAGTAAATCTTCTCCACACATTTTTGGAACTTTACACACGTTATCTCCAGAAGAGGCCCGACATACCAAGGCTGATACGTCCGCAGTGGTCCTGGGCTCTCACTATTTCCTGTGTTGAAAATCTGCCGTTTCACCCGAGTGAGTAGACTTCTGCCGCTCTGATGTCCTTACCGCAGCCGACAGTTCTTTGCGGCTCTCTGTCTGTCTTTTCTGTCGTTTGCTGAATGTGGTCTTCCCTCTTCTACTGCTCCACTGATGGCCCCATCAGTGCAGTTTGCTGAGCTGAAACGTGAACTGTGATCTATTGAGCGTCTCATCATGGATCTCCTCCCCTGGAAGACGGAGCTGTGTTCCCAGCTAACGTGTCTTGAGCCTGTGGGTAGATACTGTATGACCTTTGGCCTTTGGGATGCAGCGGCTAGTAACTTGTCTCCCCTCCTGGGCGTCTGGTGCTATTACATACAGCTGATTTTATAGAACTAATTCCAGCTCTTCTTGACATCGGTCCCTCTGTTCACACTGTGATAGTGCACCCTGGCATTCAGACCTTCATGTCCAGGCAATCCATTAAACTGTATTATGAACCTGAGTCTCAATCTCCACAGTTGAACGCCTGGGGAGGAGGTGCATCCTGTCTGGTCCTGCTCCTACTATGGCTGAGAGCTCTGAAGGTTTTTAGTCTACACCCCTGGATACAAAATGATATTATTGCCAACAGTCTTAATTTTATTAGTCATTTTAATTCCTTGTGAACTAAGTGGGACCTGTTTAAATGTGACAGGTTGCATGCCAAAAGGAAAGGAACAGGAATATTGAAATTTTAAAATGATTGAGTTTTTAGCTGGGTCCTGCTGGTGCTGGTCCACACAGGAACAATCTCATCACAGTTTAAACCACTTCTTCAATCCTTACTGTTGAATCAGCTCATTTCTGTTTACTCAATGTAAGATCCAGGTCAGCCAGGATTTCATCATGACCAACAATATTGACTTTTTTATCATCACAGAGTCCTAGATAAATCCTGATGAATGAGCTCTTCTCATTGAGTCATCTCCCCCAGATTATTTATTTTCCCACCAGACAGGAATGAGGGGGTGGCCAGACATGATTTTAGTTGTTCCCAAGTCTCGCCTGGCTGTTTCTCCACATTTGACTGTCTCATTTTAAAGAATAATTGCCCATTTTATGTGTTTTACTCAGAAATCTTCAGACCTTTATCAGTCATGTTACAATATTATTCTTATTAGTGATTTTTATGACCCAGATTAGATTCTTTTGACCCAATATGTGAAGCACTCCTTAGCCATGACAAAGGTCACTTGCTTTTGAATTTGTGCTCCTTCCATGGTTTCTGTGTGGATGAGATGAGCTAGGTTGATTTTGTGTTCTTCCAGGTTCCACTCTCTTCCTGACTGATTCTCTTTCAACCCCCGAGATTCAATCTGTGTCTGTTACCTCTGTCAAGCTTCCACTACCTCAACCTTTTTTTAATACCAGTGAAAAACATGGCCTCGCTGTAGAGGAGCTTGTCAGGGTTTTTCAAAAGCTTCTGCACAAATATTTTAGATTGTGTAACTTCAGTCAGGTATAAAAATCATCTTCTCTGTAATGGTTGAATAAAGAACTAAGGTGGAAATTGAAAAAAACTCAGTGTCTCCCTTGCTTCTCTAAAAGATCACTTTTAAAAGAAGCAAGTAGCACCTGTTTTTCTGAACTGATCTCTAAACCGTGCCAAAATCGCAGAATCTGATGATGTGAAGAAAATTATTTTTGTAACAAAATAGTGGAGATTCGGCAGGGTTCAACGTCAAAGCTTGACATAGACGGTCAGTTTCCACACCTATGCAGATGACACCCAGCTGTATGTTTCATGTATGTTTCATTAAAGCCTGGTATTTGTGATGTTTCTGGTATTATATTCTGTCTTGCTGAAATTAAAAACGACCCCCCTCTGGCCCCAGAACTAGTAGTATTAACAATCTCTCCTTATCTAATAACTGAGTTTTTTGATGATCAGATGAACAAAGTGATGCAGTCCTGCTTTGTCCAACTGAAACAGCTAGCCAAGATCAGGTCTTTCCCTTCCCCTGCAGACTTCAAAAGGTCGTCCATGCCTTTATCTCTTCCAGACTTGACTATTGCAATGCACTTTATTCTGGTATCAGCAGGCAAAAACATCCAACTACAGCTTATACAAAACGCTGCTGGCAAGCTTTTAACACTTACTAAGAGGAGCGACCAAATTACACCAATCTTTGCTGCCCTTCACTGCTTTCCTGTGAGTTTTTGAATTGATTTTTAAATTGTATCAGGTTTTTTTTTAAAGCCTGCCTATATCCGTGATCTTCTAGCTCCCCATGAGACGGATGATCTCAACTTGTCACTAAAGGTGGCCTCAGCAGTGGAACTCACTATCTGGAAATCACATGCAGGTAAACTCGGTGTCCTCTTTTAAATCTCTTCTTAAGATACACTTTTGTCGTATGACTTCATTTACTTGTATTAACAGTTTTGATTGTAAAGTATTCTGTAACTTTGTTTTTAAATTTGAAAATGAAATTATTATTATTATTATTATTAACTAACTTTAATCAAATTAACTGAGGGTTTATTCCTTTAGGAGCCAATTTACTGGAAACCTGGAAATTAGTTTTCAAGTTGGACCACCAAGTATCCAAGTGTTGGACAGAACAGGACAGGACTGCCCAACCAACAACTCCATTCTAGCAAAGCAAAAACTTAATGGAATAAAGTATGGACAGAAAGGAATTTATCTAATCATGATAGAATTATTCTTTATTCTCAACCAGCCATGTGGTGTTGAGATCACTTCAAGACCACAAGACAGCAACAATAAAGAACATGAATATGATAAATCAGTTTAAGTTGATTGAGATTTTGTCATTTCAGTGTAACACAGTAATTTTGAGGATGCTTGGTATATCCTCCCGTCATCGTTTGATCCACTAGAATGTAAGCCGACCATTCATCTTCCATCAGTTAGCATATCTAGGTGGCAGGGCCTCACTCCACTCGCCGCTCCGCTGATCCTCTTGATTGACTTCGTGTTAGGACCTTAATTCCAGCCAATGCCACAGAGCTCCATTTCATGGGGATTAATTGTTGCTTGGCATTCCAGGCGAGAGACTGAGGCTCACAAGCCTGGAATATTCCGTGCAGGTTGCTTTAAATCCCTTTTGAGCGAGAGGCTGACTTTAATTCAATTTGAAAAACTGATAAAAGGCAGAGATTGATGAAGTCGGGATGGAATTTACTTTATTGCCATGAATTATGGGTATTAAGGTGGCTGAAGACTGCATTTATCAGTCATGTATCAGCTTTTTATAATACATTAATGGCCGAGTATTAGTGGTAGTGGTATAAATACAGCAGTAGATGTTGTTAAATTCGGCCTGTGGGGGGAGAAATCAGTACCAGGGATCAGTGGATCTTATCACTGCACCTGTTATGTGAACATCACTGGGCTTCTCAGGGGGGCTTTGGATAATAGATGATTTAGCATTATATAATTGATTTTAGTTACTTTGTCTGAACTATGTCATGTGGAACTATGAAATGTTAAAACATTGTTTGACAGAAATAAAACTAATTCCCACATCACTATTCCCTTTCTCACCTTCTCAGTTTTTTTTTTGTTTGTTATTTTTTTTAGATTTACATTTTATTTGTTATATTTATTTCTTGAGTTTAAAGAGGGGAAAAAAAACTCATCTCTAAAGAGTTGAACTCCACAGAAAGCACCTTGTTGGCGGCAGCCTCCCGTTGAGTTTCTGACAGGGGACTTTGTAGCACACCAGGGATGTGCAACACTTTACAGCCGCTGGCATCATCTCCCAACAAGCCCCACATTTTAAAATGAAGACCCAATCAGAACATAAGAGGTCATAAGAGGTCTGATTATCTTCTTTTTTTTTTTTTTTTAATCTGAGCCAAACATCATCAAAGTTGTTTTTTTGTTGATTTTTACTTCAACATAATTTTTACTTCACATAAATGACAGTCATCAGTCACAGTCATTTAAAGTCGTGATTGAAAGGTTCATTGTGGTGTTGTTGCTGTGCTGTTTGTTTCTGTACATGGTGCCCTTGTATTTGTCCATTCAGCCATGGTGATGGTTTCTGCTCATGCTAACTACACACAACTTTTTTTTCTGTTCATTACAAAATGTCCTTTTTTATTCATGTAAAAGATTGATCACTAACACTTTCAAAGTAGCAAGTGAATGAAAAAGAAGTCAGAATTGCAGACTGGTGAGCCATGACTCACACTGACACAACAGTACAGTGGACATTAGTGGACATTATGCTGCATTTGCTATTATGCTACAATCTTTTCTCATTGTCAACAAATCCCATAAAAAGAACCACTAATGAACTGATTTTACTCATATATCTTATTCCTCTGTACCATAGAGCTCTATTGTTATAAAATAACTATTTTTATATATAAGATAAACCGTTGCAGTGGGTGACATGGCATTTCACATTAACAAGTCTGCCAACAGCTCAAAAACATAGTAAAACATTATAATTCCAGCTCTTCATCTACTTCTCTATCATACTCTACCTATCAGAAAGCCCTCTTGGTTTGGTCCTCAGAGTTCTGCTAGAGGCACTTTGCTGCTCGCTCTCACCTCTTCCTCGTGTTTTTCTGCTGATATTCTTGTTTTCCTTCTGTGGGAAACTCAAGCACAATCTTCATTTTGTTTTTTTAACTGAAACTTGGTAAGTCCAAGATAACAGTGCAGCTGTTCTTATCGAGTCAACTCCTCCGAACTTCAGTTTTATGAGTGAAGACAGAAAGGAGCTGGAGCTGCCATTCTGTTTAATGATTCCCTCTAATGCAAGCAGATGTATTACCGAAATGTTGCTTCTTTTTTTAAACATGTGGCTCTTCAATTGACTTTGCTGAACTGCTGTCTGTAATCTGTGTAGTTATTGTGGGTGATTTTAACATCCTTGTTGACAACCCCCAGAAATCTTTATTCAGGTTTTTCTCTTCCTCACCTGTCCTTTCATTGGACAGATAATTTCAGTTCTAAAATTACCAATGTGATCAATGCCATTTTGCTGCCACTAAGGTGAAAGTGGTCTCTGGTAAGAAAGGTCCATTATTAGATCTATAAAGAGACACTTTGCATTTATAATTTGGAACTGATCAATGCAAGGCGCTGCTTCTTGTCTGACACCATGGCTAACGAACCCTCCTGCGTCAGTAGCCTCTGAACTCCTAACCAGCATCGCCTGCACCACCTTCTTCCCTGACAGAATCCGGTAAATTAGACAAGCAGTCAGTGCCTCCACACCAGGTAGAGGATTTGTGTTGTTCGAGTAGTATGACACAATTTCATCCCATAACAACCATAAAAACCTGGAGGACATCATACAACATCTGAAATCCTCCTCCCGTTGCCTTGATATTCTGCCAACAGACTTTTTCAAAAAATGTTTCTGCTGCTGCTCGTGTTCTCAATAAGACACAGAAAGTGGATCACATGACTCCAGTTCTCAGGTCTTTACACTGACATCCTGTCTGTCAAAGAATTGATTTTTATACTACTGTTGGTTTATACACCACTGAATACATTCTTATTTTTATTTCCAATTTAACTTTAACATAACATTTTTAATTGCATTTATATGTCTTGTCATATTGCTTTATATTGGGGTTTTTTACAATCTGTCTTGATATTTTATATATTTTATGTAAAGCACTTTTAATTCCGTTGTTGTTGAAATGTACTACCTGGAGTGTTTTTCTCGGGCTGAATTTCTCCCTCTCAAGCCAAACACCAGTTTGTCATTGTATTTGAAGGGAGTTAAAGTGTGGATTGAAAAGATTATTCACTTCATACAAAGGTAACATTTGCTGAATTGTTTTTAACATGGATCTCAACAACTCTCAACTCTCAAGTAGCACTTAAGAGTAAATGCAATAAACTTCTATCGCCCGGCGTGCATCAGTGAAGTGGTGCAAAGAGTCAGTTGTGTTGTGTGTTGTGCATAAACACACACTAAACTGAAATGTTATTTCCTCACACACATCTTCTCTGCACTGTTCTGCCTTGAGAAAAAGAATGCATCAAACAGCCATAAGGGAGACATACTGTTGTTACTCTCTACAGAAACAGAGAAATCCTTTGCATATAACATGAAATAATTTGATTTCAAACAGTTTTTTTGCATAAAGCAGAAAGCAATATGAGCTTTTTAACAAATGTCTCCTTCTTATGCACAGTACATGCATTAACTCATGTCTTGTTGAACACATTTGCATGCAAATCACCGACAAACACAGAACCTGTTGTTCCTTCAAATACCTAATATGAGCAGGCCGAAATCCTTTTGCTGAAATGGTGATAATTCTCTGTGGGTTTATAACTATGAATGATGCCTTTTACATGACACATAGCCATTTGATTCATTGTTAATATAAAAATATTGATTACCAAAGCTTTGACCATATTGGTTTTAGATCAGGAAACAGTCACGTGTCATTTTATAATGAAGAAAATGTTTTTGACAGATGGGTCACCATATATATATATTTATTTTAAAAAGCAACAACAACAACAACATATTTCATTGTTTAGTTTGGAGGTCTTGCGGTGAACTATCAAACATCCACGGAGGTAAGTAATGCTTCCATTAGTTTGCAGGCTAGTAGCTAAAGAACAGCTGAAAAAACTCTGTAGATTCTAAAACTGTATGTACATACACAGAAATATGCAGACACAGTCTTTTTTATCAGATTTATAAAGCTATGCGTACGCATGGTTCTGCTTTATAAATCTCAGTCACTGTGGAACTGGGCACAAGCCTTTTTTTTCCACTCCCACAATTAGCCATAAATAGATGAAGACAGGGCCTTAAGCAGCCGTTCTCCCGTCAGCATGCTGCCTGCTCCACCGGTCTTTACATATGTCAGTGGAAATGCAGTTTCACTGACCCACAACAGCTGTCATTACACACATTTGTGTCGCTAACGTGAATTCATCATAAGGACCTATAAACCATCATCAACACATATCGCATCAACCTTTTTTAAACATAAGAAATGTAATCAATTTACATGGTGTAAATGGGACCAAATAGAAAGTGAATAATATGATGCCCCCTATGTAAATCATGTGCATTTGATTGGCATTTTACAGATTAATGTGTAGATATCATAAAAATCATAAATTATCACCCTAAACATGTTTTTATTATATTTAGATTCTGTCTCTCACCTTATTTTTCCATCTCTACCTTGTGGCAAAATGGAAAAATGTATACACCTGGTCTGACGTATGTGTGAGGTGCACAGACTCTGTGTTCATAAACACCGGTTTATGTGCGGGAGATGGTATATGCATGATCCCAGCTATCTTTGGCTTGTATGTGTATATTGTGTATAAAATTTTTGTATCAGTAATTTAAAAAAAAAAGCATATTTGCAATACATTTAAAATGATGGGATGATTAGTTAGAAAGAGAGAGAAGTAAATTGATGGCACAGTAGTGAAAATGTGTGGTGATGGTGGTGTGTTTTCCTCAGGCATTCAGTCAGTGATCACACATGCAAAGCCCTCACTGACTCACTCTCAGGAAAGCATCATCGCTATATAAGAATGTAGGCCAGCGATGTATACACTATTGGATCCATGACTATGTTCAGTAACTGCTAATTAGGACAGCGTATCCGGAGGCTGTGCATCACATTAGATGTAGTTCAAAACTGAGTGCTAAAAGACATTTGTGCAGCTACTAAAACGCATCATTAAAACATTCGAAAACACCAGTAAAGATTCAATAAGTGCAATCAACTTCTATTAATGCTAAGAATAAAAGAGGATTTTAAGCTGCGCGCAAACACTCATCTCGCTCAGAAGTGATGCGTGACTTTACTTTTGTAAGCGTTAAAAAGACACAAGGCCGAGTGCTTGATAGCATAACGTCGTGAGGCTTTCATTTGCAAGTGTCTGCTCACGTCTGTGGCGAGAATGACACAGCGTGAGATGGAAATGTTTTCAGATGTTTACAAATTGAGATGTCTGGGAGTGAAATTCTGACAGCTTAATCAGGAGGGATGTCTGGATGCAAAGGCGAAAAAAAAAAATAGAGAAGTTTGGCTTGAAGGACAGTCCTCAGAGAAAACATCATAATCTCCTTTTCTGCCTTCCCAACCTCTGAAAAAAAGATTCTATAAATATATGATGGGCGCAAGAGAAAGAAAGAGGAGGGAAAGAAAATTGAACATCTGAGTCTGAAAGTCAGAAGTTGAAAATGTTTGGGTGAGTGTGTAGCGCATATAGGTAAATCTATGTTGTGGCGATCTGCATTTTTCATGTCTGATTATGGATTGAGATGATGGTGCAGCACCTGGAAAGTCTGGCTGCTGCTGCTGCTGCTGGAAGCCTCACCCCATGCAGGAATCTCAAACCGTTCATTTCCCTTGCAAATACAGCCCCAGTCATTTTCGGGAATCAATTAGACCTGGTGCCATGTCCCATGTGTTAAGGGGATTAGTCGGTCAGTCGCTCAGCTGCATTCAGCTCCGCCTGTTCTCGCAGCTTTACATGCTGAAACAGGCTTACTTTACACACAGGCAATATGAGGCAGATACAACAGATGGTATGCAGAGACGTCTCAAATCAAGCCCACTCATTTCCTCTCCACCATAAGCAGAAACTCACAGAAATGGAGACTAGCTCGACTGTCTTTGCTACATAGGCAGGAAAAAGTCTGTACCTGTTATATTCTACACTTTGCTTTTTTATTTTTTTATTCTGATGAATTGTCGGTGAAAAAAGGATTAGAGGATTACAGAGCGCTGACACTTGTCTCCAAAACAGAAGGGGTCAGAAGTTCAGAGCTACCCAGGAGTGTCGGAGCAGCGGAGCTCTCTCCAAAACTGAGGCTGTGATGCTGTGCCAGAGCTACTGGGATGCCCAACAGCCTGCCAGAGTGAAGAGCACAGTGCATGGCAGGAGATAAAGACACCCTGCTGCTGGTCGATAATAGGAGAGGCTTGTGGATGAGACTAGCTGTCCGGACCTCCAACTAAAAAACACACTGTCCACATAAGTCAGAGAGCAGTCAGCAGTTTGATTCTCCTTGACAAGAATCCCAATAGCAAGTTTTACAAAAAAAATAACCCAAAAAACACTGTGTATGGAATCTGCTGTGGATGATAATGAACCCCTCAAGGAATCCTTGTCTTTCTTTCTGTTTGAGTGATGATACAGTCAGACTTTATAAGGAAGAAAAGAAATTAGACAAGTATTTCGAAAATCTCACAGCAAAAAAAAATATATGTATTTTTCATATAGTGATCTGTAACAGAAGATGTGGTGATGACTGCTGACAGGGACATAACGCTTCTGTGTGTCATTCTGGAGTGTAAGGTCAGGTTTACACCTGAACGCGATGTGTACATTTTAACTACACATTCTGAGAATCTGTAAAAGCAAATGCGAACGATTCACAATGACGTAATGAATAGAGCGACAGTGAAAGCTGAAGCGATGAGCAGTGTGATGGTTTCCACTCCCGTTTTTTTTTATGCGCACGTTGGAAAAACGCATAGAAGAGGGTGGATGGAAACCTAAGTTATGATGTTGTTGTTTAATATGGAAGACTTGTTGGGGAGTAAGGGGCACAGCCATCATTTTTTGCGATAATTAAATCCTCCAGGTACTAATACCCACAATTTTACCAACACTACCTGTGCAGCTACAGTACAAAATATATATATTTTTTGTTCAAATACATTCGAAACTAAAAGTGTACAGAGGAACATTTGTAATATACAACTGTTGGGGCCAGTGATGCATGGCCCTAATTCCTCAGGCTGCCTGTCATGACAGAAGCTGATAGAAAGACTCTTGCAAGGTGTATTTTCGATGTGTGACACAGCAGCAGGTACTGTGGAGGGTCACTGCAGCTGTGGACGACCACAGTGTGAATCACTTCCACTCTGCTGTTTCCACTGAAGGAAATTGCTCTGCTGATGGGTCTGAAGCAAAGTTTTCAAAAATGTGCCAAAAATTATGTTTTCAGAACTTCTTACTTGACATGTGTCCATGTACGGTAATTAGATTTGTGTGTGTGTGTGTGTGTGTGTGTATTTTGGCACTTCGATTCATGTATATTTTTGATCTTGCGTCTTTTAACTTATCCCAACTGAATGATTTGATTTCCAAAATGCTTGTGAGACCACATGTTACCTGGTATTTATTATACTTGCGATTGCATAATCACGGAGGAGATAATATGTAAGTAATTATCTTTCTTACCAGGAGATATTAAAACAACATTCTGTAATGAGTGTTTTTGGATATCTCATTTTGGATTAGTGCCCCAAGGAGGCAAATAAAGTTCAGTGGAGCAGAATAAACAGAGTGGAATCTGACAGACCGACTCAGGTGGAGAGTACTACGCATGTCAGAGACATGGGAGAGTTTCAGTATGAGTATTCAACAGCTTTTCATTCTATACCAGATGAATATACGTTCTCACCTGTTGGAGCTTACATCAGGGATTTATCCTCATTTTTTAACCACAAATGGATGATTGCTTTTCAATGAGCCAGACGAGGAGTGCATTATGTAACAACTCAGCATTTCTATCGAGTGACTCTATTGAATTTTAATGATGGTGTCCAAAGGCACCGACTGTTCGGGCAGTTTAGCTTCACCTGCTCAAGGACACAGTGAGATCTTTTGAGCCGTCGACATGGACACCATTACCCCGACACTGATAGATTTTTCCATCTCATCTGATATTGACTGTTTTCCATTTGTAATGGCTATCAGGAGGGAATGTGTCCCATGCAGCCAGAGTGGGACTGTCTCAGTGACCCTCCAGAGAGAGAGAGACAGTCTACCACTCAGTGACAGCACAGTCTAAATCTGTCACACACAGACAACAATCAACTCCCAGCAGAAATATATGTACAGTATATGTTCACACAAGTGCTCTACTGGTGCAGTTTTAAAGCACTTTAAAGTGCACTTCACGTCACTACATTTGAAAAGGTTATTTGTACTTGTATATATTTTACTTTGCAGATTGGCATTTTCACATTTATTTAATTGACTGTACTTCCCAGCAGTATTTAAAGTTGTTTAAATTAACTCAATGTCAGCCAGCTTCTTGATTAAACAGCATTTCAATAAGGTTTTAGGGTTTTGTTGTTGTTGTTGTTGTTACCATTGGCTTTATCAATAGTTAGCATATAATTTGTTATAACACTTTATATGTTAATAATGCATCATTTCAACTCCTGGGATGTCAGTTTCTTCCTGTCCCAGCATAACTTATGTATTAGCCTGTATAGCTAGTTATTTATTTAATCAGGAACGACCCGTTAATGGACACTTACTTTCCACCAAATAGAAAATGAATCATTGACAACCTAGACTAGAATTATAAATATTGTAACAGAATTATTTCCCAGAGCTGCCAACTTTTCAAAAAATCTTGGAGTGAGATTCTGTCGGAGTTGACCAAAATTTTGCCCCAGACGCCCCGCACACAGCCACATATGCGTTTTACCCATGTTGTGCATTCTGGTGGTTTGTTGGGCCAAAAGCCACTGATAGAGGCGGCCTATTAGAGATGGACAAGATTAGTTACATTATGTGAAGCAAAGACAGCTGAAGGTCCACCCCAAGACATTTTTGATCAAGTAGATGTGATTTTTTGCATTCAAGTGGATTTTTGGGTGGCATGCTAAAGATGTCCAATACCTTATTCTTATTCATGCTCATCTGATCATGACTTGTAGAGCTTTCTAAACTTGAGCTGAATATTTTCCCTAAATGACTGTACCCTAATATATCCTTAATATAGCCTTATTATAATATAGCCTTAATATAGGCTTATTATATTACAGGATTGTGTTTAAGTCGGTATTGAAATTGTGATTACAGTCAATGGTATTCCACTAATTCTTCACTGAAAATGTAAGTATATTTAAGTATATTTAAGTATATCGTTAATTAAGAACATTAAAAATGACACAAGATTAGTTGGGGAGAAATAATTTTAATTATTCAAAGCCCACAAACAAAACAAATAAAGTGCAACAAATAAAGTGCTTCAACTTTAACACTATTAATAAGTGCTTTAAAATAACACAATGGCTCATAAGCATAAGCATTTGTGGGCAATGTTGTACTGGCCTGTGGCCTTCTTGGAGGCCTTGATGATCTCTGTAGGGGGCTCCCATCTGAAGCAGGGTTCCAGGTTAGCCATCTTTGTCACCATTATGGAGGACAGGGTGCCATCCAGTGCCAGGCTATTTCTTGTCTTGGTCTTGTTCAGGCCCACCATTGAGAACACCCTCTCCGCATTTGCATTGGAATGGGGCAACACCAGGACCAGCTTGGCGATGGCAGAAAGCCTCTCAAACTCTTTGGCTCCTGTCACCTATGGAAGATGACCCAAGACAAAAGGGGAACACATACCCCACATATTTTTATATTTCCATAATTATTGTTTGTAAGTATACAGTAACAAAGCAACAGAAATAGCCAAGCCACACCTGTAAGACAAATAAAATGTGTATCTTATTTTTACGTGTTGCCATTTCCGCCCAGAAGCTTTCCATCTCAGTGTCGTCCTGAATGGAGGTCAGTGGCATAGTCTGATAATTCAGAAACTCTTCAGCCAATTGATCGTGCTCTTCTGGCCCATGGTACGGAAGGAGATGAGGAAACCTACAGTATTTATTAAAACAGAGTTACTGGTTGTTGCATTTTAGATAAAGTTTCATCAACCAGCAGCAGTAAGGAGTGAACATACCATAAAAAGAATATTTTAGTGAATATGATACTGACAGCAATTTAAGAAAAATTATCGCGCGAGTCGAGTCTCACATTAACACAGTGCGTTAACGGCCCGTCACTACTTGTAACATACCTTGAATTTTCTGTTGATAATGGAGGGTCTTCAGAAATTATCCACCGCGCTTGACTCCTTGTAACTCTTCTTCTGTCGCAGACGGGTAGGCAGCGAATACTCGGCTGGCGCTTCGCAGCACCATCTACCGTCGCGGAGTTGCAAAGGAACGAACGTGTCTCGGCCCACATGATTCTTTAGCGTAAGAAATCGGATGTGTGGCGTGAGTGCGTGTGGAGACGGGCAAAACCGTGTGTCACACGGTGAAAGCGTGAGAGTTGGCAGCTCTGTTATTTCCTAATTAAAATATAAGGATGTGACAACTTTAACTTTTGGAATTTAAGTCAGTTAAGTGTAAAGCAGAGGAGAGACATGTACTAAAAGATAACGTTCGATGGGATATCTAACACCAAAAACAAAAATGCCATAAATAAGGATTCT
Organism: Pampus argenteus; assembly: GCA_036937835.1. Lineage (NCBI taxonomy): Eukaryota > Metazoa > Chordata > Actinopteri > Scombriformes > Stromateidae > Pampus > Pampus argenteus. The sequence continues at coordinate 16,695,213 of CM072876.1, read as the reverse complement.
CCAACATAATAATCTTCATCTCTAAAACAAAATCGCCACCATGTGCCACCGTCTAGTGAAACAATCCCATGAAACTGTCCCTCATTTGTTTGCAGCGCGTCTCACGGAGCCTTCACAGTGTCTGGATGCTGTACGGCAAAGAGCCGGTTCAGTCAACAAGGTGACAGTTGCAGAAAGTTTGCACACTGAATAAACTGTTATCCGGCGCTGAGCACTGGTTGTATGATAGACAGAGTCAGGTGATAGAATTATAGATTTGTATTGTTTTCTCAAGAGTTGAGATAAGACTTTCTAGTCGGCATACATATTCCCAAAAGCTGCATATCAGCTTGAAATAATTGGATTTCAGAGATTACTTTTTGATTATTGTTTTTTCTTTTATGCCTTTATTTGACAATTCATAGGGTGAAGGAAAAACTGAAGAGAGACAAGGAGGAGGACTTTAGCAGAAAAGCAGACCAGAAATTAGTAAAGGTAAAGGTTTAGTCAGAGTAGTGAAGTTTGTGATTGTGCTAATGGCTAACACGCTAGCCAGCCAGGAACATGCTAGTGCTAATTAATAGATACTACACTGGGTGCTGCTAGTCATGTGTCAATGCATCTGCCATTTTGGTATGGGATAGCCACACCTTTCAATGCATACTCACAGCTCTTACAGCTACCGTAAGTCAAGTCAGTTTTATTTATACGGAACAAAATAACTCACCGGTTTCTCAGCAGTTTGCAGGACATTCTCACAAGTCCACTTACAATAGGAAAGTCCAACTGCAAATATTAATAACCTTGGAACAACACTACTTTACAGCATTTGTGGTGTTTCTTCAATTTATGGAAAGTTGCTCACAATCAGCGATACACATTCACACACACATTCGTAACAATAGAAAGTTGTAAAATAAGTACTCACCTGTGAGATGTTATTCCTCATTCTTTTCTTTTGGCTTTTCTCACAGTAGCACATCCAAGCACAGCACAAACGCTGGCAGCAGCTGCGGAACGTCCCACAGGTCGGATGCAGTATCCGCAATACGTGTCTATGATCACACACAATATCTCTCCAAGCTAGCTGGCTTGCTATGTCAGTTAGTGGACAGCTAATTAACTATGACAGCTTCCCCTGGTTTAGACTCCCGGCTCATTGTTGTCTCAAAGGTCAAGACTGTCAAGACGGTTTGTTATTGGTCAACGGTACAAATTTGACTAAAGTTGAACTTGACATGAAAGACATTCTGAACAGATTTTGTACAAATCTTTTGCTGGGTGACTAAGTCATACATCCAAGACTCAGAGAGAAAATGATGTGAAAGAAGAAGAGAAAGTGAAAAGAAAGCATAAAGAAATGGAGCAGGATGTTCCTATTGCAGTTCAACTAACCTTTTCAAAGACAGTTATGTTATTTCTTAACTGTTTACTCAAAAATGTATAGTGTGAGTGGACGAGTAAACTTAAGCACCGCATTTCAGCATAAAAAATGTTTTCTTTTTTGTTATCTGGGGATCCCTGCTGTGCCAGTGAAGTGGTCTCATGACGGGAAGGGACTGCGTTTTTTCATGCTAATGTCAGTCGGAGCTACCGGTACCCCTTTCCAATCCTGAATTCCATAATCGCCATTAGTTTTGTAACACCTGCCCACTACAGGCACAGTCCTCAGCTGGTTCTTGTGATTAACCCCACAGTGGTCAGTAGGGGTTAATTACACATGTCTTGTCAGCCATCTTGTCACTTTCCCTGCCCAGAATATCTGTGTCATTCTGAGATTCAAACTGGCTATATTTCAGTCATAGGTCCACATGTCCAGCCTCTGAGCTACTACTCAGTCTTGACTGGAAGAGGACCGAAAAAGCATTTAATTAGCAGGCAGTGTTTGGAAAGGTTACCCGTGTTGCTGGGAGGTGACTTTGTTCATCACTTTTCCCTTGACAACCGCAACAAAGTCCTACAAACCTATGTCCAGTTAATGGTTCAGTCGGTAAGCATCAATCTACTTTAACATAATTTCTCAAAATTATTTGTTTTTCTTATTGATTTTGGAGCCAGACAATATTATCTTGACATGTCGCTTATCCTGGCTCCGCTCACCCATCACTTCATCAAATGGAGCAAGCTGCTTACTATTCCTCTCATCCGGATACACTTGGGTTAAGTAGCTGTTTTAGCTGGAGGTAAGCCTTAAACCCTCGAAAGAAGCTGCCACCTGCTAGCCATTGTTACCCCTCAGGCAACCTTGGAGGGCCATTCAAAAGCCAAGACACCAATGAGAGGGTGCCTCCACACGGCGAGTCGGAACAATATGATAGAGGGATCAAGCTCGTAACACTAGACCTGCAAAGTAAATGCTAAGTGGTACAGTATCTGATTATCTACCTGCTGCTACTTCACACTGAGCAAATACCACTTCCTTAATCCACTTATATCCATGAGGGAAAGCCTTAGCTGTACAATGAGAGTAAATTAAAGCCTTTCCCACCATCCCACAGTGGGACCTACAAATACAACCCTATAGACTGGAGGGCTCTTTTCCATTTCCTTCATATACAGTGTTTCACATAGTATATCGCTGACCTTGGCTAATCAGTAGATTTAAGCCAGATGAGTAGATTTCATGCATTGCTGCCTGTGATTGATCACATATGTCATGATGAGGACATTACTCTGTTATGGCAGTCTAAGTATCAAATACCAAGAATGCACGGGCCAAAATAGTGAATAGAAGAACAGTCAGGTGGTGAAGAGGGCAAATTCTGTCCTTGGATCCCACTTCAGATTCCCCTCAGTCAAGACAAACCGATACAAACGTTCATTCATCCCTGCAGCCATTGCCCTCCTAAACTCCATCCCATCAGGATGTACGTAGACGTGATTTCATGATTTATATTACACCGTATAATACAAATCAATTGCCCTTTGGGGACACTATGTACATCATAATATATAGCTGGAGTCCTCCTTGACAAACAAAGTTCCTGATAATCTTAGAACCCATCAGCCCAATGTCTCTTGACTATTTAGCCTCTGGAGACCAATGCACCATTCCAATGTTCCGGGGCCAGCGGATGTCTACCTCTACCATACAGCTATTGTTTACGGTTCCATTTACAACTTAATAAGTAAGAATGACGTTGGATTTGACTGACGAAAATCAGAAAATCAGCTCATTAAGTGGAAATGTCACCTAGCTACGTAAAATGATTAATGATGTCAGGTAAATGGACAGTAATTGTTGATTTTATTTTTGTCACTGGATTTGTACGTCTGTCTGTTGATAATTTGTCCTTGTAACATATTTGTTTATGTTGATTTATTTATGTTCCATGTCAATTACTGATCTTGTCTCTCCTTAGATAAGGTGGCCAGTCTGCGTCACGTATAAAATGTGCTTTTTTGTCTTTCAGTTCCATGGTTAAGACCTATTCACACAGTGATTGCTTGACTACCACAAGAGGCATGAAAAATGCAACATCTTTTAGTGTGCTATGAAACTGGCACAAACACAACATGCAAACCTCACACTTCAAGGATTAAGGCCAAGATTCCAACAAAGGGACCTTCCTACTGTTGGAAGGGAGGCAGTGCTAACCACTCAGCCACCATGCTGCCTGTAATCACTGTGTTTAGCAGTCAGAGTGTGAAGGGAGTGTAAGCAACATTTTGGAGTTTTGTGTATTGTACGAAATCTCTTAATTAAACAAGAAAAAAACTGAAGGCACTAACCAAACAACACATGTTGGTAACTTTGACTGTTCATATTTAAAGGAAAACAATGCAACATAAAATACATATATACACCTATATATAATTATTCTTTTATTTTTAATTTTTTTAAAAATGTTCAAATAACTATTTGCTCTGATGTCATAGCGACTGAAGAGTTAAGAAGAAATGGCACTATTTATTTAGAATTTATAAATCATAATTAAATGATTTACCAATAAGAACAGCTTCTGGGTTGCCAGGTTGTCATAAATGTCCCACTCTTGTGTTGTCAACTCTTTAGTTCATCAGGAAGTCTCTTCTATTCAACTAATTAGCATTTATAACAGCATATTTGGTGGACTGATGTAGGTAAAACCAAAGGTAACTTCCACCTTTGACTTATTAGAAAGTGAGAAATCTGTGACCTTTTATTTATGGCTTAACATTTATAATTGCAGACCTGATGGCTTATTAATAATTGGCACAATCATTATTACCTTATGATGATTTATGAATGACTTGACCATAATAATGACTAACCAATAGAGGAGATTCACAACTTGCCAACTCAAAAGTTGCTTATATTAATGATGATTTATTATTTAAGCATTATTAATCATTAACAGTCATTAGTTACAACTTATATACTTTCTTTAAATGGTGTCTTATTATGAAGTGGTAAAATGTAAAAATCTGTAAAAATCAATTATCGCATGTAATGTAGATCAAAGTTCTGTTCTGCTCCTTTAAAATAATTAGTTTCACACTCAATATTGTCCGATATATGCGCGTGACCGTATTTATTTACGTAGTTATGTGAATGTGCAAGTGTGAGCATTTTATCTGTGTAAATAAATGAATGGCCTTGTGAGTTATTAAAAGCCTGGCTGCCCACGTCAGTCTGGGAGTGTCTGTAATCTCCTGACAGCATGCACAGCAAACAGATTCATGCTCCCACAGATCGGCTTCAGGAAATGGTTGTGTCGCCACAATCTGATTGCTCCAACTTCAGCAGCCAAACAGCCACTCAAGTGGCTGATATCAGCTAATGGAAGTGCACGGCTGTTACTGTCAATATGCTGTCACACGCGTCACATTCAGCTCACGCCGTATAGGATGTGGGTGGCTGTGCGGCTTGATAACAATTCTGAACTGACATGCGGCCGCATTGTGGAGCACTACCAGAGATGACACAAGGGCAGACCGGGTCAAACAGGTTGACGGCATTGTACTTCTAAACAGGTTTTAACCGAGTGGCTGCAATCATGGCCGACAGCTGAGACAAAGCAGAAGTGTCCTACGATGCAGTATCTTTACCCACTGGCCCTTCACTATAGAGTGACACTCTGCATTAAGAAGGAGGGTATAAATAAACAGGTAAACACCACTCTATACCATGAGCAGGAAACATCTGTCACTATAACTGGCTCATTGCTGGGTTCATGTAATGGCACCATAATTGTGGTCTTCAGTGAGTTTTAAGCAGGAAGTAACATGGTTTATATCACAGCTGAGCTGATAATTGTTTACTTCCACTTTAAATAGTTACAGATATCCCTTAAAGATAGTGAAATTTAAAAAAAAACTCAGTTCTTTAACTGGGGTGATTAGCTAAGTGCACCCATCATATAAAACAACATTTGACCGCTCGCAGGTCATAGTAGCCAGTAAAGCAATAGCTTATCACTGAGTATAGGCAACAACACCATTTTTTTCTACACTGGTACATTTCTACTTATACAGTATCCCTCTGAAATCATCATCCTTATGTGCATTATGTATTGACTGCATTCAGACTTTGTGAATCACATAACAAAGTGTAAACAAAGTCCCACATTTGTTTATCCAAACTACCCGGTTTCATTGCTTCCTGCTGCGGCTGGTCCGCACTTGTCAAATTAAGGAAATTTGAAAAGATTGCCTTGAAAATTCTGTCTGTATACTCTACTTTAAACTATCTATATAAAAAACCACAAGCTGAGGTACACTGTCACATTATCAGGTGCTGAAACTCTTTTCTTACAAGTACAGCCTGGCTATAAAAAACATCTTTTCTCAAAATGACCACAAGCAAGGACACCCAGACAGGATTCCCGGCACACTAAAGTGAATATTAAGTCAAATAATTGGATTTGCTTCCTAAGCCGTCGTCACCGTGGAACTGACAATAAGGGAGAGTAATGGAGGATCTCTGTATCTCTGGCCCTCAGTGGGATTAAAAGAGAGCAAATTAATTGAATTCATATTATATGTGTGTTAATCTTACTCGCAGAAGGCTGCACCCTTGAATGCAAAAAAAATAAAAAATAATCACAATAAAGTGTGAATTCATATGGATTCAAGGATTCAAGGATTTTATTTGTCATTGCAACACATGTAAACATGGGATGCAGCGAAATTGGTTTCCCTGGTCCTGGAGCAGCCCAATATCAAATATAATAAAATACAGAATAAAAAATAAAATATATATATACACGTCTGTATATATGGAACATAAAATATAAAAGTAAAGCCAATTTTAAATTTAAGACAAGTATATACAATGAAAATAGAAAAAGAAAAACAACAACAGAATAACACCATGGTGAAATGTCCAGGTTGTGCAAAAGCTGCATTGTGCATAAAGAATTTCAGTGCAAAGTTTTTGTTTTTGTATTATTGTCTGTGCATTTGTGGTGGGGGGTCCAGATGGGGGATGGGGGGTGGGGTTGTGGATGGGGGGCAGGGGCTACAGGGGTCCTCCAGAGTTCAACAGTCTCACAGCTTCTGGGAAGAAGCTGTTCCTCATTCTGGTGGTCCTGCTCTTAATGCTCCGCAGCCTCCTGCCCGAGGGGAGAGGGGTAAACAGAGCATGTGCGGGGTGAGTGGGGTCCTTCATGATGCAGGAGGCCCTTTTCCTGCACCTGGAGGTGTAAATGTCCGTGGTGGTGGGTAGGCTGCATCCCACAGTCCTCTGTGCAGCTTTGACCACCCTCTGCAGAGCCTTCTTCTCTGCTGCAGAGCAGCTGCCGTGCCACACAGTGATGCAGGTGCACATGACGCTTTCCACCACACACCTGTAAAAGGAGGTCAGGACAGAGCTCCCCAGTCCAGCACGCCGCAGCTTCCTAAGGAAGTAGAGGCGCTGGTGTGCCTTCCTGACCAGATAGGAAGTGTTGGTGCTCCAGGTGAGGTCGTTGGAGATGTTCACGCCCAGGTACCTGAAGCTGGAGACCACTTCCACCGCTGTCCCTCCGATGTGCAGGGGAGGGGGGAGATGTCTGCCCCTTCTGAAGTCCACGATCATCTCCTTGGTCTTCTTCGCGTTGATGCAGAGGTTGTTTTCTCTGCACCAACCCTCCAGGTGTTCCACCTCCTGCCTGTAGCCCGACTCATCGTTGTTAGCGATTTGTCCAACCACAGCTGTATCATCTGCGAACTTCACAATCAGACAAGGACACCCATAGATCCACTGATAGAAGTAGGGTTACCTATTGATGGAATGAACGGAGAGAGTGTCTGAAATGTCAGTCTGACCGTCAGCATGATTATCGCGTTAAAGCAAAGCTCCCTGGGATAGTCTCGGGTAAGTGAGCATCAGAGTAATGCTGAGAGAGATTAGTGCAGAAATTGAAACTAAAGATAGTCTAGTGTGGGTGGGTGGATGTTACTCGCAGGGATGAGAAACTGACAGGAAATATTAGCTGCTGGGTGTCACAGCGGGTAGAGCTTCATCAAGCCTTAGAAATGATTCTATGGCTGTGAATACTGACTGATATGACAGCCGTAGACACACAGGTGAAAGTGCTCAGATCTTCTTCAGGACACACCTGATAGATTCACTTGGTGGTAAGTTTTATGTAAAGTGTTTGTGCGTACCTACATCTTCAATTAGGGCTGGTTTCAAAACCCAGAAGCCTGTCATCATTAATACTGAGGATACGGCTGAGGAAGTAGGACCTAAAAATCTAAAAATCTGTGGTTGATTCCAAATGTTCAGCAGTATTGATCTGACCAAATAAAACAACAGGAACATGAAGGAGATAAAGACACACCAACAAGCAGCCATCAATGGAGAATGGTATCACTTTATTTTACAGGTCCCTTTTTTAATTTAATGTATATCCATATTTGAAAATTTGAGTAATTTGCAGATTATTGAATGATTATTTTACAAAAATGGTACAAACTCTAATTTCGGTTGATTCGTAGTCGTTAATTTGTGTAAAATCAGACTTTCAACAATTCAAACAAATAGAAATGTCTTAGTTTTCAGTGTGTAGTTGTGTGTGCCATACTACATATTAGTGTATCAGATTATTTATTACTCTATAAGAAACAATCTAATAGCCTATATGTAAAAACACTGAAAACTGAGCAATGCAAATTAACAACTACATATAAGACCAAATATATAGCAAATTCCTCAGAAAATGTTTCGGAAATTAGTAAAAAATAAAGGCACCTGTATAATAAAGTGTGACCTATGGAAGTTGTAAATTAATATAAATATGTGAGTATATAAATATATAAATTTGAGGGTCAGTTATAGTTATATCAGTTATATAATGTATCCTCTCTTTGGTGAATATGAATATGGTCGCACCTGTGCAGAGATCCTCCATACATACTGTTAAACATATATCATCGTGTACTATTTTTGATTGTTGGAGATGTTGTTGTGGATGTTTGTTCGCTTGTTTGCGTTGTCGATCGTAATGTCTTTTGTTGTTGTATTTCCAAAAGGATAATTAACTAAACTAACTAAATTCTGAGGAGGCAGAAAAGCAGAACAACCAATCTGCGGGAATCTGTTGTCAAAGCATCACGTTGTTACTTCATTCTCTCGCTTCATTGTGGAAAGACATCTGCTTTTCACTTTGAATGTAATGAGGTTTAATGTTGCATAGACGGAGAATATGCATATGCTTAATCATCTGGATTTGTTTGTTACGATTGACAAGTTAGTTTTCATCCGTCTACGGAAAAAAATTGGAGACAACCTACGACGTGAGGATGCTCAGCTGAGGGTGTGATGTGAATAAGATAGTATTGTTTCATAGACTTACCTTTTACCTTATCTTCATGCCTTAACCTTTCTCTCTGTTACACCACATAAAGCACCGTGCACACGTCTTGCATAAATTACCAACGTTAACGTTCGAAAATATACTTACTTGGTTACGTGATGATTACGGGCTCAGGAATTCACATCCATGGAAATGATTCAGGTCTCAAGTCCCGTCTTTGAGCATATTTTATCCCCATCGCGGCAAACGTGAGGCGATGACTTCATTGCATGTCGTCCCCGAGGGCTCAGTTGAAAAGTCCTTAGGGTGGACGTTTTTAATTCAGCCTGTGACCTTTTGAATTTAACACAGAAGAAAAAAAAAACGAAAGAATTTTGCCATTGTTTCTGCGTTACCAGCCTTCGCTGTGTTTAGCAGTGCAGTTTATTTAGTGCACATACAGGCTAAGCCAAACCCTGTTTAGAGTTTGTAGTACGGAGATGGAACACAGCTACCATGTCTGAAGCATAAATTATACTTTCTGCTTCTGTGTAGCCACGAATTGACTTTACACCAACCCCACTCAAGGCTCGGCCTGAGCTAAATTTCCTCATCTGCTTATGTCTGCAAAGGTTCTGACTGTTTTCTATTCGCACCAACCGCACATGTGTGGAACACATTTGTGCACACACACACACACACACACACACACCTGGGGCCATATGCATAAAACATTCTGTAGATTCATGATTAAAACCATGTACACAAGTAGTAGTAGTCATATATCTCAACACACTTTACAGGGTGTGCCCCAATTACCAATAAAAAAAAAAAAAAGAATATTAACAGCGAAACAATGCTTCCTGAGTAAATTATGAAGTAATAAATTAGTGTTGGATTTATAAAAGCAGCTTTGGTTGGGATTTTCATCCTAATTAGAGGCCAATCTCGATATAGACCGACAGAGTGAACACGCATCACCGCCCTCTGGCCAAATATTAAAGTCTACCCACATTACATAAGCAGTTGCATCAGATTAGCAGCATTGTGTTTGAAAAATAAAAGTTGACTTTCATAAGCCAACAGTCAGTCAGTCTAGAGCTGCATCCTGGAAGACGGAGTCAGGCAAAGTTGAGAAGCACCGTCTTCCTCCCATAGCTCAATTCTCATTAATGTCAATTTCATAGTGCTGGTCCCCGGGCGGCGCTCTCCTAAAATGTGTGTCAAGAATATAGTTGCATATTGAATACACTTCCAGACATCAAAAGAATTCTTCGATAAGGTTGTTTTTTTATAAACTTTTTTTTAGCCGCGCTGTTGTGACAAACTTTTGACCCCGTGCCCTTTCGACCTTAAACGTGTGCCGACCTCCAGATAGCAGAGCTGGAGTGTTTATCTGTGTAGATGAGAAGCTTCACGCGCAGAGAAACAACACAGTGAATGAAAACAGCTTTAAAATGTCACATTTCCCCGACGTAGAAAATGTTGTCTGGTAACTTTTTTTTTTTTAAAGCGCTGATATGTGTCACATCAGTAGGCGCGTATGGATTTTAGGAATTATATTAAATATTTCAACAAGAGGTGAAACTCAGGTCATCAGCAGTGGGTTTCTCTGTGTGTGTGTGTGTGTGTGTGTGTTTATCAGCCCTAACACATACTGGCTGTGGAATGAAAGAAGTCCTCTGCTGTATTATTCTGCTGCTTTCCCAGCTCATTGTTGTTCTCTCTCTCTCTCTCTCTCCCTGTCCTTTTCCAGTCCACGTTTTGACAGCAAACCCTGCTGTCTCTAACTTGGTTGCCATGGTCACAGTGAAGTTTTTGTTTTGTTTAGTTTTTTTTCTTGTCGCTCTTTGGAGCTGCCATTTATCCTGTCAGAGAGGGATGTGACTAAGTTGCGGGGTGGTTTCTTCCCGTGTAACAGCTCTGCGGGGGATGAGTTGTGTTGATGGGCCAGCCCCCTTTTGGAACAGCACCCATCCAGCAGACAAAACAGATTTACACACAGCAGACTCCAGAATCAAGCAGATTGCGGCTTTAAAGAGCTTTTTAGACAAGACAGGACAGCCGACTGGTGATCATTCATTTTCAATGAGAGACGGACGGAGCGGCGCCGCGTGCAGGAGCTGGCAATCTGGCAGACGAATCCCCGCCTGCCTGCCTGCCACCATTTTGAACTTTAGACGTGAAGATTAAGCATAAAACTGACCAACAAGTGGATGCCAGATGATGAAATTAGTGTTCTGTCAGCAAATAGTTTGAAACCAGGTGGGTGATTTTACCAAGCTAACAGTATTATTTGATAGGTAATCATTATAGCAGCAACCGACTGTCTCGACGGCTGCCAAACGGAAAGATTCAATTCAATATATATTAATCAGAATGATGTCATACAACAAATCGCTGCCTTGATGGCTGATACAGAACAATTAGTATCAGCAAATCAATCATTCATCAAATCGATGAAAATGGTTCGGCATTGATAGATTTTTTTTTATATAGAATAGAAGTCTGGAAGTCTCCATTCAGACAGAGACAAGAAATTACATATTTTCAATTTACAGTTTTAGTTGGGTTTTTTTCCATATAAAAGTCTCCTAGAGAATGTATAATACTACACACATGCAAAATGATTGTACGGTATTTCTAAATATCTCTACTTGTCCTGACAAAGACAATGGGTGACATGTTTGTTTATTTGCTGTGATATAAACTGAGATGAAAAAAAAAATCTAATCTAATAATATGTTTCACTTCATAAACGGAAACTTTCTGACAGCTTTTATTGAACTGTGACATGTCAGACTTGTCTAAAAATGTAAGCTGGAGCTCCTTTTGTCGTCTTCTTATTGCAAAGCGGAAAATCTAAAATCCTTCACCAATTTCCAAAACACACAAAGAGGTTCAACACGATTTCCACAGGTATAACCACTTAAGCATGGAAAACATTCAACATGGAAAGCATTAAAACCTCTGATGACACCGAACTGCAAATTAATTTACTGCATTTACCTGAAGTGACAAAGACAAACAAACTCAGCCTCCAGATTTCTCCTTTTAAAGGATGGAAAGCTGGTGACTGGTGTCAACCTCTTACCTGTACATTTACATATTACGAGCATTACTGTGTGATTTATAATAGTGGTTGTGTGACCGCCCTCGGATAATCACAGGTATACAGGCTCACCTCAATATTAGACAGTTTATGCACAAACACTTCCCTCTATTGCCCTGAAATGTGCCCGTGAAACACTTTGATTCTTATATATTTACCCAGGCTGTATCTCACGCTGCAATGTGACAGGAGATTATTTGGTGTTCCTTGTAATCCTTTCCCATTTGATAATGCTGCTTTCAGCATAATTTCCAATTGGAGTTATTGCTTGCAAGGTGAGAAACTCATTCCGACAGGATATGCGGCATATTGTAGCCCATTTCAAGGGTTTTTCAGAGTGGTTCTCGCATCTTGCTGGATTGCATCATGACATATTGGAATAGAAGCACTCTGGAACAGGTTGCAAGGCATGTAATGGTAGTTATTGCTGTCTGAACATTGATTGATGTCAGTAAAAAAATCTTGACATCCTAACAGGAGTAGGAGTGAGAGCAAAGGAATGCATGTTGAAACAGAGAACAGACATACATGTTGATTATGGGCTGGAGGGTACAGTTCTGGAGGTCTGCTTCATTTCTATTGAGCTGCAGTAACACACACACACATATATATATATATATATATATATATATATATATACACACAAATATACATGTTGCTGTTTAAAATATATAAAAATATGTTGCGGAAACTCTACAGACATATAAGGAAGGGAAAGCTTTGCCTTTTCTACAACATGTTTCTGAAAGAGTCAAAGTAAAAACAGCTGATTGAATAGTGACAAGCTGCCCATTTCACTTCCACTCACCGTGTGATTTATTTTGGGAATTCACGGTCTGGTGCAACGTCATGCACCACTGATCTGGACTGTAGAAATGTGCTGCAGGATTTAATTTAAAGTGGCTGGACATGGCAGTTAACAATAAAACACAACAGACCTACCTTTTAATACATTTGCAGTAACACACACATGGATACAGTATACACTACACATTATTTTAGGACTACCGTCATATGGTTTTGTGTGCACAGTGGGTTGTTTCTGCGGTTACGGTAGATCTGGTACGGGGTTTTAGATATCCATCTCTGATGTTCATCATCACAGACTTTTCAGTTGTTCAGAAACTTGATGACACACACACACACACACACACACACACACACTGGATGGTTATCACTAATAGTGAAATTGAAGGTAGGAAACAAGACAATGACTGTACAGCGATGCTAGCGGCTCTGCACTAAATGAGCAGCTTTGAGCTAGACGTTAACAAGCATGTAAACTCACAGGGACAATGCTAACGTGCTGATGATTACAAGGTATAATGTTCACCATGCCTATCCGCAATGCTAACATCTGCTAACACTATGGCAGATGTGTGCGCCTCAAGTCACATGACTTGAGTCCAGTTGCATATGTGAGGGCAACCGGACGTTCAAATGAAGCAGCGCAAAGACAGCTGATGTCTTTTGGTTAAAATATGTGGTCGTAGATGTTTCGGAAGCACGTCTGTTTCTGGCACAACGTCATCCGCTGCCGCTTTGGTGATTTTATCAACAGTTTTAAATATAATATTAATGCTGCAACAATGGATTAGTGCTTAGAATATAAGTCATTTAAAGTCAATAAATGAGTCTGCATTGATCCATGATTGGATGAATCTGCTGTCCACAGCTGATTTATACTGTATGAGATCAGAACTTATAACTTAATATTCTTGTATGGAGACGTCGGGTTAGCGGGGCTCATCAGCCTTCTTTTCCAACTTTCTTTTCAGCAGCTCATTTCATTCTTAAAACACAGTGCAGTGCAAACACTGTTGTGTAGCATGAATTACTAAACTGTGTGGGAAAAAAGCTCTTTGTTTGTTCAGCTGTGTTTAACTGTGATTGACTTCGCTGTTTCAGAGCTATGAGAGCAGCGATGTGACTGGCTGAAAGAGTATTTAATAATAATAATAATAATAATCACCACACCTGCTGATCCATATTCACTTTCACTCAGCCCTTTTGCAGGTTGAGCAGGTGCACATGGAGACGTCCACACGGTCTGCACTTGTCATTTGCACAGTTAAATTAGGGTTAGTAAGGTGTAAGTAGGCTGCAACAGTTTGAATTAATGTTGGGAATAAAACTCCAGTTTTTATATATGCTTATTATATAGTCTTCATTATAGACTTGCAGAACATAAAGTGATAATGGGTTACATATGCAGGGTTTCTCACTTAAGGCATTACTGGTATAAATAAACTAGCTTAAGTGTAGCATGTAAGACGTGGATTTCTTTCAAGCAAACAAGTTTTCATCCATCTTCGTGGTGGCTTCACTGTTAACCAGTGATGTGACAATCCTCAAGAGAAAGCTTTGAAAAGCGTCTTGCATTGAGAGATCTGCAGAATATATACTTCAGTGCCTTCTATCCGAGCCCCCTTTTCGAGTTCTTCACATTTCCTGACCCTGATTTCTGCATTTGCAGCTATGATTAGGGTTCCCAGCGGATTGGCTTCAGATGCAGACAGGCTGCAGTTGGCCAACAAGACTCTCTGGTTTTCAATGCTCCGAGCCAGCCGATCCCCCTTTGGATGTAGAAATAGAAATCTCAATCTGCTTCTAATTGTAGCTGCTCAAAGGCCTGCCCATGCCACGGGCATACAGGCAGAGAGGCAGTGTAGCTATCCAAAGCCTTGACAAACCTTACTGATTAAAAAATAATTACTGTGTAATTGCAGTGTTTTTATAGGATTCCAGAAAAAAAAAAAAAAAAAGGCTTACGATTTATATAATCCAAAAAAACATTTTACTAACAGCCAGATTCTAACGCAATACACAAGCGTACACATGGTTCTCATGGACATAAATAACCAAACACATGGTTGGGATGGTTGTCACTTATCTAAAATACCCTGGTATACCATAAGATGTATAATTTGAAAGGAAAATCATATTTTATACTCAACAATTTTTTTTTTTTTTTTTATCATTGGGGTGATGATTAATTATTTATATTCCTTTTTTTTAAAAATACAATGGCACCTGGTGCGTTATCCTAGATGCATATAACCAGAACCAAAGAATTAACAATTAAATCAAGTGAATGATATGATATACACTAAATGGTTATATTCCTTTTTTTCACATTTTGGGGTGAAATCAATAGTCACAGCGTGTAATATTGCAGTATAGTGTAATAACAGTAAGTTTAATCTTATTCAAATTTGCCATTGTGGAAACGCTTCTGATGGCCTGTTGGATCCTATGTTGTAGGAGTGGTGGAATTTTAAAGCTGCATTAATATAATATATTTATATGGTCACTCTTTGCTAAACCTACTGGCAGAGTTTTCGGTGGATTTTGTAGCGTTTTTTAGCTCATTGTTTTAGTTTTACAATGTAACTTTACTGTTAAGGTTAATTAAGTCTTACCACTCTCCAAAACTGTGACTGCAGTAACATTGCAAGCATCTGGAAAAGAACACTCATACCAAAATACTCTCTTCTTACACATCTTAAACATTTTTGTTTAGACTGTGATAGATAATGACTGATAACCCTGAAGTATGTAGTTATAGTCTGCCTACATCTACTGTTTAACTAAAAATGAATTGAAACCAGCACCAAGCATACATACATAAATAATAGACAGAAAATCCTCATTTCTTGAATCTGGAAACTTTATTTGGCCCTTTCACAAAATTACAAACAATTATTTGCATATAGGTTTTTTCCATGTGTATTGTACTGTGTTTGAACTGTTGTAGTGATAAAGATATCCACCAGGGGATGGAAGACAAGTATCATATTGGATACAAGAGTAAAGGTTTTAACAATAAGGCAACTGATCTCAGAAATGCTTGTATCAAATTTGATGCATTTGGTATTATAGGGTTAAAGGGAAATGTTGCATTTTTTAACTCACTACATTTCCATGACTGCTATTTAAACACCTATTTTAAGGCTGCCAAACTGTGCAGATTACTTTTTCTCCCGTTTCTGTTGAAATGTTAAGAGTATGTAAATATTTAAAATTAAGATTAAACATTATCAAACTGGTAGTTAAACTCAGTCTGATTGGTCGATAGCCGTGGTGTAATGTGCGTATACTACAGTTTTGATATTTAATGCCCTTTTACAACCAAGTTTCAATTATTACTCTGCTGTTAGAACGTTTTACGATGGGATGACACAGAGTTACACCAACCACTGTCTCCTCAGCAACATTATTAGCAAGCACTACAATTAATGAGAATGTTCAAATTAACGAATAAATAAACTCAGAATTTTATTAGTATTATTACGGAGTTTATTAAACATTAGTTTAACAGTTTACTAATGTTGCATAACAACCATAGGCAGCTACTTTGTTGTTAATTACAGTTGTTATTGAATTGTGTATCCATAATTTTTATATTGTAACATTTAGTTACCATTTTGTAAAAGCAATATCGCACTTCTGGTGGTGGTATATTGCCATTATATCACAGTGGAGGGTGTTTAGATTGTTAAATGTGTTTCACCTTTTGTTTTTTATTTATTTCAGTACAAAATGTTAATCAACTATCAACTATATATCTTTTTGTATTCAGGTCAAAGTTGCTTTATTGCAATAGGTTTGAAAGTCTGGGCTCATATGAAAAGTGTACTCCATTACCTATGGTGCATTTGTGTGCTAGTAAGAGACTCTGAAATCTGAGAATCATGAGAGTTGGCTGTTGAACAGAGTCCTATTGACTGGCTCTGTAGTGGGAGAATGAAACCTAGCAGACAGACAAGAAGCAAACATGGACATAATGAAAATGAGAATGTGAATAATGTTGCGTTAAAAAAGCTGTGGTGCACTGCACTCCATGACCCGTGGCTTTATTTTACAAAAAAAAAAAACACGTTTTAAAATGTGATGGAGGTCACTGAATGTTCTTACAGCATACTGTATATGCAGCACCTCTTAGGAAACTTAAAGATTCTTACTGTAGGTATCATAAAATATGTATTTAAAAAATTCATTTCTTTACGAACTCTTACCCAGAGGTCTCTTAAAGATTTTGAGATGCACTTTTTGGAAATCATAAGCAAACTGTCTATACTGTACGTACAGCACTCAGTATTAATATTTGATTTTTAAAAATATGTACAGTGTTGTATAAAAAAACACGATAATATTTCTAACATTTTTTTAGTTTTTAGTTGTTTTTTTTTGCTTTTAAACTCATTTCGTTCAGCCATAACTTTCACAGAGACTCTTTTTACTCTATTACACATCACAGGAAGAGGTCAATTAAACCACAGACCCCCTCAGACTAAAGAGACTTGGGGGGAAAACGTCCTTCATTTAGATTTGATGAATGACTGCTCCCCACACTTCTCATTTCAACACTGAAGGTCAGTTATTTTCTATGATATTATAGGCATAAATTAAAGCCTTGTTCATTTTGTTCAAACACATAATAGAGGGAGAGCAACGATCCTGTGGATATTTAAAACTTGCTTTAAGAACAGTGCAATAAATATGTTAAGAGAATGCATTCACGGGATAGTCCTTTACTGTTTGAGCCAACCAACCTTCAGATATCAATAATTCACTAAGGTGATAAAAAATGACCGGATAATGTTTATCGTGCACATAATTAGCTAAGGTCATTAGCAATGATACACAGATCTGGGTGCATCAGAGTCTGTGTTAGTGGCTGCTCAGGTATGCAAACGCCTGAAGCAAGTGTGAGGAGAAGAAACAGGACACGGGTAAAGAAATCAATACCATATTACCTCAATTAAACTTGCATTTGCAAACTAAACAGTATAATTGAAACTTGACAGTTACAGTATTCTGAAACAGTTGTTGAAACTGGGTCATTCTCATATGAAATTCATTATCCAGCGTATTTACTCAGAGTAACAGGGATACTGATTCCAGTGCTAATGACTTTTTTTTAAAATGTCATTTTTCAATACTGTGAGCACCACACACTACGTCCACCTCTATTGTACAAACACAATACAAGTATAATAATATCAGAAAACCTGGACAAGTGAAACTACACAACATAAAACTGAGAGTGAGTTTGTTTTTGTCACAATAATTGGTGAACTGAACCTTTAAGGCAGAATGTTACGCAGTCTTATCAGTGATATTTTTAACTTGACATAGTTAGCAACTAGCTAGTGAACATATTGGAGCATTTAGCAGCTAAAGAGTGAATATGAATATGAATGATGATGAATAAATATTATACTTCACATTCACCAAGTGAACATTGACATGACTCCAAATGAATGATAATGTTGCTCCTTAACTGCTGGATATGTAACATGGCAGCTGGTTGCTAACATGGTAACGTTAGCCTGTGTCAGTGTTACAGCGTGTTTCGTATGAGAAACCTCCACTTCTGAATGTCCGTCTTTGAGTTATGGTATTAATGGATAATGTAAAGAAAGAACATTTAAAATCAAAGCCTGTGAGACGCAGGAGGGGAAAAAAATGGGAAACAATTAGCGATGAATATCCCATTAACATTCCCAGCAGTAAGGAAATGAGTTAGCATCACATAAAAGAATACAACTCTCTCCTTAAAGTTAATTGCAGCTAATTAATCAGCGTGATTAATGACCAAATAGCTGTTCAGACTGTAATAATATTCCGGAGAGTCATCCAAGGCCCATCTATTTTTCTAAATATATGTTCATTAGTAACGGCTTCAGTGGAACTTCACTCCGTACCTGATATTTGTGGATTTGACAACGACTGTTCAACCTACAACAGCGCGTGATGAATGGGCAATCTGTGCTAATGATACATGCTAGAGATTGCTTTGCCTAGAAACACAGCACAAGTATTACTTTTTAATTTGATTTATTGCGCTTTACTCTGAGCATATGCGAGGGCTAAAAGGATCCACACCCACACAGAGGAGCACCTGGCACACACACACACACACACACACACACCACTTTTACCTCACACTCTCGCTCTGAGACACACACACACAGCAAAGATGAACAAATAAACCAGTAAACAGAAGTACCATGATTATGTCCCATACCTCGTGTGGTAGTCAAACAATGTCAATCACTTCCCTGAATATGCTGTAAATATTGTGACGTGCTAGCCGTTTCAGAGGAACACTATGTTGTGTTGGACGCATGCAGGCCAGTTGGTGTTTTTACATGTTGCCTTCTCGTATACGGGCAGAAACGCCACGGCAGCAGTTTTCCTCCGCAGCGTGGACTGAGCAGCTCCTCCTTCGTGGGGGAAACATCTTCCTCAACATGTCCACTGTCATGCTCACTTCAACTACTGCTTGTCAGTATGATATCCTCCTGGGAGATAAGGGAGGGATGCCCTATAGAATGACAGTCTGGCAGGCCTGCAGGCAAGAGAACAGTCGAGCTGACCAGTGGAGGAAAAAAAAAAGAGAGAGAGAGAAAGAGAGATAGAGAGAGAGAGAGAAAGCTTTCTGTCTCTGCTTCCATCCGCCTTTGATAGAAGCTGCTGCAGAGCAGTGATGGAGCTTGTAACAAGCTGCATTTGAATATTTTAAAGAGGGCATCCATGACTTTTGATGTACACATATTTATGTAAATGAAGTAGAGGATACAGATCCCAGTAGAGACCACATCCTTTTATTCTTCGCACTGGATTTTTTTTTTTTTTTTTTCAATAAATCTGAATGAACTCTTCACACTCCCTTTGAGACACCTCCTGCCCGCCTACCACCACCACCACCACCACCACCCTGCACTGTGGAGTGGAGTCAAACTCCTCTGCCTCCCACATACGTATGAATGAGTATATGAGTCTGCGCCTGTGTGCTGTGTGTGTTTCAGCAATGCGTGTGTGTGGTCCAAATATACCCGCAAGAACAGAAATCACAGAGCTAATCGTGCATGTTGTCTGAGGTTTAACAGTGAATGAGGTGTAGGTTACAGGTAATTTCCAGGCTCTGGTGATAAATGGAATGATTCCAGTCAGAGGTGAGTAAAGAGCAGATTGACCTTTGGTTCAACAAACATTTCGGGGAGGCAAAGCTGCTCTGGAGGCAGAATTCATCTTAACTGTAGGTTAAAGCAAGACCTCTTCAAAATGCTGCTGCTGGTTATGATAAAATTTTTCCAAATCAGCTTAGGTTTGAAATCCATTCAGAAAAAGGCTTAATTAGCTAATTAGACTAGCTTAGCATATGTCAACGATGGTGTTGCTGAATATTAAAGTGATATAAAAAAAACTTTTTAATAAATAAGTACACTGGTCAAAGTAAATGACAATGAAGAGTCAAAAGCAGCACATAGGTTATGTTCACATTCAGGCCTCAATGCTCAATTCCAATTTCTTTGTCAGATCTGATCTTTTTATGTCGATGGTTCACTTCATGTTTGTAAGTCACATGTAGTTTCCTAAAGGACCGCATATGCACATTTAACTGAAATGTGATGATGACATATGAATTCCACCCTGACAGGGATCACAGAGCCAGAGATCAGACAACATATGCAAGTGGCTCAGTGATCTGATATTAAAAAACATCTGATTTGGTTTGTTCATGCACAAAAATCAGATCTGAGATCAGTATGTAACGTGAATATAGCCATAGACTGCAATAATTTTCACGTGCAATTTTTCCACTAAATCATACCTTCAATAATTTTAAAGACGCTAATCGCGGAAAATACTCTGGAGCTTGTTTTGGATGAGTGTGCAGAGGCAGTCTCACTGCTGGGTTTCTTTTTTTTACCGAGACTGACTTCTATACAGAAATGTTTTTTCTCACTCTGACATCTTGATCCTCAGAGGAACATTTTAATATGTAAATTACAATATATGTCCAAGGAAGAGGTTAAAACACAAGCGACCAGAACGTCTGGTCTTTGGTGTGGACTGCTGGACGAGATTAGAGGAATTTTGGATGATTAAGGTACAAATACTGTATAAATAATGAATTACAGCTGTTAAAGTTAGAATTAAAAGGACCTGAATGGCTTTCTAAGCATCCAGGAATAACAAAATAGTTCTGATCTCTGCAGACATTCCAGGGAATGTCTGTCAAGAGCTGAAGCAGAGACGCTGGCCAGTGGCATCAATCAGTTGATTTAGATGTTATGATCTGCAGTGTCAAAAGCAGCGCTCAGGTCCAATAACGCTAAAACCAAACATCTGCATCAGCTTGCACCGTGATGTGTTCTGAAGGTGTTTTCAGACAGAACGCGAGGCAAATGTTGAGACATGATGCAATTGCATGGAAAGATGTGATTGGTGGCGAAGAGCTTGCATCAAGTTGGATGAATTGAAGCCTGGTCTGTCTGTGCAAGTTATAAATGTTATCAACTCACGTATCCCCAGGCTTTATGAATGTACTTCAAAAAAAAATGTACAGAAACAAAAGGAAAAGAAAAAAAAGATGAGTGGCTGCAGGGAAAATAACAGAACTGAAGTTCCTGGTGAGTTCTGAGATCATTCAGAGGCTCAGCTGGCACAATATGAGCACACTGGAATGGAAATGAGCTAGTAACTGGCAAAATATGTCTCTTCTCTTTGTATGAGACGAATGATCTTTATCCCTGACAATGAAATGTAATAAACTAAACACATACAGATAGCCAGTGTATATAACATGTTGCTGGTTAGCGTGCAGGTTTACGTCAAGGCCCGTCATCAAATCAGCATGAATAATGCCAGAGATTTAAACACACATGAAAGGATAAGACGTTTATTGTTGATATCAAACCAACATTGAATTGATCTGCTTTAACGTATTGTGCGTGTATCCAAAGTGTGATCATGTGTCCGAAGCAGTCGTGTGTTCGTTCTTCAAGAGTGAACCTAAACGTCCCTTTCACATTTACATATTATATTATTATTATATTAATGTTATTATTGCTTTCAAAACGGGTGCTCTTATTTGAGCCATAGCTCCAGATATTATTCTATTGATTTCCATAACCGTCTACCTCACATTAATCTGAACACTGAAGAATAAGCTCTTGTATTAAATGGCAGATCCATCGGCTCGCCAATTCCCCCGATGTGACTGTGATGAAAAATAGATGCAGGCTGAGTGGATGACCAAAGATAATGGCTTTAATGTGAATCAGGTGTACTGGCAAGACATTTCGTTTAGCTCGACATTCTTTTCGGGTTCACCAACTTCCACTAGACTTCCCACACAGGACGGCCGGGAGTCTATTTACAGACACTTGAACCGCAAGCTTTTCTCGCCATGTAAAAAAGATCTTAGCTCAGGCCCAGTCATGCATAAACATGAAGTCTGAAAGTATTGCCACATTTTTATGTATTGATACAAGGGTTGTGGAGAAACAAAGTGCTTCTGAGAGCTGACCCTTTCCATTTCTGATAGTTAGCCTGCAGCTCCATGCTGTCAAATATCCTGTAAGTTAGCATAGAGAGAGCTTGATGTGTGGACCTTGAGGGGGAAGGGTCTTCCAAGTGTAACCCGCTCATGCTGAACTTTGTGACTTTGCGTTTGCATTTACATAAGTGAGTGTAAGTTCAGATGTCATAGCTTCATAAGGAAAATAATGTTACAACCTTTTCAAAATAATCCTGAAATTAGGAATTTGACCCTCATTTATCGGAGGCTCTGAAGTGCTACACATTCCTGTCTGTATTTCATTACCAATCCGACACGGGAGAAAACAAAAGCTTGAAAGGATTCAAAAACGGTTCCTCCGAATTACAGGGCTAAGCATGCTGAGAGTAATTACAGGTATTGATTCACAGCTCCAATTATAGGAGGAAAATTTGACCAATGCACACTGTGCTAGTTTGCTATTAATTCCAACTGTGTTTTCTTTTCCATGATGTAAATGATTCATGAAGTAATCATGTGGTGTGAGCAGTGGCTTATTTTTATTGTCTCTTTTTTTTTTTTTACTGGCTGTGAGAAAGGACAGAGACAAATCTTGCTTTTCACCGCCGTGCCCAAGGACACCATCGAGCCGGAGGAGCTGTATGACTTATACATGAAAGAGTCGACATTATTTAAGTAAAAGGTGTGCACTGCCACTTTAACAGGTGAAAAAATAGCAATGTCTGTCAGGGAAGTAGATGTGGACAGAGGCTTTCTAGCCGCTCACATGGCCAGTCAAGAGAATCCGTCAGCAGGTAGCTAAGGAACAGCAATGACATGCTGGGACTGAGGCAATAGTGCCGTCACAGGGGATGCTAGTGGAACATCTGAAAGGCCTTGTTCTCAGTAAATTGCCACAAAACCTGGATTCCTATGGCTATGGTTCATGATGCATATCTAGACAGACAGTATGCTACACAGAGCTGTGGAATCCTAAAACCAAAAGCCAATATGTTGTATGTTATAAGAAACAGACTCAGGTCTTGATTAGGTTGTACAGCTTGTAGAATTCTGAATTTGATGGTGCGTTTAAGGCAGCGTAAAAAAAAGGAAAATCTCTGGGGGTCTACGTGGTTTTATAAAGGGTAAATAAACTGAAAAATATAAACAATCTGGGGACTTTGGACAAGGTTACGAGCAGGCCGGCTGTCCTCGGGGATGCGGTTGATGAACCTTTATGCTCAGATTCATTCTCAGCCCTGCAGTTAATTGTGCGCTTGTAAAAAGTGGGTGTCACGGTGCCCATAGCCCACTATCAGATCAGCTGTCCTCTAGAGACTTAGGAGTTTGTGAGGGTTTTTTTTTCTTTCTATGAAAGAATGAAAGAATAAGCAGCATCTCAGGCTTCTTCTATGTGGGAAATACAACCTTTGTGTGAGGTTCATGCTCCACTTTTCCCCAAAGAGAGAATGACATCTCATCCTACAGGTGATGAACGAGTGAAATGATCTGGTAAAAATTGGTAATAGCAAAGAAAAAAAAACAGTCATGCGTTGTTACTGTAAGATCAAACTTGGCATGCCATTACCAGAGATCTACAAAATGACTGGAAAGCAGGAAATCAGGGTAATAAGTGTTTGCCAGGTAGATTTCTCTTTTGT
This sequence comes from Pampus argenteus, assembly GCA_036937835.1. Lineage (NCBI taxonomy): Eukaryota > Metazoa > Chordata > Actinopteri > Scombriformes > Stromateidae > Pampus > Pampus argenteus. Next base: position 16,671,465 of record CM072876.1, on the reverse strand, counting down.
GTTTTCAGACTATAAAGATGAATCTCTTTTTTTGATTTGTTTATTTTACCCGTTAATTACATTTTAATGAGTGTAATAATAGGTACATTAAAGGACTATAATGTATTCAAGTATTTTTAATGGGTTACCTGCAGTGTTTAAGGGATTTTCTAAGTGGGTAAAAACTCCTGACTGCAGTCTCTGTGCTAGTTTAGTACTGAAAACCACACCTTTACTTGGGAAGAAGGCCCAGGTGAAGATGGCTAATTCATTAAACCAACCTATGTTTAACCTGATGTTATTTAAGCAATATAAATGTTGAGTTGTGTTCTCCAAATAATGAAAGCGGTTGATCAGCTCTCTAAGATAAGCGTTTATTGATTGTAGAGGGGACGATCAATTGTTACAGCAGCTCGTGGAGAACAGGCCAGGAGAGGTAGATCCAGGTAGCTTTCAATTCAAAAACTATCATCCACAGTCAAACAGATACGTTGACTCAGTGTATGGATACACAATATGTACTCCAAAATTACAGTGACTTCAGCTAAGGAGTTTATATGGGGATGAAAAGTCTCCGAACAATATATTAAGCTGATTGTTAAATAACAATATTCAATTTATATGCTATAAACCTGTATCCCTCCCTGTAAAACTGATGTTGTAATACCCTCGCTGCTGTTTATAGCATTGAATAAGTCAGGATGTACATTTGGAGCCAGCGCTGTTGAGATGAACTTGCACCTTTGCAGCAGCCTGCAGTATCATGATGGGATGGTGTATGAAGGAAAAAACATTGCCGTTTCCAAGGATACCGTTCACGTACTCCAGGCTTGCTCCTCCCAGTCAATCAACCACTTTGATCCAGACTGAAAGCGTCTTTCGGTTTTCATTTTTTGGTTTTTAATTGAAATGTCTCGATCTATTGGAACAATTGCCATGAAATGTGGTAAGCTACGGATACAAGGGAGAGAATCCCCAGAGACTAATGAATTCCCCCATACAACCACCAGCAAGTCATTAATTATTGCATATACAGTTGTTTGCTATCTACTGGATAGCGTGGTACAAAGTTTTTCTCCAGCACCACCAGCAGATTCACATTTGTGAGTGAAATGTCTCGGGAAACTTGGGCCTATTGGACGGACTATGAAAATAAATACAAACTTTTTTTACGTTTTTATCAAGACATATCTGGCTTCCTAATTTTCTTATTCTGAAAACTTCCACAAGACATGACATTTCTGCTCTCATTTTGTTGTCGCTTACATTTTTTGTAAGTCCCTCTGTTGAAGTCTGCTTATTTTTCGGCTAATGTGGAACATGAATCTTGAGATCATTGACTGTGTGCTGCAGCAGTTAGCCGCGTGTGGAGAATGGAGCTGATCAGAGGAATCCTTTGGGAGTTTGAGGGGGTCAATTATGCCCAATTATCAGTAAATACAGCCCAATTTATCTCTTTAGAAGTTGTCGATCCCATTTGACGGAGGCATTGTGTTGGTATTGGATGCGGTCTAATATTCATTAAAGGGCTTGCTCCTTATTGTTCGTTTGGGTAGTTTATCACTATTTGCAGTAAATTGTTTAGACATTCAGTTTGCTGTTTTCTTCGTGAAAGTGTTTCACTGTGATTTTGGTTCCCTTTCAAATGAGCCGTATGCGCGACAGAATAATATGTACCCATCATCCAAGGTCCCTTACCCACAACAGTACCATGACATCTGCTGATGGAATTTGTCTCCTGCCCAGTATGACAGATCCAAGCAATCTGGATCTCAAGGACAGGGGACATAGACCCTGCCAAAGGAGGATGATAGACTCATCCCCTCGTGAACTACAACTGAACTGGCAAATCATATTTTACAACCTTTCCTTACGCTTTATCTTCTGCTTTGCTTTTCCCTTTGCTTTCCACACCTTTCATTCCAGTCTATTTCCCATTCTGTCTCGTTTTCTTTCCTTTGGATTCAGGTTCCTTCCCTGACTCTTCTTTTCCTTTTTCTTCTTTTTTCGTTTCATAATTTACTGGATATAATTAACACAAGATTAAAATTAAAAACATGCGCCAATGTAAATATTAAATTTGCAGAGACTGTAAAAAACACAACATGTCTTTGCAATGCCGGGAAGTGACGAGAGAGACTGCTGTCTAGGTGGAGCGCCACAAAAATGCAGCGTGAAGCTCCAAAATCTACCACAGAAATGTTTCATTCTGACCTCCAGACTTCAGCAGCTCATTGACGAGATGTCTGAAAGCTGCTTCTCTTCATGATCGGGTATGTAGTTAGCCTGATTGCAAGAAACGATCTTTTAAAAAGCACTTGTGTTTTGTGTTATAAGGTCAGAGTATTTTCTCGAGCAGGGTGATGTTTAGTGAAACTATTGGAAGCCTATGTGTGTGTATTGGTGGCCACTCTGCTGCACCCTCATTACACTTGGCAAGCAGTGTGCACACCCATAACCTCTCCAGCTATGGCAGGGCTTGGACAGCGGACATGTTCTCCCTATTCCCCTTTCGCTGACTGTCTGCCTTGCTCCTACTTTTACCGTCTCTTGCCAGCTCTGTCTGATTCGGCAGATCAGATGCACAGAACACAGATTGAAATATTGGTAAATTAGTGAAGTATACAGTAAAATGTCGCCTGTAAAAGAGCTCTGTATATTTATGTGTATGTGTTTGTATATGCTGTGACCTCAACACACCTTTTTTATATTATGAAATGAGCCCAGGGCTAAAGGCACTCTGAAGCTTTTTTTTCAATGATCTGGCTTAACTGGGGCTCTTAGCTGTAGGGAAGCAAACATTTTGCACTGCTGCCTTTTGAAGTGGCTGTGAACAGACCTAATTTTAACTGGAGTAAGAGCTCAGACGTTCGTGAAAATATTCTTTGAATGGAGCACAACACAACGTGTTACTTGTTCCTTTCTGCACATATTACGGACGGAACCGAATACATTTTGTGTTTTATTCTGCAACAGGATGAATGTTTGGCCTGAATAAATAAGTTCCACCGACATGTGGCCACTACCACCATCAACCGCTATGATCGCTGTCAGTGAGATCCCACCACCCACGTCCAGCCCGAGGAATCAGAGATGACAACCAAGGTGTCAACGCCATGGGAAGGTAGGGAAAGACAGATGCACCCGGAGCTGCCTGGTGTCAGTATCAGGTATCTGCTCTGCTTCTGCACCTGCTGTATTTTTAGCCGGAGAAGATGGGACACAAGCTTGAAATCAGATTTCATAACTTAAATAAACAATAATGCATCATGAAAATCAGTGTGTTTGTAAAGGAAAACTACAAGCTTAGGGCATCACTTCTACCAGTTATGATAAAAATCATAGAAAGTAATTGCTGAGGTCTGAGAACGCAGTTACACGCTCTCTTGTTCGCATGTAGTGAATATGTGGAGCGTAACACTGTTCACATGCGTTTAGTAAAACAGAAAACAGCATTAATGTTAACAAGCATCTCATGTTCAGTGGTGTCTTCATACAATCAGCGGTACAGTAGTGAGTTCAACTGTTCAGACAAATGTGTTTACTTACGGACTTCAGCTTGATCACGAGAAGCAGTCTCATAATGCTTATTCACTGTAGCAATATGACCTACATTCTGTTGTAGGAGCTCGAATGCTTTGAAGTTTGAATTTTTTATTCTTCCTTTAGAAGGCTGCAACTTATCAAACACTTTCCCCCCCACCCCCACCCCTATTTAATTCTTAATATCAAAGCTTTTGAAGACTCAATTAGTCAAATCTCTGGTGTTGTCATGAACTTACTTTAAAATTAGATTTAATAGAGGAACATAGAGAAATGGGCTCTGATATAAACACTGTTAGATTTGTTTTTTGGACACTATCTTGAAGGAAACACTGCAACACATTTCAACAAAGGAGCATGTTTGCAGAGCATTACAGCTCTGTGTGTGAATGACATCATTCAGGATTCCCGGCCTATCACACAGCAACATAAACCGTGGAGCATCTGGTTGATGGGTGTGTGTGTGTGTGTGTGCATAAATCCAATCTGACTCCAATCTGTTAAAGAGAGCAATCTGGTTACACTGCTGCAAACCAGCATGACGGAGAGAAAGTTCACATAGCACATGAGATGAAAGACAGACCCCAAAAAAATGATATTCTTACATAGTCACACATATCTGTGCAAACAATGAAGTCACTAGTCTCCAGATCCCTTTACTGCCTAAATCAAAGAATCCTAAAGATTAAAATAAACATGAAGGATGGGACTGAAAAAGTATATTTTGTAAAAAAAAATATATATATATATATATATACTACATGGATAAGTATAATTGTGTTTGGGCTGAGTTCATCCCCGCTGTGCAAAACTCAGTAAAGTCGTCTGAGGGTGATTTTCTCCATTTTTTTTTCCCTCATTCAGATGGAAAGATTCTTAGTTGTCATGGAGATTTTAAAGTCCACGAAGACTGTGGGATGCTGTTGAAAGCACTGGGAAAAAAAGGTAACATATGAGTCAAGTGTTTGTTTGTTTAGAAATGTTAACCGATTGTGTTCGAGACAGGCGGAAAAGTGCAAAAAAAATAAAAAAATAAAAAATAAAGCAAGAAGACTGACTGACTGACTGATAAAATAGAACACTAAACTAAACATGCAAACCAAGAATCCAAAACCCCAAATTTGATTAATTTATTCTTATATATTCTTATGTAGTTTATGCTACTTTATATTTTACTTCTATTTCATTACATTTCAGGGGGATATTGTACTTTTTTGTCTTTTTTTTTTTTTCTGCAGTTACGAGGAGATCACATGAAAACATCATCAGTGCAACAACAAGTGTTCAAATATGTTGTTGCGGACACATTTTCATTAGTTTCAGATTTTTTTACAAAATTCAAAAAAGAATAAAAAAATGTGAACAGTACAATGTTGTAATATCCTATGTATGAAGACAGCCTGCTATAAGAGGGGATCAAGGAAATTATGTTTAATATTCATTATTTTTATAAGAAGGGCTCTATGTCAAATTCCTCATTTTAAAAAGGGGCGATCCACATTCGATGAGCCGCCTCTTATATTAAGTTACACATCTAACCCTGGTTGTGAGTTTTAAGACAAAACATTCACCAATATACACTTTAACTTTAATTTAATAATGAACTCTCCCACATCTACCCACACTGGGTGCAAATGTCACAGCAGTTAGGTGTGAAAATCCCATTAAAATGCCCCAACAGGGCACATCCAAATGGGTCAAAGAAAGATTCAATACATCCCAGTGAGTGTTTCTCTACTCCATTTCCCCAACTCCAGGGAGGGTGTATCCCACCCACATGCTACTTTGAAAATGGCCAAAACCGCCTCCATAACATATTAGAATATTAGAATTTTTCTTTACCTTGACTGGTCACTTAAATCTGTGCTTAGAGGCAGAAATTATATGAACAGAATAATAAAACGTATCCGAAAGTTTGAACAAATCTCCGTACAACTTTTTCTCCTGATTCTAAAACTTAGCTTGAGGGTAGTGATTAGTTTCCTCTTTACTCTCATGATAGAAAGTGTGCGTTTCATCAAAGTGGCAGACCAGACTGCAGTCACACTACATGCTGATACGGAGGCTTGTCAAAGCAGGCTATTAGAGCATACATGGCTGAGACATAGCTCACTTTTGCAAGACACAGAGGGACAGTTTTCTCATTGAGATTGTGCTTTTTTAAAAATTAACCTGCAATTAATTACATACAGGCCTGCAGTGAGCATGCATATGACATATAATTACAGTATTTCACTCCTACCAGGTCTTTGCTGGCATGATGGAGTGCTTCATACAACACGGCACCATCTGTTAGCCTCCCTGGAAGTCTTTGGTATGGCTTGTACTCTACTGCTCCCTAGAGGTGTTGGATTTGTACTGCGACTTGAATGTTCCCATCTGCGTGTATGTGTCTTCACATGGAATATCATATTACACGGTGCAGGAAAGATGTCAGGACGGATGGTGTAGAAGGGGATTTCCAAATGTCCAAATTGAGGACAGACAGCATCTGGGAAACAGTTTAGATTAAGGAATTACATTCTACTCATTTTTTTTTTGTCATTTGCTCTGATTGGTTCCAGAATTAGACCGCAGTAGACGAAAGGATTGAAGCATTTATAGGATTATTTGTCACATACACAAGCAATATGTGTAGTCAAATGAAAGACTATTGTATAAAAGACTAATGCGAGAAATAAGAATTTAAAAAAAGGATAAATATGTATGTGTAAGTTCACTCGATATGTTCTTGTTCCTTCAGTGGGATGTCGGAGCTTCACTGTGCAGAATGATGTATGTGCACATGTTGATATTAGATCTGCTGAAAGTGGAAAGTTTCTCTGTGCTCATTAAAAATCTGATGAGCATGATTTATGACATCACGTCTAGTTCGGAGCCAGTCATGTTCCAGTCATGCAACGTACACAAGCGTGATGTGGAAACTTGAAGCCTGTGAAATGAAATATATTTGCATATTATAGATTCTGGAATTGTATTGAGGGGGAAAGAGTAGATATGATTTTAAGGTTTTTAATGTGGTAATTATACTATATTTTTTCTTGTGGGAAAACCACCATCAGACACTCATTATTATTTTTTTTAATAAAGGGTCAGTCCAGCCACATATTGGACAGATTACAGTAGATGTAGACAGGAAATATGATCCAGTAATACTGTAGGTATAATCAAAGATGTTGCAGTAAGCATCCTAAAGGGAAACTCCACCAATTTTACACAGCAGCATGTGTTTCCATGTGTTGTGGAGTTGACCTTGCATGTTAAATGTTGCACAAGGTTTAAAATGTAAGAATGAAAGAGACACACATACTACTGCATCAAATATTAAGAGGAAAAGCTGTGAAATAAGTTATAATAAAACACACTAGTTTAATAATTGAATGTAATGTGTGAGAACAATTACTATTCTGAAAGGATAAAAACCAGCATATTACTGTGATCACAAAGTGAATGCTTTCTAATCTACTGGGTGCACAAGTCTATGTTATTCCCAGTCTATTTGTCATCTGCTAGATGGGCCTTTTTTTCTCTTTTTTTCACTTCTCACTGCTGATAAAGCATAGACGTAATTAATTACTTTAATTAATGATGGCTCATTTCCATTCAAGCAATGCCTGGGACCATGAAACATGTGTCATACCGAGGCCATGGAACTGGAAAGCCCAAATGGAATGCAGCCATAATGTATCAGTTTCAGCTGTGGTTTTCAGGCTGACAAATCCAATCCGGGAAAACGCTTAGTGAGGATACAGGCATACGGGCACATTTTGGTTATTATTCCGATTTAAATATGTGGAAGTCCAATTGTGGATTAAATACAATTAATGACATTACATATGGAATATGCCTTGGATGCCATTTTTCTATATAAAGATATTTAAAGGTATTGATAAAGGACAGGCTCAGGAGTCCATATGAACACTGCATGAGTAATCATTCCTTCTGTTCATACTGTGTGGAGAAACGCTTTTAATGTGAAGCTTCTATGAGGCTTCATCAGTGTGAGTTAGTCATATCAAGTGTGTATCTGACACATTTACAGTCTGTTTAGCATCAGACTCCCTCTTTGTGTTTCCCCTGTTGAGCTGTGGTGGAACAAAAAGAGGAACTTTGACACTAAAAGGCTGTAACATTGAAACATATATACTTTATTTAACTCAGAGGGACAATTGAAGCCCCATATTAACTTCAGATAAACTTCTAAATACATTTTTTCCATCACCACATTACAAATTACGTAGAATGAGGACTGATTTTTCCCCCATCACTTCCATTATAAGTGCATTATGAAGTTATCTTCTAGTGGTCAGTATGAACAGGATGGATTATTACAGTAAGAAAAATATAATTAATAAAAATAAAAAAATCAGTGTTCAATTGGACTCCTGTTGTTATAAGGGAGTTGGGGAGAAAAAGCGAAGTGGAGTCAGTTGTTCCTTCTGGCTCTCCGTCCTACGTCACTTTGTGTTGACGTGTGGCTAGGCTGAGACTGAGAGCTGCAGTTACCCAGCTAGCTCATACTTTTTGAATAGCAGTCGTAGTTAAGGAAAGCAGTGACAGCTGTTCGTGTTTCGCAGACACATACAGCTTCAACAATGGCAGCTGACTGGGAGGAAATTCGACGGCTTGCCGCTGACTTCCACCGAGCACAGTTCGCTGAGTCGGTGCAGAGGTAAAACGCATCTAACGGACAGCTGTTAGCAGCAAAGCTAATGTTCGCTAACATCGATTGAACTTTGCTTTTAAAGTAACGCTGTTGGTTAATCTTGAATTGTTTTCCTTTCTCAGTTGTCGTCAGCAATGGCAAGATCCACTAACATGAGTCTTTAAGTAGGAAAAAAGCCACTTTTACCACTTGTGTAAACCTCTCCACAGGCTGTCAGAGAGGAACTGCATTGAAATTATCGCAAAACTGATTGAAGACAAGAAGCTGGATGTGGTGCACACACTGGATGGAAAGGAGTACATCACCCCGGCTCAGATCAGCAGGGAGATCAGAGATGAGCTGCACGTCCATGGAGGTGAGTTTAACATGTAACCGACACCTGCTGAAAAACAGCTGTCAGATTACACAAACACATATATAACACTAATATATAGTTTCTGCTGGATTTCCTGTATTCACCAGTCAGTCTGAGTAGCGCTGTTGTTAACTGTAGCATATTGAGAATTGGACATATCCTAACAGTAGATACATGGTATCATTCTGATCCACAGGGCGTATCAACATCGTGGACCTCCAGCAGGTGTGTATTGTATTATAACCCAGCCTGTGCCAATAACAAGCTGAGACGCATGATTCACACGTGTTATATCGAAGCTTCTTCCTCCTCTGAATGCCGTCTTGATTTTTCCTACAGATTCTCAACGTCGACTGGGTCCATGTTGAGAATAGAGCAAGTGACATAGCGAAGTCTGACAAAAATGTTCAGCTTGTGCTGGGACAAGTAATTGATGAGTGAGTATGGAGGGATCAGTCTGTCCATCGGGCACATGCAACTATAACAGCTTTTTAAACATTATTATTATTATTATTTTACCTTCCTCCCAGCAGCCAATCACAGACCTAATAGTCCATTCTGCTGCTTCATAAACCCCTTTTACTCTGCTTCACCATCCTATTCGAAGAAGGCCTTTATTTAAAAAAAAAATAAAGTGTCTTTCTTTACATCTTGATGATCTCGTGTTGTGTTTTAGTGGGTACCTGAACCGCTTAGCTGAGGAGGTTAATGACAAACTGCAGGAGGCTGGTTTGATGAGTATTGCAGAGCTGTGTAAAAGCTATGACCTGCCAGGAGATTTCCTAACTGAGGTGAGTCACACAGACCGCAGCCCGTCTTTACCTGCATGTGTCAATGAGGCGGTAGATTGTAATTGTGTCATTGTGCTGTTGGACAACTGTGTGTGTGTTTTCTCATGCGTCTCAGGAGTTGTCGAAGCGTCTTGGGAAGATTATCCAAGGAGAAATGGACCAATACAACAGAGGAGTCATATTTACCCCGGCTTTTGTTGCTCGCCACAAAGCCAGGATACGAGGGCTTTTCAGCGGCATCACGCGGTAATCGTTGCTCCTCTACAGTATCGTGGTAAACGGTTAGTTTTGTATTTTATACTAAACTCCCTCTGTTTTTACTTACCTCTACAGGCCAACACCTGTCAGCAGCATGATCGGAGCTTTTGGATTTCAGGAACATCTTCTGTATTGTGAGGACGTACTGCTGTGATGTCTTATTTTTGCTGATGTATCACTTGTGTGTCATATTGTATTGACGGGTTTCCTTGTTGCCAGCTGTCCTGGAGGAGCTGGTGAACACCGGACGGCTAAAAGGAACAGTGGTTGGAGGGCGGCAGGACAAAGCTGTGTACATCCCTGATATTTACTCCAAAACACAGAATGCTTGGGTGGACTCTTTCCTCCAGCAGAACGGATATTTAGGTGAGATTATTGTTAGCATTGTTATTATTATCACATTTCTGACACCAAGAGATGTTATGACATCTTTTACCTCCCAAGGTTAAAATATCACCATCATTTAAGTTTGAATTTTTCCATTTTTATGCCTTTCTGAGTCTTATCTTTCTTTTAATTAATATAGTGTTTAGAGGATATGCTATATTTAGCTATTATTGCAATTTAATTTGAAGAGCGCACACAAAAGTTTAAAAAATGACATTGTTGGCCTGTTCCTTCTCTGGAGAGCCGACCCACGCGCAGATCAACTTGGACCAGAGCTTTGTGACGTGTGTATGGTGTCACTGATGAAGTCTTCCTCCTGCAGAGTTCGATGCGTTGGTCAGGCTCGGGATCCCTGAGCCCTCCAGCTACATTAAGAAGCGCTTCAAGTCCAGCAAGCTGCTGTTCCTCAGAGCGGCCTGCGTGGGTCAGGCTCTGGTCGACCAGGTGGAGGCCTCTGTGGAGGAAGCTGTCAACTCTGCCACATGGACTGACATACAGGTGCTCTGTCTTTAACTGTCAATCCATCTCTTGTTAAATAACAGTGCAAATATTTGTGACTTCGGTTCCTTACTCCTTACTCTCTGGCTAGTTTAGCCGATTTTGCCGAGCTGCCTGTCGATGGAGGACATTGGGATCCTGATCAACCAGGCCATGAGGAACACTAACGTGCAGTCCTCTGCCAGAGTGCTGGGAGGCACTGTCGTCGTCAGCGAGAAATTCATCAGCAGCTGCCTCTCTTTATTTGATGAAGACATGCAGCAGAAAGCTCAGAAGGTACAGCGTCATTTGTCACTCAGATTCAGGTATTTCCAAAAAGTTTGAAGCATTTTAAAATTACAGCATCTTTGCTTTCCTGCGATGTGGCTCTCAGGAAGTTAAGAACAATCCGGTGTTTCTGATAACTGAAGAGGATCTGAAGCCATTGTCCATGCTGACAGAGAGCTCAGCACTGTCAAAAAAGGAAAAGAAAGAGGCAGAGCGCAGGAAGAAGGCCACAGGTTGGTTAAAAGCTCCCCACCTGACGCAGGAAGTCTGTAATATGTGAAAGACTGAAGAAACGTATCATTAAGTTTAACCGTTTGTATCGCAGAGGGCAGCGGCAGCGTGAAATCAGGCGGAGGAGGAAACGCCAGAGAGATCCGGATTCGTAAAACCAAGAAGAAAGGGAGGAAAGACGAGGACAGTGATGACGAAACCGGACCTTCCCAGCAAAGTACTGTCACAGCCCAAACATATCTTATCCTCACTGAGACATATTGTCTCTATATGCACATCAAACCTGCTCAGTGAGGCATTTTACTGTAACAAGAGTGTAATGGCTGGTTGGGTAGAATGTCTCCCTTGGGTTGTTAAGCTCTTCTTTTTTTCAAGACAAAGGTAACTGTAGTATCCCTGCGAGACTAATTAGGTTGTGTTTTACCTTTGCCAAGATCGCAACAAACATACCGAAGCCCCCTTCATGACCGAGAAGGAGATCATAGCTGCTTTAGAGCAGCGAGTGAGTGACTGCCCGGAAGAAATCCTCTCTGAGCTGGCAGAGCATTTAGTACGGTAATACAGGCTTTTGTCTAAAAGTTAGTTTTCTCTGCTAACAGTTTTCCAAAGAAAGCTGGAGAATAATAAATCCATCCCCTGCAGGCCTTTGACTAAAAGCTATCAGGAGGTGCTGCGGAGCGTCTTCATGTCCTCCACCAGCTCTCCATTGGGTGCTAGCAAGAAGAAGAGCATGAAGGATCTGCAGGAGGAGATCACCAACCTCTACAACAACATCCGACTGTTTGAAAAAGGCGGCAAGCTCTTCTCCGGTAATTACAGAACCCACCTAGTTGAAAGATAACTCTTGTAAATAATAGAACATAAAAAGAGCTCATCTCATGAAATATACATACAAATGTTAAACACTCACTCACCACTTTATTGAGACTACACTAATAGCTGTCTGTCACACCACATGGGGTAAAATGAGCAGGCGTTGTACCCAATGTTTATTGTTGTTCCCACACCCCACACTTTACTTCACGCCACTATAGAGCTGATTTCCTTGTAGTCTGATCTGGAATATCATATTCTGAAAATCTTGATAAAATCCAGTAAACAAAGGGAGTGAAAACAGCAGAAACAGTTTGGGGGTTTTAAGGATTCACCTAACAACCGACGTACTATGACACTGCAGATGAAACCCAGGTCCTCATTGCCAAGCACGCCCTGAAGACCGTGTGCACAGACGTCACCAACATCCTGGTGAACTTCCTGGCCGCCGACCTGATGATGTCCGTGGAGAACCCCAGCGCCATCACCAACGAGGTCAGAAACCACTCCCGCTCTAAGTGACCAGATTTACAGGACGAGATCACAGTTAGGCCTGTGTGTCAGTGTGTGAAATGCACCACCGGGACCTCGTTAGGTCTTGATCATCTTTTTCGTCTCTGCTTTGTCGCCTCAGGTCAGAGTGAAGATTTTGGGCAAGTTATCAGAAGAGACCAAAGGGCCTCTGATGAAGCTGCACAACTGTCTGAATGGCAGAGTAAGTTTGTTTCCAGTCAGTTACATCAGCTGCTTTGGTATTAGGAGATGCGAAGCTGAGAAACATCTTTACCTGTTGTTCTCCGCAGACTATTGAAGACTTTCTGACCAACATAGAGATCTGTGCAGAGGTGTGTGGCTTCATGCTCAAGAAAGTAGACAAGAAGAAGGAGAGGTAATAAAAATGCTGCTGTTTGTTTTGTTTAGTTTGACTGTTTGTTTCCTAGTCACTGACTTGCTTATGTGCGTCTCCTTTCAGACAGGCCCTGTTCCTGCACCGCCAGGCTCTCACTGAGCAGCTGAAGGAGACGGAGGACCCCGCTCTGGTCCTGCACCTCACCTGCGTGTTGCTGTTTCAGGCCAGCACCCAGTGCATGCTGCACGCTCCGGGACGCTGCGTGCCTCAGATCATTGGCACACTCACGGGCAAGATACCCACAGTATGTCTCTCACTCACTGACTTTAAGCAGTAATGTGACTTGTTAGCAGGTGAGAAACCAGCGAGGTGTCAGCCAAAGTTGATTTGTGAGGTAGAAGAAGCTTCACGTACCAAACTCTTAACAAGGCCAACAGAATTTTCACTATCAGTTTAAACTGCCTCGCTACATCTTATCAGACTTTCAATAATCTAAGATTATCAAATTAAAGGATTTGGCTGGCGGTGTATATTTTTCTTAATAAATTTTACGCGCAGAGTCAAACCAACAATGAATATCTTCCTCTGTGCCTCTCTGTAGACCTCCAGTGTCCAAAATCTATTAAAACACATCACACCTATCATATCTTGTCTAGAAACAGCAATAAGATAGTTAATATCAGGATGTGCTATATAACACAAACTCTTTGTGCTACATTATAAATTTCTTAAAGAACTTCAGTCCAAAGTGAAGATGTTGTGTTATGTAGCGCAACAAGCTAGTGAAGCTCTGTAAACAAACTTGTAAGTAGGATGAGTTCATTGTTGGTTTTAAAAGCAGCTGCTGTAGTGCTGTAGTAGCCCGCTTCTTCTAGAATATAGACAGGTTTTTTTCTCCAGAAAGACAAATGAAAGGAACGCTGGATGAAAGATTGCAGTGACTTACAGAATCTTCTGGCTTTATGCAGCAACAATTGAAATTATCCTCACATCATTCGTGACAGTTCACAGCCAGACTCAACAAGTCATCTTAAATCACTGGCACCCAGCTAACATCAATACAATCCATATACCAGAAACAAGCTGTCACCCTCCTATAAATCACTGCTGACCAGGACTAACCGTTTAAAATCAGCTTTGTCCTTCAGTCAGTCAGTGTGGAACTGCTGCGCTGTATGTGAACACACAAACATGGAGCATGGAGGGGGTGGAGGAGGTGTTCATGTAAAGAAGCAGAAGCTTCTATGAAAAACTGTGGAAAGGAATAGACAAATGTGGCCTAATGACTTTTTGGAGTTGAATAATTCTTATTTTCATCGATGTTGTGTTGGGTGTCATAAGATGTTGTCATTAGTGAACAACTTAATTAAATCTGAAAAGCTCTTTGGTACAAATGAAGGAAACTGGTTTTCCCCTGTGTGTGTGTGTTGAAGTCAGACTCAACATTAAACAACTGATCAGTCAGTAGTGTCATCCTGACCTGCAGCAAATGATGAAATCAGAAAGGGAATTTCAGAAGCCCAAAATATTGTCATGTTGTTGACCATGTAACATTTGTAAACATCAGTAAATCCTTATTTAAACGACTTTGTTTAGAGATGAGGAACAGTTTCAGAGCAGAGCTTTCTCTCAAAGGATGACATGCATGCTGTTGAGAATGTTCATAGAATTTTTCTTTCATAGTGACAAGAAGCAATAACATGAAAATCATCCTGGAAATGTTTACATCCGATCTTCCGGACGCAGCAGCTGCCTGTGTCGTTGTAATCGAGCGTTTGTTTGTAAGTGCTGTGATGTTTGTGTGTCACAGGAGAAGCAGCAGCTGCTGTCTACCTACCAGAGCCTGGTGGTAAAGCAGCTGGTGAGCCAGAGTCAGGGCAGGAAGCAGCAGGAGGAGGAGGCCGAGGCGGACAAAGCGGAGGAGCAGGACGAGGAGGCGAAGAGCATCCGCACGCAGCTCATGTCTCTGACACCTCAAATCAAGGAGCTGGTGTCCCAGAGAAAGATGTCCGTGACCGAGGAGTGAACACGTCGGAACTCATTTATGACCAATCGTTTTATGCTCTTACATGTTCAGATAAATACTTTGAACGCAGCTCAATCAAGCTGAAATCCAGTATTTTTATGATTTATCCATGTGGTCATAATTCTAAATTATTAAATTCCTGTGCGGGATGTCTCCCTGTTTGCCCGATTAACATGAAAATCCTCAATGAGGTTCTGAATTTTCATGCGTTCAATAAATAAAAACTGGTGTGCTCAAGTTATTTGTTGACAAAGGTCATGACTCATGCTTTCACATCGCTATAGCAACGCTGACATTTCAACACTGATCTTTACAATTCAAGCAGCTCAGTTGATGATGACCATGCAATATGATCAAAAGCAGCACAATGCAAGTCGACCTTGAGGTGAGATTGAACTGTAAATTTAAGTCCTTTTAAGGAAATATATCCTTAATTCCATGTATATATAAATGAATTTGACCATTTCTACCTCACAGAAGCAGGCTTCATGAGAAAAACAATACATACGTAATGTTGACAAACAGCTGTAAGTCCACATATAATGAGGAATACTCTATATTACTGTAAAGAGTGACAATTTTGCAATATAAATTATTGTCTCAATCTTGTGGTGAAACATGGAACTGCACCCATCTGTTAAAAAGGAGAATTGAAACGTTCATGTGTAATATTGCTGTATAACTGTGGGGGGCACCAGCAGCCTATTTAAACAGATCAGCACAGCGTCCCACTGAATAATGTTTATCCAGGTTAAGAATGCCAGAATAAGATGCTGACTGTTTACATTCATGCAGAAACTCATATCTACTGCTTAAACATGCGATTCCAAAACCATCTGCTGCCGTAACAGCCTCCACTCCCAGGTGTTGGATGATGCTGACGTCAGAGCTCTGACGTCCACATATATGTAGCCATATAGTGTAAATGGTCCATTAAGTACAAACTTTTGTATTATATTCATTTTTAAGTTATGTAACTTTTGCTGAAGAGCTGTATCCGTGAACACAAGTAGTAAGATAATGGGAGATATTAAAGGTGATTTTACACAATGATGTGATGTCACCTGAGCCAGTGTTACAGAGGCATGAGATATTTATGTATCCAAAATAATGAGATATTAACATTAAAACCACATCCAGTTGTATGAAAGATGCAGTTTGCCTGTTTACACAAGCAAGCAGACTCTTCTTCCTGACCTTGAACAGCTTTTTTCCAGCTTTATTAACCTAAACAGCAGCCGACTCCTCATTCTTAGCTGTGAAAGCAGAAACTAGATGTCTATTTAACACCATGAAGTAAAAAGGTTGGTGATGTGGAGAAAAATCTAAAAGTTTGAAAATGAAACTCCACCCTCATCTCAGGGTGTGGAGGTAGAAGGAAGTGAGTGTAGCAGCTCCAGTCTACATTAGTTGCAGCTGGATCTCTGTATTTGAGTTAACTTTGAGTTGAGTTGCATTGTGGGTAACAAACTTCATCCTTCATCTGCAGAAAGGCTCCTAAAATTCCGTAAAATCCTACAAGCAGCACGAGAAGGAAACCTGAGGAGCAGGTTGTCAGAATTCAGAATATTCTCAACAAATTAGAGAACGGTGAACGGTGAACTCCAGCTTTGTGACTTTCTCTTGTGGATTCTGTCTTGAACACAAAGTGCTCGTCTAAGCCGGAGCCCGACATGTGACTGCAGCACATGCCACGTGGAGGCAGACACTCTGTCTGCATCCTGGCAGAAGAAGAGGCTGGTGAGGAGGATATGCACGCGTGAGGTCATCATACAAGCACATGCTCCACATCGCCATGGAAACAAGCATCTCTTTGCGGAGGCCAGATTCTTTTTGCTTTCTTTTTGCTTTCTGTTGTTCCACTGAGGCCTCTGGGTGTTGGCAGTGAGAGATGTCAAATGAGGAATTTCATTCTAAAATGAGAGATACAAAAACAGAGCCTCCTACTCTCAGGATATGATTCATACCAAAACAACGCTGATGCAATCCCAATATTATAGAAAACTAAACTCATGGATAACATGCATATTTTGCATGAACATATTGCATAATATACAGTACAAGCAGTGGTGTGTGTGTGTGTGTGTTTTTACTTTAGAGCAGTGCCACAATAGAATAACACAGTAACGCATGTTGTAGCGGTTCATCCAAATCACTCAGTAATTTCCTACAACAGCTGGTCACTGTTGTGTTTCGCAATCATGACTCAAAGGAGCAAAAAGTGCATTTGTTGGGGACTATTTTCTGCTGCGGTTTAATACATTTTTGGTGTGCTAATGTGATTAAGAAACACAGTGCGACAGTGGGGCTTGTTAATGTGTTTTTCATAGTTGTTTTTTTTGGCAACTATGGAGCTCTATATGGCACAAAGAAATAAGAGATATCAGGCTTTAGATACACAGAGAATCAACTTATTGTCTATTTATGGGATTTGGTGACAAAAATATGATCAAAATGTTCAAATATGACCAAAACAAAATACCAAATGCCTGCAAAAGTGCATTCCCATTAGCCCCCCGCTGTACTCATAACTGGTATTTTAAGTCAGTTGAGTAAATTAATTGAATTACCTCTTTATACAGATGGTGGATCCTCTTACTAAAAACATGTTAGAATACCATAAATAGGTTCATTTCTAATCACAGCTGGACCCAGTGGGAATAGCACTGAGTCCAGCACTCTTCCCATTTAATTATACAGGAGCGTGTGTGTCATGCAGTCAACATAATCCATGTTTACAGTCATTACAATTGATGTTGTTTACGTAAAATCCTAAAAGCTTGTTCAAATGTCACCTTTGTACGCCGTGTACTAATGATTGTGGGGACGTTGGGTAACTCTTAACAGGTTCCCTTGGCAGTGCATAGCAACATTATGTATACAAGCATTTCTAAAAAATCCACTGTTAGCCTGTGCAGTCACAGTGCTTGCATTGATTCAGGAGCAAACAGTGCAATTCTGCATGCTGTTGACCTTCCAGAAAAAAAAAAAACTGAAAAAAAAAATATTTAAAAAGCGCCTTCATTTCATGGAGTAACAACGCAAGCTCACACAGGACTTAAGATTCTCAGAAGATGCGTTCACCGTTACCCAGAAAAACCTGTTGTTGTTCCTGTGAACAGCAGCTTCACGACGCGGCAGGTGGGAGAGCAACATGAGTTGAAACATCACATACCTCATGTTTAAAGAGCTTCAATTAGCTGTGAGGTGAGGAAAGCAAACATAGCTGCCAGTCTCTGCTTCCCAACAGCACAGCTACCCAGTTAACATCATTAATCTGAATGTCTCAATGCCACACATGTCTATAATATTCCCCGTGTAGTCATAATCACAGTTATGTAAAGATTTATTTTCCGGGGGAACATGTGCATCCTCCTTGAAGCTGTGATTTTATTTTTGGGTTCGAAATGTTCCACCTGCATGACTGACGATCTCTGGTTTGAGTGGATTTGTTCACACTCCAAACCAACAACAACAACAACCGTGGACCATAAAACTGACTGATACCTAAGTGCCACAGCTTTATCTTGGCAGTGGTGGAAAAAAAAAAAAAAAAAAGGTTAGAGAAGGTAGCTTGTGACCAGAAGATCGTTGGTTCGATCCTCCAGACTGGAAGGATAAATCTGTACCAAAAAGAGAGGCTTCCTCTCACTGAAACTTCCCTGGATAAATAAAAGTTAAAGAATAAAATAAGATAAAAAAATAAATAAATAAATAAAAAACACCCACTGTGAACGTGCATCCTCCTGAGACATCTGCAAGTTCTTGTTGCTTAGTAATAGTCTTCAGTGCTATGATTAAAGTGAGCTTCAAAGCTCTGGGCTCGCTCATTACTCACTGCTGGTTGCATAATGAATCCCAGGGTGGAAGCTGATTAAGAACGCCATCCTTTCTAATCACGAGTCCACAGCGAATCAAACTCAACTCATCTCAGTGCTCAGTGGAAGCATCTGTATGTGACCCGGCCGTACAGGGTCACAGATACGGCTGCAGGTCAAGCCCGGTCCTGATATCTGCTGGGGGGAAAAACAACACACTGTGCTGACCTTTTGTAAACGGGCAGTGTGTTCCGCACGATGCTGCTAGCTGCCAGCGGCCTCATTTGCTCTGCTTTCATGTCTCGCAGTCCGCACAGATTAACTTCTCTTTGATGTGTCTTTTGGGCTGACATTAAAGGTGGGCAGCTTTGAAAGGCGTCCAGTTTCAAATTAAACCCTGACTTACATTCATATTCTTCACACGGGCAACATTGTTCTAAATGTGCCAACAAATATGACCTTGATGGATGTAAAATTGTACGTATACGTTTAAGATTTGAAAGTGGCTTCATATGCGATATAGACTTATGAATCTAGATATTTTTAGATCTATGTCGTTCATATATTTAATGTGTGGGTCAGCTTCTAAGCAGCTCTGTGCAGAATATGAGTGAAGCACGGACAGCGCGATGACATTTTTTTTTTATCAATCAGCTACTGACATGAACAGAACAATGATGGAAATAAATACTCATAAAACAAGTCAGCGTGGTCTTAAAGATCCCATTAACACATTCAGTCTGCATCTGGGTAAGTTATCTGGATGAGGAAAAACACGTCGATGTAACAACTGCCCTCAGAACATGTGGACAGAGTCGCATACAGATGATTACATTCCTATACATATTACATACACGCTCTTAAAACATGACGACTATACATTTGGATATAAATTGCTTGCCTCCAGGTTTGAACATGTGCAGCAGTGTTTCAGCACACAGACTTTACACTGAGATTACGTCACGGTTTTTAATAAGACCTGCGGGGAATTTAACAGATATGAAAAGCCTCATAATACAACGAGCAATAATTGACCTTATTTGCAGTTTGAGGTGTTCTGTCACAGTTTTATAGGTTCTCTTTTATAATGTGGTCTACAGGAATATTTGGGCTGTCAAGGATTTATTATTTTGTTGCTGTATAATATAGTGGACTGGCAGTGCCATATCGTGTTCTCTTAAAATTAATTTTATATTAATTAATATTAATTCCATGAAGAAAATCCACCCAGCAAGTTTAAAAAAAGAAAAAAGAACTCCGCCTCTGCCTGCTAGCTTCAGCATAAGTAGTAAAAGCTCCATGTTTGTTAGCTAAGCCCCGCTTAGCGTAATGTGCACATTAAGATCTGATAACAAGAGTGCTTATTAATATAAGCTGTATTGTAGATGTAAAGGCTTATTGGTTGATAATGTGTCCAGAAACACATCATAATAATAAATAATAAAGATAACATTGTAACAATAGCGTCCACAGCCAGCAGTAAACAGGCTAGCAGTAGCGCTAGCTCGGCTACTACCACCCGTCGTGTTAGCCTAGCTTTGCCAGTCTGTGTGTAGAGTTACAGACTGGCTTCAGTATTTTATTAAAAGTTATACAAGAAATTAGTTCTAATTGTACTCATTCAAGGTTTTTTGTCTTATGAATATCGATGGAAATATCATTGTATCTTGAACCTTTCTGTTTAATTGGAGAAGGCTATTTGCTAATGAGTTAATCAAGTGGCACAGACAGTGTGGGAAGATATATATATATACACACACATATATATATATATATACATATATATATATATATATATATATATATATATATATATTTCTTAAATATCATTTTCAATTCAACAAATCCTGACATGGACGACTAACAATAAAATCTGCATGGTAAGACTTTTTGTTATATTTACATCATAGCGCTACGATTCACCTCCGCATCCATCTCACAATCTGACAGGTCGTGATCAAGATTTTATTAGAATTGTCTAACATGAATGACACACAATGTGATCTGCAATAGACCAATTAGATGACGTCGCACAGTTGCCAAGGTCAGGTGGCAACATTTAAGCAGCAATTAATCAAACTATCACAAACTACATAGTGAAGTTTGCCATGTCGGTATGTAGATTCACATTTACTTTGATAGAATTTGAACACATGGTCCGTGGTGCAAGAAGCATTCTGCACGACGGACGGAGCTGTGAGACTGTAAACGGACTCGAGGCTCATTGTCAGGCACAGCAGCTGATGGAGCTCCCTGGCATTTCTATTATCAGCTGCACTGCACAACAGGCTGTGAGGCGTATGACTGGCAGGCCTGGTCAAAGCCAAAGCAAGGCTGGAGGGAAATCATCTTATGGAGGAGTAATGCATAAATGCACAGTGGGCGCGCGTCGCCCTCACGAAAACACTCATGACAGGAAGTGGAGTCCCTGTGTGGAAAGAGAAGACCCAGGTGACGCATAGGGAGGAGGATAATTAACGCAGAGCTTGCATGGAGGCGTCGCACAAACACCGGGCTCCCAAATGTAACGCCTTACATATAAAATGATGCATTTACATGCACAGAGCTTTGCATCTGCTATCACATCCCAGACAGAACATCTCGAGTATCCAGTCCCTAATGATTAAACAGGATCGCATCTAAAAATCACAGACATGTACATATGGAACAGCAGATATTTCACAGTCGTGTGTCACACTGCTATAATTATTAGTGCCTCAATGCAACTTTAATGTTGTCAATGAAAAATGGGGATCATCAACAAGTGTTTATACGCTTCAGTATCCAGGCTTACAGGAGCGTGACTATACCCAGACATTTAGGTTTCCAGAATAATGAAATGTTAATGTTAAAAACATCCAGCGTTGGAAGAAAGGTTACAGGTTAACATGACAGAGAAATATTAATATTAACTGCAGGCGGACATTTCTTCTTCCTGACCTTGAACAGCTTAAAGAGCCGACTCTTCATTCTGGTAAGCTTTAAAGTAGGTACTAAATGTCTTTTACACCATGAACTGAAGGTTGGTGATATGGAAAAAAAATATGCTATACATTATTTTGCATATATCATATATTTTACTGAATTCAATTAACAAAACTGGTTGGTCATTTTCATCAGGGGACGTGTAGTTAGAAATAAGTGAGGTTAACAGCTCCAGGCTTCATTAGCCAAAACCTGAATCTGTACATTTGAGCGAACTGAGTTGTGTTGCATTGTGGGTAATGTAGGCACCATGTTTACACAAGAAAGAAGAATGCATGCAATAAATAAAATACAGTTCTTCTGGATCAACGGCACCATGTTTTGTTCCCCATTGTAATGTCAGAGCATTTTGAACGCACCACGGCTCTGACTGGCTTCTTCTTCATAGCAATGGCAGACAGGGTTTATGGGTATTGTAGTATTTAGAGCTGTCCACCATGCCAAACCATCTATATTCTATTGTCTCCAGGTATATGCCATTACCCAACCCTCCAATGACCTTAAAAGGGCAATAAAAAAATGATTGATCAACAATAGACAAATAAAAGACGCTTTTAAGACAGTTTACCAAGGTAAGAAATGTCTATTTCTTTATTACATTCAACAGTACAGTACACTGAAATTGCACATTTTCACCAGATATAGCAGCATTCTGACTGGCAAATGGACTATTCAATAGGCACATTCAAAACATTTAAATAAAAAGACACAAGAAATGTGTCGTGGCCACTTTCAAATTCCATTGAAGCTGATAATTTACATGCCTTGTAAAACAAATTCTACGCAGCTAAAACACAGTCATTTCTCCACTAATTATGATTTCAGTGGCAAGGAAAGATGGATGGTCAAGTCAAACCCAGCAGTGCCCGTCTTCCTAGAACAATATTAAAGCAAAAATAATAATAAAACATTAGAAAATCCACCCACAGATACCGTCACTCAGTGCATTCCAGGAGTTATAAAGTGTTTATTTACTTTTAATGGTGTCCATTGCTTCAAGAAAGAAGAAGAAATGACAGCATGTCAGCCTCAGAGAAGAAGTTTGTGGGTTATGTATGAGCAGAGACGACTATAACGACAGCATTAGAGGAGCTAGAGAGCAGCTTTAGAGGAGGTCGTGTTCTTAGCTGCACTGCATTCTGGTCTACGGAGTCGGGCTGGGTATCACACCTGAGTTTGGAAATGTGTTGCAAACAGTCAGTATTTTTTCAGACTTACTCTATGACAAGATAGATTTATTTAAATAATAATCTGGCTAATTTCAGGTTGTGTTTAGGCATCATGTTTTATATGTGGCTGCTTGACTTTATACCTTTAACATCAAGGGAACTTTTGGTATTGTTACACAGACTCGAAGTATCATATTGATACTAAAAAACCAACCATATCCAAACACCCCCCTCTCTTCATGTGTTTGTGCAGAACAGATTGATGATGTTGCTGAAGGAGTAAATAGTCCGCCATGCTTGTTTGAAATGGTTCCTGTTTTAAGCAAATAACTATTAAACCTCACAAGACCACAATGAGAGAAATGAAAACTGTAGGTTTAACCAGGACTGGGTTGAAGCAGCTACTTAGTAACTTCTTAGTGACTTACTAAATCAGGCTGCACCATAACGTCTGATCTGATCTAGTAACACTTTAGTAATGTGTAAATCAGTTCCTAGGAAAGGTCTATTGTGTTATCCAAGAAGCAATCAACTATGTAAATAGAAAGTCAGTTCCACCTGGCAGCTAGTCACTATAAATATTTAGTTAACATCTAAACTCTATGCAAGAACTCAGTTGGTGTGGTGCAACCAGTTTTAATTTGGTGATATCCACCGACACTGGCACTGCTGCTGTGTAGGGTTTCCAGTGTAGGGCTGGTTATAAACTACTCACCGAAGACTGCTGACAGTTTTGTGCTGGAAAATCAGGAAAAAAGATACTAAGTGAAAATTAAAAATTTAATTTTTTTTTATCACAGCCAGACTTTAATTGAAACGTGCTCAATTTTAGACTTTTTATTGGGTTATTATATTGTTGTTTGTATTTAGTTTGAAAAGAAATAGTATCAAAAAGTATTATTTAGGTATCAGTATCAAAGCTCAGGTATCAGAACTAGAACTGTACATTTTAGATGTATATGTATATGTTTTGGCATCTGGTAAGCTGTAAAACTTTTGGATATAAATTCTTAAATTCGCATTCAATCATTTTTTTTCCTCACTGGTACCTGTAGTAACGCATCCACACTAATGCAGTCCCTAGCCTTTACTAAATGCAGTGCTATTTTCTCTCTGCTATGAGAAGTAAACCACCAAACAATTAAACAGTCCCAGAAACGTAGATGATCGCTCCTTTAAACCACAGAGCGATGCTCTCCACACACGTACACGGCGCTGGGCTGTATGCGCCGCTTGGTGTTGCCTGGCAGCTGAGGAAGAAACTTGAAGTACTTGGGCATCAGATCGAGGCAGGCGTCGCGGAACTTCTTGATCCGCCAGTAGTAAATGAGAGGGTTGAGGGCTGACTTGAGGTAGCACAACCACAGCACCCACGTACTGACTTGAAAAAAGCTGTCTTTGTGGTAGAAGCCCTCGCTAAAGGTAGTTACCAGACTGTAGGCAGTGAAGGGTGCCCAGCACACTGTAAACACGGAGAAGAGGATGAGGATGGTGGTGAAGGCACGGGTCTTGAAGCTCATGTCTATGTTCATTTGGAAGGGCCTCTGGAGGCTCAGCAGGCCCAGTTTGCTGGCCTGGCTCAGGCAGATGCTGTCCGTGTGGCTGTGGATGCGGATCGCGTTGTGGCGGATTGTGTTCAGGATCCCCATGAATGTGTACAGCATGACCATGAAAGGTATGAAGAAGAAGACTAGCATTATTATCAGGACATAGGCGTGGTAACCAGGCTCAATGCTGTAGCCAAAAACACACTGAGGGGCCTTGGGAGGAGTCTGTAGAAGAGGGGAACCAACAGCCAGAGGGAAAGAGAAAATGAAGGAGAGCCCCCATGTGACCACTATGAGCACTTTAGCTCTCTGCGGGCTCAGCTTATCTTGCTTCTGGACAATAATAAGAAAGCGATCGATGCTTATTATAAGCAGTATAGCAACGCCCTCCATTACAAAGAACCAAAAAAGCATGGCCGAAACTCGACAGAAAACGTCTCCGAAAATCCAGTTGGTGGTAACGACGGTAACCAGAGCGAAGGGCATGTTCAGGATGGCCAGCATCATGTCTGCAAACGCCAGGCTCGCCAAGAGGATGTTGATGGCCGAGCGCATGGCGGATCTCTGGTAAACCATCAGGCACACCACTACGTTTCCCAGCAGGGCCACCAGCAGGATGGCGACCATGACAAAGCAGAAGAAGACCTGCAGAGGTAGGCTGACACCTCTCGGGCTCTCTGGGGACTCTGCTGTTGGCGTGACCGGGGGCTCCGGGGGCGACCGGGAACCCAGGGAAACGTTCGCCATGGAGATGTTCTCCATCGGCAGCCTCGCGGAAAGGTTCAGCAGCCCCGTAACGAGGCAGCAGAGACTGGCGTCGAGGTCCCCTGCCTCTGGAAGGGGAACTGTAGCGGAGTGAACCATTCTTCTTCCCCAGGGTGTGCAGGCATCGTCGCTGGTGAGCTCATGCTGAATGTGATGCTGTGGATGCAGGAGGAGGCATTCCGAGCTCAACTCAACATAGCGACGTCTTCATGGCTGCCACACCCTGAAATGTACACAAACATGTAGTGAATGCAAGTAAATCATACATATGCTTTACGGGTACCAGAAACAAGTGAATACAAATGTTCCAGCTTGAAAACTTCTGATATTATTCTAAAATTATAATATGTGATTAATTAGTGTAATTAATTAATCAAAATTAACATGTTAAAGCCTTAACAGAGCTATATTACTACCTCACTAACTGTATAAGAAAACCCACAGTGCAGCCAGAGAATGGTGAAGTGCTGGGCGGATGGATACAGTGTTTGTCTTCCACCAAAACTACAAGCTGTCACATGTTTTTTTCACATTTCTGTTCGTGTACGACTTGAAAACATTAGATACACTGTGTTAAATAAGCAAGCTGTTAGAAAATGCTTCAGTTTGGACTCTGTATGCTAAGCTAGGCTAACTACAGCTTGATATCAGGGTAAGCTGGGTAATAAACTTAATGTGTGTTTTCTTTAAACATGTAGAAATAAAAATGCAGCCGTGCAGCATTTGGTCTTGATCCTGTTAAAAGCGGTTTTCTCAACTGCCAGTAACCAGCAGCCAGTGTTCAACCGGGGACAAGTCAAATACTGCAATAAAAACCCTTATCACTTGTATAAACACTGGACTGTGGCTGGTATCATTTACAGTGGCTACGCAGCAAATGCCAAATAATAAATGTGCTGTAGCGAAGGACAGCTTAAAAAAAATAAAAAATTAAAAAAAAAGTTCTTAAATGATTCTTTCCACACAGATGAAGTTTGTTTTTTTTTGTAATTTCTAGCCCCGTGTGGGTGTGAAAAATCAAGCAAACGCAATTATAAGCAATTATGTGCAGGTGTTTAAAAAGCCCGTCAGCCATGTTATAACACAGGTTAGCTGCTGCTTTCATATGTAGTCACTCCAAAGAAAGTGTCATCGCATAGTTAGAAGCTGCAGTAAGGAGATAAACAGGCTGGTAGCACTGAAGACTTTGCTTTATTCATATGCTGATGACAAGCCTATTGTCTGCCACAATTACTCACTGCTTCATCACAATGAAGACCCGATGAATGAGAGCAAACAAGAAACTGGTTTAATCGTGGCCCACTTCCTGCTCCGTTCACGTCACATCTTCTACATAACACACATCTACAGGGAAGATAATGCCACATCTCTTCTTCTTCTTCTTCTCTTCTCAGGCGCAGCGTGACCTACAATGTTAAAATAGGCACTTTTCAGCCTCCGAGCAATCAAGAAAAGCTGCAGTAAAACGGACGATCGGCCACTTAGTGCCGTGAAAGACTTGTATAAATGTGTGCTATATTGTGGATATATATATATATATATATATATATATATGTGTGTGTGTGTGTGTGTGTAAAGCTTCTCTTATAACCTTGAATCATATGGAAGTATACAGAGAAGACAGATTCACTGGCAGCCTGCTAGAAGTTAACACAATATGAACCCGTGAGACCGTACCTGCTCGACTTCAGGTGGTATCGATTATGACTGACGATGGATTGATATTAGTGATATTAGAAAGACTAAATGTTCTGAATATTATAACTGAATCCAACCACTATGAGCTTTTAATTTGACAGTCATGTAAATGTGAAAGATAAAATAGTGGACGTGCAATAACCAGTATATGATCACAACAGGCCGTCTGACCCACGACCTTATTAAACTAGACTGCTGATACAAGATGACATCATCTGAGGTGTAAATGCATTTCGGATCAGATACTGCAAATTCAAAATAAATTGTTCATAAGTGTATGATTGTTAGTTAACTGTATAGTTAATGTCAATGTGAATTTTACTCAGTCTTAAAAGAGGCTGTAGAATTAATATTGTTCATTCGCATTCATTCGTTTCTGCTGAATCACTTCACTTCAGTAGCACATTCATTCTGACTTATTATAACTTGAGATATATATTTTTTAAGTGACAGCTTTAACCATTAATGAAGATTAAATTCCAAGTTTTTGTACATTTTTAAAAACTCTTTAGTTCGAGGTTTAAAGCACCATGATTTTTTTCCCACTTGACTTTAATAAAAAAAATGATTTTGAGCAACCAGACGCTTTCATTTTCTGCTGGAATTTGTGAACTCTTGTTAACCTTAAAATCAACTTTCTGGATTTGAACTTTTTAAAGTATTTCTGGTCATTTCCAAAAGCACATGAATGCAGACGGATGCTTCTCCACTCAGACAGTACAATATATCACACTTATGTGTGATAAGATTCAAATCCACAGTTCCATTAGTTATTGGATTTCCCATGTAGGAGAGCGTGGTGTCGAGTTTGTAATGTAAGAGTTGTTATGCATAAATCAAAGCGAGTTATGTTAGACATATGTTAGACATATGATAGACATATGATAGACATATGATGACCCCGGAGGAGAGACTCAGGCTCAACTCTTTATAATAAAAATTAATAAAGGCAAATCACATCCAAACAATGATACATCTGTGAAATGAGCTTTGAGGTGTCCTGAACATTGACCTTAACGGCTATAAATAAATAAATAAATCAATAAATAGATCAATACCAAACAGGATGACACCTCGTTCAAAGCAGGCCTTTAGTCCATCGACCTCCAAATAAAAGCAACAGCAGCATTTCACCATCACACTGGATTCATTAGCTTCTTATTATAAACGGTTGAGACAACAAACTGAGTGGTGAAGACAGACCGGCAGCTGTTTATTAAAACATATCTGACAACACAATACTTTGTTTTTGTTGACATTACCTGATTCATTCTCCCATGTTGGAGCCCGACAGCAGCGGCGGCGGCAGCGGCAGCGGCGGCTCAAGTGCTGGAAGCTCAGTCCGCCAAACGGTGCATCTCACCGCCCAGAATAATGTCCTCTTCCTGCGGCTTCTCCAACAAAGACAAGCCGGTCAGTGGCTGTGTGTTAAATATAGGCCCCGTAGGGTCTGCTGTGTGTTTATATCAACAGCAGATAACGCCGCCACCTACACAGCTGAAGCCGAAGACAAAGTAAGAGCCGCATTTAGCTCGTCCCGCTTTGTTTCCAGCGGAGCGCCGTTATCAACATTAATAAAGAAGGAGAGGATGTGAACTCGAGTGTTTCCAGGTCTTTTTTTGTTAATCCTTCTTCCTTCATACAGCTGGGAGCTCCAGTGTGAAATGTATCAGCCTATCCACTGTATGAAGCTGGAATTAGCACTACGCTGATACAAACTCCACTCTGTCGGGAACATCCGGCAAAGCAGCGACAATAAACAAATAGCACTTCCTATCTGGACTTTCAAAATAAAAGTCTCCAGCTAGTTTTTATGTGGAAGTGCTTTTTCAACGACAATAAATAAGTAAATAGACTGAATGTAATGCACCACTGTGCAATACATTTCACTATCTGAACAGGTTGTTTATACAGTACATAACCACTAATATATCTTTTTAAAGTAATGTCATTTTTAGAACCATTTTTGCATGTTTTTTGCACTATTTCTTTACAATTTCACCTGTATATAGATATTACATGTGTATATTTTTTAAAGATCGTTGTATTGTTTTTCTGTGTGAGTCACTAAACAGGAGTCAATATAACGTATTTATATGGTCACCAGAATGTGATATTATTTCAATGTAAAGTTAAGTCTTAATGTGAAATAAAATGTATTAGAAATTGTTCACCAGAAATTCACACCCAATTACAGGCACAGTTCGTAAAATGTTTTGTTTTATAACATAACTACAGTTAATTTTTCTATTTAATATCCTAATGTCACAAATCATTGTAATACCCTGCTGTGATCTTTTTTAAATTTATCTAAAATGTGTATTATTCTGAAGGTAAAACAGCACAACTTCCGTCAGCATTCGCGCTCTTTGACACAGTCAGTAATTACTGTCACTCATAGAAGCCAGCTGCACGGGAAAAAGTGGACTTTTCGTAGACAACGCCCCCTTTCCTACCATCGTGCAATAGGAACGAGGAACCAAGCAAAGGGGTCGTGGCTTTATAGGAGGAAGTACCTTTTTGAGCACGTGGGCGTCTATGAGGAGGGGGGGGGGGCAGTTATTTAAATTAGAGATGCAACACCTGAAGTACCATTAGAGACAAAATCATGTTTATTTTAAAAAGTGTGCGTATATGCAGCAAATTCAAGTTCCAAGTGCCACAAGTTCTTTGTCACCACCCACAAAGGCTCATGCTGACCTTGGTAACGGTAGTTATACCAGAATAATACATACATGTCATGTAAGGTTGCAGTGAACTGTAACCTTACATGACATGTATGTATTATTTTGGTAAAATAATACATACATGTCATGTAAGGTTGCAGTGAACTGTAAAGTAGAGCTAGAAACTGTGCCTGCATGCTGTGAGCCAAACATGGAACCCACCCAAATCAAATATTAATACAAAGCAGATCAGACGTTTGACAAAAAACAGCTCAGCTGATGAAACGGCATGTTCACGGCTTCACGTCCACGTGTGTTTACCGATTTAACTTAGATACATATAATACACTCTTTATACCTTCACTGGACATGTATACACACAATAGTCCATTGAGGAACAGTTCAGGACACGGTTAGCCTAGCTTAGCATAAAGACTGGAGGTAAACACCCCTCACAATACCTCTAAAAGCTACTAATTATCATGATGTATCTGTTCTTAAACAGAAATGTGTGCTGGAACTATTTCTTGACAAACAACAGCGTATCCTTCCACCCAGTGCTTCTGTAACACAGAACGGCTAGCTGTTTCCCCCCTGCTTCCAGCCTTTACTTTATGCTAAGCTAGGCTAATTACATCATGTTTGAAAGAAAACAAATAAGTGCATTTCCCAAATAAGTTGCACTGTTCCTTTAAACCGGAGTTTCTCAACCTTCGCTTTGGACCTCTAAGTTTGTTTTAACATCCCAAAAATGAGAATCTGCGTAAACGTTTTTATTCTATTCCCAACGACAGGAAGAAGCTCCAAAGAGATTATACAGATTTTGTCTTAAATATTTCTATAATCATTATATTGTTTGATAAATATCAATATATCACCGCCAAAGCTTGAGAAACTCTGCTTATCAGTTTCTATAAGGTCACTCCCCCAATGCACTTTATTGATATATACACACATTAGTAAATCAGGTGTGCCAGTCAGCATGAATCCAGCCCTAAGAAGCCTTTATCTGTTTGGCATTGGCAGTCGTGGGCGGTATGATCTCAACCTGGAAGGGAACGAAGAACTGCAGGAGAGCTTTAGTGTCTTTCAGGTCCAGAGAATATTCCTGAGAGATCTTTTCCGGCGTCCATGCGTGAGGCTGCTGCTGGTGGCTGCTGAGAGCCTTCAGAGCCTCAGCGATGGTCAGTTTGCCTTTAGGAACGTCTGTAAGCTCCACCAGGCCTGGAAGGCTGTACCTCAGCGGCCGGCGCGCCGCTTCTTTCACCGCCGGCACTTCCCGTGAAGCCTGTGTGAAGGGAAGGAAGAAAAAAAAAAAAAAGTGAAAGCATTGTCAAATTATTATCATAGGTTTCAAATCAATAGACAACTATTTTTATATTATTAAAAATAGTTGTCTATTGATTTATATATTTTTTTTTAACAAAGGAAAGTATAAGTATGTATATATAAATATAAGTGCAGCATCAAGATAATAAAACTATGAGAGGACGAGCAGAGTTATTAGGATTCAACAGCAGCAGCAGTGAGAGATGATAAACATCAGGGATCTGAGTGTGAACAAGAGGGAACGGCAGTATCCCATGACAATCACTTCCTGTTTATCTCAAACTCACACACACACACACACACACACACACACACACACACACACACACACACACACACACACACACACACACACACACACACACACACACACACAAATAAATACGTCCTGCTCTGCTCTCACTGGTGCGTCATTGTTCTCTGATTCTAAAGTGTTTGTTAAGTTCTGAAGACAAAAACTGTGTACATAGAAACTAAAAGGAAACATAATAATGAGATGTATAATAACTTGTCTTAATAAGACTCCAGAAGAGCTTATTATTATTGTTGTTTTATTTTTTTATCTGCCACCCAGACCTCTTTGGTTCAGCTGCAGCTCCAGACTGATAACATGAACATACGCTCCTCATTCAATTTATTTTTTACTATACTAAATAAATGGAATCATGTAGAGATTAAAATATCTTTCATATGTCAGCTTCCTCAGATGTCACCGTTTGGTTTTTCATGGCTGGCTGAGAGGAATTTAAACATGAAGCCTGTTTAGGTTTGCTTGTTTACTAAATGATTTTGTTGTCTTTGTTGTTCTACAATATAGAGTCCAAAACTCTGACTGTTTGCACATGTCCGTGAACACATCATGTAATGTTGATCCATCTTCCTGGTTTATTAGATAACATGCGGTTCATCACAGTGAAGCCTCAGCATGGACTATGGTGAACCAACGTGACCCTGAGTCCCAGGCTGACCTGCGCCGCTGCCGCCGGATCTTTGGACTCCACATACACGGACTTGAGCAGTTTGAGCAGGGGGTCGTTCTTCTGGTGGACTGAACCCGCTGTGTCCGCCGCTGAAACACACAACATACCCGTTAACAGGGACGTTAATTCCCGGGGTGACCTCAGGGGAGACGGTTACACCGTGAGCCACTCACCGTCACCGTCACCGCCGCCGCCGCTGCTGCCGCTGATGGCCGGGTGTCGAGGCGCTGCTCGCGGCTTCTCCTTAGAGATTTCTCGGTGTACTCTGTTCTCTAAGTTGATATTTCTGACCATACGCGCGACCCGAGCACCCATGTTTCACCTCCTCACACCGGTATCAATAAAGGTTATTCCAACTTTTCTACGGTGAGCGAGAAGGCTCATTTAACAAGTAAAATGCGAACATAATAAACAGCGACACCATGTGGTTGGAGGGGTTTATTCAGATATTCTGATTTGGTTTTCCCTTAAAAAAAAATTAAAATTCAATTATCTTAATAAAATCCTTAATATATAGTATCTACTCATTAAACATTCCAGAATCAAGAAATATGCAGATGTATTTCATTTCAGTTTTCCTCCTACTTCACTGTAAAGTTCATTCTCAGTGTTGGAACACTGGAGACTTCAGGTTTCCACATCACACTTGAGAGTTGAGATGAATACTGGATCAGGATTGGCCCCAAACTAGTTGTGATGTCATAAATCCACCTCATGGACCCGCCCCTTAAAATCAGATGTTTTTCAGGGACCTGAGAAACTTTCCAATTTACCAGATGGATGTGAAAACAGGCTTCTAGTATCAACGTCTGCACAGTAAAGCTCAAATATCCAACTGAAGGAACAAGAAGAAAGACATATTTTTTTTAAAGGAGGGCTTAAAGAATAATGGCAGTTAGTACTGATCAAAATGATGAAATACCAAAGTTCAGATCTTTTCAGTCATCGTACATACTATCTGATCATTTTCACTTATAATTCACAATTTTGACTTTCAAAGAATTTAAAAGAATTTAAAAAATTTTGACCTATTATGATAGAATTCCGACTTACTACTTAATTCCTGTTTAGTAAATCATTTTGATTTAGTATCTGGAGATTTTTGGAATTAAATGAAGAGACATACAGGTTCTTGTGGACTGTGTCTGCTGCTGTGGTCCTGCGTGGCGTCTACTGCATGTGTTGTCGCCGTCATCATTGTTACCATATCCCCATTACAGATTATAGTTAGTTAATGATTTGCTGCTACTGTAACAATTCATAATTCATTGTAACCTATTCTTATAATCCATTGTAATTCATTATTATTCATTGTGAGTGTACAATATGTGTGTGTTGATTTGTTCTGTACATGTGACATCATTGCACGTCTGTCCGTCCTGGGAGAGGGATCCCTCCTCT
The DNA here is from genome assembly GCA_036937835.1 of Pampus argenteus. Lineage (NCBI taxonomy): Eukaryota > Metazoa > Chordata > Actinopteri > Scombriformes > Stromateidae > Pampus > Pampus argenteus. The sequence goes on along the minus strand of CM072876.1, from coordinate 16,638,443 downwards.
GTGGCTCTTCCTGAGGTTTCTTCCACCTTTTTCCCTGTTAAAAGGTTTTTTGGTGGGCAAGTTTTTCCTCACTCGAATCGAGGGTCTAAGGACAGAGGGTGTCACTCCCTGTACAGATTGTAAAGCCCTCTGAGACAAATGTATTCTGTGATTTTGGGCTATATAAATAAAATTTGATTTGATTTGATTTGATGTAACACAATGTTTGTGAATGGAACCTACTTTAAACACTTGGGATTTAACTTTTGAATTGGGTACATTTAATATTTTATTTATTAAAATCTCAATTCAGTTGAACAAGATGTTTAAAGTACATTCATCAAGGCCACAAACAACTGCTGCTGTGTCTTTAAATAAACCAGATTGTAGTAAACAGTGTTAATAAATATTGATACAATGTATTCTGAATTTTGAAATATTTAGTTTTTGATGTAATAATGTTTTTTCAGTATTGTACACCATGAGAGCATTTACTGCCAGCAGATGGCAACATTTCTGACCTAAAACCTCTGAAGAGACCTCAACATAAAAATGTGTTCGGCTTCTGTCTTGAGATTCACGTTTTATCGGTTGTTGCTTTTCATATACAAATATATATCCACCTTTTTGTCCCACTGAGCTTTCATAAGTCACTAAGACGAATCAAATACATCAGTTATCGAGCGTTTGGAGCGAGCCAGACAACAGAGGTCACGTTTTATATACAGGAAGCTATATGGAGCACATCTGGAAGTGATTATCTGTTCAATCATAACAAAACAACCCACAGCATTTCTGTGAGGAGCGGAATGGAAGGATGTTCTTCTTTTCTCACACACTTACTTGTACGACTTCTGAGTTAGAAGCTGATGAGAAAAAAAAGTCAACAAAAGTCAAGCCAGTGATGCTTCTCAGTTACATCAGCTCAGGCTTCAAGTGCTGTGAAAATAACTTTATTCAGTGGATGATATATGATACAGTACTTATCTGGTTACGGGTCTGTTTTTGATTACTGTTTATCGTTTCTATCCAATTTACTGTGCGGATTGGAGGCTTTGGATATAGCAGCTCTCATTTATAAGCAGCTCTGAGGCACGTTGGTGCACGCGAGGAGACGAGGCCTTGTTGGCTTGTAGAGCTGCAACATGTCAACATGTTTGACAGTGAGAAAAAGGAAAATCACTCTCTGCAGCTGCGGCGTTGCCATCGTCTCGTTCTGCTACATAAAACACACCGTTTAATGTGGATTTATTGTAAATTCTTACTTTTACTATCATGCGCTGAGTACAGTTATACTAGGATGAGTATACAATCCCCAGCAAATGCACCGTTTCCTGTTTGAGTAGCATTTGAAAAAAAAAAAAAAAGAAATAAAAAAATGAAACAATATACCTGTGAGCTGCTGTAAATGCTTTTTATATTCAGTATAAATAGTAAATCTTGAGGTTGAGAGGCGCATTCAGAGCAGGCGAAGGCGTGTTGATATCAGCCTTATCTCTTAAAGATAAAAACTAGATCAAGATCAAACTTCACATCCACACGAGTAAATAAAGAGACACAAGTCATGTACATCTGCGTTGTGTTCTGTATGATTTGCAGTGTATTTCTTTATAACTAATAGCTGTTAAATTGGGAAATGTTTGTGTGTTTTTTTAAAATTCTTTTTGTCTCTGAATGAGATGTGTGTGTTGATGAAGTGGTGAAGATCTCGTCTTTATGTGCTCTTGTGTTGTAGGGGAGTGTTGTGCTCTTTATTATTTTAGTTCACACAATCACTAGACACATCACACCTATGCATGTAGTAATTTTATTTACAAATGGTAGAAAAAAAAAAGAGACCATAAAAATATATCTTGCTTTCACATATATACATTTAAATGTATTTCTATGAACTATGTAGACAAGACAAATGTCAAGTACAGGTGGTGGTGAATTATAGTGGCTAATGTTGAGCTCTTTGACACAAGGCAGGACCTCTTCACACACACTCGGTTCTAAAGCTCCACAGAAGCTTATTACATGAGAGGAGGTCTGCTTTCATCTCAGCCATTCATCAATTCCTATTTGGAATCAGGTTTTTTTTTTTTTTTGTGAACACCCATTATTGTAGATCTTAGAAGTATTAGGGCCACTGTTGGATCCCCCCGATCCCCCCGCCACCACCCCAAACATAAAACAAAGTCATAATATTTTGGTAAAGTCACATTGCTTTCAGAATAGAACTCATAATAATCTGCGAAATAAAAAAAAATCATGTGACACAAATTTTGTCAGAATATTTTCAGGATAAAGTAATGATGTTATACTAATAAAGCTGAAGCTTCAAGAAAAACAGTTGAAATATTACAAAGAAGGCCTCAAGATTAATCATCTGCTGGCTCTCACAGCATCATGTTACAAGACTGCGTATGACCTTGAGATATTACAACTTTTTCTTCTACAATTATGACTATAGTCCAGGCGTGGAATTAATTCACTGTAAATGTAGGAAGCCAAACCAATTATGAAATAACAAGTGATAATAATTACATTGAACGACGACAAAACAATTGACAATCAGCAATTAGGAGTCAGTGCATTGAAAAATGGTACTGAGTTTATTAAAACTGTGAAGTGAAGGTTTCATAATCCTTAATATAATCTATTAAGATAAACTGTATTTGGATTTTGGAGCCTCAAGTCACTACCAGCCTCTGAGACCGTAGAATGAGAGGCAAATATTAAGATTTCTCATTAACATACGTGCTGGTCGGTGGATCAGATACAAGCGCAGACTCATAACACGTGTGTGTGTGTGTGTGTGAGCGAGACGGTATTTGAGGTGTTTTTTATTAGTCCATTACCAAAGAAACTACCTGGTTTTTCTTTCAGTTTGCTGCTGCAGAGATATATGTGGAGACAGTGATGATGCAGACACTGGGAAACGTGAGTTTGTTTATTTGCCGGTGATGAGGAAATCTGAAACTTTCCAGTTCAAAACAAGGCGTGTTGAACGGGCATTACAGCCACACTCTGGAGCATTAGTGGTAAAATTCCTGCCATGTTATTCACAAAATATTACAACTTTATACTTGAAAAACATCTATTTCTGTCCCTCAACAGTGACCCTAATTATTCTGTGAGAAGAAGATCTGGCTCAGACTGAGGTGCGGGGTGCATTTTGTTCACCATGAACAAGAGGTCAGTCGATCTGTAGTCGGGCGACCCCTCAACACGGCCCTGATGTTAACACTGCGCGTGAGAGCAGGAGGAGTACAGGTACAGTAAGATGAAGCAGTCAATCAGGAGGATGGTGTAGAAACATCTCTGCGTGTGCAAGCTTCGACCCCTCTGAAAGCGAGTCAGTAACACAGCCAGCAGCAGAAAGAAGGTGGCGGTGTTGAGGAGGAGGAAGAGTCTAATGTAAGAGGCCGTGCTGGACAGACCCTCGCTCCCTGCCGTGGCCACCATGTGAACCTCCTTGAATTTGCGGCCCTTCACAAAGCCCCCCTTTCTGTTTTTGCGACCGTCTGCATAATCTATGAAGGCCCGCGTGTCTGCGTCTCCCTCCTCTGGACTGTCCTCATATACACGCTTTGAAGTCCTCTGTCTCTCCTTCTTTTCACTCAGCTCGATCTGTGCAAAAATGTCAGGTAGACTCTCAGAGAGCTTCTCCCCGAGGTTCACTCTCTTCCCTGCCTTACCCTTGCCCTGTTTCTTGGACATGGTGAACATCTTCTCGATGACCTCCTCCGTCTTCTTTTTGTCCGAGAACTGGAGGAGGCGCTCTGCAGTCTTACGAAAGCTGGCGGTGTTGAGAACTCGTCCCAGGATGTTTCTCTCCATCTGTTGGAAGACGGGCTTGACGTGCTGGAGGTTGTCCTCCATCACGTTGACGTATTCCTCGACTTCCTCCGGCGAGCTCTCCATTACAGCTGACGCCTTCTCGAACACGATCTTCTTGTGGTCCAGCAGCACCATGGCAAACAGAGGCTTGCTGGTGACCTCTCCGGTCAGCAGGTAGATGGTGTAGGTGTGGTCCTCTGTGGCCAGGTAAATATCCACCCGCTGGTCATCACCGCGCAGGCTGAAGCTCTGCACAACAACGTCTGGTCCAAAGAAAATGTAGGCCACCCGGGTGTGAGGGTACCTCAGTGGCACTGTGACGTTCACATAGTTGGAGCCGTTAGAAGGATATCCTCGAGGGTAATTCCAGTAACCTAACATCCCTCTGCTACTGTAGCCTGTGTCATCCATCCAGAACATCTTATACTTGTCCTCACCGTGTGATACAAACGCTCCGTGAACGCCATCTATTTTTGTGTCCTGGAATGGCAGATCTGTGTTGTGAAAGAAGGCGCTCATGGCCCTGGTTGGGCTGTCTGGATCCAGGTGGATGTGGTCAACCAAGAGCAGGAGCTGCGGGTGAAGGAGCAGAAGGTTCCTCTGAAAGTTTCTGACTTTCAGCTCTGGATTGTAAGCCGACTGTCCCTCCCCGCGGATGAAGACCATCCCCTGTCTCTCCATGGCAGCTTCTACTCTGCCCTGGGCATCAGCCGCCAGCCCCGACTTGTACTTCAACCACTTGGAGTCGCAGGCCTCCGTCACCTGGCCAGCCCACGGCTTAAAGCAACTCCCTGAGAGAACCGAGCTGAACAACACCGCGTTGTTCAGCAAAGTGTACTTGGGTCCGTATAGTGCCTCAGTGATGAACGGGACACCGTTGGGTGCAAAGGTGAAAGTGTTCTGATCAGGGTGCTCGTGGCCGGCGTTGAAGTTCCTCCACCCTTTGATCCACTCTTTGTACTTGTTCTTGTGAACTATGTCGAAAATGGCGCGTCCTCCCAGCTTTCCCGACTTGAAGGAGAGAAAAGAGCGGTTGGTGTCGGCAGGTAGAGCGCTGCCGTAGGTCACCACACCCCAGTCCTCAAAGTGGTGGAGTTGGGATGTTCCAAAATCTGATGGAGGCTTTGGGATCAGGCCCGGGTTATACCTGCAGAATACCACGAGGAAAAATACCAATATGGACGTTAAATTCAAAGACAAACACTGATGTAAATTCTTATCAGTTTTAAGGTATTCCAGAGCTGATTTTGTGACAATGTGTTGCAAGTTATATTTTAAGTGTATTCACTTGTTGTCAACCTGCTTATTTACGTGCCGAGGATCAGACTACAGGCGTTTTAAAAACCTAACCGATTTTGAACTTGGGTTGCATCCCGCACTTGAGGAGAAACTTCACAGAGGTTCTAATCTCATAAATGCAAATACATCACACAGCAGGGGCCAGAGGGAGCAATTACATCACCTCATGTGAGCTCATAGGGAAGCAGATGTAAACAAAAAGGAGACTGACATGGTGCTTTGCAGTGAAAAAAAAAAAAAAGAGTCTGGATGAAAAATGTTTGGGGAGACGCTTTTCCAGAATGGCTTTTTTACAACCCTGAGAACAGCTATGACCTTACTGCTTTCAAGGAATGGTTTAACAATTTGGGAAATAATCGTAATCAACAGTGTTGAGTCAGTTATTCAGAGGATTTGTGGTACTTTTCCATTTTATGAGGTAAACTGAAATGTTGGTTGGAAAAAAAGTAATCTGGGACTCTGGGGAATCATAATGAGCAGGTTTTTTCCATTTTCTTCTCTAAATGATACATTGCTAAATAATGTATTCTTATATATGATAGACTACTGACTATATCTTAACTTACATATCAACCTTGGCAGTCATTGTATATAATAAATATACTGCAAAATGCAAGACAGGTATGGCACATCACCATTTTGCTGGTTTTCGGGTTTCCCTTTAATAACAGCTCTAAATTGAAAAACTGCAGTCAGATATTTCCTGTTACGAAACCGAAGTCCGCAGCTCACCAGATGAACTCTGTGTGGAGAGTACACCAGCGCTGGCCTTTGCCAGCCTGTCCTGGCCCGTCTGTCACCCTGTTCTGATGAATCAGATCTGCCAGCCAGTTTCCGCTGCCATTACGCAACACGTAGCGATCCAAGAAGACCAACTGGCTCTCTGGTCCATAAAACCAGTTGTAGTTGGAATCTGCAATAGCTACAGTCCGCTGGAATCCTGGTGAGATAGTTAAAACACACACAGAGCACAACTTCAGTGGTTACAATCCATAGAAGTGGCATGCGGAAATACTTCATCAAAATCATAAATAATGGGCAACCGTGACTTGACAAATAAGATGCTCATGTGCTGACTGATGTTGACGTTTGGAGCCATAAATAAAAAACAGAATTTAAAATGTTGGTGTGAATTCTTGGTAAACTCCAACAGACTATTTCGCCTGTGGTGATGAATATGTAACATAAGTGTCCTCCCACCATGAGCCTCAGTCTCCTCTGCTGTGAGCCAGTATCGAAGCCAAGTGCAAATTGTTCACATTGTTTTTTTGTTGTCTGTAATTATGTAAGGAAATCGTGCACTCTGGTGGTGAGAAGGTTCTTAGAAACCAGCTATAGCAACAGCAGTATGCAATCACACTCAATCATTTGTGAGACATTCGGAAATATAAACTCCACTGATGTGTCTTTGTACTGTTCCGGTGGCCGTGCATTAACAACGAACACATGCTATTCTGTGGGAAGCAAGGGTTAATTTGCAATATCAAGTCAAAATGATCAGCATTGCTAATATTCAACGATGCTAACTGCAATCACTTTAATAAACACTACGTACACGCTACATTTACAGACGTTTCAGTTGTTTCAACTGCATTTTATCAGCAAAAAAATCCTTACACTCTTACTACTGTTTGCTTTCCGATTACTGTATGTAAATACACAACCAAGAACACACGCAGATAGTAAGGGGAGTCATCCAGCAGTCATCCAGGCTGCTAGGGGGACACTTCAGGATAATCTGGCCTTGTCTTCCTGCCTGGTGGGGGGAGAAAGCTGCTATTGTGTCTCCGGACCAGACGCTCTCCTGGCTGATTTAATTAAGAGGTGTTTTCTGAGTGCAGCAATACCGCCGCAGCCACAATACAGAAACTGTTGTGAAAGGTTGTGAAACGTCCAAGCCTGACCTAGGGGCCCCTCCTCCGCAGCTGCCCTCCCCCTGACCTTCAGATGAAACTTCCAGAGCACCACAGATTCCTGCAAGTCTCAGCTCAGCTTTGAAAGGCATCCAGGAAGGTAATAACTACACGCATGCATACCCCAAATCAGCTCAGAGGAGCCTCTCCAATGTAGGAGCCTGAGGGTATTTTCATGGCTAATCTAATATGATCAACCTTTGGCATAGAGCATGTTAGTAGGAAATAGCTGGATGTGCCAGCCATTCATAGCTAAGTAAACACAAACTTAAATATTGTTGACTTGTTCTGTATTTGGCTGCCTAAATATATCACTTTCAGTGAAAAGTGTATCACATAAATTGCCCAGCATTTCAAAAAGTAAACGAGTGTGCTAGAAGATGTGAAATTTACCAGGGAGGATAGTCCTGTACAGGAAGGCGAAGTGTTTCAGGAGCCAGGGGTGGTCGAAGTGGCTGATGGCGAAGTGGCGCTGCACCAGGAACATGTACTGGAACAGTGAGCGGGTGGTGTAAGTCCCGTAGGCCACTCCTTCATACAGGGAGCCATCCGTCACATCCTGAAGAAGGATCATGGACTTCTCCATGATGGACAGCACCTGCTTGGTCCACAGGTAGGCCTCCTGAAGGTAACCTGGAACACAGGAAGATCAACATAGACTGAGATCCCAAACTCCTAAGACTTTGGCAGCCGGTCATAACAGAATTGTATAGAAGGTGAAGCTGTGCCAAATTTGGTGAGGACTGGCACATAACAGAAATGGAAATAAACTAAATACCAAATCTGGAACTACACCATCTGGTGTAGTTTAAACGGGTATTGCCTAAACCAACAGTTATGCCAAAGGAATCCAGGGCTAAAAACTTTTTGTATCTATGACTGACAGTTCAAAATTTATGAGCAAAAAGGTACAGCAGGCCAAAAAAGTGTCAATACTGGGCTTGACAATTTCATTTTGGCACATAGAGGTAACTCTGCATCACCTGACCAATAATGTAGCATCACGAGAATAAGAAAAGGTGCAACATCACTGCTGCTGCTGCACAAACAGAAAGAGCAGGGGCCTTCACAGTGTTCTCACCAGGACGTGAAGTGAGACGGTGCATTGTGAAATGACCAGGACCTCTGGGTGTGTGTGTGTGTGTGTTATGGCACTTACATTTATTCTTATTGGAATTAATAAAAAAAAACTATTATAACAAAGGTGTTCTTAGTCTGTTACGTAAAGAAACTTTCCACACCAGTTCTTCCACACACATAATTTAGCCGTGGGTATGGAAAGTATGACAGCACTATGGCACAGTAAAGCATAGAGTGTGTCTCTGTCACACACTGGATCACACACACAGAGTTTACTATGAGAACAAGCGACCACATAAACACTCCAGCCACAGTTCATTGAGGAATCCCGGAGCCGCCGGTGGTAACTGGCCGGCACCCGCGCAGCCAGCTGGTTCCGCCCACTGGAGCCGACACCAGCAGTGTTTGGTTTGGGGACCAGCGGTCTACACAGAGCAGGTATTTACCATCAGACAGCCACTGTTGGCCTGCACATTTACAAAAACAGTGCTTCACCAGCGCTAACGCAGTCCAGTTCAGAGCAGCACAAGCTCTGAGTATGTTGATTGTTTACAAAGTTACTATAAGTCTGTAGCTAGTGCAGCTACAAGCTACGTAGAAAGCTACGTAGCAACTTAATATATTGAAACTGTCTCACATCAAGACAATAATTAGTTTGTAATGTAATTTACTCCTTTGTACCCTGCGCAACGAAAGCAAGCAACAACGTAGCTGTAGCAATGTCACACCACAACACTAGCAAACATCTAGCCTATTTACTCATCTAGCTATAAAGCGAGGTCCGTCCGTTTGTCTGTTTGTTCTTCGCATATCTCGAGAACCGTTCATTTGATCTACTTCATACTTAGCGGGTGTATTGCTGGGGGCCCGAGGATGTGCATTATTAAATACAATATTATATGTAATGTTTTCAAAAGCTCTCTTTTATGTTTTTTTATATTTACCTGCAGCCCTCATTTAACTTGAGAAAGAGAAAAGATTCACTAGTATAGAATAGAATGTTAATTTCTTTCATGTTATTGGTATATATATACTCACATACTCTCATATATTCACACCTCACATCAACAGTTTTCATGTTTCTACGTGATGAAGCAGCAATACTGGAGGCTGAGCAATCGGCCCGTTCTGAACAGGCACATTTGAACGGGCACTGCAATCGTGTAGAAGGAAGAGAACAAAATTAGCCAGCTACTATTTAAGCTTTGTGCTAAAAACAGCTGCCTGCTGCTTCAGGAAACAAGGTGGATAACACTGTGTCAACACTGAAACTGTTTTAGGCTTTTTTTTTTTTTTTTTTTTTCGTTTGTCACATCCACCAGACCACATGACAGCTTGCATCCACGCTTGTTATGTGCACATAACCACAACCTAAAATGTATTTTTAGGCTTCACACCTATTTGCTGACACTGTTAGAACAGAGTGATGCTACAATGAGCTGAGTCTAAAAACGCTCTGCAGAGCTGATGGGAACCTCAGACTCAGGTCTTAATTCACTACCAGTCATCCCTTACAGATACATTTTTTAATCCTGTACCCAAATCTATAGAATGAATGTGATTATTGAATTGAACTAAACCTTTCAGTCCAGACGCTCAATACAATCAGATTACATCCTTAAATTCACAGACAACCACAGACGCACATTTGCACAATGCCATTTTCCTTAGTACCTCTGGCCACTAGTGTCACGTCATTCTGAGAAAGGAATCCACCTTTATACAGAACATGATGCCTTCATATTTCCACACTACGGAAGTGAAACTGGGCGGTTGCATGACTAATGAATTACAGTCACTCGGTTCTCTCCGAGGAAACGAAGTACCGTGTAAAATGTCAGAAGCAGGAAAGTCGTGGAAAAAAGATGAAGGAAAAAGTGAACAGACGTACACCACAGCAATGAATTAAACAGCAAAAAAGAGAGGAGGAATTATCATGTTAACCCACACTCACCAGATCATACACATGGAGTACTCTAACACTGGTTTCAGCTTTGATTTCCTCCGTTTTTCCACAGTCTAATAATGTGGCTAGTTTACCTAATGACTAGCGAGGGGATAATGCTGCAGTCAAGCTGAGGGCTTAGGCCCGACTGTCTCCCATGCTGTCAGCCATGGTGCTGGGTCTGGGCTCCCAGATGCCTCCATCAGCACACATTATGCTTCCACACTTTATGTGGTGGGTTTTGGAGCCTGCCAGTTAACTCTTGGAGCCCTGCATTACATGCAAGCAGTCCGCAGGAATGTGAAATGTCTTCAACTCACTCTCTGCCTCCTTTAGTTCGTCTTCCACATCATGTTTCGTACACGTTTTCACTGAAGGCAACTGCAAGGAGTTTGTGTGTAACTGACCGTGTAGCTAGTAATTCTTTTTTTTAATGACTTTTATGTTACGGGCGTGATCGCGTCAGTGATGGAATACATGTTGCCCACAGGCTGACAGCTCCATCATGGGAGTGGTTTGCATGTCCCCACTCAGACGTCTGCAATTATCTTCTTTAATGCAAGGATCCATTTACATGAATCTTTTCACAATGTCAAGGTTTTATTACTCCTTGTGTTCGTCCTCCAGCCACTCTACCTACACTACGATGTGATGATGCTGAATGTTAAAACGTAGAGAGAATTTTAAAGCATCGTCTATCTAAAGCTTGCTAACATGAGCCAACGCGAGCTACTAGAACAAGTAGCAGCGTGTATTGAGAGTTTTTATTGCTTGTAAATTCAACTTGATGACTATTGAATTCAACTTTATTTGCACTTCAAATTAGAAGCGGTAAGGGAAAAAAAACGGGGGCTGCAACTAGCAATTATTTTCATCAGTGATGAATTTGCAGATTATTTTTATTATCGATTTGGTTTTTTACGTCTGTCACTATTTCCCAAAGCCTATGGTGACTTCCTCAATGTCTCGTATTATCCACAACGGCCCACAAGTCAAAGAGTACTGAAATAAATAACTAGAAGTTTGTGTTTGTAGCCCAGCGGTGACACAAAGTTCAAGCATCATATTCAACTATGCTGTTTTGTTTTCGTGCTCCATCCACTTAGTTTCTACATCACGACAGCTGCATTCTTTATGGACATCAGGACAATATTTAGAGACATATTTCGGGCTCTAACGTTGTTTGAGAAATAGTCTGTCTATTTAGTCAGCTGGAAGTAATAGTTTACTTACCAACAACAACTGCAAGAAAAAAAGCAACCTTTTATTTGCCGGCTCCTCATGTTTGGGACCTTCTTATACTTCATGTGTGCAGACTTTCCATCACTTTACAGCTGTTAGTGGCTCAGACCCAATTCTTACCGCAGTTTTTTGTTGTAATTTCTGGGAGCGCTTGTTCTGTTTTCCATTTGAACGTTGCATCTTTGTACGACACAGAGACAGCAGTGACTGTGGACCAACAAACACGCCACCCGCTCCTGCTACGCTGGGTTTAAAACAAACGAACCCTTCGTGCTGAGGCTAGCAGGCAGACAGTAGAGGTACACTATATGTTATTTAGCCTGCATGAACCTAATTATGCAGCAGTTCATAATTAGAGTTAGCTCCTAGAATAGATTCATATGCTTCTAAGTGAGCTGGTACGGGCTCCACCACTGGCTTCATTTACAGTTGTTAGCTGGAAGATGTGCTATGATTTCAGTTCTGCAGAGCACAACATTTAGAGAAAGCAATAATGTGCTCTACATCTAAAAAACGAAACAAAAATAAAACAGGGTTTGTGAGTGTTGTTAAGCTCCCCGTGCATAACACTGGCGTCAGATGATAGAGGGGATAGATGAACGAATGAATGAATGAAGTTCAAAGCCGGAGGCAGAAAAAAACTGGTAAAAGTCTGACTTCCACCTGTATCTAAATGAATTACTGTTGTGGTAAATGTGTAAAGGCACAATCTGTTATCCAAATGTAAACTAAAAGACATCCCTACAAACACAAGAGAGAGAAAGCACGAGATGAAACCTGCTAGAAAAGGACTTCCAGATCACGAACACAACGCAACAACTCGGATGTTTTCTCCTGCTGTGACCTCAGTATCGGTTAGAACCGCAGCACGAAAGCTGGAACACTGTTTCAGTTATTAGGAAACACAAAATGCTTCGTTGGAACTGATAGATAGACTGGTGTATCCATCCATCCATAAGGCCTGCAGCTGTGATAGAGCAGCTGAGGTAAAGTAAGCTTTTATTTACCACTACAGCCCTGCTGTGAATTATTATACCGTAATAAACAAATACCATCAGTATTTTGTGGTGTCATTACTAAAACATTTTTGTTTTCACTTATCTACTTCTGTCTATATGCACACACACTGGTCAGTCTCTGTCTCGTCCAGGACTGGCCAAAATGAGGCTGAATGTTGAAAATAACTGGCCTGTGGTCTTAGTGCTGCAAGAGTCCATTTCTGTCATTATCATGTTGGTGAGGTGTGTGTGTGTGTGTGTGAGAACAAAGGGATGGGGTGATGTTCATGTGTGCCCATGTGTATGATGTGGCTCTTTGCAGTAACACAGTAAATAAAGTGGCTCTTAGTCTCTGACTGGTCGGCCGCCCCTGGTCTAGTCACTGCTAGTCTTCATAAGAGCACCATGATGTTTCAATATATTCTTACTTCTATTTAGTCAGAAATGTGAAATAAGGAAGTAGAAGAAAGTATCTTCACTTGACTTTTTAAATCTCCCGACATCATTCTGAGATGTTTCATGCACCTGTTTTGATTGTACATTCACAGTATCTCATGTGTTACAGTGTGGGTGGCCAGGTTCACTACAGATGAACTGTGGGTCAACAGTGCACACTTCTGTCCGATTACACGCTCCAGCTTCCAGGCACCTGCATGGAAACATCTGCCATGTGGAATGTAAGTGTGTAAGTGTGTGTGTGTGTGTGTGTTCTAACATGCTTACATAATCTTTTTTATACAAGGGCTTTTTAAGAACCAAACTCACATGTCACATGACGGCACACATGTCATTTCAGGGAGTAGCGCATTAACTGTGTCTTATAAGATCTTATTAGAATGATGACAAAACAAGAGGTTAGTCCTCAATGTCATCGATGGGGTTAAAGCTTGTGTCAGATAAGCAATAAAGAAGAAGAAAGCAGAGTTTGTCCTTCTTTTCTGGGAGCGCTTATTGGAAACTCTCCATGTATTCACAGCCATCTTGACAGAATAATATTTGGACGTAATGTCACCCCTTTGCAGAGGAATGGAATGATGCATATACAATGATGGAATCTCTGCTCAGTGTCAGACGTGACGCTTAGGTAAGGCTGCTAAATATTTATTTTATATTTATTTATTTTATCACGTGTTAGCAATCTTTTAAAGAGCTATTTTCTCACCCCTGCTTACTATGAAGCTATCATCTCTGCACGAGGTCTGCCGCAAAGCATATTTACAAAAAAAAGAAAAAAAAGAAAAAAAAAAAAAACCTGCCCGAGCAGCAGGCTGAGCAGAAATTCTTTCTCTCAGAAATACAGACAAGCCAAGCTGGAGCAAGCTCACCTTTTCTTTCCCCTGAGCTCAACACAAGATGCAACCAAGCAAAAAAAAAAAAAAGGAGGTCATGCTATGACTCTCACAGTGTTCACAGAGCTTTGCGCCTGTTGTTGGCCTCTACAAAAAAAGCCTAAAATAAAACCACTGTGACCACTGCGGTTCTCTGTAAGCCAGCTGTCATTTAGTTCGCATCAGGACTGGATCTTTTGTACCCGGAATGAAATCCCTGTAAGCGAGTCAAGCTGTACTGCAGGCGTTCACCTTCCCGTGGCCTTTCCCTGCTGCTACACAAAGTACAAAAGCCAAGAATATATGCAGAGAATAATAATGTCAGGTCTCACAGAGGAATGTGGAGAACATCACCTGGAGAACATTTAGAAAAGGCAGATAACTTCTGGCTGACTGCACAGAAATTACAATCAAAGCTTCTCTCATAAGCAAACAGAGGCTTGCAAGTCTCCCCATGCCAATAATTAATGACAGTCGGTCATTAGGAGACAAAACGTCATTCGAATGATGTGAACCGTGACTTAACATAATAAAAACACTGAACAAGAAATGTCAGATGCATTATTCTTAAAGGGATGACTGACGTGAGGGAATTTTCAGATTTTTATCATAGCCAATAAATAAATGAATAAATACATAAAAGCCTTCTGGACTTGTCCTAGCGGAGGCTCAAGAGGACACATGAGACATGAAGGTCTGCAGCAGGTATGAGTGCTGTGTGCCAGTATTTACTGTACTTCTTAGAAATCGTATATCTAACAAAAATAAGAGCATTACACTCTCTCTCTACACACTACTCTACCCTTAGCAGTGTGGAAAGCCTCTGAAGCAGCCTTCAGGCCATGTGAGACTAAACCTCTCCAGGAAAATCTAGAATAATGACATTCCTTCAGTGGAGTTGAAGCTTCTTAATGGAGGGCAAGCCAGGTTTTAACTCTAACCCTTAAACTGTTGGAGGAAAAATACTTCCACACAAAGCCGGAGGGAGTTCTGTGTCTGAGCGGAAGAGCTCAGAAGATATACAGGTTACAGACACACCGATTGCTCCTCACTCACCTTGGGTCATGTAAACCAGGCTTCCTGTGAGCAGAGCCACGCAGTTGGTGGGCTGGTGGTTGTGCAGGTACTGGAAGCCCCAGCCTCGGACGTACGACTTCTCATACATGAGACGTGAGGCGTTGCCGATCACCTGCAGGAAACGCTCCTGTTGGCCTTTGTTCAGGTACTCGTACAGGAAGTCGTAAGCGGTGGCAAACCCGACCAAAGAGTGCGCCAAAGGAACTTCATCCCAGGGTGCATCTTTCACCAGCCTGCAACACACACAATAACACATGTGAAAAAAAACAAAAAAAACATGCAACGGTAAACAGGTGAAATTTTCACTCTCTAAATGAAAATCCTGTCAAATGGCTTTTAATCAGCACAGCTGTGGAACGTGGAGTCATTTCAAAGGCAGCCGCGCCACCGCACCCCAATAAAGACACATATAAAGAGCCTTAAAGTGTAGCGTGTGCAAATTCTCTCCTGTTAAGGAGCTGCTAGCGTCTAACAACGCTGAAGTGTGTGCATTGCAGGGGCGCAAAGTGTCGTAAAACGGTGAAAAGTGTTCAGTAATCTTCCTGCTCTCTGTAATAAAAGAGAAATCGGCTTCAGATGTGGTGATGAAGCTAAAATAAATGCTGAGATATACACAAAGATTGTTTTCTCCAGAGGCTTGACGTCACACGTCACCTTGTGTTTACCATCCGTGTTCTAATGTGAGTGAGTGTACTGCATGACAGTTCGTCAGTGGCCGCTTTAAACAGAAACATTTGAGTCACAGAGGATGTCATGGGAAAAGACACAAGTAAATAATCTGTGTGCACAAACATATAAATATGAATTCTGTTAAATGTCCTCCCTCCTCTCGTTTCCTGTTTTCTCTCTGTGACAAAAGGCAACAAATCAATATCTGATTACTTAACGTCTGGGATATAGTGTTTGAGTTCAGGTTTCACTTTGAGCCGACATTTTTAAACAAAAGTAGCAGAACGTGAGACTGAGAAATATAATCAAATAAAAACAGACGTAGTTATGAGGATCAAGGGGAGAGATAACAAAAGTGTAGAATAAAATGATTAAAAAACGGGATTAAATCTTAAATATAAATAAGAGAGAGAGAAAGCAAATCCCCCCTAAAGTTACATGATATCAAAGATATTTGCACAGTTTTATCCGTTCATCTGTCTTTATTGATGTTACATTCCCACATGTTAAGTGTCATCTTAGGTTTATTTGAAAAACACTTCCTGTCTGGTCATGTGAACAAACACCAAAGCATTAATAAGATCATTTATGCAGCAATTTGCCCGTGTGGCTAAAAGGAAAACTGTAATAAAACGAGTGCCAAGTCACAGCTGGACCGTGTCCTGAATTATGCCAAAGCTCACATAAGCTCACTTCTGTGCGTTTGCTCATTTTGTGCAGAAAGACAGAAAAAAACAGCAGGCACCAGTATGCCACAAAGTAGAAGCCGTCCATCTGAACATGGCTCTTCGAGTTGCCAGAGACATAATTGAAGGTCATGAATACCACAGCTGAGTGATTCCTGGAGCCACTCCGCACAAACCCTGAGAGCTTCAGTGACCATAATAAAAGAGCAGCCAGGGAGAAAGTGTTCTTCAGGCGTGAGAACACATGCTCGGTGGCTTTTCCTTTCTGCGCTGTGGGGCTCGCTCTGATATTGTGAAAAATGGCCCTCGACTGTCCCTAATACCACACTGTCTAAAACGCCCTGAAACAGCGGCTGGAAAATCCCCTTCCTCCCGTTCAATGGCTGAAGAGAACACAGGAGCCATGGAGCTAAATGAAAAAGGATTAAGCTGCTAGACTTCTCCTCCCCTCTCCACATGCCGGGGGAGGAGGAGGAGGAGGAGGAGGGGGAGGAGGAGGAGGGGTGTACCTGGAAGAGAGAGGAGCCCCGTCTGGAGCTTTGTGAGATGCTCTAAGTGCGGTTGTGTAGTGGCCTTTCTCAACAGGGAAATGTCGTTTTTTGCTTTCTCTAATACTTCCAGAATGCTGTGAATGAAATGCGATTTGACTCTCAAATGAATTCTGAAATGAAGAATAGCTTGATAGTCAGCGCTGACAGGCTGTAGAAATGCTGAACTATGTCAACAGGATGCAACATTGTCAGACATAACAGGAGCTCATTATCAGCACCATAACTTGACAACTTCAATTGTTATATAAAATAAATGGGAGTCATTTTTTGTACTGTACGCTATATTAGTGATTATTTTCTATTAAATATATTTTCATTTAAAATTGTCAATAAACTGACTTTGATTTAGAACTACAGCTACAATAATGCATGACCTCAAAGTTCAAATATGTGTATGTGTTCTATAATAATATTAAATGGAGATATTTGAGATATTAAATGTCAGTGGTACTGATTTGCATTAATTGTATTCAAAACAGCTACTTTACCTATCATAACGCAACACTTGAAATGAAGAGAACACAGTTACAGATATGAAAGTGGACATATTATCAGGTTTTACAGGAACAATGTATCATAATGAATGTCATTAGTTTGAGCAGATTGTTGGTATATCTTGTGCAGTTTGCCATCATGTTCACAGTCAGCATTTCTCACTGAAGCCTGAGCATCCTCAAAGACTAACATACACGTTCAATGCTTTTCCATCCTCACAAAACATTTGCAAAGTGGAATTTTGGTCGGCGCCTTGTTATATATATATATTTTTTTGCAGAGTATTGCTACTAACTGATAAGTGGAATAAAGTGAAGGTGTACAACCTCACAAAAACATTATTCTATAGCACCAATAGTAGTGCACAGGTTGGATAGAGAAGATGTTTGTTGCTGTGTGTGTATGGAGATATGAAAGTAACTGTCAACGTGTGTAAATATGTACATATGTATGAATGTAACAACTCAGCCTGAGTATGCAATATGAAGTAGTATATTCTATAACTGGTTCCTACAGATTCAAATCTTTAGGAGTGTAACTGGTGTCTCAGAGAATGTTCTATCCAATTCAAACAGCACCTTTGGTAGAGTTGAATTATTAGTATTTAATTAGTAATGGAGTGCAATATTAGCTCATGTCAAGTCAGGCTGGCTGGTATGAATATAGGTGCAGAATTTAGGCTTTGAAGATATTTTTAATAGAAGAAAAACATTTGCTATTTCAAAACCTGAAGAGCTTCATAATTTGCAAAAAAAAAGTCTCGTCTTCAGAGAGGCTGATGTTTAACATGTTCGTGAACAATTCCATATGAATGACTCACCACTGTGGTGCTCAGTAGTGGAAACTTTCCCCATCTGATATTTCACTTAAAGTTCAAGAGTTATGACATATGCTGATCTCATCACAGTTGAAGTGATGTCACATTTTGTGCAAAGTCTCTGTTTGTCATCATGGTGTTGAAATGTGGGAAAAATAGAAACATTCACTGTTTTAAAAAAGGGAGCAACGGCTCGGCTCGCCAGGACACAGAGAACACAGTATGAAACATTAGAAGCAGCGGAAGGAGCCCTGTCTGCTGTGGTGAGAGGCGGTGACACTACTGACAGTTATGGAAACCTGTTGTCAAACAGAAAACGTTTCATATCTGAATACAAAAGCTTAATTAAATATGCATGTCATAATCCGTTTTCATTTCTGAAATTGTTTTCAGTTATATATCCTTGCTTTTGTCAAGGGCATATCTGTGTAGCAACGTAAGCGTGATCCTGGTTATGATTATGTCGCCCCCGGTTACCTGATGTTTTGGACTGATACATACAGGAGAGGATCGGTTTGAACAGACGGTCCTGATGGAGAAGTATGAATTGATCTACGAATTTTTACAGAACTGTGCAAACTGTTTTCAACGCGTCGGTATCGACACACCTGTCAGAAATTAAACTGGATCTGCTTCTGTTGAAATGCAAACGGCCGCGTTCAAAACGGGACTCATGGTAGCAATCTGTTTTTCAGTTGTTTAGCAGCTGTGTTCAACTGTTTGAGCACCAAGCCTGACATGTACTTCCCTATGTCCAAAACACTAACTCACAAGTTCCACATGAATCACTGAATGACAGTCAGCCTTGTGTAAGTGGATGTTAGTGTATAATGGAAACACATTCTCTCACACAGGATGGATTGCAGAAAGCTTGATTACCCAAAACCCCATGTTGATATTGTACTCACATGGTGCATATTCCTAAATGTAATTTAATCCAGTTATGACGAAACAAAGATGGGACAGGAACTGTCCACAAAATAAATCAGGAGCTGCAAGACAATTGATAAGATAGAAAAATAAACCTTTTTATGTGAACTACAGAAATCTATTTGAGAAGGAAATACTGGTTACAACTTGCAGATATAAGATAGCTGTGACCACAGATACTGCAGATATCGAGTTGTTTAGGGATCACAGGATATAAATGTTGGGAGTCACATACAGAGAGTAACGAGTAATGAGTAACGAGTACTGAGGGCCTGGCAGCTCATTTGTTGCCTGTGGCCCTGTGGGCAGGTCAATCCAGCCCTCAAGATGAAACTAGTGCTAAGGGATGTTAGTGATAGCAGATTAATAGTTTAATGATTTCTCAAAATTAAGCATCTTTCTGCTTTTTAAAAAAAAAAAAATCTTTCTTACATTTTATAGACTGAATTATGTTTATTCAGTACTAAAATAACTAATTGTGTGTTGCAGCCTACACATTTGATCTTGTTAAAAGGTTTTTTTCCTCACTCGAATCGAGGGTCTAAGGACAGAGGGTGTCATTCCCTGTACAGATTGTAAAGCCCTTTGAGATAAATGGATTTTGTGACTTTGGGCTATATAAATAAAATTTGATTTGATTTGATCTTGCCCTAATCAAATTGAATGCTTGCTTGTTAAAACTTGGGACTTTTCAAGATATCAGGAGTATTAAGGACTCTCGATATATACTGATTTTAACAGTTAGTGTAGTGTAGAGTGCCTGTCTGGTCACCTGGACCCTGAGCTTCAGCCTCACTTTAAACCACTCCATCACACTGCAGTGGGCCATTCAGCTCACATCTGAACTTTTCATTTCCTTTTAGGGGTTGGGGGGCATGTTCAGAAAACAGCTGCTAAACATATTTCCTGGTCCACAGAGCTATCACATCACAATGCATCTTTACTGAACTCATGCCTACAGAGAAAAACGAGAGGGTCTCTGAGGGGGAGTTGTTGCACACGGGGAGGTAGCATCTGTACAGCTCTGAACAGCTTTATAGTTTCCCACTTTGAAAAGTAAAACAGAGCTAAATAAAGGAGAATGCATTTTGTTTTGTTTGCTTTGAAATCTCACTATCTCAAATCAAAAGGATGAAATAATAAAAGACAGAAAATGTACCAACTAGGCTGAGCCGCCATTCTCTCCATGTAGTCCTTGGCCAGATCCAGCGCCCCAGCTCTGTGCGGGTACAGCATGCAGAACATGGACAGCACACCCAGGTTGTTTCCGTACACCTCGTTCCAGCGGGCACTGAACTCTGCGGGGCTCCATGGGGGCAGGTACTCCTCCGGGTGCTCCAGCATGGTCTCCCCAGCCTGACGAATTCGCCTCGCTATCTCCCGATGACTCCCTGTGGCGGCGAACTGGAGCTCCTCCACGTCCCCCCGACTGAAGTACAGCATGGGATGGCCATTGTAGTTGCCTCCCATGAAGGGGATTCCTCCTCCGGGGTCCACTTCTGTTGCGGCCGGGGCGAGCAGGGGCCACAGCAGACTTATGAAGAAGACTGTGGGGGCCCCGCGGGTGTGGGTTCTCATCGTCTCATCAGAGAGGGGACTGTGGCATTGCCGAAGGAGCTCAGCTGAGATGAAGCGGGGAGAGAGAGAAGGATTTGAGAAAGCCAGCCCATATTCTGCACAGCATTTTCTTACAAAAGCTCTGCATTCCTTGAATAATTAGATACAGCTGTAGTCATGATGACTCGGCCTTTCCATACTGATGTAGGCCATTATTGAGCCGCACAGTAAAGAATTAATCACAAAACTGTCCGATAAAGTGTGAGAAACTCCTGAATTCTTTACAGTTACCAACAATACTGTGATGTCTAATATTAAATCTTCACTTCTTATCTGCACTTTTACAGCCACATCTGGAGGCTGTGTTCCAGCTCTGCACTCTGTTACCAATATTCAGTCCACAAGATTTATTTCTGCGTTGGTATTGTCAGACGAGTCTAGTCATGCACACCCAGATGGCCAGCCAAGCGGGCCTGGAGGTCATAAACGGCCCATTACTGAAGCAACGTTACTCTGGTCTAGCGAATCAGCCTCTAAACCAAACTGCTGTGCTCTACAGAAAGACTCTGAACATGAGAGTAAATTCCATGACCTTAGTGGAGCTCTTGGCAATGGCCTGCTGGAAAACCATTTGGTAGTGATTTAAACGACGTCTAGACTGGAGTCCGTTCTGAGCAGGGTTGTACATGCATGCTGTGTTGTGCTTGATAAACAAAGAAAGTTAAAAAAAAAAAAAGAAGCTCATTTTAAAATGTGACCATATGAGGTGTCACGTTCCTTTAAGTCGAGACGAGGCCTTTACAGTTGATTTTTGTTTAACCGATTCATCTTTAAATAACACTTTATGCTGGTTTTTAGCTTTTTTTTTCAGATGTGGAGACGTTTTACATCATTGTAAATGTAATATGTTTGGCTTCCAGACTGTTGTTCGGTTGTCAACACAGGCGCTCGTGCTTTATAGACTAATCCATTATCTGAAAGTTGTTTTCAGAAGCAGGAATAACATGTGTTACAGGGCTGGGTATCAGTATCAGTACACTGGGAACACACCGAGATCAGGAAGCATCTCGGATTATAATGTATTCAGACAAAAGTGCTTAAATATATTTCTAGAGCTGGAACCAGTAGTTGATCAGATTAGCTGCCAACTATTTTCATAATCGATTTAATCGTCTTGAGTAACTTTAAGCTGTGGTGAATATTTTCCGATCTCTTTAACCCTCCTATGACAGGGAACTGGATATGTTTGGATTGTGGATTAAACTATTTGTTTATGTCACCGCGAGCTGCAGGAAACTGTGATCAATATTTTATGGAGCAAACAAAAGAATAACTGATAGTGAAAATCCTCTTTACTGTGATATTTTATCCAAAGTAAGATCTCATGCATACATATCAATACCAGCCCTTATTCATTCATTCATCTATTTATTTGTGTGTGTATATATATATATATATATATATATATATATATATATATATATATAAAAACATACTACAGCCAGACTGGAAGCCCTGAACTGAATGTTAATTCAGGACATGACCTCAGTATAAACAGGGCTCGTCCTCCGTTCAATGTACCCATACTTGTCAATTACAGACATTACTCAACTTGTGGTGCTTTTTTTAAGTGTTATTTGTATGCAGTGTTACAATATTACAGTATTACTGTTGGGACTTGGCTGTGATATCTGTCTCCTACAGTCCACTCTTCTTTTAATAGATCAGGGAATTCTTAACCCAGAAGAAACAAAAAGACAGTTTGCTGTGATCATGTTGTCATAGTTTAAATAATAAGACGTGTACCTTGGCTCAGGTTTTTACCAGCTGTTCCTGTGCAGCTTTCTAATAAAGTGAAATGCCACAGTTAGGAGCGATTTACGGCTGTGTCAGTCAGCAGAGCTTTTCATTGTTAGACGTTGTTCTGGTTAGAACCCTGTCTGCCTCTACAGACACATGTCTCCTACTTTTCAAACTTTTAGTGTAACTTCAGTAAGTCGAGTCGATAAAAAAAAAAAAGAAAAAAAGTCTCATATCGTTTGACTGCGGCTTTTGTTTTTAAACGCCTCCTCCGCCAACAAGTTAGAATCTAATAAATATATAAATATATATATATATACTTATCGATGCTATCAATGATGTAAATCTGCGCACAAACGTTGCCTTGTTCCTGCCGACAACGAAAAAAGTGCAAACAGTGAAAGGAAAAAAGCCGTTTACCTGTCAGAAGCGGCGCTCACCAAGCCGTATTCCTGTCTTCACTGGAGGCATTTCTTCCCACCACAGCAGTGGAAGTGTAGCAAGGTTATCAGTATGGCTGGAAAAAAATGCTTCTTTTGGTTCCTGTTTAGTTTTTTTGGGGTTTTTTTTTTTTTAAATTTTTTTTCAGAAACGACAAGAAGTTAGAGAGAGCAGAGGGGAGGAAAGAGTGCGAGCGGAGGGAGCGTCATGCCGGAGAATGAGGAGGGGCAGGAGGGGAGAAAGGCTTAAAGGAGCCCCAATGAAGAAAGTGGCTGCCCTCCTCCCACTGCAGCACTTCACAGGTAACGTTAGTGAGTAATACGGTGCTGGGAGCTGACACAGTATCATATATATTACTCACTGTTTTACACGACGACTCGTTTTAGACTTGTTTTAAAGGTGCGTCACAAGCCTCCCCTCAGCGCCAGTTTAATGTTCATGGCTAACCGCTAAAGGCTGCTTGTTAGCCTCAGTGCATCTCATGTCATGGAGCACTTGATGTTAGCAGTGTAGGCTACTCCTAAAAAAATAAAAAATAAATGAATAAAAGAAACTTTTGAAAAATGGAGCACTTGATATTGTTTTAGCAGTGTAGGCTACTCCTAAAAAATAAATAAATAAAAATGAATACAAGAAACTTTTGAAAAATTGAGCACTTGATATTGTTTTAGCAGTGTAGGCTACTTCCAAAAAATATTTAAAATAAAAAAAAAATAAAAATGAATAGGAACTTTTGAAAAATGGAGCACTTAATATTGTGTCAGCAGTCCAGGCTACTTCTAAAAAATTAAATAAAATAAAAATGAATAGAAGAAGCTTTTTAAAAATGGAGCACTTGATGTTAGCAGTGTAGGCTACTTCTTAAAAAATATAAATAAATAAATAAAAATGAATAGAAGAAACTTTAAAAATGGAGCACTTGATATTGTTTTAGCAGTGTAGGCTACTTCTGAAAAAAAATTAAAAAAAATAAATGAATAGAAGAAACTTTTAAAAAATGGAGCACTTGATATTGTTTTAGCAGTGTAGGCTACTTCCAAAAAATATTTAAAATAAATAAAACATAAAAATGAATAGAAACTTTTGAAAAATGGAGCACTTAATATTGTGTCAGCAGTCTAGGCTACTTCTAAAAAATAAAATAAAATAAAAATGAATAGAAGAAGCTTTTTAAAAATTGAGCACTTGATGTTAGCAGTGTAGGCTACTTCTAAAAAATTTAAATAAATAAATAAAAATTAATAGAAGAAACTTTTGAAAAATGGAGCACTTGATATTGTTTTAGCAGTGTCGGGTATTTTTGCTTCTAGGACATTTTCAGAAGTTCAAACTGAGATTAAGTTGTTTTTGAAAAAACATTAAAAAAAAAAAAATTTCACCTGGGTTTATGAGTGTAAATGTTGGGATTATAAGTAATAAATGCTGACTTTCTGACTTACAGTTCAACTCTTAGTGTTGCTACTCTCTACCTGTGTTTCAGCCACGGCCGCCATGCCGTCAGTTTAATGACTCCAGACAAACTGTAGAGAAGTCTTGTCTTGTTTACAGAAACGTAGGTTTTTAAGCAGGAAATATGTTAGAAATATGGCAGTGACGGTGTTTCTCCCGAACAATGAGTGTGTTAAACATAAATGAAGCAACACGTGGTTTAATGCAGCCAATGCTGAATCTAACAATGTAGCCAATGACTTGTGCAGGTTGAAAATAAATCTGCTTTACTGTAGACCAGACAGAATACTCTTTATACTATTGTGGTACTTCAAACAAGTAGTGAGGCTCAACAAGGCACCTGCCAGGTGCCTTTTAATATCAGTCCATGTGTCAAAATTGGGGAATATTTCAGGTTTGTTTTCAGTAAATCATAACAATGCTGTTGCCTGACAGTTGACAAAGGTCAATGGGCAGACATTTCTGATTATTCGTTTTCAGAAAGTAAATCTGCTAAGTCTAATAAATATGTCATCGCTGTCTTTTTTTGCCATCTACAAACATTAAATGTGAGTCAGACTCACAGTAGCCAATTTGATCACAAAAATGCAAAGTACATTGTCGTTTTTCTTCAGGAGTAAATTTTATGTCTTGGTGTGTTCGCCTTCAAACCTCATCTGTATAGTCAGTGTATGTACAGTACAAGGTCTGCAAGTGTTTGCAAACAACAACAACAACAAAAGAAATCTATATGTAAGAAAATTGTAGAACATTTTTATTTCATTGACAGTACTTCAACACTTGAACACAGAATTGAACGTTTCCTGTGTTTCCAAGAACTTAAGACCACAAATGAATCCAACATAAGGCAAATGTGCATGTGAAATTTTCCAGGTCAGATGAGAAAA
The DNA here is from genome assembly GCA_036937835.1 of Pampus argenteus. NCBI lineage: Eukaryota > Metazoa > Chordata > Actinopteri > Scombriformes > Stromateidae > Pampus > Pampus argenteus. The sequence goes on along the minus strand of CM072876.1, from coordinate 16,613,475 downwards.
GAAGAGTACAATCACAACAGTTGTGTGCATAAAACACTTGCACACACAGCACAAGTAATAACTCACTTAAAATGACCAATCTCATCTACATGATCCCTGCTGTCATGCATGGGATGTGGTCATTTTAAAGGAACACTCCGACATTTGAGAAATCCCCTCGTGTGCTCGCTTCCGTTCAGATAGAGAAGGTAATATCAGTTTCATCTCTGTGTGTTTATCACAGTTCAGGGTGTGTTCAGCCTGTCTTAGCACTAACACTGAGAGAAACTATGTTAATACTTTTTAAAAACTCCAAGCCAGCTTTATTTGCATGTTGCATCTTATGCACAGTATGGAAAACATGTTGAAATAAGAAAAAAAAAAGCCATTGTGGTTGTTGTAGTTAAGAATAATAGAATATTTAATGACCAGAAACAGCTGTAACTGCACACAGACGGGCTGTCACTTTTTATTCCAAATTTCAAACTACCATTCAAACGTAGAAAATAACATTTATTGCCATTCCATCTATTACATGGCCTGTTGCTCTCAGCAAATTAAACTATTGTTGTTCTCTTTGTAAAATGGAGAAAACTAGCCAGCGATGCACAGCGGATAATTATCACCAACAAATCTGGGAAGTAACGTTTGGAAGCATTTTGGGTCCAACACCATAAATGTGCTGAGGCTTTGTCAAATACAACTGCCTTACAGTAACATAACTATCAGCTTGTCACGTGAGTATTTACTGTGTATTTGTGTATATAATGTATACATATGAATGGGTTAGTGTACATAGTGTACATCTTTTTGTCGTTTTTGGGATGGTGTGTCCTTTATGTTAATTATTTAAAATCTCATTTCTCACACTTGATTTTTATTTTTTATTTTTTGAAAAGTGACTTTTGGACCTGTGGAAAATATACCTGACATACACAAATCAATTTCCAACCAGAATGATGTCTGAAGATAGAACACTGATTAGAGACATGTATGCTAAAGCTATAAAACAGGCTCTTGAGTTGTTGTAAGTTGTATTTTTATACTTTATATTGAGAATAAAAGTAGACACTTCCTGTAGACACAAAGATAAATCTGATATCAATCTTCGACGAAAGCAAAGAGCAAATGTTCCACCAAACTGAGCGTTCCTTAAATATTATGGCACGACTTGTCTATGCACACCGACAAAATAACAATTCAGAAGTCGGTTAAAGCATATCTCAATCTGGTACTGCATATGAATGAAGCACAAGTAGTCCACATTTTTACACAATCACTCAAAGAGCACATGTCACTGTTGCACCAAAATAATACAGAACATCAAGCATAGTCTTCATCATCCATTATTATTATTATTATTATTATTGTTATTATGTGTTTCCCAAATTGTGTTTTTTCAAACAGCCAACACAAAAGACAGCATTGTGCCAAAATCTTTGGCAACAACAACCTGAAGATTAACATCTTCCACAAAACTGACACGGTGAGAAACATCACACCTTAAACCCCATGTCAAGGTTACTCAAATGCATACAGTTAAACTATATTTAAAAACAGAAGACTTCACGATAACAGTATTATACAGAAATACTGACACAATGATTCCAAAGGATCTTTAGGGACAAACAACCTGGGTTCTGTCTACAGTTAAACACATCCTTGAGGTAATCACTTCAGGGATAAAGAGACGAGTTAAAATGTTCACTTTATTTCAGAAAAGTTCGAAGAAGTTGGATTTTTAAACAATCTACCATGAAAAATAACAGGAGGGCCCCCTCACACACGAAACAATAAGAATACTACATTTCCTATTATCACTGTATGCACATACACACACACACACACATGTTGTAATTCCACGTGTACGGTAACACTAAACCACGAAACAACGTTCAAATGTAGGCGTTATTACGGAGGGACACTGTGGCTTACATTCACATGGTGAGGAGTGTATGCTTCCTGTGCTCCACAGATGGCGGCGGGGTCAGGTGGGAAACTACGGGCAAAAAAAATGGAGGCACATTCCTCTCCTGAGGCAGAGGGGTAAGGGAGGACTTGGTTGGTTTTTTTTGTTGTTTTTTTGTAATTTTTGCTTTTCTTTTTTCTCTTTTCTTTTTCTTCCTTCTTTTTTTTTTTAAGACAGACTCTCGCACCTCTTCAGCAAAGACTCTGGAGGCCTGGGGTAGTAGCCGGTGGTACATGGCTTGTCAGGAGAAAACCTGGGGAACTTGTAATCCAGAGGGAGATCTAGAAAGAATAAGAGTGAAATCAAACAGATAAGTTTCTAAACATTCAGTTCAGCAAATGTCCAACAGTAATGATTCATTATTCAGTGGAAAAGAACACTTTGCTCTAAACAGCAGGTAGTAATCACTGAGCTCACAGAATGTTGGATTCAAACATTTGATCTTTTCTCTACAAAGAGACAGCTCTGGCATAACACAATCATAAATTACAGGCCTGAGCACTCGAGTTCACACTTCCTAAACAGAGCTCCTGCAGAAGGAGCCGGGCGGCATTCCCCATTAAAACAGTGTTTCTAATCAGAACATGAATGAATCATTCTGGTGCACTCTGTGATCAACATGCATACATACAGAAAACAAGAAATTCTACACAATGTCCCATAATGACAACATAAAAATGTTTTTCTGTTTTGTTGCATTGCAATTTATTAGAAATAAAGAACAAAACTATAATATGTACATAAGTATTCACAGCCTCAAGTCTTTTGGAATATGAAGCTACAAGCTTGACAGTTTCACACATTCCTCTTTACAGAACCTCTCAGGCTCCATCAGGTTGGATGGGGAGCGTCGGTCAGCAGACATTTTCAGATCAGATGTTCAGTGAGATTCTAGTCTGGTCTCTGGGACACTCTAGGACATTCACAGAGTCGTCCTGAAGACACTCCTTCCATTATGGTCATCGTCCTGTCGAACCATGAACAGTTGTCCCAGTCTGAGGTCAAGAGCTCGGGAGCAGGTTTTCTTCCAGGATGTCTCTGTATAATCCTGACTAGTCTCCCAGTTCTTCTCCCCACAGCATGATGCTGCCACCACCAGGCTTCACTGTAGGATGGTATTGTCCAGGTGATAAGCAGGTGCCTGGTTTCCTCCAAACATAACGTTTGGCATCATTCACACCAAAGAGTTCCGTCTTTGTCTCATCACACCAAAGAGTTCCGTCTTTGTCTCATCACACCAGAGAATTTTGTCTTTCAGGAGCCTTTTGGTAAACTCCAGACAGGCTGTCATGTGTTTAAATAAGGAGCGGCTTCCGTCTGGACACGCTACCATACAGGCTTGATTGGTGGAGAGCTGCAGTGATGGTCGTTCTCTCTACACAGAGGAACCTTGGAGCTCTGTCAGAGTGACCATCGGGTTATTGGTCACCTCCAAAGTAAAGCGCTCCCCCTCTATTTCCATATAATGGAGCCACTGAGCTCATTGGAACCTTTAAAGCAACAGAAATGTTTCTGTACCTTCCCCCGCTAGACTCAACCTCGACTCCCTCATCTTTCTAACCAGTGTTATAAACATAAGTTGAAAAAAACTGTTGTTACAACATTGCATAGAAACTTGTTTAGTAACCTTTTGCCTTTTATGGGATTTATATGCAAACTCTTCTCTTGAAGTGTGGATAATAGTTTTTTCACATTTCTAATTTACTGTTTTTTATTCTTTGTATGTTGTTTTTGGCCAGGTCACCATTGAAGATGAGATTTTTTTATTTTTTTTACCTGGTTATATAAAGATAATAAAAATATGTTTTTTCAGGATTGTCTGATTGCATTTTTTGAAATTTGCCAAAAACAAAAAACCCAATTTTGGCTATCAAGCTCTCTTCTCTCATTCTTCACACAAATATGTTTGTGTGTAGCCAGCAATTTGTTGCAGGAAGTTAAGGTACACAACTGATTACAGACACAGAGCGCAACTTTTCAGGCTCACAAACCTTTTCTTGCTTCAATGTCATTCATGGTATTTTTATCAGTTACTGAGAAATCCTTAAAACAAAGGTTACCTGGCAACGATTGCACCCAAGTTGCAAACCAATCCAACTTCAGCTCCATGTGAGTGTTTTGCTTTAGCTGTTTTGATGCATGTGAATGTTTCTGTGCTGAAACAGTACGATGGAGAAAACGTTTTTAATGTTGGAGCAGAGTTTCTGAAGGCTAACCGCTGGATTGTGGGTGTTTTTTTTCTGTTTCTGACACCATATGACTAATTAGACTCAATCACGCTCTGTCTACCATATGGTGCATTTACAGAAATACACTTGTGAACATTTCATCTGTTCCTGGTTCAATGTGTCTTTTGTTTTGTGCCACAATGCTAATAAGATGAAAGGAACTCAGCGCATCATAAATTCTTCTTTATTTATCCAAACTGTAGGTTTGGTTGAAGCGACTGGAATGAGTTAAAGAAGGATTTGTTTTACAAAGAGAAACAGCATCGTAGTGAGTGAGACATGATCCTGTTATGCTTTTATTTCTTCATTCCGGTCGTGCTCTGTTATTATGCGAGTACTGGCTTTATGTGAGAATAGACAGTGGTTCGTGTTTTCTCAAGACGATGTCCACAAATATCAGAATGACTATACTGAAAAAACATCAAGCGTAACATTTGACACGATCGATCTTTGAATTCTAATTGACTGGGTGAAACACTGGGTCACATGGAAAACAAACTGTTTGGTATTTTCATAGACAGTCATGGAGTGCATAGTTAGGTCCAATGGTAACTTCATTTTATTATTATTTTTGAACAGGTTCGACCTAATCGAGGCTACATTTATACATAAACCCGCTGGTGTAAAATGTTGGTCTATTATAAAACATGATATTGTAACTGAAGTTGACCTCACAGCTGAATAAATAAGCGTAGGAGAACTTGATGACACGAATCCACCGATCTTTATATTGTAACATTAAATCTTCCAAGATTTTGCCGTAGCATTGGATCCCAACATAAATTGTAATCACCACGTCACGGTGAGTAAAACATGGCAAAGAATCAACTGATGATTAGTATTAAAGACACAGAATCCGTCTTTGCCTTCATGTCATCACGTCATTATTACTGTAATACTGCATTTTTACTTACCTCAATCAAAAAGATGGAGACTAACCTTTTTCAGTATTCTATATTTAAATCATTCTTTTTAGATTTTATTTGGACTTTTATTATTTTTGTAGATTCATTTGCTTTCTCTGTAACACGGTCTGAGGTTTTGTCCCCTCCACATACCTGCTATGTGCTCAACACTGGGGATGGCCATGGCGCTGTATTTGTGAATGCATTGGCAGCACCAGGTCAGTTTCTGGCTCTCCTCGTCCCCTCCTCCACTTCTGTGCACGTCCACAAAGTAGGAGCCCCACTGCTCGGACACGTCGGAGGGAGACTTCATCCCCTGCTCCTGTCGAGAGGGTCGGAACACACCAAACTATGTAACTGTGTGTTTTTCTGATTCATTTACAGACGTGTGCAGACTTGATTAAAGGAGGGGTGGGAATTTTACCCTGGGAAATATAAGGGAGACTTTAAAACTGGCTTTAACCCAAGCAGCGGTAAGGAATATTATATAATGAATCATTATTACCAAGAAATCCTTCCCGCTCTGTCACGCCTAATCACTCATCACACATCATCAGTACATTTTATTGACAGACAGAGCTGAGCAGCAGGTTTGTCATGAAAACAGGATGTGTGTATGTGTATATTTAGTGCATGCATATTTATTACACCACTGTTGTGTTATTTCCATGCATCGTATGAGAAGAGAGCGTAACCCACAGGAAGAGGCAGATAAAAACTTTCGCATCACTATCAAGAGTTCATCTGTGTCAGTAACGTTGTTCTCAACTGTCTATTCTACATTTTGCCTCGAGCTGATCGCTATCAGGGCTGATATAAGCGTGGTGTTATTATCCTTGACATCGCAGCATCGAAACACATTGAAACCCTCACTGACGGCGTGCCTCAACCTGCAAAGCAAGCATAGGTGTTTCATTGAAAATCTGCCTTTACCCTTTTCTGTAGCGTTCGGCAGCAGTAGCAGCACATTGTTAAGACCACAGCCGCCAAGAAAGTAATTATCATAGCACACAACCACCAATATAACTTGTACATATACGTACACTGAAGCTAAAACCATTGTTTTTGTAGTATAATAAAATAATATAACATTTTATATTAGGCTATATTATATCAATATGAAGTTAAATAATATACTTTCTCAATCACTTCTATTAAAAGCCAATAGATGAAGATTTACAGAAATCATTTTCCTAAAAGTAACCAATGAATACAGTTAAATACATGAACATATATTTCTTTCATTTATTTTCTAATTAAAATGAGCTCATATTTAAGGATAAACAAACATAACGGGACACGTGTGACTTCTGATGTGGAGCGAGAACAGCCTGCGTGTCCTCTGGCAGGACGTCTCGTCTTCTTGTTTTCATATTTACCGGCGATCAGGGAGGTGCATGACACAATCGTGAATTTGGGAATGTGTAACACCACGGTGAATGTGCACATATATCCGTCTTACACAATCAACCGAGACCGGTCTGTTAAGCTGTCAGCCAAGTGGCTCAGATTCACTTTAGTTGTGTTGAAATCTGAGATATCCGAGCATTTCTTTGCACTCTGTTTACCGTAAACGTTGCCGCAGCCTTTCCAGGACATCGCTATCATGTCTCAGCCGTCATCATTCAGCTGCCCTGCATGGAATGGCTGCAGAGTTTAACAACTTCTGACCTCATAACTAAAGAAGTCAAAGCTACTGGCCTGAAAACATTCTCTCAGGGTTTTTACCTTCAGTTACTGGGACGATAACGGAGTGTTCTTTCTGCAGCTTAAGAGACTGTGCGACAATATACTGAATGAGATTTTCTTTCTTTACGTCAATATCAAATGCTAAAGAATCTGTAGACTTCAAGTGTGAAGAGTTCCACCCATTTATTATCTAGGAAAACACAAAGTCTACCAGCTACAGACAGACGTGATGGGAGTTTATCCCTGTCCAACACATGGACTTCTTCTTCCTCCTCTTTAAACCACGTTTCCCTAAAACACAATAAGTTGCTTTGTTATATTTAACCTCGTCCTTTTTATTATTCGGAGAGTACAGTACATTAGATCAAGTCATTTCCGGCAGTGGAAGCTTTAGAGGTCTGTTTCTGACATCTTGATCCGTGTTTCTTTGTTTCCTGATAAATCCAGCACAGGCCTTCACCAAATGAGCCACCGGTTCCTGTCTGAGGCCGCAGACACAGCAGGTCTGTACCGTACTTACTGTAGTTGTGTGCACTCTGTTTTCCCTTCACAATTAGGAATTATTACCAACATTTTGGGAGCGCTCAATTTCAGTTTTACCTCGAAATAAACTAGTTTAGATAATCTGGGAGTACAATGTTAACGTTAATGCACTCAGTGTTCAGTGAGTTGCATGACATGGTTTAGGGTATTTACTTTGTTGTTTTGAGATAGAATATAACATCTTTGGAACGCTTGTTGTAGTTTGGGGGGAAAAAAAGGAGGCGTGTTCCTGATCCTGGTCTTTTTTTGGCCAAAGATGTGCTGACACCTCACTTTGTGACACACAACATCCTGCCGCTTAATATCCTGATGTGCTCATTGGCGGAGAGAGCAGCATCATGTGTCATTATTCAGTGAGGGTCTTAACATTGCCTCAACATCGCATGTTGTCATTATTATTATTATTATTAAAGAAGCTAATACAGACACAGATGAACACACACGAATCAGAAGAATGCAGAAGCAGCCTATAACATGGACTCTCACATACAGGGTAGAGGGCACAGAGTCGGGGGTCAGAGGCGGGAGGTGAATGGCTGCTAACAGGAAACAGCTGCTTCAGTAAACTTACCTCAAACTTTCCCTTTTTCTCCAGCGGCTCCACTTGGGCCTCATTGGACTTTGCTGCATCGCTCTTAGGGACACCCTCCCCCTCCATTTCCTCCACAATCATCACCGTCTCCCACTTCCCAAAGCTGCTGGCAGGGAACATGTCCGACCTCATGCTATCTCCGAAATACACCACCTGCAGGGTTAGGAAAAGAAGGTGACAGATAGGACAGCTTGTTTATTTTCACATAGCTGCGGTGAAACTGCACTTCAGATAAACTCTTCTCTCAGCAGCAGTCAAAGTCAGTAAAGCTGGTATATGTCTTACGGCCCCCCAGGGTGAACCAGACCAGACACGATGAGTCTGCGAAACTCATCACAACCTCTTTGACCATCACGTCTCTTTTGTCCTCCGTGTCTGGAAAGCGAAGCAAGCTGAGACAGGCTTTACTGAGCCGCATTCCATAAACGGAACCGCTCGAAGCTTCAAATCCCATTTCAGCGACCGTTCGTCTTTATTCCTCTTAAACAGGAAACGAAAATGGAGTGAGGGGTGCTGAACGCCGGAGCTTAAAATGACAAGACACAGACGTTCGCTGGACACAAGACAAAAAAAAAAAAAAAAGACCAGAGGCCAGTTTAGAGCAATACTGAAAAATAATGATGGTGTAAAGTTTAATGATTTTGTGTTTAGGTTTCCCATTGAAATGAACCATTAGTGCCACCAATGCTGTTTTTATTACAGCTAATATGGACAGATCACAGATTTCTGGATGTACTCTCCAGAGGGCGGCTCGAGTCAGAGCAGTTAACAGAACCCGAACTGAGTCCGACGCAGGTAATGGAAACTCAAGCACTGAGCTGCTTGTAGATAAAGGTCAAAAGACATATAGGTAGATTTTAACACACCAACACATAATGCAATATCAGCAAATATAGCGTATGTGTTGCATTCATGTGTTGCCATGTGACGTTACCAACGTTGCACTGAACACTTAACAGGAAGTGATGTTATGACAGTAGGTCATAGATTCCACACCCCATGGACCAGACACCCATCAGTTTCTATTCATCTATAGACAGTATACTTCACAATGAACATTACACTAATTTATGTTACATTATCAATACACGAGACTGCGGTTTAATTGCTGATTTGTTTTTTAATGTTTTTCTATTACACTTTCATTGGCAGATTCAGCAGATATGGAGCAACATTACTGTACATGTAGATTTTTTCCGTCGCTTTTAGCTCTGTTTTTGGTCTCTACCAGCTCCTGAGGGAACATCTGCTCTTTAGCCGGCGTAAATGCTCCAATATGTTCAGCAGCTAACCGTCTGTCTGCTGTTGGGTGCTGAGCAGCTAGTGTTCAGTGGGTTTTCTGGAGCTTTTACTCTCAATACAGCTGCCTGCTGCTGATATATGTCCATATACTGACTAGTAGAGCTTTATTTGTAATATTTATGTATTTTATTTCATTAAATATGAAGACATAACCTTTAGGTTTAAACTCACTAAACTGTGTGAAACTTGCATGGTAGAGCCAACTAATTAAAATATTGTTATGGATTATCATCTGGAATCTTTAGAATGTACCTGATAATACCCACACACACACACAAAAAATCTAAATATGATACAAACTGCATACATATATACATAAATCCTTTCTAAACATTACTAATAAGGATGGCATGTGTGTGCGAACCGATCCACAGGAGTCAGAAGGCTGTACAGAGCTGTGCTTTGTCACAGGCCGACCTGTCCACATCTGGAGGCTGCTGCAGGCCGGGCCTGCGAGGACCACAGCTGCTCTCAGTACCCCAAAAGCCCAGCACCTCTCATTGCTCAGCAGTCTGAGTCATAGGATCAGTATGATAAATATTTACAGAGGCCAAGATTCCAGCACGGAGGCAACGTCTTATAAAGGGGATTTAATGTGGATGGATACAGTTACTTTGCCTGAGCTGCACTGCTGAAGAAAATTAGACTGCAGGCTTCAGTAAAATAGTATTCTGCAGTCTAGCATATAACCCCCAATGTGAAATAATGTGAAATGAAATGTAACGCATTAATTAAGAAGGTGTTGGTGAGTCACTGAGCTAACTAACTGCAGCTTCATATGTACAGATCTATGTTCCAAGGAAGCGATTAATAATATTTCCAAATATGTTATCCAAACTACTTTTTTTTAAAGGGGAAGCCCACTGATTTTCCATGAGTACGACTGCACATGTGAAATAATGATATAAAGCCTCTTTGTGTCTCCAGAGGGAGTTTGTGTAATCTAATCTGCATCGGTTTCAAAATAAAATATCTCAAGGATGTGGAGTTAGAAAGAAGCGCGGTTAGCAGAGCTTTGTAGCTCCTCCTCATCTCTGCTGGAGGCTAGCGGCTCCGAGCTACGTTAGCCATTATATATAATGTATAACAGTCAAGGGGATCAAGATGAGATGCATCATGGGTAATGTAGGCGCTGGGTTTTGAACAGAAAGAGGAATGTGGAATGAAAAAACAAGATATCTGTCGTTCTGCTGCATTGATTTTTATCAGAGGTGCAATGCTACATCTACATCTGCGGAGGACTCACTGAGGACTCTTTGAAATACTTGAAACTGACTCACCACTTGCTGATGAAAGCCTGACTTGACTTGGATTTACCCTGAAGGACCCCAGTCTTAGACTTGAGACTTGCTTTGACATGACTTGTAATACTTTGATTGATTTGAGACTTGCAATACAATCCAGCAAGGCCAGTTTGAGTTATAGCTTCATGAGATTTATGATTCATCAGACTTCAGTACTGCACAGTAGTGTCCTAATACTATAAGGATGAACTGAACTATTCTTTAATGGAAAAATAACTTGTTACGGCAACAGTCTCTTTATCCACCAGAATGAGTCCATCAGAGGGACAGCACATGTTAGAGGTTTTGGAGATAACGTCAGAGAGGCCAGACTGAGATGGTTCAGACATGTCCAGAGGAGAGATAATGAATATATTGGTAGAAGGATGCTGAGTCTGGAACTGCCAGGTGGGAGGTCTAGAGGAAGACCAAAGAGGAGATATATGGATGTAGTGAAAGAGGACATGAAGGTAGTTGGTGTGAGAGAAGAAGATATAGAAGACAGGGTTAGATGGAGACAACTGATTCACCGTGGCGACCCCTGAAGGGTAAAGCTGAAATGAGGAGAAGAAGAAGTCCCTTTATCCTCCATTATGACACAATCACCGGGTTGATGACATGTTACCAGGTTGTGTTGTGGCAAAAGCTGAGCTGACTTCAAATGTTTTGGTGCTGCGTTTTTTTGCAATGAGGGGACTAATGTGAGCAATGAGATGATGGAGAGCTGACGTAAAACAAGTGGATGGTTGATACAGTTCAAAGTAAAGCTAGACCAGGTAAGGATTATTGGTATATAGTGCACAGCTCAGAGACAAGGACTCCAATGGCTCAGTATCTGCTGAACGTCTCATACAGCACACGGAGGCTTCCTGTGCCGCTAGCTTACTGCAGCTCTTAGATGACATGCAGTGTGAGGCTGTGGGCCCCTTCTCTTATCAGCTCATCACTCAGAGGAGCAGTTAATGGTAAAGCCGGGCTCAGGTAAACAGAGCTGCAGGCATGCAGAGGGACCTTAATGAGCCCATTGTGCCGCACACAGTGTGGGGCCGGCCGGCAGCACAGAGAGAGGAAGGGCCCAACAAGACAACGCTCATTTAGAATATATAATATTCTAAAATATTAGATTCCTCTTCTATTTCTGCCCACAGAATGAGCTCATCACACATGGTTTCAATGCAGTTTCACTTTAGACCAATCAGAGTGAGGCACATATCTATACAAAAATGAACCAGAAGCACAAAACTAAAGTAAAGTGATTTGCATTGGGAAATCATAATTGAAATATTTCAAAATAATAAGATAAGACATGAGGGTCAATGTTAGTTGGACTAATCTATTTTACTTTAAATGTTTACTGGGAAAAGATTAGGAAATGATAGAATAAAGCGTTACGACCTAAGATAGCAGTGCATCCAAGAATTCTCACTCTAGTACTCAAAATGATCAGGACTAGCTGTGTTTAAGCCTCTGTCTCTGTCTCTGTATGATAATGACACGTCAGCCCAGCCATGACCCCAGTTGTCCCAGCACTGTGCTAAGGGCAAACTGTAATCTTCCCTGAATGCCTCTATTCAGCCCACCTGCAGTAAGTCCTGTCAGGTGAAAGTGGAGAGAGCAGAAAACGCAGAGTGCCTCGGGTCACCCCGCAGGAGCGCTTAAAGCAGCTATAAGTGCAGGTTGACAGTGAATTCCACAAGAGCTTTCTCCACGTGGCTGCGGAACAGAGGGGGCATTGAGCCGAGGGGAAGGGGGGGGCGGACGTGGACGTGGATGACGAGTGCTGCTGGCTGCCGGGTGGAACTCTGGGTTGGCTGATGCAGCCATATCTGTGCCTGATGAGTAACATCAGGAAAGTAGAAAAAGTATGTCGCGTTTCTGTCTTTTACTCCTGTGAAATACGACACTACCCAGAGGTTAAACACAGTTTTCATAGATGTCACTGTTACCAGAAATATAAGGTTCGGTATTTCATTTGTTCCCCTAAACACAAAACTGTTTTGGTTTCATGCAGTTTATTTCTTCGGAAAGTAAAAGTGTTTATATCTGTTTCAAAAGGCCACAAAAAGGACAATGAAGCAAAGACCCTGCCATCGGATGTACTGTAGCTCGGTGAAAAATTAGAAAAGAGAGCTTGGGGGATGACATCAAATACTGCCTACTTTCTCTCCTCCTCTCTTCCTCTTACTTGGGGACCAGTGCACCATTGGATAGATCTTTCCTTCAGATTTGGCATTCCAGTGTGGGACAGCTCACTTTCCCACCCTGCATAATCCCATGAGATGAGCCAAGTAGCTTTCATTGTAGTGTCTGATGTGACGGTTTATGGCTGGCCCAGGTTCTGACTGCGTTGAGCGGCTGATGAATCAGACATTTCTCGCCCTTCTATTTGTCCTCAGTCTTTGGCTGAACATTTTATTTCTTATTTTTACGAGCATACTACGACAAATCACTAAGAACTGTCAAAGTGGATGTTTGATCTTCAAATCAAAACTCAAACATTATTCGACAGAATCAAATTAACAAATCTTTGCAGCGACCTCGGTCGGTCAGAATCAGCATGAAGAGGAACTAACGTGCAACTAAACTAAAACGTTCTAATAATCCGTCTATGTTCTAAGTAACATTCTACTATAGTGCAGATCTATAAAAGACCTGTGTAATAAAAGTCTAAGACTGGGCCGCGGTGCAGGCAGCAGGTGAACTCCCAGCCTGCTGGCACACAGCAGCCCTGTCGACAGTCGTGCCAACAGCCACGTTCCCTCCTCTCCATCACATCAGTGTGAATCTCCCTGGCCTGATTCATCGTGAAACCCTCACTTCTTTCAGCCTGTGCCAACAATCGAAGAGTCAACCTCAAAGCGAGCCTGAGATGTTCTGCACCTAGATGTCTGACGTGCTCCTGTAATATACGGGGGCGGTTGGCATACCTTGGGCTCTGGTTTTCCTGTCATGGTCTTGAGCAGCTCGTGGAGGTGCGGCCAGTTGCCCTGAGAGTACCAGCCGGGTTTGTCCAGCGATGGCAGCCCCTCGCTCTCCTCCACGTCGTTCACTGAGGGAGAGAGAAAGACAGAATGAGAGCAAATAAGCCGATCTGAATGAAAAGGTTCATTGGACGCCTTGCTATCTCTATCGTCAATTTGCTGTTTAAAAAATATATGAGGAAAAAAAATATTTCTAAACGTTGAATAAAGTCCAAATAAATAATGATGAACTACTTTCAGATATGGGAAAAGGTTTACTTGTTTATTTAATTTCGGGCAGTGACACTTGGTACGGAGATATCGGAGCTGCTGTTTTCCCAGCAGCCATTACCTCAGCTCAGCTCGACAGCGGAGGGGAAAACCAGGCTGTGAGTGAAAGCAGAGCAGCGATGACGGGCCTGTTCAGACCCAGCCGTGTCTCTCTCTCTGGCTTCCAAGAGCCTCGAGTTAACTCCCCAAAAAATGTCGGAGCTGTGCGTTCAGCCCATGGTTCAGCCTTGCGACAGCCACTTACACAGAACTCCTGAATATTGACTGAGGATTTTCCACTCGCTGGAGATTCAGTGAAAGAAGTCCAACTGAGTATGAGAGTCCAGTTTCTCCTTAACATTTATACAATGAACACGCAAACAACAGTTTACACAACAGCAAATGCTACAGAGTAATACATCAGTGGGATTATATGTGTATTATCATGTAGCAGCCCGATTCAATTTACACCAAGACCCTGAATTACAAAATAAAACGATGTTTAAACAAAACTAAAGAGTCTAATGCTGGTTTCTCTCAGTGCTTAAAGTCCCACTCCACTCAAAAATGTGTTTTTCTAGGATGTTTGAGCTTCTCTGCAGAATGATGTATGTGCTGAGTTTTTTTTTTTTTTTTTCACATTTATCTGCTGAAAGGGGAAAGTATCTCTGACACTCTTTAAAATTGGATTTCAAGGAGTGTTTGGTAGCCGAGTGGTTACAGCGCCACATGCTGCACTGCAACGTCCCTGGTTCCACACTGGCTGGGCACCTTCGTTGCATGTCTTCCTTTATTTCCTTAATCTTTAAAAAAAAAAAAAAAAAAAAAAGGAATCTAATTTTAAGGGGGAGGTCCTACAAGCGTGATTTGTGACATCACAAGCCAATCACGGTCCAATATGCAACATGTGAAACTTGAATCCAGCAGTTCAACTTCTGAAATGAGAAATATTTATAATTTTTTTTTTTTAATGAGGGAGAATTAGTAGATGATTTTTTTTTTTAGTGGAAAAAACACATTAAACACACATTATTGTTCCAAGCAGAGTATTTTTTTTTATGTCTTCATACAGTTTCTCCTTCAAATGAATGGGAAAATGTGTTCAAGCTTTTGACTGGTACCGTTTACAGGTGTCAGGGTGCAACACTTGAAAAAGCACGAGTCAAGAGTGATGAATCCCTTCTGAAGATGCTGCACATAAAACGCAGGTTGGAGAGTTTCTGTAGGGTCTTTCAGCGTAAAGGAAATGCGTCAGTAGTGTGTTGATTCTGTCGTTTATCAAGAACACAGAAACAGAGGAGCAGTTTTTTCCCTGCGGGCCGACTCGCCCTCATATAAAAAGATGTTGTAGGTGTTGGACAGGATGGAGGCAGCGATCCCCTCCACTGACCAGACAGGGCTCTCCATGTGAAACATTGCAGCTCTAAGCCACAGTTACACAGTGGAGTTAATGTTCAGTGATGGCATGCAGTACCACAAACCTCCAGACAGACAGAGCTGAGCGCTGCACAAACAGTGTAAAAACTACTTCACCTTTTCATTGATTTTTAAATATATTGTATTATTAGGTGTGTTTATGTTGCTTTTGCACGCATCAGACAAACATTAAACATCAGACGAAGCACGGCTAATCAGATGATGATTATGACATCACTATGAGTCATTTGGCTACACTTAAATCTTTCTGTAATTTCTCAAACCATTGGAACATTTTGTCCTTAGATTTGGAGGTTGTTTACTTTAGGTTGTTTACTTCCTGACAGAGAGATTAATGAGGGTAGCACAGACATGTCTCCATGTGCTCTTTATTATCTCTTCTGGTTTGTGATGCTGCTGTCAGCACTATCAAAGTAACTAGTTATTTCAGTAAGTTTGCAATGACATTACACATGTAATTACGTATACTCTTGTAATGACAATGGAAAACTGATTGCACACTTTGGACTACAACAAAACTAAGTCCTTTTTCATTGGTCATGGCTAGCTTTCACTTTCAGAGTGAAATACAAACCTAACAGCACTGTGTGTTCTTCTAAAAGCTGAACATTGACAGCACATAACCGGCGCTATGCAGGTCAGAAAAACATTTAATATTCATGGTCTCAACACAACGGAAATCGCGGCACGACATCTAGCAAATGTTAGCCAATCGATGTCAAGAGAGCCGCCCACCAAGAGGCCTGAAGCTTCCCACAAATATGTCCAAAAACTGTTGACATATTCTTGTGGACAATGGAAAAATATGCACAGTATCATCAATGTTTATATTCAAAAAAGAGAAGAGAACTCAAATTTCAGTGTGACTTCAAGAAAATGCTGCTTTTTCTTTTCCTCCCTCGTCCTCATTCCTCAGTCAGTCACATCTGTCTGATGATAGCCAGGACGCACAAAATTATTATCCCATCAATAAGGATAGGCACATTATCATCTGTGTGAAAAGTGATGAGTCAGGAAAAATGGAAATATGCTTGCTACCCAGTGCAATCATGTACAATTTATGTGCATGCTGCAGCAGGTACCGTAAAGTATCTCTAACTAAACTAATGAAAAATGTTTTCATTGGCTGTTATCTAGGAATCAATAGACCACCTTCTTTGACGTAAGTAATTGCTCCTCTGGACAGGCGGAGTTGTATTTAAGACGAGCAGCAGCTGGATAAAAGAAGATCCTCCAAAAACCATTCGACAGAGCGTCGTCCACTGCAGGTTCAAACTGAGGTTAAATATGCTATAAATATTGAGACAGAAGAGAGCGAAAGAACAGGGGTGACACACACACTCACACTCACACTCACACACACACACACACGGTAACAGCTGTGAGGACGCTGGACTTTGTGAGAAAGAGGAATGAAAGGTATGTGGAGCTCAGAAAAAGTGTAAACTGTGCAGCCGAGATGAG
This sequence comes from Pampus argenteus, assembly GCA_036937835.1. Classification (NCBI taxonomy): domain Eukaryota; kingdom Metazoa; phylum Chordata; class Actinopteri; order Scombriformes; family Stromateidae; genus Pampus; species Pampus argenteus. The sequence continues at coordinate 16,596,854 of CM072876.1, read as the reverse complement.
CAGACAGCTTTGAAGACGTCCTCGCGACATTTTCACTTAAAGAAAAGATGATGACTATGCGATTTATGCGATGCATGGTATGTGGTTATTACAGCACTTTTTAAATTACATTCTTCAAGCTTTTTTTTTTGAGAGAAAGCGTCGGCTAAAGAAGGCCTGGGGATATCCTAACCTTGCTTCAAATCTGTATTTATTTGCAAGCACATTAGGAAGGACTCTCACAATAAACAGAATAGGATACGTATGGGAACTTAAACGTGAATTCCACTTTATTATATGAAAACCTGTATGTGAAAGGAATACAGTATGTTTCACGTATGTTTTCTGATGTGACCTGTAGTATAATATTGATCTGGTGTATTAGATGAGAGAGTGTTGTAGTGACCCTCACAGCAGATGTGGTGTGCTGCTGAATGCTGAGATGTCACAGATATAAAGCTGGTAGATGTGGAAGCAGACCTGTCAAGTAACGAAGTACAAATACTTCGTTACCTTACTTAAGTAGAGTTTTTGGGTATCTATACTTTACTGGAGTAATTATTTTTCAGTCGACTTTTTACTTTTACTCCTTACATTTTCATGCAATTATCGGTACTTTCTACTCCTTACATTTTTTAAACAACCTCGTTACTCATATTTCATTTCGGCCTTGGTTTTTTCATTGTTAAAAAACGTAGACTGAATTTGATTGTGATTGGATGAGAAGTATAAACATATACCATTCCGACACACTATTGGTCTGTCGCCCCTGCCTGTTACAAATCACGTCACACGCAAGCAAGCTTCGACGCGGTGGTTTTATGAAATTGTAGTTCAGGTGTGAAGCACGTAGCGATGCTTCGGTGTCGCGACTCGCGTTGCGGCCAGTACTGTGCTCAGTAGCACACATATATGGTTCTTTAATGCATTTGCATTATACACAAATGCATTCATTTTCATTTGGAATATATGGGGCTGAATTTTTCAACATAACATTTTAATATAACATTATTTATTATAGCCCTTAGAAAAAATTATATATATATATATATATATTTTTTTTTTTTGGGGGGGGGGGTCGTGTAGAGCACTGTAGGGCCCTGTGGCGCAGGGCCTATAACATTTGATGGCTTTTTTTCTCTTTAAATTACTTTTACTTTTCTACTTTAAGTAGTTTTGAAGCCAGTACTTTTACACTTCTACTTGAGTAAAAATCTTTAGGTGATACTTCAACTTCTACAGAAGTATTTTTAAACCCTAGTATCTATACTTCTACTTGGGTAATGAATGTGAATACTTCTGACACCTCTGTGTGGAAGTGACTCACGACAGGCCTGGTTGTGTCATGTAGAAACAGAGTAGTGGTGAACATGTCACAGCAGGCAGGGAATAAATCCTGCCAGGTGTTTATTCTGGCTACTACTGCTAACTGTAGCCTGTAAACGGTAAACGTACAGACTATTTTCAATATATATATATTAGTAGTATTTAAAAAAAGACTACAGATGTAAAGTAGCCTGATTTATCTGATTTGCAGAAAGTGTTAAATCAGACCTGGGTGCTTTTAGATATACTGTATGTTGTGCATGTCTAAAAAACAGAGTACAACAGACAGTGTTTTCTGCTGTTTGAACTTGAAATACTGGTTGATGAGAATGCACTTCTAGAATGTGCATTGTGTATTCATCTAACAAGGGGAATGTAGAAATAAGCAAATAGGAGTGAACTAGCCTAATGTTGCCAGATCAGTTATTTGACTGTTTAGTGCTTAAATGGCTGCGAATCCCAAGTAAATACTCCAATGCAAGCAACCGGGGACAACTGGCTCTGGAGTGAAGTTTAATAAGAGCTGGGATTAGTATGGGATAGAACGTTTTTGAAGTTGTGGTTGTAAAATGACTCAGCGGCTTACTGTACATACAGTACTGTAAGCTCTCTGTTAGACGTATGAAAAGCTTTTTTTTTTTTCCCCCATTCTGGTGCTTCCAGAACCAAAGGGCGAGTCACTTTCACTACATCTGTGTGCCATTAAAAATCATTGCAGTCATTTAGTTGTTTGACTTTCACACAGAAGTCCATCTATTAATATTAAGCAGCTGAGGATGCTTATTTTGCTCAGGAATGCACACAGGTTAGAGTCTATCCCAGCATGCATTGGGTGAAAGGTGGGGTGCACCGGACTAGGTCTCATCTATCACAGAGCTAACACATTCACATCTACTAAGTTAACCTAAATTACATAGAAAACTGCATGTGTTGGGACTATTATGAAAATGTTTTGTATTGCTACATGCTTTGTATTTTCATTTTCATTTTGTATTCGTTTCTGTTTCTTTTGCTGGCCATGGACTGTGTGATATTATGTGTTTGCATCCATTGACTCGGGCTCTCGCTACTCCCCTTCACAAGCTGTGAGCAAATATTGCAAGTGGGCATTATGCATGGGAGGATGCGTGTGTGGAGGTCCAAGAGAAGACATGCTATTAACTCATATTCTGTTCCGTCTTAAGATACGAACCAAAACTGATCACAAAAACAATAAAATACATATTCATGAGATGATAATTATATACTGCATCATCTCTTTAAATACAACATGACTTTGAACTGGGCGTGCCTATGAAGTGTCAGTCTTCAAGTATAAACTTTTAGTATCAAATTCTTTCAAATAAACTTCAGCTAATAAAAAAAAAAGTAAGAATGCAGAATAGCAAGTAAAAACAGGAGTGGCCGGTATGTGTGCAGGCCAGAGGAAGAGCAGATGCTAATACTTTTTCTGCCAACGTGGCAAAACTCGGAGAAAGAGAGAGAGAAGAGAATATTTCAGTGAGTAGATCATCCCCTCTCCTCTTCATACATATTATAATGCATCCCCAGTGTTATTGCTGGCACAGAGACAATCCAGATGAGGGGAGCATTCCCAGCAGGCCGCCCCTGCCAGTGCACACCTTCACCCCCGGCATCCAGGATCAGATGCCTGCGCTGATGAGGAGGGACGACACAGGCCAGGAAAGTAACTGGAGTCATGTGGGCTGACGACGGCGAGGATCTCAGCCAATGAAATATTGGCAGCTGATATTGATCTCACTGACACAACTAACAGCTGCTGCTGGAAATCTCTGCATTAAATATAGAAGCTGAGGAGAATACAGGTGGACTGAGCACTGAGTGCCACGCTCCCTACTGAGTTACTCCAAAATCAATACAAAGACACAGATGTATGATATTGGTGCAGGTGCAGATGTGTGAACAGCACTATTATATTCATATGAATTACAAAACTAAAACATATTTGATCACTGTGTTATCTAACCATGCAGGCAGTATTGATCTTATTCAACACCAGGGAAATACTTCTATCTGAGAGTGAGAAGGTTGGAGTTGTTAGCCTAGCTTAGCATAAAGACTGGAATCAGGGGGGAAACAGCTAGCGTATCTCTGTCCAGATTGTAAAACTCACTAACGAACATGTTGGATCTGTTTAATCTGTAAACAAACAGGAATGTAACTATGGTGATTTGTGGTTTTAAGGGAGGTTAGGTGCTGGAACTGTTTTCTGACACGTTATCTACCTGCTCAGCACTTCTGGAAAGTGTCTGCAGCTATAGAGCAGGTTGCCAGACACAGTCAGTGGGCGTTTTCTTCTCTATACAGTCATGAAGGTACTAACTGTGATGACAGGACTCCAGGAGGCTGCCTATAGTCACATTTTAAGTTACTTGACACAAAGGTTAGATTTAAACTTTATTGTAATCTAACTTTATTATGTCTACCTGTATGCATGATAGTACAGTACTGCCAACCTTCCAATACGGCTCTCTGGATATTGAGTATTGCTCTCACTACTGGTAACAGTCTGATCAGAGGTCAACCCTCAGTCTCCTCAAACTGCTTCTTAATGTGTGCTGATGCTGCCAGATTTATTTTATTTATTATGGTTGACAGAAAAAAAAACAACAACAATGATTCATTAATTGATTATTGGTTTAAATCATTTATCAAGCAAAAGCACCAAACATTATCTGCTACCAACTCCTCTGGTTTCAAGATTTGGGGCTTTTCTCTATTTTATATCATGGTAAATGTAGACATCACTATCAGAGAGTTCTGGGAAATTGTAAAATAGTATTTTAAATTAATTTCTTTTAGATTGTATATGCTGTAATTAATTATTTAACATATAACTGATAAACTTTGCCGCTGTTTACCACTATGCAGCGTGGGGCAGAGCTGATGCTTTGCCGTGGGACGGTCAGCACTCACCAAGGGTCCTGAAGGGCCTCTGCTGGGGCACCAAGGAGAAGAAACCGGGCTTCAGGGCGTTTGTGATGATGACATCAAACAGCTCCTCAAAATCCTTCCTGTGGCGACGAGAGAAACAGCATTTACCTTAGTCATAGGCGCCTAGCCACTGAAGGACAATGCCTGGACAGCATCCAAACACACAATAACACAAGCAGCGATATTAAATACGCTGTACAGATGATGGAAAACACGCATCGATATGTGTGCACATACAACACTGTGGGAGGAATATGTAGTCTAATAAAAGACTGATAAAGTAAACATCTTGAGAGCTGGATGCTGTACAGTACATTACAGAATCTATACAACCCTCCATATAAGGAGAGAAGCAAACTGCAGCCTTATGAAGCAGGAAGGACCTCTTACTGGGAACATATACACATATACACTAATCACTTTGATGAATGGAAATGTATGTGTGCAACTGCAGCTGAAGTAAAGAGGCCACCCAGGCTCACTTAAGGTGGACTGACATTTAAGGTGGACCAGGTATTCTCATTTTAGTGACAAGCAGCTCCTGTGAGTTTTGTTCAGAGAGACAGAGACCCTGTACTTCACCTCTTGAGATGCTCATGTGTTTAAAGCTTTAAGACTACAAACCAACGGCTTCATTCATTCATTTTATCCTGTCCTCAACAGCCTCCTCATGCTATTTGTTTTTAACAGTTTTATGAGGTCAAAATGATCAAAACTTTCTCTAATTTGTTGATAGAGTCTTGAGATATGTAAGAGTGTTACCACAGCAGGAAGCTTTACTTAATGTGTTTTCCTGTTTAGCCTCATCTTGTGTCAGTGATACCACAAATTAACACAGATAAACAGTTTTGATAACAGTGGCTCTGAAAATAAAGTGCCTGCAGTAACTGTTGATAATATTTGCTGCTTTTGTTGCTGCTGTACCATAACAAAATGTGGAAAAAGTGAAGTGCTGTACTATACTATACTATGCTATACTATACTATACTATAAAAAACTGTATACATCTATATAGGGACACTATACTATACTATATCATACTATACTATACTATATAGAAACACATCTATATAAGGACACTATACTATACTATATCATACTATACTATACTATATAGAAACACATCTATATAAGGACACTATACTATACTATATCATACTATACTATACTATACAGAAACACTGTTAAAAACTATATACATCTATATAAGGACACTATACTATACTATATCATACTATACTATACAGAAACACATCTATATAAGGACACTATACTATACTATATCATACTATACTATACTATACAGAAACACATCTATATAAGGACACTATACTATACTATATCATACTATACTATACTATACAAAAAACTTAATCTGCACTCCTCCACTTGTAATTGTGTGCAAGTACATTAAGAGTTAAATTCCAGGTATGCATAACATATTTAACCAATAAAGCAGATTGTGATTTGGAATTATCATCATAATTTTAGATTGTAACTGTGGACATTTGGACTGTCATCACAGACAGACAGACAGACAGACACACACACACAGCAGTGTTGGGTTGTTGGCCAGTAGCTTCCTGTCAGACAGCTCTGGCCTTGTTGTGCTACTTCTGACAGCTGACTGTCACCACACTGAGACTCCCTCTCTGAAGAGGAGACGCTGTGTGGAGGGGGAGTCTTTCACAACGCTGAAGTGCTCACATGATACACCAACAGAGGCATGATTTTGGTACTGTGCTGCCTGTGTTACATATCAAGTGCTTCCCTGAAGAAGATGTACAGTAGATGTGTGGGGAAAAAACAGGATGGATCTGAGAGCAACACATGAGCCATCTATGATGAGATGAAGTTGGCCTAATTTCCTCTTGTAGCTATCGCTACATAAATCTGCGTCCCCTGAGCTTGTAAAGCAGTAATTTGAACACACTCACATACAGCTGAGGTCTCCTGGGTAGGCAACACATGCTGGAGGTCACGGAGACAGGAGGTGAGGGGGGAGAGAAACAACAGGAGTGACCAGGCTGCTCGCTGCTTAACAGGAAATGGTGGGGTGGGGGGGTAGGGCAGCGGAGGCCCCCGTGAGACAGAACGGCTTTACCTCCACCTCCTTTCTGCCTCTGATCAACTACAGAGAACAATCAGCTCTGAGCACGAGGAGTGGAAAAGCAAAGCGCCTAACCAGCGCAGTGTGAGATAACAACAGCTCACAAAAAGAATAACAAAGGCTTCTTTCTGTAAAGACACAGCAGTATCAGGCACACTGCGTTTTTTGCAAGGCCCTCTTGCTGCTTGAACTACTAGCAAGGCTTAGGCGACAAAAACAACCCTCAACCACACGGTGTGCACTACAAACACACCAGTAATGCACAAAGTCAGCACTAAACTACACAAGAACCTCTTTCGCCGCACACGTACAGCCATAAAAGGAAGTGATGCGGGTTTAATCTAGGCTGGCAAGAAGGTTTTTAAATGAAAATATTTTCTGGTTTCTTTTAGTCCTCTATGACAGTAAACTGATTATCTTTGAGTTGTGAACTGTTCGGGTTATCTGCATAACAACCTCTATTACCAGGCTGTTAGAGGCACAAACAGTTAGCTGCTGTTCTGCCGTCTATACTTGATGTGGCAGCTTTACTCTTGACTAGCTATGTCACTATTAGGCAGGAGCTGAGCATTCAGCAGACAGAAATAAGTTCATTTCAAGTAGTTTGTTTGTCCAAATCACCTGTATTAACATCATATGTCAACATAGACCTACGTGATTATTTGTATCAACATATGAAAAATTAGTGTGCAGTTATCATGTTAGCTCAAAACCACTTACTAGTTTACAAACTACAAACTGATCCTGGTGCTGATTAGTTTGTAGAATATATGAATGTACATGTTGGCATTCTGATGCGGGTGAAAGAAGTAAAGTGAGGCATCATATTTTTCCTGCTTTTTCCTCTTAAGAATTTAAGCTGAAGTCATAAATAGTGAGTCTTGTTGATGAAGAATGTTAATATGTGTATACATAAAAAAAGAAGTAGAAGAAGTGTTCACCACTGAGGGCTGCTGGGATATATGTGTGTGTGTGTGTGTGTGTAGCACATGTGTGATGATGATGGAAACCTGAGGCGGTCCTGACTGTAGGAATGACTGATGGCATGTGAGAGCTATGAGGAATGCTGTGAGCTGAGGGGGAAAGCTAAAAACTGCCAGTTTGGGCTGAGCGCAGCTTTCAGGTTATAAATCCTGTGGGGGCTGTTTTGGTAGACCAGGTCCCGGTCAGTCTGTGGTCCTCGTGTGGGCAGCCTTACCCCAGGATGTGTTCGCAGATGAGCCTGCAGTAGTCGCTGTGGGAGCTGGTGATGAGGAGCAGCACCTTCCCGGCGTTCTTCATGCTGCGCAGCCAGGTCTTGACGGAGTCGGAGCAGGGCTGCAGGTACTGGCCCGGGTCCCTCTTCACACTGGGGAAGTAGGTCCCTGCATCCTCTGAACAGAGACACAAACGCACTTAGAGGAGTGCATGTTGCCTTAGATTTGATCTGTCATGATCAGTGATGTAGAAAACAGAATCATTACAGTCACCAGCTCACAGATGAACAACTACTGTGTGGGAGATTTTAGAATAACATGTTCGGAATATCTTTTGGAAAGATGGCTCCACACACATGTAGAATCCTCTCTTACACAATCCAAGTCCGTCACGGAATAGAACTGCTTGACCTAATGTTCTCAGCACCGTCTCATAAATATAAGAACCCATGAATAAAACATGTGAACATGTCTACGGGCACTTGATGCTGATTGGCAATGTATAATGATACTTCCAAGTGTGAACAGTAGGTTATGAGATTCTTTCTTGGTGAAAAAATGAAAAAAATGTGCACGAAATAAGACTTTTGCACTCCTGGTGAGTTGCATAGAAAAACTCCTCCGCTATGCAGTTGCACAGTCTAATGATCTGACATGTGCAACCTTATCAAAACAGACAAATTTAGTAATCTGCACATGCTATTTACTCTTCAACTGAAGAAGGTAACCAATGTGCGAGAAGTGCCGCGGCTTCTTTCACAAGCAGGAGAGAGCTTAGGAAAACAGAGAAGGATGTGGATGAGTGGCGGGTATTCATGAGCTTAGGTGTTTATGTTGGCAGAGAACACCAGCCTCTCAGGAGCATCGCGACACACACAGAGTCGGAGTGTGTTTACACTGTGGCCCAAAGACTTCTAATTCTGTTATTTTGCCTGACACATGACACAGATCTGATGTTTTCTTATCAGTGTGAACAGCAAAAAGCTCCACGGAGTCACATTTTTAACATTCCAATCTACATGAATATGTGGTACAAGACTAAAGGTCAGAAGAGTTGCAATAAATACCCCATATCTCACACACACACACACACACACACACACACACACGTTTCAATCCAACACACGGACAGAGTTGCTATTCTTCGTGGACTCATTCAGAGTCAAAAGTTGAACAATTTCTTGAATAATGCATGAATGTGCTCAGTCAATATCACGGCGATCTCACGCAGCTTTGATATATATTTTGAGGTCGGGAGGTCCTGCAACGTAGTTACAGAGATATGCAGCTGTGAGCAAACTGAACAGCATTTCTGCCATCATTAGACCCTGCAGACTGTTAGGAGAAGCAGTGTGAAAAACCGTCACGTCAGCGTGACGGTTTTAATTTTGAGTCGGACACATTCTCAGTCCGACCAACACTCTTATCATTGTTGATGTGTCATGAATGCAAAACATTGATATCTGAATTTAGAGGTGACACAGAGAAATTAAGGGTTTGATTTCTATTCAAGCAGAATGTGAAGGAAAAGATAACATGTTCAACATAGGTGTAGAAGTGTACTGTAGGTATGAGGACAACAGACTTAAACTTGAGTTGAGAATTTGTGGGGGAAAAAATTGGACCTTTAAGAATAAAATGATAGCCAGATTCAGATTTCTTGGGACAACTGTGATTTAAGGGTTAGTCAGAGACGAAACGGTGGATGATGGTTCGGAGCAGGTCGTGACACTCCTGCAGTAAGAGCGTGAAACATTTGGACATGCTGCCATCTTGTGGTGGAACGCGGGACTCGCTCGAGGAAGGCAAAAGTTCCTTTAGGTTCTAAGAAATTAGTAGAACATTCTCACCAGGAGATGACGACAAACACAAACAAGCAAAGGCGAAGATCCCAATCAGAATCCCAAAAATTCCTATCTTCTCAGACGGATGGTTTTATAAATATTTGGACTTGAATTTTAACAAACACAGACCCCACCGGCCATTTCATTCTCACTTAAAACAAAAAAGACAGGAATGGCGGGGGGTTGGGGGGGACCCATGCTGATCAAAGCTTAGCCCTCAGTTTGTGGGTCTGTTCCTCCTCTGGGACCCTGCAATACAGAGCCTGTCCTGCCTCATTACCCACAGCCAGGGAGGTCAGCTGAGGGAAGTTAGGAGAAAAACACTGTTCTCCTGCCAGCAAAACCCCATATCACAGTAATGTGTGTGAAAGGATAAACAACAACTGAACTCACCCCCATCCTTTGATCCAATATTGTGCTGCAGAGAAGCTGTTTTAGTCAGCTGGAGAATCAACCTAGTCCTTGGTAGACTCTACATGTTGGTATGGCAATAAAAAAGGTGGAGGATTTGGTTTAAATACTGTAGATTTATTATTCTACTTTTACTTGTTGGCATATAACACATATGACTGCTGGAATAATGTGTAAATATGAATGACAAATGAATCACCATTAACTTCTGCTGAAGACATAAAATGCTTATACAGTAGATATAAATTTATTGTAGAATATGGCAGTATTATTTCCATTGCCCTGTCATGTGTCACCTGCTCTGTTTGACTTTATGCTGACAGCAGAAAGGCCTCACAGTGGAACATGTGATTCAAAACACTGCTCGGGCTGTCAGCGGTGCCAGCTTACTACAGCGTGTGTGTTTGTGGTGGAGGGAGATGTGCCTTTGCATGCTCTGGCTGTGAATGAGGGACTTGAGTGCCCTGAGGGCCCGCAGGCCTGTGGTTGAGCACCGCGCTGTGCAGGCCGGGCGCCAGGCCAGGACGGCTGGAGAGCGTCAGAGACAGGGTACAAAATTAACTTTACTGTCTACCATCCAATTGGCTGGCGAATGTTATTTTACCAAATTTTACCAGCTACCCAACAGATTACCATTGTATTTTTGGCTGGTGAGTGAAGCAGATCTACCAGACCAGCATTTGGCTGGCGGCTGTAGCTAATTTTGTGTCCTGGTCGGAGGGGGAGAACCATGACTGGCAGCAGCTAAATCTTTCCCACACATCAAAGCGGTCTGACAGGATACACGAATCAACAGTCGCAGTGCAAATTAGAGCCAAGCACGGCAGCGTTTCACAAACAGCCACACCAAAAATAAATAAATAAATAAAGTGATGAAGAATCTAGATGCACGTTCGTTTTCTTTATCGGCCAGTTAATCAGCAGGGGAGATAAAGCCTATGAAAACAAAAATTTTAAATGCATTTACCCATTTCCTTGTTATAGTTAATGAGGAAAATGCCAAATGCTATGTATATATAATGCACACAAAGATGATCTTTAAAGAGAAGCTAGAATCTGTAGTGATTCGTCTTAAAAAGGCTTTCAGACGAACTGCGTTTTCCGACACCTGCTGGAACCACGTGGAAAACACAAGCCGGGCCACTTTGTCTGTGGACTTTCCATTTTTAGCAGAGCGGCCGCAAATTGCTGCATCACGTCTTTTATGGCGCACGTGGTTTTTCTCTGTCTTTGACTGGTGACAGACGGGGAGAATCTTTAACTGTGACTCGTGATAAGAAAAACACAATAAAAAAAAATAAAAAAACGGTACACAGACAATGTGATTTACTGTGCACGAGTGTTAAGATCCCTTTTTCATTCTAAATCCCATCTACAAGGCTCTGAATGGCTCGTTTACTTCTCCGAGGAAAGATGGCGAAAAGCACAACACCACATCTGTTGGACTGTATCAGAAACAGTCAAAGCAGGTTCGAAGCCTCGAAATGGATCCACGTCGTCTCTCTTTAGCGCACACACACATTGGGATCAATTAACCAGCCGTTATGTGGAGCTCACACTCAACGTGTGCGTGGAACCCCATTTCATTTTTTTTTTCCCAGTACCAATTTCCATATAGCACCCTCAATGATATTGACAAACGGAAGAGAAAGTCAGCATTCGTTTATGGAATTCTGCTCTGAACAGAAAGTAAGAAGACAGAAAAAATCAGCCTGTGAAACTGCTTACTGCAAAGTTGGACATGCCAGAAACTGATCATCGGACAGCCAGACTGTCAATCAATCAGGCAATTTGATCAGGTATCATGACCTCAAACTGAACGTCAAATGATCTGGAAAGAAATTCAGCCTGATTTTAAAATAGGTTGGGGGCAACAAAGGGGTTAAAATGAAGCATTTTAATGTAGAGAGGGTCGCGCTGAAAAGTGTCAAGTGGGTTAAAATCAGGCTTTAGAGCTGTTGTACTGTGTTGGGTGTCTCATCTCGATCGGGATGGTACTATAAATACACTTACATCTTACTTACTGACAGAGACTCTCTAATTAAATTCAAAGACATACTACTGGAGCAGAGAAGAAGAGGCGACACAAAGAACAATGGCAGCTCAGAAAAAAAGGGACGGTGGCGGTTTTCTGGACACCCAGAGCAGATCACTGTGGGGGACAGCGACGCCAGTGCACAGTCACTCTCCCCTCAAAGCAAACGTGAAGACACTGCAATCTGTCATTATACCAAACCATAGCTATATATATAGCCAGAGCTATCTTAAGAAAACTCAACAGGATTTAAGGTCTGATCTCAAGAGGATCATATATTTATATATTTATTTCTGCGCCTTCGTCACGGCGGATGTAAATTGCCTGATTCTGATGATCGGTGCACATTTGAAACAGATGTTAAATGCAGATGTTTAATTGCCCTTTGACTTAAATACGTTTAATTGTGGCTAAATGTTGCTGAGTCAGAGCAGAACGATAAAGAAAGCACGAAAGCAAAATGTGTAAAACCCAGAACAAGTCTGGGCCAGGTTTGTTTTAATCATAGGGGGGTTTATGGCACTAGCGGTGATGAATGATCCTCCCATCTCAAGGTGCAATCTCCATAAACAGCGGCTTAACATCAGACCACCAGGAGCATGCTGGGAAAAGACTGAGAGATTTAAAAGGTTAGGGCTCATTTCTATCTCACAACAGGCCTGTTGATAGAGTAATGCACAAGCATATAATGTTTTTTTTGCATCTTAATACCCAAATACATTAACATTTCTATTCAAACTTCTTTCTTCCTTCTCTGTACACACAATAAGCACATCCATATCCATACATGCCTTCTCACGGTCACAGTAACCACGTCTCTTAGTGTGACGCAGCAATCGACCATGGTTACTGCAGGACATGTGATGAAGAGGAGGTGGAGTTTCTCATGCTTCGATTTCTCAAGGCTTTTGCTACATTTTAGTTGCTTAAAATATTCCACACAAACCAACCAGATAGTAAAAGAAACATTGTTTAGATAATAATAGTTTGTTGTGTAGATGGGGTCACTGTTGGTTTTGTTGGGCAGAGCCAAGTGATGTGGAGAACATGAATATACATGCAGCGTGATATCTGTGACTGTAGCTCCGAGCAAATGTGGTGGATGAACTGACAAACAAACCGACATTAGGCCAAAGATTCCAAACCGTTTCAATTGTCCAATGATGATTCATGTCAAGAAAAACAAAGTAGTGGTTAGAACTGCTCAAATATGAATATTTACTTATATTTAGTTTTTCTTGGTCCTCTATGAGAGTAACTTGTGATGGGGATGGGATAAACTCATAAACTAAAATGACTAATCAATTGAGAGAACAAATTGCATAATAATTGATCATGAAAACGATGGTTACTTGCAGCCCCAGACCAGTCAGACCATAAATTGACACAGTGAAGTTCATTTGCGTAGAAAAGGTTGGGTAGTGACTACTTGCACTGAACTGCAACTTTATACTGTGGCAAAGCAGAGTTACTGCATATCAGGTTGTATAGTAAGACACGGCTAATGCGGTAGCTTCCTCAATTTTGGACTCACTCAGCCTAAATTCTCTCAAAGATCAGCCAACCAATTGGTCAATGGTGCAAATTTGCATAATAAAGTCAAAGTTGAGCTCAAAAGCAAAAGCTCAGTATAAATGTAAAATCTGATCGATTGAGTCCATTCGGGTGATGTTTTCAGTCTGATGTTTCTCTGTGATAAATGATGGATGCATCCTCATAGCACAATGCAATGTTTTAATATGTTGCTGTGCTGTAGTTCTACCTGACAACCACCATTATGAAGACTCAGAGTTTCAGAGTGACTTCAGAACCATATCTTTCTGCAGCCTTGTAGTTGTTACATACAGGTTTTCATGTTAAACCAAAAACAAGACAGTTAACATTTCTTTCATCATTTCGGTGTAGTTTGCATGATCTTCATACTAAATCTGCAGAGTGAATCTTTAACATGATGCACATGATATATCCTTGTGTCTTTTTAAACAGAAACTTTTAACCCAACCTACCAGTAGTCTACATTGTGTTTGTACTGGATCATGTTTGTTTTGTTTTTGTTGCATGCAAATCATAAACGTTGCTTATCTGAGCGCAAACTCGGGACCACATCAAAGCGCAGCTACGCCATCATTTAGCAAGTCAGACATAACAGTGTACGTCCCCACCCTGATGTGCGACGTCTGACCGAGGAACAATATGTATACATTTCTTGCGAAGCAATAAGTGATTCAATACCAAACAGCTCATTTCATATATGAAAATAGGTTGACAGTGATGCTAACGGAGAAGAACTGGCATTTAAATCTCATTTGAGGACTTGTGGTGTTTATATGTCGGCCTGACCCCAGGAGACAGGCAGCAGAGACGGGAGGGGACAAGGTCAAGTTTGACTTTCCTGAACGCGGTATTGAGACACGTCGGGAGCAACAACGTGTGAACAGAAACACACGAGCTGCTCTCATATTTAGTTGCTTTCGTCTTATCTCAAGGTTTAAAGGTTTGGTTCAAAATATACGTTAATCTTGTGCTGGTATCAATCCGTGCAATTTTACTGACATGTCTTTCCAGAAATAGTGTCTCTCTGTTCCTGTTGGATAATCCAGAGAACACACTGTGAGCAGCAAAGAAATAGTCCCTGTTTACAGTGACACTCCACAGACAGGTGTGTGGGTTGTCACCGTAAAGAGGAGATGTTAACGTATAGCTACTGCTAGGTAGCTGCACAGCCGTCACACATTCACCTGACAAGGCGTGTTGCTCATTTTCACCGTGTAAATAGAATAAAATTGAATGTAAACAGTGTTAACTGATCATGTTAGGATTAAAAGAGCATATTAGCATTGCGCTGCTGTAACATTGTCAGAATCACGATAGACTGTTTAAATAAAAAATAAAAATTCTTCTTCCGAAACAATGCAGCTCAACTCAGTTCACTCAACTGTCCAGATTCATGTGTGTTATGCTAGTAGCAGAGTAGCCTCCAGCAGCCTCACTTCTTACTAACTCCACACCAGAGAGTGTATATAAATATGGATAATACGTCTCCACTTCCTACAGCTATGCTAAAGTGACGACGCCCCACCCCCCAGGTTTTAGAGCAGCTGCCACAGCTGTCAATCATGACATCACACCCCCTTTTTTTATTGTCAAATAACTGATTAAAAAACAAACTCAAACATCAGCAGGATGAGAGCGACTTTTTTATTTTTAGTTTGGCTCATATGCAATCTGCTAACATAGAGGGGGCGGGGCTTATGACTTCATATCACTTATACGTTTCATTTTTGAACTTGTATTCTTCAGCCCTATGCCGACTTAAGTGACATCACACAAGGCAGTTTATAAGATTTTTTAAAAATAAGCTTTATAACTTTAACTTTTTTTTTTTTTTAACATATGTAGTAAGACTACCCACCACCTGTAAACACACTGTGTAGTGTTTCAAAATTGGCGGCGTTGCCCTTTAAAGCATGACACTGCCTGGAGTATTGCGGTGGTACCGCGGATGGATGAAAACTCTATAGTATAAATTAAAGAGTGGGACTTCCATAATATAAATCCAGCTTAGTGCATCTCTCTGTACATGTTCCTCTTAAAGAGGCTCATCTTATTTCAAAGCCAGTGGTGGAGGCACATTGTAAACAAGGATGTCAAATTCATTTAAGTCGCCACTTTCCAGACTAATTTGTTTTGAAGGCTTGTGGCATGGATGACTTCATAGTCTAACTTAAATCTTTATGAAGTTGTAAAAACCTGGATACAGTTGCTATGTCAACATTGCAGGTGGCACGTGCACACGCTCATTGCCTGACAAGGTCGTTTTAAGATGGACAGGAAAACATACCGTGACAAAACCGGCACCATCGTGAGGAGATGCACGTTTCAAAGTCAAGCAACTGCATATACTATAACTGGCTCCAATAGCAGAATAGAATATAGATATGCCTTTAAGACAGGAATATAGGGAAAAGAGATTGTATTACCATTTACTGTGCATGGAGAGAATGCGACAATAAGCCCCATCTTTATGGTTATGGCACATCCAGAAGACAACCCAGCAATGGACACAACAATTACTCTATGTGGAGCTACACAAATTCAGCAGTCAATTTAGCAGTGGACACTGAGGTGAATGAGTGGTCGGAGGCGTGGTGGATTTGATGAGAGCATTTTTGTATTTTTGCATCTTAATACCATGTTTGAATTGAAAGTGCTGACGTTAAAGCCGTCTTATTTTGGATTACCATAAAAACCAGCACACATGTCCCTTCACCAAGACTGTCCCCCCTGCTTTTTTTTTTTAACTGAGAAAATCAAGCATTACTTCTCTTCACTTACTCCATCTACTTTTATATATTTAGCATTTATTGCCACAACACCAGCAGTTATATACAAAATAAAAATATATTATGTATATAAAAAAAATCTATTTCTTTTACCAAGCAATCTCTTTATCTTAATCTCTCGCTACTTTTCATTCAGCATTACTGAGTGTCTTTCCTTTAAACGTTCAAAGCACATCAAATGTGTGTTGTCCACATACACAAAGCCAATGGCCCAGAAATTTTGTTTTGATTTTCTTTCTCAAAAGTCCTCCCAGTAATTATGGTGAGGGGGGAGGGAAGGCTGAGGTCACCTAACCAGTGGTCATGTGGTCATTACAGTTCTGCAGGCAGCCCCCTGTATGATACATGGGAGTGTGGGATTGCCCAGCGACTCGCCGGCTGATGTAGGAATAGTTTTTTAATAGAAGGTGGTTGAATGACCTTCATGTCAACTGAGGAAAGTTTCAACGACTGTCAATTATTTTTTTAGGTCTTGTTTTTTTTTTCTTTTATTCTCAACGGTTGTTTGTGTGGTTATTCAAACAGCTGACTGTCAGCACCAAATGACAGCTGGTTAACAAGCGGTAGCAACCTGTCAGGTAGGGACAGTGAGTACATTGGTTTTCTTTAGTCTCAATGCAACTGCTCATGTCCCAGTTTAGGGGATTGTCTCAATACAGCTAATGTAGCCAGCTATCACATATCTTCCTTTTTGACTGAAGGTGATCATTTTGTGTATTTGGTTTCGGTGCTACAGATATTTTAGACAAATGCAAAACCAGACATTCAAATTAATGGCGGGTATATGGCGGGCTAATCCTGGTTAATCATGAATGATTTCTGAATTTGTCTAGCCTTCAACTTTTAACTTACGTAATTAACTTTAAATCCATCCATTTTTGCCTGTTTGATCTTTACTCCATTTCCATTGCTATCCACAAAATTGCAGCGCTTAGAAAATAAGTGGATTTAGATACAAAACCCTGTAAATTACACCATTCAGCTCTGGTGTCAACAGCACAAGATTCACGGCCATAAAGCTGTCCAGCAGACTTTTGGGAACATGAAGCCCCCCATTTTGGGAAAAAGCAGGAGCTTTTCAGACTGTGTTCACATGTCTCGGTTTGCATCATTGCTACTTTCTCATGTACCCCTGTAAACAACACATACTTTGATTTTTGTAACAGTTTAACTGACTGCAGCCAAACGCCACAGAGGAAGTAAGGAACCTTTGATATATTGCACAACAATGTTGGTACAATAGATGGAAATCTGTTTAATTACTGAATACAGATGTTGCCATTCATGTGATGCAGGAGCCTAAATATAAAGTCAGCTCATTTAGCACAATGCATATTTACTCTGGGAGTACATATTAAGTATTATTTAAGCTCCTCTAATGGGTATAATAGGTTTTACTACGTCTAGCTTCATGGTTATTTACAATATCTATTCATCAGCTGTGGACAGAATCTAACCAGAGATATTTATACCGCTATATTTATATGCTTATGTGATAAATGCTATTCTCAACTTGCTCCTTATTCATGCTGGGTTTCTTTTGGATTGGTGGAGGAAAAAAGAGCCAAGGGCTTCTGAACTTCCTTATGCATTCTTCCCACCATGCTAAGAATGGTTCTCAGGGATCCTTCCCAGCCCAACACCTAAAATAAAATCAAAACCGACAAAAACAACAACAGACCTGCTCTAGGAGAGCAGCCCAGCGAGGGAAATCCAGACAGACTCCAGTATATTTAGGACACAGGCCACCGGGGCTGATAAGCACTGGGTTCAGAATACCATAAAGCACATATTCATATGACAGGACCTGAGTTCATTAGTAGTATACTAATTCAAAATAAAAATCCAACAACAGGTAAAAGGTGAATATGAGTATTTCTTGTTGTTTTATCTACAAAGCCCAAAATGACAAACTCAGAGAGCTTTAAAATCTGTATCACCCTCTATCCTTAAGACCTAAATTTGGAAATACTCCACAAAGATTGGACGTCCCAGATTCACTCTGCCATCAAAGGATTCCTGTGGGATTTCATACAAAGAGTATTTTATTTATTTTTTTTATATTTAATTAGATGGTATTGTGTTATGGTTCAATTCCCGCCTCCTCAAGTTCGCATGTCGAAATGTCTTTGGGCGAAATACTGATCACCAAATTGTTCCCAAAGGTCGTGCCATCAGAGTGTGAATGTGTGAATGTGCATGTGTGTGTAAATGAGAATTAGATTAAATCTCCTGATGAGCGGGCACCTTGCATGGCAGCCTCCACCATCAGTGTATAATTGTGCGTGTGAATGAGTCAATGTTGCATGTAGTATTAAACGCTGTTACAGAAAAAGGTTCTTTCTATTTGGGCTTTTACACTGTAAGCAGAAAAGTCGTACTTCAAATAATGTTTCCCACATGGTTTTCCATCAATTGAGGCTTGACTCTTCTGCCATTGTTTAATTTTCAAACAGAAGCATTAGTACCTCCACTGTTCACCAGCAGTGAATGGAAACACACATTAATTGTGCATTTTCACTCAGATTTTCAGAGAATTCGGTTAAAACGCTAAAAAGCTACATTTGGATGAAAACGCTGTGCAGAGCAATGCTCAGCTCTCACTGGTGTTCCACACAGTCAATCACGCCCGTCTGCAGCGTCATTTCATCAGTCGGCCTGAGACAAACTCACTTAGTAATTCTCAATAGAAACAATCACCATTTCAGACCAACTGTGAAGTTCATAACATCTTGAAGATTAAATGATTCTGTTAGAAATTAGTTGCTGAAAATATATCCCTGTTTATTCTTTGATCAAAAAGGTTTGTCCTTGAAATATTGGACATGTCCTTTAAATTCTCATTCCTTCTGAAACGATCTTTTTAAAACTGGGAATTGTTTTTGAGTTTTGCCTATTTCGCCTAAAATGGGCTTAACCTTCACTGTCAATTCCAATGACTGTAGTTCTATTCATTTTACTACCATGACTTGTTTCCGATGTAAAAATTCAATTAAATTACATTTTGAACTGACCTCAATAAAATGTCCGAGATGACATTTTGGTTGTGAGGCATTTATACATACATACAGTACATTGTGGATGCTACATGTCCATCTACATTCACGTTTAGTTTATATCGATGAGGGGTGTAGATTTGTGGTACAGGGCTGACGATATTTTGGACATTTTGGAGCTGACAAACATGTTTTGGAGGTGTCACCTTTGACTCAGTCAACAGAATCAAGGAGAAGTTTTCCAAGTAAAAGGAATTCAAAAACAACACAACAACAACACTATCAAATGGCAGTGACGGGTCAGTGTGGCTCCGCCCTTCAACCAGAGATTGAATTCCATTACATTTTCCACTGCTGTATCTTACTTCAAGAGTATATACCATCTCAAAATGTACAGGTGACTCTTATACGTTTGTCTATGGTGTGTCTGCAGTATTTGCCAGCATCCCTTGTTCTATTTTTGTTTTTGTGCACCATAATTATTTTGAGTTCTGCATAATTTGGTAAACACCCACACTCCTTCCAGAAAAACATAAACATAATAGAGTTGGACTTGTTAACGCCTGGTTTGGCTTCCAACAACCTTTTCGCCACTAACTCCAACACCTCCTCCACAGTCCACTGTGATGCTCAGAGACACTGGAGATCCAAGGGAAGGAATGTGTGAAGGAACGTGATGACAACTGTAAACTTCTGCTGCAACAGACACAAGTCGATATGAAACTCAGAGAAATGGCTCAAACCCTGTAGCAAATTCTCCCATTGAGATTTCATGGACTGTGAAATCTTGACCATTGGATGAGTTCCCAGAAGAAGCAAATAGTAAAGGCCTTATGGTGACCATTAACTGAAGTACACACAGTAACATACTCATTTTCTGATCCTAGAGCAGACCAACAGGATGCAACGGTCAGCAACCCTTCAGTTTGCAAGCTTTTCACATAGTAAAATGGTAAGATTATCATATCATAAAGAAATGAGCCAATGATCTTGGAATACACAAGCAAATGTAGTATTCTATGAAGGCCCATGCAATATTTCCTTTTCATCTCCACATTTTAAATTTTCCTCATGCTTGTTTAATAATAAGAAGAACATATGTCCAGGGCAACAATTAACAGCGGAGTGTGGGGCCAGGTAACTTTAAGAGTAACTACGTCCTTAAATTCTGCTAGAACCTTTCCTCCGAGCTAGTGATGCTCCGATCACCATTTTTTAGGCCGATCACCGATACCGATCACCAAAAAACTTGATCTGCCGATTGCTGATCAAAGAATGAATTTAAAATTTTAAATAATTAACTATAAAAAAATAGTCAAAATCTTCAAATGTACAGAATGCCTTTATTTTACTGTAGCTTTTGAGAACAATATCCATGTCACCAATATCAACAATATCCATGTTTCAAAATAAAAATATGAATCTTTCCATTCAAAATGTTTGAAACGTCGCTAATAATGTAAGTCACGTGATCGGCTTCCTGATCGGCATGTTTTTCCGATCGCCGATCAGGCTATTTTTAGACAATATCGGCCGATCATGATCGGCAGCCGATCAATCGGAGCAACACTACTCCAAACCTATAAAAATGCAATAGAGGGGTGGGGCCAAGAACTGTAAGAGCATTTTTACACCGCAAAAAAGAATTATTGTGGAGTTACACAGTTCAGCAAGCTGAATAATATGGTAACATGTAAATAGAAAACAGTAAGGGCTCAAGAACGGATCCCTGTGGAACGGATCCCTGTGGAACAGAACACATCTTAAACAAATGTGAAATGCCCACCCAATTTCGACATTCAATTAAAACAGTATGATCAAAGTGTCAAAAGCCACAGACAGTATGTTGACCACAGTCAGCTGCTAAGAGACGATCATTTAAAACCCTGAGGAGAGCAGGTGGAGTTCTGTATTTTGGCGGAGGTGGAGAGGGTCTCTTTTCTCATATGACTAAACACTAAAATAAAAGGGTTAGATAGCTAAGCTTGCATGGTAAATGAGCTTGCAAATATTATATACACTGATTGAAAGTATAAATCTTTATATTTGGTTTTAAACTATACTTTAATTATTAAATAATTAAAGTTGTATTAACTGATGGAATATCTTATCTTTTTAGATAGGCTGATAATCTTTTACTGTCTTTTATTTCAGGTTTGGGGCTCCACAGTATAAACCCCAGGCAAACTGACAACAAACAGTATGGAGTATCTTCTTTAGCTCCTGAGATCCACAGATTACAACACCACCCCTGTAAACACAGCTGATTATGAGCTGGTGAGGGAGGTACAGCAAAAGCGAAAAGTACTGGTCATTATAGCACTTACTCAGCTAAGATTTAGATAGTTAACTTCGAAGTAACCCATTACCTGGTCCTAAAAATAAATCCTAAAATGAAAGTAAAATATGATTTGGTAACCAAATAATTCAGTGTCTGTGGCTTTAATTCCCCTTTCTCATGAGAACAACATTTCCATAAATTCATAATGACTTGGGCAAGATTTTGTTGAGATAAACAAAACACAGTCCTAAAGGATGCAGTGAAGGCTTTTGGTTGCTATTCTGAATTACAGTTAGCCTCAGGTCGGTCAATCTTCCAACCATGATTTTTGTCTTCGGGTTCCTGTAATTGCAGCCAACACTCAGCCAGGAGGTCCAGCTTCACTTCTTCCATTCATAAAGCTCTAAGTGCCTCTTAGTGGCGTATTTGGTTTATTAAAACGTTAAATCTGAGCCACCGTCACTTCCCAGCTGAAAAGCTCTATCTTTAGCTCCTGCTTTCCACTCTTCCCTGCTGGCTTAGGCACACTGACCTGCAATTATTTTCTCCTTTCTCTCAGCACCATGGCATCCTGAATGGAGACAGTACAGTCCAAAACAAGAAAAATACTTAAAACTGGTAATTGTCTACACTGTTATTATAACATAATTGAAATATTACAAGGTAATATAAATAATTTTTATTTTTATTTTCTATCTTTATATTTCTAGTCTTTATTCATACTGAACAAAAAGGTCAGATGGGAAAACAAGAGAGGAGACATGTGGTCCCTGTCTGAAACTAACCAATGACATTGTAATTATGTAGTTCCTAGACAACGAGGCTCATAAGGTATACATCTTTCAGGGGGTTTCCTTTCATATATTTGCATATAAGAACAGCTCATCTATGGATTCTTAGTTTGGAGACCAAAATAGAGATAAAACAAGAGTAAATATTGGATTTACATTTGTCAAGTCGACAAAGACATGACTGCAAATGAATATTAATGTTGTTCTGTGTCTATTGGTCAGAAAACAACTTAAAATGTGGCTAAACTGGCCAAAAAACATTTGCTGTTAATTAATGCTGACGTTTTATAGGAAAATGTATTTATAGCCCTCAAAGTAAGTTTTTACTGTGATAAGATACAGAATATCATATCATATCAACAAGCATGTATAAATTACACTAACTACTAATCCTTGTCAGACAATAATCAGTATTATTAATTGAAAAAATTAAATACAGTACAATTAAAACAAGCACAAACACTATATGACTATAAACAATGAAAGACATTTTTGTTCTCTCCAAAGATGATCATGGTACAAAACACACTTCAGCATGACTATTCAGACACACAAATGTGGCCTTTGCATATACGATGTCTCAAGATAATGTGGAAAACAGAAACTCTGCATGTTGGGGGACGAAACATGTCATCACCAGAGTTAATGAAAGCCACTGAAGGAGCATTAAGTCACGTCTGGAGTGAAGCAGCAGCGTGTTAAGATGTTTTGAGTGGTAAAACAATGGTTACTCCAGACCCTTGGCAAAAACACCCTCCACCCCCCCACCACACGGAGCATGACTCCAGATCAAACGGTCTGTGCTACCTTCCATACAGTATATCTAACTACATGTTTATGCACTGTGACTTCTTTTTGCCATACACAGCACAAGCTTACCCACAGCATGTGAATCTAAGTAGCCATTCGCATTAAACCTCACAGTGGCCAGATTTAGATAGATAGGCATTAATTTTGACACACCAAAAAGTTAAGAAAAAAAATGCAAAACCCAAACGGAATAGAAAGCCAAGCTATGCCTCACCGCAGTCACAGCCACTTTCATGGCGAGATGCAATAACATATCTGCAGCTTTAAAACTTGTTAAAAGCCGACTCCACCCCCTTCTACTCTGTTATTTCATTTACCAGAGATGCCTACGGCTCAGTGAGCACTCATCTGCGGCTGCTAAAAACGCTGCCATCTTAAGATGATACGGTCACAAGGAAGGAAAGCCTTTCCAAAACAGACACCAAACCGGAACTTGTGTATACTAAGATGATTGATGAAGACTGGAGCGTTAATTTCTGTGCAAAAAAAACCCCGCTGTGAACAAGTCAGTGAACACTGACTCAACAATCAACTTATTTTAGGGACAATTTCATCTATACTGGAAAGATTGTTCTCAATTATTAGAGGAAATTAAGATTTTATGACTTTATTAAACTGCAGCTATAATTGACTAAATGACCGATAAGAATATTCCAAGTTTGTTATAGTCAAAAAATAAAAAGGATAAAACTAACAATGTGTTAGTCTGTCTCTCAATACGTTCTGACTTCCAAATCCCTCTCACAGAATGTCACAAATATAGTTTCATTTAACAAATAAAAAGGTTCAGTAAGTTCCTATTTCCTGATTAACAAACGTTATTCAAACAGGAGGAAATACCATATTTGTTAGGGACTATTTTAATCGGCTAATTAATACACATTTGGGGCTGTAGTGAGTATTTCGGGCAGCAGGAGGGTGTGACTGATGTGTATGGCTGAGTAAAAATAAACAAGTGTTTGTTCATGTAGTGACGCAACAGTGTGGCTCACAGATGTCTTTTTAATAGTTTTTGGACAACAACAGAACTCAATGGCACAAAGGAATATGATATATATATATATATATACTATATATATATATATATATCAGGCATCAATAGTGTATAGACAGAGTAGAGAAGTCAGAATGTGTTGAGAAACGGACTGACACATTAACGGGATTTATTGACAATAAAAAAGGTCTTATCCTTTATTAACCGGTTTAAAAGGATCCTTATAAAAAAAGTTTGTTTATGGAAGAAAATTGACTGTACTATTACCAAATATTGTAAAACTCAAATACAGATAATGGTTTCTGCTTCAAAAATCCAGCATCAGTTTAGATATAACTTTGCAGCACAGTAACCCAATACTGTTATTTCATCAGGATATTATAGGAAAGATGATAAACGCTCATAAATATCCGCGATTGCCACCAAGCAATGTTTATGTCTTGTTTAAATCAACGGTTTATATCTCTGTGTAAAATAAAATCTAAACCAACCATGCATATGCATACACACTTTCACAGCTGGGATACCTTCAGCACAACTGCAGCCTCTCTCCTGAAGCAGCACCCAAACAGAGAGGGGGGGTATGTGCTCTGCTCAGTGACTCTGAACTAAACCAAAGTCAGGACAAGGCAGGTAGAACAACACCTCACTTCTGCCTCCTGGTGTCTTAAAGCTGCATTGTGGATCCCTGCACCAAAACCACACGGCAGGCTGTAAAAATCACAAAGAGATTTAACAGACTTCAACCTGCCATCGTTACGAAAGGTTGAATATGAAACTTAAATGTGAACACAAATCAAAGTCATCTGCTGAATTTAGAGATATGTCTAGACTAGTCAACACTGACTGCTGTCTTTCGAACCCAGAAATTATATATATAAAAAACTGACATAAAAATAGTGGTCTGGTACATGTAGTCTACCACAGACGCACCTGTGCTGAGACTTCAGACAGGAGGAAAATATTGTCAGACACACACAGTCTTTACTTTTCCAGAAAAACACCCTCACACAAGCCACTTAGTCAATAATTTGATGTTTTTAGCAAAACCTGTGTTTGAAGACTGAAGATAGACACTAAGGAAAGCAATCTAACACTCCTGAGCCGTCTGTCAAAAAGTGCAAACACAGTGATTAAAGTGTCAAACTTATGACTCAATAAAGGATGTTAACTTTTAAAGATCTGTCCGACTGTCTGCCACAACAACACGCCATACCAACAGAGGTAAATCAAGAAACTAATTTTTAAGTCACCCAAAAGGGAATCTCACAGGAATGTCCCCCTCACTGCTGCTCCTTACGGACACAGAGAACCAGATGAGGAGAGACACAGGGAGGAGAGGGAGGACCGTCACCCTGGAGTGACAGGCCTCCTGAGGACATGGCACCCGTCATTAAAGATGACATCAGAGCAGGGAGGGCCGACTGCACGAGGTAGATCCTCCACGATGCTGGAGAGAGGCTCGGTATAAATACCTTCAGCCCAATGCCCTGGGAAGCAGCAGCTGCCACTCAGACAGACTCCACAACTAAGGATATAACAGTGCCGTGCCGGGACAGCAGCTTCCCGACCCCCCACCGTTCTTTCGGAGTGTAAACCTTCTCGGTAAGGTGGCTTTTTCCTGATTTCAGGTTAGTGCATGAGGGATTCCCATCTGCAACCTGGCTCTGACTGGGGGGAGGGTTGGTGGTTGGCATTATGAGTGTAATGAGCCATGTGTTATAGCTGGTTTTTACTGGCACATAATTCATGCCTACTGTTTTTATTTCATAAAAAAAGATATTTTTAAGTTTCTGGAAGCCAGGTAGATTTTTTTTTCCATCTTGTGAGAAGCATAAATGTTCAATATGAATAAAAAGAAAAAAAAAAAAACTTTTGTCAGAGGTGTTTTGGATACTTTTCATAATATCTGCACACTATAGGAGGGAAAAAAATGACTGATGATCATGATCAGTCTGGTTTAGGAATGAAAGTTTCTTTTTGCAGCTACTGTAACTCCTCATTCAGACAGTTGGATTAGCTGATGCATCACTGCTCTACACTTAACTAATGCAGGAGAGCCACTTGCCACTGTGAGACATGGTTATTTAGATGAAGATTGTCATTAGAGGAAATGAGAGGGTTTCATGCTATACATGCAGAGTTTTCTCACAAATGGATTGTGTCTTTGCAGGTTTAGCTTCACAAGATGGACCTGAGGGTAACAAGTGTTCTCCTGGTCCTCCTGGCTTTGGCTGAGGCAACTCCTGACAGATACTATGTTCCAAAAGTGAGCAAGACTCCCTACCCCGTCAAGAGTCATGGTGAGTCACACGTCTTTTCTTATAAGTTCATATAAAAAAGTGCACATACATATAATAAGAATCTTAACAGACTGGTATTAAGGGGCTATGCTGCAATTAACACAAATACAGATGGTTCAAATTGAACTGGAACGAATGAGCAGAAATAGAAAGAATGCTTCAGTGCAGAAATGGCATCTATTTATCTTAAGCATAATAATTAAACTCCAGCCAAGCCCATTGTGCATTTAGCAAAATTGTTTTCAGACTGTATCAGCTCAACAATTCATCACTTTTTGTTCAATAATTTAGACAAATGAAACAGCAGTTAGCACCAGATGACACTGTATTTTTGGGACATACTGAATGTTTACATCCTTTTAATTTAAAAGAGGAATGCTGAAAAGCAAGGCAAATATTATCAAAGATGTCTCAGACAAAGCCGCCCATTATCAACCATGCTGCAGTCTACAACTGTAACTGTAATTTCACTAAAAACGTCGAATGATGCCGTCTCCCTGAAATGACTTTACAAGTCACTGTGACCTACTGCACTGTTACATTGCTGTCAAACCAAATTAAGGCCAAAACTTGAACCGCTGATCTGAAAAAAGTAAACTTAAACAGATACCTCTGCAAACCCTGGAAATATGAATTTAAAAAATGTGACAAGTAAGGCACATTCCTTAATTAACTGCAGTTACCACTCATCATCATCACCACTTCTCTGACCTTCCAATAAGATCTACTCTTATGCAAACTGCTTACACATATTCAGTAAATGAGCCTGCCAATGCACCACCCTCCTTCATTAACTGGCATCAAGGTGTACACCCAGCAGGGTCCAGTACAACCTCTCATCGACTCGGAGCAGAAAGATGTGGTAGAACTGGTTGTGTATGGATGATGTACAACACTGTATTTTATATTGCAACAAAACTAATTTGCATTCGACAGATGAGAATTTCGCTTTTGTTTTTGAAGTGGTTTTGATGGCGTGCCTTAACATAAATATATAACTGTTTTCCAAAGTCAACAATGAGACAATTTGAAAAATCTCCCAAACAGATGTTGCTACCACGTTGCAGTCACACCCTAACAAAGTGCTCTGTGGTCTTAAAATCACCCCACACAATTAGAACGGAAAAAAACAAAACAATGCAGACTGTGAAGAGAATCTCTCACAAGTTCATGTAGTAAATCTACCAAACAAACCGCAGTATATTTACTATAGCGTCTCTATGAAGCTGGCATAATAGGAATAGTTTTTCCAATACAGAAGACAAAGAGTAGCTAAAGAATTCCAGAATAAAACCCACTCAGACTAAGGGGATGGGAAAATAGTACGGTGCAGGTTCCTCATGGTTCAGCTCCGAGGTCAGCTGCCGTGGCCAGCATCGTCACCTCAAGTTTGTGTTTTTCTGGCTGCCAAAAGATTCCATTCTGGCACAAATATACTGTGTGGGGTTTCAGGCACGGCCTTATGTGGCTTGAAAATGACAACTCTGTCTCAAAACACCATTATAAAAGAAAAGCCAACCCTATTGGGTTTGATTCTTTGACAGGTCATGATTGTCTTGGAAATAGAATTACAGTGTACAAACGCAGCATAGATAGAAACTGTATCAAAGATTCTTTTTAAGTATGGTTCAAACATTAGGATGCTTACTATTTCTAACAATGTTAAAGCCTAGGCAGATGTATGTATGTATTATTTTATCACTTTTTTAAAACACATTTTACTGTAATATCTAAATATCTAACAATATACTTACTATTGAAAACATTCCCTTAGAAGGTAAATAAAATAACATTTCCAATTTAAGAGAGAAAACATGGTCTCCAGTCCCACGTGTTGATTTAATGCAGCATTCTCACTATGTCGCCTTAATGATCGGTATAGAGTAGTGAGCAATAACCCCAGGAAAATGTCAAGATGACTTTGTATGCCGGTTTAGTATACATACATGCACTCACATGACTTTGCGATAAACTTCCTGTGTGGTAGGATGCATCAAGGCAATACAGTAAACTTTCAGACCACAAACTATACATTTACCGCCACAGGCAGTGCAGGAAATTAAAGGGTGCAGTATAGCACGGGTTTACTGGGTCCCACGCTAGCAGACATAAGATTGGGGAGAATCACCTCAGAACACGGTGCTATGAGGACTATCCTGGGAAAAAAGTAGTGCTGCCCCACAGCCGGCCCTACAATCATAGGGAGTAGTGTTTTATGTCAGGTTGTTCTCTATGAAGCTATTTTACTCCGTAAGACAGCCTTGGGTTATTCAAGGAAGAAATAATCTTATGTAATGCAGTGAAAAAGGCTAAATAAATAAATAAATAATAGAGAAAAATGATTGAAAATTCTGCTGTTTTTTGGTAGAGATATAATACATGGCTTTTCGGTTTCTCCATTTCTTCAGGGAGAACTAAGGATTAATTCTGTTTGTAAATGCTGTACACATGCATAATGTTGTACACATGCATAATGTTGTACACATGCATATTTTCTACCACATTTTCAACATCCAGCTACAGCATTATGTGGCTAACTTTATCTATCTACTATTAAGGCTCATGTTTCAGAAGAACAGGCAGACAGTGCACTAAATCCAATTATAAACAAAGCAAAGTAGGTTTGTGATTTTGTTATTTTGACGTGTGGTTATATGCATTATATTACTTGAATAAATGTATCATGTATCTGTATTTCTGTATTTTACAGCTGTAGCAGGTCAGCCAGGTCCACCAGGTCCTCCAGGTGCACCAGGACCAATGGGCCCAGCTGGAGCTCCCGGAAAGAGTGGTGTGGGACATACTGGACCACAAGGCCCACCCGGAGCTCCTGGAGCCCCTGGCTATTCTCACGCAGGTAAACCTGGTAGTCCAGGTGGCCCTGGAAAACCAGGTAGCCCTGGCATGCCTGGTGAGAGAGGCGGACCTGGTGCACAAGGAGCAATGGGTCCCAGAGGTGCTCCTGGCTCACCTGGATCTCCTGGACCTTCTGGATTGTCTTCTGTTGGCAAACCCGGACCATCTGGCATCCCTGGAGCAATGGGACCAAGAGGAGAGCCTGGTTTTAAGGGACATCCTGGTATTCCTGGTATTCCTGGCCCCAAAGGAGAGAGAGGCATTGGAGTTCCTGGTGTTCAAGGATCACCAGGCCCAGTTGGACCAATGGGCCCATCTGGTATGCCTGGCAAGCCTGGAGTTGGTCAACCTGGTGCTACTGGCTATCCCGGAGAACCTGGCAAGTCTGGACAGCCAGGGAGAGATGGTTCTCCTGGACCAATGGGTATGACGGGTCCAAAGGGTCACACTGGAGCTCCAGGGGTGGGAGCACCAGGAAAAGCAGGTCAGAATGGTACCCCAGGTATGCCTGGACCTATGGGACCTAAAGGTCCACAGGGTCCAGCTGGTCAGCCAGGTTCCCCTGGCATGCCAGGTGTTGGTAAAACAGGAGAACCTGGAACACCAGGTAGCAGAGGAGCCCCCGGTACTCCAGGAACCACTGGTCAGAAAGGGGAGCCAGGCCCTACTGGTTTTACTGGTCATTCAGGTGCTCCCGGTCCTATTGGCCCAGCTGGTCCACAAGGTGCAAGAGGATTCCAGGGTGAGTCAGGCCCACCAGGACCCAAAGGCGACATTGGTATGGTAGGTGCACCAGGGCCCAGGGGAACCAAAGGTGAACACGGAGCTCAGGGTTTCACTGGAAAACCAGGTGTCCCTGGGGCAGTAGGTCCTTCAGGTATTCCAGGTCACAATGGTCCCCAGGGTCAAAAAGGTGTGCCAGGGCCCACTGGTGCTCCAGGAATCCCAGGTTCAAATGGTGCTCCAGGACATAAGGGACACACAGGCTCCCCCGGACCATCAGGAAAAAGTGGTGAGAACGGAATGCCAGGTGCCATGGGACCAGTTGGGCCACCCGGTCCATCAGGTCCCCCTGGACTCAAGGGCCATCCAGGTCTTCCAGGCCCACCTGGCCCAGCTGGCCTAACAGCTAAGGGAATTTCTGGTCCTCATGGACCACCTGGAATCCCAGGAGCCAGAGGTCATGATGGCAGCCCAGGACCTGCTGGTCCTCCTGGTCCACCTGGCCCACCGGGAGAGGTGGTCTACCACCATGAGAAGAGCATGCCAATCAAGTCCCACGAGGTTGTGATGCCTCATGAAATGATGAAGGCCCCCATGTCTGCCTTCAGTGCTGTGCTGACCAGGGCCTACCCTCCAGCTGCAGCCCCTATTCAGTTCAATCAGGTTCTGTATAATGGGGAGCACCATTATGATGTCCATAGTGGTGTGTTTACCTGCCAGATCCCAGGCCTCTACTATTTCAGCTATCATATGCATGTCAATGGTGCCAATGCATTGGTGGCTCTCTACAAAAATGAGGAACCACTTGTTTTCACCTATGATGAGTACAACAAGGGATTCCTGGATCAGATGTCAGGCAGTGCTGTTCTTATGCTGCATGCCGGTGACAGAGTCTTTGTCCAGGTACCTGATGAGGAGAGTAATGGTATATTTGCGGCAGACAACGTTCATTGCTCTTTCTCTGGGTTCTTGATTGCCTCCACGTGATTTCACAAATCCAATTAAACCTCAAAATATTACAAAACATTGAACTACTCAGAGAAATAGATCAGTTTACAAGATTCCATTGAGATTGTACATTCAAGAAAAATATAGTTGTAATTTTAACTGCCTCAATCAAATCTCAAGTCTTCAATTTGCTAAGAAATTACTCGACAGGAAGAGGCATCAATAGTTTGTAAAATTTTAAAATATATGGTTCTAACTGATCCCTTTTCCCAATTCATGATGTGTGTGCCTTTGCAATTTTAAGAAACAATGAATAATATTGGAAGATATCTTAAATGGTGCTTTACAACTGCCTGTAACATTTACAGCACGTCTTTTATATGTGTTTGTTTTTATTAATGTCTATTGTTTAAGATTTTTCCTGTAATATACATACAGAAGACACACAAAACTCTTGTACTATATGTTATTAGAGATCAGCACATTCTCATAAGCACTGTGATTAGCAAAGCAACACAGAATGAGAAATTAAAACTAAAAAAAAAACTAAGTCCCATTGGATGTCTTAAGTTATGTACCACTGACCAAAACACAGAATAAAGTTCTCGTTTGAAAAAGAAACGTGTCCTGTGTATTGTGTGTGTTGTTCTTCTGGACAGTCTGTGTCCTTAACTAAACGCTTTGAGTCACAGAAATACAATGAAGTGTGTGCTAGTCAGGGATAAAATCCATACCTTTGAATGCAGATGTGTTATAATTGTGGTCGATGGCAGCAACCATGTCTTTCCAAAAGTCAGAGTTCACCTCATTTCCTCGCTGTTTCCAAAAACATAAAAGACACATTTGAAAACGTTTTTTCCACATAGAATCCTCCACTAACATGAAGCCATATCTTTTCAAATATTACCTTATGCAACATATCCACAACTCTTCCACAGAGAAGAGCCCCGGGAAGATCAAAGTAGTTGTCATAGAAATAGTATTTTGCTGCAAAGACCAAAACAAGAGAGCAGGAAATCATTAAATATAATGAAAGGACATATGAAACATACAAATATTAAGTAATAAAAACTGATATGAAGAGGATACCAGATCTTGTGAAGGAGGTGTTGAGGCTGTTGAAGTGCTTCCACTCCCTTTTAGGACCATAATGTTTGATGATCTCTTCCGTACTGAGGTCATTGGTTCCATGTGTTGCTCTACGCAAGGAATACAAAAAACTAATTATTATCCCACTTCACAATATGTAAGGGAAATATGACAATAAAAAAAAAAATTTAAATGTCATGCATGAAGAGCATACCGCAAGACGGTTCCATCTTCAGCCAGTTTCACGAGGTTTCCATCCTCCAGATCCACCACTAGCCCTTTAAAACTGGACACAAAACTCAGCATGTCATTTAAATATAATATGAACAATGGAACACAGACCATAACTGATAGTCTGTCTTAAGCAAGGACACTTTAATATCACTGATTACAATGGACATCGGAATTTGCCATTGCAACTGATTTTTTCCCCCATAAAATGTAAAATCAGTAGATTATGTACTTGATCAGTACTGAGTGGTAGCATAAAGGAACAATCCCAATACATTTTGGAAATACACTTGCTTTCCATCAAATCAGTGATGATGAGAAGATCAATATCAATTTCATCAGTGTGTTCAGGACAGACTATATATTGGTCCAGGATGTGTGCAGTCTAGCATAGCACAAAAATTGGACATGTCAATTCAGTCTTCCAAACTCCAAAGCTGTCCTATTTACTGTCCTAATGTAATCTGTAAATTAACAAGGGGAAATATCACAGAACATCCACACAAGATGGAATTTGTTAGCCATAAGTAATGGATGACTTTTTTTCTTTTTTTTTAAAATGGTGTTAATTACACCTGTTTATGTCATAGTTCCTCCTTTGAAGTGGGATAACTGCTTGTAATGACTCACCAGAAATCCCAGGTAGCAGGGGTTAGTGTCAGCAGGTCCTTGTCATAGCCTTTATGCTCCACCAGATACCTGGCAAAGCTCTCATAGATCAGCTGCAAAAAGAAAAGGCAAAATCATGAATGAGCAGCACAGTAAGAATGCAAATGAAAATTAGTACACCGAGTACCCCATAAAGTACACTAAAGACTACACTGGATGACTTCCCTAATCATCTGCTTCCTCACTGGTTCAAAGTGTGATGATCAGGGAAATCCTAAACACCAGTTTCCAGCTTGTTGATGATTTGTCACTCAACACAGTTCATAGCTGAGTTTCATGACAGCAACACAACACGGTGAGAAACAATGTAGAAAAACCAGGCCGAGTACCTTTTCAAGGTGTATTATCAGAAAGATCTTTAAACACAAAATTTACATGCCATCACATGCATATATTTATATGTTAATGTGAACGTGTTCTACAAGTTTCCTAATCAAACATCCACCATCAACATTAGCATTTCCTCTGGGACGTGTTCGTGTCCGACATTCCCTCTCCTTTTAGCTCTGTATCTGTGCCTGTCATCCGCTTGGTGCTGAGCAGATAGCGGACAGTGAGTTTAGCAGAGCATTTTCACTGCAAACAAGAGCCTGTTGAAAATGGCACTGGTGGTGAGAATTTATGAGTCCATAAAACCAAAAAAAAATCTCTTTAGAGCTGAGGCTACCTGATGCTAGGACAACGTAGACACCCTCATTTGATCAACTGTTAGTATATTAAACATCCGTTAGTGCAGCTTTAAGTTTAATCGATTTATTTGAAATCATTTTTTTTTTAAAAACAGTCATGACATGTTACATCACTTAACAGCCGCAACTAATGATTCGCTTTTTATTGACAATTAATCTGTCAAATATTTACTTGATTAATCGATTAGTTGTTTGGTCTATAAAAAGTCAGAAAAAAAATGTCAATCACTGTTTTGCAAAGCCCAACATGCATCCTCAAATGTCTTGTTTTGTCCAGCAACAGTCCACAACCCCAAACATATACAGGAGGACTCAAAGAAAACCAGGAAATATTCATATTTAAGAAACTGGAACAAGAGAATTTAATTTTTTTTCCCAAAATGATTAATAAATTATTAACGGATTGTCAAAATAGACTTGCTGCTGCAGCTCTTATCACATCCATCATGCAATATGCAGTCACCTCTAATAAGAATTATAAAAGAATAAAAGAAGAACTATCAGCACTAGTCAACTGAGACTTTGTTCATTGAGCAGCCCTGTGAGGTCCCCTACTGATGCACTGACAAGAGCTGCAGGCATATGTGTCATGCATGGGACAACACACACACACACACACACACACACACACACACACACACACACACACACACACACACAGCATCAGTGAACATCAGGCCTGATCAGACAGGCCTCAGTTAGGGGACGTAGTGACAGAGTCTTCTTCGGGGTCACAGAATGCAGCCATAGCCGGTGAGTCTGCGGATGCTCGTAGCCCGGTGCTGTCAATAGGCCTCGGAGGGGATTTAAAGACATGTACATGAGCAACCTGCGAGTCACGCAGAGTGGCTGCAGCATCAGGAGCAACCGCATCACCTCACACACGTCCAACTGACCGCGTTAACAATGCGCCTTTTCCTGCATTCGCTCACACCGGCGACACAGACTCGACCAGTGACCGTTGATCTTATCGACGGCTTCGCGTTTGTTTTTAATCCAGATGTCGAAGCGTCGCGGCCACCGTGTGACTGTGTGCTGGAGCTAGCTACACTCACCCTGGAGGTCTCCTTCAGACGGTACCGGCACAGCGTGTGGTCCAAGTCGAAGCCGATAACATCACAGTCCGACAGGCTGAAGTATTCGCTCATTGTAGCTGAAGCTGCGGAAACTGCGGAGGAAAGCGCTCCGGAGCCTACCGGTTCCGCACACACATTCACTGATTAATGTGTCAATGTCACCGGCTGACGGCGGGGACGCTGCAGTCTGGAGCCGCGCTGCTCTGTCTCCGTTAACGGCGCCGTCAAAACAAATTCTCCCAAAACTGCTTTCCGTGAACCTGAGTCAATGTTCCGAGTTCACTGTTGGGTAAACGTCAATAAGTTACTCACACGGAGGCAGAAGTTAAACTCCTCTGCGCCAGAAGAAGGCGGCAGAGAGGCTCAGACTAGCGCGGGAGCGTGAGGTGCTTCCGGTTGTGAAACGAAAAACCGTAACACACGGTGTATAAGCGCAGGGTGAATTTAGAGAGCGCGTTCTGTTTTACAGGGCCGAATGGAACTGGGGCTAGAAAGAGCTACTGGGCCCCCAGTATGCCCTTCACTCCCCTCTTAAAGGATGAGTTCATAATTTTTATCTGTCTTAAAATAACACTCACAAGCCCAAATGAATGCTGAAATATTTTTTTTATCTTGACATAATCATTCCTCCTGTTTATATTGACCATTAAAAGAAACCTTCATAATGCACTTACAATGTAAGTGATGGTCAACATCCACAAGCAAGCACAAGCGCAATTATTTAAAAGTTTATCTGACGCTAATGTGAAGCTGTCAAAGCTGAGTCAAATCAAGTAGATATCTTTCAACGTTGCAGTCTTTATTATACTACCACCACAGCTCAACAGGGAAACACTGCCTGAGGAAACACAAAGAGGGGATTTGATGCTAAACAGACTGGATGTCAGATATCCACTTGATATGACTAACTCACACTGATGAAGCCTCATAGAAGCTTTACATCTATTTTTAAATGACGATTATGAAAGCGCATTTGTGAAGTGGATCTTTTAATAGTCAGTTGAACGGGAGGATTGATTAGGAAAACCTCTTTCACTGATCATATGAGCACCTGACTGTGGTTTTATAACACACTTGTTGTTATATGAACCTATCCTTTAAATACACCAGCGGTTGAAAGTCACTAAGTACTTACACCTGCACCAATCAATATCTTTCTAAGAATTGGCCAAATTATTTACATAAAATGTGTTTAATAAACAGTTCCCATCTACAGAACTTTCTTTCAGCATAAAGTTTTGGGTTTTCCAGCTCACACCTTTACTGTTTTGGTTCAAGTCTCACTGCTCTCATCAACCTCATTTCCAGTCACAGTAGACAGCTAAAACACAGTAAGAAGCTACAGCACGCAACCTGTCCAGCATCAACAGCAGACAGACGAAGTTACTAGTGGTAGACATAGTGAAAGACTGAATCTAATGAAGCAAGGCCCACTTTAAGACTTTTCTCATGTCAGTTATATTATGCTTCTTTAATGTATCCACACTCATATTGCAACAAACACATTGGCACATAGTGATCTCGGGGCTCTGGGGGCTCTGGGGGCTCCAGAGCAGTTGTCCAGTTTGCCCAGTCAGTAATCCACCCTTGATTTCCTTCAATGTGTGACATTAAGCCCCACTAGATGTTGCACATGTACCAGTATCCCAGACCTAAACCAATGCGTGTGTGTTGTTTACTGTTTTAAATGTTTGAGATTAAATGGTTAACTTAGTTCAAACACTAGATTATGACTTTAACTTTCAAAACTTTGTAATCATTGTGAATTCTTTAACTGTGCCAAGTTTTGCCAGGAGGAGAAAAAAAACTGATTTTGGATTTTTTTTTAAATAATATGACTTAAATACTAAATCTTCTGACTTAGTATGTCAAAATATATAAACTAACACATTGCTTTAACCAATATACTGTACTTAAGTACAATATTTCTGTACTATAGTATTACTATTTTCTACTACTTTATACTTCTACTCCACTACAATTCAGATGAAATGTTATATTTTAATAACTACTTAATATACTTTTATACTTTTATACTTTTATACTTTACTTGACTACATTTAACTGCTGGACACGAGATGTCTCTTCTGTTGTGTACTGTAACTAATAATAAAGAAAGGGAGAACCAGGAGAACCGCAGGTGCTCTTGTATTGCTTTATAACTCAGGAACAGGAAGCTTACACATCACTGACATCGCGTAACACACGGGGGCGCCCATAGATAATAAGAGACAGACTTAAACAGTCAATGCACAACATCTTCCTTCTCAGTGTTTGTACACTGGAGGCTTTACGTTTCCACATCACACTTGTGTGAGTTGAATACTGGACCATATTGTAATGTCACAAATCATGCTCATAGGACCACATCATAAAGTCCCCCTCCACTCAAACATATGTTTGCCTTCTCCTTGTTCCTTCACTTGGATGTTTGAGCTTCACCGTGCAGATGTTGATACTAGAAGCCTGTTTTCACATTAATCTGCTAAAGAAATAAAGTTCCTCTGTGTTCATTGAGCCTAAAAGCGGGATCACAACTAGTTTGGAGCCAATCCTGGTCCAGTATTCAAGTGTGACGTGGAAACAAATCTATTTAAAAACCATATCAGACACACATTATTGGTCCAGGCACAGTATTTTTATGTCTTAATACGTTGTATGTGAGGTGAAAACATTCTTCTAGTGTCAACGTGTGCACATACATCATTCTGCACATATATATTTTGAGTGTTTTAATATTCAGTTTTGATATTTCATATTTGTCTGTCTCCTGGAGGAAATGGGATTCCTTATGATAATCATAATCATGGATTTCCAATCCAAGCCATCTTCAGTCATCAGCTGTTTGTTTGTTTGTTTGTTTGTTTGTTATAGCAGCTGCAGTTGTTTGCAGTGTTTACCTCTATCGCCAGAGGGCTCGTGACGTCACCTGACTGGACGGGAGCCGCTCCTCATTCCTCAACAGGTGCAGGTGATTGGCACAGAGGAACATGCAGTGTTCCCACAGAGCTGCTTAGTTATCTGTGAGTGTGATGAGTGCAAAGACCACTGCTGCCACGTCCCGCAATTCTTAAAAATGCTTTACTAATTTTATTTTGATTTTTTTAAACTGAGACAGAATGACTTGCTGTGATTGACTAATTGTAACCATGGAGATTCAAAAGTGGTTTTCTACGTGTTGGGAGAGTTTTTTGGCATGTTTACGAAAGCCAAACCAATCTGGAGGTGAGAACAGGTGTAAGCCGGACACACCTGACACCGTCCTGGTAAACCCCGGTGCGGAGAAGTCGGACTTTAATTTAACGAGGGCTTTACCACCGCTGCCGGCGGAGAACCCCAAGCCCCAGAATCTTTACGTCGCCCTGTACGACTACTCTGCTCGCACTGAAGAGGACCTGAGCTTCAACTCCGGGGATACTCTGGAGGCTTTGGATAAATCTGCTGGTGAATGGTGGTTTGCCAAAGCGCTCACCGGGATTTCCGCCTCCCAACAAGGATATATCCCCGCTAATTATGTGGCACCTGTGGAGAGTATCGATGCAGAACCGTGAGTAGAGCTGTTGGTCTTCACCTGCTGCCAGTCTCATCTATTAGACCATTTATTTATTTATTTATCTATCTATCTTGAATTGAACTATCAATCAGGTTATATAAAAGAGGCTTTTTTTTTCTTTTTTTTTTTTTTGCTGAATAATGTGTTGAGTGTTGGGTTACATTAGTTAATAATTGCCTATGACCAGGAAGTATAGACTTACATGTTAATTATTCCCATGAAGAAAAGACCTCAGAAACATTACAAGTTAAAAAATTTTTTTAAAAAGAGCCTTTATTAGCATTGCATGGGTAATATAATGTACTTTCTAACTACCAGGACTTCATCTTTCTAAACGGGTACAGAAAGTAGTTATTGAACTAGTTGTTATTGATCATGTTGGATTACTGATAGTCACTTCAGAGTTCTGTAAGGGCTCTGACATGTTCAGATACTGTCCAGCAGAAAGGTGCATAACATGCCATGATAATTACGTCAAAGGTCAGTTAAAAAACACAAGAGATAAGTGTTCTCCATTTAAAAACCTGTTTCTGCTCAGCTGTACACAGGTTTTTCCAGTTTTGTTTCCAAGCGATTAAAAATAGTCTTAATCGCTGAAGGCATCACACGTCATAGTTTCACATAGTCACACAATTCATGGACTAGATGATGTCTCAGACTAGACAAAGGAAGAGGAGAATGAAATTACACACACACACACACGTCCGGTGAAAGTAGGAAGCCTTTATCAATCAGAGTCAGACTGTATGTAATGTTAAAAGTCAAGTTGGTTCACCTGCATTAAGTTTAACCTCATTTACCTGCATCAAACTGCATCAAACTAGCTCATTCCACAAGTCCAGAATAGTGGAATAAGCTAGTTTGATGCACCAGTTAGGGCCCCCCCCCCACACACACACACACACATTATGATGATAATGACAATAATTCCTACTGAATATGTAACTCTTTCATAGGTCACAGATATGTATAGTTTTAAATTTCGAAATGGCACAAACACAATTTCTTGAAAGACAACTGGACGTACACACAATACTTGGATAGATGCATTTACTGTTGGTTTTGTTGTTTTCATGGGATTTGTTGACAGCAAACAAATAACCAGAGTTACCCTTCAAGACAAGAGTTTCTGGTGTTGTGATGAGATGAGGGGGACGTGCAGGTGTTGCATTGTCTTTCACTACTGCTTATCGTAACTTAATTAACCCACTTGTAAGCAATCACATTACCATAAAGTAATCTTCAGCTTTGGTGAATCACATGTAGTCCAAGCTTTGGTTTATTGGAAGTTGTGATATTAGTCAGTAAGAGATTCATACAATTCATAATTTGATCTTTTAAAAAATACTTTTTTTTTAAATTCTGCTTTACAGATGGTATTTTCCCGACACCAAGAGGCAGGATGCAGAGAAGTTGCTGTTGTCTGCAGGGAACCAGCACGGCGCCTTCCTCATCAGGGACAGTGAAAGTCAGAAAGGAGAGCTCTCCCTCTCTGGTGAGTTAAAACAAGCTTGAAAAAAAGTGAATTAAAACGTTCAATTCAGCAAAGCCAGTCATTAACAACCCGTGTTGTTTACCAGCAGGCTGACATAATTGCTGAGTCACTTCTCTGACTTCATGACTCTTCTCCGCTTGAAATACTGTGAGACTGCCGACTGTTACGCTGTTGTTACATTGTGCCGGTGTTGTTTTGGTCCCTACCATTTCTCAACAACCGGGCATTGTTCTGTGACTCTAGACCCCAGTGACTGATGGTTTTGAGGTCATCAAGTTAAATAAATAAACTCTCTGCTCCCATAAAAACGGTGATATATAGCATTATCTCTCTTTGTTCTAATCTCTTTTCACTTTGCTCTTGCTTTTTCCGTCATGGCTGAATTCTTTCCATGTACATTCATTAAACTTGTGAGCTCATGACTCTCTCGACCACTAAACCCCAAATTCATTCACTGATACTGATGTGTCAATCAGGTAAATTTTACACAGGCCAATATTTGATTTCAGCCATTGTATCTGTAATTAATGCACAGTTAGCTCAGGTTTAACGTATAAAGAGCATTAATTTAAAGCGTTTTGTAATTTATTAGAATAAGAAAAAGGGGAAAATACTTTTTACAGCCAATCTCTTAGAAAGTATGTTTTTTTTCTTTATTTAATACCAAATTTCAGATAGATAGATAGATAGATAGATAGATAGATAGATAGATAACTTTATTAATACCCGAAGGTAAATTAAGGTGTCACAGTAGTCCGTAATAAAAAGGACTACCAAAATATACAATAAAACAAAACAAAGTGCAGTGGCATTGTGATGGTAGGATACTGATAATGACCATGTGTAATAACTATGACAGTATATAGTTATTACACATGGTCATTATCAGTATCCTAAATGGACGAGTAAAATGTTCAGTGACAATGTATTTAATGCGTTTTCTGCCAAAATATCCAATTTTGCAAAGGTAGAAAAGGTTTTGGTCTTTGTTCAATACAGAAATGTTCTGCAATGACTTGTGTCTTGCACACTCGGCACCTCATGAATGCAATTATTCATAACCTATGAACTTTGTAGCGATTAGGTTTGTTAACATAAAGAATTGGGGAAAACAATTTGGTATATAAATATAATTTCTAGGAGACAGGGTATTCTGCAACATATATACATACATTCTATTCTATCAGGACTTTATTATCATTATTTAATTATTAATTATTTTTTTTATTTTTTTCATCTATTTGTTTATTTGAGGGTATGCTCCTGTATAATGACGCCAGCAAATCAAAGGTATCGCTGCATGTTGTCTTTCAGTGCTGGACAATGGAAAGGTGAAGCATTACAAGGTGAAAAGGCTGGAAAACGGCCGCTACTTTGTGGCGAGGAACAAGTCTTTCGAAACGCTGAAAGAGTTTGTGCGCCACTACTGCACACAGTCAGATGGCCTCTGTGTGCGTCTGGATGAACCCTGCAAAAAGGTAACACGCACAGAGCGGATGCATCTTTGCTCGGTTATATATTTGTATATTTATACTGTATAAAGTCATTGTGCCACTTCAGTGACTTCGGTGTTCCATCAGCTGTGATCTTATTGCTTTGCTCACTAATAGTGACTCTTCCTGTGTGTGTGTAGACGGAGGCTCCACAAACTCACGGTCTGTCCTACAACACAGTGGACCAATGGGAGATCGATCGCAAATCCATCAAGCTGCAGGAGAAGCTGGGAGACGGTCAGTTTGGAGAAGTCTTCGAGGCCCTGTGGAACAACACCACAGTAGTTGCAGTGAAGACCCTCAAACCTGGTACGTTCGGCCCTCTCACTCTATTTGTATAGACAAAAATAATAAAATAACTAATGTGACCATAATCTTTGTGGGGAAGTAACATGTCACCCAGCGCAGTGGTGTGGCTGAATGACGTGTTTTTAATACGCGTTTAGACAGTGGATGTCTACAGCACAGAGGAACACGATACAGCAGGACGAGTTCATTGATGGTTTGACTTAGCACATGAAATATGTTGACAATAATTCACCAACCACCGACCCCAAGTGCTTTGCTTCTCATGCTATCCCACAGTAATAACTGCAGCTGACTCAGTGTATCAACATTTTTAACAGCTCAGTTCTTATCTAATCTCCACTGCGGTTTCTGGACAGTAAGGAAACACTGATCTGAGAATATTAATTTAATAGAAAATCAACCCGAGGCAATAAAAGTGAGAAGCACAAGAAGATTATTAAAAGATAACGCCATGTGGATTGCAGGCAGAAACTCTGGGTATTTCCAAAGATGTCACTAACCACTCTGAAACAGACTTCTAATATTCTAGCTGTGAACAACTGTCCTTAGGTAGCATGGACCCTGCGGGCTTCCTGAGAGAGGCTCAGCTCATGAAGAGACTCCGGCACCCCAAGCTGATCCAGCTGTACGCTGTGTGCACCTTGGAGGAGCCCATCTACATCATCACAGAGCTGATGAAGAACGGCAGCCTGCTGAATTACCTCCAGAGTAAGACACGCACGACACACGTGAGCCGTTGCTACTTTTTATGAAGGGATCAGAGTCCGTCGCTGCTGCTTGTAAACAAGTGACAGGAAAAAAAGAAGGAAGGATGATGTGAACAAAGTCCCAGGATGGGCTCAAAGCGGGGATGTCATGGTAACATGTAAATATCATTTAGGCCAACCTTACCTCACTAAGTCATAGTTGTTGTTTTCAGGAAATTCTGTTTCATAAAGGAGGTTTCTATCAGTCTGAGAAAGTACAAACTTCCTTCTCAGAAGTCCCTCAGTACTGATTAACTGAACCGATGTCAAACTGCACCGCGTCAGGTTTAACAGATTGTAAGGTGCACTGCACTTTATTAGTCCACAACATACAGTATGTGCTTCCAGATGCAAATAAATATTAAATAAGTTGAACCTATATGTGTCGTTTTGGAGTTACAGTAGCATGGAACATGGCAGCACATGCGAATACAGTAATGAAATAAAACTAAAACTCTGTTATATGTACAATAGAAACATCTAAATCTAACCTATAGAGAACTTCACTTCTTATAAAATGATAATTAGACGTATTTTATTTTCCTGATTTTAAAATAGATTACCTGCCGTGTTCATTACATCATAGCGTGTTGATGTCACGTTGCGTTGCGTAAGCGGCCATTTGCTCGTCCACGTGAAGTAGATGGATGTGGAAACTTGGTGATAAAGTCACTGCCTGAGGTTGCTGATGATCTAATAATTGTTAATGTCAGCAGTATAGAATTATACTTATATGATCATAACTTAAACATCACCGGGACACGATCGCCAAGCCTTTCTCTTCAGCGTGTCTGTATAACGGGGGGCTGGGTCTGTGACCTTGTCTACCTGCTGCGGCTTGTGTAGCATTCACCTCGCAGACACACGTGCTGCGCCGCAGTGTGAAAGATGTCGTGTCACTTCCAATCAAGAGTGATGGTCACTCTGGGGAGCAGTCATGTGGAATTGATGTCTGCAGCCCTGACACAGTCATCAACCATAATTCACCACACATCGCGCGACTGTAACATCTAAAAAAAAAACATAACGTGGACCGTAGCAGCGTTCTCTCTCTATGTTTGTTTTTTTGATTTGCTTTTATGAATTCTAGTGAGGCATACTGGACGTTTCACAGGTTCTCTAAAGGTTAAAGATGTTTTAGTTATTCTCACTAATTAGATCTCTGCTCAGGTTGAAGTTTGGCTGAGCTATGGAGGGAGTTAATTGAGGTCACCAAACTCGCAGCACTAATGAGGATCATTGCGTTGCCCCAAGCCCCCAACACACACACACACACACACACACACACACGCACGCACGCACGCACGCACGCACGCACGCACGCACGCACGCACGCACACACACACACACACACCCTGTATGCAGCAGTGTTGAGAGCTCATCATTTATACACAACAACAAATACAACAGTATTTATAGGCGAAGCTAGTTTGCAATGCTCATCACTAGACTTGAATTAAATACAAATATACAAAACAGCACAATTTATTTATTTCAGCTGGATATTCAAAGGATTCTTCACCATAATAGCGGCCACTTTTTCAGTGGTTAATTTCCAGTAAGTCAAGCCAGTGAGGACACCTTGCACTGCGTGGACACACACACACACACACACACACACACACACACACACACCTCACTGGTTC
The DNA here is from genome assembly GCA_036937835.1 of Pampus argenteus. Lineage (NCBI taxonomy): Eukaryota > Metazoa > Chordata > Actinopteri > Scombriformes > Stromateidae > Pampus > Pampus argenteus. Next base: position 16,552,957 of record CM072876.1, on the reverse strand, counting down.
TACTGTCAGTTTTGTTGCACCCATTGTGTCCTGTTCACACATAAAGACTCAAACAGCAGCTTTGCCCCAGATTCATTTCAAGTACACACTACACTATCCACAAGACTTTAAGTTAAAAATGCCATTAATCCATGCTCTTTCCTTGCTAGTACTGTCACGAATAATAATACTGCTCATAATAAGGTTTTAAATCGATGCGAGGCTTAAAGTTCATAAAATGAAGTTTGATCCTGTTCATGTTTAATAAGATATTTCCTAATGGGGACAAAAGGTGTGTGTGTGTGTGTGCCTGTGCGCACGATTGTGACTCACTGTGTGGCTCTCTACCTTGATTTCAGATGACAAAGGTACCTCACTGCGTATCTCTGACCTGATCGAGATGGCGGCCCAGGTGGCAGCCGGCATGGCTTACCTGGAGTTACAGAACTACATCCACAGAGACCTGGCAGCCAGGAATGTGCTGGTGGGGGAGAACAACATCTGCAAGGTGGCTGACTTTGGCCTGGCCAGGGTCTTCATGGTGGGTTAGCCCCTTACCGCTGTGTACTTTACTGTATGTAGCAAGACGAAATGTAAATGTATATGCGGTGTGAAGTATTTATTAGGCATCCACCATACAGCCTAATAAGTACTTGACACAAACAGGCTAAAAAGTTTCTCTTTTGGTGTTATGACCTGATGTGATTCTCCAATGTCCACTTGTGTCCCGCCATGATAGAAAATTAAGAAGTTAAAAAGCTCGATCGTCTGCTTTGTCTTGTTTCTAGCAAGAGAATGAAAATGTGTACGAACCCAAAGAAGGCATGAGATTGCCCGTGAAATGGACCGCTCCTGAGGCCTTCAATGAAAACAAGTTCACCATCAAATCCGATGTTTGGTCCTTTGGCATTTTATTGTATGAGATCATGACGTTTGGCCAGATGCCTTACAAAGGTATGACTTTCATCAAAGAAATCAGACCTTGGTTGTTCTATGAATTACGTAGCTATCTAAAAGTCTCAAAACCCTCCAGGCAAACATTGTTAGATCGGTAATCATGTTCCTCCGTCACTCTTCCAGGCATGAATAACCAAATGGTGGTCCAGAAGACGACCCTCGGCTACAGGTTGCCGTGCCCCCCGGACTGCCCCAAAGTCATGTATGAAATCATGATGGACTGCTGGAAGCAGAAGGAACAGGATCGGCCCACATTTGAGACCCTGCAGTGGAAGCTGGAGGAATATTTTGAAATGGACGTGACTTCCTACGACAACCAGTAACACACTGACATGCGGAAAGAAAGGAACCCAAGAGACATTCTGCATGCACCAAAACAATCAAAATCACTTAAATCCAAACACGAACGCTCGTCTACGTTTCTATGAAGTAACAGATTCAAATGCAACTTGAGAATCGACTTTATTCGGGTTAAATGAAGGATCTGAAATGTTTGATCAGCATGTGATGGGATACAGTAACTAAGATGCACCGAAGAACCTTATTGCGACAGCAACAGTTGGCTGTGAAACTCCTCGCTTTGCTCTGTTTGGCAACTAAATGCACGTTGGGTCAGGCAGTGTATGTGTCTAGCCTAAATCCTACAGTGCACTTGACTGGAAGAGGCTGCTTTCAACAGAGATGGAACGCTGGAATCTGTTCTTCCTGACAAACCGGTTCTTCCTGTACTCACCATGGCAGCATAGCAGGCATTCTTTCCACTGGCTACCTGTCGAGCCGTCGCTGAAAGATACCTGAGAAGGTTTTAAGAATCGTGCTCACTTACAAGCTTAAGAAAATACGTGTCTTAGAGGGTTTGTGAGTAGCAGTGTCATCAGTCCTGATTGCATATGTAGTGATGTTATTCAAAGGTCGGTGACTGTCAGCAGCTTTACGGTGCGATACCATTATCTCCATACTGATAAAAAAGCAGTACTGTACTTTAGTCTATTTTGAATGTGACTCCAGCAGAAAAGCAAGAATTAAAGAAGGAAAAACAGAAATAATGTCTGTTCCTTTTACAAATGGAAGTTTTGAAGTTGAACTTATAAGCAATAAATCCCCCCTCTTTCTCCAGTCAGCACACTCAGGACTCTTACTGCTGTGGTGGGTTATGTTAGTTAATGTTGGCAATTCAGGTAGATACTAAGTCAGTTCAATGTCTCTGATTCTTTTCTACTTGTGCAGTTATTGCACTACATTTTATAATTATCCACTAATTAAAAGTTACATCGTTTCATTTCTTTTTTAACACAACAAACTGGGTTTAATTCAGTTTTTTTAATTTTTAATTTTTGGACATGTACATTGTTTTATTAACTTGGACACCACTTAAAATCCTGATCATGTAACATTGTGTTGTGTTACTTGTATATTGGGTCATTTTGAACGTACAAAATATGAACTGAAGGAGCACAATTTGTGCACATAAATGAGTTTGCCTCCCTCAAACCTGTCAGGCTGTGTGTGTTTTTAGTAGTCCATGGGCTCCATACAGCCCCTGCATCATCAGCTATCCTCCAGCACACCTACATCTATAGTGCACTCCTCCATCTGCTTGCATAGCGGTGTACATTTAGGTGAATGTGTTCTTTACTTATTTATGTGGGACCCACAGTGTATAATGGCTTGATGACTGAACGATGTTGTGACACTGGCTCACTGTAATCCCTGCTTTTTTTTTCTTTTTTTAAATTTTCTTTTTTTTTATAAATGTTCCTTTATAAAATTGCAAAGCTGCTCTGATCTGTGGGGACGTTCTGATCATCAGTAGCTACAACATTGGAAAGACGGATGATGACTAATCAGACGGGTATATTTAACTCATTCTGGGGGATTGTCTCATGTTTTGATTATTTTTATATGTCTTTAGTTTCATTAAGAAAATCTTGTTAATTGTACAGAACAGCCATGGCAGTGTTTATATAATCATACTGTGTTTTAATGTGATTCTCCTTTATGCATAATATAATTAAATGAATAATTATATTTGGTATGATATTTCTCTAAGTATTGGTTTGGTGATTGAGTAATTGTGAACCCGTCCTTACAACAAACATGAAGTGTCAAATTTCACTGTAGCTGGTATTGAATTGTGTGCGGAGTTTAGCAAATGATATAAAAAAAGTTGTTTGTATTACTATAACTTTAATAACTGCATAAAAGTATTACTGTTTGTCAATCAGCCTAGATTTAGTTCCCCTAACTGACCACACAGTGGTGCTCACGCTCCTACTTACACTCGTGCATCATGTCCTCATCCACACTAAATGTTCTCTAAACTAAAACCAGTCATGTGCTTTAATTTAACTGTTAAACAGCTGTTTTAATTTCTGCACTAGATTCCCATGTGATTATGGCATATATACAATAATTAACCTTGATATTACACAGATGACGAAAGACACTGTAATGATATTTAAGACTGCTTTTGATTACACTTTCTATATTGTTGAAGTGTATATGTTGCTGGATACATAAAGATACATTAAGATATCCTCTCCAGAGATTTGCTGCACTTCCCTTCAGAAACTTGATTTGATCAGGAAGTGACCATACAGGCTGTAGATGAGATGTTTTCCACTAAAATGATGTTAAGTAGCACTCAAGTATATAACATGTCTAGACTGAAATTTTACTGGTTGATTTGAGGAGCAAAAGCCACATTTGACACAGCACAGCCATAGTGGCATTGATGACACTACATTTCCATTTCCTCTTGATGCAATGTAAATGATTTGGATGTAAAAACAGAATATAAATATGAGAATATGGGATTTAATATCAAATCAAATTTTATTTGATTTTAACAGGGAAAAAGGTGGCAGAAACCTCAGGAAGAGCCACAGAGGAGGGATCCCTCTCCCAGGACGGACAGACGTGCAATGATGTCACATGTACAGAACAAATCAACACACACATATTGTACACTCACAATGAATTATAGTGAATTACAATGAATTACAATGGATGATAAAATGAGAATGTTTACAATGAATGATGAATTATTACAGTAACAGTGGAACCTGTGATAGAGATACAGATGCACAGCAGCAGCAAATCATTAACTAACTATAATCTGTAATGGGGACATGGTAACAGTGATGATGGTGACAACACATGCAGTGCAGAAGGGAGAGTGAGAGAGAGAGAGAGAGAGAGAGAGAGAGAGTCCCCCAGCAGTCTAGTCCTATGGCAGCATAACTAAGGGATGACCTGAGCCAGCCCTAATTATAAGCTTTATCAAAAAGGAAAGTCTTAAGTCTACTCTTAAAGGTGTTGACCGTGTCTGCCTCCCGAACACAGAGTGGTAGTTTGTTCCACAGAAGAGGAGCTTGATAGCTGAAAGCTCTGGCTCCCAATCTACTTTTAGACACTATAGGAACCACAAGGAACCCACCATCCTGGGCATCCTGCAAGGAAGCCATAACGTGAGAGATGTGATCTGTGATCTTGGTTCCTGTCAGATAATCATATTTGCTTACCAAATACGGTGTCACTCTTTCAGCATGTATATTGTCATGCAGTTGTCCTCATTCCCCACAGTGCTTTGTCAGCCTGTATACAGGCTCAGCTGTATGACTATGTTGAGCTTATAGCTAACATTATGCATACATGTTAACATGCTATTATATGGTAATAGGCTACATCTGTCAAATGTGCTTGCTGTCAGTGGAACATTCAAATCCACACCCACCATGATGGTATATGGTGTCCTGATGTTACAGGAACATTTAGATACCACTTCATGTTGTTGTCTGTCAATTGAGTAAGTGCATTTACCCAAGTACTGTACATAGGTGCAGGTTTGAGGTACTTTATTCTTCCACTCCACTACCTTTCACAGGGAAATATTATACTTTCTACTCCACTATATATTTTTGGCATCTTTAGTTACTTTTCAGATCAATATTTTATATGGAAAACATATGATCGGCTTGTTATATATGTATTATAGATTAGACTATTCAATAGTATACAGTGTTAAAATGAGCTCTACCTTGCAAACATTAAAATGCTGCTTACACATATGTATCAAATCATCAGTTTTAATATTCACTTAACACACACACACACACACACACACACACATATATACATATGTGTGTGTATGTATATATTTGCACAATGAGTACTTTTACTTTTGATACTTTAAGTACATTTTTCTACTAATACTGTACTTTGTATTTTGACATTGCTGTATTGGTACTTAAGTAAATGATCTGAGTACTTCTTCCACCACTGGACCTCATTCGGAATCAGTGTCGGGCTGCATAACAGTAACTAGGACTAGTGAGAGAGTCTAAGGATAGATGTATGAATAATTTACTTGACTTGTAATTGATTATAATTTGAAATTCAGTAATTACACTACAGTTACTAAATATGTCCATTACAATGCGTTGGACAGGACAAACAACATATGGTACCGGGATTTAGACCCTTCCAGTTGCTGGGCTACAAATCCTTCGTTTGTCCTGAGGGTGATGCTAGACGGGAGCTGACGGGGTCATTTAAAGGTCACTGCAACAACGTATTGTCCTTCGTAGCACGGGTTGACATTAGAAAGGAAAAGGTTTACTCTCAGAGGAGCACGAATGACAATCTGAATTTTTTGTCATCGGGTGACCAGACTCCAAATAAATACTAATGTTGCTCAGTATCTGCTGGATAAAAAGGCACCACCATATTAACCGAGGTGATATGTGAACATTTTGTTCAAAGCTTGTTCCGCTGCCCCCTAGTGGAAAACAATAAATCAATAAATTCAGCTTTAAATGTGTTTCATTCATATCTGTATTCATTTCTAGAACGTTTAGTTCTAAAAGCGTTTACACACTTACCTGTTGGAGAAAAAAATTGCTGTTTAAAAAAAGTTATCTGCCATCTCCATCAGTGATTGTAGACTCTTGCAGCTTAAAGCTCAGTAATAATTCAGGACTGCTGCTCACTCATAGGCCTTATTATGTTACAAGGCTAACCACATCCAGCACTGTGAGCTCACTAACTTCATAATCAAGTTGTTCGAGAGGCCACAGTACGACAAACGTGTATCTTAATCAGTGGAGAGAAGCTGCGGTGGAATATTCAAAAGCTTTTTTTTAAAAACATTTCTTAGTGATAAACTATTTGCATAATTGGGATAATGAGTAAGCAGCAGTGCAAAATAATCCATCTTCCTTTTAGTGTTTCAGAAACACGTGCGGCTGAGAATCCACCTTGGAAAGCCACCTGTCTTTTTCCATTAAAAAGTGTATTTTTCCCCATTTACCATAATGCTTCACAATAGCATAGAGTGTTTTCTAATGCAACCCTGTAAAACTACAGCAGATCTGCTCGTGGTCATAAATTACAAGCAGACGACGGGTGATTGCCCCTCAAAGGGAAAACAAATGGATGAGACAGGTTTAGTGAGAATTATTCAAATGAATTGCTCTTGTTTGCGTAGAGAAAAAAGGGATTTGGGAAAGACGGGCCGCCTCGGATGGGATGGGTAATTTCTTTTGCAGCCAACGTATTTATGAGCACGGAGTTAATTCCCGTATTCACAGAGACATGTCGAGAGTCTGGATGTGCTTCTCCTCCTCTTCCCCATGTCTGCAGGCATCTGTGTGTGTGATCGACTGTGACAAAATACCAGTGTATGGAGAACATTCGGAGCGTTGGAGTGTTGAATACAGCAGTTGATTCAAACCGTGCGATTTACATGTTGTGCGTCAGCATTATGACGCTTCAGTGTCATGAAAGCCATGTGACAAACAATATAAAAAATCACTTGTTTTTTTGTTTTATTACTGTTCATCAGCTCACCAGCGGCTACACTCAGTGCTGTGATAGTCCTGGAAAGATTTCCCCACCTGTATATTCCCAAAAAACATATAAATAATAACAATAATATGTGTCTGATATAGTTTCCTGTCCACCAAAATACAACTGTATAACTACCACACCCGCTCATGGTTAATCACAATGACGTATGTTGGCTGGAAATCATCTAATATGTCTCAGCTTTTAGTACAGCTTGGCAACAAACTACAGCTAACAACAGGACCCCTCTGTCCTCAAGCAGCCAACATATTCAAATCAACTCACTATGCAATATCTGAATTCATATTTGCACACTGCAGCGGGAAAAATGAAAATACTGTATTTTACCATCAAATCTTACCTAAGTAACCTACTGTCAATGTGTGTCCTTGGTTTTAGCATCAAATCGTACAGTGTTTTACAGTGTTTAGAAAGGACTGTACTTTACTGTTTACTGTTGGCTGTATATATACAGCAATTTATTACAGTGCAATTTCTTACCAGGCATCTTCTTCCTCTTCTTCAAGTCCATTGAATACTGGACCAGGAATGGCTTCCAAGGTAGTTGTGATGCAAATCATACTTGGCAAACTTTTTTTTTTGTCTTCAGCAGATGAATGTGAAAGCAATCTGCTAGTGTCAAACCCATTTTTGAAATTACGCTCTGGCTGTTTTAATGTTAAATGTGAGTCACAAAAAAATCTTTTGCGTTCACACAAACATGATGGCAGAGCAAGAAGGCAGAGTCATACGATTTCTTTATGCATATTTTAAAGCAGGAAGGAAGCGTGTGTTGTAATATAATAACACCCCACTGCAGCTGGACTCTAATACAGTGCATGGCAGCGTTCTTATCGGTGTAATCTGTGATTGTCATACAGCATTCTGTTAGAAATCACAGGTTGTGATATGTGGATATCTATCAACATCACTCTTCAGTCCTTAGCTATCCTGCTGAAAGTGTGCTCAACAAATCTGCTCTACATGTGCAGACAGTATGTGGTGGAGTCAGAGATGTAAGATTGTTACACTGCTCTGCTTATATCACTCTAAAGCAGTGGTTCTCAAATGTGGGTACTTGTACCCCAGGGGGGGACTTCTGAAGTTGCCAGGAAGTACAAGGAAAGAATGTAGAGTAGCTCGGCTTGAACACTTTATTTTGTGATAGAGATGGCGTGAAAATTAAGTTAGTGAGCAGTAAATACTTCACAATTAATAGATAATAGATAACAGTTTAAAAAAATGGCTTTAAGTAACATATAAGCGGTTTAATCCGGTATGTAAAAGTGCTAAAAGTGATGGATAAATGGTTGAAAAAGTGGATGTGGTAATAAATGGCTAATTGAGAAATGGTGGAAACAGTTTGCTAAAATATCCAAGTATGAATGCAAACGCATCTAAACCAACCTAAATATTGATGCTCAATTGTATATATAAAAACAACAACAGCATTGTAACAATATGTCAGCAATTATATAGTTATTAGCGTTAAATAGCATCAAGCTTGACAATCGTTATGATGGGTGGTGTCGACTGAGAAAATGAGGGTTCATCCAACTGCATGGAACATTTCCAGGTCTCAGCTCTCCTTCATTTCTCCTTGTGGAGGCGTCCCGTGGACACGCTCGGAGCCCCGCTGGCTGGTGGGAGATGAGGATGTCCTCAGAGTCGCTTTAGAGTAAGGAGGCTGAAACACTCTGTAATTATATTTGTGGTGTGGGGTTAGGTGAGGTTCAGGAAGCCAGCTCCGCTGGGGTTGGAGCACGCTGCTGTGTGGGTGACATGATGGATGGACTCGTCCCTGGCTGCTCACATTGATCCCTCAAACTCTAATGGCCCAGGGAGCGGTGCAGTATGAGAGTATCTTCTCAGAGATGAATAGCCTGTACCTGGAGTCCAGAGCCCCTTCTTTCCAGTGTAGACCATCACATCTTCATCACGCATCGATTGGCGGCGGCGATAAATGCCTCGCTGCGGTTGCTGTTGGATGACTGTGAAAAAAGGGTGCAGGCTCCTTTCTAGCAGAAACCTGGAATTCATTAGCAAAGCCACAGTGGCCCTGACCTGACATTAGTACCTCCATATTTAATTATCTCCACTCTGTAGGGGTGCAGGATTGGCCAAAGCATGTGCTGTATTTCATTAAGGCAAAACCAGGAACACATGACAGGACAGGACGTGGTGATGTGCTGCAGTAGCAAAGAGTAGCCTTTAATCTTACATGGCTTGGATGAGCATCTGAAATAAAATGAATGATGCATGCAGGAGAAGGAGAGCAGGCAATATGATCAAACGTTACAAATGAAGACTGCCATGCATCTGTGTTCTGATGTACGTGACTGGAGTCTGCCTGTGACCTTCAGTAAACATATTACATGCAGAGAAAAAGGCTCAGTCATACTTTAACATGGCAGGTGGTGGATGAAGTATTCTGACCATCTACTTAAGAAAAGTAATACTCAATTACTGCATTCAAAACTGCACATGAACAAAAATGCCATTAGCAACATAATAATCTAAAATTATTATAAATATATTATTGTGTTATTATTTAACTTTTTTTCATTTTAATGTTTATTTTACTTTTCATGGTTTTTTTTGTTTTTTTTTACATGACTTATTGGAATAAAGCCTACCTATCTGTTGTTGGAAACCACCAAATGTGTACACAAAGTCACCCGAATTATCACAACCTGCACAAAAATCTTTATCCTACCATTTGAATAAAAAGTGGGCAAACTGGGAGGAAAACTGCTCAGTCTGGAAACAATTAACTCACTTATAATGATTCCTAAATCTTGATTTATTGCTCAATGCAACTGCTGACTGTCTAATATATAGTGAATAGTGTATTAAATATACTTAAATTAAAACTGTTAATTTATATCTCTGAACATTACCCGCACGTGTTTGTTGCAAAGACACAGCCATGCTTTGTAATTTAGAGCTTTAAAGATTCATGCTCCGGCGTATGAAGCAATAAAGCCTAACGTCTCGTTTTATTTTTTTCACAGAATCCCTCTCTGTTCAAACATTTGGAGCATTCGTTCTTTTCACTCATGTCCTCAATTAAAGAAGATCAGAATCTATGCATTTTAATTGGAATTATATTAGCTCATTTTTTAATGCTTTGTGTCATTAAAGTTTTATCCGTAATTTGAAAACAGGATTCATCTTGGTGAAAATGTCTCGGGATGACACTCCGGTTAAATGAGGGCGATGACACTGGGGTTCGAGCTGTGAGGTGTAATTTGTCCAGACATGGTGACACTTGTCCAGGTCCTGCAAACAGAGGCAAGCTGTTACCTCGGTATGTGACCATGGCCACCTGCTCCATCCACAGGCCAGTGAACTTCCACATGCTGACTAACCAGTCTCCTGGGAACTTAGAATTCCTGTCTTTGCTTATTGGTTTTGCTTGTTATCCACCATTAGAACTCTAATAAAGAGTAATGAGTCTCCTGATACCACTCGTGGGCTGTCTTTGCTGGTTCGAAATTCACACTATTGTGAATGGTGGTACCTGGTGGTCGTGAAGAGGACGGAATAAAACCTTTTTTGCAGCCGGGACATGAAGCATCCGTGCACTGAGGCACTGAGAACGACCAGAACGTTAGTTCTACAGATCCAAACAAGTAACTCTTTTATAAACACGTCACACAAATTGTAAAAATAATGGATTTTTCAATGATTAATAAGTCATTAATAGTTGTGTGAACATTGTGTGTATAGATCATTAATAAGAATAACGATTGGAACAGTTTATTTTATCATTTATCACCAAATAAAGAGGAAAACAGTATCTCTCATGACTTGGCAACCCAAGTAATAGCTTATAACTGAGTCTGTTAAATTATTAATGAACGTATTAACTAAAGGGTTTTTTAAATTGCAGCTATTGGCTGTATTGGTATTAATAGAGGACTTAAGTTGTGACTAATGAGTTTACTGTTGCTAAGTTACAACTTATATAAACTATTCTACGCGTTGCCTTATCAGGACGTGGTACCCACATGATAAACAGAATGAGTGAGGCGTAAGAGCACAGGGTAATGAGAGGCTGGATGTGTTTACAGATGTCCACAGTGTTCTGTTAGGAGGTCACAGTGTTTCATCAATGACACGCGTGTTAGAGTAACACGAGTTTTACGTTCAGCCCACTTTCTTCACCTCCTCTGTCAAAGCTTCATTCTCATGCAGAGCCATCGTTGTGATGTTGTAAATTACCCAGAATCCCACTGTGTTGCCATATGCTTCACCCATTTTGTCAGAGGCTCACGTTGAGGAGCAGTCTGCCGCTAACTGTCTGAGATCAAAGGCAAAAAGTCCCGCAGATAAAAGTCGATTAGAGCAGAAAGAAACAGACGATGGCTGAGCTTTGTTTTGTTAGAAGAAAATGATGTGAAATAATTCTATTTCTTCCCCCACCTTTGACTTTATAGTGTGGTTATCCTCTCCTTTCTGATTAGAATCAAAGTCATTATTAAGATTACTAAAACAATTCTTGGCCACAATCTGACAGAGCATCGCTGTATCCCCACGGAGCTCGGACTGCTTCTCTATAAAGTGCTAATCAGCTTCTACTCATTTGAAAAATGAACTGGTCAACAGATGCTTGTGTTTCTCCTAGAAATTAAATGTCTGAACAACAGCCAGAAATGTCCCTTTTCACCTCTGGACAATAAAGTATCGGCGTTGCCAAGTAGTCTTTGACATTGGTCCAGATGTCCAAGTCTATCAAATGGTGTTCAAGGACTGCCATGACCATTGGCGAAGCTGGCCAAGAAAGCACTCGGATTTTCTAATCTGACTTTGAATAAATAAAGAACAAAACAAGAGGCTGCCCTTCAACTCGGACGTCCTTTTAATTTCCCTTCCGCTTGATTGAGTAGAACACAACATTGTCAGCTGCTTTTAGCAGACCTGCTACTGTTTCGAATCATCTGCTCGTGCTTTGATGTGGAATTAATAAACCGACGGCGGTTTGTCATAAGTATGGGAGATCTGTTGCATCACGCAGGTACCGTAGCGACCCTGTCAAATGCTTTGTTGCATGTTTGGATGTGATATCACACAGTATTGTCAAGATGAAAGTTTGGTTCATGACATGATCCCACCTTATATTTCTCCGTCTGCATATGAAATGATTAAACAAGGCAGTTCGAGCATTCTGATCATGATTTTTTTTTTTAAAAAAGGTATAAAAAGAGTATTAACATTCAACAATCTGTATGCTGAGTTTGTCAGGGCCTCCGCCTCCTTCAGGAAAATGATTGATTACGTTATGCAGCGGACCTTTGTCTTCCTAACTCCTAGAAATGAAGATAGGCAATCATCCGTCAGACCAGCGACTGCTTCCCATGGCCTGAATGTATGATTACAATGCTTTGACTCCATTTATCTGCATACATCCTATTCAGCAGTGTGGACTGGAGTGTGCTACTCCACCCCCGAAAACTGCAGCCCAGAAAATTCCTCACAATCTGTCTTAAATCCTCTTAATGCTATCAATCCTGCTTTTGCTCATTCCACTTCATTGTCTCTTTATTTCGCCACTTTCCTGCATGGTGAAGCTTGATTGATTTGGCTTTCAAGGATGGGAGACAGGAAAGTTAGGGGGCTAGGCAAAGTGTTTGGGAGCATCGCGTAAACTCTGACACAGACAAATGGCTCGGGCCAGATCGGATGAATCGTTTGACTTTCGGGAATATTGCAGTGGCTTCCTTTCAGACGAGTGGCCCCGCCATGCTTTTTCTCCTGCTTGATGATATGGCGACAAGGACATCTGTTCTCCTGTGGCGTCTATCACTTAGCTGGAGCAAATGATGATTTTAAGATGAATGGGAGAAGTGCTACGTGACGTTTCCTGGACATTCAGATTCATAAATTATACCTTGAAATGAAACATAATAACAATGATTGTTTGATTTTATAAATGGATGGATAGCCTGACATTTCGCATGCTTGTTTCTTCACCATTATCAGATAATATTAGCTACAACCGCTCAATGGTTTAATACAGGTAGAAATAGGAACGTAAAAAATTAGATATGATAGGATTTAAAAGCAGTTAGCATTGGTTAGCACAAAGACTGGACGCAAGTCGCTAGTGTAGCTCTATCAAAAGTAAAACATTATGTAAATTAGAAGCTCCAAAGCTGGTATTAGTGACTAGCATCCATGCTAATGTGGTCTTTGATGCTCTTTAACGTAACAAGCCATAACCCTTTGGTCCTGTGTTTGCACTGTACTTTAAGAACTGGGAGGTTTTGCATACATATATTGAAAAAGGCTTCAGGGGGACTGGTTTGACATTTGTATGTGCTGTTGGGTCATTGAGTAAAGGAGACAGCTGTGGGACGGACAACAATAGAAGACGTGGTGCCCAATGGTGTTGAGTCCAGTCTCAAATAGATAAAAGTTAAACAGCAAACAGTAAATGCCAATAGCTAATTCAGCATTACTTATGACTGGGACTTGAAATACAGAAACATCTCCCAATATATCGACCTGTCCCTTTAGACGTGTTATCCAGAACTTAAAGAATGATTACATTCCTGATTCTTAGTTACTTAGTAAGAGTATTTTCACTGACCCTTGTCCTGCATTTACTTCATTTAGGCTCCTCTAAAACGGCAGTAAATATGCAGCAGCAGACCTTCAGCCAGTGGAAGACGGGACAGAGGGGGTGTAAAAGCCTTTTTGCAAACACAGTCACAGAGTAGTTTGTCTTGTTCAGTAAATGGCGAAGGCATTGATTAACACCATGTGCAGATTAGCCAGTCAGAGCCACGCTGTGGGACGGGGACTTGGGGGCAATTAACAGCATTGACACCATTTTGTGTGTTGATCCCGAGCAGCAGGGTTTTCATAGAAAAGCCCCGACCAGCGCCAAGTAGCTCTCCCTTACTAATCCCCTGCAAGATTTCCATTTTTAATGAACTTCATTTATTTTTGTTATAACCGCTTAAACATTTCAACAGGAGGTTTTTGTTTTTTAATCATTGCCCATTGAAAGAGGCTTAACTTGATGTATTTCAAATAATTGATGGAACAGGAGCTTAGCCATGAAATCATAAGCATGAAATCGTTTCTGACCCCGTCCGGAAACGAGGCAGAGAGGGGATTCAGAGACAGACAACACTAATGAAGATATCACCCAGCTCCTTATACATAGCACATGTGTGTGTCTCTATGGCCATGCTTACACCCGTCACCTGACCCTGCTGTGCACAATGACTGACACGTCTGACTTCTCACACATCAGAACTGCTGCTCGATTCTCTTGAGACTTGACTGAACCAGAAGTAAAAAAACATGATGGACCTTTGACCCCCGCTCTTTATTTCATACTCACAAAACCCCTGTATATGACATCAAATGGAGGACTGTGAGTCAGTATATTAATGCTAATTATTAGAAATGTGTAGCAAGTGGAGTGGGAGGAACACTGAGTACCTGAGATGATGCTAATGACTTTGGAAGCAACAGTTATCTAACCTGAGTCATTTAAAACTTACAGTTTGAGCAATTACTGACACCATTTGAGTGAGTAATAGCCTGTAGCTGATATAAATGAAGGCAGGTTTATTTGAACGGGAATGCAGTACAACTAAATTACATACAGCCACAAGCATCGCTGTAGACTCAAATTTACTTTTTATATACACAGAAAACCAACTTTACACTTAGTACAGTAACAAATGAAGACTACATATCTAAACAGAAAGACTGCAAAACCTCCAGGGACTGTTCTCTCATCTGCTTTTCTTCTTTTGATGAGACTACAGGAGGAATTTAACGCTAGTGTTTCCACTACACATTGCATTGTGGAACAATAGCGTCCACCCACATCAATCCCACCCAATCACAAATTGACCGTATATAGTATACATAATGGTATGAGTTTACTTAATTTAGTCATTTTTCCAGAACTTTTCAGGTTGCGGTTTGGCAGTCAGAGCTACATATATTTGACTCTGCTTTCTTTCTTTGCATTGCTGCATAGACAGTGCACCACTTCCTGAATCGAGATTGAAAAATGGCGATAGGCATCATAAATCATTGACTGCATTGTTATCCAAAACAACATAATTCAAGAGATACTGGTCTGAATCTGGACAAAATGGTGTTTACTGTACATCCCAAACCACATGCAAGAACCATGAGTTCATGTTAAAAGGAAGAAAACACATCAAAGGTATGGTTTTGCATATGATAATTATCTTGTTGGCTTCCCTCTCTTCTGTCCAGGCCTGGGAAAAAGTTTATAAAGCTGATGTCTGCTTTGCCAACTCTATAGTAGTTTATTTAGAATCAGTCAAAGTCCAGTATGAAGCACAGAGGAAAGAGTAGCATCTCCTGCAGCAACAGAATTCACACAACAATTCACAACTGTTTGTTTGACAAGTGATTTCTGCAAAACTGTAGCAAAATCCCTCCTCTTACTGCTGTGAATCGGCAGCAGTAGCCTAAATAACATGCATTATGAAATGAATACATTAAAGAAGAATGATTTATGTTTCCTGTGTCTGAAGTACAACTTTTAAGATGTACATCTGTACACTGCCCCTGGTGCTTATCACTCAATGTATTTCTGTTTCAAGGTAAGCCTACAGTGCAATGCAATATTTATTGAACCTTATGCTCCCCTTGTCTCGCCTTCCTCAAGGACAGAGGCGGGGATGTTTTGATGTGTATGAGCAGGAAGGCAGGAGCCTCTCACTAATGATCTGGCCAGCTGATAGGGGCCTCGGGGTGCTCTCTGCTTGCACACTGCAACAGCCGAACGCAAATTAGCAGGGTCACCAGTTAACTAATGAGGCTGTATCATCAAGAGACAACAGAAGGAGAACAAAAGAGAGAGTATGGGTGAGGAAAGTAGAAGCGTGATCCAAAAGGAAATTGTTTACCAGTCACATTGGTGCTTGTGTATTAAGAATCCAGCTAAAACAACAGTCACAAATATTGTTAAAATAAAGATAAAAATCACTAGTCTGCGAATGTCGAGGATCTTCTGAGGCCAAACTGAAAACTACCTTTCAGAGCAATGATAGGTATCATACATACATACAGGTTTCACTGATCTGAATTAGACACAATGATAATTTTATTTAAATTCAATTTTATTGCACTTCACTCGACTTGTTGTCAATTTAGCAGGTCAAATATGTATATGAACATAAGAAAAAATGGTTATTCATACCCCTGCATGGTTCTAACATAACATAGGTCATCTTGTCCCAGAACGTGTCAACAGCTCTGGCTGAGAAAATAATGCTGACGATGTCATCAAGGTTATCTGGGTTTAGGCTGTGATACTTCAGTGTGCAAACTGGCTGCATGGAGTTTGGAACATGTGGGTGTTTCCCCAGCAGAGGGGGTGTGATGAAATCTGCTAATGAGTTGCGTTTTGGGGAAGTATACAGTAGGCCTCAATGTTTTCGGAGCTTGATCCATTCTAATGAATAAGAGTCAGGATGTCTCAGCCTCTGCTGCTTTAGTTCTGCTCATTAACAAAGTTAATAGTTCCTCATCTTTATGGAAGTGCACCCCTGGAGTGGTGCCTTTTAAGTCAATTATCAACTAAAAAAATAAGCATTTGCTTGTTCCAGCTCACTAAATATGAAGATCTTTCTGTTTTATCTTGTAGTAAATAGAATATCTTTGTGTTTTGGACAGTTGGACAAAAAACATGGGTTTAGGCTATTCATTAACTATTCATCTGACAACAGTTTTTTTTTTTTTTTTTATTAATCTGTAATGAAAATCATCATTATTTGCAGCCCTCCATCTGAAATGTGTTGCCATGTTGGTTTTTGAAAAGATTGCTTCTCAGTATTTGGCTAAGAAGCAAAAAAACAAAACCAAACAAACATCTGTTGGCAGGAAAAAGTTCCCTCAGGATGAGATAAATCCTTTTCTCAGTTGTACACGGTTGTCCAACATTTTGACACCGAGGCTTGTCCAATCCTAAACCTGCTGCAGCTGCATCACTGTCGGTCAAATGAGAGCGAAAGTAATTGAGCTTGATTAACCTGGCCCTTTGCCACATCATTAGATTGGTGGATGGAAGTGGCAGATCAGACAGGAGAAGGCGGGAAGCACTTAAGTCATAAAGCAAGGTCATTCTCACCATGCGACTGACTCATTTGCCATGTTTGTTTCCACTTGCCTTGGCGCAGTCCTTGCAATGTCAATTGTGTGGACGAGGGGCAGATATTTCACTTTCCTGGGTGACCGTCTACTTGACGGCTGCATTGTAAATGCAAATTGAAAACAGGAGACCATGAATCAGTATGCATATATATTCAGGCTGCAGTCGCTATCTGTTTCAGTGCCAAGAAAGCTGCTATGTCAATCCCTTTATCACATTTGTTCTGTGCTGTCTGATGAGCCAATCAAATTTATCCAGGAAGTGGATAAATATGTCTGACAGCACGGCTAGTGTAATGTCATTGTTATCTTTCGCTGTACAATATTACTGTTTATCTTTATTAGTACTATTGACTTCGTTCTACCTTTTCTTTAAGTTCAGGGTCTCAGAACCTCCTACCTCCTACATGACACGTCACCACTGAGTACATTTAATCAAGTACTATACTGCAGTGCAATTTCATGTTGCTTTATATTAATACTCTATACTTTGAACTGCACTTCATTTATTTGACAGTTATAGTCATAGACATAGAAAATTACCATATGAACTTAGATTTAATGTTATAGTTTAAACTAGCCTACAGTATATAAAAATGTTAAAATTAGTTAATGCTTCTAATAATTTATATGTACCCAAGTATATATGAATATTGCTACTTTTACTTAAGGAACTTCACCGTGAGTTACTAATTGTCAAAACAAAGTTATATGTTGGTGTTCTTGTGTTTGTCTTACGACTTCCTGTTTTATTTTGAAATGCACCCATCCTCTCGTTTCAGATCACTTGCCCTTCCATTGTGTGTCACCTGTTGTTGTGATTCCTGATTGTCTCCAAACTGTTTCCCATTACCCATCTGGGTGTGTCTATATACGTTCTGTGTCAAAGTATTTTCGACTTATGAACGATCAGCAAAGCCGTTTTTAAGTTTTGTTTATAGTCACAGTGTGTTTGATCGTGAGTTTTGATCATTTGTGTATAACCCTTATTTTTTCCCTTAGGGGTGTTTTTTTTGTTGTCTCTGTAATAAATTGACTCACTAACACCTCAGCTTTTGAGTCCGAATTGAGTTGTGACATTAATATGCCACCTTCATTGTAGGATGTTAAGTACAATTGGCAATCCGTATGCATGGCTTAAAAAAATACACAAAATATGTACTGGATACTTTTTAAGTAAATAATTATGTATTGGATATTATCCTTTCTAATTAGATAATTTCTGCCTAATCCTACATATTTTTGAAATATTATGCTATGCCACACATGATGTTGCAAACCCTCTGTGGACTTTGCTACATCCCAAAGGAAAATATTAACCTCGGCTAAATTATGTGTCACAGAGAGTTTTTGGCCAGGTTAGGACTGATTTCTTTCTCTGAGACACCTGATTAATACGGGCCCTCACCTAAGGCCCCGGTATGTTTCAAGTTTTTGGATTCTTGCCACCACCGCACACACGTGTGCGTTTTGTTCTTGACGAGCTCATTTGAATATGGATTTGTGTGCAACACTCATACTCAAGAGGTACTTTGGGATGAACTAAGCAGGCTGAGTCTTGAGCTCAGAGTGATTTTAAATTAAAATGCATATGTAGACATTAGGTAATTGGTCTGTTAAACATCTACAGCAGTTGAGTCTGCTGCGATGCTTTACCTCTGCATCTGGCTCATCTTCATTCAGGGACGGAGAGCTCCGTTCAAGGAGTGTGCCATTACTGCTGTTTATGATGTGCTAAGGGCCAGGGGCCGCGCCGTTCAGTGCTTCCGTCTTTCGAGTGGGAAGATTTTTGGGAAAAGGAGATTACACTGATCTAATTAATTACTGTCGTAAAAACAGCAAACATCATTAAAGTGTAATTCCATTAGAGCTCCTCATTCCACCAGTATTCATTAGCAGACAAGAGTGGGAAACGGGAGGCACACACACACACACACACACACACACACACTCTAAAATGATTCTGCAAGCGTTGTACAGAATTCAAAACAGTGTTATGCTGTTGTAGTCAGAGATGAAGGTAGAATGTGCAGAAAGAGTAAAATTCAGGTGTTGTAGAATATCATACATATCAATGCTACATATGGAGTCTGTAGGATCCTCATGGAGTCTGTCCCAGCATGCACCGGATGAAAGGCAGCAGTCAAACAGGGCAGGTAACATGTGCAGTTGCAGTGATATTTTCAACTGTGGATTAGATCTGTTAGGTCAAAGGTGAACTGGCTATAGCATCAGCAGAATTTTGCTCAAAACACAACATGACTTCTTCTTACAGTAGCTTTGATGTCTGCCATGTGGGAGTTGATTGGCAGTTATAATTGATAGTTGGCTCTTCCCAGCTTTAGGACTCGCACTGAGCTGGACTACTGTCACAGTATTTTGGTAATGATAACCTGCCCTGTTAACAATATTTAGCTAACGTTTTTAACGTTAGGCCATGTGTGCACCGCTCTGTGCTCCTAGTAGTTGGGTCTGAGGTAGCGGTGTGTGTTTCCAAAGCATGAAAGGCAGCACCACGCACTGGTTATTTAAAGCTCCTGGCTCCAAATAGAAAAGACGGCTCTGACCATAAGATGCAACTCCGAGCTTCAAACATGTCCGTAATAGTCCTTGCACAGTAAAACTCAAATACAACAACAATGGTAATCATAGTAGGTCAAGGTTTTTCTAGTAAGTTCTGTTTGAAGCAATTAAAGTGGTGGGTGTTATTATCTTTGATAGGATTGATGGACTAAACTATGAAAGTAGTTTTAAACAATATAATCCTTTTAAGGATAGTATTCGTCAAATTAGTTTTTAGCCTCATATGAAGTTAGTTGCATGACGTACAAATGAATAGTTAGCTGTTTGCTGCAAAGCTAAAAGAGATTTTTCCTAACCCAACAAGGACTGATTTTCATTATTCCCTTTGTGACCAATATTCAGTGGGTCAGTTTATTTGTCAGTTTCAGCTCCAACATTTAGAGGTGTTGGCAGGCTGATGTCTCCACAAAAGAATAAAATTTTTCCATGCCCTCTAGAGTGTGCTGAACAGTTTGTGTCACATTTTGGAACAGCGAAACCACTTTGACCTCACCCCTCTCTTGAAAAAAGTCCTCTAATTTGCAACTTGACAGGCTTTAAGTGTGCTCTTGATGGAGGGAGCTTTTTAAAGCGCTCTTGATCTAAACGGGAAGAGGCAAAATCTTCAGAGCACAGTGTTCCTGTTCCTTATCTATGGCCTGATGTGCCTTTCGCCGAGGCACCAAAGACAGCACGTTATTCATAGACGCGCTCAATCCCTCACAGAATCAAAAGTCTTATCAGCTGACCTATGAGATCTATCAATCCATCTAGTTTGCCACTGATAAACTCAGAGTAGCAGAATACTTCTGCTAAGGTCACACTGGATTGCGCTCATTTGGGTACCCGTCTGTCCTCATGAGGGACTCTGAAAAGGTCGTGAGGAAACAAGGCCTCCACCCCAGGTATATTGCTTTGTGTAGTTGACTTCTATCTCATCAGACTTTTATCACTTAATCCATCTACTTGACCTTTGACGGAGTCTCCAAAACTATTTCTTTTAACAGATTTTGCATTGAGCCCCGTCAGATCCCCGAGGACAGTGCGAGCCGTTTCTGAATGATTAATGCCCCGCTTTGTTCTGCCTGAAAAAGCTTTTCTTACAAGCCCCATTCAGCTGGAGATTGGTGGAGGGGAGAGACACTGACAATACCACGAGAATAAATAACATTCTCACACCCCATAGTCATATCTCACCAGCTATTGACAATATAAAAAAAAAGTCTTTCAAGGTATGATTCATTACTTGAATGTGGAATGCAGATTGCCTGCAAAGTACTCTTATTTACCTCAATATGGTGAATTGCAAAGAAAGTGCCAGCAAGCTGGGATCTTTCCACCTTTGTCTTTCTTTACACATCAGTATGACTAATGATCACAAGCTGCACACAATGTCACAGAGCTGACAGCAAAATGTATATAAAACGCAGCCACGGTGTCTGAATACAAATAACAATCAAGTGAGGTACCGCCATAGGGTGACACATAGTGCACTGCTTAACTCCACCCTTTTATTTATTTATTATGTATCCAATCTGCAGTGATGGAACAAAGCGGCCACTTCTCACATCCATCTGGTCAAGTGTTGATTGTCTGCGGAATGAGATTGTCTAAATGGCAGCGGACAAGCTGTAGTTAACACCACTAGTGCAGAGGAGGAGACGAGGAGGTGTTGGAGAAACTGAGATGATGATTGGATGACAACAAGACAATGGGCCTAATGTAAAAACCTTTCAGAGCTTTTTCACTATATACTCTTTGACTATATAATGTGAACTCTGAGACTGAAACAACCCAGTAAAAATGGTCAACTATAAAACATTAAAACTGAGAGGAGCTGCAGATTTAATTGAAATAGGGTTTTACCCCCATGTGGAGAAAGAAAGCAGCCTGTATTAGTAGTGAAACCCACGAACATTGTGAATGTCACACGTTTTCGTAAGTCACTTGCCACTTAAGAATGGATGTGTTTGCAGACACACTGTCTTTGGCTCGAAAAGCCAATACGAATCTCTCAAATATTGGACCTCTCTCTGCTCTCTCTGTCTCACACTCTGCACATCACTGCTGGCCAGGCTAGTCAAAGTGCTCTCTCATTAGTCAGCCAGCTGAGGTGTGCAATATCTTTAGTAGGAAGTGTGTGTGAACAGTGAACAGGATGGAGTGTCCGAGAGCGCTGGGCCGCTGCCACTACGACTGTGATGGTCCATTTGGCACAGATCTGAAGCGTCGATAAGGCGTGCTGACTTCCCTTCTTCATATTCTGAAGTAAATGCCAGAGAAATATTTTATATGCTCAAAAAGTCGCTGGCAGAGTGAATATATGCAGAGGTGCTAATTCAGTCAAGGCCAAATTGACAGCATGGAAATTGAAGTGTCCCATCAAAGATAATGTTCAAAAAAAACAAAACAGTCATCTGTCCTAATGTTATCTGAAGACTAAAAATGAATAATAGTCCGTCCCTGAATTGTGTTTCTTTCTTTGTTTACATCTAACCCTTCCTTTTACTGACTTTCTTTCATACAAAGTTCTTTCTCACCACCATACTCACCTTCCAGTTCACAAGAGCATGTGTTGCAGTGTTCAGTGCTCTTGACAGGAAAGGTTTAACTTACGTCTTTCCAAGCGGTCTCATCAAAGACACTTCCCCTGTGGCATTAAATGATACATCAAAGTGACTTTCCTTTATTCAGTTTTGTCTCCTGTAGCAAGAATTATACCGCAACATCCCGAACTCTGCAAGGACTCGAGTCTGTGACATGTAATCTGAGAAAAGGAATTAATCAAAAGGTAGTGGTCATATCCTACAATGTGATATATCTGGTTTGAAATCCGATTTTTGCCTGAGATATGCAGTATTTATTGATATTTCTAAAGTGAGTATGTTTAGACAAAGGATTGCACATTCTCATTTGTTAGCTAATAGCTCTGATCATATCCAATAATGACTCCAAATGTCATTCTTAATTTGTTTCAAATAGTTGATAATGTATGTCAAACCAGTATGACTATAGATGACTTGGACTTTGAGTAGAGACAACGATGTCAGTTATTTTTCGTTGTGGGTGGTTAAATCCTCTTCCTCTTCCTCTGACTGATGTCAGAATTGCATATCATTTCAGTTTGTCATGTAATGAAATCTAGATGGAAGCATAATGTGTTCTGATTTCTCCGGATAACCTTGTATCTTGCATGACTAATTTTGTTTGTCAAATGTATTTTTGAGGGAGTTCATTAGTTAAATACTTGAAATGTTGTGTTTGGCGCTAATTAGCAAGCTGCTAACATGCTAACACACTAAGCTAAGATGACGAGGATGATAAACAATCATTACTGCTATAAAGTGTTTGCATGCTAGCATGTGAGCATTTAGCTCAAAACACTGCTGTGCTTCAGTATAGCCTCAGCGTTGTTAGCATGGCTGTATTTAATAATCAGGACCATGATGAACATAAACCAATTGCGTTGAGTCATCATAACCATAAACACTTGAATCATGCTTTAGTTTTCATATGTTGTAGAAAGATAAATATGTTGACAGTGAACATTGTGCACATACATTCAGTACGGACATTTTGTGTTGGTAGTTAACATTTTGGAGATATGATCAATATGAATGTTTCTATGTTTTGTTGATTTAAAAAAAACCCAAACAAATCCAGCTAGAATTATGTTTCCTACAAAACTGAAAACTGTGTACTAACAAACATCTTCCATGTGTTGGCTACTGAACAACTGACCCAGCAGCTTTCCTGAGCCAGTTTCCGTGTTAAACTCTGGTTCAAACCTTCAGAAAGATTCTCTGGGTTTCTGATCTGGCAGCAATATAATACACGTCTAGAACACAAGTGGAGAAAATCCTTCCTGACAGTGCCATATGTTGATGAGAACTGCTGTAATTAGGCATCTGGGGGGGTGGGGAGGAATTGTAGGTACACTGAAAGCAAAAGAAAGACCCTAATATTACAGTTTGATTGACACATGGGAACCAGTGGGGAGGTACGACAGGTCTGGGTGAGTGGAAGTGACAGATGGGAGGAAGGTGTATCCACCAGTATGTTCCCGTCTGATTCATCGCCGCCTACGATAACGAGACATTCCAGACGTGACTAAGCAGCCATATTGTATTTTTTCCCCCTCATTTTCTCTGAGAAAAGGGAATGTAGATTCTCCATGGATAATTAATCCTTCTACCTCCCAGCTCCATTTGGTCTGTATGTCCAGATGAGTTAAATGTCAGGGAGTGAGAAGTATATGACGAGTTAATCAGTGGAGCTGTATAGGTGCCACTGTACTTACACTTTAAGTCTTTGAGCCCACCATGCAAGAAGGACTCGAGCCATTCCAGACATATTAATGATAGAAAAAAATAATGTGCCTGAACTCTGCCAGACAAGATGGAGGAGAGTGTTTGACCTTGATAGTGCTCTCTCTCCCCTTCAGTGACATTGCCCTCCCTCCTCTTTGGAGAGTTTATGCAGCGGGTCACTTGCCTGTCCATCTTTCAAATGACACATAAGCTAGGTCGTGAACGAAATAAATTCAGCTCATTTACAAAAGGAGGGATGGGTTCCGCTCTCCATCATAAGGGCTGGCAGGACGATGCGTCTTGGCGACATTTCAAAAATCTGCAAGAAAACTTTTGCCCCTCCCGGAGCAGAGGGGTCATGTCTGTCAGCTCCATCTTCTCATGTCCAACCTTGGAGGGGGGGGGGGACTCGACCCGCCGTCCCAGAGGGTAGGCGCAGACTGACACACACGGAGGAGAGAGACAGAGAGGCAGACCCAGAGAGGAACCTGTCGCTATGCTAATGCAGCGGCAGCTTTCAGGCACCACAGTGACACCACCCTCCCTGCTCGCCTAAACATGCTCAGGGGACAGCAGCGGATTTTTCCTGACTTCCACAGACAGCCTTCATTTTCCACACTACTGGAAACTGGACACTGTCATCTGTTATTGGATTTCTGGGCTGCAGAGCCTATCTCTGTATGGAAAATGAATGCAGCACTTTCTGTTATGAGCAGGACCACAGTGGTCTGCGATGGAACCCGTGGTTCACACCTGAAGATAGGCTGTTAGCAAATAAAAAACGTCATTCATACGTCATATTCCTATATATATATATATATATATATATATATATATATATATATATATATATGGGTTCACACCACAGAGCCCTCCTGCATGTGGTAGAAAAAACTTGACCTGGTAATCAGTGCAAGCTGATTAATAAACCACACAAATTGTCAAAAACAAAAGGTTTGTGTCACTAATTTTAAATCAAATGGTCAATCATGACAATCACAACAGATCAGCTGTCGTTAACCTGTATGTTCTTGTTTTGTCCGACAATACTGTGATTGTGAAATAATGACTTTATCTAGCAGCTGCGGCAGCTTGGTCAATGCATTGTACAGCATTTTACGAGCCACAATTTAGTTTCATACTACAATGTAACAAGAAACGTATGCAAATGAGAACAATTATAGTTGCATTAAAACACAGTATAGGTGATCACAGAGAGCAGGACAGGTGAGAACAGAGGTCTAACCATGCATGGTTGGTCAATCCATGGCCTCAGTTCTGTAATCAGTTCACATGGATTTCCACATAACCCCTTAGGAGCTCTGCAGCTTGCCTTTACAACTATGCTGAATGAAAAGATGCTTTCGCTTTGTACTATGCTAAAAGATGGATGCTACTTTTACCAAAAAATTAACTCCAATGACTCCAATAACAAAACAGATCTATATACTATAGGCATGTTTCAGTGGATAGAGGCTAAATATCACAGGGCGCTCAGAGAAACACCTACAACAATATGACGTCACTTCTCTCACTATAATTTCTTTCCTCCAGGCATCAATTAAAGTCATTAAAACAGATTGATACTACTCGAAGTGCCCATGCTGGAGCATTATAAAAAGATAACTTGACAGACAGTTTGAGATCCAGTGGATGAATCAACACAATAAAAGAGCAAGGCATTCATCATCTAACCAATTACCTTTCAGGCCAAATTAGAGGGTGTCAACAAAAAGGTCAAGGTTGCTTTAACGCCTGTTAAATTCAGTGCTGTCAGGTGCGAGAAGCCTCAAATGCCTTTAAATCATAACCTAAATAACCCTACCACCCTGTCACAGCCTTCACAACCTGCGAGGGAATAAACACGCCAAACTACCCAGGGCCAATTTAATAATACTCAAGGGATTGTTTCTTGGCAAGCAATGATTATGTTCTGCTTAATAGTAAATGTCACACTATTTACAAGTGTGCTAAATCAACAATAAACCTTTGCTCACCAGGAATATGACCATCAAGCTTTGCGTTTTTATTATAGTCTTACTTTTGATACTAAGTACATCTTGCTGATAAAAGGATCTGAGTACAGTATTTCTTCCACCAGCCCCTAAATTTGGGGTCGTGACTTCCTGTTTTATTTTGAAATGTACCCATCCTCTCATTTCAAATCACTTGCCCTTCCCGTGTGTGTCACCTGTTGCTGTGATTCCTGATTGACCTGTTCCCCATTAACCAACTGTGTGTCTATATAAGCTCTGTGTCTCCCTTTGTCCTGTGCCAAAGTGTTTCGCCTCATGTTTGATCACCCAAACCATTTCTCAGCCATAGTCACAGTGTTTTTTTGTTGACTCAAAAGAGTGATTTTTTTGTTGTTACTTTCTTAGTCTAGTTTTTGTTTCATTGTTGTTCAGTATTAGTTAAATTATTGTTTTATAGCCTTTTTGGTTTCAATAGTTTTTATATACTTGAGTTTTTCCTCAGGAGTGTTTTTGTTGACATGCCAACTAAATCGGCTCACTGACACCTCAGCTTTTGAGTCCTGATTGAGTTCCGGCCTGACAGCTTTTAGATCTGTTAGTTCTCTGGGTGGTGCCATCTAACCATTACAAAACAAGATGATGCTATAAAGAATGCCAGTCAAACCTTGGAAATATGGTTTTCATGTCTGTTATATGTATTTATTTGATCATTCTTAGTCTCATCATGGCTGTTTTTTTTTTATCTGCAGCTATTCTTCATCTCTTCAGTGGAGCAGAAGCTTCAGTGGGCGTTGAAATCCCACGCTTAATGTACGTCATGGTTTATTCACAACATCTGTTTCCATTGCATCCGCGTGTTGCTTTTATTGATACACCAACCTTTCCACCTCAGCCAAACACAACAACAGTTTTGCAATATTTAGAGATGTTTTTGAATTTTGGCCTTTTTTCTCTATTTTTTAATGTGTGAACTGAATAAAAACAGGTCGATGGAAACGCACCTACTGTCTCCCTCCGGTCCTGTTCTAGATCAGACATGCTGAGAAAACTCAAACGTCTTAGTAGTAGAAATACTAAAATGTCAGGAGCAACAAAAACCCACCAGCAAAGCTCATTTTGGCAACAACAACAATAAAAAAAAGCTCTATTTTTCCCTCTTTGGAGCATATGTACTTCCTCTTCATTAATAAACTATATGCTGTGTGGAGAGGCTACGTACTCTTGATAATTCAGCTTCCTCAGTTCACATCTTCAGCTACTTGTTGTTGTGTTGCTGTGAACAATTCAATGGTCTGGAGAGCAGAGGGCTGATAAGCAGGCGTCAAGTGGAGGACCCAGCCAGGAGCAACGTGGGCAGATGGCAAGAAGTCAGGGGAGGATGAGATGAAGGAAGGAGGAAGGAGAAGAAAATGGTTAAGAAACGTAGCCGAGTGGAGTCATGCTGAGAGACACGAGAATATGGCTGCAGTAGGTTTTCTCTTCTCAACACCTTTTCCTTTACTTGAGGGGCCACAAACAGGGTAAGTAACTGCGAGATAATGATGGAGTAATGAGAGTGCACATAAACAGTAACTAATGTTTAAGTAATTGGTAATGAATGAGTCGCTACTAGTTTTATACCGCTGAGCAGCTGGTTAAGAGTTACTAAGGAAAAACTCATAAGGAAAGTGGTCAGTATGATCGATTATGAGATATAATAACAAATTATTACCTAATGACTCATTATTTTAAGATCTCCAGTCCTCTAGTAAATCATCAGTATATCTACTAGGAATTATTAGGGAAGTACTTGTTAATGATTTATCAATTATCTGGTCGTTCCTGATTCATTCCTTCCTCACTTGTTCCCCAGTAACTGCGCACAGTTTTGCAAGCTGTTTCCGTTTTCTTAAATGAATGTAATCTTATACATTGAATGAAACCATATTGCCCTCTCTGTGAAACAAAGGCAGCTATTGCAGCACCTCCTTTGGAGAGGGTAAAAGAAGACATGTCATGTCAGGCTTGAAGATGGACATTAATGGTTGTTTATGACTTGATAGTGGGACCTACCCCTCTGAGTGCATTTCCATGTCCAACACCTTGGATTACAGCCCTCCATGTCATTAGCAGTGCTACTACGGGAATGTTTGAATTGGAAATCTATTCATCTGCTTTTCTCATATTGATTTGTTGTGGCTGCCCCCCTCACAATCCCCTCAGAATACTGTTACTGATCAGCTACAGAACAGGAAGCAAGCTGGTAGTGCTTTGTAAACCCCTTTAGCTCGCATAAACTCTCTCCTCTTTTTCTCTGCTTGTGTGGCAACAAAACTTCACACCCGGCGAGAACAAAGCGGCGTCATTCGTCTGCGTCAACACATCGCAGCGCTGGCAGTTGGCTGCTATGCCGTGCTTCAGTGCACAGTGAGTGCGGAGAGGCTGGGAGCCATTTCCAGCCATCTCTAGGAGTGTTACAGAGACTCTCTCCCAGTAATGAGACCATAAATGGAGCTGTCTGGCTTCTCTTCCCCACTGCATTCACCTCCTCTAAAACACAGCTCTTCTCTAACATCTCTGGATAATAACAGATGCACTTTCACTACAGTATTTAGAGCTTTATCACAAGCTGATGCACTAAAGCCCCTGCTGCTGTTTGACTGGTAGGTGAGGAGTAATCACACTGTGTGCCACAACTCTAGCGGTTCACTCCTATGGTTTTACCTTAGCTTGTACAAGACTTACTACTTTACACTTTACATACTTTGGGAATATGTGGTAATTCAGTGCTGAAAATGAACTAAGTTAGTAATTAGGCCCAAATTGTGTACAAACTGTAGAAATTTGCCAAATATATTCATGATTTAATTTCCCAATAACTTGCATAATTATTGACCATTTGTGAAACAGTTTCCTTAAAGATCGATTGATCTTAGTATCAGAGGAAATATTTGTTGTGGCACGTAGTTTGGTTAATCAGTGTTTCTGTAAAACATTTTGTTTATTTTAAAATTTATATTATTTCTGTGTGAATCTTTCCTAAATCTCTAAAGCAGAGGCTGTAAGGACAAAGTCAGTCTGAGTGTGATTCTGTGCAGACGTCCTGCCGTGACTCGTCCTGCTGCTACTGTTAGTGGGACATCACCGCCAATTTTACAACTGCGTAAGACCCAGGTTAAAAAGTATCCTAATTTTCCCTTACATGTAGTCATTTTCCTTGTAAATTCCCGCCTTCCTGATCAGCTACTCAGCGAACCAAGGGGCTCTTTGATATATACGAATTTATGTATGGCAACTTTATGTTGTCAAAATACATCCTTATGCAGATGATACCCATGTTTATATTCTCACCTCTCTAGATGACTCCTCCAATCCTGTAAGCTTGACTGTTTCTTGAATGCATTTCAGTCTTAATTGTCAAAAAACTTCTAAGAAAACGTAATTCCTATTTTTACTTTACATGAGGATAACTGCCTTCTGGTTGCAGCTACATTCTTAACACACAGATATAAGAGTGGTATCAACCTTCAACTCATAATTCACAAAGAATTATGAGTTGTTTTCTTTCAAATGCATGGAAAGTTTTAAATAAGTTAATCTGCTTTACAATGTTTGTTATGAGTCCTGGTGCTTCTTAAAGGGTTGGTTCACCCAAATTTACAAAAAAAAGTTTTGTGAGATATCTGCCTCTTTGATTTCTGCCTTTACCTCGGTAGAATTAAGGTGATTTTTTTTTTTTTTTTTTTTTTTGCTTGTGTTGCCCACAGCACTGAAGAATGACATTTAAACACCCACCAGAAATTTGTTCTCAAATTAAATGCAAAAAGAATCTGAAATGTGTACAGATAAGATGATTATGTTCAGTGGAGCTGAATAATCTACCTTCTCTTTCTCATTTTGTTGTTCTTGATTCACATCCACACGTCTCATTTCCATATGAGACAATTGCTGCCATTATGGCTCATAACAAATGCTGCTGTTGCCATTATAGTACTTTAAACCTCCCTTGTCTCTGCCCATTATTATCACACTGCTCTATAAATCATGACACATCACCATTGAGGGAAGAAACTAATAGCGATTTTATGCTGCTCTATTTAGTTGCTAATTGCTGCTCTTTGCTCTTGATTTCACTGACAAATAAAATATTCCTGATATGATGATGTTCATGGTATATTTATTAGTGTAGGTTAGTGAGTTAGTGAGGTTTTTGGGAGAATCAGTAGGCGAAATAAGTGCCAGCTGCTTGGCAGTTACCCCGCTGGTTACAGCAGATGAAACTCAATTCAGCCTGAGTGTGATTCTGTGCAGACATCCTGCTGCGACTTGTCCTCCTGCTGCTGATGATAATGGGACGTCGGGCCCTTATTGGCCTGTCAGCGGTTACAGATGTGCTGCTCCCTCCTGTAGGTCACCCCCAGGCTACAGCAGCTGCCTCTGTCTGCCTTTTCGCTTCATGCCCACCTTCCCCTGTCCGACTATGGTTGTGGCACCGAAAGCCAGAAACCAGATCAGCCCTCTCGTTCAGTCGCTGCCTCATCCACCCATCGCCTTGATTAGGAGATGGGCGCTCATTTACAACTGTCACACATGGCCCACTGGGAAGCATTGCAACTGCAAAGCCTTTGCTAATCAAAATCCCATTACTGTTTTTTTTTTTCTTTTTTTTGCCTTTGATTTCCCCAAAGTCTCTCTCAGACTGGAGGCTTTCAGTAGCCAAGACTGATAGGGTGTGGCAGGAAGCCGCTGGCAGCAGGTGATGAATCAAAGGGATGTACGAGCCAGTGTGAGCTGTAATTTTATTAACTGCAGCCTGTGATGGATCATCCTCCCCTCACACTGCCCCCCAAAATAAATGTCTGCTGCATAAACAAAGTCTTAAAAACACACACACAGGAGCAAGGTGATGTGGTGGTTAACATTGTGCTGAATTCCCCTCTGTCTAATGAGCAAACAACAGTGGTGTGATCCTTTTCCATGAACCCTGACCTTGATTTCTATGGGAATAATGGGCCTCGGTAGGACCATGGGGAGAGTGTAAACTGATACTTAAGCGTAAGCTTCGGATTCTTCTGTATTCTACTCTCACTCTCCTTTAATGTGCCTCTTCATACATTCTACTTGTCAGTGTATGCAGACCTGTCCATTCCTCTCGCCCCCTCCAGAATATAATGCATTATTCCATCATCTCGGCGTTCCTCTTGGATCGCCAGCAAGATTACCACCATAAGTATTCCATGAAGGGAGCAGGGCTGATACATGGAATGCTTTCAGCTATCATTTTTTTTCTTTATTTTAAAAGAATAGACTTCTTTTTCATATGTTTAAATGTCAGCATACTTTATCCTCTCATGTACTGAAATCTGTCTTCCCGACAGGTGCAAACGTTATAAATACATACAAATCCTTTCCAGCTTTTGATACTAAGCGCAGGTATCATTACATTACCATTACCAATACATTTACAGAGCAAGTCAAGTTATATTGTGAAATGAGCAGTTTGATACACCAGTCAGCTCTTGGCTGGGCACAGGGATTATATGAATGGAAATGATCTACAAATGTATACTGTGCCCATGCCAAGACTTTGCATATATGCATTATGTATCAGGTTCATACACATTTTGGTCAATTAATTTTCATGACTTTTCGATGATGAGCGACCGTATATTCAAATTTCAATTGCTTTGGCCCAATTCTCAAATGACAATGAATATTCTCAAAACAACACGTGGAAATAATCCATCCCATAGATAGATAGATAGATAGATAGATAGATAGATAGATAGATAGATAGATATGTATACTAATCTCACTTAATGTCACTTAATGACTTAATGTCACTATTCAAAACCTAAATATTGAATAGAAAATGCAAAACGTAAAACATGCACAACATGCAATGACACATGTAACTATACGTGCTGTCATTCTGGGCTCTAGCAGTCAGACCCCACCTCCTCCTCCTTCTGTACCCAAGTACTATTGAACCCATCCTCTTGTACTGTGCCACCTGCAACATCACCATGCTCACCAATAGAAACAAAGCTCCTGAAAATCACTAATATGTCTTCTAAAATAATTGGCCTCCCTGCTCCCAACCTGCCAGACTTCAATGACAGTGCTGCCACTCATAACACATGACCCCTGCCACCCGTCAACTCATGCTCCACCCTCCTCCTCCTCCTCCTTCTCCCAAACAAACTTGTTTTGGGATGAGTTTTGTGCCCTCAGCTCTCACTGCCATAAACAACCTGGACATACTGTAACAGACTTGTGTTGTTGTGATGTTCTTTATTTCCTCTATAGAGAACAATGAAGAATAAATCTGGATCATATCGTGCATGCTTGTTATCACTGATGCTGGACTTGTGTCTTCTTTTCTATGGAGGCGTTAAGCAGAGAAGGCCCATTCACTGCATTATCACGTAGCCTAGACACAGTGTCATCTCTACTGTCACCTGAGTGCGGACAGTGATAGTCCATTTCTGATTTGTTTGTGTTGTTCGTGTCGTGTTGCATATTTTTATTTAAGATATTGTGTAAGATCTATGGGTGAAGCAGCAGGATATGTTTTTGTCCCCACCAGGGATAGAAATGCTGAAGCCACCTCATTTTTGGTTGGTTGGAATTTCCATTAAATGTGGTGCAGATATCCACGGTGTCCAGTGGATGAATCGTAATAACTTTGGTGATCTCTGACTTACACACTAAGTACATTCTCACAGAGGTGCTAATACGGCCTTGGGCTTGTTAAACTTGTTAGCCATTCAGTTCATCTTACAGCCAATCCATATAAAGCGTGTTTTTATAAGCGTTTTGACGTCCGCCTTGTGCGTCTAATGGAACAGATACGCTTCAAATTTATCAAATGTATCATTCCACATTGACTCCAACAGAAGTGTGTCACACACTGCTCTGGTGCATTTAGCAGAGTGTTATCTCCACAGACAGCCATTTACACATTCGGAATGTATTAACAGTATCTATATTAATGGATCAGGTCTGTCTATGAGCTTTCCTGGTTCACTATGGCCAGATTGCTCGCTGGGTTAAGGAAACAAAATCAATCAGTAAATACAAATAGTTTCTTCCTGTGGAGCCAACATGGAAACTATTTTAGTTCAGTCAATTTCTGCTGTCAGTCAGCTTGATGAAGACAGTTTGGCCCGGCCGCTGCCCTCAGCTGACAGACAGCTGCTTCTGTGGTTCAGAGAGTGAGCAGGTACACAGCTTGGAGTCAACAGATAGAATTTTGTGAAAATGTTCAAATCTCATCCTTGGAAACTTAATAAAGCTGCAGCTACTGTCTTTTTCTGGAACTTTGGATCATATCATAAGAATTCAGATTTTCAGTTTTCCCTGGTATGGAGGTGCAGATTCCAAAGAAAGATTCATTTCAAATGCTTCATATTAACATTTGTCGATGTAAAATACAGATTATATAAACATATAGTAGTAGATAGGGTTGAGTGTTTTATTTGTTTATTTCTCATATCGCGAAAGTGTCTCTCTCTCTCTCTCTCTCTATAGCCAGATTATACAGCTACATATCGTATATCAGACCGCATTACTTACATATTACTTATGTATCATGCACCATATGACATCATGTACTCTGTATCATGTAGCGGACTACAGGGACAAACCGCAGACTGTGCAGCTGCGGAGCAGAGCAGTAATGATGTGTGGGCCTGATCACTGGACTGGTCAGCAGAGGGACATGTGATAAATGTCTCACTGAGACAATGTCTGTTTGTGATCTGATCAACATTTACAGTGCAATTCATTTTTT
The DNA here is from genome assembly GCA_036937835.1 of Pampus argenteus. NCBI lineage: Eukaryota > Metazoa > Chordata > Actinopteri > Scombriformes > Stromateidae > Pampus > Pampus argenteus. The sequence goes on along the minus strand of CM072876.1, from coordinate 16,519,397 downwards.
CTAAACTGCATCTGAATTAATGACAAGCCCCTGACAGATATGCATACGGCATTAATGTGTGCACAACAATCCCTCCAGGATTAACAGCTCCGGACGCATAAACCTTTTGCTCTCCCATGTACGAATCTGACAGATGATACCAGATCATCTTTTGAGCTCTGGGTTCATATATATATATATATATTTTGGTCTTTTATCTTTTATCTTTAACTTCTGTAGGGATTTCCATTTCATCAGCAATGCTGTCTGAGTATCAGCTTGTATTTATATTCTCTTCACTGCAGGTCCACCCACTGCAGTCAATAAACTAAACCTCTGCTTCTTTTGTTTCTCTTTTTTTTCTCTTCATATTGCATCTTGCACACCTCTCCAGCTGAGTGAGTGATGCAGTTGGGACAGGGTGCGGAGGCTTGTGGGGAAGTTGTAAAAAGGTGAATTACAGCTGCGGCAGAGGAAGAAGGAGAGCCATCACTTTATCTCTCCTGGGCCGGGGTCAGAGGAGTCACAGGGCTATCATGCATGTCAGGAGCTTCACTCTTTAATCACACAGGAGACACTCTCCTACTTCTTCTTCTTCGGTCGCCTCATTGCTTACCTCTGATCAACCAGCCAATCTGCCAGCTTCCTGTCCAACCGGCTGCTGAGTCAGCTAACAAATGGGTGCCTGAAGATTTGCCTGCTGGACCCCTCTGTGTGATTACACAAGTTCCACTGCCAGGGCTGCTGCTGCCACACACGGGGTGTCAAAGGTTTAAATTTACAGCAGAGTTGGGTGAGATCAGGGCTAAATTAGTTTTTGTTTCTTCTTCTTCTTTCTTTGCCAAACTCCATTGTTACCACAGTGGTGGAAAGTTTCCATGTACGTATAATTTTAAGGTACTTTACTTCCACTCCACTACTTTTCAGAGGGAAATGTTTTACTTTAAATTTAAACGAGATAAAATAACATGACTGGTACTTTTTCTTGAGTAAAGGATCTGAGTATTTCTCTATCTCTTCCACCGCTGCTCAACCCAAGGTCAGCCGGGCCAAACCGGCTGATTTGTTTTGTGGCAGACAGTCAAAGTGCCCAAAAATTACATTAAGACCTTAGCAGCAAAATGTCTGTGGAAAACAGAGCAGGAATATGAACAGCAGTCACCAGATCTTATCGTAAACAGTTTTATTGAGATGTTGTTGTTTTTTTCAACCGGCTGTATATGTGCACAGAGAGCGGGACAGTAGCGACAGATGGGACAGGCACACTGCAGCAGGAATAGACCGGCAGCATGTGGATATGTAGCTTAGAGAGAGTGTTAGCTCCCACAGACCTCAGCTGAACACTCAAACGTGTGTTTACATACAGTACTGTGTTGTCACGCACGGAGACATCCAGCTGCCAGGTGTGTTTCAACCGATCACAATGAGAATAAAACTGAATAAAAACTGAATACAATAGAATACAACTTTACAGTTCACCAGAGTGAAAAATTGCCACTGGCTCCCTAAAATATAAAAAAAAAGCACAAGAACCTGTAAGCATATGCAACAAGACACATACTGCAGTACCGAGATACCACAAAGATGCAAAAACCCACAAGTATACAATGCACTGCGGTAGCATGGATTCATATTGTTTTCTAGCTTAGCATGAAGCAGCTATTCCCATTAAAACGGAATGAATATGTCCTTCAACTGTTTCCGTTACACCTTTATATTTCGTTTAATACATATAGAAATAGAAATGTCAAAAGTATACATTGAGGATTTTTTTTTTTTCTCAAAACAGCCGGGTGCAGATTGATTGTTTTACACTTTTGTTGTATTTTGTTTGAATTGACCCTTTAAAAAAAAACCTCTCCTGCCGTTCGGCTTGTTGAAGCAGTGCACTGCTAACATCATTTTCCAGGCTAGACAGCCAATCAGCTATTCAACTGTAACACAACGACCAGCTGAAAAACCTGAACATTATTCAGCATTGATCAGTTACTGCAGATTTAATGCTCCTTATTCTTCAACCAACCAACAAAACACCTTGTACCTTTGTAACCTGCAGTCACCTGCACCATCGACTGAATACATACACCAACCAACCCACAAGACCCTTATTCTTTCTTTGATAATTCAATAACGTTTGACTGCAATAAGAATTTATTGCAGTTCAGTTGAATTGACTTAAATTAGAATTTTCCATGAACCCTTTAACCAAATCTAAAACGTCGGATATTCTTCTCTTTCTGTGCTGAATGCTTTTTTTTTATTTTTTTTTAAATCTAACATATGAACAAGTGAGACTGGCATGACACCGCCTCCCTATCTCCCTCTGCTGTATTCATAAACACTGCGTGGCTTTCTTCCAGCTTGCCGCCTTCTGTGATATATATATTAATCACGTTTCATACGACCCAAAAAGTAGCAAAATAAAAGAGAGAATTAATAAAGGCAAAGCGTGCCCAGCAGGGTGGCTTGTGGAGCCCCACCTTGCCACTGCACAGATATCACTATCACTCTGCTCTGAGTCTCTGCTGTAATTGTTTTCAGGTGTTGCTCTGCACGGCTCATTTATTTCCTGAATACATCACACGCATAGTCTTGGAAGTATTTTAATTGTATACCACAGCCTGGGGGGGCAACAGATTTGATGGATTTCTCTCATACCGGGCAACATGAACAATGAGACGGCGGCGCCTCTGAGGGAGGAGATAACGCACGTCTCACTCTTTAAGGATCCTCATTAGGAGCTTTTAAATTGTACAACACAGGAACATTTGAAAACCAGAGGCGGCATTTAACGATGAGCTTCTCCTTGACCAGGCCTGATCTGACCATGCCTGCCTGCTGTTAAGACTAATCTCTATCATCAACCCCATCCAAGCCATTACACCTCCGGGTCTCATTCGGCACCAAAATGCCAATTTCTACATTAGTCAAAGATGAGCACTCAGAGTAAAGGTGTTTAATTTCACATTATTGCATTAATTGTGAAAGACTGCAGCAGCAGCAGCAGCAGACGTGGAGGCTGATGCGAAGGACAAATATAGAGGGAGCTCTCTGCACTGTTGTTTTTTGGACCTTGATTTATTCATTGGAACATAGTGTAATAATGTGAGTGTGAGTCACTGTCATGATGACTAGAGTGCTATTTCTCCTCACTTTCACTCACTCTCTCTCTCTCTCTCTCTCTCTTTCTCTCTCTCTCTCTTCTTCAGTCTGCGGTCCGGTGGGGGATTGCAGGTTGCATTAAATCAACCACAAGGCCAAACAGGAAAAGGTGAAGGCAAGAAAAGATGAAAACCTCTGGCAAAAGAGCCTCTCTTATAACTCAAATGAATAGGAAATTAATCAGCACACGGTGGTGGGTGCGCTGGATCCCTTTTCCAGTGACAAGCTGCTCCGTCATGAGAGCCTTGATTACCACACAGAAGCTGGAAAGAAAAAAAAGCCAGAGCTGTTATCATACAGGTTCATACTGTAACACCTTTAATAAGTCTGATGAATATAATTGGCATCTTTATTTAAATCTTGAGCCTTTTTCACTAAAGACGGTTTAACATGTCACAGCAGGAGAAGCACAGGTTGAAATAATAAAACGAATGATGACGCTTCTATAATTGCACATCCTGGCTTACTGTCACACTGTCGTTTACTGGAACACTTAAATAGAGCAGAACCATTGTTAATGTGAATAGTGACCAAGTAGTAACAACTGCTTATCATGTCAGAATATATACTGTGACCACGTCCTTACATACATCATAGCACAAATAATTCATATTAGTTCATATTGTATTTTTGTATTGAAATGTGGGTTTTCAGAGTGAGAGATATTTTATTATTTATTTATTAGCTGTCTATAGCTTATGACATGTAGCATGTGTGCATATAGGTATACTGTATATGTGTTGGTATGAACTGTATGTGATTTAATGTTGCCCCATTATAAAAGGCACAATCAATCAAATATACAGTAAATCACAAAAAACTAAATCTGTTATCAGTAAATATCTTTTTCCTACAATTATGTCATAATTAAGTAATAAAAATAGACAGATAGAAGTACACAGAAATATCTATCTAAAGTTTGCTAACATTAGCCACTGAAAGCTACTGGTCACACACACGTTACGAGTCGAATACAAACTTTAGATTCTCATTTATCTGGACAGAATAAACTGGATCATATGATGTTTATTATATGATATTATATTATATGTAGGATGATCATACAGTTATTTATGTGCAGTAACTTGCGTTTTTGTTTGTTTTCTATCATTTTCTTCCAGCTGTTGTTCCTCAGTCAGAATGAATGTTCATACTCACATTATGTTATTCAGGGTCGTGTAACATATTGTGTGTGTATGTATAATACAGGTATCTGCAGTGTGTACGAGCATCTAAATCTTTATGTGTACTTGTGCGTTTTGCATAATATTTATGTGTATTTGAAAAAGTTTAAATAAAATTTACAATTACAGCTGTTTGTAACTGCAAAACATGTGTTACTATTCATGGAAAAAAGTATGGCATCTTCTTCTGCAGATGCCATTTGATCCTGCAGACAGCACAAATTTAATAAACATTGGCATTGAAGGTAATCATGGGTTTTTTATTGAAATCGTTCGATATTGATAATCTTTTCTGAAGTGATGAACTGGAGTGTGCTGATGTCTGTGGGTTTTTTTTTATACACCATGAAATAGCACACATATTAGCTCATTAAAATATGAATTGTCTTATGAGGCCTAGTCACACAGACCCCAACAGACATTCAGTTGTTTACTTTTGTTTTTAATTACAGTCCAGTTTTTTTTCTTTACATTTCTTTAACTTTATGTTGTCTGGATGAGTTTAAATTTGACGTACAACATTGTGAGGAAACTGGATAAAGTGTGTGTCTAGTCCGTGCCGTATGGACAACACTGTCATGTTTTACAACTCATCAGAGCTCCACTTTATTCTCATATTATCCGACAATAACTTTAGAACAAAAACAGTCTCATGCCTCAATCAGTGGCGCTCTTGCGTTCCGTTTGAACGTTACACGAGCGAGTCAGTTATCTTAATGTTTTCTAGCATTCTTTTAATATCTTCGCCATACCAAGATGTCTTTTTTTCATGCGGGCGAACTGAGACATATTCACTCATATTTTTTTCTGCTTTATGATGGGAAACACACCTCAGGCTCTGCTCTCATTACTGCAGCCTCATTCCAAGGTTGTGTTGATTAGTGTTACATTGTCACCTCAAACAGGGCGCAGATGTTCGGCCGCATGAAAGCTAAAAGAAGATAGCGCACGCTCCGCTTTTCCACTCTGACCTAAATTAATCATTCAGCACCATGCTTCGAAATGCACCTCTTGCACTTAAAGCTATTGCACTCGGTGCAGGGCAATGGCCTGTTTAGTGGAAAGTACCTGCACTTCAGATTGCATTGTCTGCACTGTAAAGGTCTGGAACGCAGAGGCTGTTGGATCTCATTTCTGTGCTTGTGATGAAATGGCCATGCATGGCTTACTGGGCGGCGAGGAGGAGGCCCATGCTTCACTTATACCACATTCGGACTCGCTGAGCACCGCAAATATTTGAAATGTCAATCCATTTGATAATGTCAGCAGGCCTCAAAAAGCAGACTCTGCACTAAAGCCGGCTCTCTCCTCTCTCTTCCCTCGTTTTCTCTCTTTTTTTCCCCTGTTTACTACAACTAATCTCCCACCGTAGCGGCTTTAGAGCAGATTAGCAGACCGGGGCGCAGACGACTGCTCTTGCCCTCTGTAGCACACAGTGAAGCAGGTAATGGAGGTTTTAATAAGCTAAAGCAGGACATATTCCTCTAAATACCATGATGATAAATTAATGGGTCCTATACAGAGGAGGTAATTGTTAGATTAGAGGAATCTCATTTGTACCAGTGCACAGGTGACCAAGGAGAAAATTCAATAACACATTCAACTAGTGACCTCAGCGTGGCTGCAGACTCTCATGTTGTGTACTAAGGCCATATTACATACTAGTATACAAACAAACAAAAATAAAGACCGTTCATCCAGCCCCCTTATCATACACATATACTAGATACTGACTGATACTAAGCTGTCTGTCTTGGTTAAAGTGGAAATGCAGATTAAATGTAAGAAAACATGCTTAAACACAAGCTAAGTGAAAGCAATGCTACATTATACAGGCAAACAAGGCAAACGAAGCAAACAAGCATGGAAAGAAACACATTAAAGTGCAACAGGGACTAATTTGGCGTTGTCTCACACACTTTGTCACATTATTGTTTTATTAAAACATTATTCGCCTCCCGCTTTTATTGCCTCTGCTGAAATATCCACATACTTTGGTCATCATTTTGGCTTTTTATAATATTGCTGGAATAATAATTAGACTGAAAGCTCGTTACAGAATTCTAATGACCTGACTTTAACTATCCAAACAAAGTGCTAACAGGCACTTTTGGTTAAAATTGTTATGGAGGTTTTCAAGAACAAAAAAAGCTAAATGCCAACTGCACATGATACATTTGATCCCCCTTTGTGCTTTCCACCCGTTGTTACTGATGGCTTTGTGACAAAGAGTACAGTGACAGACACTGTGTCTGCAAAAGCAAAATCAGCCCCAAATATCACAGACTTTCCAAAAGACGGAGTGTGAAAAGGACCAGAATGTGACATGGTGTTAAAACAGCTCGGTGCAAGACACCAAGCGAGTGTTTGCAGTTTGTGGTATGATTGCATTTATGGAAATATCACTGCATGTTTTTAGGAACGGCACAAATGTTAATGTGTGCCACCTTGCATTCAAATCGAACAGCAATCCATCACTTGGTCTGCTCGGCCCAAGAAAAACTGAGTTGAGGAAAACCGGATTTTTTCTTTTTTTTTTTTCTTCGTCTGATCCAGTCTGAGCAGGCAGGAAGCCGAGCTGTGCATAAATCATCCTGATATTGTAGTGTGCACCCAGAAACAGGCACAATGCTATATAATGATCAAGTTTCTTCATATTTGAAGCATAAAATAAATCTATATGACATTTAGGTTGAAAAATGGCTCTGTGCAAAGTGTTGATGATGATGGGTAAGACTCTTGCGTCTGTGAGTGTGTGTGTGTGTGTGTGAGTGTGCGTGTGTGTGTGTGTGTGTTCTGATGAGCCTCATCACCTCTTAGCTGAACTTCATATTTTACCTGCAGCTATGAAGAGAAATTGTATTTATAGCTGGCAGTTGCCGTTATATTATATTATAATTTTCTGCTGCTCACATGGAGTCTGTTCGTTTTATCGTCATCTTAGAAAAAAAAAAAAAAAAATCGACATAATGTGCAGAAAATTATTAACCAGTTCACAGCCAGCCATCTCGATCCCTCTAACGCAGTTAATGATAATGGCGACAGACATATTAATCTCACAATTGCAGGAATGCAAGGGCACCCGAGGCCTTCACAGATCAAAGAGCAATATTAAGCTTGTTTTTATTTCATTTTATTTTATTTTTTATTTGGTGCATCTCATCTGGACTCTGACAGAGATATGAACAAGTGAGGCCCAATAAGTTTCCCCCCCCTGGCCCATTTCCTTTCTCCATTCATCTCCTTAATAGAGGCAATAACGGCGCATTCAAACTGAAGACACACTGCGCAGTAAGATTAAAGAGCCGCCATCACTCTGCACAAATGCTTTACATGCCACGCACAGACCTGAAGATATCATACTAATAAATAAACATTAGCTGAGAAAAATGAAACCTTATAAATAAGAAAATGTCTCTTCAACATCTTCACATGACTTCTTTGGTTTGTAATGTAGCTTAATAATTTAAACTTCAGTTCCATTCTGCTTTCAGTTGATTCAGTGACGCGTGAACAGTATATAGAATTGAAGAGTCATCAGGCAGTCACGCACAACGATTTCCTTTTAGACTTATTGTTCTGCCAAATACAACAAACAAAGGAGCTCTAGTGCAGTATGTATAGAAGCCTGTGCAGTAAATGTATATTTTCGGACAAATATGATCACTGGACTATTTTAGTAACCCATCATTTTTCACCATAGGAATCCTATGTAGACTGTATAGATGTAGCTGTAGCTGTCACATCCACTCCTCTGCTGCCAGTTATTTTCCACTCTCCGCCCCTCTGCTCCACTCTCCCTGCCGGCCACACCCACCTCATCAGCCAACTCTGTTCACCTGTGCACTCTTCAGTTTGCAGCCTGTATTTTAGCCTGTCTGGTTCACAGACTCTTTGCCAGATTGTTCTTTGTGCTCATGCAAGACTTTCCAGCGTTCACTCTTTGCCTAATCTCCTGGTTCTGACCCTTCCTTCTCCTGACCTACCCGCCTTGTCCCTGCCCTGGTAAAGACTTATACCTTTCTGTCCCTCATAGCCTGCCATCCCCTCCTTTGAACTGTATTCAGCCTATTTACCCGTATTTAGCTGACAATAAACATCATTACCATTTCATCTGGTCTAGTTGGTGCTGCTTTTGGGTCCAAACCTCACTCGTTACAGTAGCTGGATAGCAATATATGCTCCTCCTGCTTCACAATTCTATAGAGTTGCATAGTAGGAGGAGATATCTGGAAGTAAAAATCCTGTTAATTTTTTCCCACAGACAATGTTATGTTTGAGCATGTCTATGTCTTGGATCAACATGAAACTCTCCCTGTTAAATCATCAGAACAAAAGAACAGCTGTTAAATATACGCTTCTTTTCTTTAAGTAAAGATTAAAGGATAGAAGGTAACAAGTTATATAAATGTTTCAACCCCTCCAACCTGTTCTTTTTTTGGGGCGGTCTTAATTAGAGGGGTGCATCTCCGCAACAAACAGCCAATCACAGAGCTTAAATTTTTTTTTCACTTGCGCTGCTTTAGCAGGAGCTAAAGATTACAGGGTTGAGAAAATAATATTTACAATCTACAAAGTGAATCAGTTCACTTTTAATTTCTTTGTTCCCTCTAAATGAATTCCAGGTTTACAACTTCAACAGCAAAGCGTTTTGATTTGACAGCAGCGGCAGGCGAGTCTCGTGGGTATTGGAGTATTTTTAGCCATCCAACGAAATCACAGACAAGAAGCTGATTTCCCAGAAATGAGGTTGAGACAATTGAAACTGGTGGTCGGCATATAAACCTATAGGATTGTTACATTATCCAGGAGAGTCCTGAGTGTCTGTGTCCAGTAATAATGAGGAGATTGTTTAAGCAGCAGCAGCCTCTACTACTACACAACTCTATTGCCAGACGCATTAATACTGGATGATTATTCCATGAACGTTATTCCTGGAGAATGTGTGAGAATACAACTTTAGTTCTTCCTGTTATTGTCCTTTGAAGCGTGTCTCTCTAACTTCAGGACGAGCACGAGTTTTCAGTTAAAACTGAAGCTGTTTGCATCCACCTGACCTTTTATAATGACCCTACAATGTAAGGAAAGAAAAGGAACAAAATAAATTCCTTCCTTAAATCCGGAGGAAAGAATTTTGGGACTGAAGGAACTCAACCCATATTCATGGACCTCATTATAACAGCTGCTGTAAGGCACCGGTGTGTCGTTGAGCGGTGGAAGGAGGCTGGCAGCGGAGGGCCGAGATGGATCTGCATTAGATTCATGTCGACAGAGAGGCCGGCACAAGCCGGTCTCCTGGGCGGCTGGTGTTCGCAGAGTGCACACACACACAGACGGCTGCCGTGATTGGATTCAGATCGTGTGTCTCACAGAGGCTGAGCTCCATGGCAATGAGGACTTCCTCAGAGACTGCGTCCGTGTGGATCCATCTCTTCCTGCAGCTGCTGGAGTTTACACAGCAGACAGAGCGGCTGTCTCTGCGGCGAGCCACTGACCCCGGAGGCTTTATCTCCTGCCATCAGTCACCTCTTTGTTTAACGCTGACATTTTAAGCAGCTGTGCAATATTTCATCTTTACATGAAACCTGAATGATAGCAATAATACACTGACTGTACCTGAATAATGGCAGAGAGCTCGCTTTTTCCTTGGATTTTATTTGATATGAGTAGTTGGTCATCCTCATCTGTCTGGTGGTTATTACTGCTTCTCTTTAGCATAAACAAACCACTGCAGGAACAAGCTGCACGATGGCATCACTGCACTCCTTCAGAGGGCTAGTTGTCCAACAAGATGCAATTGAACCCATGAACAGTGGGGGCAGTATATCATGATGTGAACAAAGGACAATGACAATCAACGGAAACATCATGCGTGTTTCTGGTCTGGAATACTGTACGAGTACGAGGTACACATTCTGACCTTTGGCAAAATGAATGCACAGGCATGATTTAATGAATGATACTGTCCATCTGGCCAGAAACATGATCAGTCCTTCCATCAGAATCTATAAAGCGTGGGCGCATGGATCTGTGTTATAAATTACTACGCTTCAGGTGAGTTATCAGTGACTGTGTTTACATGATACACTGCTGTACAGTGATGGAGGACGCTGCTTCCTGACTTTTTGGGTGGTATGTGTGTTAGAGGACAGACAGAGCAGAGTTTTTCATCAACTTAATGAACAGTCGAATGTTTAGATGTGGAAACTTCTTTGGACTTTTCATTTTCACACAGGTATGTTGTGTGTGTGTGTGTGTGTGTGTGTGCGCGCTGACCTTCCTGCCTGCTCCACTCCTCGTTAGACTTGTCAATGAAAAGATGAAGTAACGTGTAATTTTTACAACAGCGCTAACGCCAGCACAGCTGTCATTACGCCCGGCTCTGGCTATTTATAGCACACCCATCATTTTTTCATCAAATTACCATCAGTGGTGACATCTCAATTATCATTACCAAACATCAGAAGGATAATCAATGATTTAGTTTATTTGTGCCGTGAAACTTTTTTAAAAAAAATTATTTTTTGACTTTTCAAAGTGCCAGACAATAGAGGATAAAAAGACCATTATCAGTGATCTTTTACACAGTTACGCGTGATTGCTGCAAAAAGTAACAATGTGTGGAATGATGTATATGTGGTTTTCAGGCTGTACATCCAGCCCAGATTAAAAGCGATGGACATTTATTTGTTCCTGCTTGTCAAGATGTGTACAAGCACTGATACTTTTTGGATGGAATTGTCCCAGCTGTTTACCTGCACACCCGCATTTAAAGTCCCGCCCACTCAGTCATGAATCATCGGTGCTGTTCGCCCTTCAAACATACTCCAGCATGCTGTTAATACTTGCTGGGTCACTTGCCTACAGATGTCTGCATATGAATCATTTCATTTCAAAACAGAATATATTTTCATGAAAATGTCAATTATCAACAACCCGTTTTGTGATTTTTTATTTTTTTTATTTTTTAAAATAAAAATGACAGTGAAGAATTTGGTTTCTGTAAAACCAAACACAGAAAGACTTTCCTGGAACTTTCAATGATTTCAATAGACAGAAATATCTGTCAAAGTCTTCCTTTATGTCTTTATTAATGACTTTTACCTAATTCAGAAGTATCCAAAAATAATCTCATCCTTAAAACGTTTCAGAAGTGTCTATGCGTTGTTCCGGATTATTCTTATTATTTCAGTACAGGGACAGAATCAGTGGACACTATATCCCGATCGTTAGCAATCCTGTTGTCCAATTAGAAAGATCTTCAGGAGCTGAATCTATAGGTTCTCTCCTCTGCCCCTTAATTAATCCAGCTCGCTGTAGATTGGACTCAATTAGCCTCTGCTGTTCCATCGTTATCATCGATTCTCATTGTCTAGCAAATCCATTCTTTCATTCTCTCGCTGTTTGAGGAGTGTGATGCAGTAGAAGGGAAAAGCGAGGAGAGGTGGATTGTGGGTAGATATGTGACTTTCCAGCTGTGTGCTGCTCTATATTTCTCTATGTTGAACACTCTTTGCAGTTTGGCTTTGAAGTTCAGCAGCAGTGAAGACACACAGTGCTCAGAATTTCTTCCACGTTGCTGCTTTTCTTCAGGATAAACTATTCACTATGACACTCAGACCGAGTGACACAAGTGCACAAATATCCAGTGATTAGTTTACATTATTGGCTGTTTATAAGTAATTCACAGCAATCTACATTTAGCTGCTTGAAATTATACTTGGACTATTTGTCCAGAAAAGGTCAGCTTCAATATAAACCAATTGGGGTGTAACTCAAAACAGTATCCTAAACATTTATATCTTAAATATTACATTTTACTTAAACATATGGACTATGAAGTTATGATAACTGTAGGAGTCTACAAAATAACTGCCCTGCCTGCCAGACAACACTCAGGTAAAAGAACCCCATTGTCCACCCAGCAGCGTCTCATTCTGTCACTGCAAAGTTGTAATCCTGAAAGACTTAAAATACTCTGCTTGGAACAATAACGTGTGTTTTATATTATTTTCCCAAAAAAAAAAAAAAAACATCTTCACCTTCAGAATCTGTGAATATGCAAATATATTATATATTATATTTCAGAGGTTTAACTGCTGGACTCGAGCTGTTTCCTACTTCACTGTAAAGTGTTTTTTTTTTGCACTGGAGGCTTCAGGTTTCCACATTAGACTTGTTTAAGTTGAATATTGGATCCTGATTGGCTCCAAACTACTTGTGATGTCATAAATCCTGCTTGTGAGCCCGCCCCTTAAAATCTGATTTTTAATGAGCTCAGAGAAACATTATTTCTTCAGCAGATTAATATATAAAAAAAAAATTATACATAATTTAGCACAGTGAAACTCACACATCCAATTAAAGGAACAAGAAGGAAATTTTATGTCAAACTTTGAATGTCTGACATCTAAATAACATAAAAAGTAGTCACGCATGGGGATCACCGAGAAGACCCTAAACCTTCAACCTTAACCCTTTTCAGGAAGATAAGCCAGTAGTGTCTTGTCTTGCGGTGCTCTCTGATGATAAATCTGCCAATCACAGCGATGCGAGGTCCAACATTATCTGTTTTGTGAATTCAGCCGACAATCTGCACTTTGGTTGATTGCCGGCGGCACACGGATCCTTGTCGAGTCATAATATTTAGACCCAAGTTGGAGAACTCATCAGCATGTTTCCGCAGAGAGCGGTGCTTGTTACGATTTATGGGCCATTTCATGCTCCCATTTCCTTTAGTAGGTAATATGTGTCACTTTTATAACACTGTGAAGTTGAAGTGTTGAGGTGAAATGTTAAGTGATGTTTCAGCGATATGCAAAAGGAAGAGATTGGCTTAGCCTTAAGTGGATATTCCAGCACTCATCCAGCCATCGGGAGGATCACAGCCATTTTCTGGCTCCAACATAACAAGGCCGAACGGAGCGTCTGTGTCCTTGACGAGCCCTCTCAGTGCTTTACAGCCTGTGGGAGAAGGACATCCCACTGTACTGTCATGTTCAGTAACACTGCAGTATCTGATGAACACTTCAGTCAACAAGTTACAATCCCGGAGGCATTATCTGGTCTTTGTCTATGAATTTTTATCATTTTTTTTCTGCACTTTTTCTTTTTATACGTAATGCAAACTTGTCCATCTCCTGTTCCCTCTGGTTTCATTTCTAGGACGTACTGCCTCGTGTCATTGCAATCATTTGCATTCATATATTTGTATATTTATAAAAACTAGCAGTGTTCTGTCATGAGAAGAAATTTTCTTGTTTGTTTAAATGTCTAATACAACCTAACAAGCGGCCTCTTACTGCCATGTGAATTATGATTCTTGTCTGTAAGGAGTGAAGGTGGAAGTAGCCTGGAATTAGAGAATTAGAGTTATTAGTGTCCCAAATCCTACACCTCATGTCTCTCTTTCCTTGGAATAACCATGTCTCTACTCTAGAGGAAAAGATGTTGGAACGTCCCCCCATAGCAGTACCCCGTCCAAACAGGCGTCATCTCTTCTGCCCTCTCTTGTTATTTGATCACATAATTTGTAAAAAAAAAAAAAAGTGTTTAATATAGTTTTTAATGCAGACATTTCAGAGTTCAAATATTCCAAGTAGCCTCCTGTTGGCTGCGATTTGGATCTTCCAGATGACAACGATCAGTCATAGTAAAAAAACAGCTGTATGATGTCTTATGTGACTCTGGAGGAGCTTCCTTAAATCTGAGAATATGACCCTAATGTCATCAGGGTCAAACAAAAAATACTTTTGGTTGCATTATGGGAAATGAAGGAAGCAGTGTTTTGAAGGACTACAAATCAGGATGTGTCAAATATATACGATATAATAAAGGTCAGCTATAATACACTAGTCAGCTGCATCATGGGAAGTGTAGGATTAATTTTTTTTTAAGCCTCCTCCTTTACATCTTATCATCCACTGCTTCAATTTAGATAATTTTGTACTAATCTTACAAAAGTAAAAAGCTAAAATCCTGGACTGCACCTTTTTCTCTGTCACACCAGAGCTGTTGATGTCTGTGTAGATTCTCACTCATCCAGGTCATTGTAGTCAAATGAGTTAAGCAGTTACGCAACTGGACTTTTCCTTTGAGCGTGAAGACGTTTCACCTTTCATCCAAAAAAAAAAACAAAAAAAAAATGAAGAAGCCTTTTGGATGAAAGGTGAAACGTCTTCAAGCTCGAAGGAAAAGTCCAGTTGCTTACATCGTAACTCCTTTGACAGAGCCGTTGATGTCAAGCATTTATAGATTCAGCCAGGAGTCAGATTACAGGGCTGAAACTTTACGGCTGCGCTTCAGTGATAATCACATGAATCTTCTGTACGCTGCGTGGAGTTTTAGGTTGTCACTGCTGTATTTTTATGCTTGCGAAGCGCAGGCATGTACAGCCATCTGTGTTCTTTTGAAGGCATCTTGTGCATAATCTTTTCTTCATGCTGTCATCCCTGACTTTGTGGGTTATCTTCTGTGGGATGCAGCTACATGAATAATAGCTAATCATTCAATAAACACATGATTCCCATGTCTAATTAATTTTTTGGTGTGCGTCATTCAAAAACAAACAAACTGAGGATCATTTTACCCTAATGAAGCACCTCTCTGCTCACTCCTGGTAAAAGGTTCCTCCTGATGACAGAAGCTCACTCCACCATGCGTTATTTATTATTATTATTATTATTATTTTTTTATTTTTTTTTTGCTGTGTTTGCTCGTTGGCTGTCGTACACTGTCATATGCTCTTGACTGAACTGACCTTTCAGCCCCATTAGCAATTAAAGCCTGACATATCTCAGTCTGTTTGCTAATTAACATGCAAATAAACTCATGAATTATGGAAATGGTTGACTGGACTAAGTTGAAAGAAATGTTGAGTAGATACAGTGACTGTTATGTTAATGTGAAATACTGCTACAGAAATTGGTTTAGCTGCACCAACCAACTGTGGGGAAATCTGTTCTGGGGTGTGTGTGTGTGTGTGTGTGTGTCTACTTCTAACATTGTGGGGACGTAAATCTGTAAGCAAGCTAGTCCCCTTAACATAAATCATTGATTTCATTTAAAATTAAGGTTAGTTTAGGGTTATGTTAAGGTTAGGGTAAGTCTCCAGGAAAGACAATGTAAAGTCCCCTGAAGAGATGGAAACCCACCGTGTGTGTGTGTGTGTGTGTGTGTGTGTGTGTGTGTGTGTGTGTGTGTGTGTGTGTGTGTGTGTGTGTGTGTGTGTGTGTGTGTGTGTGTGTGTGTGTGTGAAGCTATGTAAATAGCCTGGTGCGTGTCTGTCATTTTGCCTATATGCTTGTAGTCTGCAGCATCTCATTTCATATTCATGTATTTGAACCTGTGTAACTGTAATCATTAAAGGTGTGTCAACCTGTGGAAATGCTTCATACTTTATAACGATTTAAATAACCCAACCAGCACTGTGGTTTTCAAATATGCCATATAATTTCATCAATGTTTTTTTGTCTTTCCATAATAAATCTAATTACATTTCTATTTTGCAGTCACGTATTCCGCAGCTACCTCTGTACCTTTACTATGTGCCGGAAAACAATGTGTTGACGTGTAAACAAAGGTCAAACTCTGCCTGTGAACCTGAAAGCTTTCTTCCAAAAATCATCTCTGTTATGAATCAGTTTTATGCTTCTTTAAACCCTCTTGCTCAAAATGGAAAAGTATAAATCTGGCAAGTTGGAGGGACAGAGAGACGGACGACGCTTGGCTCATGTTATCATTTTTCATGAGGTCATGCCTGGGCTAGCCATGCCGCAGTGTGGCTACTTGCTATACAAGGCCACAGTAAAGGGAAATGGATCTTGATTGTCACGCTCCGTTTCCCCACTACCAATTCCCCGAGTCATATTTCTCTCTAATATTGTTAGACGCCAATAACTCTTAACGGGCAAGTGACAGAGCATGCTGGTGTGGAACGTGATGGAAACATGGCCGCACGCAGTAACTCGTGTCTCTAATTAATTTCTATCCTTAATTCATCTGTAGGTAATTAGCAGATGAATTACATACTTAGTATTCCAGTGAACAACAAAGTGAGAGTCTGATGAAACCGTACGAAACGAGTCTGCAGTATGCTAGCAGTTCAGTGATGGGATATATATATATATATATATAGATAGACAGATCGATGGCATTCAACTTAAAAGCTGCATCATAGGAATTGCTTCGGTTTTCCATTTTGAGGGGGTGAGGGTGTAATAATATTATATACCTGTGACGGAGCAGCTCCGTCAATGACTGCGGCCTGCGCGCGCGCGCACACACACACACACAGGCACACACACACACTGTGGGCTGAAGAAAAATTAATAAAAAAGCCGCATCTCTTTATAAGACGCATGGTTCAAAGTATGGGAAAAAAGTAGCGGTTTATAATCAGTAATTAACTATAAAAAACAGTCAAAATCTTCAAATGTACAGAACGCCTTTATTTGAAACGTCGCTAATAATGTACGTCTCGTGATCGGCTTCCTGATCGGCATGTTTTTCCGATCGCCGATCAGGCTATTTTTAGACAATATCGGCCGATCATGATCGGCAGCCGATCAATCGGAGCAACACTAATATATATATATATATATATAGGCATGGTGCTTTGATGCTAACAATAGCATGCTAACATATCCACAAGGACAATGATAACATGCTGGTGTTTAGCAAGTGTTTACCACGTTAGCCATCTTAGTTCATTGTGTTAGCATGCTAGCATTTGCTAGTAAGTGGTACAGTAGTACAGCTGTGTCTGTTGGGAACGTTATTGGCTCGAATTTAAGCCAAAGTATTGAACAAAGGAAAAATCTGACATTACCACAGTCTTATCAATTGGTTGCCAGATGGGAGATGGATTAGAGCAATCAAAATAATGCTACTTTAGCTAATGTGGCTAAACTGTCGGCTTGTTTATAGCTTGCCGGATCATCTGACATGCATTCATACTACATGCTTTTGCCTTCTTATGAAAAACAGATGCAGATAAAAAAGAGATGCAATTTTGATTCAGTGGCCACACTTGCACGTACTCTCGCTGTGTATGTACTCTGATCTTCAAAGAGATACACTTTAACTCCATGCTGCGTTCCATCAGAGAAATCTTCCTCGGAATCTGTCGAGTTAATTGTCCTTCATGCTTAAGACGCCACAGAAAGAGGATGAGTTGGCATTAAATCAGCCCACTTGAAAGATGACTAAAAATACATAATCTCACTGACTTGTGCTTTCACATCATTTGGCCCTTTGAACGCTGATCCAGAGTAGTGAAATTAAATGAAACCCCATCAATTCCCGTGAATGCGCCTGAGCGCTATCAATCCATGTTACGACACCCACGTCGAACACTAACAGTGTCCAATATGCTATTAAATGAACATGACAGATATGTTTCTTTTAATCTAATTGATTTATTAGGCCCTTCGTGTCATTCCAGTAAAAACGATACAAGTCAGCAAGTTTAAATGGCTCTCTGATCCTCAAAGCTACGCTGTTTTCACCCCGTCTGTGTCAAGGTTCGAGTGTACTTTTCCAGGTTAGCAGTGAGTTGGCAGTCTGACAGCAGCGCCGGCCCCCGGCAGACGTGATGACCGAGTGAACACCGTCCCTCTGCTCCCATTGGTCATACTGAAGTTACTGTCCAGTGACAGTCACGGGGGGGAAATCGTACTCCATTTAATTCGTTTAAAGTTTTATGGTCAAGTTTTGAAGCATGGCGAATGATGTGTGAACACTTCATCACTGCTGGATCGTAACACACTGCTCACGCACACAAACTTACATGCAAAGATACAGAAACACACTAATAAAGCACTAAAGTTATATGCTAGTGTTGCTAGCATATATGCTGCATGTGTAAATATTAGCAACACGGTCAGCTATATCCTTATAGATGATAAATGGATACAGCTAGTGGCCAAAGTAATTAATTGATGCAGGTTTAACAACATCACCGTGAATAACTTACTTCACTTTGGCTTTTTTTTACCGGGTACCGGTTAGCTGGGTTAATGCAAAGGTAAGATGTAGAAGGATTTCATCCATTTCATCCAATAGCGCCACAGCAAGAGCTGATGGATGTGTCATATTAGGTTGTGTTGTGTTGTAATTATGTACGATAAGTAATTGTGTCTGTCATTCATTACATTCGGTTGATGATGATAGGAAGACAATCAATAAAATAGCCAAAGTCATCAGGTTAATATACTGCCTTTAATTTAGTGATCGAGGAGATTTGCAGTGAAGTGACTTTGCTCGAACACTGATGATACAAAAGTACATTATTCAACCTTTCCTCTTCTCTAACTCTTCGTATTGATTTTTGAATATACCAGTATAATAAAAGCAACATGATGCACAGATACAACAAAGTGATGATAGAATAGAATAAATAAATGGACTCGCTTTGCCAGTATCAGATACTTAAATCACACTTCGCTCCTGGTGTGTCCTCCAGCAAGACAGTGAACCCCAACCATGAGTGTGTTTGAGTGAGCGGTAGGTTGCAAACCGCGTTTAGGCTATGGCTGCGTTTTCCTTCCTGTATAATCATAATCAATTTACCCAGTAGTTTAAGGGGTCACAAAACAAAATCAAAATCAAACATTTCTAAGTAAGTAACAGCTCACAAGTGTTTTCACATTCTGCACAAAGTAGCTCAGGCCACTGAGGAGTGATGAGTTTCAGAGGGTGGTGTTGTACTTCCATATGAAATCACGGCCTCATCCGCTCCCTGTTATCTGAGTACCTGGGAGGAAGACTGACCATCATTCTCAGCATGAAGCAGCTTCTCGTTTATAAGATCCCTCCCCAACTCTGCCATCTCTCACACTATTGATCCACCAGGCCAAGTGCGAGAGGAAAGCTCCCGTCATACATCAGTGCTCTGCCTCAGAACAGGTGATGAAAAACTTATTTCATCTGTCCCCTTTTAATCAGTCAGAGAGGCTAGAGTCGCCCCCGGCAGCCAAGGACATCAGCCCGTCCACCCCCCGACAGCCCTTCTACCTGGCGTCCACTTGAGGGATGGCACCGAGCGTCTCCAAAATCAGCCCGCATTAGTGCTCATCTGTCTTCATTGGACTTGCAGCAGAAATCCTCAGCATGCCAAGATGAGACAAAGATTTCAGTCATCCATCATGATCTTTCATGACTTTTCGGCGTATATATATACGGCTGTAACAGCTGGTGACCAAGGACGGAGCCTCCTCTCTGGCCTTCACGCCTCTCAGAGCGCGTGTGAGGGATGACTTGGTGTCCAGTCTCTGGACATCAGCTTGGCCATGAGAAGTCCAACTGTTCACATGTGTGAATCAGGTCAGAGGTTTGTAATGAGATGTGACTGAGCAGGAATTAAAACATTTACTACTAATAATACTACTATGCTGTTTCAACTTTTCATGGTGAGCATTTTTCATATATCCATGTTGTGTATTTACATTTAGGTTAATTATCTCTCGTTATAGCAGTTGATCTATCACTTCTGCCCCCCAGCAAACCCTTCCCCATCTTTCTTTTTGTATTTGTAAGTAAAATATTATATTGTTAAAACGTGTGGAATTCTTATGTATGATTTAAATTGACATTTAAGGGATTCATAATATTGTTTCTCCCGTTCTCTAACGCGACCGTCTTTCCACGCTTTCATTCGGAACTATGGGCACTCGTGATGTCCAGTGAAGTCGAACGGTGACGTTTAGCAGAACGGGGGATTAGCTCAAATGGTAGAGCGCTCGCTTAGCATGCGAGAGGTAGCGGGATCGATGCCCGCATCCTCCAATGTCTTTTCCATCGTCATACTAAAAACCTGATCTCTAACCCAAGTACACAATAGTCTATTGTGCCAACATCCAGGGAGAGTGTTAATACTAAAAAGATTTTTGGTTCTATCACTTAAGGATCTTAAATGAACTGTAAACAAATTAAAGCTTCAAATTAAACATTTAGAAAGATTAAAAAAAGAGGTGTTTAACAACCAAAAACAGAGGCAGAAAACGGGGAGACAGACCATCACTATCCCTTAAACTGAGACAATCCAGGTGTTTACATACTTTTGACCATTTGGTTTATCAGTTTGGAGTAAATATTTTGTCATAATCATTTTTTGATTCATTGTCAGCATTGCATTACATCAGCAGTGTGAAACCAGACAAAAACAGCAGTGAATTACATTTTTTTTTTTTTTTTTTTGGCTTTATCTTCAACTCTTAATGGATTTTTTCAGTTGCCAGCCACGTAAGCAGTGTGTGTGTGATATTAAAATAATGGCTGATAGATAGAGAGAATTTCATTTCCAAGTTCTTTTCATCCCAATGAAGGCCAAAGGGGGTCACATTTTCGCCACAAAAGGGGCCTTGCCAAATGATGCTCTCTTCCTATTAAAGGAGAAGACAGAGAGGGTAATTTCATACTTGTTTATACCCCACATTCTCCAGCTCCTCTCACATCAGAGCAAATTGATTTCACTCCTCATATTGCAGTAGTCCTCCAGTTTCCTCCACTCCATGCTGAAATTAATCACGGTAATGTCCCTTCTAAGTGAAAAGAAAATTAATTTTCATTGCCATACTGATCTAACTAATAACGGGGTACAAGTGAGGAGAAAATGGGAAATCATTACTCAGCGAACATTATCTTTATTATTTGTACCCCCTTCTCGTTACGCTCGGAGCAAAAATGAAGGGGCAGCCGTTGAGGAAGTTCAGACGGATACCTTCAAGTGTGTCTGACTTTCAACAAGATCCTGGAGGAGGCATTAAAAAGGCAATTGGCCATTGATTGCTTGCTAATAGCAGAAAGAGGAGAGGACGGAAAAAAAATCACTGCAACAAATTCTTTAAAAAAAGAAAAAAATCTTATCCATTCATGCATGTTATTAAAGCCATTGAGCTGAAATCCCCATTGAAAGACACGGGGTATGGAAGATGGGGATCTTGGCAAACCTCAGAGTCACCAAAGCTGTAACTTATTAACGTGCATTTGACATTCATAAATCAAAATGACACCACGCCGAAATCCTTATTTGTGATCTCAAGCAAATATCCCTCAAGTGCCACGCTATGGGCGAAAAGTCCTTGTGTGTCTCTCGAGGTGATTGCCTCGCTATCTTTTTAGTCATTTAAGCGCTCCGCAGTTTCCATTCTATCCACAGTCACTAATTCACAGGATGCAATAAGATAAAACTTTAATGGTCTTTAATGAGGGTTTTGCAGCAGCAAATTATAACAGAACAAAAAACACACAAACTGAAGCAAACAACGGGTTCATATCAAGTGAGGGACTTAGATAGAGTCTGTATCCATTAGCTATACCTCTACACCTGTGCAGAGATGCAGACAGAGGCAGGTAACGCAGTGTTATCCTCTGAACCACCCTGCCCACCTCTAATGTAGAATTTATTAAAAATTATTAAAGCGGGTGACACACTTGTCACAAGGAGCACTACTCAGCCTGTGAAATAAGTTGCATGAGGATGTCATTAGGGACAGGTGGTGTTTGGAGGAAGTGGACATTTGTGAGAAAACAATACTGGCCAAAACAATACTTACCTTTTCATATATATATATGAAGCTACAGTTGATTATAACAGTGTAATGTTAAAATATATGTGTACATACTGGCTAAAGTTGCCTTGAATATGGTCAGTTTTGACTTCATGGTTATTAGTGTGATGAGGCTCTAATGACATTATTGAATTATTATTATTGAACTGGGAATTGTAGGTCTTATGGAAATGTGACTGAACTGGAATGACTAGTCACTGAATGGCAGTGGAGCATTTCCTGCAGGCATCACTGAGTTATGGATCATAATAGTTATGATGTAGACTGGCTATGTTAAACATGGTCAAACATGGTCAAAACTTGAGGTGAACATACAATATGTAAAAATGTTCCCTGCAAGTCAAAAGCCAGGGCTTCACCCTACTCTGAACAATATAACGTTTCCAATAATACCTCTACTTCTCCCTCATCTCATTGTTTCTATTCTTTATCCTCATTAAATGACTTCTGCCTCAGTCTCACGCTGTTTTTTTTCCAGTTCTGGGATATCTCAGCCCTTTCCTAACATGCTGTATGTCTCTAAAGCCAACACAATCCACAGAGCTAAATGTGGCCTTGGTGCTGCAGTATCCTGCAGGATTATATGACGTGTTCTCAAATCTTCCATCTGAAACGCACAACTCTTAAAATACTTCTTTTCATCTGTTCTCCTGCAAGGACAAACCTGTTGATGGCGTTTACTTACTGCCGGTTGACAAACTGATTTCTGGCTGACTGCTTAATAGCTGCTGGCTGCTTGTACAGTAGATACTTGGGCATCTGGTGATGTTGCCGGCCGTATTGTACTCTAAATGGCTACATACTGAGGTCACTGAACATGTGTCAGAGATTAGGAGAATCTGTACCTGCCTGCTGAGTTTTGAGGCGATGGATAAATGGAATCAAATTCAATTTGCCTCTTCCTCAGTACAGTTCATTTGATCACCCATGAAGCCAGTTAAAATCACAGGCTCACTGAATGAACAAAAGAAAATGACAATCTCCATCTTAGACTAACAATAATGAAAAAGGGCAAATCTCAGAAATCCACCCACACTCCCTTCAGTCGAGAATCTTTCCCGCTTGCCCACAAGTCTGTCCTGGTTTGACTCACAGACAGCCGCGCTGCTCCTAACAGCTTCACCCTGCCAATGCATCTTGCTGCACAGCCATCTTTCGTTTCCCTGATGGAGCTGCCCTACTCCATTAAATTTCTTTGTACTCAGCTCTCCCTGACTTTGTAGCACCTGCTAAAATATTATTTTTTTTTCTGTGTGCTGACTTTGACTGTTGAACTATTTGTACGGGAATAAAAATCTGTTTTGAAAGTTTTTCTTTTTTATAGTACCTTTTAAAGCTGACATTAACAAAGACACAAATCTGTGATTCAATAATAAACAAAACCAGCAGAATTTAAATGAGATGAAATTGAATAAAATAGACATTTGGTGGTGAAGCAGTGGGACATATCATGTACATATTAAGAAGGAACATAACAGTTGGAGCCATTGCTGTACACATGTGTCTAATCCCAGTAGAATCCTAGAATGATGTTACATTGTGACATTTCTGTATTTTCTGCTTCGTGGTTGCTTCATTTGATATTGTAAAAAAACCTCTGAATGATGACGGGAAATGAATAGATAGAGAGAAGGGAAGTTCCATACAACAAATGTCCCCCGCTGCAATCGAAGCAGAGAACGCATCGTAACAACTAGGCCACCACAAACCCCGGCGTCGTAAAACTGGCTCATGGTGCCTCAGGTGACTTCACGTTTGTTGTTGTGGTAATCTCACTGTAAGGCAGCTGTATTTTACAAAGTCTGCAGCCTTTTTAAATTATTTTTTATTTTTTTTCCATCTGTGATATCGAATACGAAACGCTTCTTCTAGTAATTCAGCATAAGCGTGGATCAACAGGACATTTTGACAACAGTGCCAGGCTGTATTGTACACTACGATAGATGACTTCAGACGGAGTGCTCTTCTAATCAGTAAACACAACTTATAATGTAATATCACCTAGGTTACGTTAGCCTGTGTGCCTGTGTGTGTGTGTGTGCGCACATACTGTAACTGTACATAACCATATACTATGTAAAGTAATATTCCATTTTCATATTTATCTCAGCACTCCTTGCACTATTTCCATCCTGTTTGCAGTTCACAGAAACGATTTCACCTCCGTGTGTACATTCCTGTTGTGAGTGTTGTTGGTATTCATAGACAGCCACTAAACCGGAGTCTTTACAACGAGTGTTGAAGCGCAGCGAGAGGATTTACTCCTCATCACGTCCGCCCCAGCGTCACAGGTAGCTCATTCGCCCACATCGTGTTTAATGCCAACAAGTCCACTCGAATATTGGTGGGGACAATTCTGTCTTCCCAAAATATCGGTATGAACATATCCCTCCTGTCCATATGCAAATCTACACCCTTGCTGTAAAGTAACAACACCTAGTGGGAAATCATGCTAACATTAGTTTCATAAAGACGAGTCTGGCTAAGCCTCATGAAAGCAGGGTCGATTCACGGCCCCATCTGTTGGCGCTCCCTTCCCCGTCGTCTCTGTTTGGACGTATTCTCGGAGCAATTAACGGTCAGGTCCCTGGAAGCGTGAGAAGAATGACTCGCAGAGGATAATGACAGATTTCTTCATCCTCTCAGCAAACAGGCCGTGGCCCCTGTCTCTGAGATTCACCTGTACATCAGCCAGGGTTCATGAAGCATGACCGGAACAGCGGGCCGGAGGGGACGGAAGAGGAACACCGGGATGAACAAAGCGTCTCAAGGTCTGCTGCTGCACGCTGAATGCAAAAAAAGTGAAGCAATGTGCCTGTATTTTTAATATCATTGCCAAGCAACAGTTAATACAAGTTCTGCTGTATCAATACATTGATTGCTTTCCAGAAGAAACATTGTAAGGGAGTGTGTAAAGGTCTTATGAAAGTACTTACAGTATGTGAGCCTGATGCTTTTCAGTATGAATGGTAATTGTGTCAGAAAAGCAGCGCTGTCCACAGGAAATCAATAACAATAGTTACATACAGTGTTGATATTACAGTCTGAAGCTGTGTCTTATTAAAGTGTAAGTCAGCGAGAACTCTGTTCAAATATGACTCACAGCAATCACTGTGGATCTTTAGCTATGGGGAGCGTTAATGTTCGAATGTACCTTCAAGGCTCCGTGAAAAGAGACGCGAAACAGTGACGACCTGATGAGGTTCCAGATCGCGTACATCTTAATTGGATTCCGGCTTCCCTTGTTTTACCCTCAAGCACAGCACATCCGTCTTTCTATTTACAGTACACGATTGAAACAGATAATATCGATTGCGTGTGATTTCATGGCCTCAGGTTATGATATCACGTGATGTTATATAAAGGCAGGGTTATGTAAAATGTGAGGAACAGTCCCGGTCAACCAGCAAAATTATCACAGCATGATATTTAAAGGAAAACTACGATGTAATGTATTACTAGTTTTATTTGTTGGCCATAAGAGAACGCTGTACTCATCAAAGTCAATGTTGAGATCTGAAATACAGCGAGATAAACTAAAAGTAGATCCATCTGGCAAGAAATACAAGTGGTTAGACACATTAGCCACATTAGCTTTATGTGGAGGTAAAAGTGAAAGTGTGAGGGGATACAGCTACAGTAAGTACGGTAGGTCAAAGTTCTACCAACAACTATGATTCACTTTTAGAACTGATGACCAAAGCTACGGAAATACAAACTAAGTTAAATGTAATAAAGTATAGTTTTCCTTTATGGCTTTACTAGTAGATTTAACATGGCTGTGAGCTATGTTTCAGGAAGCCCTCATCCCTCCAGCTTTACTATACATATCCTGTTATGGAAGCCTAAGGGGTTAAAACTTTAGACTGAAATAAATAATTGCATAAACGTAGACAAAATATGTGACGTAACGATTAAATTATGAAATAATCAATTTTAAAAAATCTGTATGAATGCTTGACTGACCAAATGAGTGAATGTGCTTCATCTCACATATTAATTCAAATGTTGCTGAATGCTGATTGGTGTACAGACGTATGTGATTTTACCTTTTTCAAGTCTTTTAAATGTTGTCATGTTGTCTGAAACGTTGCCGGGCAAATGCTCTTCATATTGCCTGGGTACCATATCCAATCAGCCACTGTTGAAGCTGAAGCTGCATCTCCATTGGCTATTCAGGGACAAGCGTCAAATGTAGGACAAAAGTATTTGTACTTTTTTTATTTATTTTACAGTATGTGAACCTTTTCCATCCACAAATATAGATAGATATTATTTATGCTAATCTTTTTTTCACAAAATGTCACACACAGCTATAGATCTCCTTATGGATTTAAAAATGAAGATATTGTTTACACATTCATACATTCATACATTTAAATGTATTTACACAACATTCAGATATAGTGATACACAGCCATATATGATGCTAATTTAAACCTGTAGCTGCCTATACTGCCTATAGGGACTGTACATTCTGCAGATACGCTCATTGACACATTAATAGTTCCATGCACACATTTGCACTTTTTAAACAGAAAAATGTTCACAGTCCTCTGGGGTGTGTTAAAATGCATGCTGAGAAACGTAGGAAATTACTATCTGGAGTAGACGTTTCAAGGCAGATTTAAGAAAACAAGGACGAAACCGAAATGTCAATTCATGAGTACAAAGTAACTCCTGGAAATCACACACTGGAGGTCTATAAGATGTGAAGGAGGGATCCACCACTTTGCATATAATGATGAAGGAGATGTAAGAACCCTGGACGTTGGGGCTGATCAGCACGCCCCGTCTCCTGGAGGAACTGACACCAAGCAGGCGGGAGAAAGGGCACCTCTTCCCACATGATTGAGGTGAAGCAGGGCGGTCATTGGACGTGAATGTCATGTATGAGAGATCAATGGAGTGACAGGAGCCAGCGGAGAGGCACGGCAGGCTGACAGCTCGCCCATGAATATTTACAGCCTCGCCTTTCTCTGTGTCTGCAGGAACCCAGCGCACCCTCTCCTCTTTGAGTTTGACACATACAGCCTGTTATGTATGCAGGTGTCAATATGTTTGTTCTCACAAGCAGCTTTAAACAACAGCATGGTATATATTGTTTGGACTTGATGAAGCATTTGGGTGAACTGAATCTAAAACGACCAAGTCAAGAATTCTCTTGAGTTTATCTGGAAAAAAAAACCCAAAAAAACCCCAAACCCATAAAAATATGAATTTTTCAGATATTCGGATAAAAGTGATTTCGCTACAAAAATAGAGACTAGTTATCATATTAAATATTACATCCCTCAGTTACAAACTTAAGAATAAATTATTTATCTAATTTCTTTTAACTTAAATATAGGGGAGCTCTAATTGGTTAAGACTAAGGTGAATACATACTGTATCTTCTGAGACAAGCTGAAAGTAACTATAGAAAAATAAGCAATACGTATCATTCAGAATCTGTTCGAGTCTATTCTATGCATTTGATTTAAACATTTGACAGGATGTTTTTTGCATTCATCAGGAGTACAGACAAGACAAGCTGGCATTCATTTAGTTTGCATCTACTTTCCCGCTCGTCTTCTATGTCTGACGTGATGCGTCACAGTTTCTCTCCTGCTTCAGTTCGGTTTGGGTTTTGTTTTACAATCTCAGTCAATTTCTTATCATTTCAACCTCTAGTTTGGTCTCCTCCAACTCCACAGAGAAAAAGATGTGGGTCAGGGTCAAAAGACATAACAAAGAGTTTAAAAAAATAAAAAAAATACAAGAAATTCCTTTCACTATATATAATACATATACAATATATATATTTAATATTTTCCCCATTTATCATCTAAAATGAGTGCAGCTTTAAAACTTAATTTAATCATGGTAATGTTAAAATAAATATGGCTCGTAGCATCATACAGTTATTTTGTGGTGTCCTAACATAGACCTGATTTCACACTTAGTATTATATCAACACATACACTGTACATCAGTCACATGCAATTAGCAGACACTTGCAGTAAAGACCTTCACCAATTACAGTGTAACACTCTCAAATTGGCTGATTTTTTGAGTTTTTCCCCACACAGGTTGTTTTATGGAGTACATAACTACCTTGTTTCCCTCTCACAAAGAGGCCCCTCATGTGATCAAATTGGACCACTTCTTCAAAATGAGCCACATTTCTAAGCAACGTGTATAAAGCGGGACGAGCCTCTTTACTGAAGACGAGCTATTAACCCATTTCACATAAGAAGTCTCCTTTCTAATTTTGAGTGATTCTTAGCGGAGGAGGTGAGGTCGAGAGCTTCACTGTAGAGCCACTCAGCCACAGATCAAAGCAGCAACCCCACACACACACACACACACACCCCACCCCCTACCCCCCAAACTGGATTAATGTGCCGCTCTCAGGGTGATTACACCACACACACTCAGGTGCACACACAGACACACACAGCGGCCTCCGTGTGAAGTGGATTTCTTCATCTTGTTTTGAAAGGATAAGCCCCTCTCTCTCTCTCACACACACACACTTTGACGGCAAACAAAAACAGGGATGAGTCCGTGTCATTCGGTTCAGATCATTTCAACCTTGACAAAGTGTTTCAGTCGGAAGCAAATGAGGTAGGCATAAGGAGAAAGTGAAATATGGAATATATATCATCCATAATGTGGTGATATATTATACAGCAGTATTTGTTAATGGCGTGTATTCATAGTGTCAATGGCTCTGTTAAAGTGACAGGAGTTATCCTGCTAAATTATGGTTCTAATCATGATCCCTGCCATCAGTAAAGCTTCACTCTAATATCACTAATGGCCAATATGGTAATTGTAGCACATTAAATGTCTGAGGACCCCCGTGATGTCTTTCAGAAAATTTATGACAATGTTTTGGTTTATGGGGTTTTTTTTTTTTCACACGTTCTTGTTCAACTTTAGTCATTTCCATAATTGTGTTTGACACACTCTGACTTAATGTGATGCATTAGAGAATGACACAAACAGACAGCGTGTGTATCTATTAAAAAGCTTAACTGCTTGTTTCTAGATGCCTGCGCTGCTGTAAGCTCAGCGTTCACACATAAAACCTGGATCAGGTGAATCATTTATGATTCTCATCCCTCTCTGTGAGAGCATAACACACTCTGAGTCTGATCTGAAAAAAAATGACACTATATATATATATATATATATCACTCCATCACTGCAGTACATTGTGAGCCAGGGCCTAAATTGTGCATTAGTGAAATTTGAATGTGGAAGTTGCATAACCTGGTGGCGTCTCCACAGCCGGCTGTACGCACTCATCCGCTGGTGTTCCCTGGCGCACGAAGAGGCCAGCCAAGTTGTCTTACACATGACAGCTTCAATCTGCTGTGGGATGACTGAATAATTCAAAGTTCTTACGCAGGACCATCTGGCAGCCCGAAGCGGGAGCGAGACACCAGCCTTCCCTCAAATAGCTTTTGTAAAGCGGCTGTGGGTTGAAGCAGCAGGACCCCTGCTCAGGCAGATTGAGCTGCTTACCAGCAAGCTGAAATGTGCTGTGTCAGACTGATGGCTTATTTTGGAGGATATAGGCGATGAGAGAGAGAGAGAGACTTCAAATGCTGATGATATAACATAAAGTCCATTTCAGTCCACACCGAGGCTGTATATCAGCTGGAGTGCTAATTCTGTCTCTTACACGCACACACACACGCACGCACGCAGAGCAAACAATAAGTAAAATAACTATATACGATGTCATTTTGCCCTAGAATAGGTGCACTTGCACTAAAATAATGAGAAGGTATACATCTATTTATTAATGCTACACAACATGTTTTTCTCTGCGGGACGGGAGAAGACACAAAATCAATAGAAGTCTACGGTGTGGGTGTGAATGGGCAGAGTGTTTGTGGTAGTGGGATTAAGAAAACAACCCAGTGCAGGGATTATAAAGGTGTGTTCTGTAAAGCTGTGTAGTCCAATGTATTCTGCTCACAGTTTGAACTGTAGAACCTACTGAGAAACAATCAGCACATTTTTAAGTTGATATAGGGAATGTATCTATACTATACGTCCAGCTGGTATGGAGCAGCATTATCATTCATTAGAAGTGGTGTTTGTGTCCAGCTGGTGAATGGAAGTCCAATATGAGCTCTGTTTCTGGCTCTGTATCAGCTCCTGAGGGAAATATGTGGCTCTCTAGCTGCTAAATGCTCCACTATGTTCACCAGCTATAGTTCACAGAGAACTGTGTCTGTCTGCTGCTGGGTGCTGAGCAGGTTGCAGTGTACAGTGAGGTTTTTGGGTTGTTTTGCTGTCCATTATTATAAAAATATTGATTGAAATATTGATGAAAATGATTGATAAGATTATTTTTTATCAGATGAAACATAGGCTACTGTATAGTATTTATAATCTGATCCTGTAGCTACAAATCTAATCCAATCATGTAACCTACACCAGAATCTAACTTGGATTAAACCTGATTTTGTTTGTGCACACTAGATGTTTTCCCTCGAGTACTTTTCGCAAACTTTTCCTAACACCCTCACACTGAACTCAGCATCTTTGCGCACTCCCCCCTCCTCCTCCCTCTCCACCTCCCCCACCCCCATCCAGGAACACGCCCCAGCTCTCCCCCGTGCAGCCGCTTCCACTCAGCGGTACAGCGAGCAGCTTTGCGCGTCTCCAGCCTCACACTGATCCGCGGGCTGCTGCTGGAGGAGGGCGCTCCGACACAAGTGGACCCGCCTCCTGCTTCTCTGGATCAGAAGAGGCAGCAGACGGGACGCGTATTGAGTGTTTCTGTCTGCGTGTTTTTTGTTGGTTTTTTGCGCACCTGGCTGTCTGTCAGAGTCGTTGTTTAGTTTGTTTGGGTAGGGGGGGGAGTGTTGGAGACCTTCTCACTTCCACACCTGATTCCGTATTCGTATAACCTGAAGCTGTCAGCCAGCAGAGGAGATGTGTGCAGGCTCTCTGACCTCCGCTGTATCCCGGCTGATCCTCCTGTGCTCCTGGCTGGAAGTGTAGCCGCTGCGTCCCGGGTAGGATGCCGAACAGGTAACCGCAATCTTTTTGGAGAGTTTTTGCGGGTCGTGTTGTGTGCATATATTTAACAAAGAGTGTATGCTTGCGGAGGATGGTGCTGTGAGTTTATAGTGACCTTTTGGCACCTTGGTTTTTTGTCTCTTATTCCTACACAGATCTGAAATGCTGGGCTGTTATTTCTGCTCAACTCCTTCAATCATTGTTTCAGTAGTTCCAGCTACAGTACAACTAACTTGAATCCCCCTTTCCTCTGCTGCAGCAGCTTTATGATACATGATGTATTTTCCATAGTAAAAAAAAAAAAAAAAGATAAATCTCTTTACATGTGCATGCATGATGCAAGATATTATGTTATTTCCCTGCACGGATTATGAATTTAGCTCCATCTGCATCATGTTTTCCTATGTGAACCCCATCTCTCTCTCTCTCTCTTTTATCTATGTGGCACTTTTATTCACACTCTCTCCCTCTTGGTGTCTTTAGAAGGCAGAGAGCATTAGTGGACTTCAAACTGTCCAGTTAAGACGTTCACTGCATTTTCTCTGACTTGCTCCCTTGTGTTGGTGTCAGTGCACCATCAGTTTCATCTCTGGTAATATATTATTGTCTCAGGCGACAGGTGCTGTTTTCAGTGTGGCTGCTTGTCATCATTACTCTGCATTAAGTGTCTAATAGGGCTTTTGTTATTAGTTAAGTGCCTAAAGCTCTGTGGCAGCCTGTGACAATGAAGATGAAAAGACGTGATGTTAGGTGTGTTGGATATTACAGTATCATACTGCTGGTAACGGAAAATGGTTTCTCGCAGATCTGCAACATATGCATCATATTTCAGGCATTGTCTGCACCGCTGGACTCCAGCTCATAGAGAGCTCTGAATAAAAATCATCAACAGAGATACAGGACAACGTTTTGTCTTAGTGCAGTTCATGCCCCGAAAGTCAAAAGCTGTTCTCACCAGAGAAAAGACATCAAGAAGCTATGCTTTACCTCTCCTGTCCTTTGTCCATCACATACTGTTATTTTGCCATACTGGCACACAGTAAGTAGCAAACAATGTGCTTCTACGCCTCATTTGTTCCTGTTCAAGTTGAGTTTCATCATGGAGAATTGACCGGTGTGATTTTTATGTCTTTGATTTTGTTTTTCAAGTACTTTGGTTTCAGAAACCAGCTGTGATTCAGTTTTCAAACGATCGATCGGTCTTTAAGTCTCATTTCCAGGCTCTTTCCTTAATCTTAACCGAGTTGATTTAGTCAATAAACATGCGTTTATGCAGCCAGTGACCAGGCTTAGAGAGATGCTGAGATGCATGAGTCAAAGCCCCCAGTCTCCTCTCACACACTAAAAACTCTCAAATGTTTTCACTGTTTAATTTTCATATTTTATTTATTGCAGTTCTTGTTTCCTGCAACTTGTATTATTATTTATTATTTCTTTCACTTACCTCTAGACGCAACAATAAAAATGAAGGAATCTCCCTCTAATTAGTGTAAGAGTTGAACGTTTTATATTTAAAATCATTTTATAGGTATTTTATAAGTATCTACATCCAGTGCAACAAACACTTAGATGTCTCTTTCAATCAATAATTCACCTATGACTAATAAGAGTCCCATTAATACAACTGAAATAAATACAAGGATTCTGTTAATGAATCGTCCTGAGAAATTATTTGGAAATTTTCCCAACATGATGGTCTAAAAACATCTCTGGGAAATACTACAGTTGTTAACTGTAGCATGTTTCACCTCCATTCTGAAAAAAATAAAAAAAATAAAATAAAAATCTGACACGGGCCCCAGCAGTCAGGGGACAGAGGGGTCATTGTTCTCCCACCTTTCCTTCCTCCCACATTATTTGTAAGTTTTGAATCACCTTATCCCCTCGATTACAACACTTACAACAGTGCCCCTATATTACAACACTTACAGTAAAAAGACGTTTCAATCTGCCTCCTCTGCAGACACGACAGTCCCCAAACTCCCCTTCCAGTCTGCTACACCCTGTCTCCGTGGTAACGTTAGGTTGATATGTAATGAACTCCTTCACTACCTTTTTTTTTTTTATAACTTTGTTTTTATAGGTAAAAGTGTATTGTATGCACTTTGTTTGTTGAGATGAGCTCCCAGTTACCACAGCAAACGCTTTGTGATGATATCGGTGACATTTATAGCTCAGTTTTAGCTTTGCTTGCTAACCAGCAGCAACTTCAATCAATTCTGTTTGTATCTTATTATTTTCTGGAGTCTGTTACCACAAAACTGGCTGTCGGAGACATAGTTCCACTCTTTGCTGCTAGAATAAATGTCGGATTATAGCCAAAAGTGATGGTGTGCGCTTCGTTCCTCACACAGTGCATAAGAGACTAAACACACTTTTTGGTCCCCGGCACCCCTGCACTGAGGTAATGAGCTACAGTCTGGATCTGACAAACACCTTGTTTGTCCTTGAGGTGAGAGTTTAAACTAAATTTAGTCCCAGTTTGACTCATTTCACCTCCACCTCAAGCCAACTTCTACGTCACCTCACAATGACACCCTTGCGTCACAGTCTTTGAATATGGATTCAGCAAAGGATAAACAGAGATGTGTTCCTGAAGGTCTAATGTGTGCTATCAGAGGTCATGATGGGACGCAGCTAGCAGCAGCCAGGACAGTATATTGTCCTATTCGTCTTAATGACTCCTGTGGGTGAGGGTGGCAGCGGACATTGAGGAAGTGGCTTGAGAACGCTCTCCGGTGACCTTCTGGGAGTAACAAATGGAGTGCGTCGGCCTGGCAGACGGAACGACTGAGCTCGGTCCGAGACGCTGCCAACTCCAGTAAAACCGAGAGAAGAAAAGAGAGTCTTATCAGTCTGATTTTTACAGCGCTCCTTCCAGTGCATCAATCCCGAGCCAGTTCTTGCATTTCACTCACGTTCGCCTTTGCAGGAGCGCTAATTGAATGCATCCAGTATTCAGACAAAGACCCACCTACTAACATGACCTTGGCTTTACTGGTTCCTGATAACTTTAGCAAGCAAGACACTTCAGTGGAAGTGAGAGCCGTGCTGCGTCATCAGTCTAGATTCATGATTGTCAGTCTGCTGTGTCTAATACACTAACACAAGACGTGTTTGGGTAGCGAAAACATGGATTCATTTCTGTGATAGCAAGCGATTATGGAGGCAGAGAGGGAGGAGGAGGAGGACGGTGATATCTAAGGATGGTGCAGGAATTTGTCAGCCCCTCTGCACTGACACCCTTATCCAAGTCATCTTCTCATGGATGCTGATATATGACGAAGGTGACCGTAATCATTATTCACGGAGTGGTCTTCTTCTCTTCCCTGGCATCCTTTCCTCCCAGGTCTGATCAAGTGCGTTGTATTATCCCGCAGTGATGATTTGTGGAGGTCTGTGGCTCTAGTAGCATCTGAAGGACGGCACGTTGTGGAGCCTTCCAAAACAATATCATAACCCACATCCATTAGCCATATGGGTTCCATTCCCCAGATTTGCTTGATGCAATTTCTGTGTCCTCCCACAGCGGAGCCACAGTGCACGCCTGAGATTCATTCCATTAGACCATTTTCTTTCTTCTTCTGCTCTTCACATGTTTCTGTTCAGGATCTGTCTTGTCTTTACAACTACAAGCCTGCAACCAGCAAATATTGGATTATTTCTGAATATTATGGGGTTGGTTTTGCAGATGAAGTTATTAGTCTGAAAATAGTTAAAAACGTGACGTCTTCAAATGTTTGTTTTGCAAAATATTCCATTGACATTCATGTAAAACTGAGAGAAACGGACAACAGTGACGTTTGAGAAGAATGAACGCTTGATATTTTATACTTGATTTAATCAGTTTCCAGCACTAGTTTGTATCAACATGAAAAATGAAAACCTTGAATCTGACAGAGGTGTACCTTACATGTTTTTATTTGTATGTTTGCACAGTTCAAGCATTATGTCGCGGTAGGTAAGTACACGCGAAAAAATAAAAAATAAAAGCGTCAATGAAATGTCGTATTTTGATGTCAAGAATAAAAGCATTGACATAAGTAAATGTAGAGAATATGAATGAAAGGCATCTCTTGTTTGAAAGGATTAGTAATCCAAACTCAGACAATATTAAAACAGTTCAATTCATTGATACTCAATGAACCCGACAGACTTGAAGGTTTTTTGACATGTAATCATCTCATAATTAAATGAACGACGCGGGAGCGTTTTCTGTCGGCAGTAATCGGCTGTCTGTCCTGACACGCGGTTAGAAACAGTTTCTGTTTTAAAACCAGGGCAAAATGTGGATCGGATGGTAGTTTGCATGTGATATGGCCACTGGATATGAATATGACTTTATGACTTTAACTTTTTAGCAGTTTTTAAAGTCCCGGGGTACAGTGTGGTCTTGCTTCGGTGCAGGACAACGCCATGCATTAGCTCTCCCTCTGCAGTGCTTCCATTTTAAAGCCTTTAGATTGAAGTTGTGCTGGTGTTTTGCATGGATCCATATTTATTACCGCTGCTGTGTTTGCTGTGTAATTGACTTCTGAAAACATAAATAATGACAACGGTTATGGTCCCCTTTCCCCCCCCCCCCCCCCCTGCTCGTTGGATTGCTCTCGTCCATCTCTCCTCTAGATGCGACCGCAGCAGCCGCAGCCCTACAGTGAGCAATACGTTTGAAACATAGAGTCGACAAAGCTGCATTCCAGGAAGATGAGGTGTCTGCCAGGGGTGAGGGGTTCAATTCCCACGAGGGTCACTCATGCTTAAAATGCAGGCACTCAGAATATCAGAAGGTGCTTGTGTTATATGAGCTGTAGCTCTGCACGATCGAAATGACAAAGTGTTGTATTAGAGCTCAACCAATAATGCAATCTTAAGCCAGACATTGATATTGTCAAATCCAATAATGATATAAATGTGTCAAAACTCTAGACTTTGTATCAGTGACAACAATAAACTATACAAATGCTTCAAAAACACACTAAAGTGGAGAAAAGAAAAATATGATCCAAATCTTTATCTTTCATTCACCCGACCGGTAGTCATTAGAATCTGTTTAAGATTCCTTTCTGTACTGTAACGTCTTGTTTATGCATCACCTGACATGTATGCACACGGCCAGACGAACCTTACAGAGAGGCCCAAAGCAGATATGGGCCCCTATTAGCCACCATTCTGACATCACTGCATTTAGTTTAGTCTGTCACTGCCAGTTCCTATTAAAGACCAAGGCTGGCTTTATTTGATATTTTTCTTACAGTCAACAAAACCAACACTGTGTTAAGTCCTGGTCACATCAGAAAGTGCTCCAGCAAAATGAATCACGGCGTCATTGTGAAGATGTGATTTGAAAAGCTTTTAACGTAATGGCGAGCTAACTGCTAACTCTAGCTCCTCTGTTTTACGCCCCCCTGGCATGTTGTTCACCACGGCTCACCGTTCCATTCAATATTAAACTTAATGCAAAAAGCAAATGAGAAGCTCCACAAGTAGGTTTAAAGATCTAGTGCGTTTCTTGCATGCGGACTGTTTTCAGCAGCGGATGAATCCACATTTAGTGCTGTAGTAGTAGCGGTACGGTGTGTGCTTGATTGAAAATAAACTACAGTGTGTATGTTCGTGCTACTAAAGGAACATGTCACCCAAGAAAGTGTGACTTTCCCATAGAGCTTTGTAGCACATGGGGAGAAGATATATCAGGCTTTATACACACACACAGCACTTGCTAGTAGGATGTGTATGTGGTTTTCCGTGTGCGTTGTTAATTAATTATACACACCTATATTTAGGAATATACACCCTGTGAGCGCCATGTAGCTCTTAAAACGTGGAACCTGCTAATAACAGCCACTTTAGTTGAAGTTGTGTCTTTTACCAGTGCAAACAACACATTTATGAGTTAAAACCAAAAGCGGTGAACTTTAGATGGAGTTCTACAGTGAGCTAAAACCGAACCAATCATCGCGGGCTGTCCTCAGTGTGTAATGACAGGCTTCAGTCTGAAAGTCCGTTCACTTTGTGCTCAGTGTTGCATCACGTCCAGCCGTTCTAGCAGAGTGGAGTTAACAATGCATCTTTGAACTTTTTGTATTCTGAACAATTTCATCACCGCCATCGCATCTGACTCACCATTCCAACTCTATCATTGCTGTCGGCACGCCCGTCATGTCAGCTGTAGGCCCGGTCTAGATGTTAAATTTGAAAAAATAAGCAACAAGAGCGAGAAAACCGCAGACGAAAAAAAAAAAAAATAATAAAAAATCCAAACCCTGCAGTCTTCTATCTGTGAGCTTTTTCATCCAGACAACAAAGCTGACGTGCGACTGCTCCAGCTGTCTACAGACAGGCAACGCACAGAGGCAGAACCACTATTTTTATTTTATTTTTTATTTTTTCTCCAAACTTTGGCTTGTGTTGCATCACGGCACAATGCTTTTGTCTCTCAGCATTAACTCTGATGAAATGCTGCCATAAAAAAAGACTTAACACTCGAGTTTTATTGACATGCGTGGCTTCAGTACTAAATCCAAAGTCATTCATAATTCTATTTCTAGCAGCGAGCTGATTTACTGCCAGTCAGTTCAGCAGAGTAACGACGTCTCTGTCTTAATGAGAGGCAGGTTCATCAAAGTCTGGGAAAAATGACTTAATTTCTTTTTTTTGTTATGGTGATCAAAAAGTATAAGATAAACGACGAGATCATTGGAATGATGGTGCCTGATGTTAATGAATCATATAAATGAGGGGGAAAAAAGCAATTTTATTCAAGATAAAAAAACTACTTCTTTTGAGTTCAGATGTGGGTTATTTAAGGGTTGACTCAGGTTTTTTTTGTCCCATTAGAGCACCCTTACATGTGAAGGTGGGATTGGCCACACACAGGTTTTATCTGACTGCTTTTGTCTGCACGTAGCACCAGTGATCCGGGTGTGATGCTTAATTCTCCTCATCTATCTGCTGCTTTCAATTAGAGCCTTTATGGGGAGGTGCTGTCAGCGTTACCGTGGCAACCGATGTCTGGCAGTACATTGCATCCCCTGCAGGGCTGTGGAAGGGGCGCTTGCAAGTGTTACTGCGCAGTACGTTTTAAAGATTCAAAATTTCTCAGCACCCGGAGGACAGAAACAATAAGCATGAAATACTTAGCAGTGTTGGCAGACTCACGCTGTTCATGGACCCACTTTCTCCTCCTCTGCTTCTTGGCATTGTGTGTGTGTGTGTGTGTGTGTGTGTGTGTGTTGCTGAGGCTACTTTGAATATTAACGGAGGAGCGTCGACAATCTGAGGATGTTGCAAAAGTGTCCAGGAGGCAGAAATAGTACTTCACTGGAAGCGAGCCCAGAGTTATACAGCATATACATACCGCTGTAAATTACCTGCTCGCACACTTTTACAAGCTGCTTCAGGATTCTGTCAAATGAAAATGTCTCATTTAACAACTTACTATTCTCCTATAACACACTTTATGAGCAGGCTTACTTTGATTTCTTAAAATGTTTGTTTTCAGTGATGAGGTTTATGTGAGTGATAAACTGAAATATCAGGAGGCGTTGAGTCTTGGGGAACAGGGCCGTGGCTAAAACTACAGACGCTGATCACGGACTCAATATTTTCTCCTCATATTTTAGGGACCTGGGTGGGATTTGTACAATGTACAATGTACAATTCAAATGTAAACATACCGGCTATGTTTCAGGGGGACTCCGGTCATTTCAGGAGTTTAAGTTCGAATACCTTTAAAATCAATAGAAATTCAATATTTCCCCACATGAACTGTATTTCTGGCAGTGTGGAGAAGATCTTAAAAAATGTACAGCATTGTCTCTCCGCTGGTCATTAATCTCACCAGCAGTTATGTTACTGTTTGCAGCAGTCATTTCTGGAGTAGTTAGCTAGCTAATAGGAGAAGGACAGGAGCACATAGACACAGAGAAAGCACTTATTTTCATTATCTACTAATGTGTCAATTATTTTCCAATATTAGTATTTTGGTCCATAAAAAGTCAGAAAATTAAATATCTCGATCACGGTTTCTCACGGTCCAAATTCTTCTTTTGTCCTGACCAACAACCCAAAGATGCACAGTTTACTTTATACAGGACAAAATAAACCAGAAAATGTTCACAATTGAGAAGCTGGAATCTTGAACGTTTATTTTCTCAAAAAATGTCTCCAAACAATTCACATATTAGCAAAATAAATGGCGATTAATTCAATAGTTGATGACTAATCTTTTAATGGACTAATCACCAGCTGTAGTGCACAACCGTCCAGAGGTTTCCACCCTGGTGACGATCCTGTGAGGTCGTTTTAACAATATGATTGATTAAATAAAGGTTTTTAATACTTAATAATTTTCCTTTAGTTATATTTGCATAGTGTTTCAGTGTTTTGTCACATCTGTTGCTGTGAACCTGTATTTTAATAGCCCCTGTACAAGGATACAGAATCATACCTTGGCAGTATGAGCCTTTTGTGAGGAGATACATTTTCTAGAAAATAGAAATGAATTACAGAATTGGACTTGTGGCTAGTCACAGGTTTCCTGATGGGAATTCGGGCTCATTACCTCCGTATTTCAATAAAAAACCCTGGCTACAGTCCTGATCAGCGGATGAAGAGCGGTCAACCTCAACCATCCTGTGAGAGGAAGGAAGAGTTGAGTCTCTGTGTCCGCTTGTCTGGGCCGAGTGCAGAACGATGCTGACGAGCGGTAATCTGAACCTTCTATGGAATGAGAAAAACACCCGCAGCCTGCTTCTATCCCACCTGTGAGTTATGGCTGTCTTTTATCTGATGGAGCACTTAGTCGCTCGCACAGCCTTGTTTTCAAGTATTCTTTTCACTTACGCCCGATCGATCGCTGTTAATGATGAGTCATACTATTAAATGCGATGACCTGCGGCTGTATTCTATTACCTTGCTTTCTGTAATTAAGGCTCAAGTAGATGCAGTTGGAAAGGCTCGGATGGCCTTTACACGCACGCCGCCGCAGAAGAAACGTTGAGCGCACTTTAAAACTGTTTAAAAGTTTGAATGCTTTATTGGTTTCTGTCGCCCGAGGAGATGAATGTTTTTCGTTAAACTGATCTGCTCGAGTGGCAGAAATTAATGGGCAGTACCGGGCTTTTTTAATTCATACTGTTTTCATTTTTCTATATATAATGTGCTGGAAAATGTAATGTGGAGGTCTCTGGTCTGACCGAGGGGGGTTTTATACTTATTAATAATGTAACATGACAAATCAGGATGTGAGAAGAAGCCCAGAGTGCTATTAGCGGCCCATTCTTTAACTGTCAAAAGCAGGAGGAGGAAAAAAGGCGTCGGGGTAGATTGATCCTTGATCGACGTTTATCAGCTTCATGTCAAAGGTTGCGAGATCCCTTTAGGTCGGCTGCCACAGGGGATAATAAAACCACAGGATGGAGGCGTGTCTGCTGCTCATGTGAGGGTCATCTCAGAAAGTGACTTAATGGTGAATAGTGATTTAATGCCGAGCAAATTTTGCCTTTGGCTTCACAGGTTGGGGACGCCGTACATCACAATAAATATAATACATACAATGAAATTATTATTGTCACCTATAAATCAACATATGGATTCAGGCTGTGCAGAGCCCCAACAATCTCCACCAATCAGAAAAAAAGGCTTAAAACAGCCTTATGTATCCTGTGTGCCAGCAGGGACTAAAACGTGAAGTGGAAGTTTCCTTTCGTTCTTCATCAGTTCTGTTCTTATTATGACTACAGTTTATATATTTGTAAAAAATTCCATTAACGGAAATGAATTCTATGAATAAAAAACATTATATTCTATAAGCTTTGTCCCAGCGCCATTATATATGTTAACTATACTAAGTGTGTGTGTGCACTAATGTTGATGATGTCGGACTTTAGTATTTATTTTCTTTATTGAGTAATCTGTTGTATATTTTCTTGATTAATTGATTAGATGTTTGGTCCAGAAAAAGTTGCGACATGTCGATCGCTGTTTTACGAACTCTAAGCTGACATCCTCTAATGTCGTTTTTTGTCCTGACCAACAGTTCACAACCAAAAGGTATTCTGTTTACTGTCATAGAGGACTGAAAGAAACCAATATTTACAGAATTTGGATATTTTTCCCTTACAAAATGACTGAAATAATCAATCGATTATCAACGTAGTTCCAATTCAATAGTTGGCAACTAATCGATTAATCGGCTGAGCCTTGCAGCTCTAGTGCAGTGTTGCGGCAGTTACAAGACTTTTTGAGTTGCACTTTATTTTGTCATCGAGCACAAAGTTAATAAGGGTACTCAAAATGTTGAACTATTCCTTTAAAACTTTCTTGCATTGGTTTACTGCTGGATTGAAGACTAACATACTAATACATTGTAATATACTCTGATGTTCTTTGTTAAGCATGTTTAGTACAGTGAGATAGATTCATTATTACATACAGATTATACATGTAATTGATGCACCGTTCATGAAGAAAATGCATATTATTTATGTGTCGGCCACACACTGGCTTTCTCTTGCTCCTAGTTTAATTTCCTAGCTCGGAGTCTTTTTAAAAGCAGGAAGCCGTCCTCACAGGTTCTCAGTCCTCCAACTCAGCATTCAGGTCTGCTTTTTGAATGCTCAAAGGGATTTAATAAAAGAATGTGTCAAAGGCCATAGAGAGTGAGAAACTGGAAATATTCTGCAGTCAAAATAAGGAAATCCTATTAATATTTAATGTGTTCCACCATGACAGAGCCGATTTGAAACAGTTTCTCCTTTTTATTGTCAATTAGTTGTGTCGTCTGTAATCACGAGCCAGACCTACTTGCTCTGGCAGGAAGATATTAGAAGTCACAACACTGCGAGGGTTGGTCTTTGTTCTCATACCTGGGTCCCAGATAAAGGGCAGTGCTTATGGCAGTGTTATATTAGTGAAACAGTATCACTTTCACATGTAGTACAGCATATACTGCTGCATTGCTGAATGGGGGAGGGATGGTGGTAGAATAAAGGGGGAAAGATGTTGGCATATCAGAGGTGTCTGGTGTCTATTTGTGTTGTACACGCTTCACTTTGCTAAATTTTGGATTTAAATAAAAGGTAATTTGGAAACTTGGAATTTGTTAATTTCATGTGTAATTTGTACTCGGTCAAAGGTTCACACAAGACAAGGAAACTGATGTTTGTCTCTATCTGTTTTTTTTATAGTTATAATTAAATTTTATGATGTTCATAGCAAACGCACCACTGTGAACTTCAAATCCAATCCTTGAACTTCAAATTCACTTCAAAGTTCAAAAAGGATACCTTTAAGTCTTATTAAATGTGTATTGTGATAAATAGCTATCGATCAATCTGAAAAAGATTTTTTTATTTTTTATTTTTTTGCTACGGTACTGGAGACGCTAAAGAATTAATATGAAAAAATAAATAAAGAATTTAAAATACCCCTCTGCAAAATTACATATTACTTCAAAATGTGACTCTTTTCATTTCATTCTGGTATTCTTAAGTGCATTTATTAAGTCAGAACTTGTAAAGCACTAATAAATATAGACACTAGTCACTAAAGCTGTAAGGAAATGCATTTCAAATCACCGTTCAGTATTGCATCTTTTCCTCTGGGCTCTTTGGGAAAAATGTCAGCAACATCAAATAATCCTCTTTTCAAAGAGGACGGAAAGCAAAAAGAAAAAAAACTCAATAATGTCTTCAGCTGTCAGTTTTCTCCATAAAACTCCATAAAACCTTCACAGGAGTGAAAAAGGCTGAACATTATGCAACCTGTTACGATTCAGAACACAGAGACGGGTGGAAAATGTTTCAGTGTCCCCGCAGGACAAGACTCTTTTCCCTCTGAATCACATATAATGCATCAAGAGTTTTTGTCACAGGATAGACTAAGTTGAAAACATCAGGGTACAGAACGCATACGCTTGGATGTAACCTAAATGTCTCTATCTGCACACATCTGCTGCCATGCCTGCCATATCTCTCAATACGTGGTTTGGATGATGAGGTAGAGATGGAAAAATAAGGTATAAATATAATAAAACATGTTTAGGTTGCTAAACAGCTGCACTGATTGTGTGATTCATTATGCATTTTACACAGCAATTGGTCAAATGTCAATCAAAGGTGCATGTATTAACGTAATTACTTTCGTACAATCAATTTTCTCATTCTAATTTTCATAGGAGGCGTCGTTTTGCTGTCAGTATTCTGTTTATTTTGTCCTTAATTGTGAAACACCTGTGAAGTCTGTTTCTGATGTGAGCGCTACAAACTAATCTGATTACTTTAATGATGTGCAAAGACGACGACGACACATCGCTGTACTACGGAAAGAACGCGTATGCATATTTCTGTCTTTTGTGAGTTTGAGTTTTATGTATCTGGCCCCTGAAGTCTCGTCAGAATCAGGAAATGTTCCAAATTGGACTTTTAATCGAAGCAGGAGGAAAAGGAAGACCAACGCTGGAGTCGGGTATGCTACAGACAACGGGACACAAGAATCAAACAGTAAATCTCCTGCACAGCTTCTCAGCTTTTAGGCCCAGAAGAATCTTATGCCAACTGTTCCTGAAGCGGCAAAGTTTCTCCAGCTACCACAGCGTCGGTGCAGTGGTCACTGTCAGCGCTGAAAAGACTGAAAACATACAGCTCCATTGAGACAGAGAGACTTTAAAAACTGAAGAACGAAAAGGAACACTTCGATCCAACAAGTCATCGATTCTGTTCTTCAGAAGGGGCGGCACATGGACTTCATTTAGAAGTAAAGGTAAGACGATAACGTTTTTTGTGCTTTTTTTTTTTTCTATGCTACAGTTTTGTATATGGAAAGAATGAAATTGTTGCCAATCAAATGGTGAGTAAACTGCACCGTAGCTAGCATATGTTTAGCATATGTCTGTAAATGCAGCCTGAACTTTGACAGTACTTCCAGTTGACAAATTGGCTTCGCCAGCAGCGAACATCTGATCAACATCTGTCAAAACTCACCTTAGACTCTCACTTAATGAACGTGCCAATATTGTCTAGTTTTCTAATTTAGAGCCTGACAGATTAAAGGTGGGAATCACCACGGCTACTGTTCTGAGACGTCACCGATAGCATGTTAGCTTAGCTGACCTTCCAAATTCACACTGCTCATACTAGCCTGCAGCTAACCTGATATGCTAGTCATATGCTAGTTATGATTAGGCTACTATGGTTGCAAATGATTTATTTTATCCCTTATTTACACTTCAGGTTTACGAGTTAGCTAACGAATTTAAAAATAAACTCCTCACCTGGATGTTTAGCTAAAGCAATTTTGTGTTTCCTCCATATAACTCTGGGTTGTAAGATGTTGATAGATGCCCAGCACTCCTTTAAAAACCTGCTGTAGTGTCTTTAAGTTGTACAATAAACCGCCAACTGC
Organism: Pampus argenteus; assembly: GCA_036937835.1. Lineage (NCBI taxonomy): Eukaryota > Metazoa > Chordata > Actinopteri > Scombriformes > Stromateidae > Pampus > Pampus argenteus. The sequence continues at coordinate 16,475,071 of CM072876.1, read as the reverse complement.
CTTATTTGAGTTGCTCAGCATTTGCCAGACGCAGATATCTACAGGGCAGCGCTATGTGTTCTCTGTAAACCTGAAGGGTAAATAAAAGGAGAATGGAAATAGAAAATGAATAGCATGGGTTACTTAAAAAACATAAGTAAACGTTACAAAAAAAGGTGTGAATGGGACATGTTCAGGGACAATACCGACAGTCAGCTCTTTAAAATAACAGTTTGTTGGAAGTGACCGACCTCGGGGTTAACAAATGCATTCACAGGTCACGAGTGTCTTCCATCCCCACTGCTACCTCCATCAAGATGAGGATAGGTGCTGCTTCTGCCTCACAAGCACAGCGGAGATGAGGGGAGGGAGCTGGTGTGGGGGGGTGAGAGGCGGGAGACAGAGGAGGAGAGCGAGGAGCAGGGATTGGATTGTCAGCGAGTGCAGCAGGACGATCCATTCTGAAACGCCAGCGCAGGCCTGGATCAGTACATCTAATATGTGGATGAATGTCTCGACCTTCAGTGGTTGTTTTCATTGGAGGCCACTGACCGGGCACATTGCTCTCTTTGACAAGATTTGCTTAAAGCTGCACTAGGCAAGACTTTTATGTAAAAATAGATTCATTCTAACCAACTTAAATCACAATGGGGCTGGAACTGTGATGAATATCTGGTCCCCTCCAATAGAAATACCTAAATCTGCCCTAATATCTCAAATTAAATTCTGTCAGCGTGCGTTATCAGTCACAGGAAAACTTTTCCACCCACAGGAGGTGACTATATCCTTAACAGAAGAGAGTGGGCGTTTAATGGTGCATTATCTGGATTCAAGCATTACTAATGCTGTGTTTTTATCATTTTTTTTTTGGACATTGAAGTTTTCAGATTTTTTTTTCATGTTGAGATTTGTCATCATTAATGGTCTATAGCAGCATCTCATCATCGGTCCATCCCCACCTATGGCCCATTTCCTCCTATGATCCCAGCGTGAACTTCAACATGACATTAGGACACATTTTGGTTTCCTCTAAAGCGGAGCAGCATCTCTTTCTTCTGGCACCGTGATAAATGTTGCACAGTGAACACCCACAGTCCCAGTGGTATGATCATTTTCCACTCCACCGATCTGACTTCTATTTAATGAGGCTGACACCTTCACGCTCCACATAATGAACCCACCTGTGACTTAGGCTAACTCGTGCAGTCTCAGGCTTTACATGGAGGTGGGAAGTATGTGCCGCTGGGTTGCATCATCTAACACTGATAGCACCATCCTCACTATGCATCTACTGTTAGAGCAAGTCATTCCAACTTTGTTCCATTTACAACAGCCATTAGATCACAGTCTGTTCCTGTCTGACTCTCTTTCTGTAACTCTGTTCCCTCTATGATGAGAATGAGTGTATGAAAAACCTCCAACCCATCGTTTCTCCATTGACTCGGCTGTCAACCATTAGCCCACAAGATATATAGGGTTTAGAAGCAGGCACCTCACTGATAATTAATATAATCTGTTACATTATCTGAACCCTTAATCTGTGTACTGTTTAAGTAATAATCTGACATATTTTATACACAAATGTCCCCTTGTCTGCTTCCTCTTGCTGATTAAACACAATAGTTATTGGAAAAGCTTGAACATATTGTGGCTTCTGGCAAGCAGGAAGTGTGTGTTTTCAGTGTGTGTTTGGAATAAACGGAATAAATGTGATCTCTGGCAAGCGTTTAATAGCAAAGATTGTGTTGCTGCAACAATTTAATTTTAACAATTTATTACAAATTGGATCCAGCGTTTGTGGTTTGGCCATCATTTCTTACTGTAATATTACCCTTGTAGTCACCAAGTTAATAGATGAGATTTGGGAATGCATCGGCATCACTAGAACAGATGAACACGAGCAGTCAAAACAAAAATAAACAGTAAAATCCTTGAATCTGTCCCTGAAAAATGGATGATGAAATGATCTTATTTACTTATTTATTTCGTGAAAGTCCAGAAGTGTTCATTTACAGCACAGTGTCTGGCAAGAATAATGTGTTTGTTTTTTTTTTTGTCCAAGTAGAAGAATCATGTTGGCCCCGCTGCTGCTGTCCGTGGTGCTGAATCAGCCTCTCCTCCTGGATTCCACTGCATGCTGACACACAATGAGAGGATAAGAGCTGAGGCCAGTGTGCTCATCGGCTGTTTCTCACAATAATGGGTTTTACCGTTTAACAAAATTAATGTAATGGTTCTCCGGTTATCTCGGCTGACAGAAAGGCATTTTTACATTCAAGGAAAAATGCTCTTAATCCAAACACTGTAGCTCATTAGCATGGCTAGCCGTCTGGGCTAATAGCTGTCACCTTTCTGAAAACGTACAGCAGGTTAGGGCTACAGCTGCATTTTTATTTGTTTAAAGATAGTTTATAACTAGCATGCCAGTGATGCATTTACAGTCTGTGTTGTTGGTAAAGTTTCGTGTAGTTTTGTGGCGATACAACTCTGCACTTCTGTGCTGTATCATGCATTCTATCAGGCGCTCTGTGCCCTAAGCAAGAAGAGGAAGTTGTAAATAAATCTGTCAAGTTGTGACATGGGCTGCATATAAAGCGTGCAGCTGTAATATGGGCATATGTGCGGCACAAAGCAAATAGATGAGGATCAAGGTCTGTGTTATGAGGCAGATCTTATATGAGCACTGTGATGACTGGAATGTATTTTTATTCTCTGCTGTAAATAAAGTGAGAGGAAGTGGCCATTCATTTTTTTATTTTTTTTTTCATTTTTTCAGTTAAAGTGACCATGTTTTATGAGGCTGGTTTGACTTTATTATTTTCATGGTCTATAGCTAGGTATTGGGGTGTGGGCGCAGCAGATTACAACGTGTAGATTTTATCCATTGTTCTTCTTCCTGTCTGTCATCGGCTTCATTTTATTTTATCAGAAACATTAGCCTGGCTCTCTTCAAAAGGAGAAACAATACTAACACTAATGCTCACTAATTAGTTGATCTTGTTTGATTGATGTTCACAAACAGAAATATCATTTTTTATTAAGAATTATGTGATTAATTATATTTAAATTATATTTATAATTATTGTCGAACAACAGGTTTGCCAGGTTTAGTACCGACTAACATCTGAACTCTGTGTTGTACCAAAGCATGAATCAGTTTATAGACGGGGACGGTTTCTAAACTGTTAACCACTTGTCTCTCACACTGTAGTAAAATAAGAAATACAGTACATAACAAAACTATAGACCCCCGGTCATTATCGCCAAAATGTTAAGTAATTATAAATCCTTTCCATTAAATACAACTTTATTTGTTTTTAGACAACACCCAAGAAGAATAAGGCCAATTAAATAAATAAAAAATTAAACTATAATTAAAAAGGTCCATGTTTAAAAATGAACTGCAACAAAAGTCAGCACACCTTCATTAGTGAGACTCCATTCATTTATTCTTATCTTTATTTTTAATGACGGATCACATGTTGATGATGCTTTTCAGCTGTTTTTTGCTTGAGGGGTTTATGTCGCTCTACCTTCCTCTTTAACATATTCTAAAGATATTATATTTGTTCTAATTTTCACTTTTTTTCTAGAAATAGAAAATTTTTGTGAACATGATTTTTGTGCGTGTTTGGTAACATCTTTTCCTGCCAACATTCTAGAGACTCAGAGTCATCTTTTTATTTAGTATTTGGTCCAAACATCTGAGAATGAATGCGCTGTTGACCAAAGACGTTTAGCGACACACTCGCTCAGCCGAGCTTTCGTCACCGGAATAATAATCCTGATTTGGCTTCAGTGACTTAACGTTCGAGTGCTTGTGTTGATGTGACTCCATTTTACTCCCCGGCCTCCAGCTGATGCTCTCTACATTATTTGTCAACACAGCAGAGCATTACTTATTAATGGCTTCTTCATGCTTTATTAAACTTACTGTCATAACACCTCATCTGGGACTTCAGAGGAAGTTCACTCATCCTCCTCCCACTAGTGAAAAATAACTATGTTGAAATGTCTAGTTGTTTATTTCTGTATATTTACTCCGATTCCCTCACGGGATGCAAAATGCCAGCGTTTATAGAGCCTGGAGGAAGTTAGATGAAACTTTAAGGGATGAAGCTGCTTGCCAACAGTCTGCCTGATGCATGCTGGGCATCTTAGAGGTGTGTTTGCATCCGTCAGGCAGGCAGGCAGGGCATCGTCTTTGGCTCGCTTACTCGTCGCCATTTATCTTTCCTCTTGATGTCCATTTGCAGAGCGTCACGCCTGATGATTCCTGCAATCTAAAGTTATCACCACCTTACCAGCCTGTGCAGTTATGCCAAATGGGCCCGGTGCCTGCCAACACGGCCCCAGCTACCGGCGCCACTTCTAATCAGTAGGCGATGCCGTCAAGAACCCAAACAGCTTGGTTATTTTAGGGCAGGCCTCTCGTCCTGCGTCCCCTGCAGCATCTCCTGCAGGGCGGCTGTCATCTTTATGGATGTCACTCGCTGCAGGAGGACACGACCATGCTAGCCTTGGCACGAGAAGTCCTCTGGAAAGGGCTCAGTGCCAAGGCTAAATTATCTGAAACTCTTCTTAAAGATCCCATGGTGGGTTTTTTGGGGGGGTTTTTACACCCTCTCTACAAACTTATTCAGTGTTCTTAGACAAACTGGCCTCTCTCATACTCTCAGCCTTCTGTTTAATCCACTTCAAAGCACTGGCGGTAAAGATATCCTCAAAAACATGTGTGGAATCGTCTTTATGTGCAGCGCCACAATGCTTCACCTGGACATATAATGGCAGAAGGAGATGCAATCTGTTTTCACTGTCTGCTTTTACACGCAGACAAAGGAGATGATCTTATCAACACCTGAGTGTGGCGTGATGTTGCACCATCTCGGCTCGGATGATCAAAGACAAGAAAAACAAGTTAATTGGCACTCCCCGGAGACTCTGAGCTGTAGGATGGAATCCAGCCTGTCTCAAAGCAGCAAAAAAAAAAAAAAAGAAAATCTCTTTGAAATTATGCAATGTTAAAGTTTGCAATGTTGTACAGTTTGTCATTTAAACAGGCAATTTAGAAATGAGACCAGACAGACGATTCTGAATGCAACTAAGTTTTCACTGAGCTGGCAAAACTGAAGTTGCACTCAGCAGGATTTCCATATATATGAAAATATACCCGTCTAGCTAGCTGAAGTCACAGAGTGGAGATGCTATAGAAAGAATGACCCACCTTCTGTAAATGTTTCCTATGCGACCAAAAGAAAACTTCTGTGTTTGCTATAAGACACTCTTCATCTGACACAAACCGCTGACTCACGTTTAATAGAACCATGCTGGTGCAGAATACACATCTGGTTCACTTGTTTCCAGTCATTTCACTGCAGTATTAAAATACTCAGTGTGCAAATACTTGACGTTAGCTTGATTTAAGTGCTCCACATGGCCGGATTAACTGATGGGGCCCTCTTTGCATTGTGTGCAGTATTCCTATGCTGGAATATTACAGGTCATTGTCACATGACATTACATGAATTTTCACAGTAAGCACACATTTATGTGAAATAATGAGGATCCTAAAACTAGATTCAACCCACAGCGAATCATTACAAACCACCACACAGTTTAACTGAACTGCCCTGTTGATAACCCAGCATCGGTCGTCCATCACAGACGACATTATGTTGTCTTTACTTTTTGTAAAAAAAAAAAAACCTTTATTATTTACTTCTGTGCAGTAATGCAGTTGTTTGAAAAGACTCTGAGAAGAATGTCTGCCTGTTGGTCTGTTGAAGGATTTCCAAAGCACTTTAAATTGTCTTATGATTGAACCAATAAATAAACTTGGCTCATCTTATCTGACGGTCAGCTGCCAAACACAAACCTTTCTAAAGCAAAAACTTCTGCTTTTGTTTTGGGAGACAATTCACAAATCTAGATGTTTTTTGTTTTTTTTCAAGGTCCATCACTTGTTTCATTCATTCATTCATTGATTCATTCATTCATTTTAACAGATGTAACTGATGGGCAGTGAAGATGACATGGTTTTGAATCGTCACACTCATGAATAATCATATCTCACTAGAGAGGTCTATAGGTCTCATGTATGATGTGATATAGAGCTATCTGAGACAAATGTATGAGCTATAGCATCTTTTAGATGTTTCATAGGCTATTTTGGCTAAAATGAACTAGCGTTCTCATTCTATACGTCACTGTTTAACACCCAGCAGCACAGTGTGTCTCTGAGCCTCATTACATGTCAGGTCTCTGGCAGGAAAATTGGTTTTAGTCGACGGTTTAATTACTTATCATCAAGCTGATTAGATGTTTTTAACTGAAACTTGGCTGGATCAAAGCATCAGTGCAGCACTACCGTTGACTTCATGAATGAGGTCAAAGTTTTAGATAATGACAAGCGAGCTTTAATAATTTAACCAATAATTAAACAATCGTGCTAAAGAACTCCAGAGTGGATCATTTTAGACTTCCTCGGTGTGTGAAAGACTTCACCATGGATTTAATTATCTCTATGGTTCTATCTCACAATATCAATAGTGAGGAGCAATTTAAATTCTAAAATTAAAAATGATAACAGTGTTATGGCACCTGCTAGGCTTTAAATAATTGTAACAATAAAGAAAATGCCATAGTGGTAAAAATCCATGAAGAGATTTGTTGTAAAGATACTAATATTACATATACAGACGCTGACTTGACCTACAGTAGATACATTGGAGAACTGTGTTGGTTCACTGTTTAATTCTCACTATAGTGTTACTGGATTTCTGAGGCCAATATTAAAATTTAAAATTGAGTAAATTTTAAATATTCAGTAACAAGATATTAATTTGTATAAAGGACTTGGATGTAGGACTTGAGTGTTGATGCAAAGTCCACTGTATGCAAAAATGCACATGCCATTTATTTTTAGACACTCACTAAATATTTCATTCTTTTTTCATTTCTTATACTTCATTTGTTTTTCTGAAAAGCTGCTGCTCTATTCCGTCATTCATCTCAGTATTTAAAGCACCATCAGTCACAAACCTGCAGCCTACTGATGTGATGATAAATAAATGCTGTTCATTTTTAAAGAGTTACTTGTGGGTTGTTTATATGAGCATATGCAGACCGAGCGCGTGCCTCTCCTTGTTGGACCACAGTTAAGCACGAGTTAAGAAACCACTCTAAGTTGCCACTCATTTATCTTCTGTCTGAGCAAAAACACACAAACACAAAAGGCCCTGCCGCCTTCTTAGTTCTAATGAGCCTAAATGGGTCTAAATGTCAGGGAACAAGAGCAGCTGCTGGAGCCTGGCAGGCCCCTGTCATACTGGTAATAGTTGACTGGCACATACAGTCTGCCACAGGAGCTGGGCAATTACATGGGCAGACAAACTCCCTTATCTCTAATGAACACTTGCAGTTGCTTTAAAAGCTTTCACATCTGTCCAGGCAGGGAGGTTGTGGATGTGTGTATGCGTGTGTGTGTGTGTGTGGGGGGGGGGTTCTAGTCGTCTCTCACCATCACGCAGTCTCCTCTGCACTGCTTCAGCAATTTGTGTCTCTTTTTTCGGAGAATGAGGGCCGTTACTGTGGAGGGTTGTGAGAGGTGGCAAACAACGCAGTAGCCAAGCTTTTCTATAAATGATAGGCTTTCAGTGTAATCATCTTGAATTGCTTAAAGTTGCTTTTCCAACCAAACCCCTCTATCTACACTTTACAGCCAAAACAACCCCACTTACTTCGCTATTAGCTCAACCTGTGTCAAAGTTAGAGCAGCTTGTTACATAAAAACATCAATCTCTACCTCTAGTGATATCTGGCCATCTATCTATCTAGATATCTGTCTCTGAGATTTATGCCAAGACCACCAGAACAGTCCAATACAAAACTAATATAGGTATAGATCACAATGGGCTGTGGGTTTGACATTGTTAATGCATTAGTCATCTTTGTGAATCACTGCCCACATCAAATAAATCTGGTGTTGTGCTTATAGACGGCTCTTTTTTGTTTCTAGTCACCTCAAAACAGCTACCTGATGCTGCTGAGAGTAACAGTGAACCAAAGTAGTACATTTGTGGGCCATAAAAACACAAAATAATGAGCAGAGAGATGATACAATGCTCATTAGAGCTGAGAGGAACAGCAGTCAGGTGATAATTCTCTGTACGTCTGGACTGCGAGCGATCACGTTCACATTACATAAAGATATTTGATCCATATAGAATTATTGATTATTGTAGCATTAAAACTTGGTCAGACAAATAAAACCCCCAAGCTATCTGCATGGATAGATACCACTGGAGGTAAGAGAGAAAATATGTCTAGGTAATTTGGGTGAATAGTCCCTTTAAAGGTGAAACCTGTAATTAACACATATTCACAGAATAACATATTCACAGGGTGCCAGACGTATCTGGTAGAAGGGGTATTGATTTCAAACAACAATGTCCGTGTTCATTTATTCATCCACACATCCTGATTATGTTTGTCCTTGCATACCGACTCACTAACAATGCTGCCGTTCCTTTTTAAACCTCCATCAGCATTCAAGACACTTGAGAATACAGAAACAAACAAAGAGGAGACTGCATTTTGATAACTCTAACTGGCCGCACCTGTGTGTTCCTTACAAATTGCATCAGCTAAGATTAGCATGAATCCGCGTGGAAGCCTGACACAGCAAAATGAAAGGGTTAGAAAGAGAAGCTGAGCGGAGGATGATTATGGGAAATCTCAAAGCGAGCCTATCTCTGGCACACACACGAGCTGTTGTCAGTCATCAGAAGAGCGTGGAGACGGTGAGGAGACAGAGAGCGGGTTGTGTTTATTCTCCACGAAGGCGGTGTAGTCCGACTGACGGCCGGGGCTGCTGGTGACAGGGCAGCACAGCGTGATTGACTGCACGCCCTGTACAGATTATCACCAGGGGCTAAGGAATAAAGCAGAATAAACCCGGTGCTATCACATGTCACCGTCCCCGTACGGAGGAATACGCATGTCACCCAAGTCTGACGGATTGTCTGGGCAAATGTAACGGTGGCGCCTGAGATAGCGAGGGATTACATTTTTTCATTAAAGCTGCACGAGGCAGCCTGGAATGCTAACAGCTCTGTACGTCAGTAAGAGGTCACATCATGTAGTGTGATTCCAGGAAACTACACACAGCCAGGACAGGGAAGGTGAACGGTCAGGCATGGGTCAGTCTGCCCGGGATAGAGCTCATACGCTCCTCTTTAGGAGACTGTAAATCACTATCACTGTGGTTTGTAAATTGTCTTCGCCAGAATCTGGGCCAATATTGGAAAACTATGTGGTAACTCAATGTTCTTCTCAATCACTGTCAATTGCTGTGATGGAGACAGATGCGTCTGGTCAGGTCGTCAGGTCAATACAATAATACAGTCAGTACTGCCAGTGTTGAGGAGTACTTAACTCCATAGACTGACTGTAGTTCAATTAGTAGTTTAACAACAATTTGCAGTAGTTGGATATTTACTACATTCAAGTATAAGTAGCCTTTTCATGTAGGAAAAGGATGAAAACTACATCAGCATTTTTCATCACAGACCTAATGCATAAATATGTAGATGTATTATCTCAAAGGTTCATGTCAGCCATATTGTAAAGCATGTCGTTAGCTTCCTACCTTTTAGTTAGCTTTGGTTTCAGTTCAGTACTGCTAATCTATTACAACTCACTGCTACTTTTATAAATCAAAACTATGTTTTTGTCATGTAGTAAGCCTGATTTAGTCTTAACCAGGGACTGTGGTATATTCACTTATGTTCTGATGTCCAAGAATGGATAGTGGGTTGTCAAATCAAGCCCAGAATTTACACGAAAGGCAGGAGTCATGGAAATATGAATATGAACTTTGTCCTTTTTTGCAAAGGACAGCTGAGTCTGCTATCTCAGATATCAAAGCATCCTTGGACACATTAACAGGAAGAGTCCCTGCTCACATCTGCATGCAACTCCAATTTAACTATGACACAAAAATGAATACAACAAAGATAGATTACCTACATTAAGAAACACTCTGTATGTTGATTTTCATACTGAAATGAACTAACCCCAAAGGGTTCCCGGAAGGAAATCGATGCGTGTATTTTTTAAAAGAAGCTTGTCTTTAAACAAAAATCCTTGCAGCGCTTTTGTATACATGGACTTGATCAGGGTTAGTTCAGCAGCAGCCAATATGCTAAACATCCACGGCCTCTTGACCTTCCTCTACTAGAATTCTCTTTCAAGTGAATGTTATGTGAATACATAAATGAGATCGATATGGTCCAGTGTCTGACTCATTCAGCAGCAGCAGATGAAAGCACTACCAGAGCAACACACAGCTTTGTGGTTAACAACCGCTCATATTTTCTGCTCCATGAATTAGATTGGATGATCAGAGTTGGCTCGACCCCTGTAGACCAGCATTCCTGATCGCTGGTGTCATAGCTGATAGAAACAGCTTGTAAAAGAGATTCAAAGCATTCATCTCTGTTACAGGGCACGTATAAAACTACAGTGGAATCTGATTGGATTAGCAGCCTTTTATCAAGACCTCTCTGATTTTAGCTAATAAATTATACAATAATGTTGATGGTATTTGTTGATGCAGCACCTGTTTATATTTTATACTTTCATGATTCCACCGTCATCTTCAGATTACAAATCTTTTCTCATCAACATCCAAATTAAAGTGGATTGCCTTTGCTAGATCCATAGCTGGATCATAAGGGACGAGTAAAGCCAGTGACACCTTTCACCAGGCACCACACGAGTGCAAATCAATCCCAAGGTTCAACCTTTTAAGTCTTTATGGAAGCCACCACATAATTGGCTTTGGCTGTCTTCAATTATGAGTTTTCTACAAGTCTGGTTAGAGATTGACCATCTTTTACTGGCTCACATTTAAAAGGCCTTCACATGGGACCGGGGCACGCTCCCCTCTCAGCTGGCTGGTGGCAGGACACTTCCTGCCTCGACTGTTGATGGTGAGCTGTCCTGAGCTTTACCTGAAGGTTGTCACTTTTACAGCTGACCTTGAGCAGAGATCCTCTCGGTAATTTATGGCAAATAATGTTCTAAGGAGTCTAATGTCTGAGATTCACTGTCACTTTGCACTCAACCATCACTCTGCCTCAAAAGACAATCTGCACTCGTGACAGGACAGTCCCATAAACAATATTGCCAGCCACCTTGGTGTCCTATCCAATTATGTGAAAAGGGAATTAAAAGCTGCTATTTTTTAACAGATGTTGCAAATTTATTACTAGCTTCACATACATATTACAACTAACTGACTTAAGGCATCATTACTCGCTGTGTGGATGCCAGCAAGGCAATTTATCATTTGAGTTTGGGGCGTGACCAAAAGAATCGCATGAGCTTCAGGAAGTGACCAAAGGAATCAGACGAGCTTCAGGAAGTGACCAAAGGAATCAGACAAGCTTCAGGAAGTGACCAAAGGAATAAGAGGAGCTTCAGGAAGTGACCAAAGAATAAGAGACTCTTAAGTGCAACACACATTAGCTATGTTGCACAGCATCACATTATTTGATACAATGATTGAGGTGATGATCCTGCCTACTTGACTACTATGGCAACAAATGATTAAGTGTAAGACGAGCTAAAAACACTTGTAGACATTGTATGAAAAAGTACTCCAAAATACAGACCTTCAATATATTTCATTACAATATATGTGGACGAAAGCCTGAGCAACATGTTTCTGTGTGAAAGGGCCCCTTTGAGTCTTTGGTATTGGTATTGGTCCAAGTAGCATCATGTACAGTTAGTAAACCAGGAATTCCCAGTACTCTCTGTACTTATTTCAGATCCCACAATTCTCACAACAGAAATAAGTGGGTTGTCACATTGCTGCTTGAGTTTTTAATATTCTGTGAGAATGGGCAAAGATCCAAATTAATGACATACAAATATTATTTAACTTATTCTTTAATGGTAAATATTAACAGAAAAACAACCCAACCCAAATGATATTGTAATGTAAAGAAACTGTAATGAAGTATGAGGCTGTGGTATGACCAGTGTACATCAAGCCTCCTCAAAATTATCCTTCACATACATACAAGCATAGATATATTCAAACAAACCTTTATTTAAAACATTTAGGCATCTACATTACAACCAATACAATGAGTTTGAGGTGCTAATATTTCTCTTTTAATATACAATAAGTAGCTTTTTTCACCCAAAGGCAGGATTTGTATTGTTTGCTCTTCTTGAAACTCAGTTAGTCTAGTTCCCACTCTTACACTTGTCGCTCATTTTGATGAGCTGTCACCTTAAAATGGCATCTAGCCTGAGGCAGAGGGGAAGCGGCATCTCTAAAGACCCCACAGGTGTTTACTAAAAATTCTACGGTGAGGTCTTCTGTGTTTTGTGGGTGGCACATTTTGCACTGCTTTTCTGTTTTTTACCGCTCTCGTTGTTCTAACAGTATAACTTCCTTCTGTTTGACAATGTTAACCCAGTTCAGTGCTGGCTGGCCTACAAGAACATGGCATACATCTCAAAACACCCCAAACATTACTGGTTCTTTGACTCCTTGTCTCCTTACTTTATAGGAGACTACTACGGTGTAAATAGAATGTTTACATGCATTTATCCATCAAGATCATGGTAAGCAGTGGAAATTACTTTGTTAAATGTGTGTTACTGAAAAGTCTGAAAAGACTACTTCAACTTTTTACATAGTATTTCTGCAGCTGCTGCTGCCCAACATGCTGTAAACCCTTAATGCACAAGTATAAATTAAGCTTTATACTTTAAAGATTCTGGACCTCTGAGCTTAACTTAAATTAATGGATTTTTATAGCTACTTGGAGGCAAACTGCTAATACAGAGCTGCCAACTTTTCAAAAAATCTTGGAGTGAGATTCTGTCGGGGTTGACCATAATTTTTGCCCCAGACGCCCCGCACACAGCCACATATGCGTTTTACCCATGTTGTGCATTCTGGTGGTTTGTTGGGCCAAAAGCCACTGATAGAGGCGGCCTATTAGAGATGGACAAGATTAGTTACATTATGTATTACAGGATTGTGTTTAAGTCGGTATTGAAATTGTGATTACAGTCAATGGTATTCCACTAATTCTTCACTGAAAATGTAAGTATATTTAAGTATATTTAAGTATATTGTTAATTAAGAACATTAAAAATGACACAAGATTAGTTGGGGAGAAATAATTTTAATTATTCAAAGCCCACAAACAAAACAAATAAATTGCAACAAATAAAGTGCATCAACTTTAACACTATTAATAAGTGCTTTAAAATAACACAATGGCTCATGAGCATAAGCATTTGTGGGCAATGTTGTACTGGTCTGTGGCCTTCTTGGAGGCCATGATGACCTCTGTAGGGGGCTCCCATCTGAAGCAGGGTTCCAGGTTGGCCATCTTTGTCACCATTATGGAGGACAGGGTGCCATCCAGTGCCAGGCTATTTCTTGTCTTGGTCTTGTTCAGGCCCACCATTGAGAACACCCTCTCCGCATTTGCATTGGAATGGGGCAACACCAGGACCAGCTTGGCGATGGCAGAAAGCCTCTCAAACTCTTTGGCTCCTGTCACCTATGGAAGTTGACCCAAGACAAAAGGGGAACACATACCCCACATATTTTTATATTTCCATAAATATTGTTTGTAAGTATACAGTAACAAAGTTCAGATAAAAGCAACAGAAATAGCCAAGCCACACCTGTAAGACAAATAAAATGTGTACCTTATTTTTACGTGTTGCCATTTCCGCCCAGAAGCTTTCCATCTCAGTGTCGTCCTGAAGGGAGGTCAGTGGCATAGTCTGATAATTCAGAAACTCTTCAGCCAATTGATCGTGCTCTTCTGGCCCATGGTACGGAAGGAGATGAGGAAACCTACAGTATTTATTAAAACAGTTACTGGTTGTTGCATTTTAGATAAAGTTTCATCAACCAGCAGCAGTAAGGAGTGAACATACCATAAAAAGAATATGATACTGACAGCAATTTAAGAAAAAACTAACCTTTCAACAAAGTAGAGGGCATCTTCAATGCCACTTTCAGCTCTCCTTCGCACATCAACAAATTGTGTGTGTTTTATCAGTGGCTCTTTAAGTGGAAGCTTCTTAAGTGCATAGTCCACAGCACTTGTAAGGAAACCCAAAACTGCTTCATGAAATGTATCCACCTGTTGTGGGGAGATGTCACCCTCGTCCAGGAGTCGGTTAAGCTTAGCCCTGGTTGTGAACCCAATGTTCAACCTCTCTCCTGTAAAGATACAGCATCAGGTTAACATAAATGGTATAACATACTGAAACAGTAACATCAGCTTGACACATAGGGTATGGGATCCAAACAGAGGCTCACTATTGGAGGAACTACCATAAACCTTACACTTCTACTCAAAAGGCTGGATCATAACAGTGCTAACCTGGCAAATGGTTTGCCTTCTCTTTATAGGCCATTTCATATGGATCCTCATGGCCTTGCAGTCTATGTCTATGTTTTATTTTCTGTCTTAATGTCAAATCATTTGGAATACTGTACATCTTAAGAGTTCGAATTGCTAAAAAGATAAAGCCTAACACTAAATAAACAATGGTTTTGAACTTCTGTTTTGAACATGCATAACGTTACACTAAGTTAACAAGAAGTTCCCTCCTGTAGACAACTGAGTTTACATTCATAACACAAATGTAACTTCACACGCAGACAAATTTCATTCAAGATTTAAAGTTTTAAGAGAATAAGGACTTAATTGACAATAGGTCATTCATTGTAACTAGTGGGGGGCATAAGAGTCTCACATTAACACAGTGCGTTAACGGCCCACCACTAATTGTAACATACCTTGAATTTTCTGTTGATAACGGAGGGTCTTCAGAAATGATCCACCGCGCTTGACTCCTTGTAACTCTTCTTCTGTCGCAGACGGGTAGGCAGCGAATACTCGGCTGGCGCTTCGCAGCACCATCTACCGTCGCGGAGTTGCAAAGGAACGAACGTGTCTCGGCCCAGATGATTCTTTAGCGTAAGAAATTGGATGTGTGGCGTGAGTGCGTGTGGAGACGGGCAAAACCGTGTGTCACACGGTGAAAGCGTGAGAGTTGGCAGCTCTGCTAATATATTTTCACCTTATAAAGGTGATTTTTCAGACTATAAGGCACATCTAAAATCATTAAGTTTTCTGAAAAATCAATAGTCAGTTGAATAGTTGAATAAAGTTTGATTTATACAACAAACGTTTTGTTTTTGCTTATTGCGCCTTATAATCAGATGCACTTTATAAGCTGGTGCGCCTTATGGCCCGAAGCATATTAGCAAATGGTTGCTGATTTACACCTGATTAATGTAAATCCAACATTCACTCTCCTTCTAGCTCTGTTTTCTACAAGAACTGCTACAGTTGTGTCACTATATTCACCAGCTAAGTTGCTAACTATGTCTGTCTGCTGTTTGGTGCCGAGCAGGTGGTATACTGTGGGTTAATCAGAGCTTTTTTGCTGAAAATATCTGCCTGCGACAGTTAGAAATGAGGTTGGTAAGAGTGAATCAAAACAGTAAAACTTAAAAATGTAAAAGAGACGTAGAGCTGAAGGGTAGTGCAGAGATTTAACATTACACTTATGCATTTGATCCATTGTTCATGTATAAATATTGATCAGTGCAGCTATAAAGATTCTGTAAAATGGGATGGTTGGTTGATCTTCTGGTTGTATGTCAGTGTTTGTGGTCGATATGTTCACTGTTTAGTTTTGTGAAATTCAGACATTTTAAAAATTAAAGCAAGTCTAGGTCTGTTGGAGAATTATGATGTCAGTAATTCAGTTGATTTTCCAGCTGTAGTTGTATTCTTTCTAGTGATCCAGTTAGCTAAGGCGCAAACTGACACATTTGACCTTTTATCACGTCCCTCTATTTTATTTCTCCCCTAAACTTTATTTTGTCCACTTGGACTCAAATGAAGACTAACCACACTAAGTAAGCTAAGTAAATTTGGGGTTTTGTCCAATGACTGACTTGAGAAGCCGGGAATCAAACCTCCAGTCTTCCGGCTAATTGAAGCGCTCTACCTCTGAGCCATAGATGGATCATCTTGTTGCCATGGCTCATCCTTCTGTCATTGACAGATCAAGCTGCTGCATGTGTCGCCGTCTAGCTTTGATGAAACCAGCAAGTCTCACCCATTAATAATTACAATCCGACACACAAGGACATCTGTTTCCCGGGGCTGTATCAGCACATACACAGTAACTTGATGCAAGAGGGCTAAAAGTGGACTCATGAGGTGACACTGCAGTTTTTCACCCGACCGCCTCTCTCTCTCTCTCTCCCTCTCTCTCCCTCTCTCTCTGTCTCTCTCTGTCTCTCTCTATCTCTGCCTGGCTGTCTCGGCCCGATGCCAGGTTATGTTATAAATTAACGCATTAGCAGTTTTGGTTTGGCTCCTGTGGCCTGATAAAAACAGGTTGCGCAAGGCCGAGATCCTCACAGCTGTAGAGGTGGGATAAGAGCTAGTGGACATGAAAGCTATTTGTCATTGTTAATTATTTGACTGCTTTAGCCCCGCAAAAGACATCCAAACTAATTAACAAACACAACTAGGAGAGCAGCAGGGGACATCATGGCCGCAATAACAAAGGGGATTGTTTTGGCTGTTCTTGAGATAGACTTTGAGTCCAGAAAGCTGAATGACTTTATAAACTAAACTTTCTAGTACTTTGGGAATACAATTTGCCGATTTATAATTCCTATATTTCTTTCCCTTGCGAGATATAAGTAATTTTATAAGGTTAAATATATAGCGCATCTTTGTCCACCCCAATTTTTTAAACAAGCTTTTTTCTCAGTATGGGAGGTTTCTATTAGCATTATAACAGTACAGTTCCCAGATATGTAGACTCACATTCATGTACACATTTTGGGGAAATCACAACTGAAGGAATATGAGTGTCCCTGTTGATCCTTCTCCAGCTGTTTCTTATTTTTTTTTTTTGGTGGTTTTTGGTGTTGCGTGACCCCCCAGACTTGGTGCACCTCTATTTCTGTCCTCCTCCTCACTGAGACAATGTTCTGCTCTCTGTGTGTAGGAGGGTTTTCTTTGTGTAAAGTGGTGGTTGGAGTTAAATGACTGGGTCTCCTGGACACACCGTTTTAACCACCATGTTTGTGTTCACTAGAAAACTTGATGTATGGGTTTTATACCGTTGATGTGACGGGTGACACATGACAACAGTATCCAGTCATGTCATGTAATGACATAATGCCAGCTACACTTGCTCAACGGTGTGGTTAAAAGCTCTCAATGAATTAGTAAGTGGACCTTTTGAGCTTTGATTCTCTCCACCCCGTGTCCATTCTGTTTCCAAAGGACAAGAATGAATATCCATCCATCCATCCATCCATCCATCCATCCATCCATCCATCCAGAATAATAAAAAGAAGAGTAGATGTTTGAGTTTAGACTTTCTTAACTATATATTAGTGGTGTATGTATGTTGTAGGCTAAGAATGAATATCTGTGTATAGTAGAATTACACTTCCTTCCCTGTGGACAAAACATATGGAACACTTCTTATTATAACACACACTCCAGTACACCACCACCACTACCACCACCACCACCCACTACAACCTCAATAATAACCATAAAAGCAGAATTATCACCTTTCTGACAACGTCAGCATAAATTGAAAATGTATAAGCTTCGTAAAGGTAGAATTTATGGCAGAGCTGTTGTATTGGATTGCAATAGATTGCACAGGTGTTCCTAATAAAGTGCTCGGTACAAAACTAAGAGAAATGATGCACTCACCGGTATGAATCTTTTTAACCTTTGATTTAAAGTGGTCTGGTAGGTAAATATGTGTAGTCTGTGTGAAGTTTACCGATGCCAAGTAACATAATGTCACATCATTTCTCAGCTTTGAAATTAGCTATCAGTTCTTGCCTCCTTGTGTGGAAAACTTGTATTATCTCCTTTTTCTTCACATTGAGTGTCCGCTACTGGCAGTCCTGCTCTCCTCTATGAGTTCTGTTCTGTTTCATCCAAGTACGACGCCGCTGTTGCTTATGACACTCAAGTGGATAATTAGAAATAAGCAAACTAATTTGACCAGAGCATGAAAGTACGCGAGAACTCTTTGACCTGCTAAATGTCTCAGGGGTAATTTATCTAGACGGTTCAGCTCTTTCAGTGTGAAACAGTAATTTTGCAAACTGTATTCTCAGGATAGTTTTGCCATTGCTGCAAATGATTCTACATAATAAAAAGTGCCATTGTGCTGGGATATGTGCGTCAAATTAATCTGGCTAATGCCTCTTGTATTGGAGTAATAGCGGGCATGGATTTTTTTCATTTTCCTACTGTAGAAGTAAGCATGTTTCATCATTGTACTGAGCAGTGATAAAACTCTTCTTTGCTCTCTCTCTCCCTGTCTCACACTGTATCTCTCTGTCTCTCTCCCACACTCCCTCTTTCATCCCTCATGCGCTTTTGTATCAGTGAAACTAAAACTTGGGAGAAAGTTTTTAAGGAGAAGCTCCGATTAAAAGAGAAAGAAGGGAAGTGCAGAGGTTTCAATTCTATTAAAATGTCTTAGTGTCATCCAAATTATACAACACAATTCATTGATATTGAAGCCTTTTCCAAACTACCATCTCTAAGCTTTTTACTTTCTCTTTGCCTTTTTAACACCTCATATTGTGCACCCATTTGATATGATTTATATAAAAAGCAATGACAAATATTCAGTTTCTTTGTATATTTTTGTAACACAAAATATGACGTGTGTTTATGTAGGCTTGAATCAACCAATGTAATGTAATAATATCATGACATCCACCCAGCAATCAATTCTCAACTTGTAGCGGCGCAGAGCTAAGATTCAACATCATACTACGTTGGTCACAGTGTTTTCAGGAGTCCTTGTAAGACTTGCCCACTTTTTAGCTGTCCAATCAAATGCCATCCCAGTTCTATAAGCAATGTACTAAAAACTGACTTTTACTGACGTTGCTACAACAAAGTCTGATGAGACAAGAAACACAAGCGTACACGTGAAAAGTCCAACCAGATTAAACCACATCTGAAGGTGAAACTGGAGTTGTTGTGAAGTTGAGTTACATTTAAACCAGGAAGTCGGTGTGTAAACTGTGATGGATGTTTACAGCTGATGGTACCGTTTCTTTTTAATTTTCACTTCCAGATAACTAGTTTTGGGTAGGATTGGACTACTGAAACAAGTTGTCTAACTTTGTCTGTTTGGTGCTGGTCAGGTGATTTCTGCTTATATGTTGATTTGTTCTGTACATGTGACATCATTGCACGTCTGTCCGTCCTGGGAGAGGGATCCCTCCTCTGTGGCTCTTCCTGAGGTTTCTTCCACCTTTTTCCCTGTTAAAAGGTTTTTTGGTGGACAAGTTTTTCCTCACTTGAATCGAGGGTCTAAGGACAGAGGGTGTCACTCCCTGTACAGATTGTAAAGCCCTCTGAGACAAATGTATTTTGTGATTTTGGGCTATACAAATAATTTGATTTGATTATAACATCTGTTGCACCTTGAAATAAGGCTGATGACACACTGAAATAAAACAATACAAAATCAATCCAATGTGCTAAAAGAGACTAAAATGCTACATAGAGCTGAGAGGAACTGTAAAGTCGCATCATTCACTACGAGTGTCACTTTTCAGATTACTTAAAAAGAGAATTCAGAAATCAACACTGTATCAGAGTGTGGAGAAATGTATTATCTCCTTTTTATACACTGTGTGTCAGCCAACTGGGAATCCTGCTCTCCTCTATGAGTTGTGTTCTGTTTCATCCAAGTACGACTCTGCTGTTAATAATTAGAGAGGAGGTGTAAGACGCAGCCGATTCACCGGAACAATCTGTTACACACAGAGCTGTCTCGTTTTAAAAATGAAAATGAATCTACTCTAGTGCATATTTGCATAAATTAAATGAATATTTGTTCTGCAAGATTTGGCAAACACATTCCTGCCACTGCGATGTGTAAGCACGGTCATGATTGGCATAGTCTGTTGTCCTACTGGAGCGCTTATCTCCACGCCGCGGCGGCGATACCAGCGAGCAGCACGCAGGGTTCACTGCCGTATGCATGACCCTATCATATGTGATTTACTAGATTTCCTCTGTGTGCAGTCACTCATCGATGTGATTAAAGTGCTTCACGTTCCCTCGGGGTGGGAGATGACCCAGCAGCCCCTGACCTCCTGGGTTAGCCTTCAGCACCGTAATCAAAACGTACCCTGGAAGCTCTACGGCCTGGTCCCGTTTGAGGCGAAACGAACTAAAGCACAATATCATTCTTATTGATTACTATGTGCTTTGACTTCAAAATTGATGCTATAATAATCTCATAATTGGGTATCACTGCACTAAATAACCCTGCGTGAGATTAATAATAGCCTGATTTAAAGCAGAGAATTGGAGTGTCTGCAGATTATATATCGTCAGTAATTTTTGCCTTTCTTCCATTAAGGTGAAATTATTGTCGGCAACCTAAGACACTGGAGCTGGAAGGCAAAGACTTATGATATGTATTTTTTATCTATTAGTACCCAACTGCTAGTGGATTCTTGAAGCCAACACCAATATTTAACAAAATCTATGTCTTTGTGATATATATATATATATATATATATATGTAGATAGATTATAGTTTGCGACTACACCAAATCTCACATCTGTCCTACAGAGTTCCTCCTCTGATGTCAACTCAAAAATAAAAAAATAAAAAAAACAGTTATTAAAACTAAAAAATCTCACTCAGTGTAAAATTTAAAAATGAGAACATAAATCTCACAACGTAACTGACCGTACCATCACCAATCTGCTTAGTTTGTTTTGTCACTATGACGTCTTTAGGTTCAATCTTTCTTGTGCACACTCGGTTTCTGCTCATTTCATCCTCCAGGCGCCGTATTGACTGGGCCTGTTGGCACACTGCTGACAATATGACTGGTGTCGTTTTATTCTATCTGAAAAATAAGTTTATACTAGTTACTCTTAAAGTCCAACCCGAAGGCACAGTCCATCCCTTTTTTTACAGTCAAAAATAAAAGTATTAGATATACACAATGTGTTATTGTTTTTATGGTAAAAAGGGAAGAAGAAGGTCTTTTTGGAAATATCAGCCTCTGAAGGTGTGTGAAAGCAAGAGAACATCAACCATGCAGTTAGAAAAAGATGCAGTTTGATATTAGTTCAACTATAAATAATTATGACTATCATATGTATTGGGAAGGATGTTTCTATATTCCTTAAACATATCAGTAGCGTTTCTGTACTTGTTATGTTATGGCTGACATATAAGCTGTTACTGATGCACTGTGAGTATGTTAATTCCGGGCGATGATTTTGGCGTGGACGCTCTTCCATTTGCTTTGCCTCTTGGTGTCTCTTGGTTGAGTCTTTCCTCTATATGGCTCAGTGTTTGCATTTCCAACAGGGTGCATGTATTTAGCATCATTGAGTCCAGTGGGAGTCAACCTTCTAAACTTTACAGTACTGGTGCTTTGCTCCTCGCAGCTTTCCTTCATGACACAGCAGTGTCTACTATCACGATGCAAACCTGGAGAAAACTTCACACACTTGATCTGTGAGACAGTTCGTAGAGGACGCTGTTTTTCACAAGAGTTTTCTGCACAGTGGTGGCCGCGGTCTACACAACAGGTTTCTGTAAAACTCCTCTTTCCCAGAGAGTTGGAGCAGTCGGTGGGCTGGTTTTCATTAACTGAGGAGAGGAATGAGTTGTGGGTATATTTTAACGCAGCACGCAGTCTGCCGACTGGATGCCAGGAGCTGCATCCCATTTGTTCTGCAAACTAGGAACCGGATGAGCCTTTTCCCCGGGCTGGAAGCTCAGTGGGTTTGTTCAGATATTTCCATGCTGTGATGGTTTGTAATTCAGTTCTGTTCTATGCACGCTCGTTACGTTAAAAATAGTGCTCATGCAAGTCTGAATTTCACTCTCTGTGTTGCAGATACTGGATCTGTGTGTGTGCATAAAGAAGTATCCAGGTGCAAAACACCAGCTCTGGCGGTCATGAGGAATAGAGGGTATGTATTGAACTTTCCCCTCTCCAGACAAACGTATTATTGACAATATGATTAAAAAATAAGGGACTTCAGAATTATCCTTGATCTGCATGATGCTCAGAAATGAACACAGACTTGTTTCTTAGTGGGAGTCAAACCCCCCCAAAAGTGTTTAGTTCATGTAGCTGATTCTAAAGGATTTGGGTGAGATGTTGCTGCCAGATGAACACAGGGACTAATTGTGACGTCATATAGACACCTGGTCTGATTTTAATGTACAATTTATCAGTCTGACCAAAGTGTTGAAAGAAACGTATCTGTTCACACTTTAATATTCGCCTGTATTCTGTTTGCACCATAAACTTTTCAGGTTTTCCAATAAGTGGTGTTTATGCTTACTCTTACGTATGAATGCTGACTGGTCAGGTTTTATCACTCAGGTGTGAGTGAGTGTAGTGCAGCTACACATCCCAACAACACAACCCTCTACTCAGAGAACCACAGGCACATTACTGGTTACTCTCTGTTGGTATTAGGGCCTCGCTGTGCTTCGTCTGACTGCGTTCCAAACCAAACAATCATAACATCGGTGTTCACTGTACAGCACAAACTTCTGTCTCCCTCTTTTTTTTTTCATTTTTAACACTATTTTATCCACATGGATAACATCTGCTCTCATTGTATATAGAATGTACATGATAGTGGTAGCATGATATAGTACATTTCCAAACATGTGGTTGTAAAATAAATTACACATGGGACTCTCTGAATTAAAAATCGTACAAATCCAAGTGTCAGAAATCCTTTAAGCTAGAGCTGATCTTATTAAACAATCTATAGAACATAGATCAATCATTTTTCAAACAAAAACACCAAATATTAACTTTCTTCTTCTCTCCATTTTATAGAACCTTTGTTTATTTGGGTTTCCCCCGTTGGCTGGACAAAACATGTACGGTAATAACAACATATCGTCAGCCTAATAGCATATCTGCCTAACTCATTTTTTCAGGCACATTTTTATATGGCATCAAAAATGCCCAAGTCAACTAGATGACTAAGGCAGATAGTGTTTTTTGACTTTGACTTTTTACAAGACTTCTGATTGGCTGAGGACATAGGCAATTATACAGGGTGGTGCAGCAGTGATAGGAGAGTTAAGCCAATATCTCAATTTAGCAAAAAAATGAGTTAGGCAGAAATGCTATTAGGCTGACGATAGGATAGTTTTCATAATTTTCTGAAACGTATCGGCCAAAACAATTAATTAAAAATATAATCAGCAGATTCATCCATAATAAAAATCATTATATAATCATTAGTTATTTGCAAACCCAATTAACAATCAAACTATCCATTGTTTTGCTGTGTTGCCTGCAATGACCTGACGACTTGTACAATTTAAAAAAGCGATTTTTATGGGACTGAATTTGTATAAAAATGACAATTTGTGCTCGAACACTTCAAGCATCACGTTAGAGTTGGAAAAGACTTTTGGATTTGCTGGCTGGCTCGCAGTAAGTGACTGTACTTCTCTACCTGACCTTGGTTTTTGACTTTGTCCTGCTCACCTGTCTCGCAGTGTCTGATGAGACCCGCTGCTGTCTCGCCTGGCACGTGCTGTTAGTTTAGCACCAACCTCAGCTGGGTGGGGGTGGAGCTGAGCACAGGTAGGCAGAGCAGTAAATCCACAGCGTGCTCATCCATCACCGTGCCTATGTCGCACCTCTCCCTCTCTCTCTGCCTCTTTCCCTCCAGCTTAGCCGAGCTACGTCCCCTCTTATACACTTTCTGTGGCACATGATTAATCCACCCGCTCATATCTCTTCTCATGTGTCAGCACCTTCGCTGCTTTATAGGCTTATTCTGAAATAAAGTGACAGTTCCGCTCTGAAATATCACCAAATTAAGAGCGTTGGCATGTGTAAACAACGCAAATATACACCAAAAGCCATAAATCAAATCGGGGGCGACGCCTAACTCTGCTATTAAAACTTTGTTGGCCCTGTAATATTTAAAGGTTGTTTTGTGGGCTCGAGCCTTTTTAACTGATTCTCTCAGCTGACTACTATATTTATGATATTTGTGCTGTCGTGTGCATTAGTTCCTGAAAAATTGTACTCATAAATCACACATGGATTTATTGTAGTGGAGGTCACAAATTCTGTAAATATGGGCATATGGGAAGTACATCTTAACAAGCCTTTTCACAATGTTACAATGTTATGTGCAGGAACAGACTTCCCTCAGCTTAATTACACACTTACTTCTCTTCACCAAACCACTTCGTCTGGGCATGATTCACTCTTTTTCACCAACTTGCAAATCAATATAGCTCCGCCAGTAGTGTTTTTAACTGCAGTTGCTAAAAGTTGGTTGTTGAAAGGCTCAGTGCTCATTCCTGGGCCTCCTTCATCAAGCTTTCTTTCTTTCTTTGGTTTCATCACATTATTTTTTTTACCATACTCATACAGCTTATTAGCATACTCCATTGTTGTTATTGTGTATTGTGTCCATTAGTGCTGGACAATATGAACACAATCAAATATTACAATATAATATTTTAGAATAAAGGAACAATATTGTGGGGATGATTATTGGTGCTTTCTCAATATATTTACACAGTAATGTGGATATAATGCAAGGCAAATATTAGAACAGCTAGAACAGTCACTCATACCACATCACAATATTACAATATCTAAAATCTAAGACGATATCCAGTTTTATATCAAGATATTGATATTATATCAATATATTGCACAGCCCTAGTGTCCATGCAAGGATTAAAACTGGACTCCAGACAAAAAGTAACCACAAAAGTAATTATTGACACTCATTAAAATGCATATATTTTGAATAAACAACAAACTGTATTTAACATGGATTGTGATGTTTGCTTCATAAGGTCAATATGAGTCTTGCTGCTGATCTAAAGGATAAATGACAGAAAAACCTCCTGCACATGATTCATTTATATCAAATACATTTATTTACAGGAGCAAAATCGTCTTTAGTTTGAAGTCAGGAAAGGTTTTACAGGTTTATAGAAGGAGTGAGACACTTGAATGGGGAGGACAGGGAGGACGATGTCTCTGCATGTTGTTATATTTTCAGTGAATCCTATCCGCTCACAACGTTTGACTTCATGCGTATGCAGACGAGTCGGCCTCAGAAACCAGGAGCCAGTTAAGGTTTTATGAAGAACTCTCAGGCTGCACACTATACTATAACTATAACCACCACATTCCTAATCTCACTTTAACACAACCCTAAATGTAAATGCATCATCCTAAAATCAATGATTTACATTAAGGGGGCTTGCTTATTGTTCCCATAGTAGAGGCAAGTCCCCTTATGTTATGGTTAAAGTTAGAATAAATCTCCAGGAAATGAATATAAGTAATGTCTCCTGAAGAGATGGAAACCCAACGTCTGTGTGTGTGTGTGTGTGTGTGTGTGCAGCCCGAGAGTTCTTCATAAAACCTTAACTGGCTCCTGGTTTCTGAGGCCGACTCGTCTGCATACGTATGAAGTCAAACGTTGTGAGCGGATAGAATTCATTGAAAATATAACAAGCTTCAGCGTACAAGCGCGCACATACGGACTGAAGATAATGCACATGTACAGTACACACACACACACACACACACACACACACACATCGGCGCGCTTCTACCCCAACGTAAGGCGCAGCTCTGAAACCAGCTGTTCCACTCTGTTTAAATTATCACCTGTCAGCACAAATTTAGCTTGCTTCTGAAGGGGCTGGAATTCAAATTTTCTGATCTGCCACAGAAATCACCCGCTACCCCTCCTTCCTCTGTCATCTATCATAAAGCACAGACATTGGAGGCCTAGCCATCAATTTTCCTCATTTCCTTTTAAGATCACAGGGATTCAGTTCAGTCCTACTCAGGCAGCTCTGCACGGTGACTAAAAATGGAGTACGAACATTTAAAATATTCCTAGAGACACGAAGGTTCCCTCTGTGCTAGCTAGAGAATATACAAATGGATTCATCCGGTATTATACAGTGTGTGTCTTTGTCTTCAGTATTCTCTGTTAAGGTGGGGTTAGACTTTGCAGTAAGCGTGAATATAAGTTGGCTATAAGACTGATTGGTCCAAGTTGGAGTTGACCTCCAGGAACGTGTCCCACAATCAGTCTCTACCTGTCACCCAGTCATTCCCAACATTTTTGGCTTGTGAGCCCTTTGAAATGAAGCTATGTGTGATAACTTGTCACAGGTTGTTTTTTAAGGGCCTGAAGATGAACACTTATCCAATAATTCATGAGCAAAAAAAAAAAAAAAAAAAAACACTGATAAGAACAAAGTCTCCATCCTTTGTGCTTTATGTTGCCAAACCATGAGGAGGTCATTGTTCCAGTCTCTGTATGTACTCACATCAATATGTTCTCCAAGAGTTGAGTCTGTAAAACAAACATGTAGATGATAAAATCTCAGAACTCATTAAAATGATGCGCGGTATATCTACAATGAATATTGTGAACAGCCTAATTGTAGTATTAATAAATAGAAATGCCATGTGAACCTCTGTATTGTTAATGCACCAACGCTAACTGAAGCCATTTCTAGATGCTTGATGCTTTCTGAAATATCATGTTGTATTTGTGTCTTCACAACAAAGAGCGCTTTTCTTTACTATCTTCACTTTGACTGATGCTCTAGCGTCTTTTTAGTAAACATCAACTGTAAATAGAAATATATAGTTAGCAGCCCTGAGCTGTCAGCTTCAGCTCTTCCTCCATCTGTGTTAAGGTGGCGGGACAGTAAGAGAACAATGTTCACAGGGATAAGTTAAGAAATGAACCTGAAGCAATAAAAGTGAGGGAGAACTCTTCGTCTTTGGCCGTGTGCTGAGCTTTGCTTCTTTCTCCCAGCAGCCTCGGACTCGTCCTCAGAAGTGTCATCATTTTGATCCCGGTCGTGACTCGTACTGCTTCTACTGTCCTCACTCAAGCCTCCTGTGTAGGCCACTGGCAATAAGCAAGCGGTAATAACCATAATGACACAATTACCTCTAATCCAATGCAAATGTGACACCGTGGCAAACGTTAGACCCACAGAGCTCCATCAGCCCCGGGGCATGAGAGCCGGCCTTGTGGTCCTGTTGTGGCTTAAATGTTCTGGAGTAACTATAAAAAGCTGTGCTCCTACTGCTCCCATACCCCCAGGCCAACACAATAGAAGACACTGTGTAGTCGGCTTATTTATGGATTGACGCTGTTCTCTTTTAGCTTGCGGGGCAGAGCTCTGCCACGGTCTAATGAGGCAGAAGACAACTTGAAATCAATAGCTGCTCCCAGCGCAATGCAACGAGAACAGCCCCAACAGAGGACTCGAGTAATTAAATGTATTTCAGCGTGTATAATGGGTCGCCTGGTTAAAGGGTTCTGCAGAGTTCGTCCCAATGCGGGTTCTTGTCAAACCGTATCTCCTACTTTTGCCAGCTGTGAGGTGCTTTTAAGTCTGCAGTGTAATGTGTCCTCTGCCCTTGTTAGTGTTAATGCATGGAGGCTTGGTACAGTCCCTGTAGATGACTACTTTGGCCCTGATTGAAATGCTTGATGTTGTGCAAATGACTGCAGCAGTGCACTGTGAACAGTGGAATCCACAGTGCACTCAGCACAAGGCAAAAAAAAGCGGGAGGTTTTGGAAGTGTTTTCTCTCCTCTGTAAATGTTGATGAACCTCAATGTTCCTCAAAATAGCAGAATAGTCTTTTTGATAGTTGTATTTATGCTATGGCCATCGTTTTTTAATTGGTTCCGCGGTGTACTGTTGCTTTTTTCTCTGATCACATGAGTAAGATGCTGAAACTATCCGTAGAACTGAGGTGAACTGTAGAGTCGGTGATAATTCTCTATGGATTCATCACTACTTGAGAGTAGTAACATTACATGCAGTCATCAGATCCATTGCTAACATATATATAATCCTGATTAATGCATCTTGACGTTTTTATGAGGGAACTGGATGTTTTATAACGCATCATCTTTTGATGAGAGGATAATTCATCTGTGAGATGTCCGTCCAAGCCTTGAAAATACCTGCTGCCACGTTACTTCACTTCCTGTTTAGACTAAAATTGTCAGTTGTATTAATCAGATGTCAATCATGGATGTATATTTCATTTTGCCAATGTGGAAGCCACTTAGGTAGAAAAGTCAACAAGAAATACTTGAAAAATCTGACTCTTCATTTTTTATTCTTAGAAAATATTAAAGATAAATTTCTGCTATTTTCAAAATTTAAACAGGTTAGTTTGATCCACAGCAGCTTGTAAATTAGATATAACCATTAATGTCACCTGGGCCTCATCTAATATTTCTCTATATTTCTCTCAAGTTATTTATTTATCTTTATTTGTATAAGCAAGCCATTATTGAGGAGATGATCCACTTTGTGTAATGTTGAAAAAGTGGCAGATATACAGCGATGAAAGAGGCGTAAAAGCAATATCCAGCTGCCGTAGCCTCAGGCTCTGTGGCTTTTTATTGTTGCATATCGCTGCCGGCCAACTTAGACGAGCCGGTGGTATTGGGCCATAATTGAAGTTGATATTAAAAGACAGGAGCAATGCGTAAGTCATGAGAGGAAACGCAGCGGGGTCATCACTGACACAGCGCTGTAACTGCAGTCACCTTCCCTGTATACTTGACAAACTGCTGCCACCAGGCTACACGGGGGAACAAAACAGACGCATAAAGCACTGCCCTTCACACAAGCCCTTGACTTCAGTGCTTTGGCATAATGGCATTGTCACCACTTAAGATGTACTCACAGGACAATAACCTGAAGGAGAGAGTAAAATGTGAAATGACATCAGCCTCACCTCGTAGTGTTTGTATGTTACGTGAAAGGTAACTGCTGTGTTACTGAAGCACCTGCCGGGCATGGGACACATTATCGCCTCCACCCGTCATTTTTCAGCAACATAAATTTTTGGCCCGTATCGTGCTGATGACGTGATTTCCTTTTGAAATGGTGTAGTTAAGGAAAGGGCTGATCCTAAAAATCAGCTGTGCAACGACAGTAAGACGTCATAATGGCTTTGCACTCATGTATTGTGCTGAATGTGATCCTAGTAGTCACAGAGATAATATAATATCTTTGCTTTGCACTGCATCATATGGTGCCCTGACTCAGCCTACTTCTATTTCTAGGATTGTGTGCTGTGAAACAGGTGGAGCAAGTTCACTGTAATCTGTCATAGTGGGCTACTAATGTCACCGGCATCCCATTCCAGCAGCACAGCTCCCAAAGCATGATCGTGTGCATAAAATATGCACCGTATACAATTTTTTTGTTTTAACAAATCATTGAATCTTATATGTTTGTTTTTTTCTGAAAATGAACTGAACCTTTTCAAAGGGGACACATCCTGCACGTTTCCAGGTTTATCCAGGTTCAGCCTCTGTCTTAATCAGCTTGTTTTAGCTCCTGTCGCTTTAAGTCCCCCGCCCCTCCTTCTGATTGGCCAGCTCAAGCTGATGTCAGCTCGTCAGCAAGGTGGAAAAAAATCGCAGCAAACAAAGCATTCAGACTCAAGAACTTTAAGGTGCATTGCTCCATATGTTAACCTCATCCAGCATCATAACAATATACATACATAACAGAACATCCGAAAAGGCAAGTTGTAAGTATACAGTAAATATCAGTTAAGTTGAAAGAACTTAATTCACTTTTGGAAGGTAAAAAAATACTTTTTGCAAATTAGATTAAAGCAGCAATTTTACAGTAGGTGGTTTTGAATGTAATTAAAGTCGGAGTTGTCGACATGCTGTATGTCTCACTTTGGCTTTTATAATCAAATCTCCAGCTGCGCTTTATTTCACTTTGCAGCACTTAAATCTGACATCAAATCCAGCGAGGAGACAGTTGGACGTGACTACACCATCAAACTCCTGTGTTGCGTGATGCTATATAGACATTCTACTGCAGAGAAAACCAGACCTGTATTTAAATGATATTTTATCACAGTTTATGTATCTGTTTCTCTGTATTTTCTGAACTGCTCCTTTTTTATTTTTTGATTCTTTCTGCTGCCCATATAAACTCAAAACCTCTTCTGTGTTTACCCGTTGTCCTGTCAAATGTACTAATCTGCTGCTCTGACAAACGCTTCTTCTTTTGCTGTTTTTTTTTTTAATTTTTTATTATTTTTTTTAATCATTTTTAAGCTACTATAAATAAAACTCAACACTTCCTGCACAGGTTTCACATTAAAAACCTTCCACTGGCTCAAGGGACGTCATTCCTACACTGTAGAAAAAAAATACAACCAATTAGAATTATTGAGTGAATTTAAACTGTATTTAAAGGAGTACAGAGTACAGGCACTCCACCAAAATGTTTTGACCAGGCCTTTATTAGCCTCCGGCCTTTATTTGTTTCCCTTTAGAATTAGAATTCAATCTAATGACATTTAAAAAAAATAAATAAATAAATAACAACAATAAAATAAAAAATACCAGGCAGTCAACCCACCAGAGTCCATTTATGTATTTACTGAAACAGAAATAAATAAAACAGAAAAAAAATATGTGTAGCTTGGACATCATACATCACATCATTGACAAGTATGAAAAATAAAATATTAGTACTCAGCACAAAAGAATACGATGTGTATGCATCTGCTATTGTCTCCAGCTTCTTTATTTGAAGTGATATTTTGGAGATTAAAAGCGGCCTATATGTATCTTAGCCATGTTCATACGCAGAACCACAAGGAGGAGGATTATCATTCAACATCAACATATTCCATCTATTATTTATGGCCCATGTACTTGCTGCAGTCTTCATTCGCTCTAACAAGGCTTTTTGATTCCGCCTCACCCTGCTCTGAAGGCGGTGCCCCCTCACACACACACACACACACACACACACACAGTCCACGTCTGCCATGTGAAATTGTGGATTTCGCCTAGTTAATGCAGTCATATGAATTATTAATTGTAATAAGTGGAGTTTCCAGGCTCTGTGTTTTATTGCGTCCTCCTTCACTGCGCTGTGACATTACGGAAATGGCAAATGTGTCCGAGACAGACTGAGCCCATTAATAACCGAGCCGAGCTTTGTTTCCTCTGTGACTCCAGACCTCTCTCCACTTGAATAAGGCTTCTGACGTCTGGCTGTGTGGGATCCGGAGCATTTTAATGGATTCCCCTTTCCAACCCCCTGCATTATAATCTTATGAAGTGTTTATTTAAGGGCAATAAGAATACTTTACCGAATACAAAGGTCGCACCAAATGAAAGTGGCAGCGTGTGGCAACTTATGAAGCTTTAAATGTGACATCATGTTAGCCTTCACCACAGCTCTGATTGTCTTTTAAAATAAGTCCATTTTTTAGATGGATTGTTCCTTTTTATTGTCGCCAAGACAAATGCTTTCTCATAAGAAGTTATAATTAAGAAAGGGACCCACACCTCATGTCCTAACTAACTAGGGATTAGAGACCAAGCTAAGCCAGTGATTTATTACCCTCTTCTACTAAATGAGCTCTGTGCTAAGGTGTCCTGAAGCTAATACAATCCTCAGTTAAAGAAAGTATAACCTATTGACAGAGACACAAAAACCAGCTCTCATATACACCGTACGTATAGATTTCTTAGACTAAGTGAAGCTCTTTTCAAAAACACATGTTCCAGTGTCAGGTAGACACAATGCAGACAGTGAGTAAGTCTGTGTCTCTTGGTGGTTGCATCAGCCAGAATGAATGAATATTTCATTTTCAGCTTGAGTGACATTCCAGGAAAGGCAAAGCATACTGTAGGAGTATCTATATTTGTATGTTTTATTAATAGAGAATCTGTACATGAAGCATGTAAACTGTGTGCACCAGGATTTATCAAATGGAATATATGTCATTCTTGATTTCCTGTTCAAGAAATATGTAGCATTAGAGTTTTCTTTGTTAAATTATTAATCCACAACATTTTGGCAACTGATCAATAATGAGATTTGTGTGATTCTTGTAGAAATTATACATATTAAGGTGCGTTGTTAGTCTTTGGTAAAGTTGTTGCAACTTATGTGTGTGTTGCTTTTTATTGCGTCTTTCTAGCTCTCCATTCTAGCATATGTGCAGTGATGCGACGGTAATGGTGCCATATTTACCACGAGAAATTCATAAAGTTTGAAACAATTGATCCATGATGCAGAACTAGACAAAATCAGTTTCTCATTTTTAACTGCTGACCAACATTTTTAAACTTAACTTGTTTGAGTTGGTTGAAATCTCCTCCTCTTCTGCTGACTTGTTTTGGAATGAAAACTATTTTAGAACATAATGTAATGCTAAAAGACTGATGACAAGATGCAAAAAAAAAAAAAATCATCCAAACTGGCTAATGGTCCATGTAAAACAAATAAGAGGTTATGGGAAAATGGATTGTCCTTCTGTGTGTAAAGCTAGTTAGCTCTAGCAATATAGCATAGTATTACAATGAAACTGTGATAACATTTATTAGCGTGTTTCTAGCATTTATTAGCATTTCACTGAAGTCATGATACCCACGTTTCCACCTGACGAATTAAAGTCCAACATTCTGTTTCCTTTTAGCTCAGTTTTGGTCTCTTATATCTTACTAAATATATCTTACTGTTTAGCTGCTAAATGATCGACTTTCTTTGCTAGTTGCTAATGTTGTCTGTCTGCTGTTTATAGTCACACGTGTCTGTTGCTGCTATATATAATATATATTTATTTATATATGTTTATATATAATAGAAACATTTGATGAGTGCAGCTTTAAACCTCACAGATATCTTGTTTTGTCTTGTTTCAACACATTTCGTATTAAACGTTCATGCGCTGGTTGCTGTCGTTGTGGTGCCTCTCCTCCGCTCTGGACTGACGTGTCTTTGAGCACGTCAGGTCATACTTCAGTGATGCCAGGCTGAGGTCTGGCTGAGGGCGTATCAGTGAAATGGACATCTGAAGAAGAATCTGCCTAACCAAACAGAGCTTCCTGCCCTGACTGGCAAAAGTTCACTGACTTCCCGCATAGATGATGGGCAGCTCATAGCTGCTTTCTGCTCTCTTACGGCGGTGAAGCGGAATCCTATAAAACCTGTGAAAAAAACTATCCTTCTCTTTGACAACCTTTACATTTCACCTCACACTTTTTCAGACATAAAGTGCACTCTTACAGTCACCCCGTCTTTCAAGGACATCTTCAACAGCTTTATGGACAGATTAATTGCTTTCTCTGGGCAACACAAAGCTGTTTTTGTCCCTCGGTGTTTTCGCCCATATTTCGTACAACCCTTGTGGTGTATTTATGGCCATTTATCCATTCAAGTGCCACTCTGTTATAAATTTTCCTACTAACTGATGCAGAGTGCACACACACACAACCTGACTTTGAGTGTCTTTCCTCCAAGTGTGGCTATAAAAGTTTGCATCTAGATGTGCTTCCACCCTGTGTGGGACGATCGCTACCTATCTACCTATCCACATACTGTCACAATGATTTGTGATTGGTTGGCAGGCCGACCAAGGATGTGACTGTCACTGTTGGTCACTGTTGAAACACAACAGGTGGCATCCTATACACTGCATCAGGACCTTGTCACTAACCCTAACTCTAACAGTCTGTATTTATTTATGTTATTTGAAAAAAGGACACTCATAGTTGGAAGAGATTCTTATAATATTAATAATAAATTCTAAATTATTATAATATTCTAACTATACTGTGCGTATATGTTTTATATGTTTATATGTTTAGATGCTTAGATGTTTTGTCCTGCAGATTCGTGAGTTTTCCCTCAAACTTTTCAGCCATGATATTGAAAAACTCATCATGACTGAAATTCTGGTATTGTATGGGCTGCAGCGTAAATGCACTGAACAAATTCAGTTGAATGGGAGGGCTGCCGTTTTTTTAAAGCATTGCAAGATTTGATGTGCCTAACGCAGCTCTACTCCTAGCTAGATCTGAGATATACAGTAGTTCCAGTTTTTCAGGAGTACCAGAACTACAAACCAACACAATGTGTGACCAGTTGAGACACATCAGTTCAGATACACTCCCCGCACACTGATCATAAATCAATAAATCATCTTATCCACTAGGAGTCACGCTGACGAGCCAGTGTCAGATTGAATTAATGCTCTCATTGCGTGTAAAATCCCAAACCTCAACATTGTGTAGCATTTCAAAGTAAAGCAGGTAGACACACCACACAAAATGGAATCGGTGCAGGGATCCATCATCATCCACAACATTCTTACTATTCAGGCACTGTACTAGAGTGACCCAGTATTAATAAAAATACAGACCCATAACAGGGAGGTCACTGATTTGATTCCTGCAACAGACAACATATCTATCAACAGCTGTGCCCTGTCAGAGTGTCCTTGAACACAACGCTGCGCTCCTGCCTGTTCTCTTATTGTACATCCCTCTGGATCAGTGTCAGCTGAATGTAAATGATCTTCAAAGGAAGGAGACGGTGATGTGACTTGACAGACTGTGATAGAGATGGAATGACTCCTGTCTGGAATCTCATGTAGCACATATTAATATCAGTGTCAACATTAGCAGCAATATGAATGTAGTATTCCTATCAGGCAGATATCGGATATGACTACAACCTGGGAGATGTGTTGAATTTGATCAATATCGGAACGAAGCTCATGATCAGAATGAAGTTATTGCAGTGTGTTCACACCAAGCCTTCGGTCTCTTTAGTGGTTTAGAACCTGTAATGCAGTTTTATTTATCTGAGTCAACTACAGCAAACATCTTTCGTACCTCAAGGTCTTCAAGGTATATTAGCAGTAACTTATGCTGGAATAGTTGAGCATAACAAATTGAACTGCTGGGAAAGAGAAGTCTAGGCACACTCTGACATTCAGTTAAATGTCAATCCACCAATCTTACCTTGAAGGATAACTCCTGCTCATTACCACTTGATTCTGTCTAATATTTGTAGTTGTGGCGACCATTTCTGTTGTATTATTGTAGAGATCTGGGAACACAACAACTTTGGTATTTCAGCAACTTTATTTGGAGGTAAAACCAAACAGTAAACACATGTGAAATAGAGCTGAAAGTATTAGACAATGAATCTATTCATCAAACTATTCTCACTTAAGCCATTGTTCAAGCAAAAAGAAACAGTTCTCATTGTGAGTGTTTGCACCTTATTACAACCAAGCTTATGAAATTGTGTTCTGTTCTGTATAAACCAAGTGATTAATAGAGTAATGGACAAAATATTAGTACCTGGACAGTATACGGTACGTTGAACTAGGAACCCTAACACACAACTGACAGTTTGAGTCATAATTCTACTGGTCACGTTCATGTTTATCAGTGTTTCTGTATCCCAGATCTCAGCAGTTATTGGTCGGTACTATGTTGTTATTACAGATATGAATTATGATAACGATGGTGATAAAACTGCAAAAATAATAAATAAAATAAAATAAATAACTTTATACCAAATGGAATAAAATACATTTTTCCTTTCGGTATGACCCAAAAAAGCAGCTGAGGACATAACATGCATGGATAAAGCATAAGAGGGGGATCACTGCATACGTTACATCTTCATCTTTTCATTATCAGAGGATTCATTGCTTTCTGGGAGTGGTGCAGTATACCAAGCAGCCTGCTCACTGCATTCAGCAAATCTGAACCCTGTCTCCCATAAGAGAAGGTGATCGTGATAGCTGAGCGGAGAAGGGTTAACGAAACCCCGATGGATGACGTGTGTGTCCTGCTGAGCTGTGCTTCTTGCCTACAGTGTGATGGAGAAATGATCCCGTGCAGTCATAGGGCTCTGCTGAGGGAGGCGGATGAAATCTTAAAACACTTGCGCCGGATTCTTTATGCAAAGCAGAGCTGAGGGCCTGTCAGAGGGAATCAGAGGTTGCTTGATGGCTGGAAACAGTTAAAAGGTTTTGCACAAGTGCTGCGTGGTTAATTAGCTCCACACATATGTTGACTCCCGCTGCAGGGCTGCCCCTTCACCTGGAGCCACCTCTGGTTCCCTGCCCCCCACCCCCCCAATCCCCAGAACGTTCACACAGACTGTCAAACTCCTGCTAACATCCTATCTGCGTCAGTGTCAGTTACACTTGAGCACACTGGATAGACGCGCCCTGACTCTTGATATGGGTTTGGAAGGGCGTACACATAAAACATCTATGGCTAGATCTTTGATGGAAGCCGCAGCAAGGAGGGCCAAGGTTGCTGCATTTCACGTCAACAAAGAGGAGCTGATCAGAGGGAGAGCCGACGAGCCAGGACTTGAATCGGCGTGAGCTGGTTGTTCAGCAGAGAGACGTCTCAGCAATCCCTGCAGTGTTTTCATGACTCAGAGTCTCATCACTTACACATTACTCAGCTTTAACCTCTGCTGGCTAGCCACCTTCCTCCCTCTGTTTCCCCCCTGAGGGCTTCTGCTAGTCCAGCTATGAAATGAGATGACAAGGTTTTTCCTGTCGGGACGGGCTGTCCCTGCTTGAGCCTTGAAGGGAGGATGGTGTTTGTTTACCCTGGTATATATATGTGTGTGTGTGTGTGTGTGGGTGTGCATACTTTGCTGATAAAATCCGGTCTTCTTATTACTCTTTCATCTGTGTAAACAAAAGAAAAGCACAAAGCATAATTTCTCTATCTCCTGTTGGATCTTGGGAAAGAGACCGTTGTTGATGATCAGGTGTTGGTGTGCTGACAGTAACAGATTCAGATATTTAAGAGATGGGAGAGGATTTGGTTGATCTGCTTTCTGAGTTCTTACAGGGGAAGTTTGATTATGGTTTAATGTTTAAAACTGACCCTTAAAATGTGTGTTTTACCGTTTTTAATCATTCATCAACTGCCGATCATCCCTGTTTCCAGCAGCAGCAGCAGCATCAGCAGCAGCAGGCAGCTGTTTTCAGTGATGAATGCTAATGTTATCAGGAAGTTTCTGCTGGATGTGTAAATAGACAACATTATAAGATGATAATGTGTCACTGTTTTGTCTACAGCTTGTTCTGCTGTCTCCAGCTGCTCAGAAAAAAAATCAATTACTACGTCTGTTGGTTGGTAAGTCCAACACGTTGGTCCACAGGCATTATACAATATACAGGCATTCATGATCTCCAGAGCAAGAACATCATCTACATCTTTATCACAGCTGTTTAAAGTTCCTGCTGCTATTAATATTATTATTATTCATATTAATAATAATAAAGAATAAAGAAACTGCTTAATCTCTTTACTTGAAGCTTTGTGGTGTGAGTAACTTTTTAACAAGCCAGTTCAAAGACACTTGGAACACGTGTATAAGTAAACCACACATAAATAATTAAGAGAAGCTTCAGGATGAGGAGAAGAATACATGTTATAAGTCAAGAAGTGTGCTGACAGTCACTGAGTAAATCAGACTTCCTCTGGATATCTGAATAGAGTGTAGAGTAGAGTGTTTGGACTGGTGCCCATTGTTATAGCTTCTCCTGCCTGTGCACAGTGAGGAGAGGCAGCAGTGTTGGGGAAAAGCACCTCGCGGTAATAGAAGAAAATCAGATGAACTGAGGCCCGCAGCCAAGCTGCCGTGGGGAGCGCTGGGAGCTGGGAATTAAGAACAGACGCGACAGGCGGCGCTCGGAGGCCCCTGTCTGTGTGTTTGTCTGTCTGTCTGTTCTTTCAGTCCGCCTGTAGGACTTTAACCAGGCGACAACAGAGGAGAAGCGGGTTGTTGCTGGGTTTGGTTGCTAGGATCAGACGCTCCTCGGGGTGGGGCGAGTGGTGGTTCAGCAGCTGTCAGAGGCACACAGCTGCTCCAGAGACCTCTCTGCTAGCAGGTGTTTCTACCTGATGTGATTCAGAGTTCTCCCAGAGGTGTAGAGAGCACAGAGCACCTCCCATTAAACACACACACACACACACACCCTCTCCAGCATCTTCCTTTTTCACATGCCCTCACATCTAACAAATCCCATTAGTGCACTTAACTCTGAAGCTAAAAACAGGCCTTCCTACTTAATCTTGTTAGTTGTCACCATGTATGATGACACAGGCAGAGATATGACATGAAGCACACACTCATGTCAGCCTCAAAATAGACGATGAACATGGTTGGACTAAGAGAAACCTGTCTCCATTTCTCCCTTTTTATTTCTTTATAGGCACATATTTTTTCCTGTGAATGTTTCCACGAGGTTTTTTTCTTTGCACATTAAAATCAACATGTTGGTGAATATGATGAGTTTGGTTCAAACACTGTTTGCAAAGGCCTCGTCTGTGTTCCCCTCAAATTATTTCAGAGCTGAGGCTAAATTTAGAAATCCCTGAGTATATTTAGGTGTAGAAATCCAGATTTATAAAACCTAATGTGTATTTTCCTCACGCATCTCGATCCCCCTGAAACTGAGCCTTCTGACCATGCCCACAATCTACTATAAACGGTGTTGTATTGATGTATGAGCAATTCGAACTATTTCAATGGAAAAATTAAACAATGTAGTTACAAACAGAACGGAGGAAATTCAACTTTTAGCTTCTGAACTCAAACGTTTTTCGTTTTCAGGTTTTGGTTTCATTTCTATTCAATTGTATTGCATAACGCGTTTGTTTACTGGGCTGAGGATACACTGGAAGCGTAAACACAGCTATCACAGTCAGTAAAGTAAAACACTTTACATGATGTAATTTGCCAGCTTTATGTTGCCTAGTATTACGTAATATTATGGAAGGATAATACTTCCACTCAGTATCAGCACATATAAGCATGTACTGCAGTCGTGCTGTGAAATAATAATACTCAGAAACCCCCAAACCCTAAACTTCCATATATATTCAATCATATACCGACAGTTAAACAGTTAAACGTTGTGAAACTAATATGGTTACATAGTGTTTACACACTTAAAGTATTTGCTCTGTCCCTCATTCACTTCAATTGAATTCGATTTGAGACATTACGCGGCATGCTGCTGTTTCAAGTACGCGATTGTTCCTCAATCCTGGCCTATTTTGGGAATCTTTTATTCTCTTTAGGCATGTGCTGAAACTGAAAAGCACATGAGGAGAGAACATTGCAACGGCAGTTTAACGTTTGAAGTGATATGTACTCAGCAGTATGCTTCCACACTTCTTGGAAAGGATATATGTTGTCATTCATCTCAACCTCCCGAAAGAGCGTCTTTTGTATTTGTGTTTGTGCGTAGGCGCTTTCGTGCGAACTACACACGGGGCCTTGAGATAAAAAAGAACTAAAACCTTTGTGGGATATTTCCTCCTGTTTGTCTCTCAGCTCCGAGTTTATGGTTGTTGTCTTATTGTGTGTTTGAAGGTAGTCGAGAGTCCTCATTGTAGTGCTCACTGTGCGAGAGAACACTCCCTGACTCGATGTTAGATTTAGTATGAGGCCTCTTGTGTTTGGGGATAAATGAGTCCAGTGCTGGCTCAGGGTGTAGAGGCCACAGGGTTTGATCCGTGGTTAATTACTCTCAAAGTACACTAAGCTGCAAATCCAGCTTTCGGATTCCTCTTAGTTGTCTGTTTATTTGAAGAATTGGCAGCTCACTGAAACGCTTCCCTTTTTCATATGTTGATATTAATATTATAATGCTGCGAATGTTTGCATTTCAGTGTTAAGCGAGTTACTTGAAAATTTTGTAATTGATTAATGATTACTCAGTAATAAAATAAACATGTTATATTACTTGTACACTTTACTGTAGGTACTTGTCTGTCAGCTCTGTCAAAGTTTCTTCACACCCACACGCTGCATCCTGTATTTAACATATGTAGAAAGAGAAAACGGGACGTTTTGGGTTCAACAAGCAGGCAGGATACGTTTTGGAAGGATTTAAAGAGGATCCAACAGCTCGCACATTAGCGTAGCCTCAAGGTGCAGACACAGTGGATCCATTGATGTATGTCAAGTCGACAGGTCCTCTTCATTTTCTATGTAGAGCAGGAGTTGCACAGTAAAGAATGACGAATGCGGCTCAGTGAGTTGACGGATCATTCGCTGAACTTGCAGTACATCGCTGCCAACCGTCAGGTCAGGTGCATCCAGTCTGGCTGCATCGTAAGTGATTACACAGTGCTGAAGTCCTGACCTCACACACACTCCAACTCTTCTGTGCATAGACGTACCTCTAGCTAACGTTAGCAAGCCAGCTAAGAACACACAAGATGTGAATAAGACAAGTCGCTTTTCTCCTTACAAAATAAAGCGTTACTGTTCATCTCTGCATAAGTAGTGTTCTTCTTTTCCTTTCAGCTTTTCCCTTCAGGGGTCGAATCAGTTGCCTCCATCTAACCATGTCTTCTGTATCCTCTTCTCTCACACCAACTACCTTCATGTCCTCTTTCACTACATCCTACGAACACACATACACACACACACACACACACACACCTCCTTCTTTAACCAACAGTAGTCCAAATGTTGTTAACCTGGGCCTCGACTGATCCGGTATGGAAGTCATGGGTTTGATTTGCATATCTGATTTGGCCAAAGTTTTACATCAGATGCCCTTCCTGACACAACCCTCTGTATTTATCTGGGCTTGGGACCAGCACAAGAAGACACTGGCTTGTGCCCCCTTGTGGCTACATGCAACTCTGCATAAGTAGCGTTGCAATTTGAAATTCAGTAATTACATTACAGTTACTAAGCCCGATGACATAACATTACTTGGTTTGAGGAAGGAATCCACCAAAAGTGGAGGAATGCATTTTCAAAGTTGTCTTATTTACAATGTTGCATCTTCTTCACATGTTAATATTAACCACAGGGAAGGCCACATCTCACTTACTGTAACTTACTGTATAGGCACATTCATACATGGTCTTGTGTCTGTTTCTTACCTAGACGCTTCTTGTAAAACAACCAACGGAGGATAAGGCAACTACATTGTAGACTTGGAGACGAGGGGCATCTGTAAGTGACAGCTGCTAAATAATGTAGGTGTGATATCACAAAATGGACGGCTCGGTTTAGAGGAGTGGAGGTTGGAGGCGGGTGGAGCGCTAAGCTGAAAAAGCAGAATCATCCCCTCGTGCATAAGCAAAGATCAATAATAATAATAAAGCACATAGTGGTGAATTATTCATCAATGCTCTGCCCTCTCTCTCTGTCTCCTCTTCTCTCTTACTCCTTCACAATATCCTCAGCTGACTCTAGTCCAGCATTAAGAGCTACACTGCTGCCACAGTCTCCATGAAACTTCGGAGGATTTATTTCCACTAACAAAGAGCCAAATGGATATTATTAGCTCTCTCTTTTTTGACATGTAAGTGCCTTTGATGAATAGATAACGTCATCTTTGATGGCAGGCAGTCTTTGGAGTCTGCACCAGTTCTGTCAGAGGATAATGTTTGTAAGGCTGTGTGAAGTAGACTGTGGTGACTGACACAAATAAAAGATGAGGAGTCCATCAGCCAACTGTCCCAAAAATATCAACTAGTCAAGAGAAACTTCTGGTATTATTCAGACTGAACCTCATAATGTCTACATGTCCACTGGCCATAATAACTTGTCAATCAGGCCCAAATGCTAAACAGAAATCACTTTGTTTTCTTTGATTTGGAGTTTAGTTAACTTCCCATGGATCCATTTTTTAGGTCAACCTTCTTGCTGACCTGCTACAGATTGTTTTATCGAAGCAAATCCATGAAGAATTTGTGTGAAGGCCATCGTGAGTGATGCTCTAGTCAAGCATGACCTACATAATGCATGTACCAAAAAATATGAAGAGGTAGCACGTCTCAAATTTCCAAGTCAAGTAAGACAAAATACTAACATTTGACTATTTGGCTCACATCACACTAGAGAAATGCTTTACACGCTACAAAGGAGGAAGAGTTAATACACAGCTTGGGATTGGACCCAATTATTTAGTGGTAGTAAACTGAACTGGGTTTTGGGAAACAGTGATTTTCTGACATTTTATGGACTAAAAAACAAATCGATCAATCAAGGAAATAATTGACATTGATAATGAGAATAATCGTTATACATAAGATCTCAGGTCTGGACCTGGAGAGCTCTAGATCCAAGCTGTGTAAGGTTCATTATAATTTATATATAATATTTAAATGATGCTTGTTACATCTGGTGAACAGAAACACAGAAAGATCAAATAGAAACATGTTCATAGAAATAGAAGCTGCTTTTTAATATTTTCTGGTGATCATGATCTTTCTCTGTGGATCCTGTCTCATCTTTCTAGAAAACAGCCCGGTGATAAGTGAGAAAGCAACAGCAAAACCTCAGTGAGTCATGTGAGGTGTAGAGAACGGCATCGATCTGATTTGATAGATCTAAGTCCCCACTAAGGTTTACCTGTCACACCACCCAGCTGTTATCGCCGCTGTGCCTGTCCTCATGACTGAGTCCCCAGACCAGACACTTTATAT
Source organism: Pampus argenteus (assembly GCA_036937835.1). NCBI lineage: Eukaryota > Metazoa > Chordata > Actinopteri > Scombriformes > Stromateidae > Pampus > Pampus argenteus. The sequence goes on along the minus strand of CM072876.1, from coordinate 16,432,617 downwards.
TATATATATGTGTGTGTGTGTGTGTGTGTGGGAGACTCCAGGCAGGTATTCTGAAGGGATTGGTGGTCCTCTTTGCTATTCCAACAGCAGTCTTTTCAGTAACACAGTGAACGAACGGAATAGGAAAGAAGCTAATTAGCGCTCCACTGCAGAGATCTATTTTTATCGGTGGCCTCGTGTACTCCTCTAGAAACGAGAACAGATCAGTGCAGATTATTTGCACAGCGCAGCAAGTGCCTTAATAACTAAAACACTTTTTTTTAAACCAAGCTCATATATTCCACGTTCCAGTGTTTGGAAACTAATTATAGTTATCAGCGATGTAAACAGCAATGTTTTTTTTTAATTACACACAAAAAGGGCCAGTCAGCATTTTTCTAATCGTTCCAGTGTTTTTGTTTGGTTTTGCTTTTGTGAGCGTTCCTGCTCCGTTCGTTCTCGGGCCCATTAGCCCAGAAGGCTTGTGAGCTCGTGTATGATTGATCACTTATGACACATGTCAGTCAAAATTGCGTACGTGGAAAAAGTAAAAGTACCCGCTTTTCATTTCATCCCTCTTTTGCGTGTCGTAAAATGACGGGAAAAGGTTGGTGATCTCAGATACGCGGAGGTCAGGAGCAGAGGTGAAGAACAAAGATGAGAGGAGGATGATCTCTGTTGGTGTGGACTGGAATATTAAAGTGTTGGGAAGGGCACTTTTGGTATTTCTGTCTTTAAGATGCACTAAAAAAAAAAAAACCGCTGAGGAGACACTTCATAATTCAATTTTGCCAGCGTGTAGTCATTATTGTAATTTTACAAATTGCTACATAACATATATTAGTTCTACAGTCTGTGCTGATGACAGGCTGGGTGAATAAAAGGAGTGTAAAAATATAATGTTATTGCTAATGACACTGTGATCCACTGACGTCTTGTCTATTGCCACAATGAAGTCAAAATGAACCAACACTTCCACGACTATCCTAAAAAATAATGACCATATTTTTTAAAAACTTTGTCTGTTTCTCTCACTATTCATCATCTCATTCTGTCATCTCACTATGGGAAATAAATACATGAATTTTTCCTCTTGTGTGGAACTGTGAGCTTCCCCAGCTTCCCTTGCAGTCTTTTAAATTGTATCTTAACCAGAAGATTTTCTGCACACAGCGAGAAACTTTTCAAGATCAGACACCCTGTTCCCACCTCCTGCAGGGAGAATTCTGCCTCAGATTGTTACAGATCGCCTGCATGTGCTCAGGATCTGTGTGCTCGCTTCATCACGCCTGGCATTTGTGAAACAGATTGTCACTATTTTGCTACGACCCCCTGGTTGTTGCAACAAAAACACCCCTCAGTGCAAACAGAAAAAGGCAGAGTTTATTTAGGTCACGCTGTATGATGAGGATCTGCTTTATAGACAAGACAAATAACTTCTACGCTTTCCTTTCAGGAGTAATCGTTCCTGACAGAGGCAGAGGTGACATTTTTAGAAGTGAGCAGCATGACAGTTTTTTGGGGGGATTTTTTTCACAGCATTATAGATTTCAATGGTCCTGTCGTTTTCACGTCCCAACATCTAAAAGAGAAAGTGAATAGAATTCTGTGGTGTGGTGTGTGATACAGTTAAATCTGCACACACACACACACACACACACACAGCCAGGACCCCTGCATATTCTCTTAGCTCTTTAAACAAAAGTGTATAGTTTATTAAAATAAATGCTTCATAATTATTGATAATTCTGCACGGGCCCGCTCTCGTGCTCACGGCCTGGCACGGCCTCCTTGACAGGACAAACTATTAATTTCTGTGTATACTTATAAATAAGTCATAAGGAATGTGCAGCTAGTGGTACTCTCTATTCATTAGTACAACAGGCTGGTATCAGGTGAGAGCTGCTATGAATGTCTGTAGGTCAAAGACTACATGGAATGGAAACTCTGTCTAAACACACTCCAGTAGAAGTTTCCGTTTTAATAAGTTTGACTGTTTAGCACTGAGCCTTTAAAGCGATCCCACGCATGTGACGTGCTCAGCAGCAGCTATTAGGACCTTATGCTGCATATGAGCGGTTGGTGAAGTCCTTCCTCAAACAGACTGTAAGTAGGCACAGACTGAACCAAATATACACATGCAAACGTGTCAAGAGTGGAATGACATTCATTCTTGTCATTCCTCATCATTACATGGTGTTCAGTTATTAGAATCATGTATGTTGTCATTAAAATACTTATTGAAATCTAAATAAAGAGCTGCTAGGATGACCTGCAAACTTAGGATGTTGATTAGCTACAGATCATAAATTCAACAGCTGTACTGGCACAATGTTCAGTTGTGGATTCAAAATTCGAATCTTTGAAATTCGAATCTTTGATTTCGGCCCTTTTGTTGGAAAGACAGTTGTACAATGGTAAATCATCCGTCAGTATCATTGTAAGCTGCATATACGCATGTGTGCTGGAAAACAAGTATAGCAGCTCTAACTGGGGTGGATCAATGAGAGTCAAACATGGCATAATGGTAAATGCTAAAATGTAGAATATACGTACTGTATAACATATAATAACAAGTGGTCAGCAAGCTCACTCAGTAATATCAGCCGTTTTACAGTAACAGTTCCTGTTCTTGAAGATTTTCTTTAAAAAAAGGCACACTTATACTTTAAGCTCATATCCAGATAGTGTCTCTTTCTACTATAAATATTGAATATACTCCATATTCTATTGCAAACAATTGAATTTATAGCTCCCACTTGTTTCAGAGATACAGCCTGTAATGAAAAACATTTCTTTTGTAAATGCGCCTGCACATATACAGCACTGGCCCCTGGCTAGCTGGCTTCATTCTTCTGCTTTATCAGACTGACGGTGGTCTCCCTTCAGAAGTCACCACGGTGCAATATGACTGAAATGTTTTCCAGTCGCACCGGGGTCACTCTCTACACTTGCTTATGAGATGCTCTCTTTCATCGGTAATGGTAGGCAGTTTAAAAGGCTGGATTAGAGCGCAGTTTGCCCTGTTGTAATAGAACTACAGATTCTATATGGATCTGTTATTTCATAATGTGAAATAAGGCTTGCAAATGCAGGAAGTACTGCAGGTATCAATCTGTAAAAAAACTGCAGATAGTCTTTTCTTTAATTACAACATTCCCGTCATTCCCATCAAAGGATACAGTGCCCTCTTTTGGGTCGACAGATGAATTCTTTCTTTTTTTTTCCTTTGGAGGTTACAAGAGTTATCAAGATAATGTGACAATTCACACACATTTTCCACTGTAAGTCCTCATATGTACTATTGTGTCAAGATTTTGGATAGATAGAAACAACAATGCTCCAAGGAATAGAAAATAACAGATGTGGTTGAAAGAGAATGAGTTTGGATATTATAACGCCTCTGAGACCTGCTTTCTATTCTCTGTACATTAAAAAAAAAGCCTATTAATTATTCTTGTTTTTTTCTGTGATTTTCTCTGCTGATGGTGATTCAGAATTTTTCGACTACTTCTAACTTAATCAGAATTGTAAGTTTTTTGTAACACTAAAGCTGCACCAATCAATATCTTTATATAAAAAAGTGACCAAAAAGCACTGACAGAGTTGGACTGTTGACCAACGCCGATTCTTTTTGTCCACAACTTCATCATTCAAACCTCACAGAAGGAGGGTTTCCTGTACACTAGATTAGAGTCTGACTCTGGAGTCGGCAGAAATAAATGAATACATATTCCAAAGTGGTGGTTGGTGGTTGAGCATTTTCTCTCATGGCTCTGCAGTACTTCTCGGGCGTGTGTGTAAGTGTGGCTTAATCACTTGAACTTGATTGAGTGCGCGTTAATAAACATTAGGCTCGTCTCTCTTCTCCTGGTGATTAGTAGTTTATGTGCTTTGCTTTCCGCAGGCTGAAGACGCAGTCCTGAAGATTGATGGAGGGCCATGCTATTCAAACAGCAGGCATTGCTGAGACAGAAGCTCTTCGTTCTGGGCAGCCTTGCTATCGGAAGTGTCCTCTATCTTGTGGCCAGGGTTGGGACCTTGGATAGGTAAGTGATTTAGGTATTGTTCTGTGATGGCCTTTTTTTCCTAAATGTATTTTTAAAGTAGTGTCTTCATATCTCTGCATCACTGATAATGTAAGACAATAGTAGTGCTGCTCCAAACATATATATATATATATATATATATACTGGCAGATATTGGGACAAGAAGTCATGTTTTTATAGGTTTGGCAACAACAGGCAAAGATTTAATCACCTTTTCTGACTTAGTTCAATTTGTTGGATAGTTAAAGTGCTATATATTATTATGTTTTACACACTCTCAGCAAGAAAGTGAATAAACGCATTTCCCAAAGAGTTGCTAAGCTAAGAATACAGAATAAACCACGATCACAACCTTAAAGGAATCTTTAAGGTTGTGATCGTGGTTTATTCTGTATTCTGTATTTTGTCTATTTAGACCTTAAATCTTATTTTCCTAAAACAAGTGAAAACCATCTGACAGTGACAGTATTTTCATTCTAATGCAAATCAGCGTGATTCTTTCTGGTGTCAGTGTTATTTTTTTTTTTTTGATCTTTTGTGCAGTCTTTCAAGATACTGACATTCGTTACTACAAAGTGCTTTAAACAAATTGATTTGAATTGGAAACAGGCTGAAAATATCCTGACAGCAATGGACGTTTTATCTCGATATGACTTTCATGATTCAATAACAGACGATCGTTTTGCGTACACTGCGTGAAGCACGCCATGAAGGAATACACCTCAACCAGTCCAAACATTTTAATGTGAAGGATCCTTGTAATAAAGACGGTGTTATAGAGAAATATATTGAGACTGTATTTTGCTTTTTGCTTTCAGACTACAGCCCATTTGCCCCATTGAGAGCAGACTGCCCCCTCCTGAGCCAGAGCAAATCCCTCTCCGCACCTTACAGTTTAAGCGTGGCCTGCTCCATGAACTACGTAAAGGCAATGCGACTAAAGATCAAATCCGCCTGCACAACCTGGTCCAGCAGCTGCCTCAGGCCATTATCATTGGGGTGCGCAAGGGGGGCACCCGCGCCCTGCTGGAGATGCTCAACCTGCATCCGGCAGTGGTCAAGGCCTCGCAGGAGATCCACTTCTTTGACAATGACCAAAACTATGCCCGGGGAATCGACTGGTACAGAGGGAAAATGCCCTTCTCCTTCCCTCACCAGATCACCATTGAGAAGAGCCCTGCCTACTTCATCACTGAGGAGGTCCCTGAACGCATCTTCAAGATGAACTCCTCCATCAAGCTGTTGATCATCGTCCGCGAGCCCACAACCAGAGCCGTATCCGACTACACGCAAGTGCTCGAGGGCAAGGAGCGCAAAAACAAAACCTACCACAAGTTTGAAAAGTTGGCCATCGACGGCAACACCTGCGAGGTGAACACAAAGTACAAAGCAGTCCGCACCAGCATCTACACCAAACACCTGGAGCGTTGGCTGAAGTACTTTCCCGTGGAGCAGTTCCACATTGTGGACGGGGATCGCCTCATAACGGACCCGCTGCCAGAGCTGCAGCTCGTCGAGCGCTTCCTCAACCTTCCCTCGAGGATCAGTCAGTATAACCTGTACTTCAATGCCACCAGGGGATTTTACTGTCTGCGATTTAACATTGTCTTCAACAAGTGCCTGGCAGGCAGCAAGGGTCGCATCCATCCAGAGGTGGACTTGTCAGTGGTGACTAAACTGCAGAAGTTCTTTCATCCCTTCAATCAGAAGTTTTACCAGATCATTGGTAGGACATTCAGCTGGCCATGATGAGCTTTCCTCCAATGAGATTCCATGGATTGGTGTTTTTTTTTTTTTTTCTTAAATGCCAAGCTACAAGATCTCAAAAGATATTATTAGCACTTTGATTGAATTTAATACAAGAATGACAGTGTGACCAAATATAAAAGAACATTGATGTTAGTTTGTTTTTACTGTGGAATTAACACAAAGTAGTTTGATGGTTTGACTAATGGATTGAGTTCAAAACACTTGATCTTGCAAATGAATTCACTTGTCTGTCATTGTTGTGAAGAAAAAGCCCAGCGCTGAACTGTGTGATTAACTGAAGAGATTATTTTTGTTGCTTTTTAAAAGACTATCAAACACCAACCTTCATGCTGTTAAGATGAGCTTTAAATGTGATGCTTTTTCATGATTAAACGTCTTAAAAGATGACAAAGTGACATCTGATAAACAACAAAACTGTTCATTTGTTCTTCATCACATTGTTTGTTTGTTTTTTAACCAAAACTGCATGTGCAATCAAGTTGCTGTCTATCATCGTAGCCTCTTTTCTTAGCCATCTTTTGTTGTCTATTGTTATTAAAGACCATTGCAGGGTTTTTTTACACACCGCATTTTATTTGCAATTCATGCGGTGATCCATCCTAAAGAACAGAACAGGCTCTTTGGAATATGATCTTGTGTTTCAAGCTTGACCAAACCATGTCCAAAACCCTCAAAGCATTTAAGACTTCAGATTGTGTTTTATTGTAAGTGCGTTGTTTCTTCTCCCCTACAGCTGTTACATTGATTTGTGAAACATCTGGCAAAAAGCCATAGTAAGAAAAAAAAAAAAAAAGTAATCGTCAACCAACTGTTTATTCTATGATAAGCAAAGATTGTCTGTTTCTGTGCAAAATAGTCATTCTGTATCATAAGTGTGTTGTTAAAAAAGGGTAAATAAAAAGAACATGAAAACATTTGTCAGCTGATTTTGATTGGCATGTCTCCATAAGCAGGTGTGGCCTCTGGCATAGGCCTATAGGGCACCAAATGAGGTAGGGGATGCCAAATGAGTGGGGTGTGTTTTTTTTCTCATCCACAGGAAACTTGTATACAGCTTCTGGACATTTTCCTTCTCTTTTTCCTCCATTGTCTTGCATGTGTTTTCATCTGGTTTGACGTTTTGTTGGCCCGACAGCAACAGACACCTTCAAAGTTCACGTAGCGACACATTCTATCTCTTTTGTTTAAGCTGCACATGACCAGAAATGGAACCATTCGTTGGCTAATTAGAATTAAACTTAAAGTACACCTGAGGTTGATGGGAACGTCACAGCGTTTTCCAGATATTTGATCATAATCCAAAGTAAGACACATAAAAATTCTTACCTAATGGTTGCGTTAGATAAAAAGTCAAATATATAAAGTTTTTATAGTTGATCCTGGGTTCTCATGGCCTGGTCTCAGTGTGGACTAACGTGGTGGAAGGTGAATGAACAGACTGTTCATGCATAAAGCCATACTAAAAATTATGATTCTGTCCAGATACTGTACCTCCACATAAACATATGCAAGTAGAAAAATGTGTGTGTATTTTGTTTATATTTTGTTTAATAATAACCACAAATTAGGCAAACAAATGAGTAGCAGCCTCATGCTTCTACCTCATCTAAACCTTAAATACCAGCTGGGCACCAGACCCTCAGGAGCCATAAAGGCCTTCATGTTTCTATGTATTCATCTCGAGCAGGGCAGTTAAAAACATTTGTTTGGTAATATGCACCATTACAACACACTGGAAGTTGAACTGTTGAGGATTTAAACAATTCTGAATACCTACTTTTAATTTCCTCAACCAGAATGCAGCAAAAAAGACCGTATAATGTGCTGTATGTAGTTTTCGTGGACAGTGAAGACTCAAACGCTTTAAAAGCCATAATTGATGCACCTCATTCGATTTCAAGGAATTTGAACCTTTTTGTGTTTCCGTGGACCAGCACATTTTTAAAAAACATGCACATTCAGTAAACATGGTCACAAAAACAGGTTCTTATGCCGTTCAGTGAATGGCATATAAAATTGAAGACTTTAGAAGACATTACATTGACTTATATTCATCTCCTTAACATAACCCTGAATGTACCTTAACTTTAAATCAAGTCTTCACCCCAAAATTAATTATTTGCTTTTTTGTCCTCATAGGGGAGGCAAATCCCCACAACATGACTGTGTTGAACACACACACACCTACACACACACACACACACATTATAATATAGTATGAGGACACATATGCAAATTAGTGTTCCTGGATTGCTTTATGATGTCACAACTAATTGTGAGTTTAAATAGTTCCACTTTAATGCTTCATGTTTCATTCCATTCACTTGACCTACAGTCAGACATTTGGTGATCGAACTGAGAGAAAGTCACGTTACACAAACTTGTTTCTACTTGTTGTCAGTTGAGTTCAGTTAAGTTGGTGTTTTTCTGATACTCGTGGAAGATCAGAAAACATTAAACATGTTTCGCAATTTCATGAAGTGGACCCAGGGGATGTCCAATGATAATGACGTAAGTAACCAACTCTACAAATATCTGCCCTTTCTTCTGTTGATGTGTGAATATTTTCCATGATAATACAGAGTAGTTGATTGCTCAAAAAATAAAAAATAAAATGTTTTCATCTTGAGTCAAACCAAACCAAGTCAGTGATTATTCCAAATTTATTGAATTTATTGTTGTTTTTTGCAGCAAACTGGGAGCCAAAGTAGACCTGATGGCTGTCTGGACATACAGACAGCCAAGACTGCTGCATTGATCCAACACGCAGAAAGGCTGTGCACTTTGGAGAAAGCACGTAATAATGCTGTTCTGGAGAGAATGGGACTCTGCAGACAAGATGTCACCTATCCTTCACCTCAACCACCAAGAACCTCAAAATCCTCTCGACCATCTCGACTCGACCCTCTTGGAGATGCACCTCATCTAAAGATAGGACATCTCAAGAGGAACCATAAGAGCCCTGAATATCTGGATGTGGAGGAGGATGATTTCTTCTGGGATGAAGTCCTTCTCTGCAGTCAGATAGCTGCACAACAAGCAGCTCAAAAAGCAGACAGTGACTCAAGTCCTACTGCTTCCATCAGTGTTGTATCCAGCCTCAGCTCTGTGGATACACACACTCCCAGGGATCTGAGGGACATTTCTCTGATGAGAAGCCCTGTTGAGGTGACACTGTTGAGTCCCACTCCTCCTCCTCCCCGAGTGAACCCCATAACCAGGAGAAGAGTGTCTCGTCTCCCTGTGTTTTCCTCTGCGTCAGGTCAGTCCTGTAAAAACATACTGTTGAATGGATAGTTTTCCTTTATGGGAATCCCAGTTGTGGGAACCCCTGTCAGATATTGATATATATGTGATGATTTGAATGCAGTAATCTGGTAGAAATTTGAGTCATTCTCTTTTTTGTTTTGTCAACAGACAATCAGACAAATGAATTAGGTCTCCAGTCAGCTAAAAACAAGGTCGAGGCTATTGTGGAAAATCTGGAGCGCTTACGACACGGCTCCATCCCTTCACCTCGACCTCCAGCAGCCGCCAGGAAGATAACAGCGGTGGAGCCAAAGACGTCCAAAATGGAACCTTTAGCTCCAACCCCTCCGACGGTTCCCCAAAACAAAAAGAGAGGAACTCGACGTGGAACAGTTCTGCACCCGGCAAAGGCTGCCAATGGAGGTGGTAAGTTAAAACAAAATAATAAACCTACAGGAAGTACAATGCTTTGAATGAAAACAAATGTGAGTAAAGAAAATGTTTCTGTTTTAACAGGCATGAAGACCACCGGTGACCGCAGCCTCCAGACTGGGAAGGCCAAGAAAGATGAGCTTCAGCCGTTAAGTAAACCTGCGGAGAGCCTGTCTCTCTCCTTCCGGCTGCTCTCATCAGACGACTGGTAAGACTGACACTGACGCTAGAGAGCAGCCTGTGTATCAGTTGATGCAAAACTTACCATAAAGCACTAAACTGAGCTTAATTATACTCTATACTAGTAGTTTAGAGTTATTGTGTTGTTCTTGAAGAGATGTACAGTGCTGCTAATCTATTCTTGTCATGTAAACATACAGGATGAAGAAAACAGAGGGCCTGAAGATAATTCAGGCTCTAGCTAGGTACAATCCAGACATCCTGACACCCAAACTCCATGAAGTGTGTCTGGCCCTCATAGAGGAGGTATAGTAGACGCTTTACTCTTTGCTTTTTTGTGTTCCATGTAGTTCTCATGTGTCTATGAGTGTGCAAACTACTAATAATGTTTATTCTCACTACACAGGTAAACAACCTGCGCTCTGTAGTGTCCTGTGCAGCCATCAACACCTTGGGTGACATGTACCTTCACCTACAAAAGACCATGGACCCAGAGGTAGAAAGAACAGGACGGACCTTGCTGTTGAAACTGGCATCGACCACAAATGCCTTTGTTCATCAGCAGGTGAATCTGGCTCTGGACGCCATGGTGGAAAACTGCAGCCATGGTCGCAATGTGACCACGCTGGTCAACACAGGGCTGAGGTAAGAGGAGAGAAGAAGTGACATTTATTTTATGTTATTTATTTATCATATTGATAAATGAAATGATATGAAACCTAGACTCTTAATGTATTTGTCTCATATTCCCGTGTCTTTTGTTCCACAGTCACCGCTGTGTTGCAGTAAGAGGGAGCATGGCGCTACACCTGCACCAGGTGGCTGAAAGATGTGGATCAGTTCACATCTTGACAGCAGGGAGATGCTTCACAGAGCGATTCCTCATTGCTGTCTCCAAAATGTTGGAGGATGGTGCACCAGAAGTGAGGTGGGTCGTCAAGTCTAAAAATGTAGTTTACAAGTTCACTCTTGGTTGTGCTTTTTGAGAATTGCGCTGAATGACAAATGTATTCCGTTTCAGGCATCCCGGACAAATGATCCTCCAGGAACTGGCCCTCCACAAAGACTTCATGAACACTTGGGCAAAGACCATCCCAGAAAAGGATCGACGTCCCCTGGACAAGTTCCTGAAGGCCAAGAAGTGAAGAGTGGCCGATTAGGGCAGCACGGTGGCTCAGTGGTTAGCACTGTTGCCTCACAGCAATAAGGTCCTGGGTTGGAATCACAGCCGTCCCAGGTCCTTGTTCTGTGTGGAGTTTGCTCCCCGTGTTTGCGTGGGTTTTCTCTGGGTACTCCAGTTTCCTCCCACATAAATTTGTTTACAATTTGCAATTATGACAATTCAATGATATAAATGACAATAAATACAAAATCTGAATCATAATTACCAATGTATGTCTGATGACCAAATTTACTCTTTGCAAACATTTTTGAAAGATTAATCAATTGAGGATTGCCTTAAAAAAATTGCCTCCAGTACTGTGAATACAGCACAAAACACACCCATACTTTCACATCTCTTTAAACTGTGAACGATTCACAAATCTTTCTATGGAGTAAGTGCCAACAAAAGGGATAATGTCTACATTTAATGTGGAAGCATTCAATAATTGAAAGTCTTTGTCTAACTCTGATATGATGATAAATAACTATATTCAAGCTACATAAAGGTACTTAAATATGTGAATATATAAGACATGTAATGGTAAAACTAACAAAAATAGGGCAGGATGTGCATGCAGGAAATATGTAGCAGAAGAACTCCAAAGTAAAGCTTTGCACACAGTCCAGACACATTATCACCAAAGCATGCCTTTGTTCATCAGCAGGTGAATCTGGCTCTGGACACCATGGTGGAAAACTGCAGCCATGGTCGCAATGTGACCACGCTGGTCAACACAGGGCTGAGGTAAGAGGAGAGAAGAAGTGCCTTTTATTTGATTTTATTTATTTATCATATTGATAAATGAAATGATATGAAACCTAGACTCTTAATGTATTTGTCTCATATTCCCCTGTCTTTTGTTCCACAGTCACCGCTGTGTTGCAGTAAGAGGGAGCATGGCGCTACACCTGCACCAGGTGGCTGAAAGATGTGGATCAGTTCACATCTTGACAGCAGGGAGATGCTTCACAGAGCGATTCCTCATTGCTGTCTCCAAAATGTTGGAGGATGATGCACCAGAAGTGAGGTGGGTTGTCAAGTCTAAAAATGTAGTTTACAAGTTTACTCTTGGTTGTGCTTTTTGAACATTGCGCTGAATGACAAATGAATTCCGTTTCAGGCATCCCGGACAAATGATCCTCCAGGAACTGGCCCTCCACAAAGACTTCATGGACACTTGGGCAAAGACCATCCCAGAAAAGGATCGACGTCCCCTGGACAAGTTCCTGAAGGCCAAGAAGTGAAGAGTGGTCGATTAGGGCAGCACGGTGGCTCAGTGGTTAGCACTGTTGCCTCACAGCAATAAGGTCCTGGGTTGGAATCACAGCCGTCCCAGGTCCTTGTTCTGTGTGGAGTTTGCTCCCCGTGTATGGACGTCGTTGTCCCACACAGCCTGCACAGCAGTCTCTTGCACTACAGATTTATTTTGCACATTGTTTGTTATTTGTTACACTGTGATTGTTTTAGTTATTTACATTTTTTTTATCAATACATATATTTCATTGTATTTGTGAGAGAGAGGTGGGAGAATCTGTCCATAGGACAACAATCAGTCGTATACTGCACAAATCTGGCCTTTATGGAAGAGTGGCAAGAAGGAAGCCATTTCTTAAAGATATCCATAAAAAGTGTCGTTTAAAGTTTGCCACAAGCCACCTGGGAGACACACCAAACATGTGGAAGAAGGTGCTCTGGTCAAATGAGACCAAAATCGAACTTTTTGGCAACAATGCAAGACGTTATGTTTGGCGTAAAAGCAGCACAGCTCATCACCCTCAACACACCATCCCCACTGTCAAACATGGTGGTGGCAGCATCATGGTTTGGGCCTGCTTTTCTTCAGCAGGGACAGGGAAGATGGTTAAAATTGATGGGAAGATGGATGGAGCCAAATACAGGACCATTCTGGAAGAAAACCTGATGGAGTCCGCAAAAGACCCGAGAGTGGGACGGAGATTTGTCTTCCAACAAGACAATGATCCAAAACATAAAGCAAAAGCTACAATGGAATGGTTCACCAAAAAACATATCAAGGTGTTAGAATGGCCAAGTCAAAGTCCAGACCTCAATCCAATTGAGAATCTGTGGAAAGAACTGAAAACTGCTGTTCACAAACGCTCTCCATCCAACCTCACTGAGCTTGAGCTGTTTTGCAAGGAGGAATGGGCAAAAATATCAGTTTCTCGATGTGCAAAACTGATGAGACATACCCCAAGCGACTTGCAGCTGAAATCGCAGCAAAAGGTGGCGCTACAAAGTATTAACTCAATGGGGCTGAATGATTTTGCACACCCAATTGTTCATTTTTTATTTGTTAAAGTTAAAAATATCCAATAAATTTTGTTCCACTTCATGATTGTGTCCCACTTGTTGTTGATTCTTCACAAAAAATTACAGTTTTATATATTTATGTTTGAAGCCTAAAATGTGGCAAAAGTTCACAAAGTTCAAGGGAGCCAAATAGTTTCGCAAGCCACCGTACCTTTGCCTTGCAACTCGCAGTTCAAACTGTTCAGTTTCCCAGTAATGTCTGTTAAAAACGCAAGGTCAAGTGTCCAGTCAGTGTCCTCCAGCAGCGTGGTGTCTTCCCCTCTGGACTGCATGAACTCTTCGATTTCATTCAAAAGTGACAAAAAACGAAGCAAAATCCGTCCCCTGCTGAGCCATCGTATTTCTGTGTGTAGTAGCAGATCACCATATTCAGTTGACAGCTCCTCCAACAGCACCTTGAATGTTCTGTGCTGTTTAGTTCTGGAGCGGATGCTGTTTATGATCTTCACAACAGGAGTCATCACGTGCTCAAAGCCGATCACTTTTGCACATAAGGCCTGCTGGTGAATGATGCAGTGGTAATTGTGACGGCTTTAGGCCTGACCTAATTTTCGATTGGTTGTCTGGGAAGCTCATCAGAGAGACATGGGTAACACCTGAATTGGTGTGAATGCTCACTTATAAAAAGAGCTTTGAGCATTCTCTCGCTCTCTCCTGTTTGAGTTGCTGGGTTTGTCTGAGCTTTGGTTATTTATATTTTGTATCATCTTACATTTACACACATTCACACACACCCATACATTACAAACATTACTGATGAAATGATATGCACAGTTAATCTTGTATGTAGTTTAAATAAATGTATGTTTTATAGTTCAAAAGCATGTGTGGACTCCATCTTTTGTCATACCTCTGAGCCAGGTCGTGACATAATGCAGAAAGTTTGGGAACTCTGTGTCACCTTTACAATGAGCAATGAATCCTGTGTGTCGGCCGATCATACCAGGAGCCCTGTCTGTAGTCACTGACACCAGCTTTTCCAGGGGCACTTTTTTTTCCACCAAAAACTCCTTCACCGCGTTATATATGTCAATTCCCCTCGTAGTTGTCTTTAGGGGCAGTAGTGTGAGAAGTTCTTCTTTTGTGGAGAAATCATCAAACACCATCCTGATAAAGATCATCAGCTGCGCCGTACTGCTGCTGTCCACCGACTCGTCACACTGGATGCTAAACCACCTGCACCTCGCCAGATCACGGTCCAGCTGGTCGGCCAAGTTCCCGGACATTGCAGATACTCTTCTTATCATCGTAGCTGCCCCCAGTTGAACATCTGAGAGATTGGAGATCACGTCGGTTCCGCATTTCTCGTCTTCAAGTACAGTTTTAGCAATTAACGTCATTGCTTCTTTAACTACCTCCCCGTCTGAAAATGCCTTCTTCTATTTAATCAAGAATTGCGTAGCTCTAAATGAGGCTTCTGTTGCTTTTTGGGAGGCTTTAACTGGCCTTGTGAAAAAAGCTTGCTGTTTGCCCAAAGCTGCCTTTAACTTGCGGGCTTTTTCTGCTCGCAGTGTACTGCCCTGTGGATAGTTAGCATGGTAGCTTGTGTGACACGTTGTGAAATGTCTCTCCACATTGTGCCGCTTTGCCGTCGCCACAGTCGCCCTGCAAATAAGACAAACACATGCTCCTTTCACAGTCGTAAAAAAAAACTCGACCTCCCATTCGTCGTGAAAATGTCTTTCTTTTTTCTGCCATCTTTTTATGGGCCAGTCATCTCCTCATTTTCGCTGCGCCCGCTAGGTTGTTTGGTCGTAGCAATCTGCGTAGACGCTACATTTTGGTCATGCGCATCATACTGACCTTTGAACGAAACTAGGTCATAGTTCATTTATATTACCGTATTTTCTGCACTATACGGCGCACCGCATTACAAGGCGCACCTTCAATAAATGATATATTTTAACACTTTTTCCATATATTAGGCGCATCGCATTATAAGGCGCTAAAGTAGAGGCTGGGGTTACCGTACGTTATGCATCCATTAGATGGTGCTGCGCTAAAGGGAACGTCAACAAAGCAGTCGGATAGGTCAGTCAAACTTTATTAATAGATTACAAACCAGCTTTCTGACAACTCCATTCACTCCCAAATGAATAAACAGCTGTTTTATTATTTTCTCCGAGGTAAAGCATTGGTATTTTCGTGACACATCTTTAACATCTTTTAACTATCTTTTAACAACAGCAAGATATAACATTTAACTATCTTTTAACAACAGCAAGGTATAACATTTAACTTTTACTCCATTCAGTAAACACGTAAAAAACAGTCTGATACCGTTACGTTAAATTAAACGTTAGTGCAATCACAATATAGTAACACTCGTAATAGTGCAAAGCAATAACAAGAACAATAATAACTCTGTAAGTTTCGGATTCTTCTAACTGTAAGCTGTAATCACACAAAAGAAACACGTAAAGCTCACTTTCTCAGTTCCTCATCTAGAATCCCTCGAAATCTTCTTCTTCCGTGTCTGAATTGAACAGAAACGCCCGGCTCCGTCTCATCAAAGTCGTCATTAACAGAGTCAGTGTCGCTGCTGTTGTCTGGTAGTTCAGTGACAATTCCTGCCTTCCTGAAAGCTTGGACCACAGTTGTGACTGATATATCAGCCCAGGCATTTACGATCCACTGGCAGATAGTGGCATATGTCGTCCGGCGCTGTCTCCTCGTCTTGGTGAACGTGTGTTCGCCTTCGGCCATCCACCGCTCCCGCGCAGTTCGCAGTCGAGCTTTAAATGCTCTGTTGACGCCAACATCTAGCAGCTGGAGTTCTTTTGTCAATCCACCCGGAATGACGGCGAGCACTGAATTAGTGTGCTTCACTTGTTTTTTGACATGATCGGTGATATGTGTGCGCATGGAGTCGTAGATCAATAGGGACGGAGCTGTGTGAAAAAAGCCACCCGGTCTCTTCACATAAATTTCTCTCAACCACTCACTCATCTTTTCTTCATCCATCCATCCCTTCGAGTTAGCTTTGATGACGACGCCGGCTGGAAAGTTTTCTTTCGGCAAGGTCTTCCTCTTGAAAATAACCATGGGTGGAAGTTTCTGGCCATTAGCCTGGCAGGCGAGAACTACAGTGAAGGATGATTTCTCATTCCCTGTGGTGCGAACATTCACCGTACGTGCTCCTGTTTTATCCACAGTGCGGCTCACAGGAATATCGAAGGTGAGTGGAACCTCGTCCATATTGATGATATGCTCTGGCCGGATCCTTTTTTCAGTAATCTTGTTTCTGCAGTATGTCCGGAAAGTGACCATCTTTTCTTGGTAATCAGCTGGTAGTTGTTGTGAAACAGTAGTCCGTGTGCGGATGGAGAGATGACGTCTTTTTATAAACCGGAAGCACCAGGACGGACCTCCTCTAAATTCATTGATGTTAAGTTCACGGGCCAGCACTGTTGCCTTCATTCGAATAGTGATTGTACTGACACTTCTACTTGCTGCTCTCTGTTCAACAACCCACTGTTCAAGTTTGTCCTCTAACTGTGGCCATCTTGCTTTGTTCCCGCGGAAACTCTGTTTAGTCGTCTTTACTTGGCGCAGCTCATCCTCATATTTCCTCCACTTCCGCACCATTGATTCGTTGATGTTAAACTCTCTCGCTGCTGCTCTATTTCCGTGTTCTAGTGCGTGACTGATCGCCTTGAGTTTAAACTCTGCGTTGTAAGCGTGTCTCTTAATAGGAGCCATTTCAGGGTCTTTACAAAAACATACAAATGTAAATGAAACGCCGGTTTACAGGTATGTATCCCAGCATGCCCCGCGCAGTACTTCTTCTACGGGGGAAAATCGAGTCGGCGGCTGCTTACCGTAGTTGAGACCTGTTGTGACTCAATATTGATCCATATATAAGGCGCACGGTATTATAAGGCGCATGGTCAGCTTTTGAAAAAATTGAAGGCTTTTAGGTGCGCCTTATAGTGCAGAAAATACGGTAAACATTTTTTAAAGTTTTTTTAAAAATATATTGTTATTTCCAGTTTATGTGTAAGTTTGATAAACAAGAAGCACAAACAAAATAAATGAGATGCAGCTCATTGGTAAGTGGTGGTATTTGAGCTATTTTTAGAACAGGCCGGTGGGCGACTCATGTGGTTCTTACGGGCAACTGGGTGCCCACAGGCATTGTGCGGAAGCTGCCACCATTCTCAGATGTGGGGTGACACCCTTATTACCAAAACCACTCGATATTTTTGATTAGAGATTGTTTTTTCAGGATGATTTTTAACCCATACTTTTGGGACAATTATTATTAAAGCAACCTTAGGGGACTTGGGCTATACACAAATTCTGACAGAAGTCATCTTTGGGGTCTGATTTCTTGCAATCCAGAGATTCCACACCTTGAGATAGTGCCCCCTCCCCTCCCATTTGGGGAAGTCATTTGAATTGGGGGGTGGAGTTTCTTGACATTATGTTAATATCAACTGAATCAACACAAAACATGCAGACATGAATTTAATCTATATCAGGGAACTGTTACAACCAATAAGGAGACACACACAAGTACAAACACAGGAAACAAGGTTTTAAAGGTTGTAAAATTACATGTATTACAGAACATCTGAGACCGACTGATAAGTCTACATCTGTGACGTCCTCGCTGACCATCTAAAACGTGAAACCAATTATCCATAAGAGTGTTATTTTTTTAAAAGGTGTTTTGAGAAGTGCAGCTAATCTTTCTTTTGACAGGTTTTATTGCAAATAGACTAAAACATCATAACATGTACAAACCTTCAGGGTCAATTTCGATATCATCCAGTGTCATCCCTTTGTACTGAGACTTCCCCCCTCTCCATAGCCAGTAGCACTTTGCTCATTCTAGCAAGCTGCAGAGTTCCATGGAGCAGCCGATAGTACTGTCTGTGGATGCAGATATCATGGCCTAAGAAGTCAGCAAGTTGGTCAGACTCATTTTCCTCAAGGTTCAAGACCTGTGACAGTGTTGCAATATGTTTTCAAAGCTTTGTTGAGGTCAGCGCTTCAGGGTGTTTGGCACCACAGCGTTTGCCATATTTCTGAAGGCACTCTCCCACCTCTGTAGGCTGACAAGGCTTGTGGTCTGGCAAACATGAATACACTTTCACTGGGTACTCTACAACTTTCACACATCTCAGCCAGCAGCTCTGTAGCAGTCACCATCGCTGGTTTTAACAGGACAGGGAACATTCTCCCACGTTTCCCTCAGATCTTCACTCTTGTGAAGAACTCACACATCTTCCTCTCAAATGGAGTCAAGCAGATAGCCACGTCGTCATGCAACGCTGACTTGTTCCGGGACATAAAAGCAGCGAATAACATCCGTGATACCTCTCCTGCTCTCCTCCGGTTGAATGTAATTGCTAAAGCAAGTGTTACGTTAGCCAGGGCAGCATAGTTTTCTGGAGTGGGGGAGATTCTTAGCATTCTCTGTGAAATACATTGCTCGTTCTCCATGTAAAAGTTCAACATCTTTACATCTTGGGTAAATGGCAACACTTGTGGCATATTCCACTTAGCCTCCTTGAGAGTGTTTAGTGCTCCAGAGGAGATGAACTCTTCCCTTTTGGCATTCTCTACTGTGACATGTTTACCAGACATCATAGCATCACTCTCAACAATCCTGGATATTTTCTTTAGACTGTGGCCAAGCTTGACTGCTAAAGACGGTGTTTGATATGTGTTAGTTTTGGGATCATATCCTGCTGTCTTCTTCACTACAGATATAACATGTGAGAAGTTTTTAGGAATGAAGAACTCCTCCACTTTTTTCAGTGACGTAACCCTTTGAGCTTCAAGGACCATTCTTCCAACTTCTCTCATCTTCTGTCGTATGTAGTCATCATTACTGTTCCCTTTGTTCTTCAGTTTGTTGAACATATATTGTCCCAGTTGCAGGATGCATTTGTGATTCTGAACAACATGTGACACTTCATCATGGTTCATGTGGGTGAGAATCTTCTGTAGGCCCTCGCTAACATCAAGACCGATGGGCGTGGTAAGAGCACACAGGGATCGAACTCTTTGTCTTCCAAATTTGGGTGCATCCTCTCTCGTCTTCTCTGGGCAGACTTTTATATGTTTCCACAATGTTTTTTTTGAGTAAAGACCTTGACAGTAAATGAATGAATGAAATTTTTACCATGTTGGATCTCCTGAGTTCGGTAACGTGCAACAAGATGTCCAGTTCCTTTTCTAACCACATCTGTATTGTAGGAAAAGTTTCCTTTGTTCCTTAGAATGGCCAGCCGAACTCGCCGTTCTTTGGAGTCCTTTGGATGATAGAATGCTTTTGCCACCTCTGGTTTGTTGCTATGAACAGTTTGAAGGTGTCGTGCAATCTTTGATGTTGGCTTGGAGCAATAAAGACAATAGTTCCTCTTGTCATACACTCGATGTGCTTGAGTATTTGTGGTACACAGTACTTCAATTGAACTTTTTTCTGTTTCTGGGCTGACTGTCGAGCTACTGTCTTTCTCTGGGCTGACACTTTCTTTCTCTAGGTAGAGTAGTCTGTTCATTTCTTCATTTTTCCTGGGCTGAGTGATAGTCTCTTCTTCTTCCTTACTGCATGGTCTTTTTCTGTGCTACTATCTTTGTCTGGGCTGACTGTTGAGCTGCTTTCTTCGTTTGGGCTGCTCTCATCTGTTGATTTATCTGACGTATCTTCTTTGGTCTAAAAAATAAATCATGCAAAAGAGAAACAAGAATCATGTCACAAAGGAGGTTCAAATTCTAAATTTCATACTTTGAACATCTATGATATTTCCTAAGATTTAAATGCAGCCAGTTCACATGGGATCAGCTGTGCTGCAGCAGCACGCGTCAATGACATCACTGTGTGTAGAAAGCCTCAAAAACAACCAAACGGTAGCTCTGAGCTAACAGGACAATAGTATGTGTTCATTCCTTCATTTGTCTTAAAGTATTGATGAAATAAAGACATATAATGCCTTATTTAGAGGCTGTATTGTCGCTGCCCTTGCACTCCCGTTATATAGATATACGCGGATCTCGAGCGATCTAAACAGCGTCTGAAGGACTCCGACTTTCACCAAAATGTTATCAATGAGTATGTTACCGGCGCCAAACCTAGGGTAAATCTGGGCCGGCAGCAATGGTTACACAGGCTAGGGAGCACGGCGTAGCCAATATACATACATACAGACGCTGTGGATCAATAAGAGAGAGGACCGAAATTTGTTGTTTTTTGTTTGTTTTTTTACAATTCTCAACAATTCACCATATTCTTAATCTTAACTCTTAGTGGACATAACTCATGACCAAAATATTTAACACAATAAAATAAAAGACAACAATATTCCTACGGGTTTTGATCTTTCACTCACTTTCTCTCACTCACACACACACACACGTACTCTTTTACGAACAGCATTTACAACATGGCGATACCGCGCTGACATGCGTGTACGCTAAACATAACATATCTCTTAAAACTAGCTCAGTGCGTTTCCCAATGTCACCAAGGCTAATAACTCAACTCATACTAACAACATCACAGTGAAAACGGGAGTTCATAAAACTCAGCTCGCCGACTCACATCGGGACAATTACAATTACCTACAAAACAAGCTTACTTCACATACTTCATGTCTCAAAAATCATCTCACAACATTACAAAACACTTTCTAACGTATTCACATTAGATACTGAACCATATTCAATACAGAAAGATGAGTTTTACCGTACCTGTGGATCAATAAGTGAGAGGACCGAAATTAGCATCTTGCTCATGCCTGAACTTGTTTATTTTTTAGCTGCGCATGAACCAAGCTAGGTAGCTAGGGTCTCCCTTGTGAATCCACAATGCTAGAGCACCACCTACAGGCATGAAATTATAATGCCTTTATGTAAAACTGAATGAAAGTACGGAGCCCCTAAAGGGACATGGAGAAAAAAAAAAAGTGAAACGTTTCTTGTGCGCACCAGAAAGTATCTCGTGCTCACCAGATAGTATCTCGTGCTCACAAGAAAGTATCTCGTGCTCACCAGAAAGTATCTCGTGCGCACCAGAAAGTATCTCGTGCTCACCAGATAGTATCTCGTGCTCACCAGATAGTATCTCGTGCGCACCAGAAAGTATCTCGTGCGCACCAGAAAGTATCTAGTGCGCACCAGAAAGTATCTCGTGCGCACCAGAAAGTATTGCATGCATGTGTGATGTCAGGGAGACCATCCACAGCATTTCGGGTTGTGTTTCTGTGTAAAAATGACAGTAGAGGAGTTAGTTCGGCTATATTTTAACCTGGGACTTCATTATAAGGATATTGCTGCTTTACTTGCAAGTCGTCACAGTCATGTTGTCTCTGAAAGACATTTAAAACGAATTTTGAAGTCGTGTAGTCTGTTTCGGCGCAAGGGATACGTCACTTTGGATCGCATAGTTGATTTCATTCATGTCAGTTGGCAGTTGGCATGTTTTCCCAGGAACTACTTAGAAGCTTTATTTTGTATTATTTCTCCTTGGTTTGATCTGTCACTATGTGCACACTGACTGTTAAAGACATTAAGAACATTTGCAGTGATATTATGCACAGTTTTTTAAGGTATGTGGCAGGTTTTGACTTTTATATATAACTTCTTTCTTCGTTCTTGTGTGGATTTAGATTGTCTCAGTTGCTTCTGTCTCTTCAGGTAATGAAGCACAGGCTTTATTGAATCAGTCTGGGATTACCTGGGATTTTTCAAGACAATATTAGCTTTTCTCAGTACTTTTTGCTGGAATTACAGACTTAAATTTGTTGTACAGCATATAAGTATTGTCATAGATGTTTTACTTTGCCTTCACATCAGTCATAAACAGGAAGCAAACAAAACCCCAACAAATAAAAACAACATGGAAAGACATGAAAGAGGAACGACATTTTTATTTAACTATGTGCTCTTGACAGTTACTGTCTGTATGTTTACCATATGAGGCTGCTGATTGAGTAGCCATTTGAAATGGTACTGATCAAACAGGTATTATTTTGTTGAATGCTGAACTTCTTTCTTAATAACAATTGCATAAGACATGCACATGATAATATCAAAAAGAAAAGGGATGTTCACCTATGAGAGCAGACTTTTCTGACATATCAAAATGAATAAACTTAAACTTCTCTTAAATGTCTTCTGGACATAAACAAAATGTAAAACTCAGTGTGTTGACAAATATAACAATAATAAAATAACAAAGCAAAATAATGACTTTTTTTTAAGTTTAAAGTGTAATAAAGCAATCAAAGCATCTGATTTTATCTCCTCTCCTTGTGTAACATTTTTTTCTTAATTGTAATACTTGAATGAACATTTCTTGTTTTGATCTGGTGATAAGTGCCGTTATCAAAGTGGAGCCATCCCATTTCAACCCGCCGGGTGGCTTTGAGTGCATGTTTATTGCCAACAACACCAGAGCCTTCTGTGTCTCTATTGACAGGAGTTTTCCGATGTTCCCCGAGCCTGTCTCTTACTCGCTGCATGAGAGCGGACTTCACTGTCTCCACTCCTCCTGACTTTTCGTTTGTCACAGTTCTTTGACGACAAAATGCTCTGAGTGCAAGTCTGTCTCCATATTGTTTGATATATTGTCCTAACTCCTCATCTGTCATAACATCTATGACGTCGATGTTGATCTGTAATAAGCAAGGCACACGTCAAAAACGTTTGAAAAGTTTTATTAACATAGCAGGTAGAGAAAGCTAGCATCATTAGGCTAGACATGTATTGTTTACTTTATGTCACTAAAGTTAACATTTATCTTTACCTTATCATCTTTTAGTTGACTGATGACACTCTCAGTTATATTTCGCGTTTTCAGGAAAGAGAATAAGTCAGTTTCTGCTGCCATTCTTCTAAAGATCTGAGCCTATGGGCATATGCACAGGACGCACAACTGCCAGTACTTAACCCAAGGTTTCTCGTGAGCTCGAGATACTTTCTTGTGAGCACCTAAAGTACATAAAAAACTAAATACAGAGCGTTTTTCAACCTACTACAAGTAGATGAACGTATCCTATGCTAGAAATAAGGTTCAGGTTGAAAAAAACTGAACTATCCCTTTTAGTTAACAGTCATTTCCAAACAAAGTGGTTTAGAGGGTAGCAGATGTGAAAATTAGACAAGCAATACTTTAACATAATATAATAAACACATTAAAAATACTAAAAAAGTAGTCCTATAAAACACTACTGGCTATCTTCAACTTGGCCCCATAATTTCTGGCTTATGATGGCTGACATGTTCCTCTAAAAGGTAAACTGGCTGAGGCATCAATGCATAAGACTGTCCACACAACTGGGGACATTTAACACACATAGACACATTCTACCTCCACCATAATGGAAACACTCACATGACAAATCATTTTACAGACACCTGTTGCATTTCCTTCTGCATTTTACATTAGAAAAAGATCTGTTTTAAATTATCTTAAGTCTCCCAAGTGACTGGTCCTCCAGAGATGCATCAAGACTATTTAGGAAAGAATGCACAATTAATGCACAACAAAAATGATTTTTTATTTCAACTGGATGTAGTGTTGAATAGTGTCATTTTAAATAAAACCACACATGGATTGGAAAAAGTGAGAAGAAGGGGTAGTCACATCAATCAGGCAAGAAATGTAAGTAAGGCTGGCTGTAGTCACATGTATAAAAGCTAGTAGGGGCTAGTAGTAGATAGTGTCTGTGTTTAAAATCACACACTAGTGTACTGCCTCTGCCGCTGTAAAGAGGCGTCCAATGCCGTATTTGAACTGGGGCTGACTGCAGCCTCTATACAGAGGTACCTGCACAACCCACTACACTACAGACCAGTTCATCTGTCCATCTTTTAAAACATGTCCCATCCACGGGGCCAACCAAAGCACAAACTTCTTCGTTCATGTTTGACTATTGTTCACTGAGGTTTGTTTTTGTCATGAACGTTAGTTGGTGCTCCAGTATAATCGGTAATCGGTAAACGTTTCTCATCCAGTGAGAATCTTAATTAACGTGTTAAAGTCTTGGCCCTAATTATTATTATTAATATTAAATGATTGGTATGAGGCTTGTGAATGGAATATCTTCATTGTAAAAGAGCTATAAAATAAAATGTATAATGGCATCTGAATCAAAAATAATCACAAATTAATAATATAAATAAATTATATATTATATAATTGATTGCATTTTGCTTGGATGACAACTTTAAAAGCAACAGATTTGTTATATTTAACAAGGAGAGGATATACACTTTTATTAGAAAATGTACCGTGAAATTGGGGTCATGTATTTCCATAGACTTCCACTAGGAGCAGTGTTCCGGATTATACACAGATTGAGTAGGGGGAGGGGAGGGGGGGCACACACACACACACATTATAATATAGTATGAGGACACATATGCAAATTATTGTTCCTGGATTACTTTATGATGTCACAACTAATTGTGAGTTTAAATAGTTCCACTTTAATGCTTCATGTTCCATTCCATTCACTTGACCTACAGTCAGACATTTGGTGATCGAACTCAGAGAAAGTCACGTTACACAAAGTTGTTTCTACTTGTTGTCAGTTGAGTTTAGTTAAGTTGGTGTTTTTCTGATACTCGTGGAAGATCAGAAAACATCAAACATGTTTTGCAATTTCATGAAGTGGACCCAGGGGATGTCCAATGATAATGACGTAAGTAACCAACTCTACAAATATCTGCCCTTCCTTCTGGTGATGTGTGAATATTTTCCATGATAATACAGAGTAGTTGATTACTCAAAAAATAAAATTAAATGTTTTCATCTTGAGTCAAACCAAACCAAGTCAGTGATTATTCCAAATTTATTGAATTTATTGTTATTTTTTGCAGCAAACTGGGAGCCAAAGTAGACCTGATGGCTGTCTGGACATACAGACAGCCAAGACTGCTTCGTTGATCCAACACGCAGAAAGGCTGTGCATTTTGGAGAAAGCACGTAATAATGCTGTTCTGGAGAGAATGGGACTCTGCAGACAAGATGTCACCTATCCTTCACCTCAACCACCAAGAACCTCAAAATCCTCTCGACCATCTCGACTCGACCCTCTTGGAGATGCACCTCATCTAAAGATAGAACATCTCAAGAGGAACCATAAGAGCCCTGAATATCTGGATGTGGAGGAGGAGGATTCCTTCTGGGATGAAGTCCTTCTCTGCAGTCAGATAGCTGCACAACAAGCAGCTCAAAAAGCAGACAGGGACTCAAGTCCTACTGCTTCCATCAGTGTTGTGTCCAGCCTCAGCTCTGTGGATACACACACTCCCAGGGATCTGAGGGACATTTCTCTGATTGGAAGCCCTGTTGAGGTGACACTGTTGAGTCCCACTCCTCCTCCTCCCCGAGTGAACCCCATAACCAGGAGAAGAGTGTCTCGTCTCCCTGTGTTTTCCTCTGCGTCAGGTCAGTCCTGTAAAAACATACTGTTGAATGGATAGTTTTCCTTTATGGGAATCCCAGTTGTGGGAACCCCTGTCAGATATTGATATATATGTGATGATTTGAATACAGTAATCTGGTAGAAATTTGAGTATTTTTTTTTTTTTTGTCAACAGACAATCAGACAAATGAATTAGGTCTCCAGTCAGCTAAAAACAAAGTCTTCCGACACGGCTCCATCCCTTCACCTCGACCTCCAGCAGCCGCCAGGAAGATAACAGCGGTGGAGCCAAAGACGTCCAAAATGGAACCTTTAGCTCCAACCCCTCCGACGGTTCCCCAAAACAAAAAGAGAGGAACTCGACGTGGAACAGTTCTGCACCCGGCAAAGGCTGCCAATGGAGCTGGTAAGTTCCTCTAAACATGTCTTGAATAATTATTAAGTTTTTAAAAAGAATTATAAACCTACAGGAAGTACAATGCTTTGAATGAAAACAAATGTGAGTAAAGAAAATGTTTCTGTTTTAACAGGCATGAAGACCACCGGTGACCGCAGCCTCCAGACTGGGAAGGCCAAGAAAGATGAGCTTCAGCCGTTGAGTAAACCTGCGGAGAGCCTGTCTCTCTCCTTCCGGCTGCTCTCATCAGACGACTGGTAAGACTGACACTGACGCTAGAGAGCAGCCTGTGTATCAGTTGATGCAAAACTTACCATAAAGCACTAAACTGAGCTTAATTATACTCTATACTAGTAGTTTAGAGTTATTGTGTTGTTCTTGAAGAGATGTACAGTGCTGCTAATCTATTCTTGTCATGTAAACATACAGGATGAAGAAAACAGAGGGCCTGAAGATAATTCAGGCTCTAGCTAGGTACAATCCAGACATCCTGACACCCAAACTCCATGAAGTGTGTCTGGCCCTCATAGAGGAGGTATAGTAGACGCTTTACTCTTTGCTTTTTTGTGTTCCATGTAGTTCTCATGTGTCTATGAGTGCGCAAACTACTAATAATGTTTATTCTCACTACACAGGTAAACAACCTGCGCTCTGTAGTGTCCTGTGCAGCTATCAACACCTTGAGTGACATGTACCTTCACCTACAAAAGACCATGGACCCAGAGGTAGAAAGAACAGGACGGACCTTGCTGTTGAAACTGGCATCGACCACAAATGCCTTTGTTCATCAGCAGGTGAATCTGGCTCTGGACGCCATGGTGGAAAACTGCAGCCATGGTCGCAATGTGACCACGCTGGTCAACACAGGGCTGAGGTAAGAGGAGAGAAGAAGTGCCATTTATTTTATTTTATTTATTTATCATATTGATAAATGAAATGATATGAAACCTAGACTCTTAACGTATTTGTCTCATATTCCTGTGTCTTTTGTTCCAGTCACCGCTGTGTTGCAGTAAGAGGGAGCATGGCGCTACACCTGCACCAGGTGGCTGAAAGATGTGGATCAGTTCACATCTTGACAGCAGGGAGATGCTTCACAGAGCGATTCCTCATTGCTGTCTCCAAAATGTTGGAGGATGGTGCACCAGAAGTGAGGTGGGTTGTCAAGTCTAAAAATGTAGTTTACAAGTTTACTCTTGGTTGTGCTTTTTGAGCATTGCGCTGAATGACAAATGAATTTTGTTTCAGGCATCCCGGACAAATGATCCTCCAGGAACTGGCCCTCCACAAAGACTTCATGGACACTTGGGCAAAGACCATCCCAGAAAAGGATCGACGTCCCCTGGACAAGTTCCTGAAGGCCAAGAAGTGAAGAGTGGCCGATTAGGGCAGCACGGTGGCTCAGTAGTTAGCACTGTTGCCTCACAGCAATAAGGTCCTGGGTTGGAATCACAGCCGTCCCAGGTCCTTGTTCTGTGTGGAGTTTGCTCCCCGTGTTTGCGTGGGTTTTCTCTGGGTACTCCAGTTTCCTCCCACATAAATTTGTTTACAATTTGCAATTATGACAATTCAATTAAATAAATGACAATGAATACAAAATCTGAATCATAATTACCAATGCATGTCTGATGAACGAATTTACTCTTTGCAAACATTTTTGAAAGATTAATCAATTGAGGATTGCCTTAAAAAATCGCCTCCAGTACTGTAAATACAGCACAAAACACACCCATACTTACACATCTCTTTAAACTGTGAACGATTCACAAATCTTTCTATGGAGTAAGTGCCAACAAAAGGGATAATGTCTACATTTTAATGTGGAAACATACAGTAAAGTTATTGAGTAATGTAAGTTAGTGTAAGCACAACATGGCTGCTAATGTATATTTTGCTGCAGGTGAAATTGTTATGGAACAAAATTAATGCTTATATGTTTCTTTTAGGAAAAGTGATGCTGGGAGAAAAAGAAAATAGGCTGCCCCAAAAAGGAAGCAAGAGGAACTAGAAGAAAAAGGTTCAGAAGAGCAGAAAAGAAAACAGGAAACGGCTTCAACGATTGAAAATGGCTCGTCCATCTCCAAGAGCCAAAGTCAACCAAATACTCAGGAAGGCCTCGCACACATCCCTAAGAAGAACCCTGTTGTTCCATACAGCAATAGTTGAGGAAGTGCGCACAAAGTACAATAAATTCAAAAAATAAGAGTCACAGACAACTCATTGCAGCAGTAATCACCAGCAAAATGCTAAATAAGTACAGGCTGCACAGGAGGTACTTGGATTTTCAAGGAGAAGATGGAAGAACCTGCGAAATGAAAATGTCTGCTAGTACAAGAGGAAGGAATCCACTGGACAACCAGCTGTTATACTCGCTGTATGTTCGTTCCTATTGGGTTGTTCACCCAACGCTGGCAGATGGTGAAACATGTATGCGCGAACATATTATTATTATTATTTCTTCTATTTTTGGGGGTGTTATTTGAGGAAAAGTGCAACAGGAGGTATTAAAAGTTATTCAAACAATGCTTTGGTGTCTTGGGCATTTATTTGTCACTGTTATATGATGATCTATAATCAAAAATAATGTAGCTAGTTATCCATCTTACTTTATGCAACCCTGTTACCCTAATTTCAACCCTGTTACTATACCATACTAAAAAGGGTTTCACTCATTTTCCTTAAAACAGTTAATGCAATCATATGCAAAATGTTTTAAAGTAAATATTGTACAATAAATAGTGAAATTGTTAACGTGAAACACGCCATTATTGCAAAGTTGGGTGAGACGGATTTCTAAAGTTGTTCAAATGAATTTAAATCAAGTCATATGTGATATCAAATGGTTATTCGGAGAGAATGTTAGTTTATTTACTTAATGGAAAAGGAATTATATTTCAGAAATGAATAATGTACTTCTTTCAGGTTGCTCAGTGTTGGTAACAGGGTATTGCACCAGGTATTGTAAACACCAAATAAATCATGTAATAAAAATTGCACCATGGATTAGTAAGCTGAGCTAATCAAGCCTTTGATAGTTTATTACCTATTATCGATGAATATGTAGCAGAAAATCACCAAAGTGAAGGTTTATTTTTCAAGAATTTTGACACCCAAATGTCCTTCAATTCTTCCATGACCCCTATTTTCAGTTGATTTTGTGCTTATTCCTGCATTTGTGTTAAATCAAATTGATACACAACCCTGGGTAGTGTAGTATTTTGATGCAGCCTGCAGTGTGTACCGTACCTGATGTTGGAGGAACCAGCCTGGAACATAACCCTGACCTCTAACCCCCCAGAATCTCTATTATACCTGAGTTCACACTCGATGTATGTTAAATTAATAACAATAACTTTTGTGTGATTTTTACACATTGGCTGGAGTGTTGTGGATAGTGATGTAGTAACAAAGAGTGTGCTGACATCTAGTGTTGCATGACTGTACACAACAACAGTAAATAAAGCCCCTGTGAACTCAAGTCTTAGTTTATAAGAAAATTAACCCTGTGCACAAAACAATGAAAAGCACGTTTGGATACTTTATTTTATTTTGAAAGACATCTGTTTCTCGTAAATCCGGATGTAAACTGTGAAAACTAATTTAGGCTACCCATGATATTTTTTTTAACGTGTGTCCCATCTTCAGCGGTGTCACTGGGCCACTTTTTAACCGGCCGTCCCGCCCCGTACAGTAGCGCCTCCCCGTCGCTGCTCCGCCTTGTCGGCTTCTCCTCTGGCTAAATTCATCCTTCTCTCCACCTGTCAAAGCGAAAACTAACTGTTTGGGCAAAGTGCTTCAAACATGGCGTACACGACTGCGGGAGGGACTAAGAAGAAGGTCTGCTACTACTACGACGGTATGTGTGAGAGGTCCGGGCTAGCCGCGTAGCTAGCGTGTTTATCTGGTCATACTGGTGAATGTGTCGTTAACACAAGCTAGTGTTGCTAACTAGCTGGCGTTAATAACCAGCGCTTGTGTAGCTTGTGAGCTGCTAACTAGTGTCACCCTGCGTGTTGAATGGTTGGAAACCAAACCTTGTACTTTAGTTTAGCTAATGTTATGAGCCCATTGGTCCTGACCTGTAGAGCTAGTGAGATTGTAACAATTACTAACGGGTAAAATAATATACAGTAATTAGCTAAACTTAAATGTGCTTATGACGCTGAAGTTAGCTTCCCATTCGGGGAAAAGAGGAAAGTTAAGGGAGACGTAAATATAAATGTTTAGCGGCTAATTCTGTTGTATCACCACTTACACTTGTGAAGAAGTTTTGCAGCAAAAAGGCTTAACGCTGTTTAAACCCACTTTCAGATTTTCGAGACCTTTATTTTGCTTATGGAAACAGGAAAAAGGGCTATTTCACTGCTTTTTCCCCATCCAGACCACACTAGACCAGGTCCAGATCACAAACCATTACACTTAAACATGTCAAATGTGGACTAAATCACCAAGGAGGCACAGTTTCAAAACACATACATGGGCGACTTAAGTCATATTTCTCATCAGACCAGGTCTGGATCAAAATCCACTATGCTGAGACTTGTCAAATAATAATCTAGTCAATAATCTTTGTCAGATATAAACATAGTGTTTTTTGATCTGGACCTGGTCTAATGTGGTCTGGATGGGGAGAAAACTGTGACATTTTTAGTTTAGTGGTTTAAACAGCTTCTCTTATGATGTTTAACATGTTTCATCAGTGTAAGTGGTGAAGAAACTGAGAATCTGCCACTAAATATCATTATTTATGTTTCTCTATCCCCCCCAACCTACCCAACTCATTACGTACATTTTTTGGTCCAGGTTTTGTTTTCAGTCGACCTGGACGAATAAATGGAAAGTATCGGAAACTTGGACCCAGAAAGTCAAAGTTTCATTTGAAGCAATAAAGTTTAATGTGCAACTATTTGACTCCAGGTGTGTTCAGGCCCGACTGATGCGTGATGATTCTCACTCTGTTGGCTCAGTGTTTCCGCCTCTTTGGGCCCACATGTGCAGGATTTCACAGGACAGGACCCACAAATCCGTCCTGACCCACAAAGTGTACCCATTCCCTCCCCCAAAGGAATAGCTTATTTTTATACTCAGCAGTTCAGGTCAATGAGGATGTAATTAGTCACAGTATCTGCTGAGCTGGCTTTCCTATAAGTTACAACAGTGCCAACAAGTTCACTAATATATATATATATATATACACACACACACACTAATGTTGAGGAACACTGGTCTGTGTAAACTCGCTTGTCACATGGTGGGTTTCCACATTTATAATTGGTCTAACTGCATGTTTGTTAAATACCTGACAAGTCAAGTTAAGGGAAGCTGCTTCCTCATCCTCATGTTAATGCTGTGAACAGCTTCAGAGCGGCAATGATTAGCTGATAAATCCATAGGTCGACTGACAGATCATTAACGGTCTTGTTTGTCATTTTTAAAGCAAAACTGTCAAACATTGTCTTGTTTCAGCTTCTCAAATATGATTAGACGCCGTTTTTCTTTGTCGTATATGACAGTAAATTGAATATCTTAACGTTTTACACATTTTTTAGAACTTGAAGATGGCTTCTGAGAAGTCGTGAATGCTATTTTGTCATTGTTCTTTAAAATCTCATAGACTAAATGATTAATAATAATAAATAATCCATAGCTATACATACATAGTCATCTATATAATATAATATGTAATCACTAAAATATTATCACATGACCAATACTAACTTAGAAATGAGTGATTTGATGTTTGTATCTTTCAGCCTTTTTTAACAGACAATGGTTATTGCTTATGAATGTAGTCTTTAACCTATTTTGGTTCCCCTTGCAGGTGATGTAGGAAATTATTACTATGGTCAAGGGCATCCCATGAAACCTCATCGCATCCGGATGACTCACAACCTGCTTCTGAACTATGGACTGTACAGGAAAATGGAGATCTATGTATGTGTTTAACCACTCTGAATGACGGAACAACGGCGTCTGTCGTCTGTGGCCCAGTTTCCATCCAACACACATTTATTTTGTGTTTCAGAGACCACACAAAGCCACAGCCGAAGAGATGACAAAGTATCACAGCGACGACTACATCAAGTTCCTCCGATCCATACGGCCAGACAACGTGTCCGAGTTCAGCAAGCAGATGCAGCGCTGTAAGTAACACGTCATTTTACACACGTTCGATGTGATCCGTCAGTCACCCACCTGTTGATCTGAATCACACAGATCCTGACTCATATTTCATTACATAACTCATTAAATATGAGGCATTTGCTATGTGATGTAGTGTCCCTGCTCATTTGCCCTGAAGCTAAGCACAATATTATAATCTTAATACAAACTTTCCTAGATTTCATAAAATTAATAATTTCTCCTGATGTTCGTGGAGCAGCTCTTTAATTTAGACAGGGCTCCATTATAGCTCCATTATAAAATGCTGCAGGACACCCTGGTATAAAAATGACATTTTTTTTTTTAGGAAAGTATGAAATCATATGGATGTAAAATAGCATCCTCAAGAAAGTACTAATTTTACAGTTACTCTCAAAAGTGATTATTACATTGGAGCTGCTAAATCACTTTAATTGGTTAGTGGATCAAAAGAAAGTTAATCATCTTATTGGGATTGACAAAATAATCAGCAGATTAATAGATAATAATAATTGTTAATAAAAATATATTGTTAATCGGTAGTTTCGGCTGTAAATATATTTAAAATTATATTTAGTGATGGCTGCTGTGACGATATCAGATGTGATCTAAGATGATCCAGTCGTCAGCTGAGCTAACGTTTGAAGCTAGCTGACAGATATTGTTAGATATTGATGTGAATATTAGAATAAAAATAAATAAAATCAAACAAGTATAATTAAAGGATTCAGACTAGAGTTTACTATCCACTAGCATTAGTTGCAAGGCAGTTTCTGATAGTCTAGCTAGAATGTTTGTATGGGGCTTATTTTTTAATAGATACAAAGCATTTCTGGCGGAGTAATGACTCTGACTTGCAGTACATGATTACCAGCCAACAGTTTGTTTGGCTGCAACTTTTTTGTTTGGCTAAAAAAAAAGAATGCCAATTGATGACAGCTAATAAGATCTAAAATTACAGTAGTGATTTTGTCTGTGACTTTATGGAGAGCAGGGAGGTCATAGTGATGGTACATTTTATGCTTAAGGGGGATAATTGAAAAACACACTGTACTGAAAACCAGACTTTTAATGTTTTTCTCAGCTGATAGTAACACTTTGAACGTTACAGAAACCAACATAACGACTCTCTAACCAACTGAACTCTTGTTTTAATCCTGCAGTCAACGTTGGAGAGGACTGTCCTGTGTTTGACGGCTTGTTTGAGTTCTGCCAGCTCTCCGCCGGAGGCTCTGCCGGTAAGTTGGTAGAAAACAACAGTAATACAGAGGCAGCGTCAGAGCAGAGTCATGTTAGTTGTAAATGTTCAGTATGAGCTACAGTTTGTTCAAAAATAAATTCTACAGCTCCTCAATTTTGTTTACTAGCAGGATTCTCCCCAGAGCTCCACCACAGTCACACACAGCACAGTTAAAATGTCACTCCATGCCCTAAAACACTAGACCCTATACAACTTGATAATATAATATAATATAATAATGTAATAACAATAATAAAACAAGAATAATAAGTGTAGGACATCTACAGCAAATGTAGCAGCACAAAGTACTTCAGGGCTTTTTAAATTATTATATTATGTATGTTTGAATTTATAAATGTGATGACTGTGTTTGTTTTATCTACTTAATGTGTGTAGTTTTTGTCTGTTTTTACAAGCTGTACTGAGGCAAATTCCTAATGATTCCAACTAAAGTATTGACCTTGAACGTGAGTGTATTAGTGGCCCAGTTGGAGAACAAATCATCATCATCAACATCTTCAGGCCTCTTGGCTCACTTGTTAATGTGAGCCAAACGTCCAGTCATTGTTGGCATACAATATATCAAATATATTTCATATCCAAACAGAACTAAGATCTTGCAAAGTGTCGTGTCACATTTCACCTCTAACTGAACTCGTAACTAAATCAAACGCGTGTTCTGCTTTGTCCAGCTGGCTCAGTGAAGCTGAACCGGCAGCAGACTGACATCGCAGTGAACTGGGCAGGAGGACTCCACCATGCCAAGAAGTCTGAAGCCTCAGGCTTCTGCTACGTCAATGACATCGTGCTGGCCATCTTGGAGCTGCTCAAGTGAGTTTCACCTAGAGCTTCATCAAACTCACTGTCAGGCACATGATCCATCCATCAGTGTGTGCAGTAGATCGTCATCAGAGAAATATTGAGTCATGGAGATTTCAGTGACGTTGACCGTGGTAAAATAAACGTCTAGCTTGTCCTTCACTCTCAGGTACCACCAGAGGGTGCTGTACATCGATATCGACATCCACCATGGTGATGGAGTGGAGGAGGCCTTTTACACCACAGACAGAGTCATGACCGTCTCCTTCCATAAATATGGGGAGTACTTCCCTGGAACCGGAGACCTCAGGGTAAACCTCAAACTTCCTCCTCATTTAGTCACAGGTCATGATGTTTATATGAATACAGCAAAACTACAGACTGGCTGAAGTAGAAGTGGATGAAAAGATATATACAACAACGCATTTGAGTGAGATTGCAATTTTATTTATTTATTTATTTAAAGGCATGCTGGTCATTGATGAAATATATTCTCAACGTTTAGTGATTTTTATGCATTTTTCACTGATCTCTGTTTCCTAGGATATTGGAGCTGGAAAAGGCAAATATTATGCTGTCAACTTCCCTCTGCGGGACGGCATCGATGATGAGTCATATGAGCAGATCTTCAAGCCTGTGAGTGACTCTGTCACCATGACAATGAAACACAATTGACAAAAATGACAAGTGAAATGTAAAAAGATTACATTTCACTGCACATTATAGTCATTTTCAAGATTCAAAGGATCTGATTTATACATCTTACCTGGAAAAAATGTTTATGGAGAAGATGAACGTTGTACCAGAAACAATTTTCCATAGTTGAATGATCTCAACTGACACACATTATATAAAGGTTATGAGTCTTAAAGCTGAAATAATTAATGTGTTGCTCAGTTAGTCATTTGGAATAAATAACTATGTGTAATGTGAAAAGTGTCAGTGACAAATCCACAGAAAACTATTTTCCAACTATATGCTTCCCTTAATTTCATAGTGTTTTAGCGTCTTTTAGCTTGTTTTTGGTTTTCTGGCTGGTGAACATAATGAAGCATTTATCAGCTAAAGAACCACATATTTCCAAAACGGAGCTAAAAGGTAGTAAATACTGGACTGAAAGTCTTCTAAATGAATGCTAATGTTGCTCTGTGTCTACTGTTTGCTAACATGTTCAACATATTGACATCATAAAGTCATAACATGTCCCGTGCTGTTTTCACTTTGTTCTGCTGCCCCCAAGTGGCAAAAAAGGTGTAACTGCAGCTTTAAATTACTGCGACTGGGCTGGGATTCAGTGGAATATCACAATGGAAATTTCAATGTACAAACTATTAACTATCACTTCTATTATTTAGAATGCAGCCTGGTGCAGTTGAAATAGTTGAAATGGGCACAAACCAGAAATGTTTAAAAGCAAGAGAGAGGCTAGCACAAGCGATCATATTGGGAACCCGCCACAGTTCATAATGTTTTTGTTTACTTGTGAGGCCTCTTCTTTGCACATGTAGAGCTACACTTCAGTGTAAGGGCTCATCTACATGTCACAGCTGGGTGACTAGTTGATGCACACCAGCTTCCAGCTCTTCCTCACTGTGGTTTTGTGTTGTGGTCCTGCAGGTGATGGCAAAGGTGATGGAGATGTACCAGCCCAGTGCTGTGGTTCTACAGTGCGGTGCAGACTCTCTCTCAGGAGACCGCCTCGGCTGCTTTAACCTCACCATCCGCGGTACACACACACACACACACGTTAACCTGATCCTGTCAGATAAAGCCTCTAATTTATATTCAGATTATTGGTGGTTTGAGAGGTTTGAAGTCTCCAAGCCAAGTGAAATCACAAGTTTGTTTGTTAGGAAGTGTTGTGCTTCTCATTTGTACCAGGACATGCCAAGTGTGTGGAGTATATAAAGTCCTTCAACCTC
The DNA here is from genome assembly GCA_036937835.1 of Pampus argenteus. Classification (NCBI taxonomy): domain Eukaryota; kingdom Metazoa; phylum Chordata; class Actinopteri; order Scombriformes; family Stromateidae; genus Pampus; species Pampus argenteus. The sequence goes on along the minus strand of CM072876.1, from coordinate 16,396,557 downwards.
CCGTTGCTCATGCTGGGTGGAGGAGGATACACCATCCGCAACGTGGCCCGCTGTTGGACCTACGAGACAGCTGTGGCTCTGGACACAGACATCCCTGACGGTTCGTCACTCATTCCAATGTCAACGGATGTGAAATTAGCTAAAAGTGCAAGTTGTAGCCGGTATTTTAAAACGGAAACCCATCCACGGACTATTCTTCCTACTGCAGTAACCTGATACAGTGTGTTGTCAAATTGATTAGACAGACCATAGATGGATATATTTCAGGTTTGTCCCGTTTATGCTGCGTTATCTTTGACATCCCTTGAACCTGAGTAAAAATGCTCAGCAGTCTTATGGATGAGTATTAAATCACAGTAACTCATTTTTGTCATCTGCCTAGATTTTTAACGTCTAAAAACTGTATTGAAATCACTGGAAAAATGCTTCAGTTGTGTTTCATATTCAGGCAACCACAAGCTTGTTTTATGAAGAGAACCACAAGGTGTGTCTCGATTTTATGCAAGACATAATTGAGTCTTTTGGGTAATGAGACAAGCTTTCATTCAACAATGAGCATCAGTTTAGAAGTGAAACTCAGCTCAGTCTGCAGCACCTTTTCTCCTGTGAGGTGGTGGTGGGGGAGTTGTGGGTGGAGGTGAGGGGGGAGTCATGACTTCAGCCCTGGCTGCTACTTTTCCTGCAGGGAGTGCTGACTCAGCGGACTGTCTCTTCCACCGAGTGTGTGTAACATAAAGAGCGAGGATGTAATCACAGCCAGTCGAATGGGCCAGCAGTTCTCTTAATGGAATTTCAGGACATTAACTGAACTCCCCTCTTATTTCATCACCCCCTCACCCCCCACCCCACAGTTGTAAAGCTTCAGTAAATCATATAAACAGGTGTGTTATCACTCCTTCACTCCTTTTTCTTTCCAAGAGGCCAATAATTTGACACTTGGTTTTATCCTCGGGGTGTAAATCTTTTCCGGCTGCGTTCATGTTGGCTCAGACAGTTTGCTTACTTTTCTCAATATTGTTTCTATTGCAGAGCTGCCATACAATGACTACTTTGAGTACTTTGGGCCTGACTTCAAGCTGCACATCAGCCCCTCCAACATGACCAACCAGAACACACAGGAGTACACAGACAAGATCAAGTATGTGCTGTACCTCGAATCAGCTGCAGTAGATGTTAAAGCGACTGATGATACTGCAAACATGTTTTAAATATAGGACAATTTTTGCCAGTTATGCTCTGAGATGGCCTGTTAAAGTTTGATTTTTTTTTATCATTAACACGTGAAGTGAACAAACACATCAAAAATATTTGGACTGTGAAAGTTGATTCTTGACTTTGGAAAGTAGTACCGGTAGTTTGATCACATCTCCCAGTCTTCATCAGCAGATAGAAAACATGCAGTACAACTTTAATATGTTAGTAACACTTTATATTTAGCATTGATAACCAGTATATAAACATCTAATAAAATTCTATAAAGTTTATAACATTAATGTACTCATAAGCAGATATAACGACGTGTAAGTAAGGAGGAGTTATAGTTGTTGACAGATACAATAATAATAATAATGATGATGATCTCTATTTATATAGCACTTATCAAAACTAAGTTACAAAGTACTTCATTTAGAATCACACAAAAACACAGCAATAAAAGATTTAAAGATGATAAATAATCAAGCTCATAAAACCATAAAAACCAGTATCAAGTAAAATCAATAAAGGTGCGTTTTGAGCTTCGAGCGAATAGAAGCCTGACTCAGCCTGCCTTAATGAACGCTTGTATCTGCTAACGATACAGTCATGTAATATACCATCATGAATTATATAGTGCTCATAAATTCTAAGTAAAGGACTTGGAAGTCAAGTGTTGCCAATATTTTGTACTCTCAGCCCAGCAGATGTGATTAGATGTGATCATACCTCAACTATTACAACATAACATGTGACTGTAACAGCTGCTCTACAGACGGAGCATCTAGTGATAGTTAGGAGCCAGGTGACATGTCATGTTATTACCTGTTTCACCACTGTATGATGAAACACATCACATCATTTAAATGAAGCTGAAAGGAGCACAATGACTGACCGTGCGTGCGTGCATTCAGGCAGCGGCTGTTTGAGAACCTGCGGATGCTGCCTCATGCTCCTGGAGTGCAGATGCAGGCCATCCCAGAGGACGCGGTCCCAGGTGACACTGTGGACGAGGACACAGAGGATCCTGACAAACGCCTGTCCAGTGAGACACTCCTGCATCTAACCACCCACATTACATCACATTATAACAGTTAACACACTAAACAGCTGCTCATCTTTTTCACTGTCACTGATTTGGAGGAAACCTCCACAGCTTCCAAAGGATTCATCAAAACACAATGTCGTTTAGCGAAGATACAAACATGGCAACAAAACGCTCCTGTGCATTTAGACACAGATTTCCACAGACAAGACATGAACACATCATCAGTCAGACCGTGTTGTTGTATGATTGCAGTCCGTGCCACAGACAAGAGGATAGCCTGCGATGAAGAGTTCTCTGACTCCGAGGACGAGGGGGAGGGAGGCAGGAGGAACACGGCCAATCACAAGAAGGGAGCAAAAAGGCTGAGAGTAGAAGAAGAGAAGAAGGAAGGCGAGGAGAAGAAACCTGGTGGGTATATCTCAACCTGGACACAGAGGAAACAAACGGCACACTTGAACTAGAGTGGTGAAATTTAATGGTTTGTTTGTTTGTTTGTTTGTTTTGTTTTTCATCCCAGAGGTAAAAGAGGAGGAGAAAATGAAGGACAGCAGTGCTGAGAAGACTGACTCAAAAAGGTGATCTGCCTCTCTGTTAATGTTTGGTGTTGGTGTAAGCTGAGTTCATAAACATCATATTTACAGATGGAGTAAAAAGCTTCTTTATTAACAATGATTAGTTGTATCTTATTGTCATTGTTTGAACTGTTTATAAAGGTTTAAGAATGTGACATGTTGTGATCATCTAGAGGGAAGATGTGTCACTCTGCTGAAGTTATTACTGCAGATACACAAACTGAGAAGACACGTTTAGTTGTTGTCTGCCAACAAGTTTAGAATGAATGTTAATTAGCAACATCCGCCTGTCACTCTGCTGCTGTAAGAAAGACAGGAGAGGTAACATATGTTGGCAGCAGAGTTCACTGTTTAAATTCTTAAAAAATTCACATATTGTTATGCACTTTTCCCCCATTAAGATTCTGATTAAATCCTCAGCTGTAATAAGCTGTTGAACTCTCTTTTCTTTTGGCAGCGTCAAGACTGAGCAGACCAGCAGTGCCTGAAGTGTTCTACACACACACACACACACACACACACACACACACACACGAACACGACTCAACTCACTGGTGCTGTCCAAGGATCCAACTGTTCACCCAGTCACAGTCAGAAGCATTATATTTATTACGACTCTGTGTTTTCTACGTATAAATCTCTTGTCAGATGTGTTTGCCTTTGTGTCTCAGTTGATTACTGGAATCCACCACTTGAATTTGTTGTACTTTGTCCTTTTGATTCCCTTCGAATCATTTTATTCCAATGTGCTTGATCTTCTGAAAGAAAATGTCTGCTTGCTTGTTTTGTTTTTATTAGGAAACAGATGAACCTATAATGATTCTTTAAATTTTGATATACATTTGTCAATAAATTTTCTATTTCTTTGAAACTCGTGTTGCTGTCAGTATCGAGCTTTGTGTAATGTATATGTGCAGCCACATGAGGGCGCTGTGACACAAGGGAAGCACAAGCGGGGTCTTGATTGTGGAAGAAAACGATCTTATATACGTCATCTGGTAGTCTTATAGTTTCATGTTTATTGACAAACGTACATCTATAGTAAAGCGTATTATACAATACTGTCTTCTTAAATACTTTCTTCTGGTGAATTCGGCATATATAAAGTCCAACAAGGACGAATATAATGTCAAAAAAATACCGTTTATCGGTAGCGCGCCTCGTTTCTGCCGTTCACCATGGCTGAGTGTGGTGGAAACGCACATCAGGGACTCCGTGATAAAACTTGAATGTGTCATCCAAATTAAGTCGTCTTCGTGGGTTTAAGGTATGCCGAATTGAAAAGTATCTCCTAGTTATTCGATTGAGCGCCGACATTAGGTTTTATCCGTCATGTTTACTTCGTAGTGATCAAATAAACTTAGAAATGTTTTAATTTTGAATGGGGTTTGTTCTGTGTAGTAGACAATGGGCTAATGAATTGATGTGCCATGGTCCTGGTTAAAGACACGCACCAAGTGAGAGGTAAGGTGGTGGTGGTGGTTGTTGTTGTTGTTGTTGTGGACGTAAAACAGTTGTGACAGCCAGTTCTAATTGTTGCCATTAGCTTAAGGTTTGTTACGTCATGTTTCCACATGCAGAGATTGATGCTAGCCAGCCTGGAAGGATGAACATCACCCATGTTGAAGGTAGGAGTTATGGAAGAAAAATGTCAACAACAATGTTGAGAGAAGGGTGTTGTCTTATGTATGTAACTACCTGTTTACTTTCCATGCTGTTGTCTAAAATAATGTCACCTATCTACTGCCTCCCCGTGTTTAAAGTGGAACCATGCTTGATATTTCTATTTATTTATGACTTGATTTGTATTTTTACATTTAGTCTTGTCTGCTGTGTTGTTTTCATATTCATTCACCAACCTGAACTCCTCAACTCCCAAGTTCGACTCCCTCCCCATGAAAACAATCGTCAAACTGAACAAACCGGCTCATCCACTTCCACCCTACGAACCGGTTATCACAATAATCAGTCATGGTAGCTCTGCCTGCGCTTTCTGTTTTGGCTCAATCTCAGAATTCTGTCAATGTCTACATTTCTTTTTCCTCCAGCCAATAGAAACACTGCTGACCCGTGTGTTGGAATAGACATGTAATCATTCCAGCAGTGTGTCATCAACATGTTGTCAACTGTTTACAGCGTGTGTGTGTTGATCTATTTATTATCCTCGACAGAACTGTGACATCACATCTTTTTTAGTGTTGGGGAATTTGGTTGAACAGTATCCTTTAACCAAGGCGAGTGAAATTTCACACTACATTTACTACTGTCCATTTAAAAATATATATATATTCTTTAATTTCTAATGTCTTGAGTATTTGGGGCCACGTCCTACATCTATATAGGATATACATTTACTTAAACCAACTTGTAATGACGCCAATCCCATCAGCACTACTACATATAGACGAAAGCATGTCAGAATTACACTTAATGATGCTCTAATCTTCCCTGAGTGTGAGCAATCAGACTTGTTTACGAAGAGAACGCACTCCTGCTCACAGCAAAGTCATCTAGGATCTGCTCTGACACACCTCTCTGACATTTAAGAGCAAGTCAAGTCAGTTTAATCCGAAGTCTGTGGGTATAAACTAATGATCTTTACACTTATCTTTCACTGAAGTTTAACATACGTTTTGCCCGAGTTAATCTGAAAGTCTTTTTCCCCCCTGGATTTAGCCTTGCAGGCACAGAGCCGCCGCAGCACATATACTGTATGACTACTGAATCACACTCTAGAGGATGTAATACAAAAATGAGGACAGATGCAGCTCAAATTTTATTCACATTTATTTTTTGCTTTTAGTGTGCTCACAGAAAATTAGAACACCTTAAGCAGAGAAGTTTAATAGCAATTTTTTTTGTTGTTTTTGTAAGCAAAGTTACATTCCATCTCTAGGTCAAATTGGTCAAAGCTTCTCCAGTATTTACAAAAGGAAAAAAAAAAGAGAGAGAGATAGAGAGAGACAAGATGCTACACAAACATTTGCATCTGATAGATTCCTTAAATTTGTCAAAGACCACTGAAAAAGCATTGCCTGCTGTAATCAAAAACATACCACAGTATATAAACAGTTAACCATTCCACTTATCACAGCTTGGTTTTTGAGTTCAAAATTGCTTCAACGGTCTTTGTCGGGATGACTTCTCGTGTGTTGTTATCTTACAAAAATGAGTGGGTGGAAAAAAGAGCTGCAAACTTCATGTGCTTCTTAAGATCCAAGATTTTTCATTTTGTACAATAATCACAGTTAAAAACACCCCGCCTATACATACTTACATTTTTATTAAGGTCATAAAACCAACAATAAAACAATAAAGCCTATACAACTTGTAGTTCTACTGAATCACTGACTGGTACAGCTAATGAGAAGTGAAAAGCTCCTATGAGTTTATATGACTTCCTAAAATCCTAAATCTGGGAATTGTAGTTTTTTTTTTTGTTGTCGTCTTATCGTAAAAAGAGTTGTAAACTGTATGGTCCCATTATGGCGTTAATAGATGTTGGTCTCATATTTTTGTAAGACTACTCCTTTCATTATAGTCTGTGGCACATTTCCCAGGCCTCCCTCCTCCCCCCTGCCCTCCCTGAACTCACCCCCCACCCCCACCCCCCTTTCATGTACAGCTCCGCCCCATCTCCTTCTCACCATGGGCATGTCCATACCATTCTGTTTACATTTTGTATTTAAAAATAAAAAATAAAAAAAGTAAAACAAAACTTAATACTGCTGAAAAATATATGGCAGAGTGTGGATGTATTTAATCTGTTTTACATATTTAAGCCACCCACCTCCCTAGCCCGTTAGAATGGAAGTAACAATGGACCGAGATGGGTTTTGTGTAAGGGGGGAATGGAAACCAAAAAAACAAAAAAAGAAAAGCTTTAAAATATCCCTGGTTGTAGACAAGTTCTTCAAAGCCAGGACCTGGCGTCACTCCAACGTACAAACAGGGAAATGTTCTTTGATTATGTTTTTTTCTCCTTTTTTAAAATTTTTTTCATTTCTTCCTCTTTCCCATCTTATTCTGCAGCCTCGGCGGCGGCGGCTGGGGCCTCTGCTGATGCTGCTTCCTGCGACACTGGGGCGGCCTCCTCTGTTTTGGGTGCCTCCTCGGCCGCAGGCTCTGCTGGCTTCTCCTCCGCCTTTGGCTCCTCTGCGGGCGCGGCCTCCTTGGGCTCCTCGGCGGGTTTTTCCGCTGGCGCCTCCTCGGGTTTGGCCTCTACCTCCTCCTTGGCCTGCTCTGCGGCAGGTGCGGCCTCTCCTTCAGCAGGCTTGGCCTCCTCGCTAGCAGCCGGCGCCTCTGTGGCCTCCACCTTGGCCTCCTCTGCTGGTGCTGCTGCGGCGGCCTCCTCGTTCTCTGCCCCATCTCCTGTCTCCTTTTTGGTCTTCTTGAAAGAGAAGCCGCTGAGCTTGAACGACTTCTTGAAGGAGAACCTCTTCTTCTTCTTCTTGGGCGTCTCGTTGCTGGTGGAAGGTGCAGCGGCATCCTCGGCCTTTGCCGCCGCCTCTCCCTCGGCGGCGGCAGGAGATGCAGCCTCTACCTTCTCTCCATCTGCGGCTTCCTTCTCTGCGGGGGCCTCCTCCGCCTTCTCGGCCTCCTCCTTGGGGCTCTCCTCAGCCGCGGCGCTGCCGTTGGCCTGCACCTCCTCCTTGCCGTTCTCAGCCGCTGCAGGAGAAGCATCCCCGTTCACTTTGACGTGGCCGTTTTCCTAAAAAGAGTAAAGTGATGTTAATGCCATGAACAGACTGACTGACTGGTCAGTGCCGCTGATGGCCACTAGGGGCAGCAGACACCATCAGATCAGCAGCGACAAAAGCAGAATCTCACTCCAGCCTCGACTCACTTTCTCCCTTTAAGCTTTCAGAGCAAACCTGGAACTGATCAAACGCTTTATAACAGTCATGCATCAGACTCTATTAACGCACCGCGTTTCTTCATCTGCTCGCCCCGCTGTTCATTCACACCCTGAACCAGAAGCGCAGTGCCTCCACTGCGTCGCAAGGGGTCGGCGGCTGCTCGCTCCGACAGCGGAGCGCCAAAGCAAAGCAGCTGCTCATTAGTCCAGCAGATCACGGAGAGCAGAGCTCAGAACGCGCTTCCTAGACATGTCCGACATCTAAACATGGTTATCAATAGCTTTTTTATTTTATTTAATCTAAACTCTAACAGAAGCAGCAGCAGCCCCTGTGCCCGGGCGCAGCGCTGGCTCCGAGCCTCTGCCTCCCTCCTGTGTGATCGCAGGCTGCCATCGCCACTTTCTCGTCGAGCATCTGTAACAAAAGGCGTGGTGCTCCCAGCGCACTCAGCCTTTGTTGGCGTCGTGCATCTTGTCTTATTCAGCAACTTCTAAATTACCATCAAGCGACTTGATTCAAAGCAACACAGCGAAACGATTATACATATATATATATATATATATTTATGATAAATTTACCAATCACTTATTAAACCCACGATTCATTCAATGATTCAGTGATTAAAATCAAAGATCAAACTAAGAGTTTCTGAGTGGAAAATAAAAGCTCATGTTGCCGCTTTTCATTCAAATCAGCTTCAATATCTCGCCTCAATATCTCGAAAAAAAATAGAAATATGAAATTGATCAACTGTTGCTCATGAACAATAATCTATTCTGATACGAAAATAAGTCTTTGCATTTCGTTTAAACTCCCACTCAGGACCTCCATTCAGTCTATCCACAATTACGCACGGATTGCGCCTCCGGAGCGCACCGACCAGACCCCCCCACCTCCCCCACCGCCCTGATGGATGAAGAAGAGCTGGGTGATAAAATATCATTTACCTGGCCGTTGGTCTTGGTGGGTGAAGCTGCAGCCTCCCCGGGCTTCTCCGCCACGGTTTCGCCCTTTCCAGCTGTCTTGGACAATTGCGCTCCCATGCTTTTCGCTCCAACAAAGAAACTCAACCGATCCCAAAAAAAAAAAGAGAACGAACAAAGACCCACAAGCCTCTTTGTTGAAACGCAAAGCTCTTCGCTGGTGTCTCCTTGTCTGTCTGCACAACACCAAAAAAGTTCAGAGGGAAAACGTAAAGCAAAGTCCAGTTAAGAGTGGGGAGGATTCAAAATAGCAGGAAAAGGCTGGCAGGTGAGTAAGTAATAAAATCCCAGATTGGTGGCCGTGTCGCTGTAGACAGGCTGCAAAATGGAGAAATTTCCCTTGTTGCTAATAAGATGCGGAGTCCAACGCCCAAGTGCACAGATGAATGGGGGCTCCGAGCGATGACGGCACCGCACTCACACACAGCCAATCACAGCCTTCGCTCAGAGCCTGGGGGGCGGGGTTTGGAAAAGGGAGTGAACAATAAGATTGTAGCGCTGTGTTCAAGGTATGTAGGAATAATGTGTTTCGCTTGTTGAATCGGCAAGATTGAACTAAATCAAGTATGGCATCTTACCAACTTAGAGGATCATTTGTTTTGTATTTGAATGGAACAGATTTCATTACCCAACCAAAATGATCAAAAATATATATATATATATATATACATATATAAAAACATAGTCTACAAAGTTTTCTGTTTTGTAATGTATAATAATAATTCTAAATAATTCGAGGCCCATTTACTGGCCTTTAGAGATATAGCTTATTTCTGATATAATACATTTAACACGCAATCATTTTTAGAATTAAAAGTAATGGGTTTTTTTTTAAAAGAATTTTGGGTATCTGAAATGTGACTATTTAATTATTTCCACATTATCTTCTTTCTAATTCTATTGTTTTTTGGTAAGCAATGTTAGTGTCTTGACCATGGAGACCAGGCTCTGATTGTCAGCCTTTCAATCCACCATTTTGATCCGATCTGTGACATTTGGTACAGATATGCATGGTACCCAGAGGATGAACACTAGTGAATTTGGTTGTCCTCCAGCTTTGTCTGTACCGCCACCAGCAGGTCAAAGCATGCACCCTCGCACCGGGAACACTGTGTCAATCATAAACCTATCTTTGGTCTTGTTTTTATTGTGGTTGATTTTTCTTTGGTGGTAAAGTAAAGTAGTTTTTCTACACAAAAAAGCACAAACACAAACCGGCACACATTCAGAATGGACCTGTAGTTTTAGTTGAACTGAACTGGACCAGGCTTGGGTGCTAAAAATCATTAAATATGTTACTTGACAAAACAAATCACTACATTGAATCATTTGGAGTTATGAGTCAGAAACTTGTATCTACCACCTTCTTTCTGACACTTGAAAGCAGCACTGAAGATTGTAGCATCAACATGTTTGTGGCTTCACATTTTCTGCTTTATAAATCTTACATTTAGTGTTATAAATGCTCTTATCAGGATTGTTTTCAGTATTTTAAATACTTACATTAGGTTGACTAGAGTAAACTTGATCTTGACCCAACTAGAGAGTTATCCACTTATAATAATATTAATGATAATGATAATAATAATAATATAAGACCAGGTAATTGTTCACCTGGCTTGACATTTATTGTAATTGCTTTACTGGCCACGGTATAAGCCATTGTCTGCCTTCACTTTATTATGTATCACTTGTAATCAGATGCAACACGACAATCTAGTTTGGTTAGGTTTCAGCAACTTTCTCAACACTTGAACAAACGCGGTGTGTGTGTGCGTGTGTGTGTATGTATGTATATATATGTATATATATATACAGAGAGAGAGAGAGGGGTTGGGGTGTGGGAGACTCTTTGTTGACGACCATGTGATGCACCCCATGGGGAAGGTTGGTGAGCGTTCAAACAGGTCCCAAAGCCCACATTTGCAATGCAAATCCATCACAGAGGCAACTATCCTTTTCTGCCCTGAGAGAGAATCAGAGTCAGGTTGAGCAGCAGCAGCAGCAGCAGAGATGGGCTTCCTCGACCAGTTTCCCCATCCAGTTTCACGCTTTTAAATGTTATCAAGTGCAATGCAAAACAGCACTGCTGAGCCACTCTCACCTGCGCATGCAAGCCATAGTATTCACTGTCACATAACCTGTGTGACCTTCAGTTCCTGCTACTTGCTTTTACATGAGAAGGATAAACTATGTAACTTTTTTTCAGGTGTATCATAATAATTGAGTTAAGTGACATAAAATGAATCGTTTTGTCATATTTCACTGGTTATCACATGGGGCTCTTTCACTCTTTTCTCATGTTTTATGATATCTTATTCTAAACTGATAGAGGAGATTTCCGCACACTTAGATCTGTGTTATGTTTCACTTTGTTTTGAGCTTTAAGTCCATATAACCTGAAACAAGCATTGATACTTCCAGCGAAGATTTATCCGGGTGGAGCAGTGGTCAAACTGGATCAGGTACTCGCTGATAAAATGACAAATGTCAAATATGTGATTTGTTGTGTTTTGGAAAAACCCACCAAAAACTACCAAACCTCCCCTCTGGCAGTGGTTCAAGGGACTTTCAATGTGTCTTTCTGTAAAACACTCGTATAAAGGGAAACTCCCCCAAAAAACACTGACTTGGTACTTCTCCTTGTCTATTTATACATATTGTTGTTGTTTTTTTCCCCCTTTTCTTTTTAAAAAAAAAAATAATTTCTTAATGATTTATTGGATGATCTAGGCTGAATTGTCTCTATATGGCAATGGATGGCCATGACATTTAGTGCAGACATGTATGGTACCCAGACAACAAGCTAATGACTTTGGTGATTCCCTGACTTTTATAGCATAGTAGCTAGTAACTGGACCGTCATTTTTCAAATGACTATGTCCCATCTCAAGAATGAACTTTGATGTGGGACTTTATTAAACATAAGCTTTTAGTAAGTTAGCATTGTAGCTAATCTGTTATCTGTTGTATTGGGTTTTTTGATATCACAGTGTTCCCTCTGTCGCCTTCACTCCTTGTAATTAAGTGAATATAAAATCATCAGACAGTCTGTAATCCATGAAGTGAAATTGAGTATTGTGAAAAACACGGAGATTTACAACAACAGAATGAACTTGTCCCAATAGCCTCCAGCAGCTGCTGGGATGATTTATGTTTTGTTGCTGTAATATAATGTATGCAGGCAGCTTACATGTATGTGTGTGTGTGTGTGTGTGTGTTTGCCAACTTTCTCCGCGGCAGTTTCACTCTCCATGATTTACATGTGTCAACACAGAACTGTTGTGATTATTAGTTTTGAAGCTTTTTTTAAAAACATTTTTTAGCAGCTATAATTGTCTCAGGAGGTGGAACATTGGAATAATAATTTATCGTGTTTAATTCCAGGTGTCAGATGGATGAGTGCTTTCATGCCATTGAGACAGACGTCAGATGATGACATTTAACTCGTCTCTAGAATGATGTCATGGTAACTTCTTTAATACTTCCATGTTATGCTGCTTTATACTTTCACTTCACTGCATTTCAGAGGAAATTATATTTAGCCGATATGACCGTTTATACCGTGAGCCGACGGAATATGATCTGATTTGTAAGATTTTGCTGTGCGGTTCTCTTAGAGGTATACAGTGGCAACGTTAAAATGCTGCTTCCGTTAAAACAGCATCAATCGTATTCCATTGAGAAATGGGAAAAGTAGCTTCATTTCACTGATAACGCTTTTCCCACTGCCTCCTCATCCCCGATACTGAACACACAAACAAACGAGAGCTTTCACACAGCTGTAGGTGTCTTCATCAGGCCCTGCCGCCTGTAAAGAAGCACCGCGTGTTGACAAAGCGCACTGTTTGCCGACTGACACGAGTTTGATAGTAAACACACCTTTTGTTTGACGAGTGAAGGTGGAGGTGCATGTGACTGTATCATCTGTACGTAAACTGTTGACATACTTTCTGAGAGTTGGTGAGAACAAATACGCACGAGGCAGATTCGGTTTCACAGAGAACGTCTTATGATGTAAAAAAAAAAATACACAAAATAAGAACGTTCTACTGACACAACTAGGTCTGGGAATGTTTAAACACCACGGCGGATATGATGCCCGAGTATCCGAGCCGGTACTGAAATGATAAACCGTGCACGCCACTTTTTAAAATCTGTTAATTCCGTTTGAGGTTCGTAACATTTGGTTCTTCCTTTTCACCAGGCCTGTTTCGTGTGTTAAATCATCGACCGTGTCACACACAACTGTTGTTTCTCAGGTATGTTGCGTTTGAAGTTCCGCTTTGACGTGTTTTGTTTTCTTTTGTGACTTTGCAGCAGATCATATGCTGATAAGTGAGGACAGGTGTGTGATTACCTGAGCAGCGAGTGACTGTGAAGGTAAAAGTGTTCTGTAGTAATGACATTCAGTGCAAGTTTTAATCCAGGGTTCATTTTTGCCTCCTGGTGCATTCATATTTTTGTTAATATATAAATATATATATACTCATTTACTCCTGCATACCAACCTGCCTCTTTAAAGTTTTGCATTCCCAAACAACACATTGGCCTTCTCTTGCTCTTTGCAAGGCGTGGCAGCACCACGCTTTTATTAAGACACCTGAAATAATCCAGTAGGGATGATATATTGTGACATATCAATACTTTGGAAGTTTAACTGTCAGAACGTCTCAACACTGTACTTTCAGTATGTGGTAAGCAGCTCTGTTTACGGGTTTTACGTCCACCTTTTATGGAAAGAAACTATTTGAACTGGTCTTCTGTGGAAACTGTTGAATGTCTGCCTGTTGTAGTCACAAACAACACTGAGATAGGTAACGTAGAATAAATAAAAAAGAAGATTTATGAATGCTGCTGACCACAAACAAACAAAAGTGTTTTGTCGCTGTTGCAACACAACATGTTTATAGTGCAAGCAGCAGTCCCCACCCCTTTCAGCATTTGGTTCCTCAGGCAAAACCTCCCTGTTGGTTATCTACATGCGCTATCGCATACCTTCATGTTTTGATGCATATTATACACCTGGCATAGCAGTTTTATACAGAACAGGGAATTAATGAGAGAACAGAACTTGAAGAGCCTGCAGCCGTAGCTTCCCCCTGGCTGCATCTCACTGCCTGATTCAGGTGTCAGAAAGAGGTTTTCACTACCTGACGAGCATTTAGTTTGAAGCATATGCAACCCTTTCCCCTACAGGTGACAGGTATATACTGCTTTTGACAAATACTGCTGCCTCGATTATGTTCACAGCTGTGAACTCAGAGTTGGGTTTTTTTTTCCCACTAAAGAAAATGCTGATTGTACTGCAAGGTGCTCGGGGTGAGTGGTGTCAATGCAAAGCCCACGATTTCCGTACCAGACGAGGCTTCACATACTGAGAAATAGTAGTTTTCTTAAAGTTAATGAAGTAAATACGTTGCATCGTGTTTGCTTTTTCAATATGTAACCAAGGCCATGATTTTTACTTAACCTAAACCCACAACTTAAACATAACCACCCACAACAATATTGTGCTTTTATATATATAGATATTGTATTATAAGACTAATATTGTCTGGAAAACATTTTGCGCATATGTTTAGGATACTTTTTTTTTTTGGAATTTGCTAGATATGTTCATGAAAGACATTTTTTCAGAATTGACATTTTTAGTTTTAATCAAAGATCACATCTTTCCATAAGATTAACTAAACTTGAGTTGTTTAAACTTAATGGGGGAAAAAGGCTTTTTAAAGGTCAAGGTTAACTGAATGATATGGTCAACATAAATCATTGTGCTGATTAAGAACAATAATTTGGACAGCAATACATAGTTACTAATGCACATTAGTTGGGCGTGAACATGAACAGACAATGTTCTACTCTCTACTTTATTCTCTACTTTGAAATCTCTACTCATTTTCTTTCTTTTCTTTTCGCTATTTGCTATGATTGATTTCTTTTTCTTTTTTTTTTTTAAAACTACTCTTAAAGCCCAAAAGCTCTTTTCCATGGCCGGGAATGCATTTGTCCAGGGTCAGCGTTGTCCGATTGAGTGAGCAGAGGACAGGGGAGAGAGTTGGGGGCACTGAGTGATGGAGTAATGTGAATGGCGTCGCACAAAACACCAGGGAGGAGCCCACTGACCTGTCTGAATAGGACAAGGACAGGAGGAGAAAAGAGGCTCTTTAAAACTCAATCTGGCCAACCGTAAATGTTTGTCCACAGCTTTTCTAATACCATTACAGGAATGCTATTAGATGGGACTATTGTGCCTTGTGGGAATAGCCTGACTCAACCTGGCTGCTAAGACTTGAGATTTGTCTCCTCGCTTCCTATACAAAAGGTATAGGAACCGAACACTCACAGCGGCGCACAAAAGACATGGAAACGTGATCTTGTTTTTTTTCACAAGCCCGAGTTGAGTTTTGTGTGAGAGGGAAGAGGTGGCTGCTTCCGCTTGCTTGTATAATTGCAGGTCTCCACTCCCCACTGTGGATCTGGCTCCCGGTTCCTGCTCCCGCCGCTTTGTTTCTTCCTCAGCTCAGGTCCCCCCCGCCCTCACCGGGAGCATTCAGGGAATATCTCCTTCTGTTTTGGGTGTGCCTCTGTACAGACACAGATGGCGATTCAGGCACCCAGCATGTCAAACACCACGCTGAGCTTATCACTAGCGGTAACTTCACTGGCAGTGACTTCATGCTCAACACGACAGGTTTTTATTTGCATATACCACGTGTTTGAACCAAAAAGGAGATGTTTTGCAAGGTGGAAAAAGGGGGGGATGGGGTCCGATAAGAAATAAGCGCTTGTCTTCCTGCTCCACCTCTCTGCTGCTGTCCTTCATTCATGATTAACCAGTTAACAACAGGCCTGAAACCAAGATAACTCTTCCCATGAGCAACCGCATCTGTACACTGTAAAACCTCATTATCAGTTCACTTCAGTCAACTCATCTTTTATCATTCACTCTATTTAATTACACAAGTTTGTCATTTTCATGTTAGGTTCCCCTTAAATTATCTCACATCAGAATCAGAAGTTCCAAGACTTAAAATGACTTGACTGATCACATTCAGCTGTTTAATACTACTTAGTTTATTATCACACTTCCCAGTAGTGATGAAATTATTAATCAGTTAATTGATCAACAGAAAATGTATAGTCAACCATTTTTATAATCAATTAATCAATCAATTAATCTTTTTCAAACATAAATGTCAGGATTTTCTGCTGATGATCGTAATAACTGCGGGTTGTAGGAGCTCCTACATGTAGCTCCCACATGTAGCTCCTACATGTGTTCTGCGTGTGAGCTTGTACATCAGCGATAGTCACCTGGAAGTAATAGCCGCTGTGCATTCCAACATTGATGTTCAGTGTTTCTCATTAGTGAAGGGAAAAGTCCCTTATGTTCAGAGAGTGGGCACGGCTACATTCCTGCAGCCCATCCTCAGGATAAACACCTACTTCATTTCCACGTACAGCGCGCAGCCTCCTACTGAACCTCTGTCTGTGATGCGTTATCAGCCCAACAGCAGGTCACAGAGCATGTGAATGTGACCCGCGAGTAGTCTTTCAGTTTTGAAGAGGTGATTAAAAGCAGACCTGCATATTGGTGATAATAAACCTCCATCATGTGCTGTGATAAAGGTTTTTTTTTTTTTAAGAATTAGTTGTAAAGCAGGCCTGCGAGTAGAGACAGAGAGTGAATGGTGCTGTGTGCGGGTTTCAGGGCGGGTCAGACTGCTGTTTGTGCGCGTTGATAAGACTTTTGTCTGTGCGGATTGCTGCCTCAGCACAGGCTGCAGCCACACGGATGCCACTGGCTGACAGATGCAGGACTACCAGCGCGTGGCTCACAGAGTGGACGTTTAGTCTGCCGAGCTCAGATGCTGCAAAAAATAATAGTCTTATCTCTTTTTATTGCAAAGCAAATAAAAATCTAAAACCGGTTTTTCTCTGTACCTTGGAACAAAGCCGATTACTTTGATACGGAGGAGTTCACGAGTTGATGCTTTAATGCTGGCAGCAGTGTGACACGACAGTTTAGTTAAATGAGTCATTTGGAACTGCGCCTCTTTTTAAATTACTTCTTACTTTCAACTCTTACAACTCTTACTTTCAACGACACAATAGCACCCACGGGTCCCTCTTTACAAACTCTTCTTCTTCTTCAGCCAAGCAATGTTCAACCCCACCCCACTTCCCAAAACTGTATTCTGCATTCCAGCAAAGATGATACAAATTTCCAAAGAAACCACAAATGTGAAGAGATTGCGAGACATGTACAGTAGAATGTCTCCACTCACATAATAATGAATGGAAAAACATGGCTTTTTTAAAATTTATTATGGTCAAAAATATCTTCAGCTACGTCTTCCTCAGTTGATTTTGCACAGTTATCATGCAGATAGCACAGGTGTCAACATGTGATCTACAGTAAGTAGTGAACTTCTGTATAACTGAATAAACTCCACCTGTCAAAGAAGACCACAAGATTCTGTTGAAAGCTCTGGTAAAAGCAGAAGGGAAATTTCAATTAAAATATTAAAAATAACGAAACTATGTGATGGTAAACTAAAAATCTTTGTAATTTGACTTGAATACATCACCAGAAATTATGGTGGGCATTTTTCACTATTATAGGATACAGTAAACCCTGTAATGCAGACCCTGGCTGACAGGACAGTAATCAGGTGGCACCTATGTTCCAATTATCCAAAGTATGAAACCGATAGAGGAGCATTTAGCAGCAGTTTTGATATGAGGCCCTTGAAATCTCTGTGTCGTTGCAGCTTTACACAGAAGCCTGGACGGCCTTCACATGTCTCCAGCTGTTCCTTTCATCGTCCTTTCGGCCAGTTGCTCCCAATTAATGACAAACGCGTGGCAAGAATCTCTGACCCCCGGCTTCAGTAAACAGGACTGCTGCTGTGTGCGCTGCGTCAGATCAGCAGCGTTTAAAGCCGGAATTTAAGGGGCACCAGGAACCCTCCCACCCCCCTCAAGCCTTGGTCATTTCAACTACAAGGCATTCCTGCAGCATCAGGCCATCAGTTAAAGCAAAGCATGCACATGTTGTTAGATGCCCTAAGGGTCTGCTCCTCTTTAATAGTGTATTTGAGTGATATTTAAATATGCCTCATCCATCACTGTGAAACATCACATTAGTTTTATTGCTGTGTTATGCTTGTCTGGGGGGTAATTTGGACCACGTCAGCCTGCGTAAGGACGGCAATAATGCATCATGTAATCTAAGATGTAGTTTTTCATTTCTCAAATCATTCCGCTTTGTTTTTAATTTGCAGTGACGTCTATCTGTTTATCCATTTGTCTGCTGGGTCAGGGTCGTTTCACGCAGTGGATCATAATCATCACAGAAGAAAAAAAACCACATTTGAACTGTGAGCTGCAGGGGAAAATAACACGTCACTACTCTACTTCTTTTTTTGTTTGTGAGCGGTTTGGGTTAAGGGCCTTGCTCAAAGGCACCTCGGTGGTGGTAATGAGGGAGCGGCATGTGCTACTTTTTCACTTCTCATTTTCTATCGCAACGTTAACACTTATAATTCAGATTGGTTTTGGACAGTTGTGGCTCCATGCTGCTTATTATCCATCACATTGATGGCATCACATATGTGTTACACTGCATGTTGATTTGCAGTGTGAAAGACTGGAGGGCTCAGAGTAAGTATGCAGCAGGTGAAGTTGTAAGGACGCAATCAGTGCTTTTATGGTACTAATCTAGCATACTTGTTTTCTTGAATACTTTTCAGATAGATCAAACATTTGCCTGTTGACAAAGACATTGCTTGATTGCTATAATAAAGGAAGCTGGTCGTATAATCTCAAACATTGTCTTGTACACTACAATGTATGTACGGTAGTGTAAATGTTCCTATAATAGTTCACATTTATATATATATATACATATGTGTTATATGATAGTTATATGATAGTAAAGAATTCACCCCAGCACTCAGAACCTTTCCCTGTTGTTAGATTACCTTTGCTTTTGCCTGCAGGTGTTTACAGTGAGAAGCACAGCCGAGCCCTGAAAGCAGGCTTAACAACCTGCGAGCCTGACCTCTGAGTATAAGTAAGAATAAAGAATATTGAGGCCATCTGATAATTTCATTTGTACACAAGGAAGTAACAAGTATATTAAAGCCCTGAGAAAACTGAGACTCTGGTTTTTTATGGGTTTTTACGCAGGGAATTCTTTGGTTTTGCTTCTAAGACCTGAATCTTTTTTTTTATTTACTGTATGATGGAAATGAAAGCCTTACTCTTCAAATAGTTTACTGTTTTGTCTTATTTAGTAATTTTTTTTTTTTTTTTTAATTTCACAAAGGAGTAAGGTGAGGGGGAATGCCTCTGCTGTAAAACATTTCAAGAAACCAGTGTAGTTATTAATAATTATTCTACTATTTTAAGGTGTTTAGTATGATGCAAACATAACAGGGTCGTATGTTTCATCCAGAATTATTCCACATGCTGATCTGATAGATGATCTGACAAGCACTTCACTAGAAGCATGCAGAGGTCTGGCTTTGCAGGCACCCAATGAGCTAGAGGGACTCAAGAAACAAGCAGCTACACTACAGGGAAAGTTGAGAAATGTCCCCTGACGTAGTGCTAGTGACAAGCGTTTTAATTCCCGTGGAAATGGAGTGGTTTAATACGCCGCTCCACGATGTTAAAATAACTTAAAACAAAATAGAGGAAGATGATTGCCTGTAGCTAAACGAGTGTGAACATTCATGAGAGGCCTACTTTGTATGGATACGTGTGATCACACTGTAAGACTGCATTTTGAGTGTATTGTGCCACATTAATCATAAACGCAAGCATTTTTAGCCCAGTCACAAATAAAATTACGCGCATCACATTTCACTACTAATAAACAACTGCAGCGTCCATGTCATTTGAACCAGTTTGTGTCAAGCATACTGAACCCATTAGAGTGCGCCGCAGTCGCGACCAATTACATTCACATTACACGCAGGGCTTTCCTTGTCATGAAGGACTGATGGAGCAGAGTTTTCCTAAGAGGAAATCCACAGAGGTGGAATCTCATAACACCGACTCCCAGCAAAGGATGTTTTTCAAGTCATATGATTTTGTTAGGGTGCAGTCAGAGCCACTAATGCCAATGAAAGCCATAATCATGTGTACATCTTGTGCCGCTTCCTCTCGGTCAGGCCAGCCCGTCTGTGGCTATAGTGACCTGGGCCAGTGGAGTCGACACCTGAGTGGGTACATCTGATCCAGGTGGGTCAGAGTGGTGGGTGTAAGAGCTCATGAGCAGGTTGTTGTTCTTTTTCATTGGTTGCTGGTAATCACAGAGAGGCCAGCTGGGGGCATAGGAGAGGGAAAGGCCCTGTGGCTGCCAGCCAGCTGGCAGGGTGCTAACTTTGAAGGGGTTGTTTTGGGTGTTGGAGGCAGCAGTTCCTGGATATCTGCTCAAGGCCACAGCGCTGCCCTGCTGCACCTGGTGTTTTTATACCAACAGCGATTGTTTCTGTAATTCAGCCCACACCACATTCACAGCACCCTGTTGTTAGTCCCCTTCTTAACTAAGTGTGTAACAGTACAAGTGGTTGGTTTATTTACACCACTACGCTCTTCATTTTATGGAGGTTCTCCACCGATCTTCTCATGTTGTCGACGTAGAGAGCAGATAAACGCAAATTCAGTCTGTGTTGGATAAACCAAACATCATCCACAGTCAATGGTCTTTTTGTCTGGCCATCCCATCCATTGTGTCACAATAGAAAATAATTATGTTATGTAAAAGCTAGTTAAAGGGTTATGCCTGACCCTCAATATGACACAATCTAGTTTTCAGGAAAGGACTCGGGACAAAAAGAACTGAGATCAATCTCTATGGTTACCTTCATAGCTGACATTATCATAAAGAACGGATTAAAGAGATCATAGTGCAGATGTAAACCAAGATATAAGTAAGCTCCATCCACCTAACCCACACTCAGGGATTGATGCACTGTCTCCATTAGCAACAGAGTAAATTAAGATTTTAAGATTAAGATGTTTCATCAACTTTGACTTGAGCTTGGCACTGACATTGCAGGATCCTGGTCTAAGGCCTGAATGGTGTACAGACAAATAAACTGACAATACACCAGTGTGAAGCGCTTATGTATGTGTAGGCACAGTCTTGGCTGGTAATGAAGTTACATACTGTATACTGTAATTATATGGGACAAGTACAAGCATAAGAATTTGCTGTTAGCGCAGGTAGATTACAGACCTCAGTGAGCCTAAGGCAAAGTGCTCGCGGCATTGTCTCACGGTGTGTGAAGCACATCATCAAGCCGTCATTTTCTCAACATTCCAACAATTACTCCACCTTTACTTCATGATCGGCCTGGCATATAGGAAAAGTAGGCAGAGTTTGAATCGCTCTCTCAGGCTCATTCTTCAAGCACCTACTTCCAGCACTTTTTCTGGGTACAACCCAGTGCAACAGCATCAATGGTTTTGAGAAGCAAATGTCCAAAAGTGTGTTCATTTAACATGCAAAAGACATGCAGGAAGACACAATATTCTTAGAGAGAGTTAGGTTGGGCAGTGGAATACAGCCAATAGGAGGAGTTTGCCTTAAGATGTCATAAGTGCTAGATCATTTAGCAAAATGCTGAGGAGTTAACGCAGAGAGTGTCTCTTTTATCTGTTTCTTCTTGGTTGCTGCTCTTCATAGGATATGCTGTTGGTGTGTTTGAAAGCAGATACCATGATTGATGCCAGTGCTAATGCACAGTTAGTCAAATGCCAACAAAAACAAGCAATGTGAAAACATCCTGGATGCCTAATTAGAGAACTACATCCTGATTTGTATTTTCCAGAATGTCAAGATCTATGTAAGAAGACAGAGAGAGATCAAAGAGCTCCCGACAATACGGTTTACTGTATATCCGAGCTATGTTCACCACGTTTTAACAAGCCTGGATGTAGAGCACGGTTGTCCAGGTCTCACCAGCAGAGCACCTCTCTGTAACATACGTAATGAGTGCAAAACCAAGATTAAATAGTAGTTTAGATAACAGCAGGCACCAGAGGAAATTATTCTCTTCCACAGATAGAAATCAGTGTTTTTCTTCAGAGGTTTTCTATATAGGTGAACAAACAAGATGCACAGGACTACTTTTGCTCCTGGTGTACTTTGTGAAAAATGTGAGAAAAGTGGCCTGAAGGTTTCTAAACGTGTTGTGACAGTTTCTTAATAAAAGAATCATTTCAAAAAATTTAAATCAAAATTATAATGAGGTATGTGGGGTTAATGATCCATTTCAGATACATCATTCCAAATGTACAAAACGTAGAAAACATTTATTCATTTAGCCAAATAGCAAATGCAGTATTTAATGCATTTGTTAAAATGTTTGGTAATGAGGCATCCCAGTAGTGTGCTGGTTAAGATGCATGCAACAGGGTGAACAATGACCCAAAGACCCCCACAGTGCTCTGTAATTACAGGGGAGACATTCATTTCAAATCCTGATCCCTATGATAATAATCCCTACGATGGATTTTTTCCAGCAATAACTATTTGTGTATTTACATTCAGTATTTACCACTCTGTATAGTAGTTTATATTGTTAGTAGAGGCCGCTGTTCTGTTTGGATACATGTTGCCTTCACACACATGTGGGATTCACAGGAATATTATTAATCTCAGCTTCACTGTTTACTGGTGTTCCCTCTCTGGCGAATGAAAACCAAACCTACTGCTGCTGGTTCATATTAAAAGCACGGCCTTCTCATTCTGTTTCTCTTTCAATTGAACGCGCAGGTGTGTCCAAACCTTTTGACTGCTGCCGTATTCAATTTTATAAATTTATTTTGTATCAATAGAGATTTTTGGCACAACATTTCAGGATAATCTGGCCTGTGGTTGAATTGTTGTGGACCAAAAGTGCCACAGACCGTCCGCCCCTCTCTCTCTCTCTCTCCTCTCCACTAGTGCAACTAATGTGTGAATATGTATACCGGTTTAATGAGTCAGAGCTGCGGTGCTGATACGGAACAGATTTTGGTTGTCATCGTTCCTGTCGGTCTGGGTGTAGAAACTCTCCTCCATCTGCAGGATATAAGCTTATTTATTCAATAATAAATGTGTAGTGTGTCTGATTTAATTAGCCAGTGTTATCACTGAAACCCAGTCAGGCACCCGGTTGCAGTGAGTCGCACGGCGTGTAATTAGTGCCATGTTTACTGCAGCAATCATACTGTTTTTGTGTGTCTGATTGGTCATTTGATTATCTCTCCATGTTCCCACCAACCCCTGAATCGGAAAGAGCCAAATGTAGTTTTGACCTGGAGTCTGATTTGGACATAATGGATGTGGAGTGTGGGGGTAAACTCATTTGAATACAACTTTAGTTGAAGCGTGGAGTGTAAGATGATCATTTGGGTGGTGCTGACGATAGGCCTGTATCTGTTTTATCCACGCAGAATAAAAGCTGCTTCCTGTGTTCTGTGTTGTGATCTTGCTGTATACATAGAGAGGTTCCTCTATATGGATTTGCGAGTTCCTCTTGTGGTTAAAAAAAAGACCACTCGCAACAGATTAACTACTGTGGTTATATGTGTACATGTCAAACCATTTGTTTACTATTCTCAACCGCAACAGATGTATATGTGACGCTGCAATTTAATGCAAGATAAACCTTCAGATCCAGTAAATGATACAGGAGAAGTCATCTGTACAGTATGGCTGCAGTGTCTCAGGTGAATGTGTAGGTGATCTCTGTTGATTGTTGGCTTTCTGTCCCTTTGCTTGAATCACGACTGGTGTGACGGAGACAACAGTCCTGCTTCTCTTTTCATAGTTCTTCAACATCCAGATCTTACGGAGCCATTATATACGATGTTGAGATTACAAGATGTGACGGAGTTTAGTCAGAGCAAAGTGATAAGAAGCAGACTCAGACTTGTTCAATAACTAAAAAAAATGAATTTATTCAGAGCAGTGTGACCTAGAAAAAAATAAAAAATAAAAAAGTGTTCCCATCAAATGAAATCTAACTTGGGCATGTGCACACAGCTTCACTGCTCTCGCCCCAAACCAACAGCTCTGCACTCAAACAGGCCCTCCAGTCTGTCTAACCAAGTTTCCCACAGGGTGTTTCAGTCCTCTACCCTTATAACAGGTACACAACAATGCTCCATGTATCAGTTAACATCGCTTACACACACACACATCATCCACAGCGTAGTCCTCACCATGAGGCCACGTTCAAAAACCCACCCAGTGCATGAAAATCGCAGCCCTCTCATTCATTTGAATGACGTTAACTTGTTATAGATTCATCGTCTATCAGTTTGACCATGTTGCGATCAGTGTCAGTTCACTTAAACGCATTTTAAAAAGCCATTTTGTCCAAATCATCAGGTTTCGTTTGAATCATCACCCGAGGCATCATATTTGATGGATCCGCACAGCTGAGGCGCAGCGATCCATATCGTCAATAGATTTTTATCCTCGCGGGGATAGGCAGTCAGATATACAGACTTAGACCAGCATTTTCCTTGTTGTTGACACGTAATGCCAATTAGGCGCATCTGTGCACTGCGCCCATGTTTTTGTGTGTTTAACGGAAACAACTGCAAAGCTGTAATAGCTCCCTAAACCCTTCTGTGGCATTCCTCTCACTGAAGATAAGAAGCGATGCTGTAGAGCACAATGAGCGCATTATGTCCTGTCACGCTTATAATTCCCCTTTGACGGAGCGAAGGAAATTCTTCGTTATGTGACACACATGCGCTGCTACCCATGCCTGGATTTAATTCCACGTCCGGGGCTACTTTTTTCCCGACATAAGGTTAATGGGAAACAGGTTGAACATGTGCCCCATGTCGCACAGATCATCAGAACTCTGTGAATGCACTGGAATTAAACAGTTAATCTCAACTGGGCTTTTCTATCCCCAACAAGACCTCTTGAACCTCTTTCCCTTTCCCAGTGGCTAATTGTGAGCTCTGTACAACTGGGAATGTGAGCTCTCCCCCCCTTGTTGCTCGAGGGCATATGTACATATTCTTTGTGGAATGCCGGAAAGGCATTGTTGTCTCTTTTTGAAAGGTCTTCCGAGGTCTATGAATGTTATGTTCCCAAGCCCTCTGCATAGTGTAACTAACAGTCTGCTAATTGCTGGAGTTGGAGTTTTCATGGAAAGAATGGCGAGGATGTGGTCACAGTTGCCTGGGATTTGTCCGGAGGGATAAAGGCATCAGCGGGCACGTGAACAATGTTGAAGAGGGATACAAAAGGAGCAGCTAGGAATTAGGGACCATCGCAGAATAACATGGCTGCTGAGCTGAGAGTCGTTCAGTCTGTTCAAGACAGTCTCAGTCTCCAAGAGTCACCAAGATAGAGCTGTGAAACGCACAGTAGAGCAAAGTCGACCTGTTTGTAGTATTTATTACAGTGTGTGGTGTATTTCACTATTACCATACATAAGACCAGGTATCATAAGACTAATCTCATAATAATTCAATATTTAATATTGACAAGGAATTGCTGTTTAAAGCCGGTCTGGGAAACGTCATATATATATATCTGTGGCTCCGAGGGTGTTTTCAAACTCGTTTAATCTGGTGTCTCTTCTTGCTGGGAATGAACGGTCTCCAGGTTTCCCGGGTTACACAGTCATCTCATGTAAAGAGGGAATTCAGTTACAAGTGACAACAGTGTTGGCTGAGAGTCTCTGGCTTTCGCATCAGCGGCGTCTTTGGAAGAGAAAGGACCATTTTAAAACAGTGTGAACTGCCTGAACACAACATTGGAACTTCCATTTTTCTCATTTTGCTCTCGATCTGTATTTTACAGCACCCATCAAATCCATAGCAGTAAATGCTGTTGTGTAGCCACATCCTTCAACGCTGTTTGTTTTATTAGTCCGTGTTTGTTGTGTAACCATGGCAGCAGTAGCCAGCGAGCCTTTTTAAAATTTACATGGGCTTGACATATTCAAATATTGAACTTCATCACCTGTTGTCGCTTCTTACAGCATTATGCAAATGACACTATGCTGTAGTGAATGATGGCGTAGCACTGATTTAGTCTAGTTACTGCAAATGAAATGCACTTTACGTCACTAATGACCGTTTTTCCAAAAGCATGTGTAGAGCAAATTAATTCACCTTTCACTGCAGCATAAAAATCAATTTGAATTAGCTTGACGCACACACTCCCTCCAGTCCTGCTTTCAGTGTTGTCAGCATTAGTTATTGTGCGTAGATACATTTTAAGTTCTTACTTCCAGCAGTAACATAGCAAGGTTATAGATACAATACAGATAAGACACACATTTCAGAGTGATTAACATACAGCTATTCATGGTAAGAAAAACACACTCAAACATCTAAAATGCATTTTTGCTTCTGTACATATAAAAGCCATGGAAATCAAATATGTAAATATCTCTTGTATGCAATTTCAATAACACGCTAACTATTATTTTGTCAGAAACTATCATCAGTTTCCTTCCATTACCAATATAAAGGCACAACACTGAATGCTAATTTACAGACTGTACTGAGATATCACATATGTACACATCTAGCCAATTGTCAAGATAGTCATTTAATTGCATTAATTGCAATTGCATTGACTTCATACCAGAAGAGCTGCTGAACGTAATGTGGCTGTTAAGATGAGACTGTAGTGTGTGCTTCTTGCTGTTTTATTGTGCCAGTTTTGATTTATTTATAACTTCCTTTTTGGCAGGGAAGCGTCCGTACCTCGGCACGAGAATTTCATTTAAAACTGGACAGAAACCGTCTCTACAGCTGCACCGGTTTATGATTTAGGCTGATTAGAGGGGTGCAGCATTTTCCTGCATAGAAAATAAATGCTGTTTATTGTAGCTATGAATAAAAGAAAAATATCCAGATGGTGGAAATAAATGATGTTTGATTTGTTGTACTGGGCAGCCTGCAGGTGAAAGACGTCGCAGTGAGTCAGAACAGGCTCTTTAAATGGCTGCTGGACTAAGAGTAATGCAGACATATTATTGAATGGACTTAATATAGCGGTTGTAATTGAGTTTTAATAACCTTTTACCACCTGTTCCACAGTACTTGTATAAGTAAATATAAGTTAAGCATAGGCGTTCAGTGTGTATTGATGGATTCTCAGACATGAAAAACACAATATACACGTCTATACTACTACCATGATGAAACTGATGTGCAATCTCCGGAGTTCCCTTTTAAAAATAAGTAGAAATTGCCTAAAAGCGTTACGCCAATTATTTGGAAGGTCTTAAAGCTGCACTAGTCAATGTTTTTATATTAACCATGCACCAAATTACCACTGTAGTGCAGCCATAGTGCGCTGTGGTAAAGACTTCCACAAGCATTTTAAAAGGTTGTCTGACTGGGATGTAACGATGAATGAGTTAATTGAAGTTGACTGTAATAGACGCGTTTTTGACAGCAGTATCTTAAATGCTGGTTTTCACGGAGCAAGAGTTGAAAGAGTAAAAGTTATGCTAAAACTAAAACCCAGAAAAGCAGCAGGACTGGATGGAGTATATTAAATGCACTGCATGCATTTTTGTGCCCCTGAGATTCTGGACCCTGGTGTTATCCCTGAAGACTGGGTGATTCCTGCCATTTTACAAGAGGAAATTACATATTTTAGAGTAGTCTGGGTAAACTGTTCACAAATGTGTTGAATAAAACGTCATGTAAGTTCTGTGAGGATAATTCTGTCCCTACTGGGGGAAACTCAGGCAGCATTGCAGCAGTTGCTCCACCGTTTGGTGATATCTACTTACTGAAACGCATCATAGGTTATGGTAGTGATGTACATGGATGATAAAATTACAACAAAAGAAGAGTTACAGAAAGAAATAGACTTTATATGTTAATGGAAATTAAAGGTTAAACAAAAATTATAAAACTAGTTTGTAAGCAATGAAGAACCTGAATCACAGTGTTAGTGTCAGATCGTAAACAACCTGATCCAGTAATAATGAGTTTGGTGATTTGTAGCTGAAAAGGCCTCAAGGTTCAAGGACATCTGTGTGTGTGTGTGTATATATATATATATATATATATATATATATATATATATATACAGTATATATAACAACATTCTAAACGTAGTAAATTTAAAGTCATTAATATGCTGTTAAAATACATTCACAGCATTAAAAGAATCACTTTCATTACATCACTACATTCAGTTTGCATTCGGCAGGTGCACCACAGTTCTACTCACTCATATTAACATATTAACATCATTTACAACATGGAAATCGTGAGTGATAGAGATAGTTATTTATTGATCTAATGTGTCTGAAGCTTTTTTTCTTATTTAAAGCCAGATTACACGTTATGTCCAACAAACAAAGTGCAGGAAGAGCTCTGATCGTCTGCCAGCCGGATCTGATCGATGTGCGTAGGGTCACGTAGAGGTTTTCTCCTGAGCTGAGGGGTGAATTCACGCTGTGTAATATTTGAATGTCAGGGCGAAAAAACAGCTGTTCAAACAAATGACTAACTACAGTGTAAAAGTTGTTCTAGATAGTCGTTGCGTAACAAACGCTAATCTCCAGCCAGGATTTTGATTCTGACATTCTGACAGTAAACATCCGCTGATTATTGCGCTTTGATACAGAGTCAGCGAATGAGGAAATGAAACGTGCCAGTTGCTTCAAGCTCCGCAGAGGTTTGTTAAAGAAAAACCGGCCAGAGTTCACAGATCAAGTTACCGTGGTAACTAACCCCAGAGTTTTCACTAAACCTGCTGTCTGGAATACACCCTCTAACAAAATATATGCACAACACACTGGTAACGTTTTAAACCGGGACCCAGTGAAAAGAGGGAAGCAACAAAAAAACACAAAAAAGATTTAAGATTCACTTTGACTCACAGGAAGAGTTGAGTAAAGCTGTATTCATGTGCTCGGTGACTAAGTTGTACTGTTGCTTACCAGTAAAGCTAGTCAATTATTTATACTGTCAGAGTAGTGAATCAGTATGACAATAGCCACACCATCCCAGTGCTACTGCTTCCCATTTGCTTCCCGGCACATCATTAGCATTTCCCTTTGAACGGGTGATGTTAAAAGGAAAGGATAACAATCCGTCTTTCTTCAGGTTCTTTTGTGTATCTGTAGTGCCGGAGGAAGAATGGGTGAAATACTTTCATACACTGACAAAGATTCACCGGGGGTTTGATTCAGGTTTTGCTGATACTCGGTGTTAGGAAGACTTCACTGTCTCCCTTTTGCAGACACACTGTCTTTACTGTAAATGGACGTGCTGATTTTCATTTCACTTCCAGAGAAGAGACTGATTCCTGTATTTTATATCTGGATATTACACCCACCGGTGAGTCACTGTGATGTGCTTTAATAACGAGACTGGAGATATTAACAGACGGTCAGCTAAGAAAAACAGAAGCACCCTGTGGCAAAGGAAAAAATCACTAACCCCACTAGAAGCCGGTGTAGGAAAGAGCTGTGTACAGTATGTAAGGGTTCCAAAAAAACATCCATAAACCTCTCAAGCATTCGTGCAGAGTTATACGCTACAGTCCACAATCCATAGTCATGCCAAATATGACTAAATAACACCTCTGACAGGGTGCAAACACAGTACAGAAGTTAAAAAGAAAGATGCAGATGTCTTGACATCAGTAACAGTTTCACTCTACAAGCCAAGCTGCTGGTTCTGTCCGGCTGTTCATGCCTGCAATGTTTACTAGAGTCTGATTTGGAACAGCAATCCATTTCTGTGTGAGCTGGTATTTCCCAGCCCTTGTCATCACTCCCACCCCACCCTAACCCCACCCCACCCCACCCTTGTACCCCCTCTGAAGTGAACTTGTGCCTCAGCCTGCCTCTGCTCTGGAGAATCCCAGTGACCTAGATTCAGCCAGAGTTTACTGCCGGCTCCAGCCCGGGCTGTTTGCACGCTGCTGCCAGCGCCAAATCCATGCTGCACTCGCACATCAGTGCTCTGACCCACATCTCCATGGCAACAGCTCCACAATGCCCTGGCGATGCAGCAGCAGCAGTGGCTGGCTAAAGGGAGAGAAGTGCAGGGCTCCCTGACCTGACCAGAGCAGAGAATCCTCTCATATTGGTTTTACGTACCCCCACCCCCCCCTTCACTCTCACTCTCTTTCTCCGCCCTGCATGGTGATGAGGGGATTACCAGACCCACACAGGAAGATGTAATGCCTCCCTGGTGTTTGTTTTATCCCATTTTTTTGAGACTTTATCTTATTGTTGATAGATTTTTCTTGTCCGTGTCTCCTTTAATCCACAGTGATATCTCCTGTTGCTCCTCCCATCCTGTGCCATATGCTCCCATAATTCACTGCCAGTTGCTGCCTTTCCACCCCACATGTCGGGTTGCTCTGTCAGTGCTCTGCTCACTTTCTCCATCTTGATTATTCTATGTGTTTAAGTCGGACCACTTTTAGAAGCGTTTTAAAGCCGTTTTTTTGCTTGCTGTTTGGAGTTATTTATTCAGAGCACAGGATTGGAAATGAACGGCGACATTAACAGTTTTTCTTGTTAGCTACAGCAGTTCTCAACCGCTCACACAAAGAGGAGCAGGCAGTTTGGGTCCAGCTCGCATTACAAAGTTGGCCCGTATCACTGAGTCCCTGTCTCTGGCCAACAGAACCCCCTGGAATAAAACTGGCCCCCCTCTTGATTTTATCACAATAACGCACTGTCACTTCACATTTACGCTGGGTGAAACCTACCCTGCCAACTGCCACCGCTCGGCTCAGATAACAGTGGTGACAATCAGCACTCTGTCTGTCTGTCTCTGGGTACCTGCTGCGGCAGTTTGTAACGTGGCTAATAGCCGCACAGTGGCTGCCAGACAGACTCCCAGGACAGGGGGATCCCACTCCTTATAGCTGCTCACCCTAATATTCTACCAACCACAGTTGTGCTTACTGTACAAATAATTATGGCAGGTAAGTAAGTCTATAGGCTACTATGTGCAGCACTTTCAAGCAGCCACCTAGGACTGGAAACTCTAAAAACCTTGTCTCATGAGCTCAGAGTCTTGCAAACCTCACCCGGATCACAGATGAACCTGTGTGTCCTATCAGACTGAATAGGTAAACATGCATGAACAGGCTAAACCTGCTCCTAACCAGGCTTTAATATGCATGAACATGGATTACAATGATAGCTATGGGATTATTATGGTATGACATCAAGTATACATGGCAGATATTGTTGACATCAGCCTTCTGAATGACATTTACAATACTGCTATTGGATTAAATACGGGATAAAGCTGCAACAATGGCTCAAACGACATGTAACGTAGTGATGATCCCACACAGAATTATCACCTTCCTCTCAGCTCTATGGCTTTTTATCATTTTTTAACCTATTATTTTATTTTTTTTGTTCATGCCCCACAACTTTACTGTTCTGTTTCTCATTGATCTTGTTAGCAGCAGAAACCTTTGATATACACACTGTACACAGCACCGAACAGCAGACGGATAAAGCGGAACATGAATAGCCAGGTTGATGCTGGATACCAAAGCAGATTTCAGCCATCTCTTGCTGCCTTTTTTTTCCATTTACCAGATCATAAATGTGGTTGTGTGCGTCTTGTTTTTCCTTCTCAAGCCCTGAATCTGGTTGCAATGCAGTTTTGGCAACTGCCAAAAAAAAAGTCGAAGCAGTAGAATAACTTGGACTAACAGATGTTTAGCTAGCTGGCCTCTTCCATATGCAGAATGGAGGGACTCATAAATTCCCACCTTTTCAAACTCTAGAATGAGCCTTAAACTAACTCTGGATGTACAAGTATTATACAACCCAAGTCTTACGTGAACAGTGACAGCCAGGTAGTTTCCCCACATCCAGAATTCCTGTATATGGGTCAAACTTGTGTTTAATATGGGATAATAAAGTAGTTTATTCATTTCCTTCATTTCCCAGAATGGATGTTGGTGAAGTTTTTCCTCTAGCACTATTTAATAGTGCACAGATCGTTTTAAAGTAAAGCTCTCTCTCTCTCTTCTGTGTATATGGAGAAAGAAAAGAATAAATGATAGCAGTTTCTTTGAATCCCAGCTGCACTTCTTTGTGTACGTTATGGTACACTGAGATCACAGTTACAGATTCCATCTAGTAACTCCTGTGATACGATAATCTCCAACAATTATATGGTCAAATAAATTCCAGATTGTATCCTGAAGTGGTCGCAGGGAAGAATGGTCAAAATATTTACCCACAAACTGCAGCGGTAAGGAGCTGTTAATGTGATACAGTCTGCTTCTACCGGCTGACGACACAAACCAGAAGCACATGCAGCTGTTTGCTTCAGTCAGCGTGTGAAAGAAGATTCTTCTCACTCTTGTAATTCTGAATTCTTTTTCATTTGTGTAGCAATTCACACCTGTTTTTTTTTCGCCATGTAAATTTAGTAGGGAAATCACAATGAGCGCATGTGGAAAGACCCCCACCACACATACACGGTCACACACACGTACCCTATCCTTGGCCTTGGGGTCAGTGATCTGATATTCCATCTCAGCCACCTTTCTCTGCTCTAAACAAGCTTTTCCAGTCTGTCAGCCCCTATTCCATGGCAACCAGAGAAATAAAGGTCCGCAAAACAAAGCCTCAAGAAAACATAATGTGTTGAGTACAAATCTCCCTCCAGTGAATGCAACTAAATGCCTTTAGATGTGACGGAAACCCTATAGAGAACTGCTACCTACTCCATTTTCAATACAACTTCTGAAACTGATCCTTAAGACTCAATTTCAGCCCATGGTTCTAAACAACGAAGGATTTTTAAAAAACATTTTTTTTGGTCTACAACATATTTTCATCTGCACCACAAGCTCTCAGTTTGGGGCCTATTTTTTGTAGTTTTTCCACCATTATTCCTATCAGTTATGAAAAAGTTGAACCAGAATAATTGTAGAGGTCTGGGAAGATGGCAGTCAGACAATCAGATCACTGTTTTACCAGATGATTTCAATATTTTAGTTGCAGGATAAACTGAAAGTAAGCACATTGAAAATGTTGTTAATAATCCCCTGATGCACAGGAAAAAGCTGCGTGCACACAAATATGTTAAAGTTGAACCAAGAATGAGGAATGTTTAATACAGACCATTTTGTTACCAAAAGGCATGTTTGCCAAAGTTAAGAAAATAAGATCCAACTGGCCCAATATGGACAAAATATGCTGCCATTAGTGGTCTGCAGGGTTCTCTGGACACAGAAAATGGAACACAACATATACACTTTGTATAGAGGGTCGGAGGAGTAGGGGGTGGGGGGTGGGCATAGTTCAATTTTGCCCCAGGATCCCCCAACATGTTAATCCATGTCTGATAATAAGCACATTTTAGAGACCAAATATATGACAAATCCTAATTCCTGGATCATTATAGAGGAGGAGTTATATCTTGGGAAATTTCGTGTCTGCAGACTTTAATGCAAACCGACACTGAAAGTCGAGCCAAAAATAGGCAACCTGTTAAACCTGTTCAACCAAGTAAAGACAGATAACTGCTGAAGTGAGAAAAGTACACAACATTAGTCACACACCGACTTATTCGCTTCAGAGTCTTTCTCATGTTGCCTTTCTTATGCGCTCATATACACTTACAGACGGGTGAGAAATAATACAAAAGGCGGCGGTATGCTCCACACAAAGTGCCTGTCTAAATCAAATGAACATAATGGCGCACACTTTTGCACAGTATCTTTTCAAAGGCATTTGCTTATTGTTGCATTTGTATACACAAAAATGATGGAAGTAGCCCAAGTGCACGTCTTGGCTCGTGTGTGTGTGTGTGTGTGTGAGAGCTGTTTCCCCCCTATTTTCTTTTCTACTTCACTCGACTGCATATTTGGGAGGACTTCTTGAGGAGGCTGAGCCTTTCCTAACCCCCATTTCCCACAATCCCTAAGCCTTCTAATAAACCCACACTCACCAATTGTAATCCAGCTGTTGGATACAAGTTGTGCCCATGATCACAGACTGATGTGTGAACTGATGTGAGCACAGGCTGAGGGCTGAGCACACCACTTCCAGACACAATGAACCACCCAGTAGCCCCTCAAGTGTTTAATCCTTTCCCACCATTGTCCACGTATCCCTATGACTACCGATGACCAACTATCATTCATATGATTCCAATTTTCTAGCTAGCGCTGTGGCGGAGACGTCTGTTGACCACTATGTTGTGTGACTCTTTGGTTTCCCTAGTAGTGCTGTTTGTGCCCAGGAAAATGCTGGCCTCCATCACCCCGTGCTGTTCTTCAAACGGTTAGAGGCTTGTCTTGATGTGACTCACAAAAGCGTCTTTGATAGCACTCGTCTCCTGCCAGACTCTGTTCTCTTTTTAACAGGTTTTTGACCAACCTTGGTGCCGCTGTTGCCAGCGTCCAGACGTCCAAACATTTTAAAATGTGGCCTGCGGACTTGTTAAACCCACTCAGTAACTCTCAGCTCTCATTGTTTTGCCGTGTTGTACCCTTTTAGAGGAAGTCCGCATGTACGTGTCAACCTGTGTCACTGTTCAAATTAACAGGCTTAAATAGACAGTGGATCTCTATGATTGATGATGATTTTGACCAAACAGGACTTTGTCACATTGGATCAGCACCCAAGATCACAGAAGGCAGTATTAAAACATTGAACAGAGTTATTTTCAGAACAATCCATGAATTATTTCTGCAGCTGTAACGACTTCTTCCTTTTTTTTTTTTTTTCTCAGACAAAACATTTACTGTTGTCTGCTTGTAGCTTATGTCTGAACACAATCTCTTCCTACCAGGCGGACGTGTCAGACTAGGTTTCAGCTTCTGTTGAGAGAGATGTGTGAAAGCTTTAAAAGTGGAAATAAATCGGTTGAGAACTTGATGTGCCGGCTGTAATGGCTCCAGCATTGTATAGTTCTGTCCTGCACCATCACTGCCTTCAATGATGCAAAGTTAATGTGAAGAGGCATTTGGCAGATGGCTCGCTCCTCTTAATGAAAGGATGTGAATAGGGATATTTTGCCCCTTTCCTTTTTCTTCTTGTGATCTCACCACAAGACACCAGAGGCACAGGAGGAAGCATTGGCAACACTAGACACAGAACCCCCTGCAACACAAAGTCCTCTAAACTGCACATTTGTTCCTGCACCTCTGATGCGGGCTGTCTGTGTT
Organism: Pampus argenteus; assembly: GCA_036937835.1. Lineage (NCBI taxonomy): Eukaryota > Metazoa > Chordata > Actinopteri > Scombriformes > Stromateidae > Pampus > Pampus argenteus. The sequence continues at coordinate 16,361,716 of CM072876.1, read as the reverse complement.
GTTTATGCTCTTTCCCGTGTCGAGGTAACTAAATGTTAATATTGTGTAAAATAATGAAGAGAAATGAGTCCAACTTTAGCCATCATGCAGCCTCTTTGCCTAACGCTGTAAAGTGTTGCTTTTCCTATTGAAAACTTACATCAGAGACGAGATGTCATCTGAAGCGCTCACCCGTTAACTCTATGAGGAGTATAAAGGAAGAAAACACTGTTTTTATTCATTGATTCATTCATTTTATTTCCCCCCGGTAACCATAGCTCTTGGTGAAACTGTGGCTTTGATTAATCATTGTAGGTATTGTTGTGTGATGTGAAGAGCTGCCTGTGGAGATTATGCTTCACGAAGCACACCAGGCTAAAAAAAAAAAAAAAAGACGCGTAAAAATATGCTGGGGGACACATAGTAATAGTCAGTGGTCAGTGTTGGAGTAGATTCTAGCACTTAATAAAATAGATGTGTGTATTCGGTAAGACAAACAAATGATAGACGTCATAAAGGCTTCAGAAAAACCCCAAAGGTTACCTCCTCATGACTTTGGTAATGTCCCACCACCTAATCCAGAGCAACTGTCAGGCCAGAATTTTCTAGCAGCCACAAAGGGACTACAATTTTAAAGCCTCAATAAGCTGTTTCCTCATTCGCAGTCAGTTGGTTACTAGGGCATGGACAGTTAAAAAGTCCCTTCGTCATAGCTACTCATATGTCAGTTAGCATCATCATGCCGTTGTGAAAAAGTGGGCAGTATTCCAGAGGAGCCACTGGCTTTATTGGATCCCAGCTCCATGCCTGACTAATGACTGTTTTCTGTTCAGATCTAATTAGGCCTGACAAGGAGCGATGGGAGCTGCTATATCTCGTTATGCGAGAGACACAAACACACGAGGTCAAAGGAAGCAGACACACCTTGACCTGCAACATGGGAGCCTGGTTTTCCCACATATACAGGACTTAATGAGGATTACTGCAGAAAGCTGCATGGCTAGACGTACCTCCCTGATCAGTTGAATTCATACCATCATTTCTCAGTATTTGGGGATACCTATGTTGGTTTTGACTTTCTTATACAAAATACATCTCCCCATAATATTAATTAAATGGCGTATTCTGTTTTTGTAGGGTTATTCTTACAGGAAGGGGATTTTAATCGATACAACTATTCTCATCAATAGGTGCAGTCTGTCGGCACAGCTGGGGTGCCAATGCAAAGGGCTCAGGTAATACAGCCTCTTGTGTCGTTTTTCTGAAAAGTAGCTATTTTCAGTCTTAACCCCACAAAAGATTAGAGAAGCTGACTTGTGACCAGAAGGTCATAGGTTTGTATGAAATCTGTGTGGGGAAAGTGACAAGGAGCAAGGAAGTAAGAAAAATCATTACAAAAGAAGAAGAAGAAAGAGATAATAAACATATTTCATAACAAAGCAGACTTTATTAGTGTTTCTTTGTTCATATTTTGGCTGCTGTTAATCGTTTTAGTAACCAGATCTCAGTCCAAGACAGTGCAGTTCAATGGCTGTTGAACTATTTGCTGCAACATCCCGTGTGTTGTTGCGTAGTTGTGTAGTTGCTCGTTTACTCAGGAATGAATCGCTGCACACTTTGTGAGTCGTCATCTAGTAGCAGGAATCGGTGATGCGCTTCATGCTCATGAACCTCATGCCGCTCCAGCCCATGCTCATGAAGTTCCTGTACTCGCCGGGCCTCATGTACACCATCCTGCCTCTGTAGTTGGGCTGCTCGTACATCAGCCAGTGGCCGTCCATCACGTTGCAGGACATGAAGTTGGACATGCCGTAGCGCTCCATGAAGTTCTCGCAGTCCTCCATAACCTCGTGCATCTGGCCACCAAAGTTCTCCCTCTCGTAGATCCTCATCCTGTAGGATCCTCTGTGCATGGGGATCATACGACAGGACCTGATGCAGTCGCTCCATCCAAACATGCTCATGTAGTCGGCGTACTCGCCCCTCCTCATGAAGTACTGGTTTCCCATGTAGTTGGTGCGGTCGTAGACCATGAAGCAGCCCCTCTCCACCCTGCAGGAGTGGCAGCGGTTCAGGTAGGAGGACATGTCGGAGCAGTCGCTCATGCACTCGTAGGAGCGACCCTGGAAGTTCTTCTCCTCGTAGAAGATGATCTTGCTCATCATGTTCATGGTCTTGGAAGTCATGTTTGCTGTTGTGTTGTCGCTAGAGGCGATGCCGCTCGTGATGGTGCTGCTCCTGAAGCTGAACTGCTTGTCTATCTGTTGGAAGCTTTCCTTTTTATACTCGTCAACCACAGGGCCCCTTTGTACAAACAAAACAAAACAAAACACCCTGACCCAGCAACATATCATAGAAACCCATAGAGCGCTGATGATTGTCAACATTTACAGTTGTTCCCCCCAAAAGACCTTAGAGAGGCGTTTTCACTTAGAATACTGTCAGACAAAACCTCTTTCAAAGGGTACAATAGCACCTTTGTAACACCTGTAAAGGCTCTGTAGCGTACACAAATCATCCGTACAGTAGAATGCTGTTTTGTTTTGTTGTCTCATTCTCAGCACTTTGCCAGATCATCCATGAATAAAATTGGCATATTCTAACAAATATATAACTATGATTGATGTAAAAAAAAGATTCATTTGTTAATGTAATTTAATTATGTAGTGACAGCACACTATAATGACATTTCATTACAAAATTAACAATTAGCTTCACATGTATTAAAGGTGTCTTATGTTGAGTTTTATTTTAAGTGTTGTGTTCACATTCACAGGTTGAGTCTCCTGTAATCTGTTAAAACCCAATAAAAGATACATATCAGCAACATAAACATGCCCTCGAGACAAATAGGTTAAAAGTAATTAAAAATAAGAAATAAAAAAATGAAAAAGCTGCGTTTATTGGGGTATTATGGGCAATCTGTAGATCATTGGAATGGTGTTAACACGTGTGCACTGTTCCATATTGCTACTGTTGGTCGGACGCTCCGCATGGTGCCTGTAATAAAAGGAATCATTCTTGTTGTGTGTTGTGTTTGGATAGTTTTCTCAGTCTCTTAAAGTAAAACATACACAACTGGTGTTGGAATCTGGTGTTGGAATGTGTTCACCGCAAGCGTCTGCTACCTGCCGGTCTGCTCACATCATCCTAATCCATTAGATCCCTGTCTACACTAGATCATTCTGCCACATCAGGGACTGTGATACACTGGTATTTGGTAGAGGCTTAAATGGATTGGGACGTGGGGAAATGCAACCAAAAAACGGTACAGGACATACAGTTTTACTCTTGGTTAAATGAACTGTATCTTTATAGACAGAATCGGAGCCAGCTATAGATCAGGCCAGGAATTGTTTAAAGATGTGGCGTGTCTCGGACATTTCATCAGAGGAAGTCGAGTGCTGAAAACCATCGTATCAGCAACAAAGGCCTCAAACCTAAAGGCATCCCGTATGAAGAAGCTAAAATAAAGATTATAATCCCTCCAGATGTAAAATATTAAAGCGGCATGACAGCAACACAGAAGAGGTTGTGGGTGGCTGAAACACACACCAGTTCCATGTAAACTCTAACCATACAGTATCACTTTCACTTCTTGTTGGTTCCAGTATTTCTTCGCTCAGCAGAGCACTCTTGTTTTCCTCCCTCGGCCGTTAAATGCGGAGATGAAAGCGTTTACACCGTCGGTCACACAAGACTCGCAACAAATGAGGCTGATCGTGTTTATTAAAAAAAAATGTTTTACTAAAGATAAAGACTCCCTGAAGGCCCACGAAGGCCCGCGGTTGGGCTATACGTTGAAGCAGGGGATGTTGCAATCAGCTGACTGAACCGTAACACTGGATGTTATCGGACTGCCAACAACAGTTTGCTGTGTGGCCACTCCATTAAACTCAACATGGTAGTTAAACTGAGTTATGGCATCTTAGGCTGCTGCTCCAGCTTGAGCAAACAGCAAATGTCAGCACAAAGTGCTCATATTCTCCCTCGGTGTTTGTCTACAGAAAGTATAGGGTGTGGAGGAGACTGAAGTCGGTGGAACAGCAGAGGAATTCCTGTATTTTAGCTTTAGGGAATGTGCCTCACACTCCCAACACCTCTGTAACACTGTAGGTTCAGCACTGTGAATAGTAGCAAGAAGAAATCACTCTAACAAGAAGTAGGAGACATGCCTGACATAGGTTTTTATATGGACCATTACGCTGCCTCTACCACCTGCGGCCACTGTTTCTTGTTTCTTGTGGTCGTTTTTTACTTCTTTAGATATGCAACGACTAGCCCAGGGGTGCCCAACCAGTCGATCGCGGTCTACCAGTCGATCGCAGGCGGAGTTTCAGTCGATCGCGAATGACAAAAAAAAAAAAAAAAAAAGTTCGGTAAAGACTAGTGTGTGCGTGCGCAGGCCGCCGTCATTGACGGAGCTGCTCCGTCACAGGTATATAATATTATTACACCCTCACCCCCTCAAAATGGAAAACCGAAGCAATTCCTATGATGCAGCTTTTAAGTTGAATGCCATCGATCTGGCTATCCGTGAAGTAAACAGTAAGGACACGTCAGCTTGCCGTTAATGAATCTATGCCATAGATTCATTAACGGCAAGCTGACGTGCAGCCGCGGTGAGACGATATGTGATGAAGATTATCTGACGCTGTTCAACTCTGACACTGAAGAGGACGACTTCAGTGTCTTCAGTACACAGAAGAAATGAAGTGACAGTGGTTTGGTGTTCATTAGTTTTAAATGCTCAGGAGGAAGATAAATAGTGACGTGTGGCTTCATTTCATGGGAGAATGAAGCGACTTTAATAGTTGCGCAGTTGCGCTTTAACAGCGCTGTCACCTTTTCCTCCCGCACACTGCACAATAATGGTTTCAGTACGCAGGAGGAAGATACATAAAACCATCAATGACTTTTCTGTTTTGTTTATCAGCACTTTTATTGCCGCGTTTGATGCTGCTTTTATTGCGGCACTGTTCGTAAACAATTAGTTCAGTATATGAATAAACACAAAAATATACAAATAGACAAAATATATATTTCATTCCAATTTTAGTTGGTGCGCCTTATATTAAGGGGCACTCTATAGTCCGGAAAATACGGTATTTAAAAATTTAAATTCATTCTTTGATCGGCAGAGACAGTGTGGAACTTGCTCGTTATGAGCGCCGGTTTACTGACTTTGCGTCCATCGAGCCTGTTGCTCAGTTTCTGTGCTTTCCATTTGGTGAAAATGTTGATGTGGATTGCATTGCGCCCAAAGTAGCCACACTCTTCAGCCTGGACTCCAGTGCTGTCGAGAATGAAATTCTCACACTGCAAAATGACATTGAGATCAAATGCAGAGCAACACCTGGGATAACTGGCGATGTCTGGAACCTGCTGCTGGAAGAGAAGTATCCAAACCTCAGACAATGCGCACTGAATATGACTTCCATTTTTGGATCAACGTATTTGTGTGAGTCTGCCTTTTCACACATGAAAATAATCAAGTCCAAGTACAGAACCACACTGACTGATAAACTAAGGTACTAAGGTAGAAAAGCGTTTATTATTATTATGGTTATTATTAGGCTATTATTATTATTATTAGTAGTAGTAGTAGTAGTAGTAGTAGTATCTTGAATGACATATTCATATCATATCCATACACTTAGAGGAGTATTTTATCTGTCTTACAGATTCATTTAAATCCAACTGCTGGTTTCCCATTGCCACTCTCCAGTGAAATTTTCATTTTGAAATATTGGACTTCTCTTCTCCTCCTTCCTCCTTTTGGAGTGTTCTTTTCTGTAGGTGTGTGTGTGTGTGGTTGAAAGAGAGAGAAACGATGTGCCTCTGAAGTTCTGTTTTGGACAACCTATTTGTGACATGTTGATCAGCTAATTTTTTGTGCATTTATACTGCCTATTCTCCTTCTGTACAAATAAAAACTTAACTACGTGTCATCTGCGATTGCGGCTCCATGTTTGAATTATTGCCCGGCCCTTGATCTTGACTTGGTAGATCTCGGCATGCCATCAACTTCAAAAGTAGATCTTGGTTAAAAAAAGGTTGGGCACCCCTGGACTAGCCGATGAATCTATTAGTTGCCAGTTATTAAATTAACCTTTTAACTATTTTGATCAATGATTTATTTTAAGTCCAAATTCTCTGATTCCGGCTTCTTTAAATGTCTATTTTCTGGTTTCATATAATAATCTGAATATCTTTGAATTGCGGACTGTTGGTCAGGATAACGTGAGCGTGTCATCTTTGGCTTCATGAAAACAGTGATCAACATTTTTCAATTCAGAACATAATAATGAGTTGCAGCCCTGCTGAACATTTGACTTTTCTTGTGTGTGTGTGTGCATGTGTGTGTGTGTGTGCGTGTGTGCGTGCGTGCGTGGCTCAGATGTGGCTGGCAGACAGCCTGTGTGACGCACCATTTGTTTGGCTGCACTGTAAACAGGTAGTTGCTCTTCTTCTGTTGCATTTCTGCATTTGGGCTGCTGGCTGTGTTTACTGCTTTACAGTGGTCGATACACGTGTCAGTTCCAGTGGAACTCTGGGACATGGATTATTAAAAAACCCACATGCCTCTGAGAGCACCAGTAACCATGGATATCCCAATATTAACCAGGAATGAAGTTTTCCATCTAAATTATTGATGGAAGATTTCAGCCCTGGTTGGTTTTGGGACTATTATAAAGAATACATGTCCGCCAGTGAATACTGAGGTCATGGAACATGGAATTGCTTAGTTTATCCCACAAACAGTCCAGACCTGTTACACTGCAACACATTGCTTCACTGCTGTGGTAGATGCGGTATTATATAAGTTATTTCGACATTGCAGGATTAAATATGTTGATTTATAGAATTAATTTACCAAAAATATATTGAAGAAATGCAGGAAATACATTTTGTTTTGTAGTTATAGAAACAACATGAAAACAGATAACACAAGTCAAACACAATCCATTGGCTTATAGTGAACCTCAACTGAAAACTAATTGCAAAAGTGGCTGCCAGAATAAAGATAAATAGATTCTTATTACAACATAATTAAACGTAGGTGCAGTTTCTAAGGTGACGGTTAAAACTGAAGCTCTGAGCCAAACCGTGTGTTTTAAGGCCATGAGCCAGAAGCACTGAGCAGCACAGCTGTTGATACAGGCCGTGTTCACTGATTAACTACACTCTGATAAGAAGTGTTCAGCTGTGGGACCAGTGGATCAGGAGCCCTGACTCACACACACACACACACACTGCTTTCTCAGGGTAAACTGACACAGTGCAGCAGTACAGTAGCAGCAGGGGGACTTAATGCTAACAGAGTGACCGCTGCTCATTGTGCTGCATGCAGCTGGAGACCGGCCCCCCGGCCCCTGGAAGCAACTCCAACAGTTTTAACTCCAGTGATGAAGTTTGAGAGCTGATTATATTATTAGTTATGTTATTGAGAGTCACATCCTGTTGTCCAAAACGGGAACTTACATGCAGTGAAAGCGCTTTCTCTAAATTTCCCTTTTGTCTACATTCAGAATCAGTTTTGCGAGAAAAGAAACTTATTTTTGCACCTTTGATGTACAACTCACGACTTTAATGAGATATTCATTAGCTAAAAGTTTATTTTCTCTAAAAAAAAAAATAAAAAAAATACAATCTCCATGACAACTGAGCAAACGCCATTCAGTGATGACTTGAGATTAAATTGTTAAAATCAAAGTCCTGAAAGAAGCACACAGGTTTCAGTGGAAGCGTAAATGCTGAATGAATGTGAGGCATCATTGATGTTAAACAACAGGAAAAAGTTGAAGGTAGTTGAAATGTCAGAAGTGAAGTGTGAGTGACAAAAGGGCGTTCGGGGTGTCATGTTTAAGTACAAGAACTGAAAGATGATATGAGTTGAAGTGCCACCTCAAGTGGAAGCACTAAACGGAGTTGAAGTACTGAAATAAAAGATGAGCACTTAAAGAAGTTGAATATCTCTTTTTTTTTTGAGGGGCACGATTCAAAACATTTTACTTTACATTTCATAAAAACGATGTTTTTCAGTGGTTGCGTGAGATCCGTCGAATGTTTTATGTTTTGTTTTTTGTGTTGTGTTTTTTGTTGTTGTTGTCATGCTGCACTGTGAAATCAGAACCACTCCCAAACGTACTGATGTCATTTGCATATGTACAGCCCCGGTGCAGCTATGCTGTTTTTGTTTTTAGTCGCCTTACTTTGCTTCACTAGGAACTATATTTAAAGCTTCCTCTGATTGGTGCGTTCTCAGTAAATGAAAAAAAAAAAAAAAAGAATAAGGAAGCAGTGGTTTCTGTGTGGAAGTTGGCACACTGATCACTTGTTTACTTGCCTTAGTTATGTCTTTTTTGCCAAATGATTTTTGATTGGAGCTGACATTCAGAAAAACAAGGGATCGACTCCAAAATAGCAAATATTTACTCTGACACATACACATATGGCCCATATGGGAATGCACATTTATCCTAATGTGTTCCAGATTAATACATTAGCAACCACATTGATTAATTAAGCTTTAACCGATGCCTTTTACCTGAGGCGTGTACTCTAGGAGATAAATTACAACCCTGATTGTGATATGAAGCTCAGACTGTAGAAAAGGAAGTTAACTACACAAACGCAGCTGTGATTAAATTCTCTCGCTCGCCTTGACTCCAAATGACTCCGCTGCAGAAGAAGAGGGCCTTTTTCTACACTGTTGAAATGTTAAAGCTTATTTTAAGGCTGCAGTTTAGACATGTCTGCCTTCACCTTAAGAGTCTCTGATTTGTATTAAAAACATACGCTCCACATTGTTCTGTCCTCTGTCTGTGATGCCGAGGTGTAGCGAGATAGCGAGCGCGCTCAGCGTTCACAGGGTCCGGCGTTCACAGAGGTCACAGAGCAGCAGTTGCAGCCAGGCGCCGATGGCTCAGTGTTGGGTCGGCCAAAGAAGCTCAGCCAGCCGTCCCTAATGACATCGCTCAGCGACGACGGCGCTGATTATGCGGCGCTTCTCTCGTCAGGCTGGGGAATGAGTGTTGACAGTCACATTGTGCTGTGAATACAGGTTGACCCTCGAGAGGTCAGGGGAAGAGTTGCACTATGATGTCACAGGTCAGCATGTTGTGCCTCCGAAGTGAGAGAAGGCCTGTCCGAAGAACTTCTCTGAGAGGAGGACAGGAGGACACAGCAAAGTGATAGCGTCTGTAAACATCGGCCAGATATAGAACCAGGGATTTATTAGTCTTGGTCTTTTTCAGTGTGATGCATATTTTATCCATGTGCTGTGATTAGAAGAGCGACTGTGGACTTTGTTCTTATTGTAATCCGCCCTCTGAGTCACACCAGTAATTGTAGTGTTTGAAAAGCCCAAATGAGCTCTAATAATCATTTACCATTTTTTCCACATGGGCAGATATCTGGCATATTGTACAAAGCCTGAACAGCCAGGCTTTGATTTTAACATTGATTAAGCATTCCATTACTTTACTTCAGTTTCTACACTTCCACTCAGTTGTGAGAAACTTAGACTGGATCCATGATTCTGGTGTGTGTCAATATGTCTCGATGTGGACTATAGCTGCTGTTAATGAATCTAATGAATCGATAGTCCATCATGTTGCTACCAGTGTTTTGGTTCTCTCTCTGTTAGGGTCTGTCATGACCCCTCCCCTCCTTCAACCGCCACAGCTCCTTACACTAGAGGTATTGTCTGTAAGGGAATGCACACACACGCACAAGCACATATACACAAATATGTACAAAGGAATGCATGTCTGGCTGTTTTGCTTCATGACAGCTCCAGATATCGTCATGTCTACAGAGCAGACTACATGACAATTAAATATTTATGCTTCCAGGTTGATTCCTGTTAGAAAGTAACAGCCTGATTTCCATAACATTAGCGGTAAATATTTATGCTCCCAACAGGATGAATCTTTAGCTGTGTCACAGTTAGGTTTTGATTATGTAGTATGTTTGCACTGGATAAAATCCAGTCTACTTACTGAAAACACACAGTTTTGTCCCACAATGTAAAATGTAATGTGGTGGTAACGTTGATAGATAGATAGATAGATAGATAGATAGATAGATAGATAGATAGATAGATAGATAGATAGATAGTGCAGATAAGGTGCAGTGAACATATAACAGTGTCATCAGCGAATGGTCTGCTCAGATCTGCCGAGCATCAAAGTTCCTGCTTGATCTCAGAATTAATAGTTTCACAAAACAACCTCAACTCGAGGTCCACTTGGTTCTTACTGAGCCGTTAACTGTCTCGGTCTTGAGGCTATGGTCTCAAAACTACGGCTTAAGGCTTAAGATCTGTACGTTTGGCCTCACTCTGTGTGCTTGTGCAGCCTGGGAAAATGAAAGCCATGTCTGCGTGTCTGTGGTTTTGTAAGGAGTCAGCTCCTCCAGTCTGACTGTGCCACACATGGCCCTGAATGTCCCCTTCTGGAAACACTATAGGTGCTCGGCATTCCTTGTGGTTGATTCCAGACTAAAATGGCTTGTTTTTCAATCTTCAGAAGAAAAAGTACAGTACATACAGTGAAAGGGTGCAGGGTTTTCTGTATATCTTCAGTGATGTGAAGCTTCACCAGTGAGGTCATGTTGACAGTTCAAGTCATGAGCTCATCCAGTCCTGCTCTACTGCTTTCTATTCATAGTCTGACTCAAGAAACTTAAATCATAAGGCAACACGTGGGGGGGAAACTTGAATATTACCTCTGTAATTACAGAGGAAGTTTTCCTCCGCAAATAGACAAAAAGTAGACCTAATCATAGTATTATATCGTCTTTTTCCAACCACTTTGTTTGGCTAGTTCTTGTGCCACATACACAGCTTGCACATATTTTCCATTTGCAAGTCAGCAAATAATCAACTTTCAGTTTCAAAGTCAATTCTAATGAGAAGAGGACGAAAAAGTGCCTTTATAATAAAGTGTAGCGGGTAAATTAAAAAAAGCAGCACGTTGTAGTTCCTCGAAAAAAAATAAAAACAAAAGAGTAACTTCACTCACACGCTTTACAAGCTAAACCTGAGCAAACATATTATCACTTGATTCTGGAAGCGGACAAAGTGCACCATGGGAAAGGCATCTCTCTCCTAAGACTCACCCGACATGAGGGTAATGGCAACATGAGGTGCAAACCAAGAGCTGCGGTGGACTTTTCCTGCACACTCAGCACCTTTGGATGAATGGCTGTTCCTCCTGCTCTTTGCACAGCCTATTAAAAGCTCCCGGTGCATATCTGCTTCACATCAGGATGTGGGGATGTAATTACGGTTAAGTAAAGGATGGGGGAACAGCAGAGCACAACAGTTAGGTTTTTTTTGTTGTTTTTTTTCCCCCACTGCCACCCCTCTGTGCCAGCATTGAACTGGGTTGCCAGGTTTTGCCATTGCGAGATGAGGCATTTTCTGTACAGTAATTAGCAGGAAGAACTTTTACTCACGTTATTCCAGCTTTCAACTGCTTTTTAAAAATGATTTTTTTTTTTTTAGAATACACATATGTGAACTGCTGGCATAGTTCCAACCCTATGTCATACACAAACATTTATATACTACAGTTTTGCTTTGCCAAAGACGAGGTAAGAATGTAGGACTTTGAGGCCGGAGTCTCATGTCTCATGTTACATTTACTACTGAACCACTTACATATAAATGAATGTCCATTACATTCATGCACTTCACAAATGAGTTCATCCGATGCTGATTAAGTTTGTTTTTTTTTTATCTGGTGTCGTTGGATGACTTTGCCGGCGCGCCAGAGACTTTCACCAAATGGATCACATTCTCATGATGAAACGAGTCATCTCACTGGCGTCATGTGACGCTCGAAACAGTTTATCAAGCGTTTTACGGCACAGAATAATATTTTTATACGAACAAATGATCAGATGACTGTGTGTAATGTGAAAGAGGACGTGCCGAGTGACCAACCCACAGAGAATATTAACCAATTCTGCAGTTCCTTTTTGCTCTATGAAGCATTTTTGCGGTTTTCAGCTCATTATTTTTGCAGGATTTATGTGGCCTGCGACTCACATGTTTCGGTTCAGTCTTACTGTTCTCATCATCCTCATCTCCCAGAGCAACAGGCAGCTGAAAAAGCTCTAAATCCATTAAACTGCCCACCACCAAACCAAACAGCATCTAGCTGGTGAACAAATGCAAATCAGTTGTATAAGAAGTGAATTATTTGGAGACAGGCAAACTTCTGGTGTAGCTGTAGTTACAGCATTTTGCCCACAATTTACTAAAGCTGCCATGTGGAACTGTTAATTGTGAAGTGTATGCTTTTATTTTGTTGTCTGTAATCAGGAAGTGATGTCATTCATTCAGGAAGTCTCAATTTGTTTGTTGGTAGCACATGATTTGAATTTGGTTCCCTTGTCATCCTGCTTCAGTTCATTTCCTCCGACACTGGAGGTGAGTAGATCTGTTCATACACATATTAGTTAATATTTGATATTTTTAAAATGTTCATTTTTAAAAAAAAATAATGAATTATTTCTGTAAATTTTGAATGTCTTTAAATGTGGTGATGGGCTGAGTTCATGCACACAGGAGCATTAACTAGTAGCATGCTGTAGTCTGATAACATGACTGGATGTGTATCACGTGCACTGAGACATCACACACCTGAGAACAGGATTTAAATGCACTTTAAAGGTACATTACGTCAGGCTGCAGGGCCTCATGATAGGTCGAATTATGTTAATATAAATCCTGGGTTTCTATATGAATGCCTAAAGGTTGGAGTAAGAACATTTTTTTTTTAAAACATGCGTGAGGAACACAGATGTCTTCACTCACTGGAAAGAGGTAAAAGACTCGAGCTGCTCCAGCTTAGGATCACCCACCCCCATCCCCAGAATCTGGGAAATTGTGACTTCTTCCCTTTATTATTTCCATGCCAGGCATGCCCTCAATTCAACTTGTGAATAGGCGCATTCCTTTCCAGCTGAGCAGGGGGTAGTGTTGCCCAAAAGATTAGCCCTCTTCTCACCCTCCTCCTGGAAGAGTATAGTTTGAGGCGAAGCTCTCTGAATTCTTTCATGGGTTGTCTTGGTGTGAGTGCTTTTTAACTCGGGGGTTTGCACTTTTTCTTCTGGCATTCCATTTATCCCCACAGAAAACACTCACTTCCTGTACTGCGGTGGACGGGAGAGCCGGAGGAGGGAAGCTGAGCTCCTCTGTCACTGCACTAAAAAAGCAAACAGACAAACCTCTAAAACCCATCGCCTCCTCATTTTCCATCAATGGAAGATATGCACTTGTGAAAATGAGGAATAATGAATGGATCAACAAGCTTTAATTGGAATGCTGTTTAAAGGGCATTTTCCAGTTTCACTCCCATCATCCACTTACTTTTGAAATGATAATAAAAAGCCTGCCGAGCATTTATCTCCTCTGGGGATCGCATTGGATCTCTCCCAAACTGCTGTTTGCTCTCTGTGTGAAAAGCATCAGACTCATCACACTGATGTTGTTAGCATGTTTTTATTTTTAAACTTTTAATATGAGTGTATTCTCTTCATGGACTTTTTGGAGTATTTTACACATTATGAAGACGGTATCTTTGCAACAATCCAACGTTATAAGATCTTGAAACGTGGTTAATATTCAGCACATTTATATGCATTTGAAAGGTTCGGCCATCCTTATAGTTTTTGCTGTAACATGGTTTAATAGCAAAGAGTGACCGGGGATAAACGCTTTGATACAGATGTTTTATTTTTTTCTGTTTGCAATCATTGAAATCGTTTATGAAACAGGGCATAGTAAATATTCATAGTAGGATATTAATTATTTTTCTCATTCTTTACTCAGAATGGCATCTTCTCAAAAAACGTCAGCACACGCTCGAGCTGAAATATGCGATTGAACGATGCAATCAACCCGTGGAACATGCTCGGCGGCGGAGGCCTACGGACTGGACGGCCGCCTGCGCGCGTTTCGTGTGGGATCTGACGTCATCAGAGGTAACGAACACATACATGTTCACATATGCTCACTGTCGAGCAGACTCCTAATCTCCCACTCTTTCAGTCAACAAAAATTAGATGAGTTGGTTTTAAATAAAGACGAGCAGTTAGCGAGACTGCGTGTGCAAAAGCCTGAAAAGTGAGTTGTCAGTTGACTGCTCCTGCCTATTGACGACCCAACATGGTCTGAAATATGTTATATTTAAACATCTGCAGCACGAGCACTGAAGTACTACAAACTAGAATTAAAATTTTACAATCAACGATCATGAATTTGGCACGTCTTTGATGCTAAAGAATCACCGCTCTGGTGTTCTCTGAGTGTCAGGAAGTGTGAACTTTATTTAAGAATCTAACGTGCCGGTGGATCTTGATTTGACTCCCTGGATTTGGTGGTTCTTCATCTGTTTTAGCACCAGATCTGTTCAGTGTGTTCACATGAGCTGTTGGAGATCAGTTGTCACGTCATGTGTGTTCAAAGAGTTGGATGTCATCCCCGAGCAGCTCTGTAGAGTTTCTAGTCTGCGCGAGGCTTCTTAAAGCCTGTCCAGAGCTGGGTTTAACATGACGCCATGATTGTGTGTCTTATAAAGACATAGAGAGTGACATGATAATGTGAATTTCAGTTTTGTTTTAACGATTAGGGTTTGAAGTGAACATGAGGAGGAGGAGGAATGCAATGCATGCTCCGCAGTGTATGATTCACTTTCCGACTTTTTAAACTTGGACATGGTTTACTTGTTGGACTGTGCTGTCTCGCAGCCAACGGCCAAAACAAACCTGAGGACGCACTGGATGCAAAGGTTGTTTTTTGCTACAGTGTATGGACACTAATGGATTTAACACTCGAAGTCTGTCTGTGGAGATTTAAAGGCACCTGAAATTGTCATGAAGTGGATTTTCATTCAGATTGTTTTACTGTTCACTCACAGTCTCAGCCTCCTCCCTTTTCACTGTGATTTATTCAACTCTTTGGTCTCAAGTTTGATGGCAGTAAATCAGTCGAGATCACCCCTGTGCAGGCGACTGTACATCACTATACATTATGTTATGAGTTGAAAGTGCAATAATTAAAGGACAGGTCTACACTTTATCTAAGTCTGTCTTTAAACAACAGTCAGGAGCCCAAACGAAGCTTTTTAGAGTCAACGTCCCTCTTTTCGTTCCTATACTTCCACCACAGCTCAACAGGGAAACACAAAGAGGGAATTTGATGCTGAACAGACTGTAAATGTGTCAGATATCCACTTGATGTGACTAACTCACAGTGATGAAGCCTCATAGAAGCTTCACATCTACTTTTAAATGACTGCGGACACTGAATGTTGGTGACCATCACTTCCACTGAAAGCACATTTGAAGCAGATCTTTTAACATCCAGTATAAACAGGAGGAATGATCGCAGCGAGGAAAACCTCTTTCACTGTTCATATGAGCATCTGACTGTTGTTTTAAGACACACTTTATTTGACCACAGGACTGTTTGTGCAGTCGCTGCAAACATTCGTTTTGCCAACTATCCAGGCGATTTGTGTGGCTCTTAGCGAGCTACCAACATTTGCAGCCCCAGTTCTTCGTGATCCAAAAACACAAATAATTTCTGTCACATGGCTCCTAGTTCAACCATATTTCCCACTAGCTCTCGGGTAGCGTAGCTATTTTCCAAAGCATATGTTTCCAGTTGAAAGCCATTTTTTTCCCCCAACAAAACAGCAAGATGGTGCAGTGAAATGGTGTATTATTACTACTAAGAGTCAGAAACGATGGCCCTGCAGCTTCCAGTTTGTCCTCAGCCACAGATTGTGCATCTGCATCTTCTGCTCTCCGTCAAACGAGTGAAGGGGGAGAAGAAAGAGACCCAAAATAGTCACATCAGACAAGAAAATTATTTATCTTGATGTGAAATTGCTTCTATGTATTCAGTCGCATTTTCTGAGTAACTTGCTACTTTCACCATCGCTTCAGTGTTATTTGACTTCTATTTTAATTAAGAAAACTGAGGTTTAGAACATCTTCAGATGCCGTAATGTGACACAAAATGACCACAAATACAGAGGGGAAAAAACTACTGGTGTAGCTTAAAAAATACAGCCAACTGACTTTAAAACACACAACTCCTATGATGGTCTGGTTTTATATGATGGGGATGTTTTTATCTAATCCATTTTATTTATTATATTTTTACACAGAGAAAAGAGAGGGGAAGCAGGGCTCAGCAGTTGGCTTCAACCATGGGGACAGTTTGTTGTTTTGTTGGGTTTTTTTTGGCCAACATTTTACAAGCAGAGTGAAAACACAGCTTAATATCTTTTGTTTATTTCTTATAATTCATTTAAGAATTGATTTTTCTTTTTCAGTTTTAGGATTGTATAAGAGGACAGATGATATGATGTCATGATAAAGAACACTTTAATTACTGGGCCAAATATTTTTAATAGAGGGCCTGAACTGAGCCACTATTTGCCAAAGTATGTTTTCTTTTTTATGTCACTGTCTTTATTTGCACTTCCATCACAGTGTAAAAAAAAACAAAACACCTTATTTACAACAGTGTTATACCCGTGATGATAAGCCATGCTGTTCTTACATAACAACACTGAAACAGAGAGTCTCACCAGCAGAGGTATAAGTGGCTTAACCTCGGATAGTTGAGTTGTGAGTTGAGAGGTTAAGTGTCTGCAATTGGAGCTCAGCAGATAATCTGTTGGAGGGAAATGTAAGGCAGGGTTGTCTTCACCGTGATCCAAGATCTGAGGGCGCTGATACTTTGTCTGCTGGAACGCCACCATGAGACGATTTTAAACGGACACAGATGTGAAAAGCATGACTGGGAAAAAAAAATAAAAAAAAATCCATCAAATCAAATGACTTATCCAGAGTTCAGATAAATGCTGATAAGAGACTAGCTAGAGGCAGAGTCTGATTTAATAATAGAGATGCCATTCCATAATTTTTTAATGGCGCCTTTGTGTCCTTGAGACGGAGACGCAACTGACAGTAAAAATAAGATTTAAAAAAACAATCCACTTCAATTACGAGCAAATGAAAACGATGGGGGATAATTTAACGAAGTGCAACTCTTCCACGCAAGCGTCGGTGAACAATAACACCGCGCCGTCGCCAGGGACTTCCAACTCATCTGAAACTCCTCCTTAAATGTCTCCATTAGGCCCCGAGGTATCGGAGCTGTAATCATCCCGGCTTTATTGCAATTCCTTTATGGTGAGAGGTCAACCAGCAGAGGTCAACAATCCCACCGCAGGCCGAGGCTAGACGTGCGCTTCAGAGTGACAGCAGTGGCACGCCCCGAGCATTCACCCGCCAAGTTCATTAGCTTAATATGTGTGGACATCTGTTTAATGGGCAGGCTGTTACTACATCTTACCTAATCAGAGTGTTCCTCTGGGAAATCATCCTGAGGAGTTAGAGACGCCATCGAATGGCAGCATCCCTGCCATTCACAGGGCCTCTTGATCATCGCTGTAATTAGGATCTCTGTTAAAAGGAGCCACTTCCTGACAGCCTCCTTATTACTTTACTTTATGTGAAGGAGGAATATGGACAGCTAATAGAATGCGCCTATTCATTTCATTTGTGGCTTTTAGTTGATGCATTCAGCCAACAGACCCTAAGACAAGGGAGTTGTATTCAAAGTGTTAAAGTCTCGAGTCTTAAAAAGCACAGGCCAAATACATAACCTACATAACCAGTCCCTTTATGAGATCACAGACTTTGACAGAAAATAATGCTGTTTTGCAGTTATTGGTTTAAATTGAATAAAAGAAGAGGTTCACAGGTTTTCCTCACTGCAATCATTCCTCCTGTTCAAACTGGCTATTAAAAGATCCCTTTCAAACGTGCTTTCAATGTAAGTCTCATCCAGTTTGAACATGCGTAAGTTAGAGATGTAAAGGGTCTGATAGGAAAGCACAAAGAACTGGGGTTGCAAATGTTGGTAGCTCGCTAAGAGCCACACAAATCGCCTGGATAGTTGGCAAAACCAATGTTTATAGCGACTGCACAAACAGTCCTGTGGTCAAATAAAGTGTGTCTTAAAACAACAGTCAGATGCTCATATGAACAGTGAAAGAGGTTTTCCTCGCTGTGATCATTCCTCCTGTTTATACTGGATGTTAAAAGATCTGCTTCAAATGCGCTTTCAGTGGAAGTGATGGTCAAAATCCAGTCGTTTGGTGCAAAAAAAATGCATTTAAAGGTTGATGTGAAGCTACTCTGAGGCTTCATCAGTGTGAGTTAGCTTTATATCAAGTGGATATCTGACACATTTACAGCGTGTTTAGCATCATCATCATCTTTGTGTGTATAGTAAAGAGGAACTTTGGCACTAAAAATAACGTAACGTTGAGAGATGTCTACTTGATTTGAAGCTTCAGATAAACTTTTAAATACGTTGTGTGCACAAAAGGAGAACTGTGGGTTCTGTCCCCCATCACTTCCACTGTAAGTGAACATTATTAAGGGATCTTTTAATCGTCAGTGAGAACAGGAGGGATGATTACACCGAGAAAAACATATTTCAATGTTGATATGGGCTCCTGACTATTGTTTTAAGACAGATGCAATTATTGCAATTTCAACACAAAACGTAACAATGTGCAATGATGTAAAATTGC
Source organism: Pampus argenteus (assembly GCA_036937835.1). NCBI lineage: Eukaryota > Metazoa > Chordata > Actinopteri > Scombriformes > Stromateidae > Pampus > Pampus argenteus. The sequence goes on along the minus strand of CM072876.1, from coordinate 16,343,099 downwards.
CTGCAGAGAGGCGTTTTTGATTGTGACAATTTACGAGAGACCAAAGATTTGAATAAAACGGTCAGGAAGGAACCTACAGTAAAAAGAAGAATCTACTTGAACCCAACCTTCATATCTTTACTTGTTTTTAAAGAACATGAAGGTGAAGTGATGGTGTCCAAAAAAGTAGATATAGCACTCTATTATTTCCTAATTAACTTAAATGTCTTCACGTGTACTTGAAAAGGGGGAATTTTCACCCCACTGACTAGATTCTTCAGTAATTTATACCGTCAGGGAAAAAGATTTCTCAAGAAAATTCCAGATGAATAACTCTCTGACTGACATCTTCGCTACATTCAATGAACATTTGCCTGACAGACATGCATCAGTGAGAGTAAATCTTTGCACGCAGTGAAGGCAGAATGGGAGAGGAAGAGAGAAACACTGTACATCACATACAATAGAGAGAGGGGCTGAAGTTACAAAAGTGAGAAAAATGCAGAAATTCCTTCCATCCCTCAGGCCATTTTTGGGGTTTTGGTCCAGTGAATTCTCTCCTGGCTGATGGATCAGTTTTGCATTTCACTGTCCGCCTGGCCAGATTTCCCCATGTAGGCTCCAGTTACAAGCAAACCTTTGGTTTGGAAGCTAGAAAAGTTGTCAATCATCACGTTATAAGTTACAGAGTAATGAAGCGCACACATTCTGTTTATTCTAAGTGAATTCACAAGTTGGATAAGTCGACAGTAAGGCCAGGGAAGGGTTGTGAAGTGAATTAAAGGCTTTTATTCAAAGGCAAGCGGCTCTTATTGGGCATACATCTGTTATCACACGTGTATAAAGGTTGAATGGACTATAAAGAGCATGCAACTGTTGCTGTGGTTATGGTAAATGCAGCATGTCTTTGGATTTCTCTCCTTCAGTCTTTTGCCAGTCCTCTTTGTGTACATCACTAATTGCTTTTTGTGAGCAAAACGTGCTCCATATAATGCCAATATAGGACAATGCTGTATTTACACCGGATTTGTGGATGTCGTTGCGTTCGTCATGTTCGTCAATAAAAGATGTTCGGAGCAGCTGTTGATGTCGCTCCGGTTTGAAGGCGTTTAGTCTATCTTAGCATAGACGGGAGGAAACATAGCTTGAAAAAAACCCAGCCGACACTGCCAAAGCCGTCTTATTTACCAAATCTATCCGTTTAACCTGAAACTAATTTGTGGTTGGTTCTCCAGGGAGTTCAGTGTGGTAACTGTTCTTTGACAAAGAAAAAGAAAAGTTTATTTTGCCCAGCGGCATTTCTGGCTATAACACCGGTTGCTATGTACAGTCAGTGAACACAGATTGTGGTTCTGGTGTTTGTACATGTTGGATGGTAGCAGCATAGCTATAGTGATGGCAGTGTTGGTCTGTAGGTTGCTCAATCGATCGGTCCAACACTTTGTTCCAGGCTAAAGTTTTTGAGCTTTTGCTAAATGGATCATTATAAAACGTTGGTGACTTCTCCACCATGAGGCCAGTCATCATAATTTGTCTCAATACTTTGTTTCTGACCAAATACTTGCAAAACTAATTCACATTCACATCAGCCTCATCTGTGTTTAGTGCTTAATAAAGTTTCACACAATTGAGTTGGAATCAGAGAATTTGGAATATTTTCTTTCTTTAAAAAAATGACAATTAGCTGGCTTATAATTTATTAGTTAAGTATAAAAAATATAGTTGTTGGGTTTTGTTTTTTTTTTCAAACTTTTGAGCATCTTTTTCAAAATGTTGAACTATTCATTAAATATCAGATTCATGCACAAGAACAACATATATATGATTTTTATGCAGAAGCATATTTCACACATATAAGCTGTCTTTCTGTGTAGTGGTATAAACCTAATATTGACCGACTGGCCTGTCACAGGGCTTGTGTGTTTTTCTCTCCAAACTACGACAGCTTGTGCCATTCGTTTGTCTGATGGGTCCATGTGAAGCAGCCTGTCTGCAAACAGTTTTCCATCAATCTGGAGCTCTCTATGGCTCCTTGTAGTGCAGCAGTACAATATTGAGACGGGGTAGCAGCTGATACCAACCCCAGGTGCAAAATGGGAATTGGTGCATCTAATAAGAATGAATGTCAACTTGAGGCCAGTTGAGGGTAAAGTGGCCTGCTGTTGATGTGAGGTGATAGAAATGGACCTTGATAAATACCTCTAAGTGTTTACTTGCACTTGTTTTCCAGTCCCCTGCTGCGGAGCCTTACAACATGTGTTTCTGTGTTGTTGCCTGGCTACAGCCTTTCTCAGAATATGGCATATATCTTTATTAAGGTTGCTGTGTATTCTGTGTTGTTTCCTTGGTTGCTCTCTGCTGGGTTTTTTTTGTTTTTTTTTAATATCTCAGACATTATTTTGCTGGAAGATGCCTGTCCGATTCTTACATGATAGCATGTGGCAAATATGGCAAAGTATTGTCTCGTCGTATTTGTTCAGCAGGAGGGTTTTTGTTCCGAAATGGGTTTTGCCTTTCACTGTTGGAAGAATCCCTCCTGAACGACGACACGCCTGCGGCCCTGATAAGCGACATGGCCATTAGTGTGGGCGGTGCTGTCACCAGCGATAACGGTGGCCATTTCCTCAGACTTGGACAGTTGGACTTGATGATGAACCAAGCCCATTATGGCGGTCATATTGGACTCTGCTGACGCATTCTGCCTCCTGATTAATTCAGACATTTCTTAATTAGCCATTCCACATAATTGATTCCTGGAAATGAATGACTACCTTTAGCGTCCCAGCGTGAAGCCATAGGACGGACCTCTTCAAATAAATCACTGGCGTTTAATTCAGTGCCACGTTAAATGGATGGTAGCTTTGTGAAAGCGTGACAGCCTGAAGACAACAGCCCCCCGAGGCTCAGCAGTGTGCAGACAGCAGGGCACGGGGCTGCACTCCAGCTGATTACCTGAACCACAGGCAGACGGCATGCTCCCTCGCTTCCTTCTCTTCCCATCTCGCACTCTGCCCATGTGTTTTTTTTTTTACGACATCTCTCTTTATCCCCCTCTCGGAGTGGAGACCTGGCTGCACACTCTGGGAGAAGAAGCCACTTAGCCGATAACGATGCTTTGCTTCACCAGCCTGTGACGCAAACAAGGCAAGTGGGCATGGAGAGGGAGCGTACCCATCTGCCACGGCTTCATCATTCCTAATATGCCATGCGTATCCCTGGGAGACCAGCAGGGGTTTGTGGGAAGTGAGGAAGCGATTACCAGCAGTAAACAGGCTGGCGAGCCTGCATCACACACTATTGTAGCAGTGGAGATGCAATTAGAAATAAACAAAGGTGCCCTTTATACCCGGTATTAATAGTGTGTGTGCCTCGGATGCAAATTGAAGTGGATTATGTTTATGTATTCTATTATTATCCATCTTGGTAGGCACGTGGTTATTTAATTTCTCATTGTTTGCCAATTGACAGTAATGTTTATGTAAGTAAATATATTCTGGCTTCTGAACATTAGACACACACACACACACACACACACACACACACACACACACACACACACACTGTGTTGAGACACAACGTTGTTACACAATGTTCTAAATGTGGCAAAATGGATTTCTCAAGCGTTTCTCCGGAGTGCTGGCTTTCACACTGAACTTTCCATTGTAACACTGACCACCTCAAACAATAAAATGTCACCGTGACCTCTGTTTGTTCCCCATAATGATGAGAGCACAATGTTGCAAGCAGCCTTCTCACTTTTATATTTTATTAGCTTCATTTCATTTAGACATTTTCTGCCCAACAAACAAATGAAAACATGTCTTGCAAGCTAGCGCGTGTATATACTGTAAAAAAAAAAAAAAGAAAAAAAGGAAGGTGACACAATTACCAATTCATTTGATCAGGATGTTCGAAGAAAGCAGGTTTAATACACACTCCTTTTACGTTATTCGTAATGTGATCAACTGGTAATATAAGGATATAAAGTTGTGCAGCTTTTAAGATCTCAATAAATTGGTCTGGTTGTCTATATAAAGATAAACTTGAAGGTTTTCGGAAGTTGACCTTTTCGCTGGCACATTTAAGCACTGGTGAAACAAAGGCGTGAACTACTAAATTTTCACAATTTTAATACCAATCTGCAGCAGGAGTGTGTAGTATTGACGGTGTTGTTGAATAGTTCAGTGAACTCCTAGAAATGCAATAGTGGACACATTAGACACCCAGGGACTATCCCGTCTCAAATGCTAATACCACATGTAGATGGTTTGACTTGGCTGTGCTGTACAACCACAGTTCCAGTGAATAATAAGGAGAACATAGGGCGGACCAGATTCTGACCACTGATTAACTGACAGAGGTCATTCGGAGAAGCAGTAGCTGAAAGATAATCAAAATCTTTGGAACTTTACAGCAGCGCAGGAAATTAAAGTCTACTTGACGTTTCCGGGAAACCATTGGAAGTGTCTCGTATCCACTCAATGAAATGACCCCAATCCAGCTCCCAGTCCTTAACCTCTTCAGAATGCCTGCCTCCACTTTACAAATCTGTGTTTTCCCACCCATGCTGCCAGCGATTCCCTAAATCTTGCAAGACTGAGACACTGTGTGCCCCGAGGGGGGAGGGTGGGAGGGATAGGAAGCATGCTGGAAGTGTGTGTATCTGTGTGTGCGCACCTGGGGCTTCAGTCCCTGCAGGGTGAGGGTTTGTTTCCACCAGACTAATCCAGGACAGACTTAGGAAACTGTGTGCTTAAACAGACATCTGGCCGCTCTGTCTGGAGCGTTGTCCTTTCCAATATTTGAGCTTAGATTTAATGCTCCTCTCTTTGTGAAGACGTATTGTAAAAAACGCAAGAGTGTACAGTAAATGGTTGGATCTCAGTATCTGAGATAAAGAGGCAGTAGAGATTTAAGGACAGGACAGACAGCTGAAGCTACAGTGTCGCTGTACAAAGACTTCCTTCTAACATGGATGGTGATGGCTATTAACTGGTGCAGTGATGTGTTGCAAGTAGTCTCTGGTCCTTTCAGTAATTGGGCGTATATAAACGAACCATTTCCCTATTTTGTTTATTAGCCTTAAAACGCACAAAAGGATGTGTCATAAAATGTTGTTTAAGGCCCAGGCTCTTGTTTTTATGGTATATATCCATTGAATCTTAAAATATGGAAACATATGTCCATAATGCCCCTATTTACGGTGTGAAGGACTCATGGATCATTATGTTGCTGATGTCATGTTGCTTTGCACTGTGTAACGAGTGCAGGCACTGGTCATTTCTCCCCTTGCCCCAAATGTAACGCAGTATCCAAATGTATAAATGTAAATGCTGCAAGTTCAGCAACAGAATTTCCTCCAAACAGATACACTCCAGTAATCTTCTTCATGTCTGGATTTGATTGGAATGTTCCAGTCAAATCCAGTCATGCAGGTTTTGCCGCATTGGAAGTAATTATAAATGGCTACCCACACCTACAGATTATAATGTGTGCCAGAAACGGCTACACCTGACAATGCTGTATAATTTCGCAGCAGTGACTCTCTAGAGAAGCAACAGTTTTATGACATCCACTCCTTGGAACGGCACGGCCCTGCTGGTGCACCATCACGACGGCGTGTTGGAAGACGAGCCCACACTAGATTTTAGTAGGAGGAAAAACACAGTCGCTCTGCCCTCTGTGGGCTGAAGGTTATGGAAGTCTCTAGAACCTTTGGACCTCACCCAACATCACAACTAGATGTGGTCAGGTGTGATCTGTTTGTCTTGTGATCACACCCGACTGTGATGTTGTGTGGTACGTTCGTGCAACACTTCTGCACAGGTTGTGCAGAACCACTAGCTGACAGTGCAAGCAAAATAATTAGACTGTGTGTAATAAATATGGGAAATATGCTCATTTGCTTTCTTTTCGCTGACTTAGAAGATTGATATTGAGGTATGAGGCTCCTGCCAGCAGCAGCCTTAGCTACTTTAGCTCAACATGTGGTCTATATACTGGAAACGGGTAGCTCGACTGTCTAAAAGTAACACAATGTGGCTACTAGCGCATAGCAAGGATGTTGTTTGGTCTGTTAATTTGTTCACAGGTAGAGAAAGATGGCTACTGCTGGCTACATAATAATGCAGTTTGTTGTGGGTATTCGTGGTCCCCAGAAGATAAATCCTGAGGTTTTGTTGACCCCTCTGCCCTTTGTTTAGCCCAGGGGTCGGCAACCTTTACCACCCAAAGAGCCATTTGGACCCATTTCTCAGCCGGGAGCCGCAAAATACTTTTTGACATTTAAAATGACACGGCATGCAACGTCTTTTTATTATTACATTTAATGAAGGACTGCAGAGAGAGAAAACGAAATTAGGCAACATGTCTGCATGAAACAAAAACATTCTGAGCAACAACAAAAAAAAAAACGATCATCCGTAGAAGGCCAAAGTTCAAGTTAAGTTCAAGTTAGCAGATGAAAAAAATGCCATCTTCTTTCTGTGTGCCAGCATTCTTTTACTGGAGCGTGCAGTCAACCTGAATAATAAAAGGACTATTTCACTGAACAATTAAGAAATATGTCACCTTCATCTTCACACAGTGAGCTGTCATCTGTGAGGCGTGAGCGATGTTTGCTTTTAACAAAGTTCATGTTCAGAACAACTGCTCGCATACATATGTATATATGTGGATCCAAAGACGGACAGGACAAGTTAAAGAATCTGCACACGTAGCCAAAAAATGTGTTTTTAATATGGTTTATTAAATGTAACAATATCACCATAATCTTCATATTCAGAATTACATTTTCAAAAACGAACAAATACAAGAAAAGTTGAACAAGATAAAGTCACAGGGAGCCAGATCGGAGGGATCAAAGAGCCGCGGGTTGCCGACCTCTGGTGCAGCCCAATGTAACACTATAGTTTCATTTATACACAACAAATGTCAACATTTTATGGCCGGACTGCCATCAAACCTGCTGAGGACATTTTTGACCCTCCGAGAACATTGTTCTAGTGCTACCTTCAGGGCGATATTTGCATTTTTCATCTGACTGAAAAGGCTGCAGAACTAGTGAACTCGTTAGTACGCTGTGTCCATTAGTCTGTTCATATTTGCATTCTGTTTGCCCTGCAAAGTTTTTTATTCTGTTCTTAATGTTTTTAAAATCTCTGCAACCAAAAAAAAGGCACTCGCAGCTAAGTGAACGTTCAAAGTCGCTGTCATATACAGAGAAAGTGATTGATGACTGAACTATGAACTGGTTTGTAAAAGATAAATGGCTTCAGCAATCCTGCTATTCAAGGATGGGGGTGGGTGGTGTGGGGGGTGTGGCAGGGAGTGATGGACATGATGTATACTAATGGACATGAAGGAAAACGGCTTGGCAGACAGGGTTTTATTTTTCAGCAGCAGGACATGTTAACTGTGTTACAACATGGGTGTGCCTTTTTTCACTTTCTCTGTGGCCCACAGGGGAAATAAGAGATACACAGCAGACCCCCCCCCCCCCCCCCCCCACACACACACACACTCACACACACACACACACACCCCTCCCTGCTGAGCACGTACACTCTTTGTCTCATTTAAACACCAAGCACTCTCATTCTGTTCAGCCGCATATAAAGATCTCTTACGCGAGACAGATTTCTATCATCTCACGTTGTATTTCATCATATTATTCAGTGTGAGCTTTTAGGAGCAAGTGAAGAAAAAAAAGTTCTTTGTTCTTTTGAATTAATAACATGAACTTATAGTTATATTAGTAACAAATATTTGGCTCCCACAACCTGTCTGACAGTAAAACATGTCGGCCTGTTCATGATGCCGCTGTCGCCCCCGAGACGAGATCACGCAAGTCACAGTGGCAGCGACAGGTGCCGTACAGAGACGTGCTTTGTCCTCCACATGTACAATACATGCTACTGTATGTTGTCCTGGGAACATGGAGGCCTTCATTGCAGAGTGAGGAGCTTCACTGTGACCTCTGTCTAATGTCTTCTGCACTGGATGGGTTCATTTATCCATGTGGGATGTTTAGAAATCCTCACTGTATTTCCTCCCACTCTACTGTACATGGAGTACTCATATTCTACATACAGTAGATGTGCAGGAGTAGGGCTTGATAG